>OW569397.1:69475099-70875099 GCA_937620795.1 Thecophora atra | reverse complement strand
TCCTGCTCCTTCAGCCATTGGCAACCCTCTACCGTCTCCGTGCTTCTCTCTGCCCAACGTGTACTCGCAGTTGCATCATGGTGCTGGTTTACTGTTTCATACGGTATCAGGCCGAGTGAACACAACTCGCCACGCGGAAAGAAGTTTCTCGGCTCCACTATTTTTTTCTTGATGTTTTTATACCCTACACCTTAAGGTTGAGGGTATATTCACTTTCTACCGGAGTGTGTAACGCATAGAACTAGACAGGATAGGTATGGAAAAGTATATATATTCTTGATCAGCATCACCACCAGAATTGAAATAACGTTGTCTGTCCGTCTGTCTGTCTGTCTGTCTGTCCGTTGAAATCACGATCACAGGAGAACGGATTAAGATTCCAAAATGAAATTTGGCAAAAATATTCGTTGCTATGTTGAGGTGTTTCGTATTGAAAATGGGCAAAATCGCCCAAGGATCACGCCTACTTTTTATATCGAGAGTGCAGGTACCTCTGTTTTGCCTATTAAAAAAGGCCATATTAGCATCACTTTTTGAGAGAAGACAAGAAATTTTTATATGTAGGTTTAGACTAATGCTTCCAGTTAATATGCCAAATATGGGCGTGATCCGCCAACTTTAAAAAAAAATTTTTTGTTTTTATTATTATTATTATATATATATTGTATATTTATTATTAGATATATAATATATATATTGTATATATATACGAGTATATTTTATCACACCACTTCTAAATATATATACGAGTATATATGCAGCTTTAAGGTGTAGGGTATTTCGGCTACAGCCCGGCTGTAGACAACAACTTTACTAGTTTATATTATCTCTGCAGCCATCGATGCATCATCCATCGCTTGCTCTCTCCGTGTGCTTATCATGATTATTCAACAACACCTCCAACGCTTAGCAACGGGCCTCTTTCAATGTTCTGATCCATACTTCGCAGCTGAACTGAGCTAATTTGGGTCGACGAAACGGCACGTTATGGGTCCGTGCAGCGCTGCTCGATTTCGACCCTCTTCTGAACGTTTGTCATCGTGAATAAGAATTAAACGTGGCGTATCGTCAGTTGAGATGTGGTTCGTAGCTGCACGTACGCTGCGTTATATCCAGATTCGTTATGAGTTGTTGTGGTCATAGTATCAAATTGGTCGTTGTTGTTATGCTCAAAGCATCAGACTATTTTTTGACTCAAAAAAAGAGAACGTTTGCGTTCAATACTTTTATTTATATTTAATATACATCAGAATATGTTTAATGTGCAATTATTGACGTTGTTGTTGTTGTTGGCACTTTGTATGTTGTTCATGTAGCAACTCGTTTTTGATAATTCACCATGGACTGGCCCAAGTAAGGATTAGTTCACGTGAATTGAATAAGAGAGACGAACGGACTTTCGAGCCGGAAGGAAGCACCGAATCACCGTCACCATATATCATCGCCATCATCCGGCTGTAAAATAGGCTTAAAAAATTTTTTCTCTTAGCTATGGATTTCGTTTCTTTCTGGCCATAAATAAAATTCAAAGAATAAATAATCACTTTGTAAGTCGTTAATAATGCGATTATAAATCACAGAACTGCAAATAGATTTTTGTTTAAGCATTTAAAGATAATATTAAAATTTATATCGATTTAGAAATTATGAAGGTTACTTAAGCTTAACAAGGTAAGAACGTAGAAGAGTTTCTGCGTTTGCCGCAGTCTGCAGTCATTTAATTCTAGTTGCTCACCTAATTTACACCCTCACCATCACCTTCCTTCAAAACCTAAAAAAAAGTGTGAGGAGTGAAAGAGAGGTGATGAAAGGAAAGAGAGACAAAAAGTTAGGAAAAGTGCGGTTGAAATGACGAAAGAAGGCAAAAAGTAGAAATTGGGTATAAGCACTGACCATATAACATGTTATATGGTCAGTGGTATAAGTTTTTAGTAAGGAGTTTTTAGAAAAAGCTAAAAAAAAATGTTTAAATGTCCATTAAAAGAAAAAATTTAAAGCCTTTCGGGCTCACTTCGACTCGCGTTATTTCAGAGCATAACTAGAAATCTCCAACAGAGAAGTTTCAAAGGAAGACATTGTGTGATTATTCGTACATTAATGGGGTTGAAAATGGTATTGAGGTACAAATTGAAATCTAAAAATTAATTTTTTTAAATTCTCTAAAGATTTTAACTACTTTGGATTTTCGAAGTTAATTTCGCTGTGGAATTTATTTTGAACTCTTTCGTAGACTTCTGCTATTTACAAGTCATCATCTTCATTAATTTTCTCTATTCTATTTTGTCTTCCTCTTCCTTTTCTTTCTGCATTTATAATTTTTCATCTTCTTCACTTGTTTTGAACTTGTATTGATTTTCAAACAATATGTTGCTTTTTTTATTGTTAAACATTGCGAGCATAATTTGTATTTTTTCAATATCGGCTTCCATCGTAGCAATTTTAATGCTTGGGAGGGGCGACAACATCAACGACGACGTTAAAGATGGTATTAAAAATACTCTATCGAATTGATGAAGTATTCACACTTTAGAAGCATCAATTAGTGACAGCAACAGAAGCAGCAGCAACAAAATATCGCTTACGCCTTGCCTAGCATTCAGTCAGTCATTCACTTATCCATTGAATGTATTTTTCTAAAATTGACTTGTGATAATAATAATAATCCGCTACCCCTTCTTCGATTTTTTATATGGGTTTTGATGGCCTTTTAATAAAGACTTTCATACTTCATAATTTAAGAAACTAGAACTAGGAAATTAATCAAATGGTTTAAGACGAAGAGAAGGAGGGGAAGGAAGAGAAGAAAGACTGGAATATTTAATAACGAACAAAGATGCTAATGTTAAACAAAGGAATATTGCTTCATCATTCGCACATCTCCTGATTAAAAAGTCAACAAGTCAATTTGCTCCAAGTTTGAAGGGACTTTCCCCCTCCTTCTCCTCTTCCCACGCAAAGTTTTAAATTTGTTTTGACAACTTTAATCGATTAACTTTAGTCGAAATAAAAACATTTGTTAGACATCTTTTTTCGTTGGAATCATCTTCAAATCATGAAGTGTGCTCATCTCCTCTGCGATCCTCCTCCATCACCATTAAACAAAGAAAATTATTTCGTCATGATCAACATTCTATAAAGTTATCAACGCTGTCTGAAGTTTAGACGTTGTTGCAAAGTTTATAACGCGAAATTGATCACTTAATCTTCAAAACACACTCAATCACTTTAATCTTCAGAATAGAAAATGTATTCAAACGACTTCACGCTCGTCCGTCCGCTTAACACAATTTATAAAGTTGAGGAAATTAAAAATTAATTAATTTCGACATGATTTGTCGAAAGCCGAATGTCATTTCACATTAGTCAAAGTCAAGGCGAACCCTTTCGACTATGACGACAGATCAAGTAATTAAGCGAACGAAAATTAAGTGTTGGGGATTTTCTCAACCAGAACCGATAGAAAAACATAAAAGGGTTTTCTTGGTCCGTACAAATCCAGGAAATGTTTGGAAGGAATCTAGCGGCCAAAGGAAGTGGTAGAAAAGCGTGCCAATGGACAGAAATCACTTTAGGAAATTTATATAAAATATTATTTTTGTTTCAATGACGTTTCCTGCTTCCCTCCCCTAACCACGACGACCCCGAGTTGCTCAATGATAAATTCACTTCAATGTGGCTCGACAGGTGGACATCATCAGTGAAAGCGACTAACAAACAGAAGCCGAACCGAAGCCGGAGCCGAAAACAGTTCTTGGGTGCCAAGCATGAAACTTTAATTAATTTCATGTGTTTCGTTTATTTAAGTTGACGTTGGCTGTGTTATGTTTCGTCATTTGAAAAAATATTTCAATAGCTGACTGCTTTTAATGAAAAAAATGTCAAAAGCAAATGCAGTGGATGTCTGTATGTCTGCTGAAATCAAGCTGGTGGACGGACGAAAGAGAAACACACACAAAGTGATTTGGTCAGTGTAATGTGCAACATCAGCGGACGGTTGAGTTGCGGTTAACTTTATTTGTGGGAAAACTCAGATGCTATCGGCAATTAAGCAGCAGCAACAATCATCACCATCACCACCAGCGCCATCGAAACAACAACAATCGAAGCCATCGCAATGACAATGGAAGCAATCAGCGTGAAACCCGTAACTCATTAAATAAAACTAAAAGTAAAAGCATGACATGCAAATTAAAAAAAAGCACAGCCTAACAAAAACAAAAGCAAAAATAATATGAAAAACCAAAAACTATATGTTGGGGAATAGGAAAAGCAAAAACAACAACAATACCAAAGAAAAAACAACAAAAAAAAAATATGACTACCACGATGACGATGATTTCGATGAAGCCAGGCTTGATGAAGGAAGTCGGTACATGTGGAGTGTTGATTGCTATGGTGCGATTGTGTACTAGGATGTTTTATATTTTCATATTTTTTGACAGGTTTATTACAACTTCATTTCCATGCTACCAACTGAATATTTACTCGGGAACCGTTGAGTGTATCAATACCCATTAATCATATTGAACTGAAGCGCAAGGACTTTTATAGAAAATCCTGCGCTAACAAATCGGTTCCTTTGTCAAGTATCAATTTGTAGCCGTTGGACGTTTGGATTCCGTGTTGTGGTTCTTTTTTCAGCGGATTTTTAATGTGTTCAATGTTATTAGCACTGGAAGAAGCTTTTGTATTTGAGTACTGGATGAACTTTTACTGGTAGAGTAGTAGTAATAGGCGGGTTCTGGGCCAAAGGAAATCGAGGGTGCTGAGGGTGCTAATTATTGGGTTTGTGTCTTCGCTATAAAATTGGGTAAGTATTGTTATAGTTGGTTTATTTCTGTGCTATATTTGCTTTTTTTGTTATCGAAAAATTATCGATTTCGCATTATAGGTTTGTGGCTTTACTACAAAAAATGTATTTTTTAGTTATAGGTTGGTATAATTGCTAATGTTATTCTGATTTAGTGAATTTAATTTTTTGTAGCATTCTTTTGAGGGTATTACTTTTAAATAGTGGTTGGTATATTTAGTTTGGTTATTGTCCAGGGTATTTTGTAGATTTTTATACACGTAAATTTGTATTTCTTTTGTGCAATAATATCATTTAGGTGTATTTCGTAGCTAAAATATCAATACACGTTAGGTGGCAGCACTCTTTTTGCTGGTTTTAGGAGACCCAAGTGGGAAAATTGTTAGTTGTTCAAGATAAAATTAAATTTAAAAAGCGTGTGTTTTGTTTTCTTTTTGAATTGTGTTACCAATTTATATAATTGTCTTTTATTTAGGGTAAGAAGCACTAGGTAAAGAGCTAAGCTATGAGTTTATTGTAGATGGCGTAATCGTGGGTGTTTTCCTTTTTGACTGAGTACAGCATTTTCCAATTGTGTTGCAGTTGCTTGTATGTATTTTAACTGCTAAAAAATTCCTATCGTGGATGTTTTTCCTGTTGGCCTGAGTTCAAGTTTTTGCTTATTGTCTTCTACTTTGGTTTGTGTGTATTTTAACTGCTAAAGAGTTCCTACGGCAAGATCGTGGGCGTTTTCCTTTTTGAATGAGTACAGTATTTTCCAATTGTGTTGTAGTTCATGCAGTTTGTGTGTGTGTGTATTTTATATGTTGACAAATTCCTATGGTGCGATCGAGGATGTGTTTCTTGTTGGCCTGAGTTCAGGTTTTGCTTATTGTCTTGTAGTTGTTGCTTTGTGTATTTTAACTGTGATCATCCCTTAAAATTAAGGTGCACCAAGTGTGGCAGCAAACGCTATTCACATGATCGCCGTACTAAAATTATCGCTGATCGAGCCGTAAATTACAAAAGGAAAAATTTCATTTACGTTTTATGGGTTTTTTCAGGAATTTTCCATTAGAAGAGAAAAAATATTTACATATATCGAAAAGCAATAAATTAGGAAAACTTGTACAAATAAACGTGATTCGTAGTGGAATCATAAATTAAAATTAATGTAAACTAAGTGTGTCGTTAAATACAATTCACATGATGGTTATCCTTAATTATATGCGTTTAACTATTCGCGGATACCTATGGCGCGATCAAGGATTTTCCTTTTGGTGTCTAAAGTATTTGGTTCGTGTTGCGTCCTTGTTGTTTGTGTGTATTTTAACTGCTGACCAATTCCAATGACACGAGCAGGGATTTTCCTTTTGGTCTGGCTACAGTATTCGCTTCATATTTTGTAGTTGTTGTTTGTTTGTATTTTAACTGTTGACGAATTCCTATGACGCGTTGATGTTTTTCTTGTCGTTCTAAGGTCAGGTTTTCCTTATTATCCTGTAGTTGTTGTTGTTGTTTGTATGCATTTTAAGTGCGATCATATCTTGAAAGTGTTTTTGCAGGTGTATAAGTATACATGATTCATATTGCAATCATTTCCTAAACCAATTATCCCTTATCTAATAAATCCAATTAGATGATAATCGTTTGTCTGAATTTCATGATGTTTTTGGAGGAATTTTTTTCAAATGAAGAAAAGAAGAAGAAGAAGAAGAAGAAGAAGAAGACAAAGAAGAAGAAGAAGACAAAATGTAACTAAATTTCGGACAAGAGTTCAGTTTCTGATATCACTTAGTCATGCTTTTTTCTAGACCATAAAATTATATTTTCGCATTGTCGTTTGTGGCTTTACTATAAAATATATATACATATAGGTTGGTGTAATTATATAAATGATATTCTAATTATATTCTGTTTTAATGAATTTTATTATTTTTGTAGCATTCTTTTCAGGGCATTTTTTAAACAATGGTTGATATTTGTTGAGTTTGGTTATTGTCCAGGATATTTTGTAGATTTTTATACATGGATTTGTATCACTTTTGTGCAATAATATCACTTAGGTGTATGTTTTAGCTAGAATATTAATACACGTTAAGTATTTCCATTCGGCAGCACATTTTTGCTGGTTTTAGGCGACAGATGTGATGAAATTGTTAGTTGTCTAAGATAAAATTATTCTTATATCGCGTGTGTTTGGTTTTGTTGGAGAATAGTTTTACCAATTTATATAATTGTCTTTAATTTAGGATAGTAAGCACTAGATAGAGAGCTAAGCTATGAGTTTGTTGTAGATGGCGTGATCGCGGGCGTTTTCCTTTTTGAATAAGTACGCATTTCCACTAAATCTTTCTATCAAAGGTCATCTATTTCTTTTGTTATTACACACCTTCGCTTAAATTTCTTACGAGCTTGCTTTTTACTCATATTTTAATAACTCTGTGAGAATCTTTTCTTTTCTGCATTTCATTGAGAATGTTCTCTTCTAAATCAGCTACGGATTTCGGTCTTTTCTGTAAAAAGTCTTGAACATTACTTTCAATATCGTCTTTTGCGATCTCTGTTGACGAATTCCTATGGCGCGTTGGTGTTTTTCTTATCGTTCTGCGTTCAGGTTTTTCTTATTGCTTGCACGCATTTTAAGTGCCCTAAAATTAATGTACACTAAGTGCGCGGCGGCAACATTTCGCATTTTCGGCCTCAACTATGTGTTTTAACTGCTAGCGAATTCGTATGACAAGTTCAAGGATTTTCCTTTTGATGTATCTACAGTTTTTTTTGCGTATTATCTTGTAGTTTTTGTTGTTGTTTGTGTGTATTTTAACGGCGATCATCCCTTAAAATTAAGGTGTACTAAGTGAGGCAGTAAACGTAAATCACATGATCCTTATCCTCAATTACGCGCGTTTTAACTGTTAGGGAATACCTATGGTACGATCAAGGATTTTCCTTTTGGTGTGTCTAAAGTATTTGTTTCGTGTTGCGTCTTTGTTGTTTGGTGTATTTTAACTGCTGACAAATTTCTATAGCGCGATGGTGTTTTTCTTGTCGTTCTGCGGTCAGGTTTTTCTTATTGTCTTGTATTTGTTGTTGCTTGCACGCATTTTAAGTGCCTTAAAATTAATGTACACTAAGTGTGCGGTGGTAACATTTCGCATCCTCGATCTCAATTATGAGTGTTTTAACTGCTAACGAATTCCTATGGCGCGATCAAGAATTTTCCTTTTGATGTGTCTACAGCATTTGCTTTTTGTGTTGTATTTGTTGTTTGTTTGTATTTTAACTGCTGACGAATTCTTGTGGCGCGTTGATGTTTTTTCTTGTCGTTATGAGGTCAGAGTTTACTTGTCTTGTAGTTGTTGTTGCTTGTATGCATTTTTTTCCTTAAAATTAATTTACACTAAGTGTGGCGGTAACCGGAATACACATGATCATGAATTCACATTCATCCCTTAAAATTATGGTGTACTAAGTGTGTACAAAATTGTCTATGTTTTATTGTCGTTGTTGTAATTAATTCTTTGAAATGAACGTAATTTCGTCGTTGGATTTTTTTTTGTCGATCCCTTAACCAACCTGATAAGAAGCTATATGGAGGAGTACTGACAAAATACCTCCGAAGATCTGCTACGCCTGCTTAATTTGCTTAATTTTTGCATACATTTAAATAATATAATAAAAAAAAATATAATTAAAGAATTATGGTTATTTAGCCTCTTGTCGATATATGGCAGCAAATTTGAATGATTTAGATCAAAACTTATCAACATCCAACTTTGAAACAGTTCGTAGAACGTATCCAGTGGACATGTGTGTTACACTACGAATACATAAACTCGACCGATCGACTTAACGAAATCTCCGTTCCTTCTCTGGATCAATTGTATACTCGTTTGCCAGATAAGACTTGCTCCAATGAAGATTATGAGCACGCAGCTAAAGTTTGACAAACATTTCAATCTCAAAACCTTAAAGACTACATGCTTCTCTATCTCAAAACAGATGTTCTTATTTTAACAGATATATTTGAAAATTTCAGAAAAGTATGTAAAAATATTTATGAGTTGGATTAGGATAGGTATCAATACTGCACCACACCAGGCTGATCCTGGGATGCAATGCTAAAGACCACTAAAATATAACTGAAACTCTTTACAGGTGTAGACATGTATCTGTTTATCCAGAGGAGTATAAGGGAAGGCATTGTCCAACGCAGTAAGAGGTATGCACGGGCAAACAACATATATATGGTGGATTACGATTGTAATAAGCCATCAGAATATTTAATGTATCTGGATGCTAATAATTTGTATGGTTGGGCAATGTCTCAATATCTTCATCATAACAATTATAAAATGATGTATGAAATACATAGCGACTTACTGATCTCACTAAGAGCATTTCTTATAGAATACATTATAAGAATCTTCAACAATACCTAAAGAATGGCTTACATCTAAAACAATACATAGATTTTTAAAGTATAAGCAATTTTGTTGGTTAAAACAATATAGTACATTGTTTTGAATAATCATGGTAAAACCTTAGCTAAAACACATTTGAAATCATTTTTAAATTACTTAATAAAGCGGTGTATGGAAGGAGCATGGAAAATGCAGATAAAAGAAGAGATGTGAAAATCGTTAATGGATGGGAGAGTAAAGGAAGATGTTTAGCTGCTCGAGTTCTTATAGCAAAACTAAATTTTCATAGCATATCAACTTTCACACACAATATGATAGCTATACAATTGGGAAGAGCACGGAAAGTGGAAGAAGTTTTCAAATTGGAAAATGTATGATTTTCATTATAATTACATGAAGCGAAAATTCACAGCAAGTCTCATTTTTAAAT
This sequence comes from Thecophora atra, assembly GCA_937620795.1. Classification (NCBI taxonomy): domain Eukaryota; kingdom Metazoa; phylum Arthropoda; class Insecta; order Diptera; family Conopidae; genus Thecophora; species Thecophora atra. Next base: position 70,865,453 of record OW569397.1, on the reverse strand, counting down.
TATATGAAAACGGAATCCTTTATATATTCTATTCGGTGTGAAGATTTTTATAATGATATTCGTGACGATATCGACTCAAAATTTGTCACATCTGAGTATTCACCTATAAATCCTTTCCATATATCGCAGCGAAATAGTAAAGTACCTGGTATGATGAAGGATGAAAATAAAGGAAGAATTATTAAAGGTTTTATAGGATTACACTCGAAAATGTTTCGATTGATGTCGTTGGTTGCCAAGAGCTTAAACAAGCTGAAGGGTACGGTTTTAAGTGAGTTAACTTTAAGCGATTATAGGGACTGCCTATTTAATAAAAAACATTATCTATGGAGACATGTACACATTTAGATCTAAGCTCCATCAAGGATAAACTCAACATATTCATAAGATAGCTCTGAGTTATTTAAATGTTAAGCACTTTATTAAATCTGATCGCTTTCACACATATGCCTGGGGATTTTATAAAATAGATGTGATAAGAGACTTGGAATTAAGTGACAATGAACAATTTTTTGAGAATTTGGATTTCTAAATAGTATTCGAAAACACAAATGTATAGAAACAACAGTCCTTATCCGCTTGTACCATGTGAAATAAGTTAAGATATAAGGAAAATAATAAATCATCATGTAAATATATTATGAAATAATACAGTTTTTTTTTATTAAATTGTAATTAAGATTATACAAAGCATGCTTTTTATTTATATCAACTGTAGGCGATGCAATCAACTTAATCTATTTTCTTAATTTCGCCGCTGACGGGAATATATTCAAAGATTCTATCACGTAATGAGTACACAGTATGCAAATGCAACAGCAGGAATGTTGTTTAATGTTTCGAACTCAATTCTAATATCAATAGATCCACTTTTTATTGTTTCGTTCTGATGTGCCACAGCCAAAGTGGCGAGTGCCAAATGTCTTCTTCAATATATTTCTTTTCTTTACCATGTCCTTGAGTAATTTTTCATCCATTTAGTACTTTGTTAGCAAATTATGTGATGTTCAGGTTGATGTTGGTGTTCAGGTTGATGGTGATGTTCAGGTTGATGTTGATGTTCACGTTGATGTTGATGTTCAGGTTGATCTTGGTGTTCAGGTTGATGTTGATGATCAGGTGTTGATGTTGATTATCGGCTTGATGTTGATGTTCAGGTTGATGTTGATGTTCACGTTGATGTTGATGTTCAGGTTGATGTTGATGATCGCGTTGATGTTGATCAGGTTGATGTTGAGGATCAGACGATCATCAACATCAACCTGAACATCACCATCAACCTGAACATCAACATCAAGCCGATAATCAACATCAACACCTGATCATCAACATCAACCTGAACACCAAGATCAACCTGAACATCAACATCAACGTGAACATCAACATCAACCTGAACATCACCATCAACCTGAACACCAACATCAACCTGAACATCACCATCAACCTGAACACCAACATCAACCTGAACATCACATAATTTGCTAACAAAGTACTAAATGGATGAAAAATTACTCAAGGACATGGTAAAGAAAAGAAATATATTGAAGAAGACATTTGGCACTCGCCACTTTGGCTGTGGCACATCAGAACGAAACAATAAAAAGTGGATCTATTGATATTAGAATTGAGTTCGAAACATTAAACAACATTCCTGCTGTTGCATTTGCATACTGTGTACTCATTACGTGATAGAATCTTTGAATATATTCCCGTCAGCGGCGAAATTAAGAAAATAGATTAAGTTGATTGCATCGCCTACAGTTGATATAAATAAAAAGCATGCTTTGTATAATCTTAATTACAATTTAATAAAAAAAAACTGTATTATTTCATAATATATTTACATGATGATTTATTATTTTCCTTATATCTTAACTTATTTCACATGGTACAAGCGGATAAGGACTGTTGTTTCTATACATTTGTGTTTTCGAATACTATTTAGAAATCCAAATTCTCAAAAAATTGTTCATTGTCACTTAATTCCAAGTCTCTTATCACATCTATTTTATAAAATCCCCAGGCATATGTGTGAAAGCGATCAGATTTAATAAAGTGCTTAACATTTAAATAACTCAGAGCTATCTTATGAATATGTTGAGTTTATCCTTGATGGAGCTTAGATCTAAATGTGTACATGTCTCCATAGATAATGTTTTTTATTAAATAGGCAGTCCCTATAATCGCTTAAAGTTAACTCACTTAAAACCGTACCCTTCAGCTTGTTTAAGCTCTTGGCAACCAACGACATCAATCGAAACATTTTCGAGTGTAATCCTATAAAACCTTTAATAATTCTTCCTTTATTTTCATCCTTCATCATACCAGGTACTTTACTATTTCGCTGCGATATATGGAAAGGATTTATAGGTGAATACTCAGATGTGACAAATTTTGAGTCGATATCGTCACGAATATCATTATAAAAATCTTCACACCGAATAGAATATATAAAGGATTCCGTTTTCATATAATTTAAAAATGAGACTTGCTGTGAATTTTCGCTTCATGTAATTATAATGAAAATCATACATTTTCCAATTTGAAAACTTCTTCCACTTTCCGTGCTCTTCCCAATTGTATAGCTATCATATTGTGTGTGAAAGTTGATATGCTATGAAAATTTAGTTTTGCTATAAGAACTCGAGCAGCTAAACATCTTCCTTTACTCTCCCATCCATTAACGATTTTCACATCTCTTCTTTTATCTGCATTTTCCATGCTCCTTCCATACACCGCTTTATTAAGTAATTTAAAAATGATTTCAAATGTGTTTTAGCTAAGGTTTTACCATGATTATTCAAAACAATGTACTATATTGTTTTAACCAACAAAATTGCTTATACTTTAAAAATCTATGTATTGTTTTAGATGTAAGCCATTCTTTAGGTATTGTTGAAGATTCTTATAATGTATTCTATAAGAAATGCTCTTAGTGAGATCAGTAAGTCGCTATGTATTTCATACATCATTTTATAATTGTTATGATGAAGATATTGAGACATTGCCCAACCATACAAATTATTAGCATCCAGATACATTAAATATTCTGATGGCTTATTACAATCGTAATCCACCATATATATGTTGTTTGCCCGTGCATACCTCTTACTGCGTTGGACAATGCCTTCCCTTATACTCCTCTGGATAAACAGATACATGTCTACACCTGTAAAGAGTTTCAGTTATATTTTAGTGGTCTTTAGCATTGCATCCCAGGATCAGCCTGGTGTGGTGCAGTATTGATACCTATCCTAATCCAACTCATAAATATTTTTACATACTTTTCTGAAATTTTCAAATATATCTGTTAAAATAAGAACATCTGTTTTGAGATAGAGAAGCATGTAGTCTTTAAGGTTTTGAGATTGAAATGTTTGTCAAACTTTAGCTGCGTGCTCATAATCTTCATTGGAGCAAGTCTTATCTGGCAAACGAGTATACAATTGATCCAGAGAAGGAACGGAGATTTCGTTAAGTCGATCGGTCGAGTTTATGTATTCGTAGTGTAACACACATGTCCACTGGATACGTTCTACGAACTGTTTCAAAGTTGGATGTTGATAAGTTTTGATCTAAATCATTCAAATTTGCTGCCATATATCGACAAGAGGCTAAATAACCATAATTCTTTAATTATATTTTTTTTTATTATATTATTTAAATGTATGCAAAAATTAAGCAAATTAAGCAGGCGTAGCAGATCTTCGGAGGTATTTTGTCAGTACTCCTCCATATAGCTTCTTATCAGGTTGGTTAAGGGATCGACAAAAAAAAATCCAACGACGAAATTACGTTCATTTCAAAGAATTAATTACAACAACGACAATAAAACATAGACAATTTTGTACACACTTAGTACACCATAATTTTAAGGGATGAATGTGAATTCATGATCATGTGTATTCCGGTTACCGCCACACTTAGTGTAAATTAATTTTAAGGAAAAAAATGCATACAAGCAACAACAACTACAAGACAAGTAAACTCTGACCTCATAACGACAAGAAAAAACATCAACGCGCCACAAGAATTCGTCAGCAGTTAAAATACAAACAAACAACAAATACAACACAAAAAGCAAATGCTGTAGACACATCAAAAGGAAAATTCTTGATCGCGCCATAGGAATTCGTTAGCAGTTAAAACACTCATAATTGAGATCGAGGATGCGAAATGTTACCACCGCACACTTAGTGTACATTAATTTTAAGGCACTTAAAATGCGTGCAAGCAACAACAAATACAAGACAATAAGAAAAACCTGACCGCAGAACGACAAGAAAAACACCATCGCGCTATAGAAATTTGTCAGCAGTTAAAATACACCAAACAACAAAGACGCAACACGAAACAAATACTTTAGACACACCAAAAGGAAAATCCTTGATCGTACCATAGGTATTCCCTAACAGTTAAAACGCGCGTAATTGAGGATAAGGATCATGTGATTTACGTTTACTGCCTCACTTAGTACACCTTAATTTTAAGGGATGATCGCCGTTAAAATACACACAAACAACAACAAAAACTACAAGATAATACGCAAAAAAAACTGTAGATACATCAAAAGGAAAATCCTTGAACTTGTCATACGAATTCGCTAGCAGTTAAAACACATAGTTGAGGCCGAAAATGCGAAATGTTGCCGCCGCGCACTTAGTGTACATTAATTTTAGGGCACTTAAAATGCGTGCAAGCAATAAGAAAAACCTGAACGCAGAACGATAAGAAAAACACCAACGCGCCATAGGAATTCGTCAACAGAGATCGCAAAAGACGATATTGAAAGTAATGTTCAAGACTTTTTACAGAAAAGACCGAAATCCGTAGCTGATTTAGAAGAGAACATTCTCAATGAAATGCAGAAAAGAAAAGATTCTCACAGAGTTATTAAAATATGAGTAAAAAGCAAGCTCGTAAGAAATTTAAGCGAAGGTGTGTAATAACAAAAGAAATAGATGACCTTTGATAGAAAGATTTAGTGGAAATGCGTACTTATTCAAAAAGGAAAACGCCCGCGATCACGCCATCTACAACAAACTCATAGCTTAGCTCTCTATCTAGTGCTTACTATCCTAAATTAAAGACAATTATATAAATTGGTAAAACTATTCTCCAACAAAACCAAACACACGCGATATAAGAATAATTTTATCTTAGACAACTAACAATTTCATCACATCTGTCGCCTAAAACCAGCAAAAATGTGCTGCCGAATGGAAATACTTAACGTGTATTAATATTCTAGCTAAAACATACACCTAAGTGATATTATTGCACAAAAGTGATACAAATCCATGTATAAAAATCTACAAAATATCCTGGACAATAACCAAACTCAACAAATATCAACCATTGTTTAAAAAATGCCCTGAAAAGAATGCTACAAAAATAATAAAATTCATTAAAACAGAATATAATTAGAATATCATTTATATAATTACACCAACCTATATGTATATATATTTTATAGTAAAGCCACAAACGACAATGCGAAAATATAATTTTATGGTCTAGAAAAAAGCATGACTAAGTGATATCAGAAACTGAACTCTTGTCCGAAATTTAGTTACATTTTGTCTTCTTCTTCTTCTTTGTCTTCTTCTTCTTCTTCTTCTTCTTCTTCTTTTCTTCATTTGAAAAAAATTCCTCCAAAAACATCATGAAATTCAGACAAACGATTATCATCTAATTGGATTTATTAGATAAGGGATAATTGGTTTAGGAAATGATTGCAATATGAATCATGTATACTTATACACCTGCAAAAACACTTTCAAGATATGATCGCACTTAAAATGCATACAAACAACAACAACAACTACAGGATAATAAGGAAAACCTGACCTTAGAACGACAAGAAAAACATCAACGCGTCATAGGAATTCGTCAACAGTTAAAATACAAACAAACAACAACTACAAAATATGAAGCGAATACTGTAGCCAGACCAAAAGGAAAATCCCTGCTCGTGTCATTGGAATTGGTCAGCAGTTAAAATACACACAAACAACAAGGACGCAACACGAACCAAATACTTTAGACACCAAAAGGAAAATCCTTGATCGCGCCATAGGTATCCGCGAATAGTTAAACGCATATAATTAAGGATAACCATCATGTGAATTGTATTTAACGACACACTTAGTTTACATTAATTTTAATTTATGATTCCACTACGAATCACGTTTATTTGTACAAGTTTTCCTAATTTATTGCTTTTCGATATATGTAAATATTTTTTCTCTTCTAATGGAAAATTCCTGAAAAAACCCATAAAACGTAAATGAAATTTTTCCTTTTGTAATTTACGGCTCGATCAGCGATAATTTTAGTACGGCGATCATGTGAATAGCGTTTGCTGCCACACTTGGTGCACCTTAATTTTAAGGGATGATCACAGTTAAAATACACAAAGCAACAACTACAAGACAATAAGCAAAACCTGAACTCAGGCCAACAAGAAACACATCCTCGATCGCACCATAGGAATTTGTCAACATATAAAATACACACACACACAAACTGCATGAACTACAACACAATTGGAAAATACTGTACTCATTCAAAAAGGAAAACGCCCACGATCTTGCCGTAGGAACTCTTTAGCAGTTAAAATACACACAAACCAAAGTAGAAGACAATAAGCAAAAACTTGAACTCAGGCCAACAGGAAAAACATCCACGATAGGAATTTTTTAGCAGTTAAAATACATACAAGCAACTGCAACACAATTGGAAAATGCTGTACTCAGTCAAAAAGGAAAACACCCACGATTACGCCATCTACAATAAACTCATAGCTTAGCTCTTTACCTAGTGCTTCTTACCCTAAATAAAAGACAATTATATAAATTGGTAACACAATTCAAAAAGAAAACAAAACACACGCTTTTTAAATTTAATTTTATCTTGAACAACTAACAATTTTCCCACTTGGGTCTCCTAAAACCAGCAAAAAGAGTGCTGCCACCTAACGTGTATTGATATTTTAGCTACGAAATACACCTAAATGATATTATTGCACAAAAGAAATACAAATTTACGTGTATAAAAATCTACAAAATACCCTGGACAATAACCAAACTAAATATACCAACCACTATTTAAAAGTAATACCCTCAAAAGAATGCTACAAAAAATTAAATTCACTAAATCAGAATAACATTAGCAATTATACCAACCTATAACTAAAAAATACATTTTTTGTAGTAAAGCCACAAACCTATAATGCGAAATCGATAATTTTTCGATAACAAAAAAAGCAAATATAGCACAGAAATAAACCAACTATAACAATACTTACCCAATTTTATAGCGAAGACACAAACCCAATAATTAGCACCCTCAGCACCCTCGATTTCCTTTGGCCCAGAACCCGCCTATTACTACTACTTGGTAGTGAGTACGAATATGCACAATTCCCCTTTATTTTAATCTGAAATTTTTCCTTATTCAGAGTGAATCGTGAATCTAGATCATTTCATAGAAAGCGTTTTTTCCAGCAGCATTCAAGTGAATGTCATTAATCAACATCAAAGACGATTATACAGAAGATTTAGGGAAAACCGTCTTTGACAATTATACAACAACGATAAAATATTTAGGGAAGTATCCATCGACTTTAGAGAGCAGGGAATTACGTAATAAACCAAAGGAATATCAAGAGGTTTGCATATAAAACTGAATCCATGGAAGTAAATATAAAATGAGTCTCTCGACGATGAAAGATCAGTTCAAATATATCAAATCGAGGGTGACAAAAAAGAAGATATCCGTGTTACGAGCCGACTGTAGACGAAATCAAATGCATTATAATATTTGAAATACTGGGAAATGAATGCTAAGTCGTCTGTATTGAGTGATAAAGAATAATTGAAGTACATCAATCAAGAGATCATAAATCAGAAAAATATAAAAAATGTAGACTATAGGGAGGAAAGATAATAATAAAGGAGTAGCAAAAATGTCCTTTTGCAAAAATGGCAAAAAGGCGGATAGGGCGGCGATGAGATCCAATTGGATGGAAGTTCGTATGGAAAATTAAATGAAAGATCATGATGGAAGATTGTTTGATCGTGTCAATCAGTATCTTTATTGTTTATATTGGTCGTTTTACAAAATACGAAAAAATAATCGGTATTTCCTTTGAGGTCAGGAAATCCTACATCACTGCTAATGAGCCGTTTCATCGCTAGCTTCTTATTCTGATTGTGACACTCGCAAAGTCCCACACTACAATGAATTCGCAAACGAATATTTTAAGGTCAAACAATTTTGCACCAACCACAGAGGATGCTTAGATTACAGCTCTACTTATCTTCCTCGTTATTTCTTGATCCACTAGAAATTACGAGAAAGATAATGTCGGGGAACATTTTTGAAAGAACATTTGATCGTTTTGAGCCGTTTGTGTGCAACGAAATTCTACAATTGGATGTAATTTTTAAGTTTTTAAAAGCGTTAATATGAAGGTTGTGACATCAGCAAATCTTTCGGAAATCGTAATCAAAAACGTTAGTTGAACTTTTCATAGGATACATTATTTCTGTACCAAAGAATCTCCGAATAAACGGTTTTCGCAATATTTAAATAATAACTTGGGGCGCGGTGTTGAATATTTCATGCAGGAGTTATCGAATTCAGCGCAATGTTCTGATTTTCATGTTTCAACGTATTTGCTAGGTCTACAACCGGTTATCTAAAGAAGTATCTCTATTTATAGTGGACATATTAGCTATGTAATGTGTATTTGCTATCTAGTGTAGAAAGTTCATTAGATTACCATGCCAGGAATATACACGAAGAAAAAGTGCACTTAGCCATAGAGAAAGAAAGAAAGAAAATTCTTTCTCTATGGCTTAAGCAAGTAGGATTTTCGCTCTGTTAAAGAAATAATGGGTAGAAGTAACCAACTGTTGTAATAACCTCCTGCTTGTTGCAAAACCAACACATCGAACTTGTTTATCTAACATTGCTTAAAATTAGCACACACGTTGGCTGCTATTAACTGAGTTTGCTTATGAAAATTCAACTAAATACGTATGTGAGTTGATAAAATTTTCATAAGTACTAGGCTATATTATACCAAATTGTTTGATAAAATAAGGCCGACAATTCCGTTATGGTCTACGGGTCAATAAATACAAAATTAAACATTCTTATTTTTAATTTCACGCCAAGATTTTTAACCGTGTGGTTGGTTTTTTATAACAGAGAATGTGGGTTATTTTTAACATAGTAGATCAGTTATATCGTCAGCCGGGTTGACATGGTTATTTTTAAACATTTCACTTGGTAGTAGCTATAATGACAGAGTACATCGGTTAATTGAAAGCAAATTCTCGGTTGTTTTTAATGGAAACATTTTCGGTTTTACATATACCAAATCATTGGTTAGTCTCAATATGCAGTAAGAAGAGAAATATCAATCAATTTGACATCGACTAAAGCATGTCCTCTTACCGACCCAATATATAATTAAAGAATTATATCTAGGCTTAACAGACGCCTGCGAGTGACATTAATCGAAAGCTTTCTGACCGGTTTTAAGTAGTTATTCCTTTTCGGTAGTTCTTTGAAAAACCTGTGATTAATAAAGCAGAAACTCGACGAGTATGGCTAATAACTAAAAGATTTTGGTTCTACAACAGCTCTCTTCAAAAAGTTTCTTCTTCTTGCTGGAAGAGAATATGGGCGAATAATTATCACTTTTTCTAACCCTTAATGGGGAATTATTAAAAATACTTCAAAGCCTGTGAAGGAAAACGTACTCTGTTCTGATCTCACTTTTAATTGGCAAATGACGTTTCTCCAAATAAAGAACCTTTTACTGGATACTGAATTATTGCAATTGCAAATCTTCTCAGTGAAGGATTGCGTTTTGCTACTTTGCAATAATTGAAAACGAGTTGATGACCGATAAATGATTTCTTTCCCATACAAAAGAAATCACTTTGCAACACTAGAACCAGTTTATTTATTTAGTGGCCCAAAGCCTCTCTACTGTTCGATTTCTCAGGCAACGGATTCCTTCCTCTAATTGAATTTATGTTATTTTTTAATTTAACGTTTAATTAACTCCGAATCTGTAACTAACTGTCATTTAAGCGATTACGAAAAACAAAACGGTACTAGTGAGTTGAATTACATTGAATTTAATGATGCGGAATGGAATAAATGACCGAAAGGGAAAGCGGGATAGTAATTGTTATCGATTTCTATACGTCTTCTTACTGTTTGCCTCATGAGCAATCATCAGTGGTATTAACATAGGTTTTGTACATTTTTACGGAAAATTTTCGCTGTTGCGTGATTTGTTTGTATGCTTAGAATAATAATGGACACTCGCCGTGTATCTTGATTGTAATTATTCTGAAGTTAATTAAGATCGATAAGTCCCTATTCTCCTCACCGCCTTCGCTTCTTACCAGCCTTAATATACATTCCCTTATTCCCTTATTTAGAATGATTCTAAATAGAATCAAAGTGGTTGTTTGTTTTTTTTTTTTTTTTTTGAAACATTTTGTTGTAGTTGTTGTTGTAAGTCATCTTGCAGTCGAAGAAGTGAAGAAGAAGAACAGTGAATTAATTATTGTCAGTGAGACGTGATTATTTATTCCCCAATATGTCTGTAATTGTCTCTGCAATTTTACAGAATCGATGTTATGTCAGTCGATTGTGGTTTAAATTTCACTGTATAATCGCTTCTATCATCACTCTATTCACTTCAAGCACATCCTCGGCATTTAAAGGCGACATTCGCATCTGGATGTACGACCAGAATTCAAATAAATGAAATATAAAATTTCTAAGTGCCCCACTCGCTCTTCGCTACCAACCAACAACTTGTGTAGTGTGGGGCACTTTCAATCGCAGATGGTGATGGCTGCAAGTTTAAGCCTAGGGTGAAGAGGAGTGGACAACCAACAGGCAAACAGACAAACCGAATGAATTAATTGACCGAATCTGCTGAAATGAGGCTTTCAGTGTCCCGTGTGAATAATGAATTATACATAGTGGCTTTTTGTAGTTTTTTGCACCGTCGGTCCAATACACTCATTGGCGTTTGTTTCATTGCTTGTGTCGCCATCATACAAGCCCAATAGCGAAGAAAAGAGTCAAATGAAAAAAGACCTATTGTCGAATCTAAATTGAAGTCAGGAAGGAAGGATGAGAGACGGGCGAATATACGAACGAAAGTTACACTCTTTTTCTTTCATAAATCAAAATAATAAATGAGTCCGATGCAAGAAAGCAACAGCGTAGAAATCCTTACCACGAGTTGCTTGATGTTGTTAATGGAGAGAGATGATTATGATTTAACCTTATCCTTCGGCTGATGACTGACGATGGTGCCCACAAAGTCTCAACAACAACAAAAGCTAGAAATCAGATTTAAAATCCGAGAGGGGAATTGACGCCTGCTGTTTTATGTGTGTGCAGCATTTTTCCTTTCCTTGTTTTTTGTTTGTTTTTTTGTTTGTTGAAGGCAGCAGTCTTCAAGGCGACGTCAGGAACAACAACATGATGCTTCTTCCGGGCGAAGTGTCGCCGAACACACACAAGCGCACGCGCAAAATCAACATCGCTTCGTTGGTCATCATAGATCGAGCACAGTTTTTCCATTTCCTGCTCGGTTGTTGCTGAGGGCTGCGAGTTGTTTAAGTTTCATTCTGAAACTTTTACGCTTTGCCTTTGGAACTACGAGACTGAAAGACGAAACCGAACGGCGTCATTTTCCGCAGAATAGATGCGTCTTTTAAATGCCCCACAAACCACCCAACAAAAAACCATTTTAAGTAGTTTTTAACTCCACTTCGCTTCGTTTGTGTTCTTGTTGATGTTGTTGTTCGCGTTTGGCAACAGAATAGAACCCAAATCAGAAACCAAATTCTAAATTCTTTTTCTTATCCTTCTTTTTATTAAGTTTTCGTTAAATTTTCTGTTGTTTGTTTGATTGTTGTTGGCCCGGCAAATACTTATTACCCTGCTGATTTAATTTTTTTGGTCCATCATCCTTGTCTTCCCATAAGACACAATTTGTTACAGCAGCAGGCGCCTCTGCTCAAATATTCCCAAAAAAGCTGCATAATTTTAAAGCGCATTAATAAATCTTTATTAAAAGTCTCAAAAACAAAACTCGCATAAAAAACAAGTAGAAACTAGTAAAGGTTTTGTCTACAGCCGGGCTGTAGCCGAAATACCCTACACCTTAAAGCTACATATATACTCGTATATATAAGATATATAAGATAAACTATAATTATAGCTGCTTAACTATTTCTGTGCGTTACAAACAGCGGTACTAAGTGCGTTTACTCTCAAAATTTAGGTGTACGGTATAAAAATATATTGCAATACTGGGGGGATGGGTAAAAAGGAGGCGTGTCCCGCCCATTTTATTCCCAACAGAATATTATTGGTTCACAAACTACAATATTATGTACACCATTATTCAGAAAACTTATATACTTTTCAATACAATCCATGTAAAACCCTCGATGACCTATGTAAACTAAAAGTGGGCGTATCACGCCCATAGTTGGCATATTAACTGGAAGCATTGGTCTAAACCTGCATATAAAATTTTCTTGTCTTATCTTAATAGTATTGTAGTAGTGATGCTGATATGGCCTTTTTTAATAGGCAAAACAGGGACCTGCACTCTCGATATTTTTGTTTGGCAACGAATACTTTTGCCAAATTTAATTTTGAAATCTTAATCCGTTCTCCTGTGATCGTGATTTCAACGGACAGACAGACAGACAGACGGACAGACATCGTTATTTCAATTTCGGTGGTGATGCTGATCAAGAATATATATACTTTTCCATACCTACCTTATCTAGTTCTATGCGTTACACACTCCGGTAGAAAGTGAATATACCCTCAACCTTAAGGTGTAGGGTATAAAAATGGAAAAAAGTTACAGAAAGTTTATTTAAAAACATAGTCCAGTTTTTATATATTTATTTCTTAGCCACCCCTGGACGCTTCCCTTCGGAAGGATTTAAATTGTAGCAATTGAAAATGAAGCTTGGTTTGCTTTATTATAATCTCAGCCTCTTCCCATGTAGTGATGTAAGCCGCAGGAAGCCGTCGAAGAACTGCGTTCATTCGGCGTTTCATACCTTGGCCTTTTTATATCTTCGTTTATTCGCCGCCTTCATCCAACCGAGGAAGCCAGTGGGTGTCTGTTTACTTAGCCTTAACATGCACGACGCGCTTCTCTACTTGTATCTCGCTTCCTCCCTTCTCCGCAATCTTCCTTTCCATCACTTTTTCATTCGCTCCTTTCTGTACTTCTTTACTCTGTCCATCTGTCGCTTTTTTGGCACAGCGACCGAAAGACCGGAGTCGCCGTTACCTGAATTCGCTTTCCCGAATTTCCCAAATTTCATAGTATTCATTCGCTCCTTTTACAAGTGACGTTTTCTGATTTACAAATGACATTTCTGAATTAAAAGTGACGCTTTCTGAATTACAAGTGACGCTTTCTGATTTACAAGTGTCGCTTTCTGATTTTAAAGTGGAAAAGGTGTAGTTGCTAAGCAGGATTTCAACAATAATTCAAAAGTGATTTAGTTTGTGCTCCGTTCTATTATTATTGCTGTAGTTGGTTGGTTCCTTTTTTCGCACCCTTTCCTAAAAAAAAACGAAAAAATACACACTGCCAAAAAAAGACCTAAAAGTATATTTTATTGTCGCTGGTAAAAAATAAATCAAAAATTTTGGTTTTCTTTTGCGGATAAAAGGAGCTGATTAAATTTATCAAAGGAATTTTAATCACACAGGGAACTAAACTTTGATTTAAATAATTGAGTAATAGTTAAGATAAATTGAATTTTTAACTATTTCATATATCCCGCAAAAATTCATACAAAGAACTGCTTGCCTTGGAATCCTCAACATTAACTCTTGGATAGAATCCACTGACTTGCGTTTTAGACTCTGTGAACTCTTTACTTAATCAAAGGCCAGCAATTAACATGAATCATGCCACGGTTATGAGTCCAATGAGTACTATTATTAGTCTCAGAATCGTTCCTTTGGGATCTGTTTGTTCGATTTATCATAAAAGGTCAGAGCATCGAATGAAATCAACGCTATAAAACACCAAAAGTTAAAAATGAATTTTTTATTTTATAACCATATCTAAGCACACAACATCAGCGTCAGTTTTCCCAATTTTCGAGGCCGTTCGACGGACTTCGTTGGGCGATTTGAAGGTTGTTTGTTGTTGTTGCTCAAAGGCATCCCCATGCATACCCAAACGCATTTCAAACCCTTTCCATGCAAAATTAAGTGTTTTTTATGCCACTCAATTTTTGCCAGTTCTGGTGTTTCCTCCTCTGGGATTGAGAATTTATGTATTTAAAAGCGGCTTGGGTATGTCTCTTAAAGCCCTATATCTATTCCGGTTTTAGTTTTTTTTTTTGTTCTCTCTTTGTTTGGGATTTTTTATAGCGCAGTCTACTTTTTTATTCATATTTTGTTGTCGTTAATGGTCACACTTGAATAACGACTTGCAGGTGCTGGGCGAAAAAGTGATACGATAAAATATTTTATTTTCCTCATCAACCAAGTTATGTTGTTAACGTGGCTACAGACCGTTTCTGTGTATTTCAGTTTCACTTATTTATTTTGTTTTTTTCTGGGTCGTCGGAAGCAGATTTGAGATACGTTGGAGGATAAGAATTTTCGAGTGGTAAAGTGGTCCTTATGTTGGCCAAATACTTCTTAGAAGTCTTCATTCACTTGTTGCGAATGTGAAAAGGAAGGTTCTACTTCTCCATCAGTTACGAAACTTAATCAGTAATCAGTAACTTAGATGAATACTCCATACATATCATACTCCATTTTGTCTGGATTGATAAGTCTGCCCATTTTGGATGGAGAAAGTGTTTGAAAATCGGGACCTGATAGATACCGGCTAGTGTTTCCAAATTCTGTGCAGATGAGCTAGCTGCACCTATTACAGCTCTATTTCAGTTCTTTTTACGAACTGGATATTTTCCTAGAGCATGAAGATCTTCACTTATTATTCCTCTTTACAAATCTGTTAATAGATGTGATATTAAGAATTATCGCAGTATTGCCAAAATAAGGGCATTGCCTAAATTTTTTGAGAATATATTACTGAATAAATCTCGCGGAGGATTCATGCTCTAATTTCGCGTATATGCAGTATTGTTTTTGCAAAAGTAAATCAACGACACCAAATTTATTTAAATATGTATCGACAACTATCAATAGCTTTAAAGATTCTATGCAAACTGTTGTCATATATACTGACTTCAGTAACGCTATCGACGTGGTTAAGAATAATATTCTCTTATTAAAGATGAAGTTATTTGGTTTTCCTGTACTTTTACCTAATTGGCTATAGTCTTACCTCAGTAGTCGAACTTAAACGGTAGTGTTTAGCAACAGCAAGTCGAATTGACGTCCCTTCTGGGGAAATGTACTAATGTTTGCCGATGACAAGAAACATTTTTTTAGCCTATAAAAATTTTATTGATGTAAATCTTCTGCAACCGGATTTGAATTCTTTAATTACGTGGTGTGACATTAACTGTATGGACCTGTATCTAAATAAATGCAAACAATTTACGTTTGTCGTCAAAACCCATAATTCATTAATTACATTATTGGCGTATGCAAATAAGACCCCGTTATATCTCTTGTCGACCTAGGAATAGTTCTTGATCCGAAGTTACGGTTTCATAGACATAAAAGTCATTTATCTAATAAAGCCAATAGTACGTTGGGATTTTTAAAACGTTGGGCTAAGAAGTTCAAGTATCATTATATTACTAAGCTGTTATGTATATCACTTGTTAGACCATTGTGGGAATATGTCGGTCTGAGACCCAAACTACGCCTGTTGCATCGATTGAATCTGTTTACAAGCAGTCTTCACTGTTCGCTCTGCGTCATCTTCCGTGGGATGTATCTTCACACTTACCACTTTACGAATCTCGCCTAAGGTTGATAGACTTACTATCATTTATTTATCGTCGTAAGATGATGAATGCTGAATTCGTGTTATGTTTCCTATATGGAGCTATAGGTAGTCCTTACTTGGTATATAACATTTATTTAAATGTTCCTCATCGCATTCTCAGACATTATGAGCCGCTGCATGTAAGTCTTGCGAGGCATTTATATCTACAACATGAACCTCTGCGGAATGCCTATGCTGATTTTAATATTGTATATTCCGTTGTCAACTTTTCTGATTTGTTTAACAAAGCAAAAGATTTTCAAATATACGAGTATATCTTATTATTGATTACTTTTATTATTGGTACAATTTATTATGATTAGTAAGTAAATAAATAAGATAGCATCCGAATATTAACAGCATTAACATTTATTAACAAATGCTGTTACCAAGTTATATTTTCTCTTCGCCGTCATCACTTGATACGCTTTAAATTATCACAGGTGATAGAAAAGAATGACAGTAATGGCTACTTTCCACATCAAGGACTAATTTCACTCTTTCTTAAGATAAAGAAATATATGCGTAGATGGGTCAGTTCGGTTCCCATTATCATGAAACTCATGAAATTATCTTGAGTTAAGTTGAGTTGATTCCTCTTCCGATATAAAATCCTCGACAAATTTGAACACAAGCGTGGTGTAAGATACTCAGACGCTTCTCTGATATTTATAAACCTATAATTATAATTATAAATAACTTACGATGATAGTTACAGTAAACATATTGGAAGCTTATAATCTTTTATAACCTCAATCGTTGAATTGGTATGTAGGTTTCTGCATCTTAGAGGAGTATTCGCAAATCCTTGACTTATAAACATCGTATGCATTTTGAGAAAACTAAAGCTTATAAAAGGATTTCTTCTTGCATTGCAATAGACTCTTCGAGAGGATGTTAACCACGGAATCAGATAAAAAACAGACAGCAAACAACACGATATTGTATCCTAGAACCTAAAATCGAATCGAAGGTTTGATTGATGCCACTTCATTTCAATTGGCTTCCTTCGCAATACAAATTGGATCTACCGGAGTCCGCGGCAGATCCGCGTGGCCACTTACTCTCCATTCACTATACTGACAAAGTCTCAATTATCTGAGAGGAATGATGTATTCATTTTTCCATTCCCCTCTAGAGTCATTCGAAGATTTATTGTACCAAGTTTTATCACTATTGTGTCGGTATACTCTAGAAAAAAACTCCGAGAGAAACACGTTTTTGGTATTCTTTTTTACGCCTCCAACGCGAATGGAAGCGAGATATTTTTATTAGAATGCAATATAACACATTCGACTTTTGATTTTGATTTCTTGCAGTAAAATCTTGTAGTTCTTAACTGTAGAATAAGTAGTTATTTATTATTTATTTTTAATAAAGCAAACAAATTACAAACTCGTTAGCAACCCATATAATGCTTTAAGAGAGCAGTAGTTAAACACTACTGTTGATTTCTGCAGTTCAGTGAATACATGTATATAAAGGCAGCGATACTATTTCATATTCGCAGAAGCTATAATAAAACTGGTATACTGGTATACTGAAAAATACTTCAAAGCAGACCTCATGTGCTTCCGGCTTCAACAATATAAACACTTTAAAAAAGTATGTCAAGAAAATTAAAAAAAAATTGAAACCACAATAATGTTATACATAAAATTCTGGAATATCCAGATTACAAATCATATCTCTACTTCCGAATGGAAGCGGTGTGGTATTCAGATGTGGTCGCAACTGCCCTGACGTTTATATGCGGAAAAGGATGCATCCGAGCCTAGGCCATCGTGTGTTAAAATCATGTGAAATTTGTATGTACAAACGAGTGCACCGGCAAACCAAAAGCATATGGAAAGCATCGATGAAGGAATGATGCCTTTTCCAAGCGGGAACTTTTCCAAGCGTACGCATTTAACTCTCACTCTCCTCTCCAACTGAAGGTGTTGCTAATGAAGATTCGCATAAAGTTTTTCTCTAGCTGCTGCACACTTTTTCGTTACAGTTGTTGTTATTGTTATGCTCTGCGATTCCGCTGTTGCTGCCGTTGAAGTTCTGGTCACTTAAATGATGCGTCACAAATAATTTATGCTTCCCACGTCCAGTCATCGGTTCTAATCCTCTGACTACAACTAATGACGACTTGGAAGATGGTGATGATGACGTCCCACGATTACGAAGCGAATACCGAATAGGATTTCCTGCCTTTCTTCCACTTGAGTTGGACGCGTTGTGTTTTTTCCTTTCTTATTTTTTTCCCCTTCGCCAGATGATGATTTGATTGCATGGACTTCGTTGTCTTGCTCAATTCAATTTCTGATTTTTTTTTCCATCTCTTATTTAGGTTTATTTTTCTTCGTTTATTGCGTCGCTTTTATGGCCAAGAAAGAATACAATTCAGTGGAGCAGGTAAGAATAAGAATTGTTTCGGGTTTTAGACGTTGTCCCGTTTTTCGAGCGAATGCAAACTTTCTCTTTATTGAAGCAGAAACGAGTTTTTTTTATTGTTAAAAAAAGACGAATCTGCGATAGAAAAGGGTATTTAAGATTTTATTACTATGTGCACAACACATACATTCTACACTTCGAACACATTTCTACACTTCGAAAATCATAAAAATATTTACAGTCTTCAAACAGTTAATAAAACGTCGAAGCTTAAAAAATTCACTCAATAAGATCCTTAGCCGGTCTGCGTTTCCCTCGGTGCCTCACTCTGTCCATCGAAACGTAAATACTCAATGAACATGTGACGAATATGGATCATGGATCCAATTGATTGGGAAAATTTAAGCATATTTTGATTTCGCTTTTCGTCATTTCAACTTGAGAGCACTTTAAGCTATTTTTTTTATTTTCGTTTTTAATCGTCAGCTTTTATTCAATGCTTTGTCTTTACTCAATTTTTAGTTGGTTTTCTTCCCTCATCTGAGTATTAATTTTCCGCATACCTTCTTGTTCCTTTTTATTAAGGCATTCTTTTGGGCCCACACGAGTCCTTTTTCTTCCGGACTTCGTTTTTGGCCTTTTTTAAAAATGCCTTTTTTAAAATTTTTTCAAATGTTTATACTATTTCTTTCCACCTTCTGAGACTTTCTTTTATCCTATTTGCTTTTTTATAACTGTTATCTTTCGTGGAGCTGACAACTTGAATGTTTACGTCACGATTTCTGATAATGTTCTCGTTACATTTCATTATTATTATTTGACATCTCTCATTATTATTATTTTGTGCTATGAAAGGACTTCTTAATTATTTTTTATTCCCTCTCTCCTTCTCTCAATCTTTGCTTGTTTCTCGTCTCGTTCTCCATTTCACGATTTCCGCATTTAAGTTTCCTAGCGTTTTTTCGCGAAATACATACATTTCTTCCTGATTGACTTCAAAAAAATCTTTGTCCCACTGTCGCTCTGAAGAATTGGTTCTCTCTCTTTTGGCCTGCAACAGACTCGTCATTTTCTCAGCTAATCGTTGATCGTCCATCGTCATCACAGCAACGACGATACATATGTGTATATATGCTCGTTGGTCACAGTTGCCATCGTCGACATCGGCTTTCTCCTGTTATTGGTTTTCTGTTGCCGTTCCTTCATATCTTCAATTTAACTAATGACTGCAATTAAAACCGCACAGTGGCAGGCGCACCGACCAACGACAACCGTCAGCAGACATCCAATCAAGTCTGCGGAGAAAGTATTAAAAATTGAGAAGCAAATCACAACACAAAAGACAAACCTCTTTCCTACTTCCTAGAAATTCAATGTCGCTTAAGTTTATTGTATTCGCATCTAAATTTAAGCATGGAGAAACAATAACTTCTTTCTTTCTTCTCTATGATTTAACATTAGAAGAAAATTTCCCAAACAAACGAACTTTCGATTTCACTCTGGAGGCTTTTTCATGTAGGAAAATTTATCAACGTCTTTAGGAAGGACGAAGAAGAGACTATAGTTTACAGCCGTGAAAGTAGACAGAGAAGAAAACTCGCAAGGAGCAGGAAAATTTGAAGAAAGGTGATGAAGAAAACCGGGTTACCGGTTTTTGGTTTCGGTTTTCGCCTTCATCGGATTAATTTATTTATTTTAATCTCGTTTTTAAAGTATTGTTGATTTATTTCGTTTTTATTTGACGCAAGGATATCCGAATATCATTAAAAGCATTTTACTCATGGATGAAAAGCCATTCATTCATTCCTCGTGCATCTCACTTCTTTGTTCATTTGCGTTTCCCTTGCAGAAGGGAAGGCCATTAGGAAATAAAATGACTTCATCTATGAACATCCAAACGAAAAGTATCCCCAAAGGGCAACAAACTATTTACGTCCCTCTTTTAAATAAGGAGTAAATTTTTAAAGCAGCCTTCGTTGCTTCTTCGAATCCGTTTATGCGGCGTCGTCGTTGTTCTTCAGGTGCGTGGAAACCCTTTACCATCAGGAGAATAGCGAATACCAAAGAAATTTATAATAAGTTGCTGCTCAAGTGCGTAGAACTTCCAAATGGGATTTAAAAAGATGAAATGCTGAGATATTGAGAGCAGCACTGCGTTAATGCTCCATATCGAAGTCGACCTCATAACGAAGACGTTTTTATTGTTGTTGTTGTGGCTTATTGTGTGCATTCCTTACTACGCACTAAGGTATTATCGATGTGTTTGTTGTAGCCAAGATGTAAGAATTAATGCAAAAATTGTTTGTCTTCTTTGACGTGCTTATAACAAGTAATAAATGAACGCAATTTACGGTACATGTATGATAACATATTTATGCAAGGCGATGTGTTTGTGTAAAATGCAACAGGAGCGCTTAGCAACAAGAAAGCAAAATAACAGAAGAAAACACAAATTTTAGTCCCTGTCAGCGCTTGTGTGAAGTGTTTTCATTGCGAATGCGTTTTCCAACCATACATCAACGACACCATTAAAGAGCCATTAGCAAAACAAAAACAATGAAGAAAAAACAAGAACCAGGAAGCAACAACACCCTTTCGTTATGAAGCAGCGATTGCGTCCGCCTCTTGAATCCTTCAGTGAGCTGCATTCAACTTATTCACCCCTGGAAATTAATAATTATGCTCCTGGAAACGAACTGTACTTTATTCGTTGGCTGCCTGCGATGACAGCATTCAATACACACGGCTACAGATTCGGCGAACGTCGTAATGAAAGACGACAACGACCACCGCCGGATTCAGAATGACGCCCCGTGTGACGTCGTCGCTTGTTTGGGAGATGCGCGAATTATGAATATATTCGTTACCTCGACTGATTTCCCACAACCCAATCGACAGCGACGAAGCCGTCCTGATGATGGATCGTCGTTGCTGCTGCCGAAGATGTCAGGCGCCCGATCAACGCTTTTTTGTGAGTGAGTCATAAAAAACAGAACTTTTCGTGGCATTTTTAAAAATATGTGACCCGAACTACTTTTGCGCTCCCCTCCGATAATTTTTAATTCACACTTGAAGCTTTTCGATGGGTCACAAGCCAACCGCAAAGGAGCTTAAGAGACAAACAAACATCAACAAAGAGAGATGAAGAAGGTTCCTTACATAAGGATTTGCGGATGGTGAGAGCAAAGAAGGAGAGAAAAAGCACATCATGGAAACGTCTCACCACATCTGCAAATGATGTTCAATATAATATAAGAAATGAAACACGGCCGCAAATATTAAATTTTATTTAAAAAATAATCCAACTTTTCAACTTTTGGGCGTTTTTATGTCTTTGGGTTTTCTTTCGGTTTCCTTTGGAATTGTACTAATTTGCTTCTTTTTTATTACTTATTTCGATGATTTTGCGTCTAATTTCTGTTTCATTCTGTCTTGAAATGCTTCGTCGCCACTCTGTACATTAAAAGGCTTAAAATTTGAATTGGAAAATTATGCAAGTAGCAACAGATGACGAACGTTATGCTTCTGAAAGGAAAACTGCGACGCAAAAGGGTTAAAGCGAATGACTGCTTCCTCTTCTTCCCCTTTGTTCCAGTGCAGCAAACAAGGGCATAAAATTATACTTCATTCCCCATCCGACGATTTGTGGAATTTGCATCCCAAACGTCGAATTTCATCCATTCCCAAATGCGATTAAAAAAATCAGTAAACGAAACGCAAGAAGAAGATCAAAACATGAGTACAATTGTTTAGTGTAATTATGACGATGACGCTGATGGTTATGGTGATTACGATGATTGTGAGAGTCGCGGAATCAATTTTAAGATAATTACAAGGTTGGCGAAGGGTAGGAAAAGCAATGGGAAGGACGTCTATGATGTGTGAAGAAGTAGAAATCAATGAATAATAATAACAAATTAATGCAAATATTAATTTTCAATTAATTCAATCCAATTCAAATACAATTTTAAAACCATCGAGCAGCTTATTAAATACTCCGAGTTCTTGTGGAACTCTCGAGGCATTGGATTTTTCCTAATTCAAATGCAATTTCAGATTCAATTAAAGCCTCACATTGCGTGAACCCGGTCCTGGGGAATGATGCGCAAGGATTTCAGTCGTTCGTCAGCTGGCGAACACATTTTCCTCGGCCCCCGCCGATGTTTGCATTTCCTGAGCGCAATTATTAATGTTCAGGGAAACGGATTTCCTTCGATTTATGATTCGTCTGCATCCCTCGTCAATCGCTCAAGAATCAACTATGCGCAGCAAAACCAAGAAAATTGAAAGATGATCCATTTTAGATTATATTTGAAATTGGCCTAATTTTGAGAATTGGCCTACGGCGAAAACAAATCGAAAACGAGAAAAAACAAATAAATAAATACAAGCAGAAGCTTCTTTCCCTAACTCGACGCTTTACAACGTGATGTAATAAGGGAATAAAAGACACAAGTCGCCAGATGGAGCTGAGGTTAAAGCATAGAAATCATAAGCTTTTTCTTTGGTTACGCGTTTGCAAGGAGAAACACTTCGGTGGGGACTGAAGAAAGCATATCAAATTAAACAGCAGAAGGGACTGAAAATCCTCAAGCAACTCTCAGTAGAGTTAATAAACGACGACGTTGTTAACTCTTATTAGAAAATCCACATTAATATTTCGTTGAATTTAATTTTAAGCACGAAAAAGAAAGCTCAACTTTTGTTCGCTTACGTTTTGCGTATTTTTTCAATGTCACCTTCTTTGTGCTTACGTCTATTGTTGGTGAGATTTCGCAGTGCTTTGCAAAACTCTCCCACACGAACCTCTACGCTGCCTTCTCTCCTTCCCGCTTTCGCTCTCGTCGATCGAAGCAGATGCACTCTGTTGTAATCCTCTCAGCAATTTCATGCATGTTTCCTTTTTAAGTCGCTTTTTCGATTGCGTTTAGTTGATCGGTAGCTTTGTTGAAGTTCACGTGGAGGCTTCTTAATTACGCAGTTTAATAAATTTCTGACCAAAATTTTCCGTGTGTTGTGTTGTTTTAGAGTAATGTCCGTTATATTGTCATTGTATTCGTAAGTCTATTCATTTTTATGATTATGTATTAAATTTTTCGTGTAATAGTAGACGGTAATTTAGTATCATAATTTTTTACTCTTTATACATTTTTGGCCATAAAAACATTTAAGTTGTGGTATATATTGACAATGAAGTCTAAAAATATTTATAATACATATGTTGCTATATTTTCCTATGTTCATTTGTTTTCTTAATTTTAAACTATCTTTTGGTCATAACCAAATTAATTACAACTAATTCTGACTACTTTAAAATGGGTTGAAGGATTGAGTATTCCAATGAAGGCTTTGAATACGCCACTGAAGGTTTTAAATACTCATTTGAAAATCTTGAATACTCGACTGAAGGCTTTGAATTCTCCACTGAAGGGCTTGAATATTATTTTGATATTATTTTTTTTTTTTGACTTCAATTATCTATTCTTCAATCTGACAATACATTCGTAGGAGTAGTTCTTCTCATTTAATTTCCTCTCATCTCCAGTCCCTGTCGTCGTTGTGCCTCACCAGTTGCCAAAATGAGTAAGCTTTTTATGTATGTTTCATGGCAATGGCAAAAGCTGCTGCTGCCCCGCTATTGTCCATCCGCGGTCTGTGACTATTACATTTGATCCTTTTTATGTGCAGCCCTCCAATCCTACGCCTTTCTCTTTTGGCCTATCAGTCGAGTTCATTATTATCAATGATGTTCATATAATGTGAATCAGTCGTTTTCATTATCTTTAATGATGCTCATATAATGTGAATGAAAGAATCTCTTGAAGCTCTTGAAGGATTCATTAAAGTTTATTTGGGAGTTAAAAAGCCGTAAAGTAAAAACGAAGCCTCGAAATCTTAGCACAAACAACTCAGAAACATGCAAAACCAGACTGAAATCGTTTGTTGGTTTGCTCTTTTGATTGTTTATTATTATTTTCATTATTCGCAGCATTGTTATTACTATTATTATAAAAGAAGCCATGTCCAAAAAGGTCCATAAAACTGGAACTGTGCTAAAAATGAAGCTTCGGTTGCTCCTTTAAGTGCAAAATTGAATTAAGTACCAATTAAGCTTGAATTCCCATGTGGTGCAGAAGTAAATTGCTAAATTGACCAAATTATCAACATCAGCACCAGAAACAGAGCCTGAAACAAAAATGGGAGCAGAAACGAGCAAAAACCAAAGAACAGTTGCAATCTTGGATTAAATCAAAATAATGTTTGTGTAAAGGTTCTAATTAAGAATTTAATCGAGTGTATTTCAGTATGATTAAAGGAAGAGGATGTGAAGGGTTCGTATTGGTGCAATTGTTAGGAGAAATTCATAAAGGAATCACAGTTGGACCCATTGAAAACAGATGACATTTAAAGAAAGAAAACGGAAAAACTAGGATGATGCCGATGGCCCAAAAGAGGAAAAAAGAAAGTCACAGAAGAGGGTGTAGCAGCAGCAAGAAACCGCAGGAATAGCGAAGGACTAATATAATAAAAACCAAAAAATAGTCGCGTAGAATCAATCTATTTAAAACAGATTAATTATAGTGAAGTTAAACTTAAAATATAATAACCAAAATCGCAAAAGTACCCTAAAAGCGTCTGATTGATTAACTGTAACTTTTCAGAGTGTTCACAGCTTAATTTTAAAATGAGTTAATGACTTTTTCACACGTTGGTGGACTCAATTCTGCCAGATCCAAATAATATAATAAGATACGAAATTACATAAGACAAAGATGCAATAAACTTCTACATTTTGACAAGTCTCACTTGTCAAACTTCATCTTCACGTTGATTTGCAAATCTGTACGTCATCGTCTTGAAGTTCCTCGTGTTGAAGTCTGTTTGCAAAAGCCTGAAATTCGACTTACGGTATGTGGATCCAGGTTCAAGCTCGATAATTTTTATTACGAAATCTAAAAAAAATGTAATTTCTTTTTGTAAACTCATTCCTATCGATAATATTCTCGAGACATTAGTTTTTAATGTATTAAAATGATTTTGGCTGAAATAATATACAAAAATTTTGAATTCTTTTTATAATTAATAAAGTCGGAAGAACGTTTCGAGTGAAACTTCTGAAGAGCAATTTCAAAATATCTATTAACCAGATAAAATAGAAATAAAGAACATCAAAGAGGTCGACAAATCGATGTTTGCGGATAGAGTTTAATTAAATCCTGTCGAGACATTTTCTTTTATTAGTCTTTCACATTGCACACACATATAAAAAACCATAAACACTAGCAACCAATCTCCGAAGTCCACACAAAAATTATTACGTCTTCCAAGGAATTGCAGACGAAACTTTGATGAAGTTCTAATTAATAACGCCATTAAAATACACTTAAATTAGTGTTAAATTAGTTTATTCATTAATAAACGCATTAGATTATTTTTGTATTCATTTATATTCCTATTTCATATCTACTTCAGCGAGATTCGAATTTTACTACAGCCTCTAAATTTGAAAATTAAGTGAAAATTTTTTCATTTTTTAAGTGAAAAAATTTTTAAATAAGGATTCAGGTTGATGAAACGAAATAATTTTTTTTCAATAACTTTTTTGCTTTTGAATTCAGCCTTGGTTTTCCACTTTTTTTTTTGTATTTTTTGGGTAATACGAATGACAATTGAAAGCATATTTTTATTTAGTCAGATTTGCATCACATGTATTCGAACTTCGAATATAAACTAGTAAAGGTATCTTCGGCCCGCCCGAAGCTGATATACCCTACATCCGACGAACGATATGCTACTATACTTCTTCTGTTATTGAGCTATATATATCCAAAGAAGCGTATTATGAACATATGGACAATTTATTTTTAACGTCATGCGATGATTTGAGGGTAAAATTTCAACTCAAAATTATGCTTCCCATCTAAAAAAATACGATATTAGCAACGAAGAAATCTTATTTGTTATAAAAAGTAGGCGTGCCACTCCTCCGATTTTCCGCATATTCAATACAGATCTATGATCTATAATTGGGGAACAAAACTCCAGCTCAAAACTTTTAGACTTAAAAGTTGAAACATTGACTTGTTAAAAAAATTTATATTTGCTAAGAAAGTAGGCGTGCCGCCCAGATTTATTCCATTTTTAATACCAAACAGTTCAGTATGACAACGACTATATATAAGTGCAAATTTTCATCGCAAGAGCTTCTGTTGGCGCATGTGACTTCGTTAGCTGTTTTTATAATAAAAGATGATTTTATTATTAAATGAACAAGAACTTTATTTCAAGGTAAAAGGTATAATATAACTTTTCTATGACAACTTTAAAGGTAATGCGTGTGCTCTGGCTAAAGATGTAAGAAAAAAAGGAAGGAGGAAATGAAATTTCCAAGTCTATCTATATTTTCTCGCGTTGTAAACAAAAAATAATGTAAAACAAAAAATAATGTTTATGGCAGCATCACATTCTCTTCGGGAGGTTTATTATAATAATAAAATTTGTGCGAAAAGTGTAAATTACGGTGGCAACAGCTTCTTTTGTTCTCCTGTAATCGTGATTTACACAGACAGACAGGCAGACAGACAGACGGACATGGCTAAATCGACTCAGGAGGTGACACTGATCAAGGACAGATTTACTTTTCCAGACCTGCCACGCCTCCTCTAATGCGTTACAAACGGAAGCACATAATGAATATACCAGCAAAGAAGAAGATGAAGAGCCAGCAAAGATACGGGAAATCGGACATCAGAGAACGATTTCAAGCCATTAATAAAAAGAATATGATGAAGATGACGAAGAAGAAGAAGAATAAGAAGCAGAGCACCAGCTGGTAACTCTAAACATCTAAACTAAAAAGTAATTCAAATACTATTCGTTGTTGTTGGTCTTATTTCTTTCCTTCGTTTGTAATATCATCTGAAACGGGTTTTTCCCTTCTTCCTGTGACTCTTATTGGCTAAATTACTTGTGTTATTTCGATTCTTCTCGAATTTACGTTAAATTGCTTTCTGTTTGCAGTCCGAATAAACTTTTAATGAATTCACTTCATTTAATTCACTTGAAGATTATAGATAACTAATATCAGGTGGCAACTCTGCTGTCCCATGAAGACGACACGAGGTAAAAAAAAAATCCCTTTTAATGTGAAAATGAAATACACAGGGAAGAAGATTGAATGAAGAGGATGAGGCTGGAGCTGAAGTGTTCGGAAGTTTATAGATGTGGGAAGTAAGGAAGAAAGATCATTACGTGGGTGGATAGAATTCTCTGTCATTCGGCAAATTAAATACCACAATAGAAAAAACTAATTCTAATAACAATAATAATAACATGGTGAGAGTTTGCTGTTAAAAGGGGACAAAGAAGTACAAAAACAATGCAGTTCTTACGTTTTCTTCACATACAAACGTGAAAAGGGTATACAAGAAATAACAATAATTATACGGAGTATACAAAAATAACAACAATAATTGGAAGAAATAAAAGAAGAATACAGAGAGTATAAAATAATTTCAAGGCTTTAGAACAGAGCATTTTGTTCTAGTTCACCTCATCTCCTTCTAAAAGACATTCCTTGCAGCCATTTACGAAATGTCAACTTTTCCTTTTCACTTCATTTATTGTGCAAGATTTTTTTTTAATTACGACTGTCGATGCCTCAATAAATAAAGCAAGAACAGAAGCAGCAACACCACGAAGAATAACGGGAGCAAATTACTGCGCCTTCTGCACTCAATGATTGCCGAAATTGTGCCCAATTTGCTGTGGCTCATTTAATGAATTTCAAGCCACGCAACTTCCTTCTTTCTCAACTCCGCTCCAACACGCAGTTTTACCGTTCATAAAGGCACTGCGATTTGTTAGGATAAAGAAAACGAGTCCATTTCGAACTGTGAGAGAGTGAATGGGAGACAACCAAGGGCAAGGATTAGTAGACCAAATAGTAGAAAAAGTCAGTGTGCAAAAGCAACAACAACAACATCCAGAAGCAGAAATTTGATGTCGACAGGGACGGCAGAACGTTTCATTCATTAATTCATTAATTTTCAGTAATAACCGGGATTATAAGAAAAATAGAGATTGGGAATCACGTCACGAACGAACGGTTGGTGCTATTACATGTCGGCCCAACCGTAATTTTGTAATTGTCCACGATTATGCAAGAAGAAATTATTAAACACATGAAGTGACCAGATGCTGAAGTGTCGCCGTGAAAGAGAGATAGATAGATAGATAGATAGATAGATAGAGAGAGAGAGAGAGAGAGAGAGAGAGAGAGAGAGAGAGAGAGAGAGAGAGAGAGAGAGAGAGAGAGAGAGAGAGAGAGAGAGAGAGAGAGAGAGAGAGAGAGAGAGAGAGAGAGAGAGAGAGAGAGAGAGAGAGAGAGACATCAATTATAAAAATTTCTTTCTCTCTCCTATCCCTCTCCCTAGAAACTCAGAACTTATTTTAAACTGATCCTTTAAATACTTAACTCATTACACTTGTCCATTGTCCACTTGTCGTCTTCAAGGACCACAGAATTGATTCCAGGACTTATTTACGTGATTTGACGCAGATCGTAGATCTCTTGTATCTTTAATTTAAGTGTCACTCATCGAAGCAATAGTAAACTTGTGCCATTGCAGCTAATTACACACCAGCACCACCTTAAATACCTTATCCATGGCGTGGAACTATTGAATCTGCTCGACGTGACTTTTGACGAGGGTCTTTGAAGATTTTTTAAAAAATTGACCCTCGTTCAAATCACTCGACGTGAAAAGAAGATTAACAGTCAAGGTGAAGTGTGCGAGGGTTGAATAATTCACTATTTTGGAACTTGCTCCGTACTTAGCTTATGATTCCTCTTTTTCCTTCACCTACGCTTCATACAACGTTGACTATCTTTTGCGTTCTTTTAACCTACCTATCTACTTAAGTTTCCCTCCCCTCCTCTGCCCTTGCGGTCCGTCTACAAAACAGTTCCTTACGATTCCCTGCTTGCAATCGATTCGTCACGCACTCTAACCTTGATTGGCAACGAAATTGAAATGTATTGAAAATGAAAACCGAGTTGATTCGTCGTCCATCGGCAATTATGGAAGATCGTCGCTTCTAAGTAAAGCAGCTCGGTGACTAGTTGGAGTCTCTTTAATTGGGTGTTTTTTTTTGTGTTTCTATAAGGTGATTTTCATGTGAATTTTTTTTTTTGTTGCAGCAAACAAGAACAGTATTTTGACCTTAGAGTCCGAAGTAGATAGACGAGGAGCCTGTCGAGGGACGCTATGCATCGAGACCGGATTCATAGTTCTTTCATAGAAAGTCCTTTGATCGAACCTTCTTTTTTGTTGTTTTGCTTGCTAATGCTACACAATAATTTGATATTTTATTTTGGGAAAAGAGGTTTCTTGTGGTGTTCGTCAACATGAAATCGAGATACGAGCGAAGAGGCTCAACTGATTCCTTGGACCTACACTCTAAAAATTTTTGGTTAAAATTTATACTAAATTACAATAAATCCATACTAAATTTGTTATAAAATTTATGCCGCTTCATTGTATAAAATTTTATAATATTTTCGTACGAAAATGTTGTAAAAGTATAAAAATTTTTATCCGAATCAGCTATTAATTGCATTACAATACCGTATTATTTTCCATTATACCACTTTTTATTAATTTTTTACTATAGATATATACAATTTTTTAATCTGGTATTGTTAAAGTTTTATATGAAAATCATATAAAACTATTTTGAACCACTAATATATTAATTTTAAGCTATTCGGTATCATAAACATTATTGTGCAATACTTACCGGGGATAAATTCCATATAAAAGATTACAACATAACTGTTTTTAAAATAATACATTTTATTTATGGTATAAATATAATTTTTTCTCCTAGTTTAAATACTGAAGTACATACTTTTTATTATTATGACGTCAAATAACCATCTCGACTCTTTGAAAAAAGAAAATTGGCTTAATTTGAAGCTAGTGCTTCGATTTGTGGGAATGATTTCAATGAATTGTGAAAAGAATTTCAGTTCTTTAATACAAGAGTATTAAATATTTGCATAAAAAAGTAATGTCGTTGTTGTCGTATATTATTAGTTGTAATTCATAATTGTGTTTTCTCTTATTTTCGGCTTGTTGGGCGCACTAATAAAGAGTCCTCTGATTTAATGAGCAAAATATTCGAACCAATGCACGATTTTTGCGTATTTAGATGGTGTATATTCGTACGTTCAATAGTTAAAATCAGTTTTCAAGACACCGCCCATTTTAAGTTGCCTTTCAAAAGCAAAGTTTTGCCAAGTATTAACAATTCTTGCTGGTGTCTAATAGTTCTTCCGCAACTTCAATATCGTTGATATTTGCAAAGAAAGCAAAGTCCTTCAGTGCCTTCCAAAGCTATAACATGGCGAAACAAGTTAACGTTTTCTAATATCTCACCAGAAAGAATTATATCGGTATATACAAGACCAGCAAATTCCGTGTCAAATTTTGAAATTTGACACACCGCGAACTTTGTCCATAATATGTTATCGGTGAAATAATAGGTGGAATTATTGATTTGATGTTTTGTTGCACATTTGCACGCACTTAATTAATTTTTTTTTTAAGAGTCCTCATTGGACCTTCTTTTAGAGAATCTGTTCAATGGAGAGAGCTTTTCAGAGGACTTCCTTTTAGCAATTTTCTTCGTCCTAAAGCTGTTCTTTAAGTGGTCTTTTCGGTTCGATTTTTCAAGGATTTCCTTCTAGATTTACTTTGCAAAGCTTCTTCTTTTAATATGACTGCTTCTTGAACCAATGGAATCAAATTGCATTTGATGAATCTTTGAAATGATTTCCATAATTCAGAATTTTCATGTTTGTTTGGTGTTTTAAAGGACTTTTATCAGGAGTTTTTTCTTCTTTATGGAAGTTCTTTTTTTAGTCTTTCGGATATTTCTTTTCTTTCTTGTCGAAATGATTGTTAGTTGAATTTTTTCGATTCCTTGTACTTTCGGAAGCATTATTCTTTCCGGAATGTGTTGCTTCTTGCCCTTCGAAAACTCTAAGGTTTTGTCTTCGTTTCTCCCTGTAATTTTAAAGATTAATGAGTCACCATTTTATCAGAGTAATTTGATTACATTCGAAATGCAAACTTATAACATAGAATTGAAAAGTCGTCTAACTAGGTGATTTCTTTGCTGCCTTTTGAGGTGTCTTTCGACAAATTTTTAGCACGTCTCTGTGATATTGCCAAACCAGTAACATCCTTCATCAGAATTTTCCTCTTGGTCTCAAAATAAGATTTTTTCATTCGTTTTATATTTCAAGAGCTTAGTAAAGAGTATTTTGAGGTGTCTCTTATTACTAATCCTCTTCATAACTGCCAATATTAATTTATGTTGCATTTATGTCGCACTTGCACCGTTCTCCCTTTTTTCTCTCTTTTCGACTCGTCTTTCCATCAGCTGTCATTGCGAATGAAACGTAGCGTAATGAAAGACTATGGTGACGCTTGGTCATGCCGTTTGCTACGGATGAAGTGCACAATATGCTCGAAAGTATTAAGCTTTTGGTATTAACCATTCGACCCTATGTTGGAAAATAGCTGTGGCCCTCTATAATATGTTGTAACCTATACAACAACAACAATAACTAACAGTAGCTGATCCTCATAATAGAAAATGATTTTCCCATGCAATTTAATAAACTGCAGTTGGTCGATGGTTTGATGTGAAGAGGAGGTAAGCAGGAGGTGCAGATATCTTTGACTTTATGGAATACCGTAATCGAAAGGAATATTTTTTTTATTAAATGCAAACGTGTGAAAATTTCATTACCAACATAATGTATACACACACACACCCTTCTCACACCGAAAAATCTTCTTCTACATCATTAAAACTTAATGTGATGAAAAAAGAAGTGTGTCGAGTTCTGGGTCGCTTTCGAGCTGAGTAAATTATGGACTGAATGACAGACTGACCAACCGACCTACGCTGAAGCTAAATGGACTCTTACTCAGACGAGTATATCGAGGACTCTGAGCTGCTGATTGCGGCGAAAGTATTATGAATGCAACACCATAACTCTTCAATAATCCCCAATTATGTGAGCTACTCATGTGAACCTCGTGCCGGGAACGCGGTGGAAGGAGAGGAGTGGGAATCAAAAGGGACAATATACGCTGAGATGGAAATGGACGCGAGTGAGAGTATACAGTGAAGATATACATACAGTATACAGTATACAGTATATTCATGAATATATATTCTTCTTTCCTTTTGTCTCTGCTTTGCTGGTTAGCTGCTCTGCTTTTTCAGCGCGCTGCTAAAAACGAAGCAGGCCTAATCCAAGGAGTATATATTCATGTATGAATGAATGAATGTATGAATGTATACTCCTTGCCCAATCTTCAGGCACAGCAACATCGTGTTGCTGGAAAAAATGTTTCATGCAATCTCTTTATGAATGTATACTCCTTGCTTGATGAGGCGTGCGGTGTCACTCAGTTGTCGTGTTACTAGCTGCTACCGAATAAAGTAATCCAGTGACTTCAACGACTGCCACAAATCCGAGCATCTGCACGCCGCGTCCGACACGTACGAGTGTTAAGTACTTGTAATACGAGTGTTAGTTAGTAGCGCGGACGTCCCTAAAAAACCAGCAGCTTCTGCTTAAGCGGGACCAAAACGTTGAAGACACCGTTTGAATTCGTGAAAAACACAATTTTCCGTAATGACACAATTCACAGATGGATGGAGAGGCGATCGAAAGGCCAGTGATTAGATGAAGAGTACGTTTTTTGCATTAATGCGAGCTTGATTCGGATCGAAATAGAAGATGGGAAAGGGAAGTGAAGCGCAAACTAACGAGAAATATAAAATGAATGAAAGCGACTGATTGACTGTCTGATCGAGTCACTGCGTAATGAGTATTAAAAGTGGAAGTTTGTCCTTTTTCATTGTGCTTTCATCCTTTCTATACACTCCAGCCTCGCGTTATTTGTCCTACTGCTCTACAAACCGTCAATTATTCCTTTATTCGTGCATCGCTGCGTTCCTTGTTGCATGGCATTCGTTTTCTTGCGCTGCATACAGATTCGTGGGGTAGAAATAAAGTGTTTCAATGTGATGACGCTGGTTGTTAAAAATTCCATTCACAGAAGCAGAAAATAATAATTGAATTTGGCTGCTTTTCGTCTTGTATTTTTTGTTGTGTTTTGATATTTAGTTTACAAGTTTTTTTGCCATTTTACCGTCTATCTGTTTCGCTGTCGTTCGTCCACTTTTCACATCTGCGTCGCAATATCTAATTGCACACCGAACTCACTGGAAATCCCTTGGAAAGATGAAAATCTGCAATATATAAAAAAAAAAAAATACGCCGGAAAACGTTCGTGATTAAAATTTCAATGAATAACTCGCTGATTCACTGATTTATCGCTGATGATGCCAAAGGCGACATGATAATCAATGAAGTCATGTGAAATCCAAAGAAGGAAAAAAGCAAACATGAAACTACAATGAATCAATTCAATTCAGTGCAATTGAATTTAATTCACTTGGACTCCTTTACAAAAAACCAGAAATCAAAGATTCACATAGAGATTTATCACTAACCAAAAACACAATATATAGGCCGATGATGGTTTTTCAATATCGCGCGATGCGCACTTCTGCGTTTAGGTCACCGCTCAATACCTTAATGGCAATGCACACTAATAACAACAGCACATAACGCGAATGCCAACATAAATCGGAATGAAATTAAAGATTTATTGATAAAGTGATGACATGCGGACGGCTATTTTCTTCATAGATTTCAAAATTTTGAAAGTTCCGAAGGAGATAAAGGAAAAAACTCTTGATTCGAAGAATGTAAAGAGTTAATAATAGAAACTTGCTTTTATCCCTTCGGTATTTTTGTTTCAAGAAAAAAAAAAAAAATTTTCGTGACAAAATTTTTAAAACAAAAAGGGTTTGCCTCATTTCTTTCAATCCTTCCCCGGGTCCCTTCGCCACTTTTTATGACACAGGACAGAATTGGTTTGATGGAAGTCTCTAGATAAGAATTGATTTGATTGAAATTAGCGTTTGTTTAAAGGGAAAACGTGACGCGATGGATTCGAGTATTGGGAAATATTTAGGAAAAAATCACAATACGATTGCCTTGTGATTATTTTATGAGGTTGTGCATGTACTTAATATGATTTCGGATTATTCAATGATTAAACTGCGATATACGAATCCCGATTAAATTGATTACTTGCTTTTAAATCATTAATAAGCAATAATTAAGCTTGAAAGAGATGAATTTTACTAAGCCTTAGGCAAGTGTCGCCTGTTGTCTATAATATTCCATTCTACAAGAAAACGATATGAACAACTTGGAAAAAGCTAAACGCATACTTTTATCATAGGATCGGCATTATTGTCGTCAGGGCAATAAATAGATGATAAGTATTGTTGTACCCCTTTTATTGCCCTTTCGTTATCCACTTTAGGTACTTTTTGTTGTTTGTTTATTGATTTTTTTATTACCGTTTTTTTAAAAGTAATAACTCTATAAGGTATTTACCTATTCTTATTCATATTAAAAATTACAGTAATTATTGTTTTAATTTAATTTAATTGTCTTCACTTCGAGGGTGTTAAAGAGCAAATATTTCAGTTTTCAAATTTGTTCTTGTTTTACAAGATTTTATGGACAATTTGTCCATTGAAACCAAACTCAACTAATCAATAAGAATTTTAAAGCTGAGTCCATTCCTGCTAAACAGCAGCAGAAAAAAAAATACTTCTTTACACAAATTGCCCAATAAGTGACTATTACCAATTTACTGCCTTTAGGCAACAGTCGAATAAATGTTTGCGACGAGGAATTACGTTGATTGTGTTGTAAATCGCGGAATATCGTTCAATCGCGCCACATGAAAAGGATTTTTCTCGATACATTGAAAAGTTTTTGGGCTAATCATCACCTTGGGTAGAACTTTTTTAGGAAATTCGTTAACTTCATTCACTCTTATCCGCAGTGAAATATCCATACGACACGTATCTAGCGAAACATGCCAGGAAATATTGCAACAACAATACGATTATAATTATTATTATAAATGGGCACTTCCACACCGCGACCCTAAGGAGCTATTGTGCATGCTCTAGTTTTGATCCAGGCTTATGATCTCTAGAAATTGAAGCACAGTACCCGGATTGGTGTTCCAGATTTTCAAGTGAGGCACTTGTGGTCACTAAAATACAATAGCCTCCGATTGCTGAGGGCCTGACAAGCGCAGAGACAAACATGCTCTGAGGTTCCCGTAGCATCGTCAAGAGTCCGATCCGAATAGTCAGATTTTTTGCGGTGGTAGTTTAGACCACAATGGCTTGCCTTTGGCCTATGCTAGTTCTGTCGCAGGCACGTGCAAATTCAAAAACTTCCCATTTCCGGTTCACCTTCAGTTTATATGCAGTCGATAGTCAACAGAAGGGTTCGGAACAATGAAAGGCCACTGCGCTTCGCGGCTGGAGAGGCAATCGGCTCTTTGATTACCTCAAATCTCTCTTGACCTGTAACCCAATGAAGTGTTAGGCATTACAGCTGCCCAATTGGGTAGCAGTATTGCAGCAGTTGTCCACAAATCAAATCTGGATTTAATCGCGTCTGAACTAAGGGCTTTTAGAGCCGTATGGCTGTCAGAGAGGATATAGATATGTGCACCAGAGAGCCCCCTACAAAGGCACTCCATCACACATATCTCTATGGCGAAAAGCTCCGCATGAAAGATAGTAGCAAACTTACTCTATAACTTTTTGAAATCTTGGGCCCACAATGCCACCAGTATTGCCATTTTGGAACTTGGACCTCTCAGTATATCACATTTGAGCTCCCGGTACGAAGTTTAATTTATTTAGTCCCCAGTTCTTGTTGCACAAGTTGTTATAGACAATTTGTCCATTGAAACAAAACTCAACTAATAACTGAGAATTTCAAAGCTGAGTGCTCCAGATCTGCTAAACAGCAGTACAAGAAAATACTTTTTTACATCAATTGCTCAATAAGTGTCTATTACATATTTATTGCCTTTGGGCAACACTCGGCCAAATGGTTGCGACGAGGAATGACGTTGATTGTGTTAGTTAATCGAGGAATATTGTTCAAATGCTTCACTTGAGGTAAGAAAAAAAATTTGTGTAACTGCTTAACGTAAACGTAACTTAACGAAGTTGACCGAAGCATTCTGTC
This sequence comes from Thecophora atra, assembly GCA_937620795.1. Classification (NCBI taxonomy): domain Eukaryota; kingdom Metazoa; phylum Arthropoda; class Insecta; order Diptera; family Conopidae; genus Thecophora; species Thecophora atra. The sequence goes on along the minus strand of OW569397.1, from coordinate 70,828,827 downwards.
TCACAATACACGTACTTATGGATCCATAAGAACCATACAGCTACCATATAGCTTACGGAGCTACTCGTCTTCTGTATGACATTCTATGAGAACAGCTATTGGAAATGCAGTCGTCTGCTTGCGTAGCTAACTTTCGGAAGCTCCTTACGTATGCTGTCTATTTTGGTTGTAGCGTACTTTTGGTAGGTTAAGTAATATATATTTTATACGCTACCCGAATCCTAACATTAGTTAGTTTCTGCCTGAAGACTGTGTGTGTTCGGCAATTACAGTTTTCAATAGGGGCTGATGATGCTAAAAATTTCCATGTTTGGTTTTACACTGTTGTGGAAGCAGTCATTGTGGGTTGGGTTGAGTTGGTTTGCAGAGGAAATGGGAGTGATCTGGCTGAGTGAGCGAAAACATAATAACTGCCGCTTTTGTACAAAACCGTTTTTGGGCTAGACGAAGTTCGTCTGGTTATAATATTCTATTACAAAGTATTAATAATAGCAATATCTACTGTGAGTCAAAGGTGTTGATACTTCATTGTTTTCTGTATTTTCTTAAGTATGAAATAAGCAAGATAGCTATAGTGTGCCAGACAGGGATAGCGTTTTATACAAGAACGTTCTGTCAAAAACACATTTATAATACATAGTATGTATATTAGGTGATCACACAATTTATTAATAAATAATAAAAGTGAAGATGAACTCGCAAGACGAGAGCGTGTATATGCTCGTTGCGAAATATTCGAGACTCTTGTTAATCCTCTAACGATTTGCATAGCGATGTGATTGGAGAACACCCTGACTCGTATCTATCAAAAAAGGCCCTGAAATTACTTTAATTGACTTTTAATATCTTCAGCTATATTGTAGCTATTGGACCATTTATATTTTTACTATGGAAAAAGGGTTTTCAGGCGACTTTATTAAGGGCCGACTCTCCGGACATCGAAAACACTTTGAATCTCCGTTTTGGTTATACGAAAGCATGTACAATTTTAAATCGAAGCAGCTCCCTTTGGCTATACAGTCATCATCGTGATCCTTTCATTTACACTGCGAGCTGTTCGTCTATCTGTCTAGCTGATAGATCCTAAGGATTGTGGTTTACTTTATTATACCTCTGAAAGTAATTTTCTCCAAATAATAATAATAATACACTAAACACTGTGTTCTTATTAAATAAAGGGTAAATCAAGATTTAACAGGTACATATCAACCTTTGATTCACTAGGTGTGAAACACTCTACTTCTAAGAGTACTCACTTAAATTTTATGTCAATTTTAAGCAAATTAGTCTCACCGTTCACTGGTCAATAAATTTTACCGTTACTGGTCGTCTTCATCGTCATTTTCGAATTGTCAACGACCATGCTTTTGTTACTGACGCGCTGTCAATGATGGCGATTACACCATAGAGAAACTAGTAACGGTGTTGTCTACAGGCGGGCTGTAGCCGAAATACCCTACACCTGAAAACTGCATATATACTCCATGACCATGTAAAACCGTCCATGACCTATGTAAACTAGAAGTGGGCGGATCACGCCCATATTTGGCATATTAACTGGAAGCATTAGTCTAAACCTACATATAAAATTATCTTGTCTTCTCTCAAAAAGTGAAGCTGATATGGCCTTTTTTAATAGACAAAACAGAGGTACCTGCACTCTCGATATAAAAAGTAGGCGTGGTCCTTGGGCGATTTTGCCCATTTTCAATACGAAACACCCCAACATAGCAACGAATATTTTTGCCAAATTTCATTTTGAAATCTTAATCCGTTCTCCTGTGATCGTGATTTTAACGGACAGACAGACAGACAGACAGACGGACAGACATCGTTATTTCAATTTTGGTGGTGATGCTGATCAAGAATATATATACTTTTCCATACCTATCTTGTCTATTTCTATGCGTTACATACTCCGGTAGAAAGTGAATATACCCTAAACCTTAAGGTGTAGGGTATAAAAATAACGCTAAAAGTTATGTTACAACTTTGCTGACGTTGACAGAAACAAAAATCGACAAGCGGTGTCTGTCATCTGCAATGCGGGTTAGGGCGATTTTCTACGCGTCGTTGTTGTTCCTTGTATATCTTTTACAGAGGCTTTTTCAAAAAAGGTGCCTTCGTCATGCATCCAGAAATGACGCATTTAGCGTGTTACTGCGTTTCGCTTCCACAGAATATTTGCATCGGGAACGAACTGCGATTCTCATTTCGCTGCGCAGTTGCTTCGGAAAACAGGAGCTGAGGAGCTACCGACTGCAGTTTTTACACGCTTCACGTATTTCTCATGCAGTGTTTTGTATATGCGAATTAATCACTGGTTGACGTGTTGATGTTGTTCGTGGCGATCATAACGCGGTTCACAAATAATTTTCCAACAAGCGTCAATTAATAAAAATTTCAGTTTCTTGTTTTGAACACGAAAAGCTTCATTGGAAAAGGTGGTGATGAAGAAGTTTAAAAACTTCAGCGACTTCTGTGATCTTTGATTATCGCATTCTTTGCCTTTTTATAAATAAAATTTACTTAAGTGTGGAAAGAAAGTGAAAGACTTTTTTGAATAATAATTTTTAACGATTTCTGGATATGCTTCCATAAAATCTGCTCGGAGCATAAAAGTACTTCCGGCAGAAAGCCAAACGACAGGAAATTCGAAAAGTCAAAAGAAGAACAACAAGAAAACAACAAAGAGAAGAACAACAAAAAATGCAGTAATTTCAAAAGAGCAAAAATATACAAAAATAAATTTATTTACAGAACCACGTTGCTAATTTCAAGTTAAAGAAGCTAGATAAGTTCTTAGTTCAACATTCAATTGATGCTTCTTCTTTGAACGAAACTTAACTGAGGAAATAATAGCAAAGAAAAGAAAAAATTAAAAGACTTGCTTTTCAAATGATACACTGAGAAAAAAAGTGCGCTTTAAAATTAAATGTGAACACTTTCAAATTTTATTTAAAGTGCCTTAGTCTATAGGTTCTAATGAAGGGCACAAAAAAAAATATTTTTTAAAAGTGCTAATTTTAAGTTTTTAAAGTGTTTACTCTTAATTTAAAAGTTAATATTTTTGTTTTTAATGTTATTAAAAGTGTTCAATTTGACATTTAAAGTGTACATTTTGTACTAAAGTGTCTTTGTTGGAACTAAACGTGAACACTTTAAAACGCAACGTAAAAATTTTTATTTTCAAAGTTCTTAAGTTTATTTTAAAAGTTCGACTTTAAATTGTACCGTTAGCGGAATTTGTGTTATTTCTTTATAGTAAAGTGAATTTAGAAGTGTGAACAAGATACAAGAATGACCAGTCAGGGTAAAATTATACAAGAAAGTGACTTGCTGCGAATTTTTGGCAACGATATCCAAATTAATGAGCAGGGTGATTTAACGTACACGTGTACTGAGGAAGATACGGATCTCCTTAATCTGCTAAAGGAGTTTGATCTGGAAACACTTTTTCTTGACCTAAAAAGTAAGTAAAAATTCTTAGGCAACATTAACATTTATGCAATATTATTAATGTTCTTTAGATGCAAAATCACAAATCGCTAATTTAATCGGAATTCTATTAGCTCTTATCTTTTGCCATTGAGTTTTTCTCGAATAGTCTTTAAATATGTGATCTTTGCTCGGATACTTATTAAAGAGAAATTTTTACTCAATCAGGAATAATTCAATGAACGAATTTCTTCAGTCCAACGCCTTGAATATTTGCCAATTCACTCGCCTTCAAGAAGGAGATCAAGTGGTTGGTTCTCTTGTCGAAATTTTAGTCTTGTCTACGGGTTACTAATGGGGTCACTCGCTTGTTTGGTTCAGTCACCTTCTATGAACATATTTCTGCTGCTTTGAAGAGAAATCGAAAAAAATTTTATAATAAAAATATGGTATTGCATTTTTTTGTAAATGAACAAATAAGCCAACAAACACGCGCCCTACTTTGTTATTTGATGTCAGATGATGTTCACTCATTCACTAGTCCTTCCGTCAGCTTTGCAGACATTCGCTGGTTGATAAGAAGAGGCCGGGCGTTGACCCACACTGAATGTGACAGACTCTGAGCAGATCATCCGATGGGACCGAGTGAAATCGTATGAAATTACGGCTAAGCAAATAAATACCGATATCGAGGACATCAGCGATTCCTTGTTTTCGGAGCAAATAACTTCTAATGGCAGCTGGTAATCAGAGCATCTAAAGTGGTCTAAGTTCGGTTAGGAAGGCAATCGGATAAAATGGCATGAATAAAATGTATTACGGATGGCAGGGTGGGGTGCTGGTAATAGTGATTGAGGGGAAAACGGAGCTCACGGCATGTTTTTATAATAACATTCCACAGATGCCATTCATTAAGTCGTCGTTCTGATTCTGACACTGATATAACCATTGATATTGATTTTTTGACCTTGAAATGGGAAAGGGCTGTAGACGTGTGAATATGTGGTAAGATGTTAAGGAGAGGCTTGCAAATTAGTTCTGACAGTGAGAGGAAGGCAAGGTTGGAATACACAAAAAGGTGATAGAGACAAGGAAATGAATGTGATAAGCAATGAATTGAGCAGGAGGAGAGGATAAAGAGCAACATAAATATGAAACGTTGGGAAGCAAAAACAATAAAGGTGAAAGAAGAAGGTGCGTGAAATGAGTCATCGAATGTAGGATGATAGCAAAGAGGTCGATAGGAATAAGAGCGAATATGAGAATGAAAATGAGAACCTAAAGCGGCAAGAGAGAAGAGTATCACAAAACGATGGAGATGCGGACGAGGATGGAAACGGATTTCGCCAACGATTTGAAGGCTGACCATGAAGATGTGTAAAAGAACGAAAATGGAGATGGAATAAAGAGTTGGATGTAAACTAGATAGAGGATAAAAGAGGGATTGGAGCGGCAAGGCTAAGACGATGAAAGTATAAGCTTTCTTAAGAAGAGCTATTAGCATAGAGATTGTAATATTATAATAATGTTTTATAATCTCTATGCTATTAGCTTTCTTAACAAGAGGAAAAATGATCAAGTTGAGTATTAAGTCAAGGCTACAGAGGCTATAAATGTGGAAAGGGATGAGGTTATGATATACATAGACTGATGAGTTTGACGACGGTCAAAGCGGATATGCGCCATAGGAATGAGGCATTTTGATGAAGAAGGTGTCCCGCATATTTTATTATTTATGAATTTTCTTGTGGTTCCAACGACTATAACTCAAATTAACCGTAAAATCAACGGCGTTGTCACCGTAACTTCAAAAATAATAAAAAGTGAGGAGGTAAAAATAAGGTAGGTGGTACAAGAAAAGATTTTTGTTGACAGACGTGGGTTCTTTACACCTGTCATTACGGATTTGAGTGTTTGGTGATGGCTGTGGGGAGGAAGAACCACGAGCAGTCTTCATCATTGACGCAAATCATTTGCAGCATGGTTTGCACTCCCGCCGAGAAACAAAAAAAAAAAAACGAAGAAAAAATAATAAAATTTCGAAAAGATGCGTGCTGCTTCTAAGAAGAAAATAAATATTTAAAACGAGAAAACAGCAAACAAAATACTATTTCTTTTGTTCTTCATGAAATTTTCCGCAATTTCAAATACGTATTTTCTAAATAAAAGAAATGGAAATGAACAAAACGAAAATACGCCGAAGTGGTGAAAAACAAATAAAAAAAGGAAAATATTCTACTTCCGGAAGGTGATTTTTTTATTTGTTGCAGTTGTTGTTGTAGCTGTCTTTGTCAATATGTAGTGTGGTATTATAATTGACGATGATTGCATTGTTGGCCACAAGAGTTACGACAACAACAATAATCAATTTTCAACAATAAACATTCAACTCTGATCTGGTGTTATTTTTTTACTCGGAAACAATTTTCTATATTTGTTATTGTTGTTTTCTGCAAAATAAAAAAGAGTAAACCATAAACATGGGTAAAACGACGACGATAAAGAATGACTAACATTAGCCACATCGAAGACAAAATGAAACAATGAAAAAAATTAAAACGGTTTAAAGCAATAGTAAAAAATAGAAGAAAAAATTGCAAAAAAAAGCTAAATGTTGGAAAACAAATACAATAACAGCTGTAAAATAAATATAATAAAATTCCACGGAAAACAAATGAAGTCATCATTTTTTTTATTAAGAAAATTAATTTAGTTTAAAATATTGCATTGCAACACGTTTGAACTTTTGTGCTGAGTTTTTAAATTAATTAGCAAATAAATGGAATATAATTAATTTGAGTTTCTTAAATTTGTCTTCGCCGAAAAGAAATCTTCAAAATTTACTTCTTCTTCGCCGATAACTATTTTTGTTTTAAGCCTGGTAAAATCTGTAAATAAGAGTTTTTTGTTATTATTGTTTCTTTTCACCTATGTACATAGCTTTATTTCCATCCTCAGCTGCATGATTTCAGGCACCTTAAACAAGGAGTATACACCCTGCAGTAAAATCTTCTAGATCTTTACTGTAGAATAAGTAGTTCGTTTCGAATCAGGACTAATCTTCACTACATCTCATTTTAATGGAACGGACTGTCGCTTTTCATATGTTAATGTCCTACGAGGTGGCAATTGACCCGCTCTGCATTACAATGGAATCAGGTAAAAGATAGTTCCCAACTGACTGGTTCAATACTAGTGCATAATAACTCTAAACATTCTAGTTCTTCATGAATTAGTATGAAACCAGATAGTTATGAACTATTAAACTGGTTCCAATGTAAGGCAGAACGGGTCAATTGCCACCTCGTAGGACATTAACATGGGGAAAAGCGACAGTCCGTTTCATTAAAATGAGATGTAGTGAGGGTTAGTCCTGGTTCGAAAAGAACTACTTAGTCCACAGTTAAAAACTAGAAAAGAAAAAGAAAGTGCGTGTTTTATTCGGTACGATTTTTCAGTGAATTTTACCTGCAATTTTATTTATTATTTGATACATAAATATAACAAATTATACCATTTTTTGTTTATTCTCATGTGAGGGAGAAAGAGGCAGATATATGTGACATTGTGCGGCTGATCGATCGATCCTTGGCAATGATATTTTTTTGAATTAAATATTGAGAAATTAATGCTAAATAATTAATTGCGGTACATCAACGAACCCCTTTAAAAACGGGCCGATTTCAGAAAAGAATGATGAAGCTTTCCAAAGCCTTTGATTAACTTATCAAGGGCGACTCGCCGCAATCTTCTTCTTCTTCTTCTTCTTCTTCTTCTTCTTCTTCTTCTTCTTCTTCTTCTTCTTCTTCTTCTTCTTCTTCGAGTTCTTCTTCTTCTTCTTCTTTTCCTTCTTTTTGTTTTTCTGCACCTTTTGTTGATGTCTTTGTAATTTTGATTGGATTACTTTTTTTATTATTTTGACCACGATTGAATGCATCACTTGATGCTTTTTGTAATAAGATAATGGATTATAGGTCATGGCAATGGGAAGGCGAAAGATGCCGGGAGATGGAGAAAGATAAGTAATTTGTTGTAATATTTATTTTTCTTTGCAATGATTGCCTTCTGTCGGTAATTTGAAACTTTTTTTCGGCTAAAGCGGATTTTCGATGATGATTGATGGATGAATGAATAAAGGAACAAGTGAATCAATGAGTGCAATGAGCACATGACTTCCTGTGTGCGTGAAATAATTTCAATTAAAAAATTTGTAGCTTAGTTATGAATAATATAGAATCCTTTGAGAGAAGTGTCGTCTTCGCGCTAGCGATCTAGCCAAAAATTATATTATATTTGGATGTTATACCATCCCTAAATACCGAATATGTATCTACTTTCGGGCGGTTTTTGGTTGTGAGTTATGTATGAAATTTGAAAAATCCCCCAAGAAAAGTGTCCTTTTGGCGCAACCGATTGCATCCAAAAAGGGAAGTGCACAACTACGTTTTATAAGACTCGCAAATCCCAAATTTCCACTTTTTTCGTCTCTCCGCTTTTGAGTTATTGCGGATACGTACATACAAATGGTCAAAATGTGTGTTACCATCAAAATGTCAATATCGAATTTTTTCGGGATTACAATACTTTCTTGTATTTACTACGTATACAAGGAAGTAAAACCGAAGAAAACCAGAAGATGAAGCAGACAAATATTAAAAAAATTATTCGTATTCGTCACTGAACAACAATGGTTTTTTTATAAAAACGAAATTTTACATCAAGCACAAGTATTTTATATAAATGTTGTTTGTTGTTTTTTTTTTTTTTGTGTTGTAGAAATGACTTTTGTAGGGCCCTTTTTGCCGGTGCCAATGACTTCAACAACGACAAAATCCTCTAATACCCAGATAAATATTTAACAATAAACACAGAAATAAGCGCAAAAAGAAATACTAAAAAACAGAATAAAATGGAAAAGCAAAGAGAAAGGTAAAAGAACAAAATGAAAGCGAAAATTTTATGATATACCAGGATAATAACAATAATTTTTACTAAATTATGCAAAAAAAAATCCGCTGTTTTTTATTTAAATTAGATTAGCTCTACAAAATTAGTTTATAATAAATATTTTATATGAAAAAATTCGGAATTAACCCCAATCTCCAACAAAACAGATTAAAAAAGACATAAAACGTTTTTGGAACACTTTATTTGCATAAAAAATACTTTAAGAAATGTAAAAAAACTTTGCTTTCTGATATTTTATTGTATTTTCAATTTTGCGTGTTCTGTTGCTGTGTTGCTTCGTCTGAAAGTTTCTTTATCACGCGAAAGAATTCAGTTTTTTATTCCGGATATAAAAGCCAATAAAAAACAATTTTTAAAGGCACTTCGAATATTTATTTATTTGTTTGTTTTTATATAATTTTTTTTTGTTATTTTTTTTTTAGAATTCTAATGAGATCTTGATTTAATTTTCAACAACACAGCAAAAACTTTAAATCAATGTCGACGCAATAAAATAATAAGGATTACAATTGTAATGTAAATAAAACTGTGGGAAACGACGCATGTAATAATAATTATATTATTACAATATACATACCTAGAAATAATAAATGTTTAATGAAATATTCGCAATAATAATAATGATGGTAAGTAAAATAGTAATTAATAATATCGTAAGTAGTAAAAGTGGTGAGTATAAGAACGTTGTAATCCCAAAAAATATAAGAGATTCTTAGAACTTTATTTCCACCTTAACTCTAATAAACACCCCTTGAAAGTTCTAAAACCTTTATATGCAAGCCATCCTTAGACAAAATTAATTACATAAGTTACAGGACCCTTCTTAGGACTTCCAAGTGACTGAAGAACACAGATTATTACCAGAGAGAGAGAGAGAGAGAGAGAGAGAGATGGTTTTGGTTGTTGTCATTGTTGTGGTTTTTGATATTGTGCATTGCCATGTTGTTATTGTTATTTTTCCATAAATTTACTTCAGTGTTTCTTATAGATAATTTTATGTATAGACAAATATTTAATGTTGTAAATAAAAAACAAGAAAGAACTAAAAATTTGTCGGCAATCGCATCGCTGGTAACAAAAGTAGAAACATACAATTTTAAAAGTCTTCCGAACTCGATCAGAAATTTTATGGCCGTTAATTTTGTGGAATAAATCGCGCAGTTTAATTATTGTACTTTAAAGAAGACCGAAAAAGTCGAAACCTGGAGGAAGAAAGACATTATTCGAATATAGTCTTGGCTTTTTCTGCAACCAACTTGATTAAGCAGGCCGCGATTTCGGCCGCTCTGCCATGGTTTAAAATTATGGCCATCAAATTTCGGTCCATCTGCATGAAGAAGTAATTCCAGTCATTTGAGTGAAATCTACGAATTATGGATTCTTTTCTTGTGTGAGGTGCAAAGGGATTTATTAACTGTGAAGTGAAGAAGAAGTTAATTATTAGTTACAACTATAAATGAAGGGAAGGAAGTCAAATTTATAGGATTTCATTTAGTCTCTGGCTACAAAAGTCTCTAAATTAAATCCGGCAAATAAACTCAGTTAATTTTCGGAATTCTTTAACATCATTATCGCTGGTTGGACAACGGACTAAGTGTCGATTGCAACCAGTTTCTGCAGAAATTCAACTAAATACAGCTTCTATTAAAATTTAAAGTTCGTTTCTTTGTGAGTCTTTCGTATAATTCCTTTTGTAGTCAGTTTAATTAGACATAAATTATAATGCAAATAGTAACAATGAACACGGAGTCTTTTGTTCATTTATTTATTTATTTATTTAATTCTTTCAAAACATTACACTTTAAGACTAGGAGGTCTTATTAATTGTATAATTCAGTGTACAATAAATGAAAAAATGAACAGCTGTAATACTAATAATAATAATAATAGTAATACAATAACGCGAGAAGTAGGTGAAATCAAAAGGTATGCAGAGTTTTTAAGATACAGAAGCTAGTAAGTTGAAGAAAGGATAAAGAGAGAGAATAATAATGAAAGTGGGAGACAAGAACCGACGCAGGCCAACTACGAGTTTATTGTGAAGCAGATATAAAATGTTGAAACAATTTCCGCTTGAAGTGCAGTGTACTGGTGATTCTCTGTATCTTAGTTGGTAAGGAGTTCCACCGCCTGATTGCAAATATATAGAAATGACGCTCAGAAATCAAATAATGGTGCCTGATTGGAATTAAGACGTTATTGCGGTTAGATCTTGAAAAATTTAGTCTACGTAATAGGTATGTGGGCTCCTTGAGAGCAATTACCTTATGCAGGCAAATCAAAACACGAAGAACCAATAAGGAGTCAAAAGATATGCCATACACCAGATTACGATACATCGAGATGTGATCGAATCGCTTCAAACCCCAAATATATCGCACAATATTTTATATATCATTATAAATGGGTCCTTATTCCACGATAAGGACCCATTTATAATGACTCCAAGATTTTTCGCTTTGTCAACATATTCATTTATATTTGCATTTAATTTTATTTTAGGGAGACTAACATTACTTATTTTCTTTCTACTAATAACTAAGCATTTAGACTTTAATGGATTAAGACAAAGTCCATTTCTAAGTGCCCACTGATTAAGTCTTTCAAGGTCGTTATTTAAGTCACGAACACATAATGCAATGTCATGATGCATGCAAGAGGAATAGACTTGCACGTCGTCAGCGTACATATGGATTTTGCTGTGTACTAGAACATCAGGTAAGTCATTAATGTACAAGGAAAACAATAAGGGACCCAGTATGGAGCCTTGGGGTACACCACGCTTTAAAGAAGCAGGCTGAGAGACAGATCCATTATGCCAAACTACCTGTGTTCTATTAGCAAGATAAGACCGAATTAAATTCACTGCAGACGACGAGAACCCAAACATGCGTGATAACTTAGTGAGCAAAATATCATGGTTGACTGAATCAATCCTTTGGAGTGATCCAATAGTACAAGAAAAGTGACTTTATCATCCTCAATATTCAAACGCACATCCTCAACGACATCAATTAAAGCGGTGATGAAGCTGCGTCTATTTCTAAAGCCAGACTGTTTATCCGAGATAAGGCTATATTCAGCGCACATTGCAGATAGCTATTCTTTCAAAAATTTTTGATAAGAAAGGGAAAATAGAAATTGGACGAAAATCATTATCGGATTTCGGAATTGGAATAACCTTAGCTACCTTCCAGGCATCCGGAAATGATGAGGCCGTAAAGATCCTGTTAAGAGTGTATGTTATAACAGGAAGTAATTCAGTGGTTAGCAGCCTGATGAAGGATGGATAAATGCCATCTAGTCCAACTGCATTGGATTTAAGACTTATTAGGCTTTCTAGAACTTCATTTCCATCAACGCATCTGAAACAAAATGGATTGTAAGGACCAAGCGAGCGGAGGCTGCAGGCCATGTAATGATTCGAACTAACAAAAGGAACATTAAGATTTAGAAATATGTTGTTAAGTACATCACAGTTTACGTCATCGTGATACGAAGATCTAGAATCCTTAATAAGACCAAGATTACGGATTTGGTTCCAAGTACGCTTAGAATTAATTGCAGATGAAAATTTGGTACTAAAATATGCACGCTTGGCCTTTTTGACAGCTTTGGTTACGGATCTTTTAGCATTAGTGAACTTTAAATGCAGAGCCGGTAGTCTAAATCGTTTCCATCGCTTGAACGCTAAATCACGTTGTGAAATCAATTCTTTAATTGTATTTGAAAACCAGGGCTTGTCAGTGCATTTTGAAACCTTTTTTACGAGGGGAACGAACTTATCAAAAGCTTATTTAATTTCCACATTAATAAAATTAATTTGTTCATTGACAGATAACATAGAGTGAGTGGCGTTCCAGTTAACAAGTGCAATATCAGAGCGTAGCCTAGGAATATTAATATCTCTAAAGTTTCGAAAGGTAAATGATACAGGAATGCAATTAAGTCTAAAATCATAGGCTAGCAACAGTAAATCATGTCGCGAAAATTGATATGCAGATAATTGATTATAAAATCGGATTTTATTACTATCGGACACAAAGATGACATCGATTAGGGTCTCACTACTACATGTGTAGTGAGTAGGAACGTTCACATTTACCGGGTATAGGGCGAGGCTACACATGCGGTCGGTTAAGATATTATCAGCTAGCAAGTTATAATTAAAGTCCCCAACAACAATAATGTTCTGATAACAGTGCACTAAGTTTTGAATAAAATCGAAAAACTCATCCATGCTTACACGACAATTCGGCCTGTAAACAGAACCCAGTAGCAACTTGTCATCTTCAGAGTGAATTTCGACAAATAAAAATTCAATACTTGAGTTTAGAGGCGATTTGAGTTTCACTTTACAGGTGACATTATTTCTGATAAAGATTGCGACGCCTCCAGTATGCGACAATCTGTCATTACGAACTAATCGATACCCATGAACCGAGAACAATCCATCATGCAATGTAGGGTTAAACCATGTTTCAGAGATGCATACTGCATCTATATCGGACTTCTCAAAAATGTATCTAAATTCGTCAATTTTATTATTTAGACTCTGTGCATTAATATGGCAGATTTTGAGGCCATCACTTTGTCTACACAACACGCGCACCATATTATACAAACAGGCACTGGACATTAGAACAGAAGAACAACCACCAGTACATCCAGCCTGTTTTAAAGGCGTAACCACAAAAAAGTAGAACAATTGAATAGAGGCGGTCAGTCGTTAAGGCTCCTTAGAAGTAGTGAGGAATATAAGAGTGAGGAATATATAGATTTATCAGCAGCGAATTATAAATTTACACACTTATTAACATTTCTAGCATTTGAACAAACATTTGAACAAAGCCGATTCAAATCCTTAATTCAATTGAACAATCGTCGTTGTTGTTGCTGTTACGAGTATTAATATTGTTATAAACGAGTTGTTAATTGTAACAAATTAACAAGATGACGCTTTGTGCAAATTATTCGAATGAACAAAAGCGGTTTGCGGCTGTGTATCTGGATCTGGATCTCGAACTAAAGCAGAAGTGACAATTGCAGTGGGAGGAGGACGTTAGCATTCATTAGCGTTATTATTCGTTGGTGCATTATGTTACTAAATTCAGTTTTGTTTGGTAAAAAAAATGTTATATGCCAACGCTACGTCGCCACGCCATATACGAATCCGGCCTATTTACGTACAATACTAAAATTAACATCACTTTACACTTTATTTAATTCCAATGAATTAAGTTTTTACAAAGTTCTCAGATCTGCAGATACTATTCCAACTTAACCGTTGATGAAGCCAGCCGAATCACGATATATTTTAACTGGTTCCAATGTAATGCAGAACGGGTCAATTGCCACCTCGTAGGACATCAACATGGGAAAAGCGGCAGTTCGTTCCATTGAAATGAGGTGCAGTGAAGGTTACTTCTGGTTCGAAGAGAACTACTAATTCTACAGTTCAGAGCTAAAAGATTTCACTGCAGGGTAATTATTCTAAAGCTTATTTAATTGCAACTTTGAGTATATAACAAGTACTATTCAACCGCCTATAATTTGAATGTAGTTATTGTTCAATTCTACCTGAGCAGTCAGCACATTCCATTACAACACATCAAATGCTTTGCCTCTTTTCGCCCCACAACCAGCAGACGGTTGTCATGCATGATGAACATTTTGCGTTTCGCTCAGACCGATTGGCGGCAGCAATCGTTCACAAGTTTTGCTGTTCTCGTTGTTGGCGAACTGCTGTTGTTAACCTTGAATTTGCCAATTCGCGCGAAAAGTTTTTCAAACAACAATCGTTCGTCAGCAAATATTTGATGTCGGTAACGGATTCAGTAATGCAACTGAAAAAGGAAAACCAAGAAGCCCAATCGAGAACAAGAATAAGCACAAAACCCTAATCTAATTTCTTTATGGTAGTCAGAAAAAATACCGAAGAATTCTGTGTCTTAAAATATAATAAAACTAATATTCAAAATGATGTAGGAGCTATAGCTTAGAAAAGGAAAAATCTGGAATCGTGTGGTCCATTGAAAGCAGGTGTTAAAATAGTATAACTGCCGATTCGTGGGAGTGTATAAGAACTATTTTTGACCGTACTATTTGTGTTTCAATGCTTTTTTTTTTGGAATTGCATTTATTTGCAATCTATCCTTGTGACATTAAGCAAATGAGATCAAAATAACTATAATAACAGTGAACAAATTTGGAGACTGGTAGCCCTCATAGAGAACTGTTTTTAGGTGCTGCGTCACCCAGTCCACGGTATCTGCGAGACCGAAGCTAAAATCGGCAGACTGCGATGCGCAAAATTTAATCACATTAATGAATTCTACATATGTACATACATATATGGCATGTGCACATTGACACTATATACAGAACGTATTTAGAAACCCCCTAGGAATATAAAACAACACTCGTTCAAATGTCGTATATGAGGCATTAACTATTATTTTTTCACTTTGTTGGCGACCTCTGGCGAGTGTGTTGTTGGTGGAGCTTTGTGGGATTGGCGCTGACAGTGGGAGCGCGCAGCACTTATTTCTTACGTTATTAGGTGATCTTATATAATATTGAACTGGCTACATAAGCGCTCAGTCACGAACACTTTGCTTTTGCTGTTGCCCTGTACAGCTGAAAACAGCAACAGCTTAAAGAGCGTGTGCTCGGTAGAGGGGCGAGGAAGGGCGTGCAGTATTGCACCACAGTCAGTCAAATAAGAAATGACCTAACTGCTGAGTGAGCCAAGCGGCCAACAACGTCAACAACCATCCCAAATGTCGTCTTTCTCAAAAGCATCAAATAAGGAATTTAATTATGCACTTCGTTTCAACATTTCTTCCTTGATATTTTGTAAAGAAAATTGTATCGAAAGGAACTTTTGTTTGTTTCTGACAGACTTTCTTCATATTCCTTTCCTCTGTAAATAATTAATTTGGTACGAAGAAAAATTTGCGTTAGTTAAACAGAGCATGAAAAACGAATCCAAACGAACGAAGAGCAACCAATAGTTATCACTCGTTCTAAATAAATTCTTTCCCAGTTCATTTTTTATTCAAATTAATTGTCTCACCAACAGAAACAAGCAGAATTTATTTACGCAGAAGTATAAAAAAGCTATTCTAAGAAGTCACAGCAGCACATCCCAACCACTTACCACGCCCATAAAAGCTTCGAGCTACATTCATACATTACGAGCTACATTCATACATATTAAAAAGGTGCAGGGCTAGGAGGACGACGGCGTTGAGTCTTCCTTCTCCCAGTCAACGCCCACGACAAGTTGTCCTTTTACCACAAACCCGACCTTAAATGGCTCCTTCTTCCAGCTTTTTCGTGTTCCGGAGGTAGACGAAGAAGACACATATCGTACGCAGGCTTAACACATTATTTATTAATTGCTACGCAGAGCAGCCGAGAACAATTCCATTGGCTCCCTCGGGAAATCTGCCTATCGACTTTCTCTGAAAAACCCTAAAAAGGAATGGGAAACCCCTAAAAGGAAAAAGCCTTGCCTCCCCTGCTTAACTTAAAAATTAATTTCTTGTTAAGCTTTTGATAAAAGTAGACACACTTTTAGGCTTAACGAAACTTCTCTTAAAATCCACTTAAGCGAATAAAGCTAATCGGAAAAAGGCTTTTTAATGATTGCGAGAATGAAGGTAGAAATCTTAACCTTTCTTTAAATTGTGTGGCTGTGGGAAAAATGGTTCTATGGAACCATTAGCGCATATTCAACCTCAACGAATTGTAATTTCACTCCCTACTTTAATGAATTTGTGAATTATAAAGTCTCTGAGAGATCGAGTGACTCGAAGCAATCGATTAACTGCAAAAGACAAATTAATGTACATTCCGATAAATTAAAAATTAACAGATAGGTTTTGAGGATGTTAGCGTAATTATTACACATTGAAGAAAGTTATCTATTGAAGATCGGTATAAATTGTTAATAAATCCCTGTAATAAACAATATTTCGAGCTATAAAAGCGTCATCTGATCGTTAGTTCAACGAAATGTTGAAATGTTGTTGTAAAATATAATCTAAAAAACTAGTAAAGGTGTTGTCTACAGTCGGGCTGTAGCCGAAATACCCTACACCTTAAAACTGCATATATACTCGTATATTTATTTAGAAGCGGTGCGATATAATATACACGTATATATATACAATATATATATTATATATCTAATAATAAATATACAATATATATATATAATAATAATAATAAAAACAAAAAATTTTTTTTAAAAGTGGGCGGTTCACGCCCATATTTATCATATTAACTTGAAGCATTAGTCTAAACCTACATATAAAATATTCTTGTCTTCGCTCCAAAAGTGATGCTGATATGGCCTTTTTTAATAGGCAAAACAGAGGTACCTGCACTCTCGATATAAAAAGTAGGCGTGGTACTTGGGCGCTTTTGCTCATTTTCAATACGAAACACCCCAACATAGCAACGAATATTTTTGCCAAATTTCATTTTGAAATCTTAATCCGTTCTCCTGTGATCGTGATTTCAACGGACAGACAGACAGACAGACAGACGGACAGACATCGTTATTTCAAATTCGGTGGTGATGCTGATCAAGAATATATATACTTTTCCATACCTATCTTGTCTAGTTCTATGCGTTACACACTCCGGTAGAAAGTAAATATACCCTCAACCTTAAGGTGTAGGGTATAATAATAGTCCTGTAAGTTGTTGGCACCATAACTGACGCTTTTAGAATAAACTACCAGACTTTTGAAACGCCCCAAAAAGTTGAGGTCGATTCGGACATCGGCTTACCTAGGTCGGTTCTTGGTCCACTGCTTTTCATACTATATGTTAATGATCTACCAGAAGTCGTCGACGATCAGTGCAAGATTCATATGTATGCTGATGACGTGCAGGTTTACATCTGTTGCAAATACAACGAAATAAATAGTTGCGTATCAAGGTTGAACTCTACTCTCAAGCGCATAAATTCTTGGGCTGTTGAAAATGGTCTTATTTTGAACCCTAACAAGTCCAGTTACATTATTGTGTCTAAGCGACGAGTGGACCTTCGAACTGTCCCTAGCGTTAGACTAGGCAATGTTGATATACCACGTTCCGAAACGTGTAAAAATCTTGGTGTCACTTTTAACAGTACGCTTACGTGGAATAATCACATAAACATAACTGTTGGTAAGGTGTATTGCCTGTTGCGCATGCTATGGACTTGGACTATGGAAAATTGCGTTGCAATCAGTTCGGTGACCCTTAGACCTAATACAATGGCTCACCTTCACTAAACTGTTTTTTTATACCCTACACCTTAAGGTTGAGGGTATATTCACTTTCTACCGGAGTGTGTAACGCATAGAACTAGACAAGATAGGTATGGAAAAGTATATATATTCTTGATCAGCATCACCACCGGAATTGAAATAACGATGTCTGTCCGTCTGTCTGTCTGTCTGTCTGTCCGTTGAAATCACGATCACAGGAGAACGGATTAAGATTTCAAAATGAAATTTGGCAAAAATATTCGTTGCTATGTTGGGGTGTTTCGTATTGAAAATGGGCAATATCGCCCAAGGACCACGCCTACTTTTTATATCGAGAGTGCAGGTACCTCTGTTTTGCCTATTAAAAAAGGCCATATCAGCATCACTTTTTGAGAGAAGACAAGAAAATTTTATATGTAGGTTTAGACTAATGCTTCCAGTTAATATGCCAAATATGGGCGTGGTCCGCCCACTTAAAAATTTTTTTTTGTTTTTATTATTATTATTATTATATGTTTATATTGTATATTTATTATTAAATATATAATATATATATTGTATATATATACGAGTATATTATATCGCACCACTTCTAAATATATATACGAGTATATATGCAGCTTTAATGTGTAGGGTATTTCGGCTACAGCCCGGCTGTAGACAACACCTTTACTAGTTATAAATGCTGCTTTGAGCTTTTATACATTTCGAATTCATTTCGTTTTCATAAGATGGAAAACACTTTTTTCGAATCGGTTCTTGAAGAGTCTTTCATGGACAAGGGAACCAATTATTCGACCCGCGTTCAGCTCCCTGCCGGCAGTTTTCGTGCTGCTTCCTCCTCGGGAAAAGTCGTTAACAATGTCTGCCAAACTGATAATTGCAGTCAAATTAGTTCCAGTGGCGTAGAGCGACCGTTAAATGGGTCACCGGAAAATGCTTCGTTCTCTGCGTACTTCATAAACACAGCAGAGTCTTTAGAACATTTTATTTCCTGATTTTTATGCCATTCTTTTACATTTCCTTCGTTATCTATTGTTGCTTTCCTTTGAACTTGAGCTTTTTATTTCTTTTACTTCGAAAAACGAGCCCATCGTTGCCAGAATTCACATCATTATCAAGACTTAATTATTTTTAAATTTGGAAGCTTGAGTTAATGAGTTCTTTATATATATATACTTATAGACTATACTTATACTTATATATTACTTATAGAATTAGTTATTCTTTCTCTATGGTTGAATCCATTTACAATGAATAGCGAGTGAAAATTCCTTTCATCTCGCAGCGTGGGTGGATTTAAGGGTTAAATTCTGTGATTCCTGGAATCACGTTTTCCTATTTTCTCGATCAAAACATTTACCAATACAATTTCCGGCAACGCAAATAGCCTCACGTGCGGCCTCAAGTCAAGGTTTTCTTCAATACTCCGAACATCAGTAAAAACCGTCTTGGTTGCTTTAAAACGCTGTGCAATTGGAATTACAATTGTTCTTGGGAAATTTAATTATCTTTGTCGTGTTTTATTAAGGTTAAATCATGAAAATTCATGAAGATTTACATCAGTTTTCGTCTAAAATTTAAACTCAGTGTACAATTTGACTCATTAAAATTTCGAGAATCGTTTAAGGAGGAAATTAATTTATGGACTCCTGAATAGGGATATGTAAATAAATCGATGAATGTTGCAACTTGAGGGAATTGCGAAAGAAAATTAAATCGAAAAGCTTCAAGAACTCGTAGCAATAATAATAAATATAGAAATCATTATAATGAATCTTTTATCTGCATAAAGGGAATTCAATAAGTTTCTCGTAATACTCCAAAAGTTTCGCTGGAAGTAGGAATACTGCCTTCGTTTGCCTTTTCCCCTTTTTCCTTCGTTTAACTAAACAGAAATTGGCGAGTTTTGAAAGACAGGAAAATGTGATTTATCCTTGAAGAAGTGTTTTAGTTCTTTCTGCCTTCAGTTGGCCCCATAAAATAATTTAACATGGAATTATTTTTCGGTTGGCTTCAAAACTTTGAAGTTTATAAAAGATTTTCGGCCCTTTGTAATCCTGCTATCACGCGCCCTCATCCTGCTCCATGACCCACAATGTCCCACATCCCTCTCCACACCCCTCCCATCCGTCCAAATTCAAAGTATCTTCAAGTTCCTCTTTTTTTATTATTTCCATCCTCATTGAGTCTGTTTAGTAAGACGAAGGAAAATTCAAATGGAAATGTCTCGAAATTAATTTGAAATTCGTGAACGTATTCGAAATTCGTGTTTCGTATTGAAAATGGGCAAAATCGCCCAAGGACCACGCCTACTTTTTATATCGAGAGTGCAGGTACCTCTGTTTTGCCTATTAAAAAAGGCCATATCAGCATCGCTTTTTGAGAGAAGACAAGAAAATTTTATATGTAGGTTTAGACTAATGCTTCCAGTTAATATGCCAAATATGGGCATGATCCGCCCACTTTTAGTTTACATAGGTCATGGAGGGTTTTACATGGATTGTATTGAAAAGTATATAAGTTGCCTGAATAATGGTGTACATAATATTGTAGTTTGTGAACCAATAATATTCTGTTGGGAAAAAAATGGGCGGGACACGCCTCCTTTTTACCCATCCACCCAGTATTGCAATATATTTTTATACCCTACACCTAAATTTTGAGAGTAAACGCACTTAGTACCGGTGTTTGTAACGCACAGAAATAGTTAAGCAGCTATAATTATAGTTTATCTTATATATCTTATATATACGAGTATATATGCAGCTTTAAGGTGTAGGGTATTTCGGCTACAGCCTGGCTGTAGACAACACCTTTACTAGTTTCTTTTTTGGTTCGCTTCACTCTAGTTTGAAATGTTTTTATTTGATTAAATTTTGCCTTTGCACTTAATTCTCTGCGCTGAGTTTTGTTTAATTTTGGTTTAATAATATTGGCTTTGTGATTATTTCAAAAGAAATAAAAACTAGTAAAGGTGTTGTCTACAGCCGGGCTGTAGCCGAAATACGCTACAATTTAAAGCTGCATATATACTCGTATATATAATATATATAAGATAAACTATAATTATAGCTGCTTAACTATTTCTGTGCGTTACAAACACCCGTACTAAGTGCGTTTACTCTCAAAATTTGGGCGTAGGGTATAAAAATATATTGCAATACTGGGTGGATGGGTAAAAAGGAGGCATGGCCCGCCCATTTTTTTCCCAACAGAATATTATTGGTTTACAAACTACAATATTATGTACACCATTATTCAGAAACTTATATACTTTTCAATACAATCCATGTAAAACCCTCGATGACCTATGTAAACTAAAAGTGGGCGGATCACGCCCATATTTGGTATATTAACTGGAAGCATTGGTCTAAACCTGCATATAAAATTTTCTTGTCTTCTCTTAAAAAGTGATGCTGATATGGCCTTTTTTAATAGGCAAAACAGAGGTACCTGCACTCTCGATATAAAAAGTAGGCGTGGTCCTTGGGCGATTTTGCCCATTTTCAATATGAAACACCCTAACATAGCAACGAATATTTTAGCCAAATTTCATTTTGAAATCTTTATCCGTTCTCCTGTGAACGTGATTTGAACGGACAGACAGACGGACAGACATCGTTATTTCAATTTTGGTGGTGATGCTGATCAAGAATATATATACTTTTCCATACCTATCTTGTCTAGTTCTATGCGTTACACACTTCGGTAGAAAGTGAATAAACCCTCAACCTTAAGGTGTAGGGTATAATTAAAAAATTTATATATGTGCGTTTTTGTAATTGTTGTTGATATTGCTTAATTAGTCTGGCTCCAATGAATATTCAACCCATTCGTGAATCATTTTAGAAATTAATACACAATCCTTCCGCACTTGTTTGTTGTTTATTTATTTATTGTTTTTATTGTTGTTATTGTTGTTGAAGGTCTATGCTTCTATTATGGTTTACAGTTGAAATGAATTTTAAATTTATTCCAGTTTATTTTTATTTACGAATTTAAGTGGAAGTTATTTTACGATGTATTTGAAAATAGTAGAAAAATAAAAAAATAATTTTATCGACTACCACGTCTAGATTCGTAATATTCTGTATAAGCAGAGGCACCTCGAGCAGGATGTGGTTCCACACCACGTACTACGGTCCTGATAAGTTAGAGGCTAGTGGTCCCTTGAGGACTGTATTCGCTTAGTCTCACCCTACATCTTTTACTAATGCTTACCACCTCATAAATTATATACAATACTAAGAAAGAAGAAGCGGAAAATTTTAACGAATAAAATTTGTAATATTTTTAAGCCACAATTTTAATTGAAACCGCCGCCGGAACTGAATGAAAACGAAATAAAATACACAGAAAAATATAAAACAGAAATTAAACTAGTAAAGGTGTTGTCTACAGCCGGGCTGTAGCCGAAATACCCTACACCTTAAAGCTGCATATATACTCGCATATATATTGAGAATTGGTGCGATATAATATACTCGTATATATATACAATATATATATTATATATCTAATAATAAATATACAATATATATATAATAATAATAATAAAAAAAAAATTTTTTTTTTAAAGTGGGCGGATCTCGCCCATATTTGGCATATTAACTGGAAGCATTAGTCTAAACCTACATATAAAATTTTCTTGTCTTCTCCCTAAAAGTGATGCTGATATGGCCTTTTTTAATAGGCAAAACAGAGGTAACTGCACTCTCGATATAAAAAGTAGGCGTGGTCCTTGGGCGATTTTGCCCATTTTCAATACGAAACACCCCAACATAGCAACGAATATTTTTGCCAAATTTCATTTTGAAATCTTTATCCGTTCTCCTGTGATCGTGATTTCAACGGACAGACAGACAGACAGACAGACGGACAGACATCGTTATTTCAACTTCGGTTGTGATGCTGATCAAGAATATATATACTTTTCCATACCTATCTTGTCTAGTTCTATGCGTTACACACTCCGGTAGAAAGTGAATATACCCTCAACCTTAAGTTGTAGGGTATAAAAAGACATCAACGTCGACTATTTCGGATTGTGAATAAAATCGCAGATGTTGGAAGGATCGTGATTCCTTGCTGAGAATAATAGCATTTTAAAACAGTTATAATTATCGATTAAAGTTGATAAGGACGCCTAACTTTTTGGTCCCTTGACGTAGTTTATTTTAATATATAAAATAAATAATAATGACTTTTTTGATAGTTTTATTGATAGAATAATAATAAGTGAAATATATTTTTTTTCTCAATGACAGTAAGAAACATATTCCTCATATACATAAAACAATTATATGAACAAGTATATTATTTACAGTACAAAATCTAATTTCTAACATTTTTTATAATGAGAATATTAAATTTCATTATATATAATATATATATATATATATATATATATATATATATATAGTATATTGTTATTATTGTTATTCCTTCATTGTCACTGTTAAGATTATTTTCGGCATTATTTTTAATTTTGTTATTAACGAATTTATCATTAAAATAAACTCGAAAACGTTGCCAATTCATTGATCGATTTGAAATCCATATTAATTGACTTTGAGCAGTATCATGGGTTAACCAATAACAGTAACAACATAAAGAGAGTCACAGAAAACAATCGAAAAAAGGCCGTAAAATTAAAAAGAAAAACAAATGAATATTACTAATTACAAAAAAAAAATAACATACTTTCAACTTTTGGAAAAGCTCCAAATTAGAACAAACAAAGGCAGGAAGAAGATAAATTCAAAGAAGAAAAAGAACCCTAAAATAAAATAAACTGCTTAGGCGGTTTTCACACCAATGAGGCAGAGACAAAGAGACAGTTCGTGTTCATTTTTGACTCTTGTGGCATTTACATTGAAGAGACTAAAGTCTTAAAGTTTTTTGCTACTTTACTGCTGGGGAGTATTGCCGTTCTGTCATTGTTACAAATAAAATCGTACTAAATCGAAGCCGACAATTCTTTCAACAGTTTTATATTTTAATTGCAATTATGGAATCAAATAGGTTATTAAGAAGAAATTCCATAAACCAATTTATAACTTTCGCGTTAAATTACACAAATAATGTGGTGATGTGGACACGAGAGACTCGCTATATTTTGCGACTGTTTTGAATATATTGTAAATTAAATAATGTTTGGTTTTTTATTAAACAATATTTACTTACGTTTATGATTTTCCGACTTCCGATAATAATTAGGACAGCGACAACAAAAAACTGATAAAAACTACACAAGGTATACTTTAATCTAATAGCTCAGCCATGCACTTCTATTGTACAAAGTAGTAAAATTTAGTCCGAATTTCACAAAAGGGACTAAATTCCACTCCAAACCTTAATACACTTTTACTGTATTGGTGCGACAACACTTTTGTCTCTTTGTCTCACGGAACGCCGTGAGGCAAAAATGAACCAAAGAGACAAATTCATCCGCTTGTTCTTCTTACAATTTTATTAGCAAAACAAGAACAAAATTTTGTCTCTTTGTCTCTGTCTCATTGGTGTGAAAACCGCCTTAGCAGCCGACTGAATGACGTTTGGTTGCTCTTCGTGAGCCGAATCTACGCTTAGGTCCGAATGTTTTTCTTGGGCTTAGTCTTGCCGATGGCTTTTGCTGTTGCATTGGATTCGGTTGCTGTGCGTAAATCATTAAAAAGTCATTAAAAGCAAAAGAACACTGTACAATACAAATATATTTGTTATAGTTGTTAGGAAAGTTCCCTTAACACTCAGGATATTAATTTTTTTAGGTAGATTTGCATGCGGACTGCCCGGACTAGCCTGCACGATCTTCTTCAGGGCATTATTTTTACAGTATTGCAAAGTTTTGCAATGCGATGAGTAGTCCATACTGCTATTCCGTGTCGTATAGATGACTCGGTTAGTGCATAATATGCTAGTCTTACTACTTTGTCGTTACAGCAGTTTCGTAAATGATGGAGCATGTATGCAGTCTTACGCAATTTCTTTTTGACAGCGTCCACCTGCTCGTTCCACTTCAGATTATGATCCACGATAACTCCAAGGTACTTATGAGTTGTAACCTGAGTAATTGTGCCCACACACGTGTCATTTTCCATATCGATGAATTCATTACGTGCATTTTCATGTAAGCAGTCTAGGCTATGGTATTTTAACGCAATCTCATGATCTTGTATATGCGATAGTTTTATAAGCATCACCTTTGCCACCTTGTCACAAGGCCATTGTCCTGCGACCACTTCTGCAAAATTTCAATTTCCCTTTGCATATAATATATCGCTGTCTCAATAGTGTTATGCGTAACAACGACAGCAGTGTCGTCAGCATAAGCAAAAGCTATGGAGTTTTGAAACACCTTCAGCAAATCATTCATATATAATATATACAGAAGTGGTCCAAGTTTAGATCCTTGTGGAACACCTTTTTGCAGAATAGCTTCATCACTAACGGTGGCTTCTATTTTCACCCTAAATGTTCTCCTTTCTAGATATCTCTTGAACCATTCACAGCAATGCCCTCGAAGTTGTATCCCGAAGTTGTATAATTTAGCTACAAGCTTTTCATGCGGCAATGTATCGAATGCTTTACTAAAGTCAACAAAGAGTACCGAACTGTGCAGACTTTTGCTCAAGTTCTCGTTCAATTTCCTTGCGAAATTGCCTAATAGTTTATTAATACTTTTATTTTTTGGAAATACGAATTGAGATGGATGTATTAGCTTGAACTTACAGCAGAAATCACTTAATCTTCTCACCATGATATCTGCCATAACCTTTTCCACAGCTGGCAGAGTGGATATTGGTCTGTAGTTGGCGAAATCAGACTTTGTTCCACTTTTATATATGGGAACGATGATTGCAGTCTTTAAGATTTGCGGTACATTAGCTTGATCAAAGCTCAAATTTACCATAGCGTTTACTATAGGAAGTCAGTGTGTTACCATGTTTTTTTAAATCTTTGGGCCTAATGCCATCATATCCAGGTCCTTTGCTCTGGATAAGGACGAAACCACCAACTTTTTCACGGTTAATGAACTCAGCATTAAAACCCATTAGGAAATATAACTTATTCTCCCCATCATCAATATTGGTATCTGCCAGAATTATAATATCAAGGTTGTCTACTATATTACTTCTTCTATTGCTGCTCGAAAGGCTAAAAAGTTCTTCTTAATCGATCTAATATTCAGAAAGCAGCAAGATATATCGCGATTATCAAAAGTTACAGTGTATATATGCTTGAAATTGAAACAGGATGTAGTGTGTAAATTATTCATATGTGTATGTAGTAGTTATGATATGTACTTAAATATATAAATATATTAAAATTGTATTAGTCTCGCAACTATAATTAAATTATTGAATATATATAATATTTGAATTTTCTTGTTTCTTAGCTAATATAAATCTATCGCGGACCCAAATAAAATTCCACCCAGCCTCTTTTCCTTTCTTCTTTGCTAACCGTAATAAGCGGCGCTAACCGTTCGATAAGAAATCGAATGAAACGACTAAAAATTAGCTACTTTTCTTTAAAATTCAAACGTAAAGTTTAATGTTAGCAAGCAAAATAATAAACTTAATTAAAGTAATAAAGAATTACTAAAAAATCCACTGTAATATATTATACACATTTCAATCGTGATCATTCAAAACATAATCCTAATCAAAGATTTCTCAGAACACGCAATAAAAAACGTTAAATAATAAGTCATATATTAATCAAAAAATAAATAAAACTACCACGCAATGCATAAATGAATTCAGATGAAAGGTGACGTCCATACCAAGGTTTTTATGTATAAACGGTCACTGTATGTGCATTGATTACAATAAAAGCAATTTATCACTGATTTAATGAATTGAAATTGATTTCTTTATTTTCTTTTTTGCACTACGAAGTGTGCAGGGGTTCGCTTGTAATTATAAATAATATATTAAAAATGTACTTATAATAAATATTATTAAATAAATCACAAAACACCGACATCACATCATCATCATGAATGATGGCGAAACAAGGTTCGTTCAACATGACTATGACTTGATTTACGGTTAAAAACCAAGTTACTTTTACGTCCAAAATTGACAATTGTAAACGGATTCTGTATACGATCTTGATCTACTTGATCATGAATAGAGTTTTTGTAATAATATACTAAGAAAACTAATAATAAACTAAACTAAAACTAAGTAATATGATTTTATGCTAATATTGGCCATATTACTAACAGAGTCAGCAGGGTATTGGTACTTAAAAACCATTAGACTAAAGTTAAGCAATCCTTATATTACTAATATCGTATACACATCACTTGACAAAATTAAATCAGGGCAGACTCAATTCTTACCAGGACTTTACAGAATTATTTTTACGGACAGGGAATTTTATATAAGATATTTACATCGTAAAGTTTTCATTAACAAGAAATTCATCAAAATTCAGTCATGTAGGTGGCTTCCTCAGTTCCACATTCACTCTTCGTTATCTCTCCGCTATTTATCCCTGATTTCTTTATTACCTAAGCAGTCCCAAATAAAAGAATATAATTTCCAATACAATAATTATGAATTACTTCCTTCATTCCTTGTAAAAAACTCTTTATTGTAATAATAATGACCAATTTATGTGATGTGATATTCAATCAAAAATTTATAAGTTGATGTGCATAAAAAATGTTTTTTTTAAATTGAAATAACTAAGGCACCTCATCCACAGGAGATTCGAGGAAACAGTGAGCAATATGTAGAATAAATATGATCTGTGAACTACTGTAGACAATTTAATTTAATGAAACGGACTTCTTATAAGCAGTCGTAATAGGACAACGCGTTTAACGAGAACTTAATCTGCAAATAAGTAACGACAAAGCCTACAACGAAGACATTCAACATGTAACCAAAAGGCACATTGGTCACATACATTGCTAGTAATAGTGCCATGCAGTTGTCAACGACGGTGGTAATCATGTAAAAATTCCACACAAGACACGGCACCAGGCATTTGCGCAGATTGCGTCTCTGAAAGTCGGACAGGTTACTACTGAGTGCATAGGAAGTTAAGTTAAAAATCTATTAGTAATATTACCGGTACGAAGACAGGCACTATAGCCAATATGCCGATCAGTATGGTGACGAAGTAGAATGCTGTACCGAATGGGTCGACGAACTGCGGTGGTAAAAAGTCCTCGCGCTCTTCAACACTTCCTAAATAACGCCGTCCACAGTAGTTAGTTAGGAGTTGTCTGATTTGCATTGAACTTACCTTTATTTGGGAATTTCCATTCGATATCCTGGTTTGTCCTAAGGATGTAGATAATCAAATAGTTAAAAATAACTAAACTAAGGGTTCGTGTCTGCAACTGCAGCTTCAAGTTGGCATTCTGAAAGATGATCCAAGGATTAATTGAAAATATCTGATGTGGGCAACACATAACTTCCTTGTATGACGGCAATTGTATGGTTTTATTTCAAAAGTGGTTGATATATTTTATTTATATTTTAAAATTGAAGTTTTAAAAATTTTAAATATTTTTACTTCCATAATGAAAAAAATTTCATAGGCTTCTCTTAATTTAAATAATTTAAATAGTAGTAAGTAAAAACAAGGAGGTACAAATTAGTTTCCACACAGCTTTAACTATCAATCGTAGTAATTTTGATTTCCCTGTTTAGTTCTGTAAGGGTACAACCAATTTTTGTAAAAGATATAGCAGCATAACATTAATTTATCATTATCATTTATGTAATTCGGATAATGCATGCTTCGTGTTCCTTTGGCGAAGAGTCCTTGTGGTGCGAACCATCATTAAAATTGGAGCTACAAAATTGTGTCTTATGTAAGGCGCAATAGTATATACTTTCTAGGAGTGTTTGTTTCTGAGTAATGTATGAAATTTGAATAAAACTATATGAGAAGTGTCCTTTTCGCGCAACCGATTGCATCCAAAAAGGGAGGTGCACAACTAGGTCTTATAAGAGTCTCAAATACCAAATTTCAAGTTTCTACGATTCTCCGTTTTTAAGTTATTGAGGATACGTACATACGTACAGACGTACAGACGTACATACGTACATACGTACATACGTACACACGTCACGACCAAACTAGTCAAAATGGACTCCGCGATGGTCAAAATGTGTGTTACCATCAAAATCTCAATATCGAAATTTTTCATGATTACAATACTTTCTTGTATTTACTACGTATACAAGGAAGTAAAAAGGCAAAAGGAAAACACTTCGAAAGTAAAAGGAAAATACTTCGTTTTTCCTACCGTGAATAATGCTCTGCATTTGGCCCAAAACGAAATATACGTTGGTGTGTTTTTTGTTTCATCCGCCATTTCGAGGAAAATATGTCTTCTATTGAGTTACGAAATAATTTTCCAAAATTATAGAAATTTTCAGTACAAACTTTGACATTTCAAAATAGTTTGAAAGGGAAATCAATGAACGGCTGATAATTTGACGTTTCGAGTGAAGTTCACTGCGCTCAACGAGCATATATTATATATATATATATGCTCGTTGCTGCGCTTCAAAAATGAAATGTTTTAGTAAGTCGATGTGTTTGCATAATGCCTTTTCATTTCCTTCGTTTGCTTCCTGTTCACTAACTATTTTAAGATTACTTATCGCAATAAAAAGATCATAATTAATATATTGAGAAGTCATAATAAATAATTTATGAAATTAGTTATAATTCAAATTTATTTATTTATAATTATGAATAAGTAATAAGTTATTATAATTATTATCAAAGTATAGTTAAGTATGTATAATTGTATCTAATGGTGTACCATTATTAACTGTTATTATAGATTGCACGCATGCAATTACAAAAGCGAAAATAAATGATTATGAATAATGAAGACTTAACATTAATGAAGGAAAAAACAGAAATTGTTCAACAATTGCGATATATTTTATCACATTATTCAATTCAAATTCAATAATAAATTAAACCATTAGTAACTAAAAAATTCATTAATAGTATAATTAATAAACAAGTAGAAATTACACGAACGTCTGAAGAATTTATGGACCATGTCAGGTGCAGATAATTCGGTTCATATCCATTATTAATTTAATTACTGGTTTGGATAATTTAAAGTCTTTTGCGTTTGTAAAACACTTGTTCCTACTGTAATTTCTCAATTAAGCCGAGAGAATCTTTGTCAATGCGGGATTTATTAAATCATTTCGAAAGATTCGAAGTCATTGAGCCCTTTTGGGTTTGTTTTAAATATTCATTCATAAACTACGTAAAACTACAACTAAAAGTACTTTTAATATTTTTATTGTAGAGTTTTTGCCTCTTCTCCGTGGCTTTTATTTTCGTTGCCTTCCAAGATGATAAAAATATAAAACCATGTATTGTATATTTTCAATAAACGTAAATTTTTACGCGGTTTCTTAGTAAGTTTTTTGACAGCCATCTTTTCTGCTTCTCCATGTTTTTCGCCATCTTTTCTGCGTTTTTTGTTAAATTATATTTGTTGTTTATTCGAAAGCTTTTAAATGATTGCTGCTTCAGCATCGAAGCCACTTCCGAACAAGTTGAATGGTCAGAATGGGTTTTAGCAACGACTTTGATTATGGCATTATGATTATTTCATACATTAGAGACGCGTGGCTGTCATTCTCGTTCGAGCCCATGTCCACTTTCTTTTACTTTTTCCTGCTTCGCGTCATCGTAAACAACTTCTGATACATTGCTTCTGACAGCTTGAAAACCTCGAGTGATTCATTTTGTTCGTTCCCTCATCTTTTCCAGCATAAAACGAGCCTTAAAAGAGTCTTCAGCGGAATCATATCCAACAATACCATGTTTTGTAATTAAATTAAACGACGTCTACTATAAAAAACTCATGTATTTCAAAAACAGAAT
Source organism: Thecophora atra (assembly GCA_937620795.1). NCBI lineage: Eukaryota > Metazoa > Arthropoda > Insecta > Diptera > Conopidae > Thecophora > Thecophora atra. Next base: position 70,798,255 of record OW569397.1, on the reverse strand, counting down.
AACGAATTATTTTGACTCTTAATGGAGTCAAATTCAGTTGTGTTTTTTTCTTTTATTTTTCTTCGCTATCATCGTCGTCAGTTGGTCGACTTGCGTTACTTCGACTATAGTTGTTGGCAAATGACATCTGTTAATCAGATGTGAGCAATTCATGCGACGTTTCGCAGCTCAAAATCCATTTCACAAGTAATTAAAAGCTTTGCTGTTAATTGACCTTTCTTATTTTAAGACGCTCGACGGTCCCTAAGCACCTCATAAGATATCCAATAACTAATACCCTGATTCACAAAGTCTTTTTTAGTTGTTATATAGTTGTTGCCGTTGTCTTTTTCAGCCGCGCGACACCATTTGCAAGCCAGAAACTACTCGTCGTCAAACAGCTGTTGAAGACAAAGCACTGTCTACTTTGGTGTCTTTGCTAAGACCCACAAGATGTTTAACGTAATGATAAGGTATCCAGAAAGTCTTCAGCAGTCGTTGAGTAGACTCAAAAAAGACAACAGCTACCTACCTGTTGTCTTTGGTGCATTTTCATATTAGAAATGGCATTTTTCAGTAAATTGTGTATGATAACCAATTAAAATATATGTAGAAAGATAATAATTTATATTTACTGATAGTAGTTTTTTATTTACATTTAATTCGAAAATTTTTTGCCGCGAATTAGAAAATTTAATTGCGTAAATACTCCATAGATATGAGTATAACTCAATATAGTATATGATTATAATTCTAAAATATATTTATTTTTATAAATAACCTACTTAAACTAACTACATGCTACTACTGCTTAGAACTAAATGATTCATACATACATTCATGCATGCACACATGTATTCACTTCTTTTTTAATGGCCGACAAACTGTTGCAGCGTTGCAAGCTTTTTAAATAAAAAAATTTTGCTCACATTTCGTGCAGCACTTTATGCAATAAAAACCATAAAAAACTATAACAAATAATCTTTTCCTTGTCTAGTGCCAATGTGTTAGAAAGGGACAATTACAGGCGACAAACTATTAGCACATATGTCCACACACATGGTAAAAGCTCAACTACACCAAACAAAACAAAGCAATAACAAAACACCTACTTTGCTTGACCGGATTATGTATGGAAACACTTAGAAAGCTCATCAGTTTTCGAACAGCTTAATCGGATTAAATATTTTTATGTAAACAGGGTATAAAGAGTAATTTGGTATCAATTATTCAACATAACCATTAAAGCTAAATTTTTGTATAAATACAATTTGGCAGCACCAAAAATCATAGTTTATACAAAAACCTTCGTAACAGCAAAAAATGGCAACAACTACGACGTAAAGGATTGTTTTCTATGACGAGAAGACTTTCTGAATTCCACGACAGTCTTCAGCAACAACTTGTGAAGACAAAAAACCTTGTCTTCGCCGAAGACTTCGTGAATCAGCGTATAAGTATGTATATTATGAATCACAATTCAAACTCGTCTTTAAGATTATAGATTCTTTATTATTTATATTATTATTGTAATAATTATTATAAGATGCATATTTTGCATCTGCATCTTTGTTCCTGATTCATTGTATGTATTACAGTAGTTGGTTCACACTTTTCGACTTCTTCTCATTCTTCTGATGGTATTCAAGACGTCGGCGCGAAATTCCAGTTTTTCGTCTTCATCGAAGTCCGCTAGTAACGGCAGGAGACTTTCGAAAAAGGCTCTATCTGGGTCTATGGGCTTGATTATTGACATAGATTCACTAGCAACCAGTGACTCGTATCCATCGTGTTGCTCCTCTTTAACGCCTACGTCCTCCAGTTCCTCGTCTTCATCTCCATCATCTCCTACAGCACTTCGCTCTTCTTCTTCTTCTTCTTCTTCTTCTTCTTCTTCTTCTTCTTCTTCTAGCTCCACGAGAGCCTCAGTATCAATTACTTCGTACAGTTCAAAGGGATTCAACATCGTATGCGTCGTGTGCTTATTGGCAACTTTATTCAAAGGCAAACGAATTCGCTTCGCTTTGCTCGGGACCACCGTCGTTGTGTCTTCCAATGAGGAGTTCAGCTCGCAGCTTTGGCTGTCGGAGTTGTCTTGGTTATCGCTTTTGATGACTTCGTAGCCTTTGGGAGAAGTAGTCAGGCGGCCATTACTAGGCACGATTTTGATCACCGTCTTCAGGAATCGCAGCTGGCGTGCGTAGACGTACTCGCGGCCCCGCTTCCGTTTGCCATGCTTCACATACTTTATGAAATTGTCCTTGATATTGCGCCATTTCTTGCTCAAAATCAAGCCTAAAAACAAAGAGGAAGAAACACAGAGAAAGAAAAGTGGTATTATTAAGATTACCTTAAAAAGAACAAAACACATCGGTTTTCCGCTTTCTTCTACTGTACAATGTATAGTGTACTATATAGGCGGCTCAATAGTGACAGCGCTCTTCTTTTATTTTACTTTTTTCTTACATTCGTTAGCTTCAACTGTCTTTTTTATCTACAAAATTTTTCATTTGTATAAGGGTTTGTTTCTTGCTTTTGTTCCTCATATAAATTTTGACAGCCTTAGTATACATTTTTAGAGCTCTCCCGATAGGGAGTCCCTATCGAGCCCATTTGGTATTTTTACACTATGCTATACAATAAAATAGTGTCTGTCGCAATGAACTCACAAATGTTAGCCTTCTCGTGTTCATCCTTCTCGTCGAAGTGTGTGTAGGTGGCTGAGGCGATTTGCCTCCAGGCGAGGCGCTGGCGTGCCCGGTCCGTGTAGCCGTCGGCGGCCGGATTCCACACGACGGGCCGGTTTTGGATCTCGCGCAGATACACGTCGGCGTCCAACTCATCGAAAACGGTATCATCTCCCATAATTAGAGCGGTGAATGCACGTAAAAACGGACCGCAATAACGACACGCTCTGACAAAAGCCGAGAGAAGACTGAGCGTAGACTACAAAGCGTATTTGCGGTTGCGGCAAGAGCACCAAGTGCGGCGAATCTATCGCTCTCCCGCTGGCGCTCGCTGTTGGCATCACACTATTTGCTGTGCATTTCTAATTCTCGCTATTTCGCTCCTTCTGTTTCTATGTCGCTCCCTTTCACACGAGTTGAGTTTATACCTGAAAAACATCGAAATTTTACCGTTTTACCGCAGAAACGGCGACCACCATAACAAAGCAAGCGAAAAGCGAGTGATAACGAAAAGTAATCGGATGAAAAACCTGCCATCTGTACGTGATTTTGGACAAAAAACTATACAAGGCGGGAAACTGAATTTTATCTTTATATGGGTTAGTGAAATTATGCTTAGCTGTAGTAGATTGCAAAAACAAAATGCATGCAACTTTGACACCTCCAAATGAATTTTTGACAAATCGAAGTTTTATTTTTTTTTTTGAGATGTTTCCCTCGAGATTAAGAAGGATTTTCTTGGCCAAATCTGTGGATTATACGGCCACTGCTTTATTTACAGTTTTATTTACAAAAGTTTTTGAGAGAGCAATGAAAGTCTTGTTCTTCTTCATACTAGGCCCAAATCTTCGTTTTTCAAATATGCAAATAAAGCCAATGGGAGGTGACTAAAAGCAAGTTATGCTTGTGTAAATTCATAAGGAACCTTTTTCAAGCCTTGCATTTGTTAAATATTGCTTATTTTCATCAAAAATCGAAGTTAATTTTCATCAAAATTGCAAATGTACTATAGTTTCTTTCATATGATCGAGATGCCAATGTTTTTAAATTTTAATGTTGATTACTTCACCACATTATTTTTAAGAATTTTCTGTTAGTCTAGCTGTTCAGATTTTAAGTCTTGCAGCATCAAGTACGGATAGTTTATATAGTTCAGGGGTTTCTGATGTTCTAAAGAGTCCTAAATATCAAATACTTTTCAGTTTATTATTCCTGAAATATTGGGAGCAACTTTTGAACCCCTTCAATAGTTCCACAGCTGAAAGTGTTTGTTCGTCCTAAAGAGGCTTCCGCGATTCAAAGACATTAAATCTACTATAGAAGCACTAACATATTAACACAGACAAGTGAGATATCAACTTCTACTATTCAACATTTTAATTTAAGTGTTATATTTTTATTTTTAACTGTGCGCATTATTTTTTATCGTATTGAATACAATTAATCTGTGATTTAATATTTGTCTATTGTTATTTTATTTCGTTCGATCATATTTTAATTGTAATATTATTGGTATGAAATTTAATTGATCTTGTGTTTATATATATTTTCTAATCTTCTATTGCTGCTTAATAGTTTATTTTAGTTTGGGTGATTCAAGCGGACCAACGCTAAATGGCATCCAAAGGGTTATGTGGAAAGACACGCAAACGTTATATTATTATTTTTTATTCATTAGAGACAATATACAATGTTGTTGTAATTGATTTGGATGAGTACTGGCTGCCCTAACTGGTCCTAACCCACGACTCGAAATATATATATGTATATTTATATATATATATATATATTATATATATATTTATATTAACAACTTAACATGTCTTGTAATATGTACTTATTAAATTAAATTGGTTAGTTTAAAGTCTTTTCTAAAACTAGTTATTGTATTAATATGCTTAGATGAGGGTAGTGACAATCTGCTAGAGGGTGAAGTTGAGCCGAAGTATGTATCTCTTATTCTGGCGAGTTTTTGGCATTCGTTTAAGATGTGGTCAAACTGATAACTCGCAAACGTTATAATTTCATTTCATTTTATGAATTTCACTTAGAAAAATAGGAAGTAATAAATCAGAAGAAGAAATCTGGTGTGGTAACAAGCTAGTTTCAGATTGTAAGAAAGAGAGAATTTCACAATAAGAATCAGTGTTAGAGAGCGTTGCACTTGCGGTGGCGGCTGTAATGTGTTTCTGCAGTAAAGTGTACGTGAGCTCCCGGACGGACATTTTTTTGGGGTCTCTCACGAAATGAGAGAGCTTTCTTGTCTTGTAGTAGCATTTCTTTTTGACTGTATTCATATTTAAAGCGGTCCTTGAAGCGATTACCTGCAATTCGCTTTAAATGAACAATTAAGAACAGATGAAATTAAATGGACTTTGGTGGGAATATCAGCTTTTATTCCGTTTTGATTCGATGCGTTTCGCCGGATATCAAGTAGCGTGGAGAAAACTCGTGGAAAACGCATCCAAACGCAAAGCGAATCATGGGCAGAAAATCCTAAAATGCTTAAAAAAATCATTTGAAAAAGTGCCTGCTATCTTGCATTAAAATCGACATAAAAATAAAGTGGAAATGAGGAGAAAAAAGAAGTATTAAAATTAATACCACAGACAAGTAATACTTATTAATTACTTAATTATTTGGCTGTGTACAAAGAAATCAGAAATGAAAGATATTAAGTACATACAAACACTGACCATATAACATATAGACAGCTAAAAGTCCACTTTTTCTGTACTACAAAGCAGAAACGGAAAATAGACTTTAAAAGGCATAAAAAACTAAGTCAAAAACTAGTAAAGGTGTTGTCTACAGCCGGGCTGTAGCCGAAATACCCTACACCTTAAAGCTGCATATATACTCGTATATATATTTAGAAGAGGTGCGATATAATATACTCGTATATATATAAAATATATATATTATATATCTAATAATAAATATACAATATATATATAATAATAATGAAAACAAAAAATTTTTTTTTAAAAGTGGGCGGATCACGCCCATATTTGGCATATTAACTGGAAGCATTAGTCTAAACCTACATATAAAATTTTCTTGTCTTCTCTCAAAAAGTGATGCTGATATGGCCTTTTTTAATAGGCAAAACAGAGGTACCTGCACTCTCGATATAAAAAGTAGGTGTGGTCCTTGGGCGATTTTGCCCATTTTCAATACGAAACACCCCAACATAGCAACGAATAATTTTTGCCAAATTTCATTTTGAAATCTAAATCCGTTCTCCTGTGATCGTGATTTCAACGGACAGACAGACAGACAGACAGACAGACGGACAGACATCGTTATTTCAATTCTAGTGGTGATGCTGATCAAGAATATATATACTTTTCCATACCTATCTTGTCTAGTTCTATGCGTTACACACTCCGGTAGAAAGTGAATATACCCTCAACCTTAAGGTGTAGGGTATAACAAAAAAAAAATTAAATTGATTAGGTCAGATGTCCACGTGGCGAATTCACAGGAAAAAAATTTTTTTTCTCCTTCCACACGTTCCCAGCTCTTTGCTTCTTCTCAATCCTTCTCCAACACAATTTCAAACTTAACAAAAAACAGTTTTAATTGTTCTTCCCTTTTAGTAAAAATTTCCTTTTACCTCTGTTTCTTCTTTCTTTTGTGTTTGTTGTGTGCGTTTTGTTCTCCTTCTTGACGTTTGTGTGCTATAATTAACGCTTTATAATTTTTATTTGTTTATTTAAACATTAACTAGTAAAGGTGTTGTCTACAGCCGGGCTGTAGCCGAAATACCCTACAACTTAAAGCTGCATATATACTCGTATATATATATTTAGAAGTGGTGCGATATAATATAGTCGTATATATATACAATATATATATTATATATCTAATAATAAATATACAATATATATATAATAACTAGTAAAGGTGTTGTCTACAGCCGGGCTGTAGCCGAAATACCCTACACCTTAAAGCTGCATATATACTCGTATATATATTTAGAAGTGGTGCGATATAATATACTCGTATATATATACAATATATATATTATATATCTAATAATAAATATACAATATATATATAATAATAATAATAAAAACAAAAAAATTTTTTAAAGTGGGCGGATCACGCCCATATTTGGCATATTAACTGGAAGCATTAGTCTAAACCTACATATAAAATTTTCTTGTCTTCTCTCAAAAAGTGATGCTGATATGGCCTTTTTTAATAGGCAAAACAGAGGTACCTGCACTCTCGATATAAAAAGTAGGCGTGGTCCTTGGGAGATTTTGCCCATTTTCAATACGAAACACCCCAACATAGCAACGAATATTTTTGCCAAATTTCATTTTGAAATCTTAATCCGTTCTCCTGTGATCGTGATTTCAACGGACAGACAGACAGACAGACAGACGGACAGACATCGTTATTTCAATTTCGGTGGTGATGCTAATCAAGAATATATATACTTTTCCATACCTATCTTGTCTAGTTCTATGCGTTACACACTCCGGTAGAAAGTGAATATACCCTCAACCTTAAGTTGTAGGGTATAATAATAATAAAAACAAAAAATTTTTTTTTTAAGTGGGCGGATCACGCCCATATTTGGCATATTAACTGGAAGCATTAGTCTAAACCTACATATAAAATTTTCTTGTCTTCTCTCAAAAAGTGATGCTGACATGGCCTTTTTTAATAGGCAAGACAGAGGTAGCTGCACTCTCGACATAAAAAGTAGGTGTGGTCCTCGGGCGATTTTGCCCATTTTCAATACGAAACACCCCAACATAGCAACGAATATTTTTGCCAAATTTCATTTTGAAATCTTAATCCGTTCTCCTGTGATCGTGATTTCAACGGACAGACAGACAGACAGACAGACGGACAGACATCGTTATTTCAACTTCGGTGGTGATGCTGATCAAGAATATATATACTTTTCCATACCTATCTTGTCTAGTTCTATGCGTTACACACTCCGGTAGAAAGTGAATATACCCTCAACCTTAAGGTGTAGGGTATAAAAATGTTCCCCAATTTTTTGCATTTTTATGGTAAATTTAATTTGCACACATATTTTTATGGCTTTTTTGGTGTCGAAATCTGCACACACAGAAGAACTTGAATGCATATTTATTTATGTGCTATTAATTTTTTTTCTCATGGAATACATCATTTTTTCTTTACTGTGAAAATGCAAATGAACAATTTTTTTTCATTGGTATTTTTTCGTGCGCTGCTCAGCTGTTTGTGGGTTATTTTTCGTTGGCCTGGCATAGAGCAACCGAAACTTTTATCCACATGCAGCGCTGCTCAGTGCAACGCCACGCAGAGCGGCTGTCGATTGTAGTTCATGAACGGGTAGCGAACTCGCGAGCGCGCTTCGTAGACGTTCGTTCGTTCCGTCGTTTCGTCAGTTGCTTGCTCGCTCACTCTCTCTGTCATTGCTCTGTTGAGCGGGGGAGTAGCGAAGGTGGCGTTGATGAATCTGAGTTGAGCGCATCGTGGCCGTCGTTTCTCTGTCGGCGTCGACAGCTGACAGCAGTGTGCAAAACTATCGTTTCTGAACGTACACTATGTGCAGGGTGTATAAAGCAGGGCCAGCGATGGAGTCGCTGCTTGATCTCAAACCACAGGCACCCGCACGCTGTATTCATCAGATGATATGACGACGACACACACGTAAATAGATACCAAAAGTACTTGTAATGTTTATTGCAGTCGATTTGCATTTCAATTTTGTTAAATGTGTTTTTCCATGTATTTCTCTACGCTGTTGTTGTTGCTTCTCTAGCTGCTGTTTGCCTGATCGTTCTTGTTTCAACATGTTAGCTCTTTGTTGGTTTTTCAGTTTTTTATGGTTTTAAATTCTGCTGTTGTATTGTTATACCCTACACCTTAAGGTTGAGGGTATATTCACTTTCTACCGGAGTGTGTAACGCATAGAACTAGACAAGATAGGTATGGAAAAGTATATATGTATATTCTTGATCAGCATCACCACTGAAATTGAAATAACGATGTCTGTCCGTCTGTCTGTCTGTCTGTCTGTCCGTTGAAATCACGATCACAGGAGAACGGATTAATCTTTCAAAATGAAATTTGGCAAAAATATTCGTTGCTATGTTGGGGTGTTTCGTATTGAAAATGGGCAAAATCGACCAAGGACCACGCCTACTTTTTATATCGACAGTGCAGGTACCTCTGTTTTGCCTATTAAAAAAGGCCATATCAGCATCACTTTTTGAGAGAAGACAAAAAAATTTTATCTGTAGGTTTAGACTAATGCTTCCAGTTAATATTCCAAATATGGGCGTGGTCCGCCGACTTTTAGTTTACATAGGTCATGGAGGGTTTTACATGGATTGTATTGAAAAGTATATGTTTCCTGAATAATGGTGTACATAATATTATAGTTTGTGAACCAATAATATTCTGGTAGGAAAAAAATGGGCGGGCCACGCCTCATTTTTACCCATCCACCCAGTATTGCAATATGTTTTTATATCCTACACCTAAATTTTGAGAGTAAACGCACTTAGTACCGGTGTTTGTAACGCACAGAAATAGTTAAGCAGCTATAATTATAGTTTATCTTATATATCTTATATATACGAGTATATATGCAGCTTTAAGGTGTAGGGTATTTCGGCTACAGCCTGGCTGTAGACAACACCTTTACTAGTTTTCTTTTGTTTAATTTTAATGAGCACAAACATTATCGGCGTCGTCCTTATCGTCGTTTGTTGCTAGCTGTGAGTCAAACAACAACAACAAAAATAACAAAGAGACCAACAAAACTCATTTCAATCAATTTGTTATTTTTTGTAGTTACATAGCTGAGTGCATTTTAAATGCATATGCTAAAAGAACAAATTTAAGAAATTATAACAGAGCAAAAATTTCAAATAAAAAAAACTGCTAATAATGATCAATTTTGATGGATGAATCGGTCTTCAATCAGAATATTTTTAAAAAGCGCTCATTTCAGTGTTATTTTATTACATAATTTAAATGTTTATCACGTTTGTTTAAGTGATTCATTCGAGTGTCCATCGTGGTTTTCCTTTGAGTATTTATCGTCTGATTACACAGTCCGATGAACCATAGAGAAAGAATAACAAGAGGCCGAATCTTGAACAAAAATATTTTCCACTGAAGATCCAGTACTGGATCTTTTTCTCACTCATTGCTGAGTGTGTTCTCTCTTCTCTTTTGCTATTGCAAATCCTAATGTGTTTTCATTCTTTATTTATTTTATATTATTATTCTTTCTCTATGGATGAACACACCATTGAACACCTCATTGACATCTGTAATGAATACTCTGCAGTGTTTAAAGCACTATCAATTGAGCTTCATTTGAGCCTTTGCTTCATGTTCTGATATTCGTTGTTATGGAGATTTTTATTTCTTTTTACTTCCTTGTATACGTAGTAAATACAAGAAAGTATTGTAATCATGAAAAATTTCGATATTGAGATTTTGATGGTAACACACATTTTGACCATCGCGGAGTCCATTTTGACTAGTTTGGTCGTGACGTGTGTACGTCTGTACGTATGTACGTATCCTCAATAACTTAAAAACGGAGAATCGTAGAAACTTGAAATTTGGTATTTGAGACTCTTATAAGACCTAGTTGTGCACCTCCCTTTTTGGATGCAATCGGTTGCGCGAAAAGGACACTTCTCATATACTTTTTTCAAATTTCATACATTACTCAAAAACAAACACTCCTAGAAAGTTCACACTATTTTGTATTTGGGGCTTATACAAGGCACAATTATGTAGCTCCAATTTTAATGATGGTTCGCACCAAAAGGACTCTTCGCCAAAGGAACACGAAGCATGCATTATCCGAATTACATAAATGATAATGATAAATTAATGTTATGCTGCTATATCTTTTACAAAAATTGGTTGTACCCTTACAGAACTAAACAGGGAAATCAAAATTAGTACGATTGATAGTTAAAGCTGTGTGGAAACTAATTTGTACTTCCTTTGTTTTCACTTACTACTATTTAAATTATTTAAATTAAGAGAAGCCTATGAAATTTTTTTCATTATAGAAGTAAAAATATTTAAAATTTTTAAAACTTCAATTTTAAAATATAAATAAAATATATCAACCACTCTTGAAATAAAACCATACAATTGCCGTCATACAAGGAAGTTATGTGTTGCCCACATCAGATATTTATACCCTACATCCGAAGGAATGAGGGTATATTCACTTTGTGCTTCCGTGTGTAACGCATTAAAGGAGGCGTGGCAGGTATGGAAAAGTATATATATTCTTGATCAGTGTCACCTCCTGAGTCGATTTAGCCATGTCCGTAGTCTGTCTGTCTGTCTGTCTGTCTGTCTGTCTGTCTGTGGAAATCACGATTACAGGAGAACGAATGAAGCTATCGCGATGAAATTTTGCACGTATATTCTTTGTCATCCGAAACTCTGTGGGATTGAAAATGGGATAAATCGGTGCAGCGCCACGCCTACTTTTTTAACAAATACTAATTCTTTTAACAATATTTCAACTTGTAGACTTAGTTTTGAGCTTCAATTTTGTTTCCGAATACATCGGTACAGGTAGATTAAATTTAAAAAAAAAATGGGCGTGTCCGCCCACGAACATATGACATTGATATAAACCGCAATTCCAGAATAACGGTTGGAAGAATTGACTTGAAATTCGGACTATTTAAATAAATCGGAAATATGTATAAATATGTATAATAAAGGTTGCTGGGATGTAGGGTATATAAGCTTCGGTCTGACCGAAGGTACCCTTACTAGTTTTTATATTAAATTAAATTGAATTAAGTATTCGTCTACACATTCATATCAATATTATTTTGAGTATTTCCTGAAATAAACTCCTCCAAATTGACAGTAAAACTACAGTGTTCATCGATAGACTCATCTTATCTTTCATTTCTTCCAAAACTTGAAAACTCATTTGTAACTTAAACGCTTCATTTATTTCACTGTGTTGCACCGTTCATGCAGTGTTCATTTAAGTGATTCATTTAAGCGTTCAAAGGCTTAATTTGTTCATTCATTCAAGCAAAATAGAAATTTTGACTAATCAAATTTCACGGCAACAGCAGTTATTAGTTATTTGCTGCTTTTTTCTTATTTTGCAGTGTAGAAAAGCGAGTTTTATTCAGTCATGGAAAATAACTCCAACAACAAACATCAAACAATTCAAAAATAAATAAATAAATAAAAATAAAATTACATAGAAACTAGTAAAGGTGTTGTCTACAGCCGGGCTGTAGCCGAAATACCCTACACCTTAAAGCTGCATATATACTCGTATATATATTTAGAAGTGGTGCGATATAATATACTCGTATATATATACAATATATATATTATATATCTAATAATAAATATACAATATATATATAATAATAATGAAAACAAAAAATTTTTTTTTAAAAGTGGGCGGATCACGCCCATATTTGGCATATTAACTGGAAGCATTAGTCTAAACCTACATATAAAATTTTCTGTCTTCTCTCAAAAAGTGATGCTGATATGGCCTTTTTTAATAGGCAAAACATAGGTACCTGCACTCTCGATATAAAAAGTAGGTGTGGTCCTTGGGCGATTTTGCCCATTTTCAATACGAAACACCCCAACATAGCAACGAATATTTTTGCCAAATTTCATTTTGAAATCTAAATCCGTTCTCCTGTGATCGTGATTTCAACGGACAGACAGACAGACAGACAGACGGACAGACATCGTTATTTCAATTCTAGTGGTGATGCTGATCAAGAATATATATACTTTTCCATACCTATCTTGTCTAGTTCTATGCGTTACACACTCCGGTAGAAAGTGAATATACCCTCAACCTTAAGGTGTAGGGTATAAAAATATCCATTTTGTGAAAAACTGCATAATCCGGTCAAGCAAAGTAGGTGTTTTGTTATTGCTTTGTTTTGTTTGGTGTAGTTGAGCTTTTACCATGTGTGTGGACATATGTGCTAATAGTTTGTCGCCTGTAATTGTCCCTTTCTAACACATTGGCACTAGACAAGGAAAAGATTATTTGTTATAGTTTTTTATGGTTTTTATTGCATAAAGTGCTGCACGAAATGTGAGCAAAATTTTTTTATTTAAAAAGCTTGCAACGCTGCAACAGTTTGTCGGCCATTAAAAAAGAAGTGAATACATGTGTGCATGCATGAATGTATGTATGAATCATTTAGTTCTAAGCAGTAGTAGCATGTAGTTAGTTTAAGTAGGTTATTTATAAAAATAAATATATTTTAGAATTATAATCATATACTATATTGAGTTATACTCATATCTATGGAGTATTTACGCAATTAAATTTTCTAATTCGCGGCAAAAAATTTTCGAATTAAATGTAAATAAAAAACTACTATCAGTAAATATAAATTATTATCTTTCTACATATATTTTAATTGGTTATCATACACAATTTACTGAAAAATGCCATTTCTAATATGAAAATGCACCAAAGACAACAGGTAGGTAGCTGTTGTCTTTTTTGAGTCTACTCAACGACTGCTGAAGACTTTCTGGATACCTTATCATTACGTTAAACATCTTGTGGGTCTTAGCAAAGACACCAAAGTAGACAGTGCTTTGTCTTCAACAGCTGTTTGACGACGAGTAGAGTTTCTGGCTTGCAAATGGTGTCGCGCGGCTGAAAAAGACAACGGCAACAACTATATAACAACTAAAAAAGACTTTGTGAATCAGGGTATTAGTTATTGGATATCTTATGAGGTGCTTAGGGACCGTCGAGCGTCTTAAAATAAGAAAGGTCAATTAACAGCAAAGCTTTTAATTACTTGTGAAATGGATTTTGAGCTGCGAAACGTCGCATGAATTGCTCACATCTGATTAACAGATGTCATTTGCCAACAACTATAGTCGAAGTAACGCAAGTCGACCAACTGACGACGATGATAGCGAAGAAAAATAAAAGAAAAAAACACAACTGAATTTGTCTCCATTAAGAGTCAAAATAATTCGTTATTCTGTTTTTGAAATACATGAGTTTTTTATAGTAGACGTCGTTTAATTTAATTACAAAACATGGTATTGTTGGATATGATTCCGCTGAAGACTCTTTTAAGGCTCGTTTTATGCTGGAAAAGATGAGGGAACGAACAAAATGAATCACTCGAGGTTTTCAAGCTGTCAGAAGCAATGTATCAGAAGTTGTTTACGATGACGCGAAGCAGGAAAAAGTAAAAGAAAGTGGACATGGGCTCGAACGAGAATGACAGCCACGCGTCTCTAATGTATGAAATAATCATAATGCCATAATCAAAGTCGTTGCTAAAACCCATTCTGACCATTCAACTTGTTCGGAAGTGGCTTCGATGCTGAAGCAGCAATCATTTAAAAGCTTTCGAATAAACAACAAATATAATTTAACAAAAAACGCAGAAAAGATGGCGAAAAACATGGAGAAGCAGAAAAGATGGCTGTCAAAAAACTTATTAAGAAACCGCGTAAAAATTTACGTTTATTGAAAATATACAATACATGGTTTTATATTTTTATCATCTTGGAAGGCAACGAAAATAAAAGCCACGGAGAAGAGGCAAAAACTCTACAATAAAAATATTAAAAGTACTTTTAGTTGTAGTTTTACGTAGTTTATGAATGAATATTTAAAACAAACCCAAAAGGGCTCAATGACTTCGAATCTTTCGAAATGATTTAATAAATCCCGCATTGACAAAGATTCTCTCGGCTTAATTGAGAAATTACAGTAGGAACAAGTGTTTTACAAACGCAAAAGACTTTAAATTATCCAAACCAGTAATTAAATTAATAATGGATATGAACCGAATTATCTGCACCTGACATGGTCCATAAATTCTTCAGACGTTCGTGTAATTTCTACTTGTTTATTAATTATACTATTAATGAATTTTTTAGTTACTAATGGTTTAATTTATTATTGAATTTGAATTGAATAATGTGATAAAATATATCGCAATTGTTGAACAATTCCTGTTTTTTCCTTCATTAATGTTAAGTCTTCATTATTCATAATCATTTATTTTCGCTTTTGTAATTGCATGCGTGCAATCTATAATAACAGTTAATAATGGTACACCATTAGATACAATTATACATACTTAACTATACTTTGATAATAATTATAATAACTTATTACTTATTCATAATTATAAATAAATAAATTTGAATTATAACTAATTTCATAAATTATTTATTATGACTTCTCAATATATTAATTATGATCTTTTTATTGCGATAAGTAATCTTAAAATAGTTAGTGAACAGGAAGCAAACGAAGGAAATGAAAAGGCATTATGCAAACACATCGACTTACTAAAACATTTCATTTTTGAAGCGCAGCAACGAGCATATATATATATATAATATATGCTCGTTGAGCGCAGTGAACTTCACTCGAAACGTCAAATTATCAGCCGTTCATTGATTTCCCTTTCAAACTATTTTGAAATGTCAAAGTTTGTACTGAAAATTTCTATAATTTTGGAAAATTATTTCGTAACTCAATAGAAGACATATTTTCCTCGAAATGGCGGATGAAACAAAAAACACACCAACGTATATTTCGTTTTGGGCCAAATGCAGAGCATTATTCACGGTAGGAAAAACGAAGTATTTTCCTTTTACTTTCGAAGTGTTTTCCTTTTGCCTTTTTACTTCCTTGTATACGTAGTAAATACAAGAAAGTATTGTAATCATGAAAAATTTCGATATTGAGATTTTGATGGTAACACACATTTTGACCATCGCGGAGTCCATTTTGACTAGTTTGGTCGTGACGTGTGTACGTATGTACGTATGTACGTCTGTACGTCTGTACGTATGTACGTATCCTCAATAACTTAAAAACGGAGAATCGTAGAAACTTGAAATTTGGTATTTGAGACTCTTATAAGACCTAGTTGTGCACCTCCCTTTTTGGATGCAATCGGTTGCGCGAAAAGGACACTTCTCATATAGTTTTATTCAAATTTCATACATTACTCAAAAACAAACACTCCTAGAAAGTATATACTATTGCGCCTTACATAAGACACAATTTTGTAGCTCCAATTTTAATGATGGTTCGCACCACAAGGACTCTTCGCCAAAGGAACACGAAGCATGCATTATCCGAATTACATAAATGATAATGATAAATTAATGTTATGCTGCTATATCTTTTACAAAAATTGGTTGTACCCTTACAGAACTAAACAGGGAAATCAAAATTACTACGATTGATAGTTAAAGCTGTGTGGAAACTAATTTGTACCTCCTTGTTTTTACTTACTACTATTTAAATTATTTAAATTAAGAGAAGCCTATGAAATTTTTTTCATTATGGAAGTAAAAATATTTAAAATTTTTAAAACTTCAATTTTAAAATATAAATAAAATATATCAACCACTCTTGAAATAAAACCATACAATTGCCGTCATACAAGGAAGTTATGTGTTGCCCACATCAGATATTTTCAATTAATCCTTGGATCATCTTTCAGAATGCCAACTTGAAGCTGCAGTTGCAGACACGAACCCTTAGTTTAGTTATTTTTAACTATTTGATTATCTACATCCTTAGGACAAACCAGGATATCGAATGGAAATTCCCAAATAAAGGTAAGTTCAATGCAAATCAGACAACTCCTAACTAACTACTGTGGACGGCGTTATTTAGGAAGTGTTGAAGAGCGCGAGGACTTTTTACCACCGCAGTTCGTCGACCCATTCGGTACAGCATTCTACTTCGTCACCATACTGATCGGCATATTGGCTATAGTGCCTGTCTTCGTACCGGTAATATTACTAATAGATTTTTAACTTAACTTCCTATGCACTCAGTAGTAACCTGTCCGACTTTCAGAGACGCAATCTGCGCAAATGCCTGGTGCCGTGTCTTGTGTGGAATTTGTACATGATTACCACCGTCGTTGACAACTGCATGGCACTATTACTAGCAATGTATGTGACCAATGTGCCTTTTGGTTACATGTTGAATGTCTTCGTTGTAGGCTTTGTCGTTACTTATTTGCAGATTAAGTTCTCGTTAAACGCGTTGTCCTATTACGACTGCTTATAAGAAGTCCGTTTCATTAAATTAAATTGTCTACAGTAGTTCACAGATCATATTTATTCTACATATTGCTCACTGTTTCCTCGAATCTCCTGTGGATGAGGTGCCTTAGTTATTTCAATTTAAAAAAAACATTTTTTATGCACATCAACTTATAAATTTTTGATTGAATACCACATCACATAAATTGGTCATTATTATTACAATAAAGAGTTTTTTACAAGGAATGAAGGAAGTAATTCATAATTATTGTATTGGAAATTATATTCTTTTATTTGGGACTGCTTAGGTAATAAAGAAATCAAGGATAAATAGCGGAGAGATAACGAAGAGTGAATGTGGAACTGAGGAAGCCACCTACATGACTGAATTTTGATGAATTTCTTGTTAATGAAAACTTTACGATGTAAATATCTTATATAAAATTCCCTGTCCGTAAAAATAATTCTGTAAAGTCCTGGTAAGAATTAAGTCTGCCCTGATTTAATTTTGTCAAGTGATGTGTATACGATATTAGTAATATAAGGATTGCTTAACTTTAGTCTAATGGTTTTTAAGTACCAATACCCTGCTGACTCTGTTAGTAATATGGCCAATATTAGCATAAAATCATATTACTTAGTTTTAGTTTAGTTTATTATTAGTTTTCTTAGTATATTATTACAAAAACTCTATTCATGATCAAGTAGATCAAGATCGTATACAGAATCCGTTTACAATTGTCAATTTTGGACGTAAAAGTAACTTGGTTTTTAACCGTAAATCAAGTCATAGTCATGTTGAACGAACCTTGTTTCGCCATCATTCATGATGATGATGTGATGTCGGTGTTTTGTGATTTATTTAATAATATTTATTATAAGTACATTTTTAATATATTATTTATAATTACAAGCGAACCCCTGCACACTTCGTAGTGCAAAAAAGAAAATAAAGAAATCAATTTCAATTCATTAAATCAGTGATAAATTGCTTTTATTGTAATCAATGCACATACAGTGACCGTTTATACATAAAAACCTTGGTATGGACGTCACCTTTCATCTGAATTCATTTATGCATTGCGTGGTAGTTTTATTTATTTTTTGATTAATATATGATTTATTATTTAACGTTTTTTATTGCGTGTTCTGAGAAATCTTTGATTAGGATTATGTTTTGAATGATCACGATTGAAATGTGTATAATATATTACAGTGGATTTTTTAGTAATTCTTTATTACTTTAATTAAGTTTATTATTTTGCTTGCTAATATTAAACTTTACGTTTGAATTTTAAAGAAAAGTAGCTAATTTTTAGTCGTTTCATTCGATTTCTTATCGAACGGTTAGCGCCGCTTATTACGGTTAGCAAAGAAGAAAGGAAAAGAGGCTGGGTGGAATTTTATTTGGGTCCGCGATAGATTTATATTAGCTAAGAAACAAGAAAATTCAAATATTATATATATTCAATAATTTAATTATAGTTGCGAGACTAATACAATTTTAATATATTTATATATTTAAGTACATATCATAACTACTACATACACATATGAATAATTTACACACTACATCCTGTTTCAATTTCAAGCATATATACACTGTAACTTTTGATAATCGCGATATATCTTGCTGCTTTCTGAATATTAGATCGCTTAAGAAGAACTTTTTAGCCTTTCGAGCAGCAATAGAAGAAGTAATATAGTAGACAACCTTGATATTATAATTCTGGCAGATACCAATATTGATGATGGGGAGAATAAGTTATATTTCCTAATGGGTTTTAATGCTGAGTTCATTAACCGTGAAAAAGTTGGTGGTTTCGTCCTTATCCAGAGCAAAGGACCTGGATATGATGGCATTAGGCCCAAAGATTTAAAAAAACATGGTAACACACTGACTTCCTATAGTAAACGCTATGGTAAATTTGAGCTTTGATCAAGCTAATGTACCGCAAATCTTAAAGACTGCAATCATCGTTCCCATATATAAAAGTGGAACAAAGTCTGATTTCGCCAACTACAGACCAATATCCATTCTGCCAGCTGTGGAAAAGGTTATGGCAGATATCATGGTGAGAAGATTAAGTGATTTCTGCTGTAAGTTCAAGCTAATACATCCATCTCAATTCGTATTTCCAAAAAATAAAAGTATTAATAAACTATTAGGCAATTTCGCAAGGAAATTGAACGAGAACTTGAGCAAAAGTCTGCACAGTTCGGTACTCTTTGTTGACTTTAGTAAAGCATTCGATACATTGCCGCATGAAAAGCTTGTAGCTAAATTATACAACTTCGGGATACAACTTCGAGGGCATTGCTGTGAATGGTTCAAGAGATATCTAGAAAGGAGAACATTTAGGGTGAAAATAGAAGCCACCGTTAGTGATGAAGCTATTCTGCAAAAAGGTGTTCCACAAGGATCTAAACTTGGACCACTTCTGTATATATTATATATGAATGATTTGCTGAAGGTGTTTCAAAACTCCATAGCTTTTGCTTATGCTGACGACACTGCTGTCGTTGTTACGCATAACACTATTGAGACAGCGATATATTATATGCAAAGGGAAATTGAAATTTTGCAGAAGTGGTCGCAGGACAATGGCCTTGTGACAAGGTGGCAAAGGTGATGCTTATAAAACTATCGCATATACAAGATCATGAGATTGCGTTAAAATACCATAGCCTAGACTGCTTACATGAAAATGCACGTAATGAATTCATCGATATGGAAAATGACACGTGTGTGGGCACAATTACTCAGGTTACAACTCATAAGTACCTTGGAGTTATCGTGGATCATAATCTGAAGTGGAACGAGCAGGTGGACGCTGTCAAAAAGAAATTGCGTAAGACTGCATACATGCTCCATCATTTACGAAACTGCTGTAACGACAAAGTAGTAAGACTAGCATATTATGCACTAACCGAGTCATCTATACGACACGGAATAGCAGTATGGACTACTCATCGCATTGCAAAACTTTGCAATACTGTAAAAATAATGCCCTGAAGAAGATCGTGCAGGCTAGTCCGGGCAGTCCGCATGCAAATCTACCTAAAAAAATTAATATCCTGAGTGTTAAGGGAACTTTCCTAACAACTATAACAAATATATTTGTATTGTACAGTGTTCTTTTGCTTTTAATGACTTTTTAATGATTTACGCACAGCAACCGAATCCAATGCAACAGCAAAAGCCATCGGCAAGACTAAGCCCAAGAAAAACATTCGGACCTAAGCGTAGATTCGGCTCACGAAGAGCAACCAAACGTCATTCAGTCGGCTGCTAAGCAGTTTATTTTATTTTAGGGTTCTTTTTCTTCTTTGAATTTATCTTCTTCCTGCCTTTGTTTGTTCTAATTTGGAGCTTTTCCAAAAGTTGAAAGTATGTTATTTTTTTTTTGTAATTAGTAATATTCATTTGTTTTTCTTTTTAATTTTACGGCCTTTTTTCGATTGTTTTCTGTGACTCTCTTTATGTTGTTACTGTTATTGGTTAACCCATGATACTGCTCAAAGTCAATTAATATGGATTTCAAATCGATCAATGAATTGGCAACGTTTTCGAGTTTATTTTAATGATAAATTCGTTAATAACAAAATTAAAAATAATGCCGAAAATAATCTTAACAGTGACAATGAAGGAATAACAATAATAACAATATACTATATATATATATATATATATATATATATTATATATAATGAATTTTAATATTCTCATTATAAAAAATGTTAGAAATTAGATTTTGTACTGTAAATAATATACTTGTTCATATAATTGTTTTATGTATATGAGGAATATGTTTCTTACTGTCATTGAGAAAAAAAATATATTTCACTTATTATTATTCTATCAATAAAACTATCAAAAAAGTCATTATTATTTATTTTATATATTAAAATAAACTACGTCAAGGGACCAAAAAGTTAGGCGTCCTTATCAACTTTAATCGATAATTATAACTGTTTTAAAATGCTATTATTCTCAGCAAGGAATCACGATCCTTCCAACATCTGCGATTTTATTCACAATCCGAAATAGTCGACGTTGATGTCTTTTTATACCCTACAACTTAAGGTTGAGGGTATATTCACTTTCTACCGGAGTGTGTAACGCATAGAACTAGACAAGATAGGTATGGAAAAGTATATATATTCTTCATCAGCATCACCACCGAAATTGAAATAACGATGTCTGTCCGTCTGTCTGTCTGTCTGTCTGTCCGTTGAAATCACGATCACAGGAGAACCGATTAAGATTTCAAAATGAAATTTGGCAAAAATATTCGTTGCTATGTTGGGGTGTTTCGTATTGAAAATGAGCAAAATCGCCCAAGTACCACGCCTACTTTTTATATCGAGAGTGTAGGTACCTCTGTTTTGCCTATTAAAAAAGGCCATATCAGCATCACTTTTTGAGAGAAGACAAGAAAATTTTATATGTAGGTTTAGACTAATGCTTCCAGTTAATATGCCAAATATGGGCGTGATCCGCCCACTTTTAGTTTACATGGGTCTTGGAGCGTTTTACATGGATTGTATTGAAAAGTATATAAGTTTCTGAATAATGGTGTATATAACATTGTAGTTTGTGAACCAATAATATTCTGTTAGGGAAAAATGGGCGGGCCACGCCTCCTTTTTACCCATCCACCCAGTATTGCTAAATATTTTTATACCATACACCTAAATTTTGATAGTAAACGCACTTTTGTTTGTAACGCACAGAAATAGTTAAGCAGCTATAATTATAGTTTATCTTATATATCTTATATATACGAGTATATATGCAGCTTGAAGGTGTAGGGTATTTCGGCTACAGCCCGGCTGTAGACAACACCTTTACTAGTTTGTTGCTCCAATCGTTTTTATACCCTACAACTTAAGGTTGAGGGTATATTCACTTTCTACCGGAGTGTGTAACGCATAGAACTAGACAAGATAGGTATGGAAAAGTATATATATTCTTGATCAGCATCACCACTGAAATTGAAATAACGATGTCTGTCCGTCTGTCTGTCTGTCTGTCTGTCCGTTGAAATCACGATCACAGGAGAACGGATTAAGATTTCAAAATGAAATTTGGCAAAAATATTCGTTGCTATGTTGGGGTGTTTCGTATTGAAAATGGGCAAAATCGTCCAAGGACCACGCCTATTTTTTATATCGAGAGTGCAGGTACCACTTTTATGCCCTTCTTATGCTCCTTATTGTTATCATTATTAATCGTTTATTTGTGCTTCGCAGGCATGAAAAATGCAGCCTTTAAAACAATAACCAATATTATTATTTATTTCTTTGCTTAATTTCGAAATAATTTTCATTCACTGGTCGCCCTCGGGCCCCAGCGACACGTTGACCCTCGCTCGGCCCCGTCTTTTTAACTTTTATACTGTTGCTGCTTGCGTGTTGGGGCGCATTTAAAGTACGTAATTACAACGTTAACCTTTTTATACACTACAACTTAAGGTTGAGGGTATATTCACTTTCTACCGGAATGTGTAACGCATAGAACTAGACAAGATAGGTATGGAAAAGTATATATATTCTTGATCAGCATCACCACTGAAATTGAAATAACGATGTCTGTCCGTCTGTCTGTCTGTCTGTCTGTCCGTTGAAATCACGATCACAGGAGAACGGATTAATCTTTCAAAATGAAATTTGGCAAAAATATTCGTTGCTATGTTGGGGTGTTTCGTATTGAAAATGGGCAAAATCGACCAAGGACCACGCCTACTTTTTATATCGAGAGTGCAGGTACCTCTGTTTTGCCTGTTAAAAAAGGCCATATCAGCATCACTTTTTGAGAGAAGACAAGAAAATTTTATATGTAGGTTTAGACTAATGCTTCCAGTTAATATGCCAAATATGGGCGTGATCCGCCCAGTTTTACAAAAATTTTTTTTGTTTTCGTTATTATTATTATACATATTGTATATTATTATTAGATATATAATATATATATTGTATATATATACGAGTATATTATATCGACCACTTTTAAATATATATACGAGTATATATGCAGCTTTAAGGTGTAGGGTATTTCAGCTACAGCCCATCTGTAGACAACACCTTTACTAGTTTGGTTACTCCTTTTCTTTCATTTCCTATTTACTTGTTTTGTATTTTTTGTTTATTGGAACACTAACAGCCGTGACTTGTTGCGGAGGAGGGGAAAGTGGAGTACAGCGAAGTACACGAACGAGTTTTGCTTGACTGTTATTGAGTTGTTGTTGTTGTTGTTGTTGTTCTTGTTATTCACCAAACTTGTTTTGTAAAATCAGTTTTCAGACATTGTTTGTAGATTGTTGGGATGCAGAAAAGTCAAATCGACTGCAGTTCGAAACTCACGCCAACGCCATCAGCTGACTTCGGGCCGAGGCAACTGAAAACTCTGCCTCAGTAGCAGTCGACGAAGAAACTCGGCTCCGTAGGCATCGCAGCTTCAATTTGGGCTTTTGTTTTACCTGGTTTTATCTCTGTTGGGTTTAATTTAAGAGGCATCATCATCCAACAACACAGCTTCCACATTTCGCCTTTCCTTCCCATCCCCTTTCACCTTCATCCAACTCTCTGGATCCCCTGCTTGCTTGTGGCTGAGCTCGAGGTTCACAGTAGCTTGGAACACGGCAATTGGAAGCTTTGCTTATT
This sequence comes from Thecophora atra, assembly GCA_937620795.1. Classification (NCBI taxonomy): domain Eukaryota; kingdom Metazoa; phylum Arthropoda; class Insecta; order Diptera; family Conopidae; genus Thecophora; species Thecophora atra. The sequence continues at coordinate 70,774,856 of OW569397.1, read as the reverse complement.
GGAGCCTCCATTAATTGGAGTTGAAGTTATTCGAACGTGCTTCGAAATAATTTGATGTTGGTCGATGTTCTTGTTTATGATGTTATTTGTGGTTACGGTAGCCACGACTCATGCAACCAAAATCAGTTGATCTTTTCTCAACTCGCTTTAGAAAAGAAGAAAGGCGACTCGTAGGAATGAATTTACCTCTTCTTCTTCTTTCTCTTATTTTGATTGTCGAGAAGGCGACCTAAGAAACATTCCAATTAAAGTTGTAAAAAAAAGAAAGAATCAAGGAAGCATCATCAAAAATAATAATTAATTGAGAATACAAGGCATAAATTGCGTCTCTACAGCGCTTCCTTCATCAAGCTTTAAGCCTTTTTTATTTTCCTTCTGTGCTTCCTCTTCTCCTCAGTAATAATTACAATAGAAAAAAAAATAATATTAAAAGGATAACAAGAATATTAAATGTCATTTTTATTTTTGCCCTTTTATTATAAATCATTGTGATGATTAATGCAAGACTTTAGATCTTTATTACGATCCATGAAACGTCAGCGGATTGAGAGTTGTTGAAGGTTAGTTGATGAATGATTTAGTAGCTATAAAAGTCGCTCATTCGCTACTCTTTGACGTTGATGATTTGTTTAAGAGGTATACGAAGTTGCTTGTGGTTGTAGTAAATCGCTATTAGGGATGTCAAACGGGACAAAAATTTTTAATCCTAGGATTTCGGGATTTTAAAATTTTAAATCCCGTTATCGGGACTAATTTCCGGACTGCAAAAATAACATGAACCTATATTATGTACGGCAATTATAAATGTTTGTGTTTCTGTATTCGGAATTATATAATAATGATGCAATATAACAGTGGTAATATAATAAACATATGTATGTATACGAAACGCAATATTTGATTAAGTTAATTTGTTTATTAAACCAAAGAAGTTTTAAAATTAAAAATATATATATGGATATGTATCATAACTATATATACAATTTGTATATTATATTCTTAACCTGAGCTAACCAAACATAATACGTAATATAACCATAAAAATACCATTGTCATATAAATTAATTTCCTTATTTAACAATTCAGAAAAATTAATTTTTTGGCAGGCTTTAACATTAATGTCAATGGTCATTACTGCATATCTTTATGGTCTTTCTGCTCTGTTTGAGTCACTTGTAAGCAAATTCTCATTGTGAGTTGTCAGGAATTGCAATACAAACTCAAACAAAAATTTGCATCTAAAATCCCGAATATCCGGGAATTTCATCAAAAAAAAAAATCCTGGTATTTCGGGATGCTTAAATTATGGAAATCCTGGGATTGACATCCCTAATCGATATACAGTGTCTATAAGTGGAAAAGAGTAATATTAGCTTTTGCTTTGTTGTCCTCTTATTCTATGGTTTATTCTACTCTTGGAAATTTTGTTTTATAAGATAAGAGAATGTAAAAAAGTCTCCTAAGAAACCTTCCAGTCAAAAATACTTATAAATAGACCCATTTGAGTCCAGACCCAGATTTCTAGAAAAGAAAGATCTATACACAGAACCGATTTTTCTAAAAGAAAAAGCTTCGACAGACGGCTATGGAGATCTGTTTACTAGCTCTGAAGGATTTATAATCATTCTGCCAGAAACTGTTGTCATCTCTTATAGGATACAATCTGTGCTGGCCCCATTTCCATTAAATTTAATTAAAAACATCGCCTGAATCACAAAGTTCAAGGTCAAGAAATCAAAATACCGTTTATATAAGCAGTTTTTTATTTGTTCGGATTTAATTCTTTAAATTATTAAAAAACTATTCAAATTAGGAAATTAGAATTAATTAATTTTCGGTCTACAAAGAATTTAGTTTATTAACAAAAATTTAAGAAAATTGAATTTGGAAGCTCCTCATAAATTCAAAAAAATAAGAGAAATAAAACAAAATTCAATAGTGTGAAAGCGATCACACAATCAGTCAATCAGAATAAAAGCACAACCGACAAAAGCAGTTTGCGAAAAGATAAAGGAATAATAATAGCCATGTTTTTAGGCCATGAGCGGTTATGTTATAAATGACTTCTTCTTCTTTTTCTCGTGCTTCTTTGTCATCATAATCTCATGTGAATGTTGAGTGAACCATAAAATGCTTTTATTTCGTTTTTATTTGGTGTATCTTGTAATAAAAATCTGAAAAACAAGGCCAAGAAGTGAAAAAAGATCTATAAACTAGTACAGGTGTTGTCTACAGCCGGGCTTTAGCCGAAATACCCTACACCTTAAAGCTGCATATATACTCGTATATATAAGCTATATAAGATAAACTATAATTATAGCTGCTTAACTATTTCTGTGCGTTGCAAACACCCGTACTAAGTGCGTTTACTCTCAAAATTTGGGTGTAGGGTATAAAAATATATTGCAATACTGGGTGGATGGGTAAAAAGGAGGCATGGCCCGCCCATTTTTTTCCCAACAGAATATTATTGGTTTACAAACTACAATATTATGTACACCATTATTCAGAAACTTATATACTTTTCAATACAATCCATGTAAAACCCTCGATGACCTATGTAAACTAAAAGTGGGCGGATCACGCCCATATTTGGCATATTAACTGGAAGCATTGGTCTAAACCTGCATATAAAATTTTCTTGTATTCTCTTAAAAAGTGATGCTGATATGGCCTTTTTTAATAGGCAAAACAGAGGTACCTGCACTCTCGATATAACAAGTAGGCGTGGTCCTTGGGCGATTTTGCCCATTTTCAATACGAAACACCCAACATAGCAACGAATATATTTGCCAAATTTCATTTTGAAATCTTAATCCGTTCTCCTGTGATCGTGATTTCAACGGACAGACAGACAGACACAGACGGACAGACATCGTTATTTCAATTTTGGTGGTGATGCTGATCAAGAATATATATACTTTTCCATACCTATCTTGTCTAGTTCTATGCGTTACACACTCCGGTAGAAAGTGAATATACCCTCAACCTTAAGGTGTAGGGTAAAAAAAAGGCGGTGAAGCAGAAGACGTTGGAGATGGTGAGGAGTGGGAGGGAAGTCATAATAAAAAAAACATGCACACAGGAAATAAAAACGTTAAAAAAACAATACAATTCTTACAACAACAAAGAAAACAGGAATAAAAAATGAATATAAACAAGGAATAAAAATTTAATTATTTGAATATGACGATGGGCTGCGTTGTTGCTGTCAGCTGAGCCCCATCTGGTTTCTGTTGAAGTCGTTGGTCGCTTCCATTGACTGTGAACTGGCCACTGATGGTGCTTTCCGCATATTCAGCCCCTTCGATGTCCTCACCCGCATCTGCTGAAAATTGTTGTAGTCACCCATTTTTTATAGGACGTTCGACTATAAAAATATTGCTTCCTTTTAATGCTTTTGACAGAAATCGGGTGAAACCGAGCCCAACAACAATATAAAACACTAAAAAAGGCACAACGAAAAGAAGTGAAGAAACAACAACGAAATGCAGCCGCGGAGTCTGTTTTTTATTCTCAAACGATTCAACCGTTTCTTGGTCTATTTTAAAACTTGTTCTATATTTTTATTTGATTTGTATGTTAACGGGTGCAAAAGCAGCACCATGAACGCCATGGGGGGCGGGGCGGGAAGAGAGAAATTCATGGAAGAGATCCTTTTTTGACAACTATATTAAAAAGCACAAAAAATTAATCAGTTAATTTCGGTCAGCCATTCGTTCATTCTTTTGTATATATGTACCTTTATAAAGTTTAAATTAACTAAATCATTATCTGCCTTTATCTGTCAATTATTAATTGATTTATTAATTAATTATTCATTCGTTCATCTATTCATCAGGGTGAAAGTTGCAGGACCAGCTTTTGGTAGCATGAACACGGTTCTTCACGGAAAGTTCTTCAGATCTTACCACTGGAGTTTACGAATCACAGCGATATGGTAACTCTCTATTGCTATTCTATACTCTATAACTATTCTACGAAGTGAGCAAGTTGAGGTTGATGATAGGATGTGATCCAATGGACATCATTCGCAATGGGGATGCAGGAACGACAATGCAAGAGGTGAGTCTAACTTTGATTACATTATTACAAACTCTTTATAAACTTATGTATGGGTGCATTGAATAGCGAATATCATCTGTTTCTTAGTCAACATAAATTTAGTCATTAATTCAGTTTTCGATTCATTCTTTCTTGTTTCAATAATACCTCCATCGATCGTTTTATACCTGTTGTTGTTGTTTAATAGTTCATTCGTTTTTTTGATCCAGTTGCTTATCGTTTACGTTTATCTATGTGTCCATTTGCTCAAGTTGTGGCGTCATCGAGGTCAATTGCGTTTACATTACATCAAATTTTATAGCTTAAAATTAGAGTACTTCAAATGTGTTTTTCTCTCTTTCTACCTGCAAAAACGAAAAAATAACGAAAAGGAAAACTCAAACAAATAAAATCAAAGACAACGTTGTAGCAGCAACAGCAACAACAAAAACTACGACGTTTATAAAAATACACAAAAAGCAATAAATTATAAAATAATTAAATTAAAATGGGGTGAAAACAAGTTTAAAAATGTTAAATATAAACAACTGGATTTTTTGCATTGCTTTTTTTTTGGTTATTCGCTTTTGCAGTCTTGCCAATCGTGCTGTAATTGTCTGTTGCTGCTTCAACTGTTGGCGCCTTAGCTGCATTTCTTTTTACTTCCTTGTATACGTAGTAAATAAAAGATAGTATTGTAATCATGAAAAATTTCGATATTGAGATTTTGATGGTAGCACACATTTTGACCATCGCGGAGTCCATTTTGACTACTTTGGTCGTGACGTGTGTACGTATGTACGTATGTACGTGTGTACGTATGTACGTATGTACGTATGTACGTGTGTACGTATGTACTTATGTACGTATCCTCAATAACTTAAAAACGGAGAATCGTAGAAACTTGAAATTTGGTATTTGAGACTCTTATAAGACCTAGTTGTGCAGCTCCCTTTTTGGATGCAATCGGTTGCGCGAAAAGGACACTTCTCATATACTTTTTTCAAATTTCATACATTACTCAAAAACAAACACTCCTAGAAAGTTCACACTATTTTGTATTTGGGGCTTATACAAGGCACAATTATGTAGCTCCAATTTTAATGATGGTTCGCACCAAAAGGACTCTTCGCCAAAGGAACACGAAGCATGCATTATCCGAATTACATAAATGATAATGATAAATGAATGTTATGCTGCTTTATCTTTTACAAAAATTGGTTGTACCCTTACAGAACTAAACAGGGAAATCAAAATTAGTACGATTGATAGTTAAAGCTGTGTGGAAACTAATTTGTACTTCCTTGTTTTTACTTACTACTATTTAAATTATTTAAATTAAGAGAAGCCTATGAAATTTTTTTCATTATGGAAGTAAAAATATTTAAAATTTTTAAAACTTCACTTTTAAAATATAAATAAAATATATCAACCGCTCTTGAAATAAAACCATACAATTGCCGTCATACAAAGAAGTCATGTGTTGGCCACATCAGATATTTTTAAATTTCATACATTACTCAAAAACAAACACTCCTAGAAAGTATATACTATTTTGTATTTGGGGCTTACATAAGACACAATTTTGTAGCTCCAATTTTAATGATGGTTTGCACCAAAAGGACTCTTCGCCAAAGGAAGACGAAGAATGCTTTATCCGAATTACATAAATGATAATGATAAATGAATGTTATGCTGCTATATCTTTTATACAAATTGTATAAAAGATAATTTGTACTTCTTTGTTTTTACTTACTACTATTTAAATTATTTAAATTAAGAGAAGTTACGAAATATTTTCATTATGAAAGTAAAAATATTTCAAATTTTTAAAACCTCAATTTTAAAATATAAATAAAATATATCAACAATTCTTGAAATAAAACAATACAATTGCCGTCATATAGTACAAAGAAGCCATGTGTTGCCCACATTAGATATTTTTCTTTTACTTTTGCACAATGCAATAAAGCTATTAAAGTTACGTAAAATCACATAATTTGAAAACAGTGCTGGTAGAATTTTATTGCTTAACGACATACCAAGAAGAGAGGAGGAAGAATTTAATGTTGCTCTCGTCAGATCTGCAGATGACAAAACGAAGCGTCTTTGACGTCACATCATTTGACTTTTTGATATTCTTTATAATAGAAGATTGTTGTGATTGTATGAGGGAGAAAGAGCGAGAGAGAGAGAGAGAGAGAGAGAGAGAGAGAGAAATACATCGTCGTGGCAGATGTCAGATCTTTAAGATCCACTTAAAATCTCCAATTTGAAAACGAATGGAATTGGAGTGAAATAAAATATATGCAAAAAAAAATCAAAGGAAATCAGGTAGATTATTTCAGCGTCATTAAAAAACTGTGACATCGATTGATGTTGAATAGCGCCCGAGGAATAAAAAACAAATTGAAAAATCGACCAGACTCGTTATACGAGGACAGAGGATAAACACACCCACGTTCCACTCCCCTCCACTTCAATTTAACCACTTTCCCTTTTTTCCCCTTTTGTTTAAATTTCAACTCAAAAAGGAAAAAAGCATCATAAATCATACGCAGCACACGCATTCAGTCAGTTTGTCAAAACCACTGCGAAAAAGCGAACCGAAAACAAAATAATTTAGAATGGCGAAAAAAATAACGAGCTGAAAAATTGGCATTCGGATCACATCGGTCGTTAAGCACGACGAGGCACGTGTTGGCGCTCGTCACATGCGTTGCTCAGCGTTGATTTGAATTGCTTCGCTGCTGAGGCTTTCAACTCACCTACTTTTGGCAAGGAGTACATATATATTCATCTTTGTATACTCCTGGCTTTTGGCTTCATGCTAACTAACGAACTACCCCCTCCTCTCCTTCAACTAATCATCAATAGACGCGACGCACTAACTCGCGCTCTTACATCCCACGAAAACACAGACAACTACCACCATTTTTTTTTTCGATTGATTCATTATCGCAGTCGAGTTGCCATCGCCGTCGCTGAGTTGAAATTCGATCGCATGCATTACAATCACCGCCAATAAAATTACGTTGAACAGTGGTTGAACTAAACGTACATAATACGAAAATAATTAAAATTAAATCCAAACTGAATGACTTCAAATCTGTTAGCATTCAGAAGCATTTCAAGTTTTATTTAAAAATTAAAAAGAGAAAAAGAGAAAAGAGAAATTTGAAATAAACAAACCCCACATGTTCATCGTGCGTTGCATTGCTTTTAGAATTTTCGTCCTAATTTAAATAAACAAAAAACAACAAAATAAGCGAACGTGGAATAAAAAGAAATCCCGAAAAAAGTGTTTGTATTTATTTTTAGGATATTTTCAAGGAGCCTTCTTTTTTAGAAATAAGCACCCAACAATGAAAAACGAAGGCATCGCCAAGGAGAAGAAGAAGACGAATGGTAAAACCAAGGATAATCGCAAGTTGCAATGACGAAGAAGGAGATGGACAGCACAAACAACAACCTAAATTTCTTCGTTAGTTAATAATTCTCAGTTCTTCTTGTTGTTTTAATACGCTTCTCCAACCTGCATTATTTCACCGTTTAGTTGCGATAAATGTTGAAAAGGGTTAGGTACACACATGCGTTCAAATAGACACAACAAAACACACAAAAACACACCCATGGTTAAAGTCTCTCCTTCCACATCAAATATTTGCTCATCTGGCTTTATACAACAACACAACGACAAGACCGTATAAATTTTCATAAAAAAGGGATACAATTTTTTTGCACAAAAGATCAATTTTATTTGAGACCAATTTTATGATTCTTCGTTTTACTTGTCTGCTTCTTCTTCTGCTTGGTTTCCCCTTCTCCAGAATTAATCTTTCTTGTCTCGTTTTCTTCTTCTCTCTATGCCTCTGCCAACATCCTGATCCGATTTCCAATGAATTTCATATCAAGAAAATACTAAAAAATAAAAAATAATACAAATAACAAAATAAAACCTTTGAAAGAAGATAAATAGTGAAACGACAAAAAAACAAACAGAAAAGCAGAAAAAGTTCGTACCGTACCGTGAATTCTGTAGCGAAATTTCGAAAAGCGGAAACTCAGCGACATTATTTATTATTTATTCATATAAACTAAGTATATACATTGCTTTATAGTTCACTAAATTGTATGTAATAATTAATATAATCAATACTAAGAAATAAAAGTTAATATCTTTTGCTTTGTTAAACGAATTGAATCACAAAATTTAACAACAGAATATACAGAATTAAAATCAACACAAGCATTCCGAAGAGGTTCATGTTGTAGTTATGAAGTTTTCACAAGGCTTAAATGCAGCGGCTCATAATGTCTGAGAGTACGATGAGGAACATTTATAAAAATGTTATATAGCAAGTAAGTGCTATCAATAGCTCCATATAACAAACTTACGACGAAGGCAGCATTCAACATCTTACGACGATTAACAAGTGATGGTAAGTCTATCAATTTTAGACGAGATTCGTAAGGTGGTAAGTTTAAAGATGATGCAAAGCGAACAGTAAAAACTGATTTTGTACAGATTCAAGTTCAGCGATGTAGCAGGCGAAGTTTGGGCTCCAGACAGGCGAGATATATTCCAACAATGGTCTAACAAGTGATGTATATACCAGCTTAGTAATTAAGTGATCCTTAAACTCCTTAGCCCACTGTTTTATAGATCCCAATGCATTATGAGCTTTATTAGATATACGATTTATATGTTTATGAAACCGTAACTTCGGATCAAGAACAACTCCTAGGTCGAGAATGGATTCAACGGGATCTAATTTGCATCTATATCTTTGCTAAAATATTTCTGAGTTAAAAGTGAAAAAGGTGTAGAACAGGCAAAAAAATGCGAATGACAGGGACCTACCCTAACCGATGCAGATAGAGATAGAGAACACCGAGAAACTTTTGCTAAATATTGCAATTCCATCTTCTTTGCTTCAAATCCTGATATTCATTCAAATCCTAGTATTACTACTATAGACTTTACTACGCTTCTCCGCAAAAATATCCTCCAAAACACGTCTCTAGGTCCTACTTTCACGTCTTTTGGGCTCCATAAGGTTATCGAGTGTAAGCCCTTTATATGCTGTTTAAGGAATCTTTAAATCATCGATTATGGACCTCATCAAACAAAACCCGTTCCAAAACACAAGTTTCTCGAACATGATCTTCTTCTTATCATAGATTCTATAACAAATATCACTGTCTGACATCTGAGAGGCTTTCATATATGATTCGTGAAGAAATTGGAAATTTCGAGGTATTTCGTAACGTCTTGTTACTTCTTCGACTTATTTTTGTTATTACATATTAATATTAAGTTTTGATGGTTTTCTGGAACCCATCATAACCTATAGAGCCATTTTACGTTTCGGATTTCTTTGTGATCATTAGAAATTCAATTATGATCATTCATGTCTTTCAAAGACTCATGTTTTACGGACGAAGAAAAATCAAAGAAAAATAAACAATAAACAACGAAAAAAGCACAAAACAATAACAGCAAAACAAGCATAAAATCATGTTTTACATTTAAATATTATTTATTGGAAGGTACATACATATATGAAATGATACTGAAAGTATATGAAAAAATGCCATTTTTATTAGCGATCAATAAAACCTGCTGTCTTTATGGCATTTATTCATACTTTCAATAGATGCCTGATTAAAAAAAAACTATTTTAAGCCAAAAGTTTATTTGTAGAGCTGTTTTTGTTGTTGTTGGCATTGTTGAGGTTTTTCATTTCCTGGAACTGAAAAGTCGTAGTCAACGAAAAACTCTTGAACTACTGTTTTTATTTTGAAATTAAAAACTGTTCTTATTAGAAGTTATTTATAAAACACTATTTTAACATAATTATAAGTATTATTTTATTTATAGTACATTTTTATTTGAGTGATCATCATCATATTTACAATGGATTTTAAAATCTGTTATAAAAATTGTTGCTTGGTAATAATTTCTTTTCTTCTCAATAAAAATAAAAAAATAAAATTTTTTTGGGAAATACGTAAAATTTCGATATTTAAAAGCAATTGCTCAATAAATCAAAAGAATTTTAATTACATCACTTAATTTTTATGATTGCAAGAAAGGGTAGAAATAGAATAAAATTGGGTTGTTTTCTGCTACGGTTCGTTTTCCAATGCTTTTTAAACTTAAACAAATTATTTGCTTCATAAATTTTTGAGACACTCAATTAACACTGCGTTGGTAATTAATTTAGTCTTTTGTTTTTAGAAACACCTGTTACACTTGAATTATGGTGACGCAGTTACAGAAGGCGTCGTGGCGAGATAAGAAGCAGATAGAAGACCCTCTGAAAAAACTCGAAACGTGGAGACACTCGAATTAATTGCCAACTAGAGAAGTTGTCATGTTTCCAAGCGAGCCAAGTTAAAAACTTTGCTCTTAATATTAGTTTTTTTCTTGTTGTTTCTTATTGTAAACATGACAAGATAACCAACAGTAGCATCTTCTGTGATTCTGTAATGAATACTTCTTTATCGTTATAAAATAATGTATTTTTATTCTTAAATGTCTTGTTTTTCATGCAAAGCTTCTCGTCCCGTCGCTTGCGTCAGGGTGGGTGAAAATAAATGGAATTGAGAAGGGCGCATTGAAGACGCAATAGAAACAACTATGAGGAGAAACGTTGTTTTACGCGTCGTTGTTGCTGTGCGACACTTCTTGTCGTTGCAGTCGTCGTTGTGTGGTTGGTGTTGCTGTTGTTGTTCTTTACTACTGCCAAATGTCGTCGTAAACGAAGCTGCTTTACTTATGCCGTTGTCTACTCAGCTTAGCCACGATTTTAATGTCCAATTGTTGAGAAATGTCAGAAATAGAGAGAGAAGGGGCGAATAGAGGGTCATTGCTTTGAGAGTTGGAGCATGTGTTGTGAAAGTTTTGCGGAGAGAGGACGCATTTACATTATTGAAACCTCGTGCTGTCGCGGCAAATTGCTACTTCCGAGCGCGGCGCACTTAAAATCAAGGAGTCGAGACACATTTTTACATATATGCTCACACATCGTCCACGTTTTCCCTACACAAACCAACAAAACAACGAAAATGTGCATTTTTATGGTCGTTCCCTGGTCTTCAGCGCAGCATTAAAGTGAACGAAGGATCTCATGCTAATTCCTTTTCTAGCCTAGGTGAACTAGTTAGCGTAACTACGTTAGTATCGTTAGTTTTACCCAGCACTTGGTCTGGTAGTGAATTACTTGTGGCCTCGTAGAAAGCCGAAGTGTACCGTTGTTCTACTGGAAAATTGTTTCTACGAAGTTTCACACAAATGAATTTGTCCACACTTGGAAGCACTGGACGCAAATAATTCTGTACCTCGGTTATGACTCCAGCATGATTCAATGATTCACTTTACGACGATTGTCCACACTTAAAAGTACTGGACTCAAATAATTCACGGACTCTGTTTAGGCTGAGTGTACACACTTAAAAGCACTGTACGCAAATGATTAAAAATGGTTCAAGCATTCGTTTTTAGAATGACTGCCCACACCTAAAAGCACTGGACTCAAAAAGAAGTTTAAAAAGGATTCAAGGATTCGTTCGTGTTATGTCCACACTTGCAAGCACTGTACTAGAACAATACTATTTAATCAAAAAGTCGACTCACCCGTACAGCTTATTATCACTAAAAAACGAGTATTCGTTGACAGTGGTACACCTCAAAAGTTAACCGTAGTTTTCTTGATCACTTATTGGCGACATTGAATCCCTTTGTTCATTCCAACTGCGCATGTAATTTTTTATATTCGCAGTCTTCATTGGCGACTTTGAATTAATCCCTTTTTTGCTCAGCATGTAGTTTTTCATGTTCGCTGTCTTCATCTGTGGCCTTGAATTAATCTTTTTGTTTACTCCAATTGCGCATTGGTTGTTGTTGTTATCTTTGATTGCTACTTTTCGGCCCGATTTCTTGTGTGTTTGTTGTTGTACAATTCTCGTAGCGTACTGTACCTTGTGTGCTTTTCCCCGTTTGTGCTTTCAAGTTTGGCGACATTCTTGTAAAGCTTCGCGCAATGTTTTGTGCAGCTTTGAGCTTTTTGGTTCGTCGATCATCGTTATGATTAGTTGATGGTGAGTAATTTTTGTTTTGTTTGTTGGTAGTTAGTATTAAATCCACTTCAAATTGGGTCCGCACAATTCGAGGTTACTGTGCCTCGTGAAAACGATTTTCACAAGACCAGATCAGTGGGGAAGCAGGCCACGTTCTAAATCCTTACACTCCCTCTTTACTTTCCGGAGATTAAAGAATCATGATTTTGTTGGGGGTGATGGTGATGCGGGCGTCCTGAGTTCGCCACTGCAGACGTCGGCGTTTCTTGCTGCTTTCCAGGCGACTATACCGCATTCGGATCGCTTCGTTCCGGATTGAACACTGGTGTTGTGTGTCTCTCTACTTCGGGCAAGTTATAGAATACCCATTCGTTTCTTTCCTTGTTATTATTTGCCTGGTTGTCCGCCAGTGTGCCGGTTTGCGAAGCGCTGGGAAGCAGTGTTGGTCCATTTCCTTGTAGAGGTCGTCGTAAGAGACTCCGGTCAGTGGGTCGACATATAAGGGTGGTGCAGCTTTCTGGACTTCTACCGCATCCGCTTTCCTTGTTTCGGGGCGATACGCACTCCGTATTGCCTTGCTCCTCTGACCACGTTCTGATTTTTTTGGCCATATCCACACGTTTCCGGACGATGTCGGCAGCAGGGTTTTTCTTCTTCGGCGTAGTCCTCTGGCGTTGTTTGGAGTGTCAAACTTGTCGTCTTTTCTTTTTGTGTTTCATCCTTTCCTGTGTGCAGAACAATCGTCTCGCCCCCGCAACTAACGGATGCACCGATGTCTATTACAAAATCTAAGCCTAGTATTACCTTGTCGACGCCAAGGTGTCCATGGTTCCCTGTCTCACCCTCACTTGCACCTCTTCTTCAATTCGTCGTGCTGTACCATCAGCCATTTTGACCTAAATGTTCACTTTCGTCCAGATACTATTTCGATCCAGTTTCCTTGCCATTTCTCCACTCAGGCAGCTTCTCGACGCTCTGGTGTCTAAAGTGGCCATCACTAGTTCATTCGCAAGAACCACTCTAGCGGAGACTCGTTATTTGTTGTAGCTTAGGTTCTGAACGGGGTATGAGGAGTCTCGTGGTTCGGTCCCAGTGGTCCTCGTTTCCGCTGGGTACCCTGACCGTTTCCCCGCTTGTTTGTTCCGCAACACTCCTTGGTAAGAATGTCTAGTTACCGTGGTTTAAAAGCATGTACAAAAAAAGTAAAACACAAGCAAAGAGGAACAAAAAAGAGTGCAGAGGAGTCTGAGAGAAAGTCACGTCGAACCGACAAGTATGAAGCAGTTCTTAAAAAAAAAAAATAAAAGACTTATAAGTGGGTATCAAAAGGTATAGAAACGAATTACGATGCCTATAGGGTATATACAAACCTATATAGCTATAAGAGCGTATAAAAGAGTTGTATAGTAAAAGTATGGTACAAGTTTTAAATACAGTCAAATAGGAACAGGAGTAGAGAGAGTTTAGGACCTAGGCATATATTCCTTGATTAATAGGGACATACTATGAAAGCGTAAAGGAATATAGAAGAGTATAAAAGATTAGAAACTTGTGTAAATGACTATGAAATGGTATAAAAATTTATAAAAGAGTTGTACAGCTATAGGACCCTCTAGCACATCGGCTACGAAGACATCCAATTAAAAAACCAAATCCCTCAAAAAACCTTTTAATGTATCCAAGGAATTCCTTTCCTTGTTTAGGACTTAGAGCCTACAAAACTTTTTCTCGTACACTGAGAGCTTGATGGAACTGCAATGTCTCTAAAGATGCTGCTGGTCTCTGGATTTTCGGGTCCGATAATCCATTTCGTGTTCAATTTACGATCCTTGGGAGTGTTACATTGATTGGCAATAAAATTCCAGACGTTGTCTGTTTTGGGAGTAGTCTGCAGCATACGACGACATGAATTGGGGCATCTTTTTCATGGTTGTCTGTAAGAACAGAACACCAACAACACACACCCCGCCGCCCCCCAAACAACTAGGAACATAACCAAACATCATCGTAATTGATGTTCACTCTGTCTCACCGTCCATGCTCTCCAATTTCTAAGATGTCCTCCACCCACGCCTCTTTTCCGAATTATCATCTAAAAGAAAAAGAACAAAAAGACGAAAAGGGGAACAAAGAAGGACATAAAACAGGCAGAACAAACAATCAAAGTAACTATTTCAAATAAAAGAAATCCACGGAAGAAGAGCGGAAACTCAACTGCTAAAAAGGAGTTCTTCAACCATGGCTTTGAGTGGGCGAAGGTGTGACCATATGTTGTTATTGTTTGTGGATATTTTGTTGATTACAATACATTCAGCGTCCTATGCTCGAGAAGAACGCTTAGCGCCCATCAAACGCTCAGCAATAGATCGCATTTGGTCCAACTCCGCCAACATAAAAACCCGAACACACACCATCGCATGTTCATCATAAATGAAATGTTTGCCTAAATTAAACCACATTTTATTGACTTCCCCGTCCAGAGTTCCGCCTCCACCGCTCTTTAATCACCACCCGCAAAAAGGAGGATCCCTCCAACTCCGAAAGGGACCGTCAGTTGTCCTTGCCCTTCAGTTTCATTTCCGAAAAACTTCCATTTCGTAATTGTTTTTGCCTCATCCTCTTCTTTCTTTCTGCCATTATTGTCGTTGTTGTTTCTCTTTTCGAGCGACTTTATGAAAGACACTCTGCAAACAATCGAAAGCTGACAAATTTATTCGAAATAATACATAAAAAATTAAGAAAAAAACTGAAAATAGAAAGCTGAAGTGTCAAGGGCCAAAAAGGAGACAGCTAGGATCTATAGAAGGTGGTGGAGAGGGAAGAAGAAAGTGAAGAAAGGAACGGAGAAAAGAGAAGATTTACGAGTTAACGGGCGAATGACAATAATTTCGAGTCCAGAGATTACTATTATATGTATATGATGTAGCAGAAGGAAATATAACATATTAAAAACAATAAAAGAAACAACAACAACATAAACTGTTGTAACTATTAAAGTTGGGCTCTCTAAAGGAGATGAATTTCAGTGAGTTTCAAAAATAAACAGAAAATTCGTAGGTCCTGGAGCTTCTTGTGTTGGAAATTGGTTGGGAAATAGGCACAGCGTGGTCAAGGAATTGGAGGAGGAGATGGATGCTGTTTAGTGTTAACGGCGAACCCATTCGAAGTGCAAGAGCCGTCGTTTAAAGGATTTTACAGCCGATGATGGGCTACGAGTAGTTGCTGAGCCGTTGTACAGTCCCGGTGTCAATGGAGATGGGTTTGGCTTTATTCATACCTCCTTTCCACTCAAAGGCCGGTCCCCTTCCTACTTTCTTTCACCAACCTAAAAGCTTTATGGAGCGGAAGAGCGGCTGAATGCTTTTTGAAAGCAACAAATTTACGACTGTTTGTGTCCCAGATGATTTCTTTTACTGCTGCGTCCGCCCGGCCCTTTTTCTCACCGCTAACGTCTTCGTTAAAGTTTTTTATTTGTTACAATTTCGTGTGTGACACACACTTTTTGTTGGTTGCTTCCTTTGCCATGTTCGCAATTTTTTGCTTCTGTTTTCTGGGTGCATGAATTACGATGAGTTTAATTCTTTGCTGTTTCCGGGCGACTTCGCCGCTTTCGTTCTTAGTCGCAGTTTTAAGAAAGTAAGCGGTAGCTGCCGTAGTTGGTGTTAGTATTGATGACACGTGCTTAAATAATAAAAACACCTAAAGACCGTAGAGGTCCTTCTAATCGAGGTTTCCTGTGTGTTTTTTTGTCGCAGTTCTTCACTTATGCAACACTTACCGTTATTCACGAGCATGTGTGCATGTATATGTGTGTGTGTTTTTGTGTGATTTATCAAATTAAGTGATTGTCAAAACGTTTATACGCGATGACGTATGTTTGCGGATTCTTGTTTGTTGTAATGGATTTTTGGTCGAATTTATAAACATCTACGCAGCGTATTCGGCCAACCTTTACAGGGTGATTGTCAACTACCAACAGCATCATCATTTATATTTGAACTTTTTGAGGATCGATGTTGATTGATCACGCCTTCGATGTTGAGAGTTTGCAGGCCAATCAACATCACAACCACGTTAAAATTACAATTCTGAGAGTGAATCGACGAAAGCAGTTTTAATGAATTCAGAGTAATAGGAACAAATTAAGTTTTAAGCCAAAAGTCAACCAAAAAGGTGATGAACATTTACTGCAGAAGCACATTGGAACCGCTGCCGTATCTGCACATTGTAAGTATGAGACAGCTCGGCAGTCGGGCAGTTGGACTCTACTCTAACCGCAGAACTTTTGCTCTCTTTTTCTGGAAAACGGTTGCCACTATTTTAGTGCAATTTCAAATATTCCGTGAAGGACAGGTTTCGGACATTGAAATGAAACGAAACCATGTGTTAATGGCTCTGCTTGGTTTTTTATAGCAATATTTCGCAATATGAATCTGAAATATATTCAATATTTGCACAAATGTGCAATAGAGAAACCAATTATTATTACTAATTTTACTATCAATTACGCATAATTGTGTAATTGTAATAGTGTACAAATTTATTTTGCAGTTCACTTAGAAAAGTAACACAAACAGCAGTTAAGGGAGAGCTTGTTGGAAAGATTATGGCGTAGGGAGTCTACTTGAAGAAATGATACAATTGTTACAAAAGTGTCAGTACCTGAGGGACATGCAGAGGAGTTACTAGTGTTGGGAACTATCGAATAAAAACTATCGAGTTATTCGTTAGTTGAAAAATATTCATTTATTCGATAGTTGGGTGGTTTACTAAATTACTAATTACTAAAAACGATCGAATAATTCACTCGTTGAATCTGGGTGGTTTACTTAATTACTAATTACTAAAAGCTATCGAATAACTCACTCGTTGAATCTGGGTGGTTTACTAAATTACGCAAATGACTTCAGTATTCCTTTCGAAGCAATACACAAATTTGTTTCTTCTTGCTGCAGCTACGCAGTCGGCGTTATTCATTCCTTTATCGTTCATCATCGTATGGAACCAATCTTTTTTTTAAACAACGAGGAAAATGTCATGTAATCCCTTTATGTATATATGCTCGTTGACTAACCTACGTTTATCGAATTTATCATTCATTTATAAAAAATGCAAGTTTCTATTACTTACAAGTCTGCGACTAACTGATTTTATTTCTAGTCCCTATTTTAACATGCATATGTAATTCTTAGATAATATAAAACATTTATAGACATATATATAAATCAAAAACTTAAGAAGTTTATTCTATAGATAGTATTTTTAACTCTTTTACCTACAAGATTCTAAGTAGACAAATTAATATGAAGATAAGAATGTGTTTTGTTTGAACTTCGAATTTAAATCTAGGCAATAATACGAGTTTCACTCGTTAATTTTAGAAATATAGAGAAGCATTCGCTGTTTTATTTGAGAAATGGTACACATAAACATACACATAACTGTTCAACTGAATTTCAACTGTTACTGATATTATTGTGCTAATTTTCCGTATAAAAACGTTTGTTTGTGTTTAAGAAATATAAGGATATATTTTTACTTTGAAAGAAAAGAGACTTTATTTGAACGGGTAGATAGCTAATTTGTTGAAAGGTAGCTAATTAGTTATTAGCAAAGTTATGCGACCAGGTTTAAGGAGGGCACCTGCGTGGGAGCATTTCACCAGAAATGGAAATAGTGTAAGATGGAGTTGTAAGATAGTGTAAGTGGAGAAAGGTAGCTAATTAGTTATTAGCAAAGTTATGCGACCAGGTTTAAGGAGGGCACCTGCGTGGGAGCATTTCACCAGAAATGGAAATAGTGTAAGATGCAACTTATGCAAAAGGAATTTTGTGTTTTCGGGAAATACATCAAACCTTAATGATCATCTACGTCGTAAGCACCCAGCTTGCATTAATAACAAATCCCAGAATTCCACACCGCAAACAGAATTGAATACTTTTACAGCAGCTTCAACTGGAGTGGAAATAGTTGCTGAAGAAGGCAACACCAATGCCAATTGTGAAGGATTGAAGGAAACTTCTTCACATACCAAAAAGAGGCACTTACAAACAAAATTTTTTGTCTCGGATGCAAGACTAGAGCTTTCAGACAAGGAGAAACGTGACATTGACGATTCTCTTATTAGAATGATAGCGATAGATATGCAACCGCTTTCTATTGTTGAAAATGAAGGTTTTTTGGAGTACTCCAAAAAAATGCAGCCTTTATATAAAGTCCCGAATCGCAAGCTAATCTCCAACACAATGTTGCCTTTCAAATATGAGGAAGTGCGGAAAAAACTTAAGAAGATTTTGGAATCGGTTTCCTACTTAGCAATAACAAGTGATCTTTGGACTTCTGATAGTCAAAAAGGATTCATTACTGTTACCAGCCACTTTTTTTTGGAAAATGAGTTAAAGTCCGCAGTGTTATCCACGCAAGAAATTTTTGGAAGCCACACATCCGAAAACATTGCTTCGGTGTTAAACAATATATTTGAGGATTGGGGAGTTTCCGCTAAGGTGGTAACCGTAGTTAGCGATAACGGTGCCAACATCAAAAAGGCAATTGTCGAGCACTTAAAAAAGCACCATCATCCTTGCGTCGCCCATACTCTCAATTTATGCGTAAATGATGCAATTAAAGCTGTGCAAGAAGTTTGTAGTCTAATTACAAAATGCCGAAAAATAGTTACATACTTTAGTCACAGCTTATATGCAAACGAAAAATTAAAAAATATGCAGAAACAAATGGGAGCGCCTGAACTTAAACTTAAGCAAGATGTCCCTACAAGATGGAACTCCGCACTAGTAATGATTGAACGACTCTTCACTGTGAGGGAGCCGATCTCTGCTATTGTTTTCTCATTGCGCAATGCTCCAGATTTTTTAAATGCAGCGGAATGGGATCTAATTTCTGACTGCATAGCCACTTTAAAGCCGATGGAATCTTTGACAAGAGAGTTGTCTGGTGAAAAATACGTCACCATGTCTAAAGTGGTGCCTCTGATACGAGGGCTTCAGTACAGTTTAAAAACAGTCGATTTGAAGACAGTGGAAGGCGTTGTTCTGAAGAGCAATCTGTTGGATGTAGTTAGCAGAAGACTTGCACAGCTAGAGTTAGATAAAATGTGCGCAAAGGCCACTTTTTTGGACCCACGTTTTAAAAAGCTTGCCTTTGGTAATGAAAATAATGCAAATAATACAGAAAAGTGGTTAACGGATGAAATTGCACATATGACACATGAAAACATAAATAGTTCCCAGGACATTACTCCAAATAAGATACAAGCTGATCAAGGCAAAGTATCATTATGGGCTGTACTGGATCAAAATCTGGCTAACGTAAACACAATTGTTAATAACGCTCCGAGTATTACTGCAAAATTATCGTTACAACACTACCTAAGGCAGAACTTCGTACATCGTTCCCAAGATCCACTATCTTTTTGGAATTCCAACAAATTTGTATTTCCAGAGCTTTATGAGCTTGCGCATAAGTATCTTTGTATACCTGCGACATCCGTACCTTCGGAAAGAGTTTTCTCCAAAGCTGGCCAAATTCTAAATGAACGGAGAAATAGGCTGGAAGGAGAAAAACTAAATCAAATAATATTTCTACAGAGTAATTATGATCTCTAATTTATGTAAAAATACAATCATAAATAAAACAAAGAATAGCATAAGTGAAAAAGTTATTCATTTACTAACTGTGAACACTTTGAAATCATTTAATAACTCCAACAACAAGAATACAGCGAGTGAATGAATGAATGAATGAATAAAATCATTCGATAGTTCAAATCATTCATTTACTAACTATCGATAGTTGAAATCACTCGATAATTCCCAACACTAGGAGTTACGTAACATTCAGTGATGTTGTGGGTACTACCGGAGACCCATACACTTTCAACCACTCTCCCCCACACGCGCTGCGCTCTTTTTCTGGAAAATTGTTGCAACTCTTTCAGTGGAAACGAAACCATATATTACTGACTTTTATATTTAGTAAAATAACAAATAACGAGTCCCAGATGTCTACACTTTTCCACTTGTAAATCAGAAAGCGTCACTTGTAAATCAGAAAGCGTCACTTGTCATTCAGAAACCGTCAATTGTAATACAGAAATCATCACCTGTAATTCAGAAATTATTATTTGAAATTTTCTCTGGCATTTCTGAATTAAAAATGACGCTTTCTGAATAACAAGTGACGCTTTCTAAATTACAAGGGACGGTTTCTGATTTACAAGGGTTGCTTTCTGATTTACAAATGACGGTTTCTGATTTACAAGTGACGCTTTCTGATTTACAAATGACACTTCTGAAATTAAAATTACGCTTTCTGATTTACAAATTACGCTTTCTGATTTACAAGTGACACTTTTTGATTTCAAAGTGACGCTTTCTGATTTAAAAGTGGAAAAGGAGTAGTTAAAACAGTTAGCTGCTCTGTTGTCGCTGTGGTTGAAGCCGTAATGTGTTTCAGCTGTAATACTCACTAACAAAAGCTCATTGGTTTTCATGGTGCAAGTTTTTCTCTTAGCACCTGTTATATCTTCTCTCAGCAACCTTCAAATTTAAGTCAAAGTATCTTCCATTGCTTATTTGGGTTGCTCTCCTTCTCTTCTTTGCTTCCACCAACCCAAAGGCAAGCATCTAATCGTTTATTTTAAAGTCTCTGATTGATATGATCGTCAATTTGTTTCAGAATTCAGAGCAATTCTCCAGAAAAACCGGAAATAAAATTTTCTTCCTAAAAAAGAAAGAGTAAAATGGAAGATAACGAATACGAAAGGTTTAAAAGATGTTAGGATGAAGCGACGGACGAGTCATACGAAAAACTTCTTTAAAAGGAAAGGTCTTTTAGCGATTCAGTGAAGGTTTTTAACAGATGACGACGTAGGCTGGCATTTGTTAACTTTAATTGAAATCTGGGCCAATCTGTTGCTCCGAGCATATTTTTCCGCTCGAGTGCTTCGTCATCGCTTTGATCTATTCAATCATTTGAAATTTTATCAAATCAAGTGGTTTCTGGAGTTGTGTTTGTTTAAAAAGGGTCTCTTTTTGTAATGGATGTTTCCGAAGCACACATTTTTGCAATTTTAATTTATTTCTAAAATAACTTTGGAAAGCAAAATGGACTTTGGTTAGCAAATGAAGTTTAAGAAATTTTGTCCTGGTCAATAACATTATCTTGCTATGGGTTTTCTCCTAAAGCAGCTTTTCTCTGCCTCATTGAACGACATATTAGGTAATAAATAAACCTCACCAATTAAAGCTTCATGTGGACGATTTTCAGTGACAAATCAGTGAAAAACTGCTTTAAATTGCGAAGAGGAAGGAGACGTCGCGTTGCTGCTTCCTTTTTATTCTATTTTTGAATTCGTATTTATCAGTGTATAATATTTCTAGTAAGTAACTTTTTTATTCGTTCTATTGTACACAAAATAACAAAGACAAATAAAAGACAAAATTCGCTAGTAGGAAGTAGGGAAAACAAAACACTAATTTTGTTTCTGTTCGTCGTCAGTCACTAAAAACGCATTCGATCCATTTTTGTGGTATAAATAAACAGCGGAATGGGATCTAATTTCTGACTGCATAGCCACTTTAAAGCCGATGGAATCTTTGACAAGAGAGTTGTCTGGTGAAAAATACGTCACCATGTCTAAAGTGGTGCCTCTGATACGAGGGCTTCAGTACAGTTTAAAAACAGTCGATTTGAAGACAGTGGAAGGCGTTGTTCTGAAGAGCAATCTGTTGGATGTAGTTAGCAGAAGACTTGCACAGCTAGAGTTAGATAAAATGTGCGCAAAGGCCACTTTTTTGGACCCACGTTTTAAAAAGCTTGCCTTTGGTAATGAAAATAATGCAAATAATACAGAAAAGTGGTTAACGGATGAAATTGCACATATGACACATGAAAACATAAATAGTTCCCAGGACATTACTCCAAATAAGATACAAGCTGATCAAGGCAAAGTATCATTATGGGCTGTACTGGATCAAAATCTGGCTAACGTAAACACAATTGTTAATAACGCTCCGAGTATTACTGCAAAATTATCGTTACAACACTACCTAAGGCAGAACTTCGTACATCGTTCCCAAGATCCACTATCTTTTTGGAATTCCAACAAATTTGTATTTCCAGAGCTTTATGAGCTTGCGCATAAGTATCTTTGTATACCTGCGACATCCGTATTTATCAGTGTATAATATTTCTAGTAAGTAACTTTTTTATTCGTTCTATTGTACACAAAATAACAAAGACAAATAAAAGACAAAATTCGCTAGTAGGAAGTAGGGAAAACAAAACACTAATTTTGTTTCTGTTCGTCGTCAGTCACTAAAAACGCATTCGATCCATTTTTGTGGTATAAATAAATTGAAGTAATGCAACTTTTTTGTTTTAAAAAAGTTCTTATTTGCTCTACAAATTGGACAGGAAGAACTGCAACAACTACAACTACTACTTTCACAATAACAACAACAACATCATCAAAGGCGTCGTTCACCATCGCGTCGCTCACGAGATTCGAGGCGACGTCGTAGTCAGTAAAAGAATCCCTTTGAGGCTCCCGACTGTCGATCCAAACTGACTGTTAAAAAATCCAAAAGAGCAATTAAGTTACTCTCCCCGAAACGAAAAACAAGAACAAGAACAGGAATAATAATGGAAATTAATAACATCGTATTTTGTAGTAGAATATATCAAAGTGTTTTATCTATGACAACTCTTTCTCTTCTCACGCTTCCACAGCGCTCAAGGATAGGAATTTCTCCGGTGCTTGCGTCGAAAATTTTGATAAGAAAAAAATTAAGACTGAAGATAATTTATTATGTTAAAAGTGCATGTATAAATAATTTGTTGGTTATCAATCAATGAACCTTTGAATCAATGAAACTTCTGTGTAGAAATAACATTTATGCATTCTGTTTTTAGTATTTAAACTAACAAGAGAGAACCTCTTACAATAATTGAAAATCAAAAGAACTTAAAAGATAGTAAATTTATCTTTAGCTGAAAGTTTTGATTATTTTCACTTATAATTCATTAGCGTTAATATCTAAAGTTTAGAGTCTAAACCCATCTTAAGTAGTTCATCAGAAATTTTAGCTCGTAAATTGTATCTCATCTCCGTTTCGTTTGGTCGTGCGTCGCGAGTCGCTTCTTCTTCTTATTCGTTTTTTCTTCCTTACATTTTTTCTGTGGCCCAAAGAAAACCCAGAATCACTTCAGTTAAGATATTATTGCATTGCTTCTAATTCTGCCAAGATTCTTAATTTTCCTTCTTCTGTGAAGTTGTCGTTTTCTTCTCCGCAAAAAATTCTTTGTGCAAATTCTTATTTACAATATGTTATTTCATATGTGTATAAATATAATTGCATAGAGACAATTATCTCCAATTTTAAATCTTAACTCCTTTGAAACACTCAAGCTGTAACTCTTGTTAACTTATACCTTCCCTACCCTCAGATCTGTTGCTCCCTCCTCTTCGAAAAGAGTTACTATTGCCTTGGTTCTCCTTAGCTTATTATACAAGTCGCTGATAACTTCACTGAATCGAGTAACTTGAAGGATAGAGAAAGAATAAAGAAAGTTACTTTATTCTAGGAAGAATAAAGAAAGTTACTAGCATGAAGCCAATCGCCCTCCTTTGCGTGGGTTGATTTGTTGCGTTGTTTTTTCGTAGGTACGTAATTTTTTATCGTCCCCAATTTGCATTTTGATTACCCTCAACTAAATGTCTGGTGAAATGGTTGCTCGACGAGAGGGAGGATAGCGACACGATTGTTGCGTACCTTAAAGATTTAAGAACAGCAGCGAACTGAGGAATCTACGGCTATCACTACCCGATCAAATGACACTAACAGCAACGGTGAAAGGCAATTCTTGAAGCGAAGAAGAAGTCAAACACCAAGACGATGGCTGAGAAATGTTTGTAAGGAATGGGAAGAGCATGGAACCTTACAAAAGCATTTAAAATTTTACTTTCCCGAAGTCAACGGAAGCAGAATCAAAAACGGACACCGCAGCAGCAACTACAACAACAGACACCGAAAACAAACTCAGAAGGGAAAAGATCAGAAAACGAAAATAAATGCAGCGAAATAAAAATCTAAACAATACATAAGTTTTAAATTTTATGCCAGCGACATTTTGAGTACCTCCTCAGCCAATTCGACTCGGAAATTAAAAAAAGGAATTAGAAAGAAAGCAGAAAAAAAAGAAAAGCAGAATTTGAATTTGAAAGAAATACGAAAACCCTTTAAAAGTTGTCACGACTTCAAAATTCATGAGCCAAAGGTGTGAAGATATTGAATTAGAAGCGGAAGAAGCGTAGGAACGAAGACGAATGAGGAACACCGATCCGAATTTCCCATGCAGAATTCCGATATTAACCGCTGTTAATCAATAATAACATTGACAGATGACAACTCACAATAAAAAATGGAACAAGATCAAGCCAAAAATTTGCTTTTAAACTTTTGTGTCATGAGCGAATAAATTTCGGTACGTCCGTTTTGGGGTTGTTCCAGAAAGGAAATCTGAGACTCGATACCAAAAATTTAATCAAAATAATTACACGAGGGACTCTCACTCGCCTCTCCTCTCCACTCTTTCGTTTAAAGATACGAAACGCCAATCGAGGAATTGAGAGATGACAGTTGAGACAACAGACGATTTTTTGTAAATCTCGAAATAGGATGTCTAGGATTTAAAGTACCTTTAAAAGGCATTAATTTTCACCATTAAGAAATATTGAGAGCTTTGAAGCAAGTCTTAGTCTTAAAAAAGCTAATTTCAAGACATAATCCGGATTGGACACCCTTGGAACAGCCGCTAACAAATGAGTTGTGTGGGTAGATTCAGGTTCCGATTGTGGACTTGCTTCTGAGTCTAACGACACGTGTACTTTGTCAGAATATTACGCAGTATTTTTTATTGCTTCTAGGCAACCCCTTACCTCCCTCCTCTCGACCTCTTCCAACTCCTTTATTTAAAGTTTCTGTTGGCTTTGAAAAAGTATTATTTTAAATCTTGAATTTAATATTTCTATAGCAGATTGAAAAATGATTATCATTTCAGTCAATTGATGTGATAGTAAAAGCGCTACGTCTTACTTAGACCTTTCAAGCCCTCCGCTCTTTCACTTTTCTTTCTTCCCCTCCCCCAACCACTATTATCCTCAAACTACACGAAGTTTTTTCGGTAAATTTTTGTCTTGAATTACAGCTGCTCGCGAATGAATATTCGAAACAGTTATCAATCTGCTGCTGCGCCTTATTGATGCTCTGTTCCGAAAGGACCAGAAGAAAAAGAGGAAGACGAAGCCATAACGATGATAGTAAATAATATTTTTGATGCTTGCTGTTTGTTCTGTTGGCATTGAAAACCGATGTCTTGTCATTTGCCGTCCTGATGCTGGTTCTGCTCTATGCGAACGACCCACAGACCCATAGAAAGCCGAC
This sequence comes from Thecophora atra, assembly GCA_937620795.1. Taxonomy (NCBI): domain Eukaryota; kingdom Metazoa; phylum Arthropoda; class Insecta; order Diptera; family Conopidae; genus Thecophora; species Thecophora atra. The sequence goes on along the minus strand of OW569397.1, from coordinate 70,749,264 downwards.
CAATCGCCCTCGCACAAACCTCTTTACCATCAACGCCGTTGGCCATCCTTAATGCATTCAACTGAAGTCGTACAATTTCAAAGAAGACGCAAGAAGTAGAAAAAGCAATGCGAACACTATTTATCCACACAATATACAAAATACTATCGTATAATAAGATATGCCTTTGTCATATTTGATGCTTCCATCAATTGTCTCCCGAAAGATTCACGGAGAATCAATTTCACGCCAATGTGATGATGATCAAGGGTAGGTGGTGGAGGAGTAGGAGGAGGGAAAAAGTAGAAGGGATGGAAGTATCTGCCATCAACAACATTAATATAATCAAAGAATTTGTTCCAAGCTGTCAAAGAAAAATAATAAAACAACTGAAGGAAAAATCTGGCAATACCTCAATTTTTCATGGAAATAAAATTGATTTTTTGGTATTTTTAGTATTCGTTTTTTATGCCTTTTTATTTTGCTTTGTTGAGAGCTTTCATAACCTGTGGTGTTTTTGATGCTCTCGATATTTTTGATGCTGCTGATGCTTAATGTAGCAACGTCGAGAACGATATCCAAGGAATTTATTAAATACGCATCGAAATCAACTGTAATCTGAGGAGCATGTAAACTTAACGAAGAAGTAAAATGACTGACGACAAATAAAAAACATCAACGACAGCAAACAGCTCAAGAAAACAACACCAGAAAAGAACTTCAAACAGTGTCAAATAGAACTAATCTAGAAAAGCTTCAATATTATATAAAATATCAGAGGAAACATTGCTTTAAATATGTATTAAGTAATATTAAATATGAATTAAGGATTATCCAGAAGGAGTTGCATTTTAAAAAACCCAAAGAGTGGGTCTTAAGAAGAAGGAGTCTTTAGCAAGAGTTTTTAGTGTTTGATGAAGCTTGTGGGACTAAAACAGTGACGGACATTCTTATAATATCACATTTTAAGCATATGTGCGGATGAGGTTTGTTTTCAGCACTGAAAGAAACTAAAAAAATAGCTTGTTTCGTTCTTTTCCGCAATTTACAATTTAAAGTGGCGTTTTAAACAATAACTAATATATATTCTAATAATAATATAATTAGTTAATATTTATTATAATAATAATTATATAATATAATTATGTTAATAATAAAAAGATGCATAGTTTTCGAATGTAGTCAAAATAAACGAACAGTCCGTGCTCGTTGGTGGCTTGCCAGCGACTGACGTAATTTTGTTGGAAACACTGATTGTATACATATTAAAAAACTCAAAAAGATTAAATTTTTTTGAAACTAGAAGCAGAAAAATTGTCACTAAAGCAATCGTAAGAACCTATGAATTACTTTATGACCTATTAAATGATAGATCCATTAATTGTTTAATAAAATAAATTGTGTACAAATATCTTTAATATACTCTCAAGGGTTTTGAAGACAGTCGCTAATCATGGACGCCTTATATAATGTAAAGACTCCAAGAGTTTCTAGAGAACATGTTATATTATAGATATTATAAGAGTTTATAAGATTCATTATAAGGACTATCGTTCTTTGATGCCTGACAACGTTCTTTCAGCGATTTCGAAAGTTCCTTCATCAAGAAGACATCGCTTTTCTACTGAAACTCGATGTAAGATGTATTTCTAGAAATAATAAATTTTCTAGAAATAGAGGATTGGATTCTCCTGTTTTATAAACAGCAGAATTAATTAGCTCAGGTTTTCGAGTCGGGAAAGGTATCGGAAAAATAAATAACCTGGCTAAGAATCGAATATTGAAAGAGCAGTTTGACTGCGACAAACGTGAAACGATGTGGCACGGAGAAATAGCTCACCACAAGAAGGAAGACGTGACGTTGTGCAGGAACGTGCCAACATAAAATTGCCGGTCATTTAAGGACCGTTTAAATGCTGCTCACATTACATTTCCTTCTCCTTTCAGCTCCACCGAATCCCTGAACTGTCCTTTCGAGATTTTTTCCGAATTCATTCTCGTTTTAGCGCATAGAAATCCAAATCGTTTGTGGAATCGCTATTGGAATGACATTGAGGATATTGAATTCCTCTTCGTCCTACATGAAGCCTTTTATTACTCTTTTACTTTTACTGCAGACGAGAGAATTTTTTAAAATCCGATTTGCTTAACAAAAACCGATAAGGATTTGAAAATCATGATCGTTGCTTGGCTTAATATATTTTTCCTCATCGAATAAAATCACAGTCATGATTAACAAGATCTCTGCGAAGATCTCTAAAGGCAGGAATGACAAATAGTTGAATAATTGACGTTGGATACTGGAAATTCAAGGGAGTTTAACACACCTCGAATGAGGGTCATAGTGCGGGTCTCATCACTCATCTTTCGCTCCTCTTCACAAATTTTTTGTCAGATTCAGTTACAAATGGGCTGCACCTGTAATTCCTCGTGCTCCTATTCGTCCTCATCCTTCTTCTCACAGACCGAATTCAGCCGAAATGGAATCCCCTTTTATGTCGTATACCTTTTGGTTTTAGTGTTTAGTGGAGATTTCCCACTTCTGAATTTCTTCCTCTAGTCTCATCTTCGATCATGAATGAGTGACTCCGATGATTGCTCGTGTCTTTGAGTCGCTCTCGGAAGACTCTTCCAAACCTTTTTAGGATTATAAAATGCCCTCCTTGCATTGTCTGTCTGTAGCTTCTACCAAACCGTTTGACCTGATTTGCCGTTTATACCATAAACTTTATAGAGATCGCGGATCAGCCTTGAGTTGTGCTGTCGCAGACAATTAAATTTGATTATTTTCTAGGTACAGAAAATAATACTAATAGAAGCCCTACCATGGAGAATAGAAATCATTTTTTGTGTGTTGTTTGTGTGCTCGGTTCTTTTTGTCAATCAGTTAAGAAGATTGAAGATTTCTAATGCGATTCGCTGCTGATCCTCGTCGCTGCTGCTGAGAGGTTTGCAGACCTCAGGCTTTTGTACAAATTATGATGAATTTTCTGCACATGGCACACAAAACAAAGTTCAACAAAAGCAACGATCCATTCACCCAAAAATCAACCAAGCAACCAACCGGCGACCCGCCCGTCATCCATTCTTCGTGTCACTCGACCGTGGACGGGTTTCTTTGTGATCTTTTACGGTTTCTTGTTAATTTTCGAGGGAAAACGTTCCCACATTCGTCTCCATGCGCCGATCATCGATCGGTTCTCCTCCGAGAAGCGCGACAAACCTGCAGCCACACCTGTGCTTGAATGACTCACTTGCGATTATCTCTCGCACAGATCATTTCCACATTTAAATTAAATATTTACACAGATCCTCCCATCCAACAAACTTCTTGTGCTTAATAAATGATTAATTGAAGTTGGATGCTCGTTCGATTGGGTTTTAATGGAAAAAAGCAACGGTAAAGAAGACAAACAACAGAAGTAGCGATCAATGATTACAGGTTGCTGAAAGATATCGCATTTAATCTATGCTTGCTATTTAATTTAAATTTGCTATTGACTAATCGGAAAATAGCGACATTTGACAGAAGACCGGGGAGTAAAATTATAAAATTCGATGTCTAAAAATGATTCTCTCTTGCTACTAATGACAAAAAGCAATAATATTTACATACATTTGCTTCACAGTAACACTTGAAATACTCTCGGGTGTTTACAGTGAACCCAGAGAAAACTCATATAAGTCAAGATTCAATTCAATTCCCCGAAAATATTCCAATTTGCGAGAAAATCACTTACAATGCAGTTACTAAACGAAACTTTCTTTTAATTAAATCTAGATTAGTTTCGTAATAGTAAAAATAATAATAATCGCCGTTAAAACATGCAGAATACTGCAATTTGGCATAATTGAAATTTTCATAATTTGCAGTTAAAATTAATGAGCAAACTATAAAATAGAAGATCAAAGAAGCAGCAGGAAAGAAGCAATGAAAATCAGATCAATTTACTCTCCAGTAAAAATCATAAAACCCAAAAATGAATGGAAGCAAACATTACAGAAATTAAATTGAAATTCAATACAACTTTAGTATGAAATAAACAAAATCTTAAAAAACCAGCTAAAACAATATAAAAATATCTGATGTGGCCAACACATGACTTCCTTGTATGACGGCAATTGTATGGTTTTATTTCAAGAGCGGTTGATATATTTTATTTATATTTTAAAATTGAAGTTTTAAAAATTTTAAATATTTTTACTTCCATAATGAAAAAAATTTCATAGGCTTCTCTTAATTTAAATAATTTAAATAGTAGTAAGTAAAAACAAGGAAGTACAAATTAGTTTCCACACAGCTTTAACTATCAATCGTACTAATTTTGATAACATTCATTATCATTTATGTAATTCGGATAATGCATGCTTCGTGTTCCTTTGGCGAACAGTCCTTTTGGTGCGAACCATCATTAAAATTGGAGCTACGGTAGCAAAATCTATAAAAGTAACGAAAGCTGCAGAAAAGTAACGCCGTTAAAGTTTTTAGTTATTTCGTTAATTCAACTAGTTACTGATCAACTTCGTTACATTAACTTTAACGAAAATTTCAACGATATCATTTTCGTTACATTAACTTTAACTAAATGATATCAACTTCGTTAATTTAACTGTAACGAAAATTTTTTGTGAAAGTAACGAAGTTAAATTAACTTTAACGAAAAGTAACTAGTTAATAACTTTGCCCAACTCTGCCTCCGACGAACTACGAACTACTTTTTTATGTCACTTTCGGTTTTCCGCAGTATTGATCTCGCTTTCTTGTTAGACTAGAACGGGACTTCGATCGACTGCGATTACAATACACGCACGAGAATCGTAAACGTCGTTGCGATGGCGATTTGTGACACGATTATGAGTTTGTTTTATTGTTTTAATGCTTTTCTCTAAATCCAGTGGATGAAAGTGTATGATTCTCTCTTTCTTCATGGATTGTTCCTTATTTATTTTTTTTAGTTTTTTCCATATCGTTCAAAGGAGAGACGAATTCAAACGCGATACCGAGTTTCCCAGCGAATTACTGAATAAATATGTCGATATTGGCAGATGTCATTCAGATTGGGACGGTCACAATTTTTATAAAACAGCGATGCCAATAAAAATGCTATCAAATTTATGTTTTTTTTTGTTGCTATTTTATTGTGTCTTTTTCCTTTTAGGAGGTTTATTTTGCACAATGATGGAGTCCATTTTTTCTGCTTATCACTACGCAGCACAGGAAACTGTTTAACGTCGTTCTTATATTCACTCATTATTGTGATTGTTGTTGTTGCACACGACCAGTTATCGCAGATAAGGACAAAACCCTATTTCAAGCCATGCGAATGAAATAGGAACTAATAAAGTTTTTATTATTTTAAGCTGCTCCTGCAATTTTTCTTCATCTTCTTTATTTTAGGTTACCTCGGCGTGGAAACAATAAAAATATTTCAAACTAAGTATTGCGTTATTATACCTGAATCGTTGTGTGTAAAGTCGTTTAGATTGTTGACGAATGGTTCCTCTCGCAAGGCGTATATATTCATAAATATTGTCTCTCGTTGGGATAGAGATGGTAGAGTGACGAGGTGAGAGAGACTTATAAATACTCCTAGAATCAAAATGCAAACCATAAAGCTTCTGCCTTCGCTCCTCTGCCTCGGCTTCCTTTTGGTTTCATCAAAATTGAAATAAAGTGCTTGAGGAAGTGTAGTCAAATGTTTGCTCTACGCTAGAATAGATTTTCCATTAAATAATAATCGTTAAAAAGAAGCAGTAAGCAACAGGAACCAGAAGAAGTAGAAGAAAAAGAAAAAGAAGAAGAAGAAGAAGAACGCGCTGAGGCATTGTTTTAGAAGAGTTAGAGTGTGATACATTGTGTGTATAAAAGAAAAAGAAAGGGAGGGAAGAGCCTCGAAAATATGGCTTAAATCCTTCGAAAAACCAAAATCTAGGTTACAATTATTTGAATGAACGAGAAGAGAGAAAGTGGACTTCTCTAAACCCTTCTCCTGATCACCCTGTACTCTCCAGCAAGTAAATCGCCGCGCATCACCCTAAAATTTTTTAATTCGCAATTTCGCAACTTTAATTTTCTGCTTTTGTATTTGTAGCTCGTTTAATCATTAATAGCATCAAAGAAAATGCTCAGCACCTAAACCAAATCAGTAATTCCTCGGATTACTCACAAGGGACCGCATGGAGAGAACCAAAAAGACCGAAATTTTTACACATTTCACAATTTCTTCTGAGTTCATTATAAAATAATCTCACAGAAATCCCATTAAACTAAAATCTGGGAAAGTTATACTAAGCGAGACAATTTTCTAAAAGTGTCCTTGCACATCCTTTGCACACTGTACACTGCAATAAGTGGAAATTATAAATTTCAAAAATGGGAATTATCGTTCCAAATCACGCAGTACCCATTTTCCTCTGTATTCTTAATCTTCAGTCATCATCTTTTGTCAAGACTTGCGAATTGCGTCGAACAACTCATAAGCTCTGCATTGGACATGGATTAATTTCGTTGTAATCCTCAAAGAAGCTACGCAGCTTCTTAATTATTGGCCGATGATTTTCGATTAACAGAATCTTCTTTTTACTGCTTCATATATTTCAATAATCTCTGAAATAACTCCATCTCCTTCTGTGTCCTTTTGAATGTCATCATTCAATGTTTCATCATCCTTCCCAACATCAGCAAATCCATTAATTTTTGCGGAAACATTTCTGGGTGTCGAATGTTATTAATTTTGCGACGCTCTTACATCTTGTGGTGTTCGTGTCACTTCGACAGTCGCTGTCAAGTAACAAAGAGCGACAAATCAAGCACTAATCCGCCCAATTGACCACCCGACAGACCGTCCACTGGAACGGCTTCAATCACTTTGTTAAATTGGTTGCTTTTGTGGGAATGACGGCCGTTGGGAATCCAAATTTGACACTTAATTGCCATGAGACACGCAATGGATTCGCTTCGAATGCCTTGAGCCTTTGAATAGCTCATTCCGCATAGCAACCTCCTTCAAGCCAGGACAACCGCCTGAAATTCTTACTCGAACGGCATTTAAAGGGTTGGTTAAGGTAAAGGAAGGAGAGCAGGTGATAGAATAGGGATAAATATTTAGAATATTAATGTCAAAGCGAGGTCGCGACGGTGCATGACGCAAAACCATTTCGAATGCAACATGGAGACGTCGCCAAAGCTGAGTTTGTTTTGTGTATCATGCGCCGCACATGAAGAACCACAGCGAGTGTTGCTTAGGTTCTCCATGAGGTCTGCGGTGAAATAACGTTGAGCTCCGCTAAGGATAACGGTGATACTATCAGAGTGGTATTTTGTTGGTTCGTTATTGAACTCAAGGCCAAGAGCCAACAACACGCCTTCCACATGCTCCTTCACCTGGCATTAATTCGCGATTTCGCGACCGACCTGCTCACAACAAATATCGCACCCACTTCGCCAAGGAAACGAGGAATCTCACCAAAAAACAAACCAATAAAGCGTTGGAGTGGTTTGGGTGGTCCGTTGTGTGGTGGGGGTTCGAAGGACACTCGGCGACGTGCCACTGCGCTGCTGCAGTTAAATTCAGGCATAAATAATAATTATGGTCATCGGGTTCATGACAGAGAAGTCAACTGCTTCCATGAACACTGATGCAGTCCGTGCTAAGATGCTCTGTGTTGTTGGATTGGGGGCAGCGGAGGGGCTGGGTGAGCATACAAAAAACGTAGAGGAAGTTTCTTAAAGGCAATTAAAATGTCAGTGACTGTTTTTTACTCCGCAGAGATTCTCTTTCCCTTCTCTCTCTCTCTCTCTCTCTCTCTCTCTCTCTCTCTCTCTCTCTCTATCTATCTATTTTTCTTTCTCCCTCCCTCTCCCTCTCTTTCCATCCCTCTCCCTCTCTTCCCTCTCTCTCCATCTCTTTTCCTCTCTCTCTCTCTCTCTCCTCTCTCACTTCCTACTCCCTTTCTAATTTCTTTATTAACAATCAAAACCAGCAATAATTTCTTGTTACTCTGACAAGCGTTCATAAAGGCTCCTCAGATCCGAAACTGAAATTTATTAGCTGCCAACGGTTTCTCTCTCCTTCTCCCACCTGCCTCCTCTCCATCCAGCACAATTTTTTGTGGATTACTAAAAGCAATGTCTCCATAATAGTCAACAAATAAAAGATGACCAAAAAAAATCTCAACAAGTTTTAATTTTCAATAACTCGTTTAAGGATGAGAAAATGTAGTTGCAAAATCTTTCGTTGGCTAAAGACGGGCGGGCTTAGAATAACTCTTAGAAAAGAAGAAGATTTGAGAGAGTTATCAATAATTCTCGCAATACTAAAAAAAATATTTCCCAACTCTTCTCTTAAAAGAAATCTGTGATAAAATAACAAAAATAAATTCATTACTTGACGGTCTCCGTTTCCTTCTCCGATCCAACTTCCTAGGATAAGAGGAAACTCCACATTAACCAAAATGTATTAACGCTACTCGTAGGAAATATTTTGAAGGCAGTTTCTTATCTGATTGACAAAAAGTTTAAGCCAAAATTTGATAAATACTTTTGCTATATGGTGTGTGTGCTTTTTCTCGCATAGTGAAATAAATGGAGTAGCGCGAAGGGAAACCCGTCAATAAAGTTAATTACAAAAACTTGGAGCAGAACTCTTTAAGGTACACACAGCGACGTCGTCCGTCCATCCTTCCTAAGTTCTTCAATAATAATAACAATAACAATAACGACTCTAGAAGCTGTAAGTAGTTCGACCGTCCTTCCCGCACCCGACACTGAACAGCTTCGTCTTATTTTTGGGATAGTTTTGCAGTCAGCAAGCCGCCAAAATTTATCAAAAGCCTGAAAGCAGGCTCAGTTTTAGTTGTTGGTAGAGCGGGAACGACGAATAACCGTAAAAGATGGGAAAGGATGGATTGTTTATGAAAGGATTTAACAAAGTGGAATTTCGAAGGTTTCTGGTGCCGTGTTGAAGCTTGTGAAAAGAACAGAGTAGGGAAGAAAAAAGTGATTGGATTTTTGTCCCTTCAAAACTAAATTTATTGACCAAAGACGCGGCCAAATGGGTAACAAGTGAACGAAATAACGCAACGCCAAATCGAAGTGAATAAATGCCAAACAGAAAAGAAAGCTGACAAACAAATGGACACACAGAAACTGAGCGAATGAGCAAATGAGTCCCTGAAGTAACGGAAAACTAAAAACCGATGTGAATTTCTTGGGGTTGCGTTGAGGTGAAGCGGTGAAGCGGTCTCTAAATGAGGACAAAAGCAACAGGAATCGACAACCGATTGAAAAATTATGAAGCTCGCATTCGTCATTCGTTTTCGTGTTACTTCGTGCAAATCGCAAATCGTGCAAGTGCTTCACTTTGTGTGTGTAGCAGTCGGTTTCGAATGGAATGAATTCTGTAATAATGAGCAATAGAAGGACGCATGTATTTCGAGAAAATGATGATGTATGCCAAATGAGGGGGCTAAATGGATCCCCATCATGACACACTGACATACAGTTCCCTCTTTTTCTCGCCCAGCTCATGTCGTGCGCGTTCTTCCTCTTCGTTTGCTTATGTTTGCATTCGATATGACATTCGCAGATGACCCAAAGCAAAATAAAAACAATGGAATTTTTTGTCAGTCTTTTTTTTTGACTCAGCAACAAGTGCATAAAAAAGCGGAAAATGAAGTAAAAGAAGTGGAACAGGAAAAGAGAAGAGGTAAGGGGAGCTTCAATTTCTTTTCAACTTTATTGAAATTTGATAAAAACCAACAGAAAATAATCCAATTTCAAGTTCGATCTAATCTACATATTTACGTCTATCTCTTTCTGTAACTACGCCCCCTCCCAATCCCTTTTTCTTTACAACTTTAAAAAATTGAATGCAATTTTATTGTTGAAAATTAACTTCGGTTAGGATTTACATTATTTTGCGATAATAATTCTGTTTTAATAAAGTGGAAGAGACATCGATTCGAAGGAGCGACGCACACGAGGGTTCGAATCTGTCAAATGACCTGCGAAGTGACATGAAAAGAAACGAGAGACGAATAAGAGAAAGTGAAATAGTGATGCAGAGATACTGAAAGGAAAGTTAACAAGTTTGGTAACATGTTTCAAAATAGAATAGAAAATGCTCTTGACCTTTTTGACGTTTGTATTGAACTCTACGGAAAGTGATTTTGACGTTTCTTTAATCCGTGTAAAAAAACTAAAGTAAATTGTCTGAAGACGGTCGAATGGCATGTGACCTCACCTTTTTAGGCATTTTATTACAATAGTACAAATAGTACAAATAAGAAATAAGAAAGAATAATATATAGTAAGAAATAAATATCAGAAATGTATACATGGTTGTATGCATATGACTTAAAATGAGAATAGTTCCGAATTAGAAATATTTAAAACAAGAATAATTTTAAATAAAAAAAATTAGTAATAATAAAAATTCAAACTAAAACTAGTAAAGGTATACCCTGCACCCGTCAAGTCTTTTTATTATGTCCGATTTATTTAAACAATCTGATTTTCTCAATTTAATGTATCGAAAAAGTAAGTTAAAATAATCGTGACAAATTTTATATTACCATTGTTATCTTTTTATTTCTACTTTTATTATAGGGAGGTCGGACCGCGCCAGTATTTTGAGAAATTACTTTCTAGTGTGTCGGTAAACTGGAGAATAAATTTTCAGTTTTAAACTCATTCCACACTGATTTTTCTTATTTTTACTACGATACAACATTTGATGGGAGAGAATATTTGTGCAAAATTTCAAGAATATACTTCTATTACTTCTTTTAAAATTGCCGTTTATGCGTCATGTGATGTGTCATCTGATCTGTATATGGGCGGAACACGACCAGTTTTGTAAGTTTTCTTTTGCCTGAAGCGATGAGTTTGACAACAAAATTCTGGCTCAAAACGCAATCTATAATTTAAAACATTATTAGCACGTGGAACTGGTCTGATTTTCAATATCAAACATATCAGGATGACAAAGAATATACTGATATATATATATATTTCTTCATACTAACTTCATTCGTTCTCCTGTAATCGTGATTTCCATAGGCAGACGGACGGACATGAATCACACTGATCAATAATAGACATACTTTTCCATACCTACCACGTCTCCTTTAAGGCGTTGCGGAAGCACAGAGTGAATACCCGCATTCCTTCTGATGTGAGGCATAAAAATTAAAATTAAGAAGGAAAAGGTGTAATAAAAAAAAAATTCCAAAATAAGGAGTAGTAGTTGTGATCAAGAGTCAGATGTAGAAGTTGTTGCGGCCACTTCAACGAGTGTGGTCCAAATAATACGCATCACAGTTACACCTCTGTCTACTAAAAAATGCTAGACAGATAGACAACCTTCACGTTCTGATAAACCGTCAACATATCGTTGACCCAGCATCCCTTTACAATATTTCAGCTCAGACCATCAACATCTCGGTCATTCAACGTCCTTCTACCAGATTTTAATTCAACGCCATCAAGATCTGAGTCAATATGGCAGTCAATAGAAGGGAAAAGAACGACATTTCCACGACGTAGTACTTGGAAATACCGGAGTTTCACCTTATATCCACACAAAATTACATCAGGAAGAGCTCATTGAATGTTTCAATTATTTATTTGATGATGAAATGATTGGTCTATTGGTCATTGAAATTAACAGATTTGCGGCGTAAACTCTGTCAGAAATCTCACTCCATAACGCTAGAGTCAAAAAGTGGATTGAGACGAATGCTGTTGAAATGAGAAAATTCATTGGAATTTTATTCTGGATGAGTCTTGTCCCATTCCGGCATCTAAGAGATCATTGGTCCACTGATTCTATTTGTGAGAATGGTATTTCAGAAGTAATGAATAGAAACCGATTTGAGTTACTTTTATATATATTCCATCTTTGCAACAAGGAAGAATAAACTCCGTTGTAAGACGGTGTATTCAAGTTGCAGAAGTTTCTCACTATTCTTCACAGAAAATATCAGACATTATACATTCCAGAAGACGAATCCTGTATCGATGAAAGCAATATACCCTTTAGAGGACGACTTATCTTTCGAGAATACATACCCCATACGAGGCACAAGTATGGCATAAAGTTGTTCAAACTGTGTGACGGTGGCGGATATACAAGGAATTTGAAAGTATATACTGGAAAAGAGAAAGTTGACGAGATAGCAGTTTCTGAGAAAATTGTTACGGAATTGTTTGGAGAGCTTCTAGACAATGGAAAAGCCCTCTATACCCTCTAGAAAGAAAAACTCACTTTGTTGAAACTTTGCGCAAGAATCGAAGAGATCAACCTCCCCCCACCCCCCACCCCCCAAAGAGGTTTTACAAGCAAAATTGAAATGGGGAGAACAGAGGTCAAACCAACAAAAAATTGTTGTTCTCAAATGTCAATACAAACGAGATGTGTTAATACTGAGCACGAAACATGGCGATATAATGGTGACAAAGGTAAACCGCGATAACGAGATCACAAAGCCTGAGATGGTGTTTGACTTTAATATGGAATAATCGTATGTTAATGTCTCTGGCCAGCTCTCAGCATAATCGCCATACTTGCCTAGTAAGACCTAGTAAGAAGGCTGGTCCTAGCGCAATCTGACAAAGCAGCATCCGATATAGAAGAGGAACCAACAGATGTGTCCGTGGTCTCTGAACAACCACAGACACCGCCCCTGTTACAATGAAGCATATTTTGAAAGAAGCTGAAGGACCCAAGAGGAAAACTAGACAAAGGTTTTCAGCGTGCTACATAAAGGTGGCTGCAGAACGTGGAACTCTTTATGCTCGCAAAATAAAATCAAAAAAATTTATAAGATCAACATAAGAAATACACAAAGAAAAAAAAAAAACTAAAATCAAGAAGAATTTTAAATACAAAAAATACCACATAAAAAAAAATTCAAAATAAAAATTATTTTGAATAAGAAATCCTAAAAAAATATTTATAAGAAAAAAACAGTATAAAAAATGTTGAAATTCAAGCTAAATAATTAAATTTTTTCTGATTTTTATATTTTCAATTATACAATTCCAATTGTTATTAATAAGTTATTTTTTTATGTTTATTGTTTCTTTATTATTTTTTCCCATCTTCAGACTTTATTAAATTTTATTTTTTAAAGAGCCCTGGTGCTCATAAAAAAATCCTTTTGTAATATAATAATTTATTATTGTATTTCACTGTTTAAATAAATAAAAAATAATAAATTTTATTTGCTTTTATGGATCGATTATTTTTTCTCCTCTCCCGCTCTCCATTCATCATGAAAAATTAGCTTTTAATTCGGTTTCTGAGAGATTAAACTTAATTTTTTATAACATCATTAATAAAATCTACTCTGAAAAAAACAATCACTAAAAAATGTAATAACTTCGTAAAATTGCAATTTTCAAATTTTACTGCGTTGGCTGCTCAAGAAGATGGTTGATTGTTTCTAATAATGCCTAAAGCTCCACGCGTCTTCACCCTCGCTGTCTCTCTCTCTCTCTCTCTCTCTCTCTCTCTCTCTCTCTCTCTCTTTCTCTCTCTTTCCAAACTTTTGCTAACAGCCCAAGCGAAACTCGCCGTTGCTGGAAAATAATGAGAATTCTTATGATTTCTTTACATTTCAGCCTTCTGTTGTTGGATTATTTTCACGTCGCGGCGTGGAAAAAAAATGTTACTTTGAATTTTTTAATCATCTCATTACGAGTTCTTTCTAAAGTCAAGTTAAATTTAATGAATCCTTATATCGCTGTTGCGTTTTCGGTACTTCCGAGAGGTTTTCTCCATCAACCATGACTCATCTGTCCAAAAATTATAACGAAGCGAATTTAGAAAAGTAATTCATCAAAGTTTTTAAGGACGGTCGGGGAGGCGACAAACGACTCCTTCCATTCTAAGCTCTATGTTTGCCTTCCGCTCCATAATTTTTTCTCCTTAATTCCTGTTTTATCCATAGCAGCTTTCATCAGCCCGCACCTCGTCTGACCAACCACAAAGCTAATTAAATTAATGTTTTCACTTTTGCCCGAGATTATAATTTCTCTATAAATTTTCCTTTCTTTGTTTAGTAAAGGGCGCCGAATTCTTTAGCTGCTATTCAAATTTATAATATTAAAGGACAAGAAAATAATATTAACAACAGCAACGACATGGCTATGGATTAAGTACATTATGACCTGCTTTGTTTGTCTTTATCAATGTCAATTAATGATTCTCAAGCACAAAGGAACAAAAATATCCTTCCTCCAACATTACTTACTTACTCCCTTGCGCTTAATACTAATTTACTTACTCCCGCTCCTTTACTTTCGCTTGCTCCTTCTCTTTTTCTTCTAATTCTTATTAATTATCCCTTCATTGCCGTCCACGTTCTTCCCTTTGCAGCTGATAATCTACTATAAAATAACGGATGTTGTAAATAAACAAACTTTTCTAACTTCTGTCTTGTACACGGAAAGATTCCGGGATGAAGATTCCTATGGAACCCTATCCGATGTAACGGTATTTGGTGTTATGTAGGATGTATATAAGAACAGAACAACGCACAACTCAACCCACATTCTCCAATACATAGTTCTGTTGCTCTTTAAATGGGAATCATTTAATTTAATTATAAGTCGTTTAGTCTAATTTGAATCAATTTATATCAATTAGAAGGAAAGTCTTCTTTTCTCCACTTTTTATTGTTGCGTCCTTCCGGTTTATGTTGCTCTAACGTCGAACTTTAAAATTGGACCGACAAACAACACAAAACTTCATATAGAACGAAAACATCGCGGTTAGACTTGGTTTTGCGTTGTTCTAATTTTTTCGTCCTTAGTTTGTCCTTGTTGTCGAGTGTCCTTCGACATTCTTTTCCTTTTCCGTAATTTATTAAATTAACCATATGTAAACCTTAGACTAAGTAACTTCTTCTTCAGCTTAAGTGACAAATTGCATCACTGCAACAACAGAACCACAACAAATTAATAATAACACTAATGTATATTTAGGAACATAATAAATATGTCTTGAAATAGAACTTTAACTTCCATTAGCCTCTTATATTGAAAGATATTGATAAAATAACTGCCAAAATCATTTCTTTTTTTGAAGTTTGTATTCAATCAAGTGCTGACAAATGCAAAATAAATTCCAAAATTGTCAGCTACTTTTTAGGACCTGAGGAAACTAAAAATTTGAAGTAACACACTGATACATTCTATAAAAAAAGAATTTTTTATACTACACTGGCTGACCCTGCAAAAATTACGCTCTCATATAAATTGTTTTCAGTGCATTGGTGATTGTTAGATACAATAAATAAAAACTGCAAATATTTTCGATCGCCGACTAAAAAAAAGTGAGCCGAAAAATAAAAAAATAATTGCCATCTATAGCTTAGCTGCTATAGCTGCCCGCTATTATCAGTATTTCTTCGACAAAATGTTGGATATCCATCGACGTTTGTGATCGTGTCGTTGATGAAAGCTTTAGGAAAACGGTTTGTACATTTTCCATCTGCCATGCAAGGCGATAAACGATTCAGATCACCGCATGAATTATATTTTTGGTAACAGTATCGAAGAATGAAATCTCCAAGAATAAATCGCATTGAAGGGAAACGCGAAAAGAGGAGTAGAAAAATTTACTTAGAATGGGAAACGCTTCGCAAAATCTGTGTTCTCTATCCTTTTAGAAAGGTTTCTGTATCGGAGTCCTGTCATAAACCATCCGATATCGCGGTATCTGCTTCCACTCAGCAGCAGTCCAACGGAGGCTTAGAAGTCTTAGAAGAATTACCATTTATGGCTTACTTTCTATTGTGAACGTTACACGGTTCGCTACGCACGATAAACTGCAACATGCCACGGTGTTATTTATGCAGGTCTCGATAACCTACTGACATGGAAAGTATATTTTAAGGGCTTAGGCTCTACGATAGGCTGTGCTATCGGTTGCTGCTGGGCCAGCACCGAATCGCGTTGGCAATTAAAGCGGCATCATAAACCAGGACCCACGAACCATGAAGAACATTGCCAACAGTGCAAAATTTTGTCAGTTATGTAATATTTGAGCGTAATGACAATAAATAACGCAGATCATAACGGACTCTTTGAAAAAAGGGTTAAATAGATTAGGGTGTGAATTTGCGGATGGTGTGGGGAGGTGGGAGACAATGAGGATAGCGGCTGGCGAAGAGTTTGAGTGGGTGACGAAGGAAGCAGCGTAACGAAATGCGTCGTTGTGGTTATCATTTCTAATGTTATAACGTTACACTGTTATCACTGTTATATAGCTGTGATATAGCTAAATTCTGAATTCCAAATCGATTCCTTCTACAGGCGCTCAAATAGGAAATACGACCACGATGGGCGGCGGACCTTCCTCCGGTGTAGGAAATGACATTGCGTTGACGCTTGGAGAAAGAAAAAGTGTTACAGTCATCATGCTTTTCCAGCCGCGTTGACTCTGAGAATTTCCCGGTCTATTTCTATGATAGGAGAAAAAATTAATTAGTTTTTGTGTAGATAAGGCTTTTTAATTTATTCCTTTTGAATCAGCCTTCGAAATACAAATTTAATCAAATATTCAACAGAGTTGAGATAAAATTTAACCAAGTTTCAAAGTATTTCACATTCATTCCTTTCAATTCCCGACGGGAAAAGGGTTCCATTTCCTTTCGAAATGGCCCTGCTTTGGGCTAGTCTGTCGGCTTTTTGGTTTTTTGGTTTCTTGGCAAAGCATTTACCATTTACGGCATTTGGCCGCCAGTGCTGAGTCAGTTTAATGTACGTGCGTCCCCATCTCCGTCCGCAGCCGAGGAATTCTCGATGAGCAACATTACAAAGCAATTTCAATGTAAACTGCAGCCATTCAACTCGGTTTTTAATGCGGCAGCGGTACCGGAAGACGAATTTTGCTTCTGTGGGATTGCGGGCTCGAGCGTGGAAGAAGGAAAAGTGACAAAGCGGCGAACGGCCTGCCGCTTTACTGAAAGGCTTACTTTGGGTAATTTGCAATGAGTTCGACGGTGGAATGGCGACTGACTTCGGGTCAGTGTATGGCTTGTGGCAGACCGCAAAAATTGATCGATTGGATGGAATTCAGCTCATTGGCAAAATCAGCGTGACTCAGCAAGGCACCGTGTAAATCATTATTGCGAATATACTGTTAAAAAGCAAAATGAAATGATGTCACCGTCAACAACATCAAATAAAAGCAACAAGGAAAAGAGTCACTAATAACAGCAACGCCAAATTCTAGCTAACAGCATGCATGCATGAACGCTTCTTCATACACACATCATGCATTCATCCATTCGCAGCGTGAACTCAAAAGTTAATCCGACTTAAAGTAGAAGTGATGAGAATGCGGTGTGGCGAGTGTGGCTTGATACGTTGTTAAAAGCACTTCGCTTTACTTTTCCATGTTGACATCTCGTGAAGCATGTTAAGATCCAACGAATCCTTTGCCGAACTCAATTTAACGGCTGAGGGCGAGAAAGTGAAAGCAATCACCCTCTTAATTTATATTTTCTTGCATATTCACCCCTCTGCCTCCTCTTCATCTACTCTCCGTGCGAAATGTATCCAAGTCTTTAAGGAAAAATAGTTTTAAAATAAACTTCCCACATAAATCATTATTTTATTTTTGTAGTCGTGTTGGTAACCCTGAAGCAGAGGAGCTCTAAAAGCTTCCTAAAGACCTTAAAAGCGTATTAAATCTGACTATAAAGGTCACCATCGTCATCACAAAAACCAGGAAGAAAAATTCACCCACGGGAAAATGAAATAAAAATTTTCTACAATACATTAAAAAAAATAAATTCGATATTCAACTTCACATTCAGATTAAAATTTTACTTAAGATAAAATATTGTATATTTATTCCACTTTTTATTCAATTTTTCACTTTCTATCTTCATTCAATTTTTCAAAAAAACATTTTAAGTTTTTCTTCGGAACAAAAACAGGCACATGCCTTAAAATACTTTTTATGACATTTAATTTAATATTCGCAGATAAAAGGTTCGATGGGAAACGGAAATATACTTTCAACTTTTTTTCTCTGTGTAAAAAAGTTTTTTCGTAGTAGTTGAGGAAGGAGACGATGTGTTGGAGGAATGCAAAGCAATTTTTACTGTAAGCTGTGTCAACTTCTGTGTTCACCATCGCCGAACAAAGGGTCATGCGTGTTTAGCTCTTGAAAAAACGAAATGTAACGGCGCTCATAAGGAACCCTGCAGATTTGAATGCTCCTCACTGAAAGCTGCCGGAAGAAAAGATGACAGCAACGCGAAGAAAGTCCTCCGAGCTGCCGCTTCCAACGTATAGCTCGGTTTATATTTATAAGGATCACCGAACTTGAATATCGGACCCTCGGGAAACCACAAGCAAGATAAACAACAATAAATGTCTGGGCGAAAATCCCGTCTGTCCGAGGAAAAACAAGAAATTCCATTGCTCTCCCTTTACGTTCCTTTTCGGTGTTTTTTCTTCGTTACGCTTCTTTGTAATGGTGCTAATAATAAGGACGAAATACGATGAGTTGAGTGGAAAAACTTATCCTAGGTTCTGTGAAGCGTCCCTTTTTTAACGCCTTGAGAGTGAAGAAGCCTCCACGCAAATATGTGTTCCGAGGATATAAAAATAAGGAATTCCTAAAATTAGAGTCTCGGTTGCTCCAGCAGCGACTCTGAATAATAATAATAATATCTACGAAAAACGAAAGTCCATCCATAATAAAACAAATGACTTTCTCACTCATTCAACTTCTCATTTAACATGTTTTCACAACAACAACGAATACCAAGGCTAAGCGAACTACGAAAACCATATACAGAATGAAGGCGAAGAAGGTTCGTAGTTGGAGCCGATCGTAAGATAAGCACGGCGACAAACAACACTCCATTCTCGACACAAGTAGCAACGCATGCATCTGAATAAAAAGTAGCCCATTACGACCCGAGAATCGCTTCAACATTCAACATTCGCCATAAACACTTTCAAGAAAAAGCAACGAGGGAACAAATAAAATAAAATACAAGAATCAAGAAACCAACGATTTAATAATTGATTTGAAAAGAAAAGTCTTTCCATTGTTCGGCGTTTCATGTCTAAACTCTCGAAATTGCTTTGAAAAAAGCAACGAAGGAAAAATCTTACTTTTAAGAGAAGATTCTGTATTTCCATAGAAAAAACTAAAGTACTGGCAACTAAAGTTTAGTAGGGTCAATGGCGTTTTGAACATCGAAGGCCCAACCTCAAACTCTAAATGTATGTAGGTCTAAAACTCATCAAAATCGACTGCAATAAATTGAAATTCGAAATTATTGAACAGTTTCTAATAACGTTTAAATAATTCTCATAAAAAGTGTAAACAAATTGTAGACTATAATGTATAATCCAAAAAAAACGTAAAACATCATACTACTTATGGATAAAAAGTTTATTGTAATAAAGTTTGATGATATCAATACAGCTTTTAAAATCCGATTGATGGCTTTTTGACAGCTGTACTGTACGTCTTTTTCTTAAATATGAGCTGAAATTTTGTTACTTGGGAAAAAATTAAGAAGAAACTATTGTATCGAAGAGACATGGAATAGGATAGGTGTCGAAAAACGTTTCACCTTGGAAGAAAACTAAGAGTACCAAGAAAACGGGGAAGGAAAAATAAGAGATCAAGAATTAGTCAAAAAAAGAGAGAAACAACATTAAAAAAGCAACCTGGTTTTATGAAAGAAAATCGTGATATCATATAGAAACTCTTTTCAGACTCATTCAACGTACGGATTTTTTATGGAAATTGCATGCAAAATCGCAGGATGCGCACAACTCAGCCCCCGATAAAGAAACCGCCAGAGCGACTGAACTTCCGTCGAAGTCTCCCTGCAGACGGCATTCAAATGAGACGCTTCCGCTGCCTCGTTGCTGCTGCAGCTGGAAGTGTGCCCAAACGCTGCGTCGCTGGATTCTAATTCCGCCGTGAATCATCCTGGAGTCGTCCGTAGCACAGCATGCAACGGGAAACAGCGCTGCTTGGTTGCTTTGTCCTGACGTCACTATACCATGGTTATACGATAAGTTTGGAACAGCTTCTAGTTATTTCCATGTTTCGCCGCATTTAAATCGTGCGTTCATTTTTATTGCCGATTTCACTTGATTATTTTTTAAGCATCGTAGCGAAAATCATCGCATTGAATTGGCAATTTTTTCTTCGCAGTTGCTTTAATTCAGTGTTTTTTAAGGGGCGGGAAAATGCAACAAAAATGAAACTTGCTTGCCGTGCCTTATTTTTTTGAGATGAGAAACTACCCACTATACATCAACTGTCATTTCAGCAACAACAGCCACGCATTCGTTTGTATATCCATCATCCGTCGAAAAGTCGTTCAGACGCTGGAAACCAGTTGAAAAATATTCGCGTTTTGATAGAGGCTTCAAAATCTGAAATTCAAATCCGCTAAGAAAAGGGATAGCTGCTCGATGACAGATTCATGTCAGTGCTGACGAGGACTAAGGAATCGACTCCTCATCGTATTCTTCGTTGTTGTTGTTCTGTGTAGGTTTTTCCCCATTTCAAACTCTTCTCCATCAATTTCAAATCCCTGTAAATAATTCATAGAACTCAGTGAACATTGATTATTGCCTAGCATCTCTCAAAAACACGATTTCGTATTAGTTTTCCTTTTTACTTCCTTGTATACGTAGTAAATACAAGAAAGTATTGTAATCATGAAAAATTTCGATATTGAGATTTTGATGGTAACACACATTTTGACCATCGCGGAGTCCATTTTGACTAGTTTGGTCGTGACGTGTGTACGTATGTACGTATGTACGTCTGTACGTATGTGCGTATGTACGTCTGTACGTCTGTACGTATGTACGTATCCTCAATAACTTAAAAACGGAGAATCGTAGAAACTTGAAATTTGGTATTTGAGACTCTTATAAGACCTAGTTGTGCACCTCCCTTTTTGGATGCAATCGGTTGCGCGAAAAGGACACTTCTCATATAGTTTTTTTCAAATTTCATACATTACTCAAAAACAAACACTCCTAGAAAGTATATTGGGCCTTACATAAGACACAATTTTGTAGCTCCAATTTTAATGATGGTTCGCACCAAAAGGACTCTTCGCCAAAGGAACACGAAGCATGCATTATCCGAATTACATAAATGATAATGATAAATGAATGTTATGCTGCTATATCTTTTACAAAAATTGGTTGTACCCTTACAGAACTAAACAGGGAAATCAAAATTACTACGATTGATAGTTAAAGCTGTGTGGAAACTAATTTGTACTTCCTTGTTTTTACTTACTACTATTTAAATTATTTAAATTAAGAGAAGCCTATGAAATTTTTTTCATTATGGAAGTAAAAATATTTAAAATTTTTAAAACTTCAATTTTAAAATATAAATAAAATATATTAACCACTCTTGAAATAAAGCCATACAATTCCCGTCATACAAGGAAGTTATGTGTTGCCCACATCAGATATTTTTTTAAGGCGCTTAAATGAAAAGTTTATCAAAAATGTGATGAAAGTTTTCTGCTTGTTACTTGTAAAGGACGAAGGATGAGAAAGTATGGAAGCTGAGGAAGAAGCGTTATTCTTGCCCATGAATGATTTCGCTTTTTATATTTTGCGACAAAAAACAACAATCTTTTAAGAAAATTCGGCGCCGAAGATTTTGCGAGTTTCTGGCGCATGATAGCAGGTCGTCTCACCTCCCCTTTCTTGGCTTCCACTCTAGCCTTCACTTTTTGGCAATATGATTGATGGGGTTGTTTTCTTCGTCGATTCTTCGGCTGATTTCCTGGACAAAAGTTCGGAATTCTGTAGTTTTAGACGCTTTCTCATGCACAATAACCAACGTGTTTAAAAAAGGGTTAGAAGAGGAGCACAAGGGCCACAATTGCCACAATTTACAATGTAATGGCAAATGGAAAATTTTTACAAGCTTCGATTTTGCAAGCGTAGAAAGAACCTGAGCGACTCACAAAAGTCGAAATTAATAATCAAATCTAAGTATTGGGTTGAACCGTCGATTGAGGGGGAAAACAGGCAAGGATCGGCAGTTCCTTTCTTCACGAAATCACTAGAGTCTCTGTTGCTTTACAAGCAACCAAAATGTATGCATGCCAATAAGATTAATAATAAAATTAAAAAGCATGATTTTTCTATTTTGTCCCCTTTGTATTATCAAAGACTTTAAAAAGCAACCGATTTTCATGAATTTTCGCATTTTTCGGAGTGGCATCCTCTTCCTTCTCCATAGTATGATCGCTTATAGCTTTTTCTACATACATATATTAAAAATTTTCTTTCTAGTGATTTAATTAGCCATATTTAGGTCGAAAAAGTGCACAAATTTAACACATTTTCAGTATTAAAGGTATTTATAGGTGAAAACTCTCTTTATAATTGCTACTAAGTTATAATAACGTTGACTTTACAGTAATCCTTTCATGTCGTATTATTATCTGAAATTATGGAACTTTGTACAAGTGGATGTATGCCGTGGCAAAAGGCCTGCCACACCTCTTCTTTTCCACGTATCGTGGGGAAATGGAGTAAAAACTCATATCACTGCTGATTACTGAAATATTTAAGTATTTTGTATATGTTAAAAACAACAACAAGCACCAATCATATCAAAAACAATATAGTAATATCAACAATATTGTAATAACAAAAATATAGTAATAACAACAATACCATAGATAATAATAGCAAATAAACAACAGAAAAATTATCATCATGTAACGATATATAATTTATGCGTTTAGCACCTTTTAAAATATATCAAAAATTTTTTTAGAAGGTTTTACTATAGTTCCGAGTGTAGAGTATTAATAATAACAAGCCGATAGGACGAACACAAGATGAAGGTTAAAAAAATGCGAGGAAAGGAAAAAATGCTAATTAATAAAAGCGTCCTTAGCACATCTAGAGTATCTACGCAGTCACTACTACCGACTGTAGTGTCATTAAAATTAAATGAGCAAAGTTAATGATAGAAGAAAACGTTCAAGTGGAAAGAGGAGAAAGAAGACTTTGAGACAGAAAGACAAACGAACAAACGTTCGGGTGGATAGTCAGGTCGGCACTTGGTTGGTGGTCGGGTTGTTGGCTGCTTTGTTAAAAGTCTTTAAGAATGATGGAGTTTCTAGCAACGCCTATCAATAAACATCTAAAAATAAGAGTACGGAGAAGAGGAACGGACGCAAAAATGGTATGGTAATGGTGCAGTGGAAGAGGAGGTTGGAAAAAGGTTGGAAGGGGCGACACCGCTGCTGTTGTCATTGTTGTAGAACTTTTAATGGTAATTATTTACCCGACAGGATTTACGACACTCGAAGGATTCGTGTACTTCTGCTTCCTTCTTATACCCTTTTTCTCCTCCTTCCTTCTCCTCCTTTTCTCTCTAAAAGAAGTCCTTTCCTGTTTTCTTTCCACGTTGTTGCTCTTTTTTTTTTTGCAATCAACATTTTAATTAACAGACTTTGTTTGGCATTTGGGATGCGTTGCTTCTGCTGCTTCCTTTTGTCCTTTCGTTTAAGGTTTTAATTCCCATTACCATTATGCTTTTTGTATTGCCGAAGGCGTGCCTGACAAATGCCCGAACTGAAGTTTGTTTAATTAATTCTATCGCCACTTAGTCACTTGGTCACTGAGTCACTTATTAAAAATTCTCAGTGATTTTTTTGGGACTCATTGAGTGACTTATTTAACCAAATATCCATCACTAAAATATGTATAAAAAACTCAAGCTCGGCTTCAGTACTTTAATTTATTATTTACTCCCTCGATTTATTCAGTCAGTCAGTGAAATAGTCAAGTGTTCGGAGCGTGACTTATTCCTTCACTCAATCACTGCGTCACGCACTCACTTATCAGGATCAACTTCACTGAAAGCTCACAGAGTCCAATGAGAGCAGCAAATACTTCTCTTTAACACTTCTCATTCCCTTCCCGTGACTGCTTATCGCCGAGGGACTCCGAAACACTCCCACCACCCACTATTTGTCACCCTAACACGGATTATCCTCAGCGTTCGTTGGACGTCTGCTCTCCTTCCCTGTTTCTTTCTCGTGGCCGTTTGTGTTCTGTGGCTGAAAATAGAGAAAACAAACATCAGCTCGCTAAGAACATTCTAAGCCATGTTGCTACACAAACTTTTAACAACGTCAACGAAAATAACAACAGCAGAAGCCACACATAAATTATGTTCGTTGTTGTTGCTGTTGTTACACGTCTTAATATAGTTTAAGTTGAGAAAAACTTCGGTGAGGCGTTCGATTATTTTGTTTCTGTCCTTTGTTTTGCTTCTTTTTGTCTTGTTTTGTTTTGTTCTTGAGCCCTTACAGTGTTAATATGCTCCATTTTTAAAGAGCTTTTTCGAGAGGGCTTCAGACAGAAAAGAACCACGTTCCGAGGAGATTGCGGGTCTTTGAGACATTTGAATATTATTACAGCAAAATCTTTTCCTTAATATTATGCATATGAGAAGTGCTTTTGGGCAGATAGTGCACAGGATTACGGATCGAGATACGTTTAAAGGGAGTGATAGAGGCAGAAAGGCAGAGCGTTTGGATAACGCTACGGAAGAAGTTAAAGCAGAAAAGAAATAAATGTAGGTATAGAGAAATGTATAGGACCACAAATGAAGACTTACGGGTGCAGACCTGGGTTCAACTACCCACTTTGCTAGAACTGAAAGTGAAAAGCGACAGAAACCGGGACCGCGATCAGATTCGGCATCGAGATCGGGATCGATTTCGGGACACGAACCGGTACTGAGACTGAGTCTAATACCGTGACTGCGTCTGATACTAAGACAAAGGACTAAGAGTACGATTGGGATTGAGACTGGTATCGTCTCGTGATATTGAAAAAAGAAGATTGACAACATTAAATATTCGGTTCTAAAATAGAATTATTATTGAATTATTTTAATAAGCTTGTTCTAATTATTTTAATAATTGCATATTAAATTAATTATTTTCAAAAGCTTTCTATGTATTCATATAATTAAGAAAAATTTTGAATAAACTGAAATACACTGAAATTACAACTAAACTTATTGTTAAGTTTTGATTGAGTGGAAAGTGGTTTGTTTCTGTGTTTTTATTTTTCAATCAAAAAGTAATTATGTAAATGAAATCAGTGAAACGAAGCGGAAATTATTTCTGATTGCAGTTTATAAGTTTATTGATTGGAAATTCGATTCCTTTTGATTGATTTTGGTATTTAATTTCACGGTTTTATTAAATTTTGCTACATTTAATTGGGTGCTCGCCGTTGACCTGGAAACGGAACGGCATCCTCGCACTCGATAAGCCAACGGAAGCGAATGCATGGAGATAAACACACACTCAGACACAGCAATTACCGCAATATGTATGCAGCATGGTATTAAAAGCTGGGTCCTTCCACACTCTCTGCCATCACGATTGACTTTTGGGACGTCCGAAATTGAATTCCACTTTTGTTGACTTCAGCCTAGAGAATGCGGCTGCTTCCTTTTACTGCTGACCACGCCCATTCAATGTTCAATTCAATTCAATTCGACTTCATTGCATTTTATGAATGTCGGCTTTGCGAATCTTGGCATATTTTGCGGTGTATCCTGCTAATAGATGTCGTTAGTTGAAGGTTTTGAATCGAGCAAAGGGTGTCAAAGAGGCGTTGGTAGTGAGAGCTTTGCCTATAAAAATATCGATTCCTGTTTCTCACTACGATTTGTGTGTTTCTGTGTCATTGCGGTGACCTTGTTTAGTGCTGCTTCATAATTTTTATTCATATTTCTTTCGTTCCTGTTCGACCGCTGCTGAGTCTATTTTTGTCCATGTTCAGCGACTGACACCGGCTTTACTTGTGCCCTCTGCCGTGTTATTGATCCGTG
Organism: Thecophora atra; assembly: GCA_937620795.1. NCBI lineage: Eukaryota > Metazoa > Arthropoda > Insecta > Diptera > Conopidae > Thecophora > Thecophora atra. Next base: position 70,723,378 of record OW569397.1, on the reverse strand, counting down.
CTTCGTACCTTCACATGTACACAGAGTTTATCATGTGGTGCCACGGCCGGTGCTTCCTCGGTTTAGCAACAGCATTACATTACCGTGTCCTTTGTGAAGTTTGCTTGAACAGCTGTTCGACAAGTTTTCAAGGGCAACCGGCATTTCATGCTTACTCTCGTCTTCACCCTGATCCTCCCTTCTCCGGTATACTCACCCTGTGCTTGATTTAGTAGCTCTTTAAATCAACCCCGATCAAGATCCTTCGTTTATTTTATGCATTCCAGGATTCCCAAAAATTTTTGTTGCATCTTCTCTCTTCGTCCTTTCATACGTTGTTTCTTTTTTACATTATTAAAAAAGCATTTTGGTGTTCATGGATGAGGTAATGAATGAATTTCATGCTTCAACTTCATTTGACCGAGTTGAATTCCTTGTAAAATTAATGTTTTTCTGTGGTTGAGGGAATGGAGAGAGAAAGGAAAAGTGGATGACGAGAGTTCGGTTATAGAAATTTGACTTATTAATTAAAAGGAAGAATATTTCAGCGAATTTGACGTCTTCCGTCCCCTTCACCTCTTTTTTTTTATTGAGAACAACTACAAAACTGATCAAAAACATGCTCAAAGAACGATGCATTGTCAAATTGCGTGTGTAGTCACTTCAAGCTCCTTGATCCGGACCCATCTACGAATAATCATCAGTCGATTGGACTGCGCACACGTGTGAAGACGTCTGCAACGGTACCTCGAGTGGTACTCTATTCAAGGATTAGAAAAGAATTGATTAGGCGAAATGTTGCAATTCGAGTGACGAGTGGATTCGTGATCGCTCTTCCTGCCGTTCCAAGAACCTTCCAACCCTTGACAGGCGGCATTCCGGGCATCCCTTGCTCCGTCGTAGCACTCGATTCAAGGGTCATCGTCGAACTTCGCCTAACGACGCACGAGCATCCTTTTTGTACAACGTCATCGAGCCAAGCAGCCGCATAATCATCGCCAGGCTTCAGGTGGATTTGCGAATAAGGGGCCGACATCCGGTACGATGAATGGCGGTGACGTTTGTCATTGTTATTGGGTTTTTTTGGTGTTTGTCTGTCGGCCCGACGATGGCCTGAGCAAATATTTTGCAACGTTTGACATAATAAACAAAGCCACGCAATTTCTTGAAATCCACAAAATTACATGAGATCAATTTGTCGGAGTGACATGGAATTATTTGAATAGCAGTTGAAATAAGGTCAGAAACCAGCAGAAGCGACTTACACCCTGGACAGCAGCCAAGCAACAAAAAAACGAAAGAAAAAAGAGCTGAAAGTCTATTCGAAACGGTGTAAAGCAAAGTCCCAACTGTAGGTCCACGGTAAGTGGAATCACTGAATAGAATTTCAAGAACTGATTGAACTATTACAAAAGCAAACTGTTACCCAGAAAAAGTAGAAAGAGGAGCAAGAACAAAGACCAAGTACACGGACCAGAAACAATGGTGAAATCATAGAGATTATAATAATAATTATTATCACATTACTACATTTAAATATGGACTAAACGAACGTCGATGTCGGCCATCACATGCACTCAGCCGTGGAATTCATACGTGGCGTCGGTTCTCTCTTATATTGTTGGTTGTCCTGTGCATAGTTCATCGCCTTGTTTTCATTCGTTTGATATGGTTATGAGATTGCAGACCTTGACGAAACTCTGTGTACTCTTTCTGAAGGTTTTTTTTGTTTGGTTTCCCTCTGCATTCTGCAGTCGATGAACGCCTCTTCATCCAAACCCTTTTTAATTTTTTGATTTGCAATGGTATTATTTTTGAGTTGTTTGCGGATTTTATTTACTTGCATTTAGTTTGCTACATGTTGGTATACTGTCGTACGTAACATGGATATTTTCCACAGATTTTGCATTACGGTTATGAGCATTTTTTTAATGCTTTAATTCTTAGCACTTTTATATAGATTTTCGGCAATCGACTCAAAAGATGCGGTTTTCAGGACAGAGCATAAGGAGTCTTTACTTATCTCCTTTATACCTCTTTTTGCAGTGGTTGAATTTTTACAGATGTTGCAATAAAATTGTCAGAGGGAGAAGGAGCAGAGAAGAAGACCGAAAGATTGTAATTTTCTGTTGAGTGAAAACGAGGAATCAATACAAACAGATTCTCTGTTATGGTAAAGGGTCGCTCTTTGGAAGATGGAAGACTTCCCCAACTTCAACACCTTCTTTTGTACTTGTACTCACCCAACTCACATGTCTTATTTCAGAAACGTGCATTGCATTTTTCACCGCAAAGATTTTTGTATAATTTAGTAATTTTTTTTTTCTGTGTTGTTGTCCATTTTTTGTATTTGGCTTTTTTCATTCGCTTTAGTATTCATTAGATTCAAGAAGATTTCTTTATAGCGTTGCTCTCTGCATGGAATTAAAGTCACCCCTTTGAAAAATGTTGCTTTTCACTAAAAAGGACCCTCGCTCCGCCCCGTCGCCCGCAGCGCTCGCATCCAACAGTCCATGTCAACAAAAAAAAGACACATTCTCCATTACATTTGCGTCTTTCCACACTCCTCAGTAAACCCCCTTTACAACGGGGCAACATTAAGACACGCAAAAATTTTGCGCATTAAATGCTGTATAAAAAGCAATGAAACTAACGGAAAAAATGTCTCCACTTTAAAAGGGTGACCCTTTTACGTCGATGAAGGCCTGAAACCGGAGAAAATTAAATATGCTCGTATGTGGTACAAATTTTTAAAAGCAAAGAACATGCTGTTGTGGAGTACAACCGAAAACCAACTAACCGCGAACAAAAGGACCACGCATCTCTCTCTATACCACAAAATGTTACCAAAATGTAATTTGTTACGGCAAATGATTAACATTATTGACTCGTCATGAAGTGTATCTTATAATCACCTCAAAACATATGTAGGTACACAGCACCCAAGAGTAATTTATGTTCGTAAATATTTACAATATTTATCTAGTAAGAAATATTGGCAGATTGTATATTCGGTCCCGAAACATGATGTTTGCACAGTTGTCGTCCTTATCGCGCTCATCCTAGCAAGGTTCCTGTCGCGATAACGCAATTGGGTATAATGCGACAAGGTTCGGATATGGTGGCTGTGTATCTAGGAATGAAGATAGCTATACGACTACCAATGGTTGTATCATTTAGATAAGATAACCGTAGCATAACTGTATATCTATATAGAATAGAAATAGATAAGTATATAGGGAAATAGTATAAATAAAGGAAGGACGAGTGAACCTTTTCAGTCTCACAAAAGATCTACACGCACATTGATCCTTTATTTAACAACTCCTGTTCACATAAAAAAAAATTAAACCAACGTTAGTTTCGTTAAAGTCATGAATTTATTCAAAATTTAAGTAATTATTTAGAAAAGGCTGAGGAGTGATGGGAAAAGTGGAAATTCGTTGAAAGGTAATTAAGGGGATATCTTGCAGCTATAAGGGACCCAATTAACGTTCCTAACTACAGAGATTGTTTGACAGAAGTGTCGGGATGATTCCTCCTATATTAAGGGGTTTTTCGGTTGCGTACATAGATAGAATTCGCACAGGAACAGCATTAATACATCAATCGTACATAGATGAGGATCGTAGGCAAATGGAGTTCATAGCTCGGGGTTGTTGTAGATCAACTGGTTTGGTAGTGGACTTTTTTTAACAAATGGAGTCTGCCAATCGTTGGTCTTCGTGAATAGATGAGGTTCATAGATGCGGCATTAGTGGAGCTTAGATCCACGGCATTCGTATGTCAACTTGGCTGGCTTTATATAAGAAACATTCCATAGATCGATTTACTTGGAGGCTGTTTTAGGATATATGATTCAGTTGATGGCTCAAATCATTTATTTGTTTAGTCTATTCACCATTTATACAGCAAACTTAAGTTTCTTAAGCTACTTTCTCCCCATTTTCTTCTCCTCCTTTCGATCATTCCATGTTGAGCGAACACTCAATCACTAATAATCGGTAATTAAATTTCTAAAGCAATAATTAACGCTTCGTGGCTGATGTCAACATCTGCGGTCGCGGTGCGAGACTCCTTTTTTTGGACTCCTTGTAATCCACATCCATGCCATGACATGTTTCTTTTCTCCTGACAGTCGTTGCGTTTGGTATCTATGGTATTTATCGACCCATTGCTGTTTATCCATTAATCATTTGTAATTTAACGATAAAACATTATAAAAAAGTTCTTGAGGTTTCTGTGTTTTGTTTAGTTGTGTTTTTGTTATTTTTTCAGGTTTTGTCTTTTTCCTCCTTTTCAACTTGCTTTTTAGTGTGTTAAATGTTTGTGGAAATGTAATGATTTTTTCTTTATAAAATTGGCTTTTCGTTTCACTTGCAAATGATGATTATTTTTGAGGATTATTTTTACACGGTGGTAATCGAAGGTGTAATTCGTAAAGTAGGTAGTGTGTAAGCGCTACAGTAACGCCTTCATATTGAATACAAAAACTAATTGTTGTTTCTGGTTTTCTTCTTCTTTAATCGTTTTTTGGATGACATAGATTCTTTTCTACAGCTTAATTTAGTTCTAAATTTGTATTCTGTTCTTTCTTTGATTATTTTTATACCCTACACCTTAAGGTTGAGGGTATATTCACTTTCTACCGGAGTGTGTAACGCATTGAACTAGACAAGATAGGTATGGAAAAGTATATATATTCTTGTTCAGCATCACCACCAAAATTGAAATAACGATGTCTGTCCGTCTGTCTGTCTGTCCGTTGAAATCACGATCACAGGAGAACGGATTAAATTTCAAAATGAAATTTGCAAAAATATTCGTTGCTATGTTGGGGTGTTTCGTATTGAAAATGGGCAAAATCGCCCAAGGACCACGCCTACTTTTTATATCGAGAGTGCAGGTACCTCTGTTTTGCCTATTAAAAAAGGCCATATCAGCATCACTTTTTGAGAGAAGACAAGAAAATTTTATATGTAGGTTTAGACTAATGCTTCCAGTTAATATGCCAAATATGGGCGTGATCCGCCACTTTTAGTTTACATAGATCATGGAGGCTTTTACATGGATTGTATTGAAAAGTATATAAGTTTCCTGAATAATGGTGTACATAATCTTGTAGTTTGTGAACCAATAATATTCTGTTGGGAAAAAATGCGCGGGCTACGCCTCCTTTTTACCCATCCACCCAGTATTGCAATATATTTTTATACCCTACACGTAAATTTTGAGAGTAAACGCACTTAGTACCGGTGTAAAAGTGGAAATATTTATTATTAGATATATAATATATATATTGTATATATATACGAGTATATTATATCGCACCACTTCTAAATATATATACGAGTATATATGCAGCTTTAAGGTGTAGGCTGTATACAACACCTTTACTAGTTCGAATTTCCTTTTGTTTTTGGGTTTGTTTACACAAAAAATCCGGCCGACCTTCGAAAACTCTTATTTCCAAATAAACGCGGGTTTTTGTTGATCACCTTCACCTTCACCCCGTTCGGTCGCACCTCAGACCCGTATCTGGTGTAACCGGGTTCGGGTGTCGGTCTTCGCGGTGAATTTTATCTTGTCTCTGTGCGCCTCTCCGCAGAAAGCGTTTCGCCGGCGTTAACAGAAAATTCGTCACAAATTTCCAGTGCTTTTTGCGGTTTGCCTCTGATTCTGTTTGCTCAGCGCGCCCTCTATAAATATTGGAGCATTAAAGCAGCGTGCCTCTCTCAAGTCAGGATCAAAGGCTGCCAAGGCGACGACTGCGATAGCGGGAGCAACAGCGAAAGTGGTGGAGGCAGCGGCGACGTGGCGGCGGCGTTGGCGTCAGTTCATTCGCTTTGCTTCGCTTTGGGTGATGCTGAAGTGCGTTTCGTTTATTAATATTTACCTCAGCCGCACGATGTGAAGTCGATAAGCGTTTGGCTGAAAACCGAAGCAACAAACTGTTATAATTATGTGTAATTATTATTGAATGAAGTCGGAAAAGGGTGGGTTGCGGTGGCTCTCGCAGCGCCACAGACGCCCAAGGATCGGCTGCCATTAGACGAAGTGGAAAACAGAATTCGCTGCGCTCAGCGAGCAAACGAAACGAATTTCTAATGAAATGAATGAATTCGATGCCTGAATGAAGAAGGGTGAAGAAAGGAGGGAAAGCAATCGACTTTCGGTTCGAAAAAAAGGCGCCGGCGAAAGGAACGGAAATGGAAATACCATACGATATTATTGTGCTTTGCTTCCCGTTATTTATTTAAGGTTTATTTCCTTTTTGTTGGTTTTGATTTATTTGTTTGCTGACTTTGTTTTTTTACTTTGAATGCTTTGGATCCTTAACATGCATTGGAAACAAAGCAACGCAGCAACTAAACAACAAACACCTGAAGCGACTGCCGAAGTAACCTTTGCTCGTTCGTAAGTTTCGTGGACGTTTCGGCGGATTGAGTGTGTTCTATGCAGCGACAGAAGTTCGACGCAGTCAGCAGAATTTTGCTGTTGCCATCCCAGTCGTAAAGATCATCATGACATCATCGGTGATTTCTTGATGATTTTGTGCCGCGAACCCATTCGCTAGTGGATGATTTTACGCATTACATTCACACGTGCGTGTCTTAGCCTCCGTAAGTACTTACAAAGTAAGCGACAGCAAATGATTTGATGGAACACCTTCGCTTTCCCCTTATCTTGTCATGAGGAAGAAATTTATTCATTCGAGTGGGCTAAAACTTTTAGGCTAAAAGTATGCAAACTAAATTTCAAAAGCGATCTCTTTTTTATGTTATTAATAAAATTTTATTGTATGAACATTGAAATTTATTGTAATTAATAACTTTCCTATATTTGCGAATTCGATATGTTTGACTTTCTTCTCAGGCACTCATTACGAAAGTGTCTTCCTTTGTAGTTCTTAAAGCATTTCCTTATGTCAGATACGTAATTTTCACACGTGACACCGTCTGTTTTTAAGGATTCTGAAAGGAAAATAAAAAAAGATTATCCTTTTATGATAATTATGACTTCCATCCATTTTACTTACTTGTTTTTAATTACACTTATTCTTCAAAAACACGTGTTCACTCATTCACAATTTATTCACATTTATTACTTACACGTATGTACATATATAAAGCCGAAAATTCCCGAAGTATAAAACTTGTATCATGAATTTATAACTGCGCATATTGGTTTCGCATTCGCTCCTCATTACATTGTAAGCGAAATAGTAAGTAATCACATTTCCTACATTTTCGTATCACTTTTCGCTTACATTTCAAGTACTTTGCATTTATGCAAACCATCATCATATGCTCTTCGATGATTTTCAAAGCACTTTCAATTTTCTACTAGCAGCTGCGATGTTAATGATGATTCTTGTTGCTCTCCTGCATATACAAACACATGCTCCATTGCAGATCAAAGAGAGTCGGCTGCTTAGTATCACGGTTTAATTGCGAATTGACACTCAGCAGCTGTCTCGCTCACACCCATTTCCTCTGCATCTTTCTAGGTCAAGTCGAATATTTAATTTTAATTGTTGATGAAAAACTGGTTCCGTGTTTGCTTCTATCTTTGAAGTCGAGCTTTGATCTGAGTTCGAATTGGAATAGCAATAAATATGCTCTAATAAGTTCCAACAAAAAAACTAATAAACAGCGTAAAAAAAAGGGACAAAAACCAAAAAAGATATCGAAATATTAATGACTTGGACGACGACGAGTTTGTCAACTTCTGAATAAAGAAGAGAATCGTCAACATCATCATTATGACCATCATCCTAACTATCATCATTGCTATTATTAACATCCTAACACAGAGCGTCACCTCGTGAAACGACGCCGCGTTCATAATCTGGAGATGTCGTTAATGCATTATTAATGATCCAAACTTTAGGGATTTTTATTTGATTTTCTTTGTGTTGCTGTTTTTTCATGTTTGTTTGTTATTTCTTCATGCGTGATCAATTCGAGTAAGAAAATAAACAAACAATTGCCATAAATTGTAATAAATAACGAACTTCTTCAAAGAACGAACAACGAAACTTTAATCAACAAACTTTATTTACGCTGAGAATCACCAAGCAACGACGACGACGACAATCGACGTGACAGCGACAGCGAAGCCGATGCCAACAGACGAACGAACACCAACAACGACTGAACTCCGAACGAACGCCGAAGCAGCTGATCAAGGAAAATTTTTGCAGAAACTTTTTCTGTGGGATTTCGCTATTATTTTGGAACTCATAGGAAAAACAAAGCACCATGAAAGTGAAGGAGGAAAACGAAGATAAGAAAGAAGAAGATAACAAATTAAACAACTAATACTATGTTCGCACTAGACCGAAATTAGGCAATTTCGTTGCGTAGCTCAATTTCGGCTGAAATTGTGAATTTTTATACAATTTCGCCATACAAAAATATGTCAAATGAAATTGGGTTGGCAAAGCAATTTCAACGAAATTGAGAACGAAATTGACTCAAAATGGAAAACAACCATGGTTTTGTAATAGATTTGTATAATAAATTGTTATTGATCTGGCTGCACTGAGTACGTTTGACAAATAAATACAACTGTCGCGTGATTGAATTTTTTTTTTGAAAAAATGAAGAGAACCTACAAAAAAAGGAATCTGTGGAGCGAAATGGCTGTTGCGCTGTTAATTGAAAACTGGTCCGACATCCATTTCCTCCGCAGCTGTATTTGCGAAGCATTTATGTTCTGATTGTTAATTGTTAATTGTAAAAGTTGGACAATTTCCATTGTTTGCTAATGCTAATGAAACTCGCGCAGTAAACAAATGAAACGTCAAATGAAATTGTGAATGCGAGTCCGAACACTTTCAATTTCGGACGAAATTGTCTCAATTTCGAAGGCAATTTCGAGCTAGTGCGAACATAGTATAAGTATTATTACATGTAAAGAAAAAATATCTAAGAAAGCCACGACGGCGGTAGCCAAATAGGAATTTTAACTGTTGCTGGTGTTCGTTAATGTTTTTGTTGGTCCTATTGGACTTCACTTCCTACAATCGCCTGAGTGACCCTTTATCCGGCGCAAGCTCTGTTTTTCCCCTTTCTGCCTGCTTGAAAACTTGTTTTAAAAACCCAGAAGTTTCCATCGGAAACTTTGTAGCTACTTTAAAGCTGGTCAGCCATCAACAACAACAGAAAACTGTTGACAGAAAAAACTCAAAACTTGTTATTGTTTTGTCCACTTTTGTCCCGTTCTTGGGGAAAACTTCCTGTTCTTATTAAACTTTAATGATTAAAGTAACAAAGTAAACGAAGTGTTCAAAGTGGAGTCGTGGTGAGAAGGCTAGAAAGAGGCGGGAAGAAACTGATTTAATTTAGATCGATCGAAATTTCTTGTGATGTTAGAAATGTTAAGGTTTTTCTTCTGGGTTTTTCTTCTGGGTTTTTCCATGAATCAAACGATAAAGAACTGCACTAAATAAAAATAATATAAATGACAAACAAAGGAAAACATGTCAAAGAAACTGGAGTAAAATACGTGAGAAAGAAGCATTTGATTAAATCGGATTGCTTTTTTCTTGTTTTTGTCCGTGATGGACACAGAGAATTTAGGAAAAACTTGGAGTTTGGAAGAGAAAAGCATATTTCAAGATAATCTTGACATGTGCAAATATGTGTTCGCATATCGCAATGGACAGCAATCGATTGTCGTCGGCGACAGCAACAGAGACGAATTGACAAACAAATCGCTCCACCAGGAAGATGAGTGAACCGTCGTCCGCTTCGAACTATACCACGGTAAATTACACGACATTTCATTGTCTTCGCCTGAAGGAGTTCTGCATCACTTTTCCTCACTTCGCTTCCCATCCCATTTGTTGGAGCCGCCATGTTATTTCTTTAATTTTACAATTAATAATACAGCAAAAGAAGAACGAAAACTCTGTATAGTTATTAGTTATTACAACACTGAACCTCTTGCTCCTTAATGATCTAAATCATTTTACGTAGTTTTGGGGCGACGAGGACAAAAACAACAACATCAAAGAATCGAACAAAACATGTTAACGCCAGCAGCGGCAAAAATAACACAAAACCTCGAACAACGAACAATTATGAACTACACATTTCCACTTTTAAATCAGAAAGCATCACTTTAAAATCAGAAAACGTCGCTTGTAAATCAGAAAGCGTCATTTGTAAATCAGAAAGCGTCATTTGTCAATCAGAAAACGTCACTTGTAAATCAGAAACCGTCATTTGTAAATCAGAAAGCGTCCCTTGTAAAGCTGAAAGCGTCATTTGTAAATCAGAAAGCGTCACTTGTAAATACGAAAGCGTCACTTGTAAATCAGCAAGCGTCATTTGTAAATCAGAATGCGTCACTTGTAAATCAGAAAGCGGCACTTGTAAATCAGAAAGCGTCACTTGTAAATCAGCCAGCGTCATTTGTAAATCAGAAAGCGTCACTTGTAAATCAGAAAGCGTCACTTGTAAATCAGCAAGCGTCATTTGTAAATCAGAAAGCGTCATTTGTAAATCAGAAAGCGTCACTTGTAAAGCAGAAAGCGTCATTAGTAAATCAGAAAGCGTCACTTGTAAATCAGAAAGCGTCACTTGTAAATCAGAAAGCGTCACTTGTAAATCAGAAAGCGTCACTTGTAAATCAGAAAGCGTCACTTGTAAATCAGCAAGCGTCATTTGTAAATCAGAAAGCGTCACTTGTAAATACGAAAGCGTCACTTGTAAATCAGCAAGCGTCATTTGTAAATCAGAAAGCGTCATTTGTAAATCAGAAAGCGTCACTTGTAAAGCAGAAAGCGTCATTAGTAAATCAGCAAGCGTCATTTGTAAATCAGAAAGCGTCACTTGTAAATCAGAAAGCGTCACTTGTAAATCAGCAAGCGTCATTTGTAAATCAGCAAGCGTCATTTGTAAATCAGAAAGCGTCATTTGTAAATCAGAAAGCGTCACTTGTAACGCAGAAAGCGTCATTAGTAAATCAGAAAGCGTCACTTGTAAATCAGAAAGCGTCACTTGTAAATCAGAAAGCGTCACTTGTAAATAAGAAAGCGTCATTTGTAAATCAGAAAGCGTCACTTGTAAATCAGAAAGCGTCACTTGTAAATCAGCAAGCGTCATTTGTAAATCAGACAGCGTCACTTGTAAATAAGAAAGCGTCATTTGTAAATCAGAAAGCGTCACTTGTAAATCAGAAAGCGTCACTTGTAAATCAGAAAGCGTCATTTGTAAATCAGAAAGCGTCACTTGTAAATCAGAAAGCGTCATTTGTAATTCAGAAATCATCACTTTTAATTCACAAATCATCACTTTTAATTCAGAAATGCCAGAGAAAATTTCATATGATAACCCGCTTCTGAGACGGCAATGTTGTCTCAACAGGGCAACCAAGTTGCTTATCTATAAGCAACTTATCAGGCCGATAATTGCTTATGGATACCCCATTTGGTTTTCCATTAATCCGTTCCTGCACCGGTCTCCACAGAAGAGTGAACAGCCACAAGTTCCATCCGAACGAGAAGCTCTACGATGCCGTAAACATCCCTTCGATCGAGGACTTCTTAATCAACATCGCCAGACGATTCGTTCTGAACATCGATACCCACGAAGAAGATGACATCCGTGCGCTGCTTCGGTATCCACCCGCTCCGAGATACTTGTTCCTGAGCTCGTTCCTGCATCCAGGTGTGAGCTCCGATTACTACGCCCAGGCTGACCAGCTCTACTACCGTGGGTAGTGCGGCTTCCGCCGCCATTCATTGCTGACTTCGGTCCCTTTCTTTCACTTTTTTAAAAATTTTCTATTTTTAATTTTTTCAGCAACTTCATTGCTCTAGTGGGCCCTGTTTTTTGTACCGCTTGTAAATATTTATTGTAAATAAATTTATTATCATTGTTAAGAATATTTGTTAAGCTATTGCAAATATCAAATTTTCGATTAATAAAATTGTACATACGATATGCTTATCATTGCTTAAGATTGCAGAGTGAGTTTATGTATTGGAACAATAAGTGTAAGTATTGAAGGGTGGAGTGTTTCGTGAAACAGAAGCGCAAACAGAAAATTATAAGATTAAGCACTACATATTCATCTTTTTTTTTTGTTTTTTTGTTTTATACATATTCGTTTGTATTGACTTTTTTACAATATTTTTCTATTAGATTCTTGCTTTCACGTTTTACAACCGAAACGTAATCATTTCAAGCATTGCGCTTTCTTCTGTCTATTCTAGGTTATGTAATGCAATGTGTATCAACCATAAAATCCGATATTTATTGAATATAATGCTTGCGAAGGGTACGCAGAAGATGAACAAACAAAACATGCAAAATAATAATTGAAAAAGGTAAATAATTCTCTAATCTCGTATTTAGTATTTGTATTTATATTTCGGAAAAGGGGGAAAAACTACGATTACGTCCAAATGTGACTTGAAGCAAATGGAATATAAATTTAATGGCTTCTGTTTTCGTTTTGTTCTTGTTATTATATTTTCCAGAGGAGCTGAAAATGTTTCCTTTTGTTGTTGTTGTTGTGGTTACTGTCTTTTTTCCGCACTCGACCAGGTCATGCATAAAGAGGACGGAATTAGCAATTGCCGTTGGAGCTTATCTTGTCTCCGTTATCTGAGTGATGCTCTGACGCGACTTTTGTACGCGTGGCTCTGTTGTTGTTGTTGTCACTGAGGCTGGCTTCATTATTGCTGTGATTCTACGCAGTCACATGCAAGTCTCGAGTCTCACTTGCATTGAAGTGTCGCCAAAAAATCACGAATGCAAGGAGCAAAAAGCAACTACCGAGCAAATACAACAAAACACCCGCTATAACGATCAATAAAGAAGGTCAGACGTGCGCGGTTGAGACGAGTTCTTATCAGAGCAGCTGCTGCCTTCGGTCGCTTATCGCGGGGCCTCAATAAAGTCTCTCTGTCTTATCGTGGCCTCAATTGCGCGCCTCTCCAGCGCTGCGCTGAGCACTGACGAACAACAACGACTCCCTTTGTTCGGGCAGATGTACCGCTTCTGCACGCACCCTCACCTCCCACAGAAAATCTTTCCCATTAAGGCACTAAAGTGGCGGTCAAACAGAACGCGTTATTAACGCCACACCGGGCGTTTTTGCAGTTTTGTGAGTTGTAACACACACGTTCTTATGGCGTAAGTTAAACAGAAAAGGCGCACCTCGGCGTAAACTCTAACGCGCACCCGGGCGTTTTTTCCACCGAGTAGAGCGTTGCGAATTTTTACAGATTCTTGTATAAGTATGTGTGTATTTTAAGAGTATGAGTATAAAAATTTTTGGAACTGCAATTTATTGCGTTGCCATCTGTTGAGCTGTGTACACCTTATTTTGCGTTACACATTTTTATAATTCGTACACATTTTTTCGATTTGTGAAAATACGTCCAAAATTTGTCGCCATCATTCTCCAAATCCCTATATAAATGTTGGAATTCACCAAACAGCTCTCTTGCTTCATTTATCTGGCTTATCCAGGTGCGCCTTTTTTTAGCTCTCCTCCTTGCAAGTAAAAGCAAGAGTAGTTCCTCTTCGGAGGACATATTTGATATTTACTTTTTCCACGTTTATAAATTGTATTTCGTAAGTATTTTTAATATGACGATGTTTATTTTTTGTACTAATGACAATTCCTGCACTAATGTTTCGATGAAATGTTTGCATTTGAAATGTGCCCATATAAATAAAATGTATTTTTTCCTGAGAAATTTTTCATATCACATTAGAAAATTCCCTAGCGAAAGTGACAAATCCCATGCAATGAAATTATTTATTACCAGTACGGCATTCTACTATTCACAGACACGAACAGCTGACTTGTATAGTTGCACGCGGTGACGCGCTCTGTCTGACATACCAAGCGATATCTACGCCAGGCGTAGATTGATTAACGCGTTCTGTTTGACCGTACCTTAAGCAAACGAAAGCAGCCATGGATTTCAGTACTCAGAGCGCGATCGGTTGTCATTAAATCGAGAGAGAAAGAGAGCGAAAACATGATTTGGTGAAAATATGAAATTGTGTTGAATTGAGGGGAGTCTGTTGAAGGTGGGAAGAAGCAAAAAAGATTCACCTATTTCTACAGAACATTAAAGAACGCTTTTAACCTTATTCTTATTCTTTATTATTTTTTGATTCTTAATTTTTTTTATTGTATTTATATTAATTCACGCTTCGAACAATAAAAAGTATTCAGAAACATTAAAAGCGCTTTTAACCTTTAATAAATCAAGTGTCTTTAATTGTGTTTGTATTTTTGTTCGATCTTTCGTATTTCCAGTGTGCGTTTGCCTTTTTTATCGTTAGACAAATCGTTCATACAAAAAGTGCCGATAACTCAAATGCAGAGGCGAAAAGTAGTATAATTTAAATAATTCATGTTTATTACTTGAAGTGATACAGAGCAAAATTCCAACAACAACAACAACGAGCATTCATTAAAGTCTACGACGAGAAACTCTTCGGTCCGTCGGCGGATGGATCCGAAGTGCGGCTAGAGCGCGAGCGAGCCAAAGCGGAGATCGGCCGTCGGCCGGAGCGCGATAACATTAAACAATTTAGTTTAATTGCTATTTTTAAGTTGTGGTCAATTATCGGCTTCAGAACCGAGTCAGCAAGTCGCCAAGGCGGCCAAGGCGGCCAAGGGCGGCTGTGGGATCCTTTCGTGGGGCCCCGAACAAATGAACCACAAACAAGATATTTCGAATAAGTGAAAGCGTAAATTTGAAAATTATTATGGAAAATATAAAATATAAAAATTGATCCCCCTCGCCGCTTTTCAGCTTCTGGCTGAGCTTCACGAATTCCATTGATGTCGACGCCTCTGATCGATGGCATCATCGGCATCAATTGCTCGTTGTAGGTTATTCAACAACACAAATCGGCACAAAACGCAAATTGCTGAGTAGATGCAAGAAACTTGCTTCGATAATGAAACTCGTTGCGCGACCAAATCAGCTGACGACCCATTGGACACCTGTTTGAAGTTCCGCTCAGTGAATCTCCATTTTTGTAACATTCGGAATCTTCTTTAGGCTGTTGATTGCTGTCACATCCAATAAAATACTGGTTTGGAATTAACCAATTTGTACGATGTAAATCGACTATGAAGTCGAAGTCTGAAGACGGACGTATTGGGCATTCCCTTTCTTGATCCGCTTCTCTTCCATCCAATTTCAATGATCTCCTCAATTTGACTCGATTCGCGTCTGTTTTTTCTTAATTATTTGTATGTTTGTGGATTTTTGTTTCGTTTTCGTTTTTCTCGATCGTTGAAAAGCCGTTTTTATCTTGTTGAACGCTTGGCCGTTGTTTTGTGTTAATTTATAACTAAAAATAGCAAGTAAATTAAACAAATTTATCCAATCAGCTTTTACATGTGCACACAAAGTTCTTTTATTCTGTTTACATGAGATATTTTTCCCTTTTTCGTTATAAATTTTATAAGCATTTCTTCGTTTCTTTCCTAAGTTTCACTTAATTTTGGCCTCTTTATATATGTATAAATTTATATTACATATATGTAAACAAGTACCAGTACCAGTCCAACATACTTGCATTGGTACTGAAAACAACCAAGTACCTCGTACTTGCGACTTGAAATTTTTACAGTATCCGTACATTATGCAGAACTTTAAAAGGAGTACAAATACTGTGGACTTAAAGCTGAAAGTACCAGTTCAAGTACTTTTACAGTACAAGTCCTTTTCAAGTACTAAGTCCCTTTTCAAGTATTGAGTCCTTTACCAAGTACCAAGTCCCACTAGTATTTATTCACGGCTACATAATGGTAGAGTAATACCACAATATTCATTAATACTCATTATTTTTCTGTTTTGTGACAACTTTATATAAATGAGATATTCTCGAAGTATAAATCATACCTAATACACAAAGAGGACTTGGTACTTGAAAGAGGGCTTGGTACTTAAAAAAGGACTTTGTTCTTGAATAGGACTTGTACTGCAAAAGTACTTGAAATAGATTAGTACTTTCAGCTTTAAGTCCACAGTATTTCTACTCCTTTTGAAGTACCCATAATGTACTGGTACTTTAAAATTTTCTAGTAAGCAGTCTTTTGATGTACTGTCCGTTAAAATCACGATCACAGGAGAACGGATTAAGATTTCAAAATGAAATTTGGCAAAAATATTCGTTGCTATGTTGGGGTGTTTCGTATTGAAAATGGGCAAAATCGCCCAAGGACCACGCCTACTTTTTATACCGAGAGTGCAGGTACCTCTGTTTTGCCTATTAAAAAAGGCCATATAAGCATGACTTTTTGAGAGAAGACAAGAAAATTTTATATGTAGGTTTAGACAAATGCTTCCAGTTAATATGTCAAATATGATCCGCCCACTTTTAGTTTACATAGGTCATGGAGGGTTTTACATGGATTGTATTGAAAAGTATATAAGTTTCCTGAATAATGGTGTACATAATATTGTAGTTTGTGAACCAATAATATTCTATTGGGAAAAATGGGCGTGCCACGCCTCCTTTTTACCCATATACCCAGTATTGTAATATATTTTTATACCGCACACCTAAATTTTGAGAGTAAACGCACTTAGTACCGGTGTTTGTAACGCACACAAATAGTTAAGCAGCTATAATTATAGTTTATCTTCCGAATTTGGGCGTGAGCCGCCCACTTTGAGTTTACGTAGGTCATGGAGTACATATGCAGCTTTAAGATGTAGGGTATTTCGGCTACAGCCCGGCTGTAGACAACACCTTTACCAGTTTCAATTTCAGATCGTTTTATTACATTATAAATTGTCTTCCTTATTACATTAAACATCCAGAAAATTGAAAAGTTTGATTTTTTTGCGACTTGTAAACTCATGCTTGACAGACTGTATTTAATAATTTTTTTGTATTTGTATTTATTTACATATGTATATATTGAGGAATTTTATTGCAGAAAAGAACATTTTTTATTTAGTCGTGACGGCAACCCTGTTCATGAATTTTTTGCATTTTGCATCAGTATCTAAAATTTAAGTGTCTCTCTTCTCTGGATTCTATGTTTCGCTCTTCATATGTGACTTCGTTAATACATCCTTTGTGGGAATGATAATTCGCTTTTTCCTTTTTTTTTTTTTGTGTTTTGTGGTGGAAATAACTTTTCTGTTGTACCTTTTTTTTTGTTGCTGTTTGATGCAGACTGCAATAAAAAGCCATGTACATAACAATGCATAGGAAGCGATTGCCGCAACAACAATTTTCACTAGAAAAAATACTCTTACTCTTATTTTTCATTTTGGTTCTAATCTTGCATCCCTTTACCTACACCGTCGTCGTCATCGCTATCATCACTTATACAAAACAGAATTCGCTGTTGATGAGTTGTGTGTTGTCCTTGTTTTAATTGCAGTCTTCAAAAATTAAAATAAATAAACAGAAGCAAAATAACAAACTCAGTGAAGGAACAACAAAAGCTTCTGGCTGCTCGGAATGGGAAGAAGCAGAAGCAGGGAAGGTGCTGAATGATATTTGTATCAAAGAGCAGCAAAAGCGAAAAACTAATAAAATGAATTAATAAATTGTGCTCAGCTGTTTACAGCACGAAAAACACCGGCAACCAACGGGTAATTATACAAAACAGTCGCAAAAACGACAACAACAACAACGCGTCCACATGAATACGAAAACAACAACAGCAGCAAAATCTCTGTCGTTGCTTTGTTTTAAGTGATGCCCCTCGCAGTGTGAACGTCGTTCCGTCGATTTGTTCGTCAGTCTTCCGCTGAGAACGTCCGTTTGTGTGTCGCTTGCATCTGTGACATACCGCAAGCGTAAAGACAAATTTACAGAAGAGAGTGGAGCTGCGGCGACCAAGAATTAAGAGAGAGAAATCAAAATAAATGCTTGGAGTAGACATCACTTTATGTTTATAAAGGTATATAGAAATAAATGAATCCTATCTATATAATATGATAACTGTGTTTGTATGTAGATGGATAAAATAAACTGGAAACAGCTGATATGATTCTAGTTCCATTGCCGTGTGTATGCGCCTTCAAAGAACCACAGCAACACACAGAACCACGTATATACAACAGTATCTACCCAGTAAAAAGATATATGTATATATACTGATGTTTGATAAATAGGGCTCTCCTCTTTGGTAACCAACCCATCTCTTCGGTCCATACTCTTTCGGTCCTTTTATTGCTCCATTGACAACACCTCGCTCACACAAAACTCTCAACCAAAAGAAGAGATGACACTCATATGTAATTGCCATATACGTTGCCATAGAGAAATAATAACTTTAATATATATATATATAGACCTATATAATATATGTATAAATATTCTTTCTCTATGTATAATCTCTTCTATGCGATTTTTCTGATTTTATTATAGTTTAGTTTACTACACTCTCTCCCTTTTATATACCGCAACGACGACTTTTTTCTTTGCAACAATTTATTGCTTTTCTCTTAATAAATGTTGCTCTTTATTCTTTTCCCCACCTTTTAAATTGGAATTGTTTTTGTATTATCTCTTTCCATTGTGTGCTCATTCGAATAGAGATCAGATCTACATCCAAAAAAAAAGAAAAACAGAAAAGATTATGGAAAGTGGTGCTTGTGCTCTTTTGCTCTTCTTTTTCAGTGGAAGCACGAAAGAGGAGCTGTGTGCGACCGAACGTGCTTCGGGTTCTTTGTCATGGAAAACCGAATCTGCATTGGAAATGTGCAGAAAAAATGAAGTGGTTATAAAAGCAGGTGCCGTTCGCCGGCCGGGCTTAGTAGCTTTTGGGATTTTTTTGGTATTTTTATCATTTTGTTGTGTTTTGCGTGATCGCCCAGACGACTGGACCAGGAACCGTCAGACAATATTTCATATCCATTTACAGCGCCCGAATTTACAAAATTCAGTATTTTTCGCATCACACACAATCGACGATTTCTCAGCTGTAGTAAAATCGACCGCATCATAACTTCTTCTAAAAGCCACGCAAATTGCACAATGAAAGAGCAGAAGTGCGAAAGAACAGAAGTGCGAACAAGACGAAAGAACGACAGAGCTTTTGTTAGCCTCGTCCAATTTGGAACTCGAAGCAGAGACTCCTGATATT
This sequence comes from Thecophora atra, assembly GCA_937620795.1. Taxonomy (NCBI): domain Eukaryota; kingdom Metazoa; phylum Arthropoda; class Insecta; order Diptera; family Conopidae; genus Thecophora; species Thecophora atra. Next base: position 70,704,292 of record OW569397.1, on the reverse strand, counting down.
TTTATGTCCTGTGAAAAAGCTTCCTCTGCGTTTGTAATGACCAACAGACAACGACGAAGGTGCAGTCGAAGTCGACCTGCCAAAACCATGTACTTCGCCTTGATGAAATCCCTTCAAAATAAAATCGTTTCCATTGACGAAGAAATAAAATTCAGGCTAATTTATTAATTCGTACAGAAGTGATTAAAGTCGTGCTTATTGCAATTCAACCGGACAACGACGAAGAAATACAGTAGAATCAGTCATCAGCCGGCAGGAAATAAGTTGATTCAATCAAGTGATTAAAAGTGCATTTCGTATCGTTAACTGCCAGGTTGCTGCCAGTTAAAGGTTTAGTAAATCTGTTAAAAAGTACAAGCTACATCCATATACATATGTATGTATTTATATGCATTTGTATGTCACAGAAAGACATTCAAAAATAAAAGCGACGACTTCGTTGCTGGTCGCCATTTCGCAAGCGGCGTTTGAAGCACAGCGCAGTCTTCTTTTGCTCTTTCGCCCGGCACCAATTCGACCAAAAAAAACAAAAGGTCATCATAGCTAGTTGAGCGAACGAGACACACGACAACATCGCCGCTGCAGTACGAAGTCGAGGCGGGCAAAATCGTCCAAATAGACAAGGTTTTCAAGGAGCTGCTGATGAAGATGGAAGTGCTGTATCAGTCAGTTGCAGGGACGATTCGGTGTCATCGGCTTCTCCAAAGTAAAAGGTAAAGCAACTCAATTGCAGGGTGTCCGAAGCTAGCAACCGATGTGAGTGCCTTGTTAATGAGTCGCTACTCGTTGCTCCTTCAGTCAACGAAACAACCTCCTTAAAAGTCTTTTTGAAATATTACTACTACTACTCATTCATGTTCTTTATCCTTTGTAATTTTCATAACAACTGAAAATTTTATTAAATTAAATTTAAATTTGATTAAATACTATCGTTTTTTCCCATTGAAAAATACTTCCTACACATATTTATTGAATAAAATGTAATTTGGCGTTTATTTAAATTATTTTAAATAAATTTACTTAATTTGAACAATAAAAATTTAAATCAAAATGGAAAAATGGCATAAATTATTGCTTTTTAACAAAAATACTGATGTTTTAGAATTTTGTAGGAAAGATTTTGAAAAATCGATTTTGTAATTTTTGTGGAAAAATGCCACAAAGGTTAAAATTCAAGTTTCGGAAATAATTGCATATTTTTCCATTTGCTTTAGTAGTGAATCAGTTGACAAAGAAATTTATTAAAAATGTCCTTGTTGGCGTATGTTCGTCCGTTGATTCGGCCGCTATCAGGACGCCGCCTTCGCTCCGCAGCCGTCGCTGCAAAAAGTGCTTCAATAATAGAAACATTTGAAGTCTTCGGGCGGGTGGTCGGCTGTTCGTAAGTTCGTTCTTTCCATGCAATATATACGAAGTAATGTCGCTGCAAACACACAGTTGAAACTTTCGCGTTGCTAAGCGCATTCAGCTTGCATTCGTTCGCAGGTGTGTTGCTGACGCTGGTGCTGCAACCAAAGAGTATTCATACTCTGCTGCAACTGACTCAGATCTTCTTTGGGTTCACTGCTGGTGGCGGTCGTCATCAACGCTTTTCGTCTTCATGCCGTAGTTGTTATTTTTACAGCACGAGTGCGACTTTTGTTGCTGTTGCCTTGTGCTGCTGCCGTTCTCTACTCTGTGTGTATTAAGCTTTCCTGACTTGTGTTTTCTGAGGATTTTTTACTGATTTTTCAAAAGCGAGCCGATTCCGATGCAGATCTTCAACATCTTTGAAGCATAATCAGCGCAGAACACGTCGAAAACCGAATTGGTAAGTTGAAAGTTAATTCCCATCTTCCCTTTTTTCCAGGAGGAAGCGAGTCGAACAACGTTCATAAGAACGTCAGAAAAGATGACGCTTTTTTATTGTTCCTTGTCATTCAACCGTGAAAACTTAAGCTCATATGCTAAACTACGTGGATATTTGCTACAGTGCCATTACCTTTGTTGTTCTATTGTTAAATAAAAACTATTAAAGGTATCTTCGGTCCGGCCGAAGCTTATATAACTTACATCCGCAAAGCCTTTTTATTATGTCCGAATTATGCAAACTAGTAGTCATGCGCTGGTCGAACATTGGACCAGTAACATCATTGATCAGTGCATTTGAATTTTGCTTCCGTGTCTCTCTACTAAAACTTAGTTTTATTCGCCACTCTATTCAAGAGTCCAAACACAGAAATGTTAAAGAGATGTTCGATGAAGCATGAAAAGCAACAACAAAAACATTGCATTCTCCTCTGTACAAATGGAATGAAGTTAGAGAAAGTGCTTATGCATTGTTCAAAAAGAAAAACGCGAATTTTATTGCGAAATAAACTCTTTGTTGTCGTATTTGTATTATGATAGTGATGATACTTCGATTATCTCAATTTAACGTATCGAAAATCTGAATTAAAAATCGTGATAAATTTTTTATTGCCATCGTTATCCATTTATTTCCATTGGTAGACGGACCACGTCCCTTTTTTTAGAAAATTTAATTATTTCGTGTTGGAAAAATTTTCAATCCTTCGTTTTCGGGATTTTAAATTTCAAGTTCCGGGATCGCTCCTAATTTCGGGACTGCAAAGGTAATATCATCAAAAATTAGGTTTGTTGTTTTTTATATTCTTAACGATACAATATTACAGTACTCATATAATAGACATAAATACGAGCATAGAATACTATGGAAATGCAAAATTTGGTGTAGTTAATTTTTTTACTAAACCGTAGAAAGTTTAAAATTGAAATATTAAATAAAAATTAAAAAAAATGTTGAGAAAACTACGTTTTGTTTCGTGTTTTGTTTGCAGCAGGCTGTCAGGAATAAAATTTTAATTTGAACGCAAAAAAAGCACTAAACTGATTTAAATTATAATTAGTTTAAAAATGGATTGAAAAATGGAATGTAGTAAGATGACTTTTCGGTTTTTTTTTTTGAGCTGTCACATATGCAGTTAAGGAAATAAACGCATTATAAATTGAGCTACCCACTTTCTACTCTGTTTAAGCATAGAGAAAGAATAACTTAATATTAGGAATAAGTTATTCTTTCTCTATGGTTTCAGTAATTTCAGAGCTAATTCTTACTGTAGGATATTTTTTCAGGATAACGAAAAAGAGAAGCAGAGACAATTCTAGTTTTATTTTACTTTTATTCGAAAATAAGAAATAGAAAATAATAATTTGTGAAGCCTCTTAATAATAATAACGCGAATAATAATTATAATAATAATACTTTGGTGACAAGTGTAAAAAAACGAAAAATATCGCATGACATTTTTAAAAGTGAAGCACGCAACTATTTTCACTCAAAACGCATTTTGTTCATTGAAAGACTTGAGTTTTTAAATAGAAACTTCCTATTCAACTTCTGACAATTTTCGCAACTTTCTATGGAACTATATGCAAGAAGATCTATTGTAAAATACGTTTCAGTGAATTTTTTTCGTAACCTTGTTTTGTTGCTTTTGAGTTTCTGTTTTTTTTTATGCAATGTTTCGGGTGTTTTTGTAGCAAATTCAACATTCTGAGTTACTGGAATATTGACTTCGGTGGGTATTTACTTTGTTCATTGGCTGCGGTTGGAGAAGAGCGACGGAACAACAATTTTCATTCGCACTCTTCACAGACTTTATTAAAAGTAAAAGGCGCTGAGTGCAGTTGACACCTTCGATGGAGTGGCGAAAAGAAAACAGACTAATTACAATTATAAGCATTAACAGCACCTTTTAATACCAGCTACTCGACAGACAACAAGAACAAAATTATAATAACAAATCCCTCTAGCATCAGACAAGGAAAAACAATAAATTATGAACAGGGCCACAGGCAACAGCAACACCAACAGCAAATATAACAACAATTGATGAAGATTCTTCTGTGCGTGACAAGTCGTTCCTTGTTTGAGTCAGCTGAGGAAGGCGACGAAAGATTCTATAGTCATCATCTATGGTGTAAACGTAATATAAAATGCATAAATAGAAATGAATAATTGTGATTTCATTGGTTTTTTCCTGGCATGAAATAAGAAAGAGGAAAGACAGGAGACGGAGCAGATGGGAAAACCCGACCCGAAGAAACCTTTAAAGTAATTTATCAAATTTCTTTATTGTAATTGCCTTTGAAATCGTCGATATGCGATTTGTTTAATTTTTTAGAAATTTTCTACTATTAGCTTAACTGTTTTATTAAATTTGGATAAATTGCATAGATTATAAAAGTTCTTACATAATTTCAGTTTTGATTCAATTTTTTATAAAGTTTTTTTTTATTTTTGATATTTATTGAATTGTTGGCGAAGATTTTTTGTTTTTATTTTTAAATTTTAATGGGATTTTTGTTGGGAAACCTCCACACTGACCATTTGTTAGGTTTGATGGATGGATTTCGATATTAGTATTGATAACATGACATGAAAACATCGCCTTTGAGATGATTGTCAGAGAAAAGAGTGAAAATAACATCGAATACGAGTCCAAAACAATGACTTTTCTGCTCCTCGGCCGACGTATCTGCCAACGGCAACAGCGACGCTTCATTTTCATTAAACTTTTGCCAGTGTTTCGTTTATCTACTCGAAGATCTTGATTCTTGCGGTCCCCTAAATCGCCGTTGCTGCTTATGATGAATGATAGAATCACCAGAAGCTTGATTGAACTTGCGATGGTGTGAATTTAGGAAGAGAAAGTGCAAGGAGGGGCGAAAGGAACTCTTTCACCGTTAATTTTAATACAGCTAATGGCGCTGTTGGTGATTTTGATGGATGAAAGCTTGAATGGACGAATGGATGAGTGATGAGCGGTCAGTTTGGTGATTCTTAAATGTGTCAGTGATGTGGATGTGTGATGAATGGCGGCTGCTTCCATTCTAAGGCACGGCAACTCTGCTTAAATAGCAACTGTTTAATCAATACAACAAGAACAACAACAATCAAATTTACTCACTCCTCGCTGATGACGCGTTTTGCTCTCAATCAAAAATTTTTAATCGAGTTTTTCTCGGCGTTCTTGGCTCACAACAAAACATTAACAAAACATCACAATGTGAAAAAAGGTTGAAAAGAATGAAGGAAGGAAGAAAGGGAGCAAGAAGAGGGAGGCAAAAAGCACGTTAAAGACGATTTAATTAGATTAATGTCACTTAAGTATAAGGAGCACTTATTAATAAATATAAATATAATAAAAATCTCAACAAAATCAACTAAAAAACTTTAAAAACTTCCTCTCACTTTAAAAGGTATTTCTGGTTGTTTTTTCTTTCAAAAGAATTCATTTATTTTCCCATCTGTAAGAAAAAAGTTGGATATGGGGCATTGTGTGACAAGCCGGGGTTGGAAAAGTTAATTTGGCAAAAATTCAAACAGCGGCTACAAGAAACTGCAGCGAGCATTTCTCATTTTCTTCCTTCATCTACGGGGAAGACTTTGGAAACAGATTGAGGCTTTTAATGACCAAATAATAAAGGTGATTAAAGACGGGCGAAGCGGGACGAGAATTTTTGCCTTTTTTCCTTCCGATCCCATTCTGGGTCGCTGTTTCTGTAACCCCTCGGGTTTCGCGTTCCATGCTCCAAGGGAAAAGTAGTCAAAAAATTCACAGGAAACAAATTAAATTGTCATCCGCTGTCAAATCGCATCAACAACAGCTGATGTCATCCATTTCGAAAATCCTCAACATTATAATTTCAAAACTCTTTATTCGAACTTTAAATTTCTCTCTCATTGTCTCTTTAAACCATATTCACCATGAAGATAAATTCTCTATTTTCCTACTGTTATTTATTACTTTACGCGTAGATTCACCTCGTTATTTAGCATCTCTTCAGTTGTTATTCTTGTTATAAGCATTAATTTTGTTTTATTACGTTCACTGCCAGATGACCAGTGTCGTCTTTATTCAACTTCAGTTAGAGTGTTGCCATATTACATCTATATATAACATCTCCCTCTTCAAGTCTATTAATTATTTCAAAAATTAATTCATAAAATAATATAAAAAAAATCAAAATTTAAAAGAAATTGATAGTGTTAAGATAAGATACTCTATAATATATATATATAATTTCAGGCTCGTTTACGTAGCCAACGAGTATTTCTTCTGAAAACAGATCCGTCTTCTAGCTTTATCCAGTATGATCTAGGAGCATCATGAGATTCTAATATTGTTGCTTTTACCCATCCTCGCTGACTGTGATGGTACCATATCTTCTCCTCTTTCTTAAAATGTTGACTACGGGACGTACCACGGTCATAATACTTTTTGTAGTATTTGTTCTTTGCTTCGATGTTCTTATTTATGTTCGGGACCACTGTAGGCTCGAATAGACTGCTTCGTGCTGGTACTAATGTTCGCGTTTTTCTACTCATTAGAAGCTCCACTGGCGATGCATTCACTTCTTTCAAAGGCGAATTCCTGTATTCAAGTATAGCCAGCCACAATTCCTCTTTGTTTTCCTTTGATTTTTTGATCAAATTTTTTGCTATTCCTACATATCTTTCGGCAAAACCATTTGACTGAGCATATCCAGGACTTGTTGTAGTAAGTTTTATACCAGTTTGTCTGCAAAAGGCTTTAAATGCATATGAATTGAACGGCATGTTGTCACACACAATCTCAACCGGTATCCCATGGTTAGAAAAGCAAACTTTAAGTTTGTTTATACATTCAATTGCTGTTTTTGAGCTTAGTGGGATTATATCTAAATATCGTGAGTAATAATCAGCAACGATCAAATAGGTCTTCGACGCATATTCGCAAATGTCGATACCTAGCTTATTGTAAGGTAGTCGTGGAACAGCATGCGGCATCAGAGGTTCCTTTATATTAGATGTCCGATACTTTTGGCAGACTTCACATTTGGCAATTAAATTTTCTATTGCTTCATCAATCTTTGGCCAATATACTAAACTACGAGCTCTATTTTTAGTTTTCTCCACTCCAAGATGTGAAGCATGTAGTTGTGATAATACTTGTTCACGTAAGCCTACCGGAACAATTACTCTTTCATTTAAAAATATGATGTCATCTTCAATAAATAAATCGTTGCGTTGTTTCCAATAAAACTTTATATCTTCACTCAAAGCACGCTTATCACTTGGCCATCCATTTAGCAAAACCTTCTTCAATTCGTTCAAACACTTATCATTTTCCAATTCTCTTCTAAAGGTTTCTAACCGATCTGGTGTTATATTAACTGAATGCACAAATTCGTTCAAGTCTTCAATTTCCGTGCTTAAATTTTTCGTATCATAATATCGAGATAAGTAGTCTGCTATGTATAAATATCTTCCAGGAATATGTATCAAATTAATATCATACCTAATCAAACTCAATTTCATTCGTTGGAGCCTTGCGGATGGTATTTTACCAAAATCTTTTTTCATAATTGCAACGAGGGGCTTATGATCACTTTTTACAGTAACTTTTCGACCATATATGTAATAGTGAAATTTACGACAAGCAAACACTACAGCAAGTAGTTCTTTTTCAACTTGAGCATAATTAATTTCTGAATCAGTTAAACTCCTAGATGCAAACGCAATAGGCTTACCATTCTGCATCAGGCAACAGCCAAGTCCAAACTTTGATGCATCAGTCTCTATTGTGATTTCTTGTGCTTCATCAAACAATCTTAGCGTGGGAGCATTCACAATCAACTGCTTAATAGACTCCAAACAATCGTCATGTACAGATAGCCACTGATAAACAACACTTTGCTTCAACAATTCTCTAATTGGCTGTGAAATTTCTGCTAAATTTGGAATATATTCCCGTATATAATTTATCATACCAAGCAATTTTTGTAAGTCAGTTTTATCTTTGGGCTTACCTATTTTCAAAATAGCTTCGACTCTGTCTGGGTCACATCTTATACCATTGTGAGATATTATTCTACCCAAATACTTTACTTCGGTAACTCTAAATTGTATTTTGTCTATATTGAATTTGATGTTTAGCTCTCTTGCTCGTTCTACCACCTTTTGCAAAATTGTGTCATGTTCTTCTGCGCTTTTTGCTGCAATTAAGATATCGTCAATGAAAACAATTACACCTGGAATATCTTGAAAATTTCGTTCATTATATTTTTGAAAAACTTCAGGGCCAATTTTTATACCATAAGGTAACCTTTTAAAACGATAACATCCAAATGGTGTATTAAAAGTGCATAACTCGCTTGCTGTCTTGCTAAGTCCAATTTGCCAAAACCCTTCTTTCAAATCAAGGACAGTAAAATACTTTTTATTTGCAAGTTTGGCTGCTATTGACTCAAACGATGGAATCGTGTGATTTTCTAATAAGATGTCATTGTTTACATCTTGAGGATCAATGCATAAGCGAAGCTGACCGTTTTTTTTCTCAACTATGACCAAATTCGATGCACGCTCACTAGGTCCATCGACACGCTCTATTATTCCCCGATCAGCCATTCGATGCAGTTCCGCATTTACACGTTCACTTAATGATAACGGTATTCGCCTTGCAGCTTTCACTACTGGGACAGAATCTTTTTTTACTTTAATATCTAAATTGGTGACAAAACAACCCAAACCTTCAAAAATATCAGGATTTCTTTCAATGAATATCTGTTTTGTTGAGTTTTGTAGCGTGTTAATGCGCTTAATCAAATTCAACTTTTGACATGCCTCTAGACCAAGCAGCGGCTCATAAGTTGTGTCAATCACCGTGAATCTCAAACTTTTAACTTCATTTCGACACATTACAATGCAATCGGCAGTTCCTTTGTAATCTAAATCTGTTCCTCCATAACTTTGCGGAGGGAAACCACTTTTATTTAGTTTAAGGTTCTTCATATATTTCAGAAATCTGTACGGTAGGACACTTACGTCAGCACCAGTGTCCAACTTAAAGTTTATCAAGCAATCGTTTACACGAATTTTTTCATACCACCTTTTCCCCTCAACACCAATTTCAGCAAAATTATGCAAACAAATCTCATTGTCTTGTGCTTCTAACATATTGTACTCTTTTATTTCACGAACTTTTGAAGCGTAACAAGCAATGCTAAAATGATTGAAGCGACCACAGTTATTGCATCGCTTACCGAATGCTGGACAACGACGATTCATGTGTATGCCTTTGCAAAATTTACAGCTGTTCTTTCGCTCACTCATATTAGGTAAATTGTTGGTTTCTCTCATATTTGCATTGTTGTTGTTCGTTTTCATTGAAATTCTTGTGCTTTGTTTGCCGTTTAATGCGTCCACCGTTACCGGATTTTTTGTTTGATTTTGCATATCGTTAGCATGTTTTTCAACCAGTTCAGATGCACGTGCAATTTCTATTGCTCTTTCTAATTTCAGATCTTCTGTTTCTAAAAACTTTTTGCGAAGTTTGTTGTCGCTTATTCCAACAACAATATTATCCCTGATCATTCTATCGGGATTATTGTAACCGCAGGTTTTAACAAGTTTACGTAAATCAAGCAAATAAGCATCAAAAGACTCGCCTTCTTCTTGTCTTCTTGAATTAAATTTAAAAGCCTCGTAAACCTCATTCTTTTTTGGTGTGCAATAATTTGCAACCGCTTTCACAACAGCATTAAACTCCTTTTTTTGCTCATCTGACAAGCCCAATGTATTAAAAATCTCGATTGTTTCTGCACCACAGGCATTTAGGAAAACTGCAACCTTTTTCTTTTCATCTATTTCATCCAACCCAATAGCGATTGCAAAAATGTCAAAATTTTGCTTGAAGACACGCCAATTTTCTGCTACATTTCCATTAAGCTGCAATTCATCTGGTTTTCGCACATCAAAGTTCACAGATTTATTATCGGGAGGCATTTCGTTTTTTATATCACTTTTATTTTCAGTTTGTGCTCGCGTTTCTACCATTTGTTCTTATAATTTTTCCGTACCGGCTGCGCCATGTTTTATTACGTTCACTGCCAGATGACCAGTGTCGTCTTTATTCAACTTCAGTTAGAGTGTTGCCATATTACATCTATATATAACAAATTTTCTATTCCATTTCCAGTTTTCTTTCCTTTTCATTGCTTTTTCACCACACGCACAAAACCGTCACTCGCCACCTCCCATTCACAAAGCATCGTTCGTCATCAACTCACCATCGTAAAAGCTCGCTTTTTCAATAATTTTACCTCTCACCAGGATTTCACCACAAGCACACATTCGATTCGAGTTCGATCTTAAGTTTTTATATCTGCTTGACGCCCGTTTAACATCCACCACCTCTTAATGCTTCATCCGTGCCATTTCTGTCTCCCAACAAGTGTGTTATCAACGCTCCCCACACAACCGACTTTAGTTAAAATGTTAAAATGTAACCCATGAACGCTACAGATGGTCTTTACGGTTACTACATGCCGATAGCGCGATGTGACAAGAGTGAGGAAACACGAAGCCCAATTGTCGACCGCTGATTTTTTACTATCGCAGGAAGAGAAAGAAGTATTTCGCGATAATAAGAAATCCACGCTTAGCAAAGAGTTTCCGAAAAGGAAAGGGAAACTCATCAAATAGAAAAAAAGCAACACAGCAATTATATGAGGATATGTGCTTCTCTCGCTCTCACTTGATCCAACGAGTATGTACATACATGTATCTCATCACGCTCGTTGCTTAATCTAACGTCAGCATATTTTTTTTTCCTTTTTACAGTTGCTAGAAAGAGCGTTTCTCGCTTGTGTCGCTTTGCATTTTACGAGTGTCGTTTTATTGTTTGACGCAGTAGAGTAGAACGAAGGCAGCCATAGCCTGAAAAGTGTTTATAAATTGCTAAAAAATTCGATTTCTAGTGTTAATATCTTTGTTTTTTAACAAATAAACACAAAACACTTCTGTTTGACCGAGAAAATATTACTCAAGTGAGTTAATCGCGAACCGCGTCGATGTCGTTGCAAACAGAGTTTATTTTTAACGGCGACGCATAAAAACTACACAAAGGAATACAAACAAGCATAACAATACAGAAACGCAACATGTTTCAAAAGCTAAAAAGTGATTTAACGTGAGGACTTCTTTTATAAGTTGTGAGTATTTATTTTATGATTTAGTGAAAATGTGAAATGTGAGAGTGTAATTAGAAACGATTCCCTGTAAAGCAATCGACAACTTTTGTGTCATTTTTGCACATCAACATTGAAATCGTGCTGACAGGCGCTGCGAAGTGACGACTACCAAGCGAAGGTTCGCAGTCTGCTGAGACGCAGCAGTAAAGGTGAGTAGTGCTACTTCGTAATTCATAGTAATTATTTGTATTTGAATCTTGTTGCTTTTACTTTATTAACATTTATTTAAGGCCGAAGGCCTCTGTGGCTATTTGCTAAGCTTTGTACTTAAAATTGTAATTGTATTACCTTTTTAAATCAATTCAAAAAAAAAAAAAGAATTATTTTTTTAGTTTATTCGATTTTTTTGCCACTTTAAGTTATATTTTTTTTCGATAGAAATGATTTTTGTTTATTATAATAAATTTCTCGATCAGAATTTTTCATCAGCTTCGCTCCTTTCTGCTTTCACTCCTCGCCGTCCTACATAGCTAAATTATGTGCTATGAAAAGTTAAACCGAGCAGGAAACTTAAAAGCATCTTCAACTGAAGCTGATGAATTAACACTTTTGACAGCTCGCGGTGTTGGTAGGACGGAGAAGAAGAAGATTAGTGTAGCTCAGATGTGTGGTCGTGTCGAACGTTGTCAGCATAACCAAAAGGCGAACAAAAGGATGAAGGGACGAGGATATAACATTTAAGCTAAATGATTTAACACGCAGTGTCTAAAATATTTTCTTTAATGGCGCGCTATTAATACCTCTTATGGGAAAAGTTTAATGCAGCCACAGCCACAATTCGATCGTCCACATACCAATTCACCTCACCTTACCTCATCGTTCAACTCTTCCACAGAGAATGAAAATCCACAAAATGGCAGCACTGAAGCAACTAACTGTTGTTTGTCGTCATCGCTTGAAACGGCAGCGGCTTGTCGCCATGGTTGCCATCGTAGCTCCATTATAAGAGTTTCATTTGGGTTTAAATTCTAATTAAGAACACAAACCCGATTCAAGGAACAGACACACACACAAATACCACACTTATTCGCGAACTCATTCAAGAAGTCGGCAAAGAAGAAGAAGAAGAAGAAGAAGAAAAAGAGAAGAATGTGGATCAAAAAAGGAGCCGGATGTGCAACGCTGTTTGAAAATCGTTTGCTTCGGGGTGTAAAATTAAAGTGAATCTATTATTTTTAGGTGTTTTGTTGTTGTTGCTGTTTTAATTTCCTTGGTTGATTTTGTTTGTTCTTTAGTTTCGTTGTTCTTTGTTTGTGGTTTTCGATTGATGCTTTAACTGCAGAAATTCTTCGGGTTTATTTAGTAAATTTCGGATTTAATTTATTTTCCTTTTGTTTAATTGCCTCATCGTTCGTTTTCTGAATATGTAAATATTTGAACGGTTGTTGTTTTGTGAAGTTTCTATGACACTTAATTCCCTTGATGTTGTTCTTTTTGTTCAAACCATCTACAAAAGTTAACAGATGGCAACCCTTATTTTCATAGCTTGATACCAGAGATTATCCTAATTAATTAACATCATCCTCATTTTCCAAATCTGACAAAAACGTTCATAATTCATTCACTCGTTAAGAGAATGAAGCGGACACTCGCATCCTCTTAGGTGAATAGCAACAAAAGAACTCCGAAGTCCACGAGCACATTAACAAATTAAGTACCTCAATAAGTCATCTGAGAAGCCGTTAAACGTACGGCAAAAGCTCGCAAAACGTAGTGCACCTTTTCTACTTTTAAGTTGGGAAGCGTCACTTGTAAATCAAAAAGCGTCACTTGTAATTCAGAAAGCATTATTTTAAATTCAGAAGTGCCATTTTTAAATCAGAAGGCGTCACTTGTAATTCGGAAAGCATAATTTTAAATTCAGATGTGCCATTTGTAAATCAGAAAGCGTCACTTGTAATTCAGAAAGGGAGTACTCCCCGAATGAGTAGAACATGAGGCTTTAATAAAAGTCTGCACAAGAGATTTTATAACAGTCCATGAGCAGCCTGCGAAGGTCTCACGAAACAATATAAGGTTTGCCACTAGAAGCTCACGTAGGGTCTTCAGCTACAGAGAACTCTCAATCGTCAATCGATTATTGATGCTTAAGTCTGCCAATTGAAGCATTAACTGACTGCATACGAACAGCTGACAAACCATTCAGCAATAGCTTACACGGTACCCACGAATCGTCTTTCAGTTTAATTAAAAGCCTTGTACTTTAGTATGTAAGTATGTATATCGCTTTTCAAACATTTTACCATCCCATTAAAATATCTTAAAATTTCAGTGTTCTCTAAGAATGGCGATATCATAGCACATTCATTTTCTCGACTTAAAAAATTTTTAACAACAGTTTTTTGTTCCTTAGTGGAATTTCCTGTTTTGTTCAAAATGCAGAAGGAAAAAACTAACGAAGGTCGCTATTTTCTTCTCCGACCATTTCTGCTTTTTTTCTGTTCTTTCTTAGTGGTCGAGTGCAACCTAAAGCGATTCAGCGCAGTTAAAACCCTACTCAGCTCAGCCTAAACCAATTCAGCTCAATGAAAAACAAATTCTAAACCATTCAGCTCAAATTAAAACAGTTCAGCTTATTTAGCGCACAATTTTCTTTATTTGAAATCAATTCAGCCCAAACCAAAGCACTTTTGCTGATTTATTTTTTTTTTTTTATAAGTGAAAAATAATACAATAAATAATAATAATGGATGTTATTGAGAATACAAAAAACAATAAATTTTGTAAGTTTTGTAAACAAAAGTGAAACATGTTGTAAATAAATAAAATCTATTTATATATATATATATATAAAACTACAGCCAAATTTCAGAAGGAAAGTGCGCAGTTGACTACAGTATACCCAGATGATGGTATAGGGCAAGTAAAGGAGGGAGTGAAGGCAGTATTCTGCAGCAATCACTAAAAACAACTGGCACCAAACGAAGGAACAGCGATTCAAAAACAGCATGAACGGTGAAGGGCTAAGAATTTAGTTTTCAAGTCATCAATTATTTATTAAGATACAAGTAGCTACCGAAATAAACACAAATATATAAAAATATCTGATGTGGGCAACACATAACTTCCTTGTATGACGGCAATTGTATGGTTTTATTTCAAGAGTGGTTGATATATTTTATTTATATTTTAAAATTAAAGTTTTAAAAATTTTAAATATTTTTACTTCCATAATGAAAAAAATTTCATAGGCTTCTCTTAATTTAAATAATTTAAATAGTAGTAAGTAAAAACAAGGAAGTACAAATTAGTTTCCACACAGCTTTAACTATCAATCGTAGTAATTTTGATTTCCCTGTTTAGTTCTGTAAGGGTACAACCAATTTTTGTAAAAGATATAGCAGCATAACATTCATTTATCATTATCATTTATGTAATTCGGATAATGCATGCTTCGTGTTCCTTTGGCGAAGAGTCCTTTTGGTGCGAACCATCATTAAAATTGGAGCTACAAAATTGTGTCTTATGTAAGGCCCAATATACTTTCTAGGAGTGTTTGTTTTTGAGTAATGTATGAAATTTGAAAAAAACTATATGAGAAGTGTCCTTTTCGCGCAACCGATTGCATCCAAAAAGGGAGGTGCACAACTAGGTCTTATAAGAGTCTCAAATACCAAATTTCAAGTTTCTACGATTCTCCGTTTTTAAGTTATTGAGGATACGTACATACGTACAGACGTACAGACGTACATACGTACATACGTACAGACGTACATACGTACATACGTACACACGTCACGACCAAACTAGTCAAAATGGACTCCGCGATGGTCAAAATGTGTGTTACCATCAAAATCTCAATATCGAAATTTTTCATGATTACAATACTTTCTTGTATTTACTACGTATACAAGGAAGTAAAAAACAATGAAAAGTGATGGGAGCCCTGTTAATAAACAGTCTCTTTTGAGGGACGTCGGGTGAGTGGCGAGCAGTTAAAAAGAAAAGTAATAAAAAAGGAAAGAAAATAATCATTTGTATTTTATAACAAAGAGATAAAGAAAACTAATAAAATATAAATAAATAAAGAAACGCTTTATTAAGTACGTTGCTGCTTCCGAATGAATTCGTTGCCGTGTGGAACTACGATGACTTTTTATTTGAGTATGAAACGGGGAGGAAGGAAGCTATTCCGAGATTGATGATGATTGGGAGCGAATATGTTGTGAAGGAAAACAGTTTTCCGTCTACTTTGTTGCTTTTGTTGAGTTTGGTTAGTTTTGCCTGATTTGACATTCCAATCCGATAACAGATCCAATATTCGCCCTTCGCACAAATAAATCACGAACATCTACTTCAAATATTTGATTTCTTCATAACTTTTTTTGGAAAATGCGTTTCTTTTTTCTCAATTTTCCTGAAAGTAGATATTAATTTGCATCCTTCGACGTCAACGCAGAGTTCAACAGTCGTGACGCTTCTCCTCTTTCTAATTGACACCTCCTTGTCTAAGCTTTTGTTTTTGTCTTTCCTCAGCTACTTTTTGGCTTGTCTCTGAATTTCATATTTAATTTAAAACGACGAATTATTAAATAAGTACAAAAGTTCGCTAAGTATAAAATCGGAAAAATGTGGCGCATCTTAAATAGGAAAAATTGAAAGGAAAGAATCAGAAGCGAGTAAAAGGAAAATAAATTTAAAAGAAGTTATATATAGACTTATTATATATTATAAAATTTTGCAGTTTTTATAAACGTATTCTTATAGTATAAATAAAACGGCAACAAAATGAAATTAACGAAAAGCAATGAAAGCTTTTGGTAAGAGCGAAGAAGGCGGCCGAAGCAGGATGTTGTGTGTGTTGCGACCAGCAAAAAAATATTTTTTTTAAAAAAAATTATTAGTTATTGCACTAAGAATCTATTATATAAAATTGCTTGTTTATCTGAAGCATTTTCCTTCGCTAGCTTCCAAATGATTTATAAACTATGAAAATGTGGACATTTCTTGTTGCTGTTTATTGTGTTTTTTTTAAATTATTACTTAATTTAACAATAACAATAACAATATTACGTAGTTTTAATTGCTACTGCAGATGGTTTTTTTTGTTTTTTTTTTTGGTTGGAAAAACGTAAACCTGTCAATTATTATTAGTAACAACAACCACCATGCTAAAGTCAGTGATTTATGTGAAAAAATTAAATGACAAAAAAAATCAATATGTTCAAGAGTAAGAAGATCCCATGTTGTTTTTCGATTAATACAGAAACACACACTTACGCACACATGTATTTCATATAAACAAGGATATGCTAGAATAAAAATCCAAATTTATTGGTTTTATTAAGGTTTTTGTTGTTTCGCTAGAACATTCGTTCAGCTCGTCTTTAAGCTTCAAGAGGAGAAAAACACCAACGAAAAAGCAACGAAAAAGAAAAAAAAAACGGAAAAAATCATGTTCTCCAGAGGATGGAAAGAGAGAATGTATAGTGAGGGGATGGGAAGGCGGTGTTGGTTTCCAAGCCGTTGTTAAGTAAGCCGGAGATTTCGCAGCTTTTTTGCATTCATGTTTCCAATAAATATCCATAAAAATTGCATGACATGCATGAATATAAATATGGATGAACGACAATAACAATTATAAGCAGAAAATATTATAAAAAACAACAAAATTGCCTTGGTTGATACATATGAGTTTTCGTAATCATCGTTTTTTGCATAAATCTTCCGATTTTTTTTCATTTGTCTCTTCATCAATAAAGAGAAATAAATCATCATTGAAGTCATTCTACCGCAACCAGAGCTGTTCATTTTTGGACTCAGTACAAGTACCAGTACCAGTCTGACATACTTGTACTGGTACGGAAAATAATCAAGGACCTCGTACTGAGGTCTTGAAATTTTTACAGTACCAGTACATTATGCGGTACTTCAAAAGGAGTACAAATACTGTGGACTTAAAACTGAATGTACCAGTCCATTTCAAGCACTTTAACAGTACAAGTCCTTTTCAAGTACCAAGTCCTTTTTCAAGTACCACGTTCTTTTTCAAGTATCAAGTCCTTTTCAAGTACCAAGTCCTTTTTCAACCATGAAGCTTGCCTGCGAGCCGTGAGGGTTTGGGTTCGAAACCAATTTTTTGGTAATCTTTTTCGCTTCTCAACAGAAGCGAATTCTTCGCAGCTATAGAACCCAAATGCTATTTTCCTACGACACTACGTAAGTAGTATGCAAAGTGTGTTTTTGTAAAAAGAAGATAAGCGATTGACTTGGTATTGAACAGTAGCAAATGCGAAGTACGCACTCTGATTCCATTTGGAACAGGTGTTGCCGCTATTTAACAGCTAATTCGCTGAAAAACAAAGCGATCGCAGAACCAAAATCACACTGTAAATCTACTGTCCACTCACGCCGTCCACCGGAGAAATCATTAAAATAATTGTAAAGACCCGAGTATCTCTTATTCCTGGTATTCTCGTTAAATTTTGGTGTCGTCGTTCGCGTCGAATCCTTCGCCACCGTAAAATATAATGATTAAATTCACTCATGTTTGATAACGAGTGAAAGATTAAAAAACTATTTTGATGAACCATGAGCAACAATTACATGAGCAAGACGAGATCCTGGCGGCATGTGAACGGCGAAGGAGGAGCAGGGAGGAAATTTATCCACTCTCCGATGCAGGATAATGAAACCGAAGCTCAAGTTACGCAACGCAGCAACACGTCGAGTACACAAGAGATAAAAATTCCTTGTCAAACGAACTCGAATCACCACCCGCTGTGTGCGACCCTCACCCGACATCTCTCTGCACTCTTTCAATGGCACCGCTCTCTACTGATGACGTGTGCTGCTCTTTATAGCTTTGGAAAACGATGCCTTCGGCGAGATTATTAAAGATTAACAAAAACAAATACGAAAGTACTACTCACTCACACGCACAGAGAGATATGAACGGACCACATGCTACGAAGTGTCACCACACACATTTATACATGCTGAGCTAAACACAGTTAATCGTTTTATGCTGCTGCAGTTAAACGCTACGTGCTCGCGCTAAACCACTGCCGCACGTAGAGCACATTACGATCTTCCAGTGATTGGCGATGATGAGGGCTGTAGTAAACGTAAGTTCCTTTATGCAGTTTAATATCCTGCGTCACCCTACGAATTGGTTTTGTTACTAGTCTTGATCTGTTAGTTTTGTTACTAGTCGAGATTTGGTCCACAGAAATTGCTGCCTTCAATCACTTGCTCCACTCTCCCTTTGAGGGAAGCAATTAAACTGCTCACGTCTGAAGATGATGACATGTTATTTTGTCTGCACTTTTCACACTCTCATAACGGAATTTATTACTTTATTTCTTTGTCAATTTCGTACTTTTAAGAAATCCAGAAAAAAAAGCATATCGAAAAATGAAGACGAAAAAGTAAGAGCTTGGAGGAGAAAAGGATAAAGACAAAATTCCACAAATAAGTTAGTAAGTTAATGATTTAACTAAAATGAAGTATACTAATTAAAGAAATGATAATGAATAAAAGATCAAATAAATTCACAGTGTCGTTTGATTATAATTTAATTCTATTTTGTTAAATACTTTTCTTGATATACATAAATAGAATGCTGGATTTAAAGTTAAGTTATAGTTTAGAGTAAATCGCAACTCTTTCAGAAAACTTCGTTAATCTCATTATATTTTGACGTTACATGATCCTTTCAAGGAGGCTTCTAAAGCATATTCACTTTAGTCTTTTTACTGACATATTATGGTATTAATTTAACCGGAGATGTTCCCGCTTCTGCTTTAATTTTCTTTTTTCCCCAAGCCGAATTGTTTATCTACTAAGTACCATTAATATCTGAGCTACCACCCAAAAAAACATAATCATAACACTTATCAAAATGATATATGTACAAAATGAAACCAAGCCCAATAATAACCACGTTTGGATATCTAATTGATCCATGATAAACAACGCTGATGCAACCTAGGCAATACGCATCAACTTAAAGATGCTGCAGGTACCTCATCCTGAATTCATACATATTACTGGAGCCTTTACGTTGGCGGTCCCAACATACATTTCAAGCATTTATGCCACATTTATTAGTTATACAACTATTACATTATTATAACATTATTATTTTTTAATAAAAAGACCTAAGACTGTGTTGTACACAGTATTTTTTATATTTAAAGTGTTAAATCTCCTCTGATAGAACATAAATTTTTTAATCCTATCATAGAGTAAATTCCCAACATATTTAAAAAGATATGATCAGGTAGTAGACTTTAAACCAGTCTAAGGTACAGGGATTTCTGTGAAATTACTACAAACACAGGAGCCAACTCTTTAGGCAGAAAAGCTCCCAAATAATACATACTTAATAATATACAATAACACGTAAGAACTTTTCTGAACCACGAAGTGGAATTAACAGATGCTTAGTTCGAGGAGAAACTCCGAGCGTGACGTGGTTCAAGTTTCTAAAATTGGAATGGTGTAATACTTTCATTAGCTGCCGCCTTACTCTTTGCTGTTAATAACCGCATTATATAATCATTCCGTGCGTGGGTTGTGAGTTCATCTTCCTTACTTTCATCTCTGTCTCTTTCTGGTTCTAGTTCTTTGTCTCTCTCTCTCTCTCTCTCTCTCTCTCTCTCTCTCTCTCCCTCTCTTGCTTTCTCTCTCAAATGTCCGCCTGCTGGATCTTCTCTTGTTCACGTCTACATTTTCATTTTGTTTTTCTTTTGCCTTTTGACTGCCAAAAAAAGGTTTTCAAATTGCGAACTCCGAACTAAGAGTTAAAGCACGTAGGCTAGAAATAAATAATGAAGACTCAAAAAACACACCGAAAAATGTCTTTAGCAATTCAGAAGAGAAATAAAATTCTGAATAATTAACAAAAGACAAGTTAACAACTCCAGAAAATGTTTTAATGATAGGCTGAATAAAACTTAAGCTGAAAGTACAATGACACGATTTTTCCTTTTTAATAAGAATTTTAATCCTGACTACAAAACTTTCAATCTATGTTAAAATACATTTTTCCTAATCGTTTCTTGAAATGAAAAAAATGTTAGTTTATTTATGTAGGTATTTGGATACTTAGACTGAGTTAGTTATGCTTTTCTGGCCACTTGCACTATGATCGGTTAAAAACTAGCCAGTCCTATAAAAGAAGATTCCGATTGGTACTTAGACGGAAATTGTGAAAACAAACACAAAGGAAATTACGTGTGGGCTCGCTTTATCTTGGTAATCACGGAGTAGATGGGCTATGGTCTTCGTCTAGTCTGGTTTACTTATACACTGAATGGGACAGAGTGACAAAGAACCCGGTAGAGTTCACTATATGGCTGCGTTGAATATTAGAAAGAAGAAAAGAAATTAAATCATCTGCCGTGTATCTGTGCCCCTTTAAATTAAAGTTTCTTTAAAGGGCAAAAAGGGAAAATTGAATACAATTCAATTAAACAGAATAATCAATAACATAAACAACAACAGAATACAAAAGCAAAACTTAAGTGTCCACCAGACTCCTATCATCGCGACCATCATCGAGAACCATAAATAATACTTTAACGTCGGGCCGGGCAGAGCTGAGCCGCACCTCGAAGCTCATTTTGAGGTCGCGGAATCGAGCTATGGCTGGGACGGTACGTTGCTTTGTTCGGCGCTTGGATGGTTGCTTGACTGGTGGACTAGATGACTGCTTGAACTGACGACGGATTGGTGATTTGTGGCTGTTGCTGTCAGTTCAAATTTTGCCAAAACAGCGAATAGCTTACTGTCCGTTTGCCTGAAGAGCTAAAAGGTTGGTCGCTGACTGACGGCCTGTCTCTGACTTGCGTCCAAAGCTGTCATGATAACCAGCCGATCTTCTTATTATTATTGTTAATTCTCTTATCCACTTGCTTTCTGCCTTCCATCTTGCTCATTGGTCCTTATTTTATTATTATATGTTCTACTTTTCTCTTTATGTTTTTTCCATTCACGTTCCTGTTGTTGCTTTTTCTGAACGAAGTGTAAAGGCTCACAGCTTGATTGTTTATCCCTCCATCCAATCTTTTTCCATCCAACAACTTCTTAGACCAACACAACAACAACAACTAAAACTATGCACAATATTGTTTTTTAGAAACCTCTGTGTTGCCCCTTTCACAACGCATCCAGTGAAGAAACTTGTTTTCTCTTGAAAAAAAACAATCATCCAATCTATATTCCAGTGCCTGGATGAATGTTCCACTCCTCTGTGGCGAACATCAGATAACCAACGCCGAAGACATGTCCAAACGATTCTTAGCCTCCTTTTTTATTTCTTCTTCTCTTGGCTATTCTCATTCTCGTTGCTGTGCTTTAGAAGTCTTCTCTTTGGACCTACTTCCTCTTAACATCGCTTCAAGTACCACATGACCGTTTTTTAACTCAATCTACACAAAATTTATGCTCCATAGTTTATGCGATCTCATAAATAAATACAATTTATTTGCTCAATGTTTACCATAGTTTTTGTTGTTGTTGCTAAGGAGATTTCAATCAAGTGTAAGGTATATGTTTGATGCAACTTCTTCTTATGTTTGATGAGTCGGCAGACTGACAAAAGCAACTTGAGCTTTTTCTCATTTGTTGATATACAGCTGGATATCCATCTAAGCATTCAATTATCCATCCATCTGACGTTCATTCTGTTTGAGTACAATACATAGTATCGATCTTATCCTATGCCTATTCGTAGCTAACAGGTTTAGTTTTTCTTACTTATGGTGTGATTTAGAGTTTCTCTGGTTTGTTGTTGTTGATTAGGTTTTCCATTCTATTCGCCCGTCTTCTAAAGTTTCCTGTATACGGCCTTTGCAGCCACTCTCGGTCCACTTGCTCTTAAGCATAGAGAAAGAATAACTCTATGTTTTCCTTTCTCTATATCTTAAGTGAGGTGATTCACGATGTGTTGTTGCTATGGTAGATCAGCTGATTATTGAAGAGGTTCTTTTCAGGTTTTTTTAGGATTCTTGTAATGGTCCTTATGATTATTCGTATGATGGTGCTGGAGATGGATTTTTGTTTATTTCAATAGGAATAATTTCATGCGGTCCAGAAGATTGGGCTCTCGAATAGATTCTTAGGATTATATTTTTACAGGATCTCTAATTGGCTTAGTTCATCTGACCATACATGACTTATTTACATTGCTAACGTTTGATGAATCCTCAGATTGTTCTTTGGATGATGGCTATATACATCCTGAGATGGTCTTCAGATGATGGTCTATTAGATGCTTCTTCAGATGTTTATTTAGATAGTTCTTTAGTTGGTTCTCTAGATGCTTCTGTAGGCAGTTATTGAAATGGTTCATTAGATGGTTTCTTAGATGGTTCTTTACACGGTACTTTAGATGTTTGAAAAAATTACCTCGTTTTAACAGGTTTTTAGATGGTTCTCTTTGTTAGATGGGACAGTCGTGCTAAGTTGGGCCAAAAGTCGCATTAAAAACAAAAAGTTTTGATATTTTTGCAAGTCTTTACAACTTTAATATCTTCTTTGTTTGTCGAAAACAGTACAAACAGTTGGCAAGCCGGTCTCATGGTAAGTTGCAACGCTAATAGCCGCTATGAGATAATTCTTTTTATTCCACTTTTTAGTTCTTTGGCGTGCTCACTGGTGCTTTGATTTCTCCTTTTCTTCTTATCATTTATTGAATCACGTGTTATTGTTGTTGTTTTTGCCTCCATTTTTCAGTAGCTGCTTTTTATTGCATCTTCAACTTTGTACCAGTTTCAGACCTTTTTTTGTAGTAGTAACTTTTTATTATTTGTTTATTTATATTTCCTTTTTGGATTGCATCAAAATTGCTTTTTGTGGTTTTTTTCTTTGTCTTCTGTACGTATCGTTGTATGTCTGACTCTATATGCAATGTAGAAATTTATTCCCCCCCCCCCCCCCCCCTACCCCTTCCTTTAATTTAACCTGAGCGAAGTTTGTTTTTTAATGACTTTTTTTTGTAGTTCCAAAAACACTAGTACAAAACACTATGCATGGTTTGTTTTTTAAAGTTTCCTGTTTTGTCTGACTTCGTTCCTATCCCATCTCACCCTAATCCAACACAGCCCATCATGTAAGCTTGTATTAATAGCGGGTTATAGTTTTGTATATAGTTTTTTAGCTGTTTTCTTTTGTCTTAATTGTTAAGTGAAATAAAATTAAATTAAATCAAATGATATAAAAACATAAAATTGGTTAAAACAACCTCTCATCCTAAAATCATTCCACAAACAAATTTCTTGTTCACACGATCATTTCCGTTCGTTTCCTTCAATCAGGCTGAATCAAATGCATATACAGACATGTACAGAAGCTCATGGATACCCTTTTACACACAGGATAGGCTAGGCTTTTCGCCTGTATTTGGTGCGTTTACAATACATAATCCGCTTTAAGATTGTTTTTTTTTTTGTGTTTCCCTTTGAATTCAATAAAAACTCAGCAATAATACAACAAAGCTAAACGAAACTCTTCTTCCTTCGAAAATAAGTTCTGAATACGTTATAAATGAGTGTGTGTTTGATTGAGTATGAGTACTTTGCACTTAAGACTCATCTAAGTTAATCCTGTCAGAATAAACACACGGGTTTAATCAGAAACATCCTCTTTTCTGCTGTTATTTGTTATTTGTGTTATTTGAGAGTCGTTCAAAATGAAAGTGAAAATGTGAGTAGGTGGATAAAGGAAATGGGAATGGTGAACGACAAGAAGTGTTGGATCAGAAAAGCGGTTTTGTATGTCATTAGGATAAAAAGACACACGTTGTAGGCTGAAAGTAGACGTGGAGGGCAATGAAGAGAAGGAGGAAGTAGGAGTAGAAAAATTATAACCATAAGACCAACAACAAGAAGTTGAAAAAGAGCAACAGCATACACAGAATGCAATGAAAGGGATTTTATTTTATTTCATTTATTGGGTGTCTTTTAATCGAATTGCACTCAAAGAAGCTGATGTTTGTCACAAAGCTTAACGGGACTCAAGTGGGTTAACGGGACTCGAGTATGTATACGGTACTTAAGTGTGTCGCACCAGAATGTGCGACGGATGCAGTTTATGTAAACACAACGTAAGTAATTACATTCGGAGGTGAGTACTCAAACGGAGTACTTGTCCTCAACGAAGTCTTTTCTTCTTCTTTAACCTTGTCTTGTTGCTATTCAATTGAATCCCACGTGTCAATCGCACGTTTGAGTCTGAAGCCATAGTCTTTCTGCTGTTGCTAAGGACTTGCATGTGAAACGTGGCTTTTGCTCTTTGCTTCTGCAGCCGAAGACACCAGAATTGCGCCGATCAGAAGAAAAATGAAATTTGAGAATATGACATGAACTCGACTAGAACTGGACTCGAACTTCCGTTATTTGCATGAGCTTTCCTCATCGTTTCGTTGGTTCGAATCTTCCAGCGAATTCGAATGAATGAATTTAATGATGACGACGATGACGATGCTTCGATGAAGCTGATTCTTTTTGGGTCCTTTGGAGGTCGGTTGGAGGTCGTCTTTGCCACCATCGTTAAAGCGACTCAGGCTCTACTTTATGTATGTGACTATTTGGAAGCTCGTCCACCCGCCTCTCCGTCACGTTTTGCCCTTTGGGCGTCCCGAGGTTGGGAGTGTTTTCGGTGGTATTTGGACTTGAGCAAACAGGTTGATGGATTTATTTATTGTCCATTTCAACGTCGTAGCGGCGGATACTTCATCAAACTGCTCCTCGAACAGAGCCTTGAATTTTTCAAATTCGAAGGACTGATTTTCTTTTCTGGTCCAATTCTAGTTTCGGTTTTTTTCGCCATCCACTTCCGTGTTATTTTGTGTAAACTTCCTCATCTATTCCTATTGTGCGTTTTGGGTTTATTTTTCTCGTATTATTTTTTGGATTCTATGAAATTCCTTTGTTTTTATTGAAACCTTTGCATTCCACTATGCAATTTATTTTCGTCTTTCACCACCGTTTCCTTCTACTTTCGCCTCCTCCTCTTCTTCCTTTGACAACTCTCACCACCTTTTCCCTTCTCATTCTCCACCGTTTTCGCTATGACAAAAGGTATGATTACCTGACAAAATATTTATTTAAGGGAAATAAATAAGAAATAACTTTTGTTATTAAAATTCCATTCATTTGTTGGACTGCTTTCCTCTTTTGTCCTCTCCACTCTTCTTCTTTTTTTTCTTTTTCATACACTTCTCAAAAAATAACTTTAAAGCCTCATTCACGATTCTGTCAATAACAATCAGTTTAGGTTTCTGTGTCCTTTCGACCGTCGCCTTTTAAGCAATCTTTTGCCCAATAAAAACAAACTAAAATTTGAATTTTCAATACTATTGCGTTTTTAACTCAGCATCACTCGTATTTCCTTATTTCAAATCAATTTAAATTTCATATCTTTCAATTAATTTCTTTTCATTTCAAATCTTTTTGATTAATTTTTATTTTTTTTTTTTTTTTTTTTTTTTTTTTAAAATAATTTAAAAAAAATAAAGAAAAATAAAATAAAAATATAAATACATAGACTTTTGGTGCAGAAGTGGTTCCTGTTGTGGCTTCTTTGGGTTCCAATTTGAACCCTATTGTACCCTCCTCGCTGGGCAACAATAATTTAATCAAAGTGCCTACGGATAAAACATCGAAAAATTTGGCGCAGGGGCAGAGCCTCATGAGCGCATGTTTTGAGGGCGGTGCTGAGGGACATAGTTCTGTCCAAGATCCGGGTTTGCAGTGTAGCAATGTCTTTGCTTTCAACAACCAAACGACTGCTTCGAGGCCACCTTCTGTTCGACATCAAGATTTTTTGACGTCGATTTCGTCTGAGTTGCCGGTTGGAATGGATTGTTCCAGTGCGCACAGCAATGACAAAGAGGAAAATATCGAAAGGGAAGTTGTGAAGCGTCGCAGGACTGAAAGCGGTGTCACATTGAACTTGTCGTCTTTCGGCACATGCAATCGGGATTCTCATTCTCAAGCGCAGCAGAAACAGATAAGTTCTCAAAATCGTTTTGCCCTTTTAGGAGAATTGAATATCGAGCCTGATGCGACTACTGTTTTGCCAAAAAAAATTGACCATCAAAAGAGTTTCAAGGCCAATCATCTTAAAAAAGACAATTCTTTTTGTCCACCCATTTTTCTATATCGGGTTGATATTAATAGTTTAGTTAAGCAACTGACTGAGAAAAACGTTACTTTTAAAATTGTGAACAAAAGCAAATTTAAGAGTAAATTGTACCTCAAAGATCCTTCGGCGCATACTGAAATGATGAAACTTTTAAGAGAAAAAAGTGTTGAGTCATACTCATACACTCCTAAACAACTTAAACACGTTAGACTAGTTCTGCGAGGACTGTATTACAAAACAGATATTGAAGATATCAAGGCTGCTATTGAGTTGCTAGTTCCAAATACAATTTCCGAAGTTTCAAAATTCTCAACAGTTAATTCGAGAAAAAACAACTTCGAGACAGGTTTATTTCTTGTAACACTAATTTTAGGAAAGCCCCCGAATGAGATTTCGGGTCTTAAATCTCTTCTTAATCAACGTATCACTTGGGAATCTCCCAGAGGTTCCAAGAAAGAAGTGCAGTGTTGGCATTGCCAGAAATGGGGGCACATGTCCAATAACTGTAATAGACCCTTTTCGTGCGTTAAATGCGACCAAACGCATTTACCAGGAGCGTGTAAGTTTGTTTCCAATGCGAACAATTTGCCTTATTGTGTGAATTGCAAACAGTCTGGTCATCCTTCTAGCTTTAGAGGATGTCCCGTATACAAGAAGTTCGTTGAAACTAAAAGGAATCGTAATAATGAATCTGTTGATAGAAAAATGATGGCTTCAGCAAATGTGGTCACTTCAATTAACAATTCGAAGTTTGTAAATCCTAACAAGTCTTTTGCTAGTCTCTTTAAAGTTTCTGAAGCAAAGAAAACCGCAAAACCGGCTTTAATTGAGGAATTCTTAAAAATTGCCAAGTCACTGTGTCAACCAGTCGAGTTTTCGTTAGAAGACAAAATTGCGTTATTTTTATCAGATTACAAATCGCTGACTAAAGTGGAAGCTAAAAAACGTTGCTTGACTCTTCTGCAAGAAGTTAACGATTCCTATGGTCCGTGATTTCCTTAATGTTCTTTCTTTTAATGTAAGGTCACTGATTGATGTGAGCCGAAGATTAGAGCTAATACAATTATTAAAACTAAATAATATTGACGTTGCGTTCGT
The DNA here is from genome assembly GCA_937620795.1 of Thecophora atra. Classification (NCBI taxonomy): domain Eukaryota; kingdom Metazoa; phylum Arthropoda; class Insecta; order Diptera; family Conopidae; genus Thecophora; species Thecophora atra. Next base: position 70,677,025 of record OW569397.1, on the reverse strand, counting down.
ACAGGAATCTCACTTAAGAGCTAATCAAAAAGTTTACCTGGAAGATTTTAGTTTTCTTCGTGATAATAGTCACCTTGGTGTTGGCATAGTGCTACGTAAATCTTTAAATTTTTCGAAACTTAATTGTGCTGGAATTACTTTTCCAAATTTATTGCTTTCAATTGATACACTAGTGGCTGGTGATTTAAAAAAAATTTTGTTCGGGTCTTTTTATATTCCGTGTAATTTTCCACATTCTTTAATTATCGATGGGCTATCAAACTTTGCGCGCTTTTCTCAAAATTTTGATGGAGCTATTGTTGGAGGAGACTTCAATTCAAAAAACACTGACTGGGGTGACTCCTCAAACAATACGAATGGTAATGCTCTTTTCACTTGGTTACAACACAATGTGCTCAGCTTCACTAGATTATCGGACTCGACACCTTCTTATCCTAACGGTTCATCTTTTCTCGACCACTTCTTAATTAGTTCAAATCTTTTAAATATCACAAATCCAAATTTTGAAATTTCCAGTCTTCCTTCCTTTTCGGATCATTTTCCTCTTAAATTGCGTATAAGATTCACGGATTTTGACTTTGTTCTTCATTCCCCGCGTTTTTTCACCACCTTCAAAAGAACCAATTGGGATACGTTTAGAAATGATTTTGTTAATGTTTTATTAGACAATTTTCCTCCCACTGATAGAAATTTAAGTAATCACGAAATAGATACTTTCATAGCGCTGTTTTCAAATTCTTTAAATTCATTAGTTGCGATTCATTCTGAAAAAATTATTAGAGGAAATAAAAAAATTATTATCTCTGACAATGTAAAATACCTGTTCAAAATCAAACATCGCTGGCAGAGGGATTTGAAACGTATTTATCATTATTATATGAACCGTTCAAGTCCAAGCTACTTACTCCTGTCTAAGCAAATTCAATTGTTGAGCATCATTATTAAAAAACAAGTGGAAATTGAACATTCTAAAATTTTTAGCGATAAACTTAGCAAAATTGTGCCAGGTCCAAGGGCGCATAAACAAATCTATAATTTAATAGGATCGAAAAAAAAATCACTACCAACCAATCTTTCTATTAACGGCGTCGATATTCAAAATAACGATGAAAAAGTGCAACATTTGCTAGCTCATTTCTCGAATATTTACATGGGTTGTCCTCTTGGTAGGGACACTTCCTTTATAGAAAATACACTAACAAATATTTTTGCTCAAGAATCACAAAGCACACATATTTTCAGTAATGATTTTAGTGCACTTAATGAATGCAACCATCCTAAGTTGACTGATTTGGACGAAGTTCTTTCTTGTGTTGTTGAATTGAATAGCAAAAAGTCTTCTGGACTAGACGGGATTTCAAATTTCTTAATTAAAAAGTTTCCTATGAAAGCTTTTCAGTTTATTGCAATTGTTTTTAATAATTGTTTAAATAATTCATATTTTCCTGACGCGTGGAAAATCTCCAAGATTGTTCCAATTCAAAAAAAGTCAAACAGTTTTGAGTTAAATAACCTGAGACCAATTTCTTTGTTATCTAACCTTGGAAAACTTTTTGAAAAAGTTATTCGTAAAATTATGGACGTCGGGACAGATCCTTCTTATATTCCAAACTTGCAATTTGGTTTCAAAAAGGGTCACTCAACTGTTGATGCTTTATTGAAATTTCAAAATGATATAGTTTCCAACTTGCGGATTCGTCGTTGCACCGTTGCAATTTCCTTAGACATTGAAAAGGCTTTTGATCATGCTTACCATAACGGAATCCTTTTTAAAATGTTTCAAATTGGCTTCGATTCTTTAATTATTAAATTATTTAAGAGTTTCTTTGTCAACAGAAAGTTTTGTGTCCTTTTTAATGGAATGCTTTCAGATATTGGAGACATAAATTGTGGAGTTCCTCAGGGTTCTATCTTAGCACCTCATCTTTTCAATATTTTCATGTACGATTTCCCTCATGTCGGTCCTAATTCAACGGGTCTCTTGTATGCTGATGACTCTCTTCTGTACTCTCACCACGAGTCTCCTAAAATCGCGCTATACCAGACTGCGCAACATCTGCAAATTGTTCAACATTTTTACGAGGACTGGGGTATTAAAATTAATGCATCGAAAAGTGAAGCCATATGCATCAGGAATGCTTCTGGAAAATGCAAATCGTTTGTAGTTCCTGAAAGCAAAACTTTACATTATGCTTTGAATGGGTCTGAGATTCCTTTCAGGGATTCCATAAAATATCTTGGCATTAATTTTTACAGTCTTCTGAAATTTAACAAACATGCAAGAATTGTTTTAAGAAAAGCTTACAGAATCTTGGGCACTTTTTCAAGTATTTTTTGTAACAAAAGTTTACCCAAGAAAACAAAACTTTTGTTATATAAAACCTGTATTAGACCTGTAATCTTGTATGGCTTTCCTATTTGGTTTAACGTTTCTCCTTCAGTCATTAGAGAATTTGAAATTTTGGAACGAAAGGTCTTAAGGCATTGTATTGGAAAGTATTTCCAATCTCCCACAAAACGTTACTCGAATCGGTTCGTTTATTCGGAAGCTAAAGTATTTCCAATTGGCCTTTATGTTTCGGATATTCTAAATCGTTTTGTCAATAGAATTTCTTGCCATGTCAATAGCAGCATCCTTGATATCTTTAACCAACAGAGAGCGTTTAGCTGTTCAAATGTAAGGTATTTGTCACCTGTTGGCTTCATTAATGAAGCTGCGGCTAATTTTGATTTAAATGCATCTCTCTGTCATAATTTTTATAAGAATGCAACCCCTGATTCCCATAGAGGTTAGCCTTTAATGTATCTAAGAGGTTTGTTTACTCTTCTTTTTGTTGTTGTTTTTTCGTAGATTTAAGTTAGCATTAAGTCTATATTTTAGGTTAGGAGATATACTCTCAATACCTGTAAGCTCCGGGAGCAAGAGCGATTCACATGAATGTTTTTGTTAACTTCAATCTTTCTCTTTATATATTTAAGTACGATACTGTTGTTCAATTATGTTTTGAAGATAATACATTATAGTCTTTAATTTTGTTAACACTTTCATATGAATTTTATAACTTATAACTTGTTTTGAAAAAGGCTCAATAAACAAAATTTGAATTTGAATTTTGATTAATTTTTAATCATTTCAATTCATTATGTTTGTATTTTAAAGTCTATTTCAAGTGATTTTAATTTTCTTTATTAAATTTAGAAACCTTTTTTAGTTTAGTTAATCAAATTAACTGATTTGTTATTTAAATAGACTTTTAAACGAGTTTTTAAAAGACTTAAAAATGGATAAATATTTTTCACATACTATACATTATTTTTTAAGTATCTCATTTTTAAAAACATTAAATTAACCAAAAAAAAAAATTTGGTTAACTGGCCTCAGATACAAAATTTCAACTTTCTACTTCTATCCGTTTTTGAGTAATTGGAGATACGTCACGACCAAACTAGTCAAAATGTACTCAGGTGTCACCACGACCATTAAAATCTCATCAAAATTTCTCACGACTACAATACTTTCTCGTAAGTACAGCGTATACAGTAAAAAATTGATTAATTAATTGACAAGTAGTGATTTTAAAAAAAATTTTAAAAAATAGGTTGATTATGTCTTTCAAAAGTAAATTTATAAAAAGTCTTTTACATAACGTGATCCTTAAATTGTAAATTGATTTAAACATGGCTTTAAAAGTGATATCGCGTGAAGAGAGGTTGTGGCGTGGGAGTTAGTTTTACCTTACTCCCTTTTTTCTGTAGATTTCGTATTTGTTATTTCCGACAAGTTTGTGCTAATGATGTGTTAATTGCTATTTGCTAGCGATGTCGGACCATCGGCTTTTAATGGGTTAGGCAAATGCTAGGCCGCAACAAAGAAGCAAACTACAATTTATTCATTATCACGTTTGTAATGCTTGAAAATAATAATGCTAACAAAAACTTTGCAGCTGCCTGACAGAAAGCTGATTATTTAGATAACTAGTGGCAGATTTGTTTGCTGACTCGTTAATTGATCCACTATCTGAGGCTGCATACATATACATACGTATACGTATATATATGCATCCATATGCTCGTTGGTTGAATCACTCGTTACATAACTCCTGGTTGGATATATATGGTCGTTGCTTTATAGTTGGCATTGTAGGGAACCAGGGATTTTTTAAAACAACGAGTAGAATCTCATGTAATCTCTTTATGTACATATGCTCGTTGTAAATCCCTCGTTAATGGGTTGCTGCTCTGGATCTATGGCTCGTTGGCTCGCGTAAATCACTTGTTAGTTAACACGTTAGCCTGCTTTTTGTCACGCCTACTTTAAATGCTGAGAGTCTGCGTTATCGGCTTTTGTCCCAAAATTTTCACTTTCGTCCAGACTCGTTAGTCTGTTCGTTTTTTCGTCTTTTTCTGTCTGTCCGTCGGTGGAACGTAGCAAGTTGCTACTAGCAACACACGCGCAAAGCAACATCCTCAAAATTGTTTTTATTGCTATTGTTGGCATTGTCGTTATATTTGTAGTATATTTTTTTATCTATATTCTTTGCGTACTTAATAAAAAATTCAGAAAGCAAACTTGATTCGTTAACCAATCTACTTGATAAAGAATCCGTTTAACTTCACCGGCGGACGCACCTTTCTCAGCGGTGTATACACATCGCCTTTCGCAAATATCTGGAAGTAGAGATATAAAGACGGACGGACGGACGGACAGACCGGCGGATTTCATAGCATAGCGTTGCGAAGGCTAAAAATCATTTGAATGCATCATCTACATTTATCAATATTCAACACGCGAACCTCTTCCGCGTCGCGTATCGCAACCAAAACCTAGACTTCCCGTTATCCCCTTTTCTAGTCCTCTTCCAAATTATGCTTCGGTCAGTTGTAGCCATCCTGTAACGAATTGTTTTCATAACATTTTCTATAACTTTATATTGCTGTGTGCTGTAATTGTTGTCGAACAGAGCAAACTGTTCTCTAGCTGTTTTTTCTAAATACCTTTTTTAATTTTTTTCAAAATTTCGTTTGGCGCTGGGCAACGATGAACTGTTGGAAGAAGAAGGCGTCGCGAGAGGAGCCTAAACCGAGAACCGGTTGGATGTTTGACGACATTTCAGCTTTGTTTCTATATACACACAACAAAAGGATAAAAAACAAAAGCAAAAGCACTCTACCATAGATTTACAAATATCAAATAATACATTAGAAAGGCTAAAAATTATCCAATAAAAACACCAACTCAAAGGGTAAATGATAAGCAATTAAAACAAACTGAAGTAAATGCTACAAAATGATATTAAAAAAGTTAATGACAATTTAATAAAGGAAATTGCAATAATTGCAATTTAAGAAACTAATGAATATCGTAAATTAATTAGTTAAAAAAAGTTAGAGAAATGATATAAATGCCTCTGAAAAATAAATTTAAAAAGTAAAAAAAAATCGTAAAAAAGAAATATGACAACAACAAAATGAAATAATCAAAAAAATTGTAAAATGAAATATGACAACAACAAAATGAAATCATCAAAAAATAACAGACGAAAAATGCATATTAAAGAAATAAAAAGTGAGAATTAGTGACACGACAGTAAGACGTACATATAACATTGCAATTGTTCGATTGAACAATTTTTCAATTTGTTTTTGTTTTCTGTGGAAAACTGTCAACGTCGAATTTATCAGAGAAAAATTAAAGCAGATGAACCCTTGTTTTTAGCAATTAAAAATATTGCTGTCGACGAGGCCAAATTTCCATTAAAACAGGGTTGGAGATACTCTTATATTAAAACTAGTAAAGGTGTTGTCTACAGCCGGGCTGTAGCCGAAATACCCTACACCTTAAAGCTGCATATATACTCGTATATATATTTAGAAGTGGTGTGATATAATATACTCGTATATATATACAATATATATATTATATATCTAATAAAAATATACAATATATATATAATAATAATAATAATAAAAAAAAAAAAAAAATTTACAGTGGGCGGATCACGCCCATATTTAGCATATTAACTGGAAGCATTAGTCTAAACCTACATATAAAATTTTCTTGTCTTCTCTCAAAAAGTGATGCTGATATGGCTTTTTTAATAGGCAAAACAGAGGTACCTGCACTCTCGATATAAAAAGTAGGCGTGGGCCTTGGGCGATTTTGCCCATTTTCAATACGAAACACCCCAACATAGCAACGAATATTTTTGCCAAATTTCATTTTGAAATGTTAATCCGTTCTCCTGTGATCGTGATTTCAACGGACAGACAGACAGACAGACAGACGGACAGACATCGTTATTTCAATTTTGGAGGTGATGCTGATCAAGAATATATATACTTTTCCATACCTATCTTGTCTAGTTCTATGCGTTACACACTCCGGTAGAAAGTGAATATACCCTCAACCTTAAGGTGTAGGGTATAAAAAGAGGTTTGCAGTAAAATAATTGCACAAAGATAGTTTTTATACCCTACACCTTAAGGTTGATTGTATATTCACTTTCTACCGGAGTGTGTAACGCATAGAACTAGACAAGATAGGTATGGAAAAGTATATATATTCTTGATCAGCATCACCACCGAAGTTGAAATAACGATGTCTGTCCGTCTGTCTGTCTGTCTGTCTGTCCGTTGAAATCACGATCACAGGAGAACGGATTAAGATTTCAAAATTAAATTTGGCGAAAATATTCGTTGCTATGTTGGGGTGTTTCGTATTGAAAATGGGCAAAATCGCCCGAGGACCACACCTACTTTTTATATCGAGAGTGCAGGTACCTCTGTTTTGCCTATTAAAAATGGCCATGTCAGCATCACTTTTTGAGAGAAGACAAGAAAATTTTATATGTAGGTTTAGACTAATGCTTCCAGTTAATATGCCAAATATGGGCGTGATCCGCCAACTTTAAAAAAAAAATTTTTGTTTTTATTATTATTATTATATATATATTGTATATTTATTATTAGATATATAATGTAGACAACACCTTTACTAGTTAGTACTAAAATACGAATACATTACTAAGGGAAGTACTTGCAAGATTGCAGAAGGCAGAAGGATATTGCAGATTGCAGCAATCGAAAAATCGAAAGCTTAAATAAAAAAATAAATGTTGGGTGTTTCCATGGAGACCAGCTAAAAGATTGAGGAAAATATTTCAGAAGTTAGAGATTGATTGGCTGCGAAGTCGATAGGAAATTGGAATATTATTAAATTGTGAAGAAATAATGTTAATAATAATAATTTTAATAATAAAATTTTTGGAAAAAATATACAATATCCTCTTATTATAGTAAAAAGAGATCCCCGATCCCACATTTAATAGAAAGTCATAATAATTAAAACTTTTTAATAATTTTATCTTATAATAAAACAAGTATGTATGTATTATAAAATATGCAATCTATTAAAAAAAAAAGAATATAGCAGCTAAACAAGCCTAAATTGACATAATTTTACTTCTTTCTTTGTCGATGCTTTATAAGAGAATATGATGTTCTCTATACCACATTTTCTATTGCTTTTTTATTGTCTACTGTCTTTGCTCTTCTCTTTTGATGTTTACGTTGATCATCTTTATCTAATTTGTATACCACCAATTTTGTTGTTTACTTCATCTTTTTTTTTTATTGTCAGTTTTTAAATTTTTTGCTTTTTTCTTTTCTTTTTGTATTCACATAAATACGTTTCCATTGTATAAAGCATCCGCAAAATCAGCAACAATAACCACAACAATCATAGTAACAATAACCATAATAGTCAACAACGGTTACTAATATCATGTTACTTCATAACAACCACTAAAAGAAAACGATATAATTAGTTTTACCTTCTATTTTTATGAGTTTTTTAATTAATGTTGGATCTTTGATAACGTCTTCTTCTTGTTTTCTCCTTTACTCCTCGTTTTCATCATACAAAAATAGAAGCCTCCAAAAGTATGAAACAGTAGGATACCAAAATTCAATTCGTCTGAAATAGAGGATATATGTACATACGAGACTCTTACGAGTACATGTGAAGATATTGAGTAGCCAGCGGAACCGTTCATGATATCGGAATAAAATTTGTCCACCATACCATATGATCATAGAGATTATAATACTCTCTATGATATGATATTGTATCCAGGTTGGTGTTATAAAGGTGCAAAATCGGTCAAACAACACGGCTCCTTTTTATACCGGAAAAAAATCGTACCACTGTTTTTATGCTTTTGAAATTGATAAAGTATCGTGAAGTTTTGATTATAACTACAAAAGAGCATTTCTGTACACATATATAGTAACATTATCTAGTAAAAATCAAAAAATCAACCACAAATCAAATACGAAAGGACATAAGGCGTCCTATTTTAGAGCTGTATTTCTCAGGTATTTGCTCAAGCCCCGGTATAAATGCATTAGAGAATATTTGCATCGAAAAAAATTGGCACGAGATGCAAACATAAATTTTTTCCATGTGGTGTGATATATAAAATCTAAATTTTATTGTGAGATGTGTTTTTTCCATTATTCGTTCTCTTGAAATTTTACAGCACTACGCAGTGCTTCATAGTCAACGAAACTCAAATCCTTTGTTTTTTGTCATAGAGAAATATTGAAGTATGTGCAGAAGTGTTCAGATCATTAGAACGCCGAGGGGATGGAGATGAGGCAGTTGTTTTCCAATGTAAACTTTCCATGATGATTTTTCACTGTTTTATCTCCCATATTACTTCCTTGTATACGTAGTAAATACAAGAAAGTATTTCGATATTGAGATTTTGATGGTAACACACATTTTGACCATCGCGGAGTCCATTTTGACTAGTTTGGTCGTGACGTGTGTACGTATGTACGTATGTACGTATGTACGTATGTACGTCTGTACGTATGTACGTATGTACGTCTGTACGTCTGTACGTATGTACGTATGTACGTATGTACGTCTGTACGTATGTACGTCTGTACGTCTGTACGTATGTACGTATGTACGTATCCTCAATAACTTAAAAACGGAGAATCGTAGAAACTTAAAATTTGGTATTTGAGACTCTTATAAGACCTAGTTGTGCACCTCCCTTTTTGGATGCAATCGGTTGCGCGAAAAGGACACTTCTCATATAGTTTTTTCAAATTTCATACATTACTCAAAAACAAACACTCCTAGAAAGTATATTGGGCCTTACATAAGACACAATTTTGTAGCTCCAATTTTAATGATGGTTCGCACCAAAAGGACTCTTCGCTAAAGGAACACGAAGCATGCATTATCCGAATTACATAAATGATAATGATAAATGAATGTTATGCTGCTATATCTTTTACAAAAATTGGTTGTACCCTTACAGAACTAAACAGGGAAATCAAAATTACTACGATTGATAGTTAAAGCTGTGTGGAAACAAATTTGTACTTCCTTGTTTTTACTTACTACTATTTAAATTATTTAAATTAAGAGAAGCCTATGAAATTTTTTTCATTATGGAAGTAAAAATATTTAAAATTTTTAAAACTTCAATTTTAAAATATAAATAAAATATATCAACCACTCTTGAAATAAAACCAAACAATTGCCGTCATACAAGGAAGTTATGTGTTGCCCACATCAGATATTTTATTATTGCTATTATTTTAGTTGATATTAAAAAAAAAAAAAAATCCAAATAAGTTATTGGTTTTTTGCTTCTGGGTTTTTGTGCTTCTTCTTCTTAATCCTCTCGTTAAATGATCACGAATAATTTCAAAGAAGTTTTCAGATGCTTTTTGTTTTGTAAATTTATAATTTTTTGATTAATTGCGACAGGTTTTTTCAAGAAAATAGAACCAATTTTTTTATTTTCCCTTCGTGGATGTAACAAAAACAAGCTATTGGCGACTCATGCATGACGTGGCCATGGACACATGACAGATATACATATTCATGTATATCTAACGTATAACAGATAGAATTCGTAGTAAATCTGTCGAATATTTCTATTGCGACACGAGAGAAAAAGTAGGCATCGCAAGTTCCAGATGTTAATCGGATCAACGTGTTTATTAGCTCTTTAACCCAAGAGTCTCTTCACTCGAGACGAAACTCATATAAATTACCATGTCACGATTTTATACTTTAGTATTTCTTAGATTAAATCTTGGAGATAAATTCTCTATACAAACGATGCTTAAAAAGATTTATCCAGCTTAAAGTTTATAGAAATCTTGGTAATTTTTATCTTAACAAGCCAATCTCGTGGTGAAAGTCTTATAAACTAATCCGTGCCGTTATTGAGCATTTATATAGCTTATAAAGTGAAAACTAGTCTTACGAGTGACAAATAAAATTGTGTTTGATGCTGATTAAGGTAAGTACAATAAACATTTTATAAGGATTCGTGTAAAAACATGCATGATCTTGATTTTTTTCGTATAAAGCTATATGTTGTAGAAATGCAACATTATGCATTGCGAACCATTTAAAAGTTTAACTAAAGGTGTTATTTTGAAGACTGTTTTATTCTTATTTTAGCCATGTCAAAGCGACTTTACAGAAAGGTTCTTAGCGATGCTGAGGTGCAACATTTGGTTGATAATTTAAGTGATATTAGTGAAGATATGGACTTTTCGGACGTAGATTCTATGGCTGATCCAGAGTTTTTACCCGATAATCTCTTCGAAGAACAAGAAGAAGAACAATTACAAACTGCTGAAATATACAATATGATTTTACCATCTGCACTACCATCCGCTTCAAAAAACAAGAAACCTACAAGAACCGCAATAAAATGGAAAAATAAAAATCTTTCTTTGAATGAGGCTCAACTAAACTTTAGAGGAAATGAAAGTATGCCAAATGCACTTCTGGAAATGGACACTCCATATGAATGTTTTCAGCATTACTTTTCGGATGATTTATTGGAAAATATTGTTAGTGAATCAAATTTATATGCTCAACAAGCTGATGTAAATAATCCACTACACCTGTCTGTCACTGAACTTAGAAGATACATTGGTATTATTATTTATATGTCTCTCGTACGGCTACCGAACACTCGCCATTATTGGGCACCAGATATTGGTATTGACATAATATCAAACATAATGACGATAAATAGATTTGAGAAAATTCGCAGGTATTTGCATTTCAACGATAATAACAAACATTTACCTCGGGATCATCCGAATCACGACAGAATTCATAAAATAAGACCGATCATTACTCATTTGAATGCAAAAAATTGTACAGTACCATTCGAAGCTCAGCTTTCAGTTGATGAACAACTATGTTCTACCAAAGTACATCACTATATGAAGCAGTACTTACCGATGAAACCTCACAAATGGGGATTTAAACTATTTGTTCTTTGTGGTATAAGTGGGTACGCTTATAACTTTGAAGTCTATTCTGGCCAAGAAAATAATGACAGACAAAGGATAGATGCAGATGAACCAGATCTAGGTGCTTCTGCTAACGTAGTGGTTCGATTATCAAGAACTATACCTAGAAACCAAAATTACAGACTATATTTTGACAATTATTATACAACTCCATCTTTGATGGTATACCTAGCACAGAACGGAATATACAGCGTGGGAACTGTACGCCGCAATAGAATAACAAATTGTAAGTTACCAACTGAAAAAGATATGAAGCAGGATCCGAGGGGCACTTCTTACGAGTATGTAGGCGACCTTGATGGGATAGATATATCTTCAGTGGCTTGGAAAGACAACAAGATAGTGACTCTTCTATCAACGTTTGCTGGAAAACTCCCATTAACCTCTGTAAACAGGTATGACAAAAGAAATAAAACTACTGCAGAAATTAGTTGTCCCTTCGTTATAAAAGAATATAACCGTCACATGGGTGGAGTGGACTTACTTGATGCCTTTATGGCAAGGCATAAAATATTAATTAAAAGTAAAAAATGGTATATTCGCCTCTTTTATCATTTCCTCGATATGACACTAGCTAACTCGTGGATTTTATTAAAAAAAGTATTTGAAACGACACCAAGTAGGCAACAAGCAATTACACTTTTCGAGTTCCGGAAACAAGTAGCACTATCCCTTATAATGATTGGACAACACAACCCAATTAAACGAGGTCGTCCAAGTAATAATACTGTGGAAGGAATGATAACTGCTAAGAAGAAATGTGGTCCTGCTCAGCATGCTCCTCCAAAGGATGTTCGCCTTGATCAAGTAGGGCATTGGATAGTATGGACAGATGTACGTGGTCGATGCAAGTACCCGAGCTGCAAAGGATATTCACAAACTCTATGTGAGAAATGTGGCGTCAATTTGTGTTGTAACAAAAAAAACAACTGTTTCAAAAATTATCATACAAATTTATAATTTTGTAATTTAATGCATAAAGTTGCAGAAATGCAACAATTAGTTTTTTATTAAAAACATTTTTTTACTGTTATTAATAAAATTATTGTTATTTTTCTCTAAAAGAAGATATCAAAACAAACATTTGTAATTATTTTCAACAATTTTAAAAAAATCATGCACTTAAGGGTCAAAGGCCTATGCTTTATCTCTTATTTTCGAAAGATTCAAAGTCTAAATCAAAAAAAGATTAAAAGAGTCTGTAAAATGGGTAATTAGGGAGCTTTTCGTAACGTGTATCCATTTCTAGCTCCTCAAACACAAACTCAAACTCGAGATTTTAACGGTCGGAGAGTACCGTCCATCAACGACGAACAAAAGATTTCGGACGTTTCAGTCCAAGACACTCCAAACCCGATTTAGCTTGGATAGTCGTTAGCTCCACAAACATCTCTAAGGTAGAGATACAAAATCTCCAATATTAAACGTCATTCGTCCCACACTATCTATAAGACTTTATATTAATTTAATAGGCTTGATTATAATACATCGATAGGCTAAAACACATCCCAAAGTATCGTATGCTACTTTGAGATTTTGAGCCGGAATTTGTAACGCATTTTACGGGACTCAGGGAGAAGCCAGAATTTAGTATATTGGACGGTAAAGCATATCGACTATAAATCTCTTCAAGCGCAATTTCTAGACCACAGAAGAATACTTCCAAATCGTTTGTCATATTATTAACATCGGATTAACCTCGGGACCCATAAACATCATCCAAATTTGACACTATGTATGTACCTCAAGATTAAATTGATACTAGACTGAACCGTCTCTGAGTGGGAATATTTTGTGGGCTAATTTTTTCCGCTGTCTCATCGAAGCTGCAAGAAATAATTGAAAGTTTATAAAGTGATCGATTGATGTATCGCGCGGTCTATTTTTCTTTCATGATCACGTGATTACGAATGATAAATAATATAAGCAAAAACAGAAAGTAAATAAAAAGCTAAGTAAAAAAACAAAAAAATACAATAAAATTCAAGAATAGAAAAAAACAAGAAAAAAAAAGGGATGGGAATCGAAAAAATATGGTTTTGGTAACGCGCTGTTAGGGAAGAAACCAGCAGAGCAACGTGAAGTGAATCAGCGAAGTTGAAAAGAGAAATAATAAATTATAAAGAACAGAGAAAAAGAACCAAGTTGTTTATTTCCCGAAAGGCAAAATGAAGGTCATTGGGAATAGACTTGAGCGTAAGCAGAAGCAACAATAAATTAAGGAAAAACATAGAAACTAATGTAAAGCAGTGAAATGGGTAGCGAATAATTGAATTTTTTGTCAGCATTGTTAGCAGGGTATGTAAGCGCACGCTCATTTTTGAACCCGACCGCGTGCGCGTGCGCTAAAAAAATTTTTTATTGAACCCGACCGCGTGCGCGTGCGCTAAAAAAATTTTTAGCGCACGCGCACGCGGTCGGGTTCAAAAAAAAATTTTTTTATTGAACGCGCACGCGGTCGGGTTCAATAAAAAATATTTTAAGCGCACGCGCACGCGATGTAATGCATGTCGGACCAAAATTTAAGTTTTGTTAATCGAAAATATATGGTAAGTGAGAATTAGAAAATTATATTGGAATGAATATATCATACATATTAGCTATTTGGTATTGATTTTTAAGTTTTTCTCGATTTTTTGTTTTTGTGATACATAAAATTAAAATAATTTCCGTATTCATGCATTTCAAATCCTATATTTTTACCTGCGAATATTTTGCCAAATTATTTCTGCAAGAATAGGAGAAACAAAACACCCTGAAAAATGCAATCCTTTTACTTTGCAGTTTTTATGTACTCCTCGTTAGGCTGCTGTCTTTGGGATTTTCCCTTAATTAGGATACTCAATTGTCGTAGCCAGCAAACAGGCTTCACTATTTTCACTGCAATGTAGCAAGGTTCGAAACTGAAATATGCATTCAAACAAATTGGTGATTTCTCGCAGCTTCCGAAGGCAATAAAAAACCGTTAGGAAAGGTTAATGATAGCTGGTAATCTTCTATGTAAAAAGTCTAAGGAGTGTTTCGTTAACCTTTTTCATGAGATCTTCAAAACTTGTTCAAGGATTCAATGTACATTTAAGGATTTTCGCGATATTTTCTTGCTATAAATAACACCAACGTTGCAATGGAAGTAAACATGACCTTTTTTAATGAGGTAGCTGAAATTTTATATATTTTATTTTTAAGTTTATATGTATTTAGTAAGAAAGCAGATCACAAGCAGATTACATTTCACAGATCCATATAAAGAGTTGTACTAGATATCACAGTATTTAAATTTTCAGAGTTCTTATTATGAAATATTATAAATTTCTTCACAATTAACACTATCAATAAGTGACTTATTCAACCTTAACAACAGAATATTTTCTTAAAAATCAATACCAAATAGCTAATATGTATGATATATTCATTCCAATATCATTTTCTAAATCTCACTTACCATATATTTTCGATTAACAAAACTTAAATTTTGGTCCGACATGCATTACATCGCGTGCGCGTGCGCTTAAAATATTTTTTATTGAACCCGACCGCGTGCGCGTTCAATAAAAAAAATTTTTTTTGAACCCGACCGCGTGCGCGTGCGCTAAAAATTTTTTTAGCGCACGCGCACGCGGTCGGGTTCAATAAAAAATATTTTAAGCGCACGCGCACGCGGTCGGGTTCAGAAATGAGTCGACCGCGGTCGACCGCGAGCGTGCGCTTACATACCCTGATTGTTAGTGATTGTATTTGGTTGGAACAGAACAACAACAAAATTATTAAGCAACTCAACCTTGGTTAAGCAGCATGAAAAGAATACTAATTAATTTAATTTTAAAAAAGATCTTGTTTGGTTTAATTCAGTTATTGTTTTGTTTTGCATTCTTTTCCATTTTTTTACTAAATTAAAAGTTTTTTCGTACTTGAAACAAGGTAGCCAAATAAAAGCCTTACGTCAGAAAACTTGTCAGTCACTAAAGAAAGATTCAAATTATTGCCTTTTTTAATTACATAAATATTATTAAAATATCTGATGTGGCCAACACATGGTTTTATTTCAAGAGCGGTTGATATATTTTATTTATATTTTAAAATTAAAGTTTTAAAAATTTCAAATATTTTTACTTCTATAATGAAAAAAATTTCATAGGCTTCTCTTAACTGAAATAATTGAAATAGTAGTGAGTAAAAACAAGGAAGTACAAATTATTTTCCACACAGCTTTAACTATCAATCGTACTAATTTTGATTTCCCTGTTTAGTTCTTTAAGGGTACAACCAATTTTTGTAAAAGATATAGCAGCATAACATTAATTTATCATTATCATTTATGTAATTCGGATAATGCATGCTTCGTGTTCCTTTGGCGAAGAGTCCTTTTGGTGCGAACCATCATTAAAATTGGAGCTACAAAATTGTGTCTTATGTAAGGCGCAATAGTATATACTTTCTAGGAGTGTTTGTTTTTGAGTAATGTATGAAATTTGAAAAAAACTACAGGAGAAGTGTCCTTTTCGCGCAACCGATTGTATCCAAAAAGGGAGGTGCACAACTAGGACTTATAAGAGTCTCAAATACCAAATTTCAAGTTTCTATGATTCTCCGTTTTTAAGTTATTGAGGATACGTACATACGTACATACGTACACACGTACATACGTACATACGTACACACGTACATACGTACATACGTACACACGTACATCCGTACATACGTACATACGTACACACGTACATACGTACATACGTACACACGTCACGACCAAACTAGTCAAAATTTACTCCGCGATGGTCAAAATGTGTGTTACCATCAAAATCTCAATATCGAAATTTTTCATGATTACAATACTTTCTTGTATTTACTACGTATACAAGGAAGTAAAAAGAAATCTTTCAAATAATAGAATAGAAAACTTAGCATGGAAAAAAGCAAAATTAAAATTTTGCTGATGTTGTTAGCGGAAGTTTTATTCAAGCTTTGATGTTTCTTGGCTGTCTTCGAAAAAAAAAACATCTTCTCTAGCTTCGTTTGTTATTCCCCAGCGCTTATTTAAAAGTGTTATTAGTTAAAAATTTAGTTGTAGAGGTGCACTGAAATCATAGTTACTATAATTCGTAGATATTCAGAGGTTTTTTCTTTTTTTAAATATGATACAGTTTGTATATCTACAGTTAATAAACTTTATATTTTTTAACACTGAAGCAATTAATGAAGGAAAACAAATGCCTTTTTGTCATGAAAGAAAATTAATGAATGAAAAAATTAATATCTAAAGAACTAAAACAATATTTTTTTAAAGAAACCTATTAATGTTCTATATAGGACTAAATTATGAAGACATGAGTGAAAAGAAGACTATAGATGAAAAAGAAAAAATATGTGGCTCAGTAAATTAATGGAATTCAGTATAATAGACGGTAAAATCAGTTCTCATCGATAAATGCCTATAACTTATATATCTAATAAACATAAATGCCAGATATAAGCCGTAAGTCCTGCAAAAACTTAATAAGGGACTGTATAAAGTACAAAATGGAAGAGTATCTAGTGTTTAAGACATAGCACGTCATCTTTTCTTGTATTTTGCTGTCGGCAACTCGTTATTACCAAAATAAAAGTTATAAAGACCTATGCACAATTGCAAGAATGGGTATCTACTTAAATTGAGCTTAACTTGTTTTTTTGTTGTTTGTACCTCAGCCATGCCTCAGTCAGCTTCAGCCATCAGTCGATCAAAGTCTGTCATGTTGCAACCAGTTTCTGTACCAAACCCAACTAGCTCTCCTAAAGTAAAATTGTGTGAAGAGATAGCAAAACCAAGTAAGCTGATAATTGGTCAAATCAGAGATGAAATCTCTGAGCTTCGCAACGAATTTCAATCAGAAGTTGAGCTATTGCAGTCAAGTTGGATGGACAAGCTGGACCAGTTCAACCTTAAATTAGGAAGTGGAGTGCCCTAGAAACAGGGCATATACGTGTCGTTATAGTCGCCAAGTCCCGAATTCTGCTCTGCCTGCAAAAACGTTAAAAATATGGGTTTTTATCTGCAAATCTGCTGATGCTACTCCATCTAAAGTTAGGCGTTTACTTGCGCTACAGCTATTCCTGCCTTTAATCAATTATTATTGAATAGTGTATAGTAGCTTAGACTTCTAGTCGCAAGTAAAGTTGGACACTGATAAGGTGATTATGTTTTGTAAATGGCATTAGGATCTGGAATTCATTGCCTCGTAGGGTCAGAGAGATCTTTGTAGCGTAGGCGGCGATTTTGCATCCTATTCACTTATCTGTCAATCATTTCATTTGCTGTATTTTTGTTCTTTTCTTTTCCTTCTAGCATATTTAGTGTTATATGAAATTTTGTGTTAGTTATTTTTATTACATCTTTATTTAGTTTCTATATAAATTACACTACTTCTATTGAATGTTACTAAAAAAGAACTAGATTCACATGGTATTATTATTATTTAAATAATATAAATAAAATAACTATGAAATACATTAGAGACTATATACAAGGAAACTGCACACAGGTTTGTGTAAATAACAGTTCCGGAATTAGTTGGCTTTCACTGAAAACTGTGGAACTGTAAGAAACTGTGGCATTAATAAAGATATAAAGAATTCTGTCAAAGATTGCGTGTGTGTCATCGATGCAATACAGTCGTGCATTAAATAAATTGTCTTATAGCTATAAATGCCGTGTTTGCAAATATATATCAAGCACTTTAATTGAATTTGCAGTAAGTGCCCAGAGTAAATTCAGCATAAAGTGTCAATTACCAAAAGTTCGAATTACCGGAAGTATGTTATAATAATGGATACTGTAAGGAATATCATCATTCGGAAGGCGATTTCATTACATAAAATGAATTCTTAACCACGGAAAACGAGTCATAATTTCAAATGGACTGTCATAATTCCAAATGCGACAGTTAATTTACGGAAGTAATTGTCATATCTTAACAAAGAAAATAGATTAAGAAGGAAAAATTGTTGCTTTTGTTGTTTTTCCCTTTGTTAATGTTGTATGTTGGATCAGCATAAACGGACCTCCGGATGGTTTCTGACCACCATCTATGATGATTTTTGATGATACTCATAGGCAACGCCGGTGACTGATGCTTGAAGAAGGGTCTGTCGTCCTTATTGCAGAAATTGCAGTTATTTTGACAAATGACCTCGTATTTTTTATCGATGGAATTTTGATAAAAGCAGAAAAAACAGCAACAAATTGCAAATTAATATCCTTTGGAAGGGGAGAGAAGAGCTTATAAAAGAAAGAGTGTTATCAAGAGGAGGAGGGGTGATAGCGAATTTTGGTGGCTAATGGAAGAAAGCTGTTTGAGAACCACTCATTTCCTCATTCGCTTTTATTTCAATTTGCTTGTATTATATTTATGTATTTTGTGTTCGAAATCATTCACTGAAACGGACAACGATTTCCTCTGGTGATGGCGATAGTAGCACTGATGGTGACTCTTTATCAACCGAATCACAAACAAACAAACGTATGTAAACCTATCAAAAATTCCTTCATAGCACATTTATTTTGGTTCTTCGTCACAGACATTGAATTTCAGATATAATATGTCAAAATACAAGCAAAAACCGAAGCAGAAAAACCGAAGGAAGGAAAGAAAACACACATAAATAGAAAAGGAAAATAGAGCACAAACAACATAGAATGATGTAAAATACCTTCCCATTAAATACAGAGCTATCTACAAAGGCGGCTAAGTTGGCATTTGGAGTAAGAGGATATGTGAGTTGCGAGCGGCTTTTGTTTTGTTTTGTGCCATAAAGCCACTATAAGAAGCAACAATGTGGCCTGTCCACGCTTTGCATCCAACAACCAAGGATCCCAATCAACCGACTGAACGACAACTCCGAGCGTCCCCTGTGAAAAACTGCGGCAACATCGGCTGCTGCCGATAATGAGTTGAGTGCGAAAGAGTCAGTCTCACATCCAGAGTACCGCAAAAGTCTTTCAGAATTCAGAATTCAGAATTCAGCCCCAACCAAGCAGTGCATAGAAAGCCACTGAACTCAACGACATGCAAGCTATGCATTCCACGGATCAGTAGAACGACCAAGCAATGCATGGAATTCAATCAGCTGATTCATTGTGACCATACTATTATAGTGCAAAAAGTTAAATAAAGAACACAGATTTTAGTGAAAGTGAAATAAAATGAGTTCAAATAAAGAGCTTTGTTACTTATTTACTATCATTCATTTTTTATTTCAGTTTGAACAAGAATGATTTCACAACACAGAAATATTTTTTCCAATAGTGAGGGTTACCAACTGACGCAGATAGATTTGCGAATCGCTGCATACGCTTCTTTAACAGTGAAGAAATCTTTTCAAATTGCTTAAAAGTGCTAAAAACATAAAGATGCATAAAATACTGTTCTTAGCAATTATGTTTTATTGGTTGGGACTTTCGAAGAAAGGAAACACTTTATTAAATTAATATGATCGCATTTTGTATATATTTCAATATATAATATTTGAGGAGATGGTGACTCTGTCACTACTGATTGTGCGATCCAGACCGCATGATTTCTATGCATTCTATTCCTAACGAGAGGGTACGAACTTGACGAAACCGTGACTGTGCACTATATGGGTGCCCACATATGATTCAGTGTATTCGTAGTTTAGATTTCTATTCCTATGCATTGCTTGGTTGGGCCTTAAAGGCAATGCAGTGCAAGTTAATTTTCGTGAGAGAACTCAACGATAAGCAACCTCTGCAAAATACGTTTCCGTAAAGCGACCAAGCATTGCATAGCTGCTGAAAACAGCTGTTTTAATTAAATTGAATTGTTAAGGTTCTTGAATTGTTAAGGTTCTTTGAGTTTAGAAACAAAATTAAATTAAATCACAAATTTAAAATATATTTAGAGTACACCAAATCGTTGATGGAATGTCAACAAATATTATTGCAGTTGTTGCAAATAAATAAATCTTTTCTTTGGCGTATTTATTTAAATACTGTCTGTTTCTTTTATTGTATATGATAACATTTTTTTTTACTGCTTCCATCAATTTTTCTATAAAAACGTGGTCATTCATCTTCCCACCAGTATAAAATTAAATAAAAATCACAGCAGTAATGTTCTTACAAGGGTTGCCTACGGACAGAAATGAAATTACGAAGCGCCGAGCACGTTTGCTGGAAACTGAGCATTCACTAAGCCTTACACAAAATACATTAAAAACTTAAAAGGCTGTAATATAGTATATTGTTTAGTAATTTTTAGTTAATTTATAGACTTTTTAACATAGAAACCTTAAATTAAAATAATATCTATCAGATTATAAAAATTAAATTGCAAATAATCGATGAGGTGGTGACTCTGTCGTTACGGAATATGCGGTCCAGACCGCATGTTTTTATGCAAGCTATGCACTTGACGAACAATGCAAATTTGACGAAACATTGCACTGCATTGCTTGGGTGCACGTATTGAAACCTGTGTATTCGCAGTTTTGCTCTCACGAAACTTAACATGCACATGCATTGCTTGGTTGGGCCTTTAGTCATCGCTCAAGACTGGAGCGAGAGGTGAAGATGGAGAAAGAAAAACTGGTGGAACAAAAGAAACGCGCATGGACAACCTGTATCAAGGGCAACCACAACCACAAATACGAAGAAAAACAACGGAAACAACCAAAACAGAAGAGAAAACTGCGCTGCTTCTTACTCGAACGAGTTAGGGAATGATACCCTTATTCTTCTCACATTCGAACATATTCGTCTTGCTTAGCCTTTGAGTAGCTCTGGTCAGGGAAGTTTAAAGGTTGAAAAATTAAGATTTGCCTTCTATATTTTATAGATCAAAAAGTATATATGTATATAGCATGAATGATTATTGATTGAAATGGTGCTGGAAAGGGTATTATTTGTTCAGTATTTTTGCTACTTCATGTACTTGTATTTACTTTTCATGTACATTATACTACAGTGAGGACTTCTGGGAGGACTGACATTTGTACTCCAAAAATGTACAACTCTGGTTCAATCCTATCTTTTAGATATTTTTTATAGATGTCAGCATATCAGAGACGTTTATTGGGACAAGGATAAGTCTTTTCAGCATTTCTCTAGATTTTTCACAGTACAACTCTTCTCTTTTATTGAAATAGACCTACGAATATTGGCCCACCGTACCGTGAAGAGTCGCGGAAGGTTTAGGATCACACCTTCTTAAAAATAATTGCACATATAACCTTAAAATATCAAGATTCCTATTTCTTCCTAATCTGTAATTCGCGAGTTAGCCGTTTGTAGCTTGATTGATTCTTTGATGTTTCAACGAAAATTTCCACTTGTTCTGTGTGTTTTTCTTGTTTCTTGTCTCTTGTCTCTTTTCTGTTTCTTTGTTCTTTTGTCTTCCATGTGTGGGTAATTATACCCTACACCTTAAGGTTGAGGGTATATTCACTTTCTACCGGAGTGTGTAACGCATAGAACTAGACAAGATAGGTATAGAAAAGTATATATATTCTTGATCAGCATCACCACCAAAATTAAAATAACGATGTCTGTCCGTCTGTATGTCTGTCTGTCTGTCTGTCCGTTGAAATCACGATCACAGGAGAACGGATTAAGATTTCAAAATGAAATTTGCAAAAATATTCGTTGCTATGTTGGGGTGTTTCGTATTTAAAATCGTCCAAGGACCACGCCTACTTTTTATATCGAGAGTGCAGGTACCTCTGTTTTGCCTATTAAAAAAGGCCATATCAGCATCACTTTTTGAGAGAAGACAAGAAAATTTTATATGTAGGTTTAGACTAATGCTTCAAGTTAATATGCCAAATATGGGCGTGATCCGACCACTTTTAGTTTACATAGGCGGGAGGGATGGAGGGTTTTACATGGATTGTATTGAAAAGTATTTAACTTTCCTGAATAATGGTGTACTAATAATAGTTTGTGAACCAATAATATTCTGTTGGGAAAAAAATGGGCGGGCCATGCCTCCTGTTTACTCATCCACCCAGTATTGCAATATATTTTTATACCCTACACCTAAATTTTGGGAGTAAAAGCACTTAGTACCGGTGTTTGTAACGCACAGAAATAGTTAAGCAGCTATAATTATAGTTTATCTTATATATCTTATACATATGTATATACGAGTATATGTATATGCAGCTTTAAGGTGTAGGGTATTTCGGCTACAGCCCGGCTGTAGACAACACCTTTACTAGTTTCATTTACTTTTTACTCTTTTTCTCATTATTTTCATAATAATCCGCAGTATCGAAGCGCGTTCCAAGAATAGTCAAGGAACCGGTTGAAATCTACACCTTTGATGATTGCTACTTATTTTTCCCTCTGATTTTTTCTGTGTTTTGCAGAACAAAGAAGCCGTTCGTTCGTCTGTCCATCGAACGACACAGCTGGTTACCACCGCAAGTTCCAATCGGCTGATCGATGGAGAGTTTTTTATTTCTCTTGTGTATGTGGAAAAATGTTTCGGAAATTCCACAGAGCAACAAAGAAAAATTCCCGCTCCAAAAGGATGCAGCAGATTTTAAAGCTTTTCACAATATCCTGATGAAAAAAATCGCTGACGTACTCAGACGAGTTCCGAGCAAAGTTCACAGAGCCAGAGTTCTAAGACAGAGCTTAGAGATGACCTCGGAACGGATAGAAGAAAGCAGAAGAAGAGGTTAAATATTTTGCAGAGTGATCCGAAAGGGAGGATTTCGGAGGACGAACTAAAAGCGAGTAAAAATAATGATTGAAGAAGCACAAAGAAAGGGTTTCAAGAGGACGACCTGGAAAGATTGATCTCGAAGAAAGGGCGGCAGGAATTAAGGGCGGAAGATGAGATAATAGGAACCAAGGAAACTCAAAGAGGGACGTGTGTGGAGGGAAACTCGAGGAGAAGTCATATATTCTGAAGAGTTTCCAGCGGTATCTAAAAGTTTCTTGAAGGTGAACTCTCAGCTAATTCGCCGGCTTTGTTTCTTTTGTAAAACGAAGTGCTCGTTGTCAAGTGTCAAAGTCTTCTTCGGGACTCGCCTCCTTCGACTTAACAAGGTTTCTGGTTTGTTTCACATTTTTAAGGTTTCCCTGTTTCTGTGTTTGACGACGACAGAGTGAACAATGAAAGGCGACGGATGAGTCGGTGTTGTTAAGGTTCCTCTTTCGAATGATTTACATCGCTTCACTTCTGTATACAGTGTTATATTTGTGTGTGTTTGTTAATATATGCGCAAGTGCTCAGCCACTTTCAACACACAGGTTTTTCTGAGTACTTTGTGTGTATAATTTCCATGACTTCCCATGTTTCAATCCGTTAAGGTCTACATAGTAAAAGGGAGAACACGATGATGAGGACCTCTCTGATGCTCGATGCACTTCTAATGTCAGCCATGCGAAGCTCTTATCCGAGACGATTCAAAGGATTGTAAAGTAGCAAAAAAACCTGAAATCAATGGCAAAGTTGAAGTCAAAGTCGAAGATGAATTCGACTTTGAATTCAGTCGCAGTTGTCGTTGTCGTTCGTTGTTGTTGTCATTGTTATCATCGGCCGGCGGAGTTTCTTTCAGCTTCTTTCTTGTACCTTTTTTGTGGTTGTTTCTCGATGAGTTATCAAAAATTTTTTTGTTGTGAACCACGTTCATGGGGCCATGGATTTTCTTTGGTTATAGACGAATGGATGACATTTGAATGAATTGCAAAAAAAACACCTCGAACCGAAAGCTGAAGAATGTTTTGTAACAATAAATAAATAATAAATGTAATAAATGTAATAATAAATGTAATGTAAATAATAAATGAATTAGTGTACTTGAAAATTAATGATAGAAATAAAATAACAACAAATGAAACCAACTATTCTTATTTTTCTCCATACCACAACAACGAATTCCCACAACAAATTATTTCGCATTCACTGCATTCAACTGAATCAACTCACGACTGTTGAACGAATGCGAACGAACTATTACGAAGAATGCGTAGTTTTTTAAAATAAGAGGATTAGGAGACGATTTAAAAATGATTGATTTAGTAGTTTGAAGTACTAATAGCGATGAGTATGAGTAGTGGCACATGATGAGAGTTTTCTGTACAGTTTTCTGCAGCGGTCGCATTCAGGCGCCTTTGATGAATGGGTTAATGATTCCGTGCCTTGATTTATTTTTCTGATATGCAAATATGGAAGCGACACGCGTCGGCCGTTGTCAGAATTGACACGGACCACCGAACGGTCGGTCGTCGTCGGCTGACTATTCTTATATCCAGCACCCACCTCTCTGTCGGGTGGAGCCATTAATAAACATCTCATTCGAAAGGTATAAATAATCCGTGTCGCTGTAATTAAAATGTGCAGAAGCATAGGGAAACGGTACAGCAGCAAAAGCAGAAAGGTGAGCTAAAAGAAACACTTTCTCAAAACGGCTCTTTTCTGTTTTGTTGAGAGAAAGTAGTAGTAAAGATCATCATGACATCACGATGATTTTGTGGATGATTTTGCGCATTACATTTACACGTGCGTCTCCTAGGGCCAGTAAGTACTTCAGTAAGCCAGAAGTAAAGCGATTTCTTTTTTATGTTATCAATAAAATTTTATTGTATGAACATTGATTTTTATGAATTTATTTATTTAATTTATTAATTAAAAAACATTCCTATATTTGCGATTTCGATATATTTGACTTTCTTCTCAGGCATTCCTTTCGAAAGTGTCTTCCTTTGTAGTTCTTAAAGCATTTCCTTATTTCAGATACGTAATTTTCATATATATAAAACCTTCTGTTTTTAAAGATTCTGAAAGAAAATAAAAAAAAATTATCACTTAATGATAATTGTGAAATCCATCCATTTGACTTACTTGTTTTTAATCAGATTTATTCTTCAAAAGCACGTGTTCACTCTTCCACAATTTATTCACACTGAGTACTTACACGTATATAAACCCAAAAATTCCCGAAGTACAAAAATGATGTACATAATGAATTCATAACTGCCCTTATTGGCTTTGCATTCACTCCTCATTACATTGTAAGTGAAATAGTAAGTACTTACTGTCTTACATTTTCGTATCACTTTTCGCTTACAAGTCCTCTGCATTTATGCAAACCGTCATCATATGCTCTTCGATGATTTTTCAAAGCACTTTCGATTTTCTACCTTTGGCTTTTCAGCGAAGTACACTGCGTTGTTATGCGGTGAGTTGTGCTGCTCTGCTCGTCAGTTGTAATGAATGTGTTTTTTGCACCCATTTTGCGTTGCGTGCCGTAAGAACTAATCTGGTTTCCATATTTTCCTTTAAAGTTTTTAAAATTAATTTATTATAAAATACAAAAATGAGTTTTCATTATTTTGGCCTCAAGCCAACGGAGTGTTTCATCGGTGCGTTTCTTTGAACTCCATGTGAATTACAAAAGAATCAATTTTTTCGCGCATTGGGCAGTGGAGGCAGATAGCTGAACTCTCGAACGATGTTTACCGCACGTACACACTTTCATGGCGTCGCTGTCGCCGTCACTTGTGCCAGTGCAAAAGCCACTACAAGAAACACGCATTAAAAATCCAAAGAACTGTAAAAAATGAGTTTTTATGCATACTGATAATAAAACACTAAAATTTAACAAAAAGAATAGCGAGGGCGACGCCCGATGTCAATTTCTTGAGTGTTGTTTTATTTAAGTGGATGTAAAAACGCATTGGAAAAATATCATGCTTATTGTTTTATTATTATTATTTATGCTGCTGTTTCTATTTTTTGCTTTATTTTTATACTTTTTGAGGTTTAAGTATTTTGAAGACGTGACGCTATGAATGCCTACATTTGTTTCAAAATCCTCTCACTTATCACATTCTTACATTAAACTTCTTCTAACGACCCAGCAACAGACCAAAAGATTTAATAATTTAAAACAAACAAAAAAGCATAAAAGGAGGACGGTTTTCGTTTGTCCTTTCTTTTATTTGATTGAGCCACATTTAAAATGGTTTCGAAATATTAAGTTGCCGGGTGCAAAAAGGATGTCATGCAAGATGCTCCCCGTCACAAACGGTTCCAGCAACCATAATCGACATCGAACTCTTCGATTTCAATCAGTGGAGCTGCGACGCTGCGTCTTTGCTGTACCAACATCTTTAACGTACGAATACAAAGACGACGAGGAGGAAGATGTGTGCCGCGTTTGAATATTAAAAACCAATCCTCTCTTCTGCTCCCCTTGTCATCGGGTGCTCCATAACACACTGCAGGTTGGTTTATTATTATTATTATTATTATTAATGGTACGGAGTAGTGCACTGCGACACGATGATCTATTGTGCCTCCTTCTCGAGCTCACATTTCCTCTAAAAGCCTTATCTTCTCTAAGAAACTGATTTTACTCATCTTCACGGGTCTTACGGTTATGTCACTCATGCAAACTGTTTCCAATGTCGCCAGCCTTGTAGGCGCAAGTGCCGCACACGAGGTGAGTATGTGAATTGAGATTTCTGTATCCCCCATGCAGAACCGGCATAACTGATCGAGTTCATGCATTCTTTGAAAATCGCTTGTATGTTCCTAGCACCTTTTTTGGAGTGCCCAAGCCTGCCTGGTTATTCCAATCTGAGTTGTTGTTCTTCAAATATCAGCTTCTTTTATACTATATAGGGTGCAGCTCCACAGAAAGGTTCCGTGTACACTATTGGAGTATTGGAAGCTTCTATAGCTAAGCGATCTGCTTCTTCGTTGCCTTTGATGCCAGCATGCCCTGGTACAATACCACAATAAATGCATTGTACCTTGTTTTTTTTTTTTTGCTATGACCACGTTAAGTTTCTCAAGGCACTCTCATACAGTCCTAGATTTGATACGCTATGAGGTTAGTGCCTTGATTGCAGCTTGACTGTCGGTTAAGATTCCAAGTTGAATTTTGCACATCTGTCAAAAGCAACTATTTCAACTTAAAAGATGCGTATATAAGACCCATCGGTCCCGAGTACTTGCCATGGTACTGTCTTTACCTAATTGCAGCCTATTGTGCGTCCTCTTTGCCTGCACTAGGATATGCAGACTAAGTACTTAACTTCTTTCATTTAGTAATTTCCACTTAGTACATTGGACCAAGTGGTTTGAGCATATACTTTCCTGTGTATGACACAATTGTATTTTTGTTTTTTTTTGGGTTAAGTTGAGCCCCACGTTATTATTCTCAATCTCGTTGAATTCTACATGACAGTCCTTCTATGTCTAAAAAGGCACAGAGGGCAGTCGCCTTGCATTCCAAAGAGTTCTCGAGTTCTACAACCAGCTTGTTTTCCTCCATGCTACTGGTATGTAACGCAGAGCTAGGTTGCTGTTAGGTATTACCGACATTTTCGGTATAATACTAACTCCCCATTTTGTAAGAGTATGGTTTATATGAGTCGTAACCTGGCGACTTATATGGTTTGAACGTCCCAGGCGCCCACTTAACTCTGTCATGAGAGCACAGCTTCCAAGCTAGTATCCATTCCTCGTTTGTAGGCCTGCGCTGCCAGTTGTCAGCCTCGTCCTCATGCTCCTCAGTAAACGATCTGACCGAATTGAGTTTTAAGGAGATGTTCAGTCTTTTCTTTCTCACTTTCTATAAAATCTGCCGATTTTTTTTAAGTGATGGGCATATACTTGCACTCTTTGATAAGACTTTGTGAACTCTAGAGACCTGAGAGGTTCCCTTGATACACTCACAGAACTCGCGGAAACTCTTTCGTTTCGTTTCAAACTTCAATTCAACGGGAATGCGTTTTTATTGCTATTTTATGTTGGCAACAACAACAACAAAATAAAGAGACATTGAAAACAACATTATCAAAACATCATCAAAAAAAAAAATCAGCAACGATGACAACCAACAACAACGCCGTGGACATTTTGAAAAAAATTATGAAAAATCAAATTTACATAATTTTTAGAAAATACTTTACATTGAACATGTAGTGAGGAAAGGTAAACAACGGCAAGATGTCAGGTATATCTAAATGTACCAGCACAGATATTTCCGTATGTCCAAAAGAGTGAAGTTTTATATTGAAATGTAGTCGTAAATGCTCCTGGCTTGCGCAAACGTTATGTTAGAGTGTTATTGTTAAGTCTGACACTCAAGCAGCTGTTAGGGAACCATGCGTCCTGCGAGATAATAATAAGTTTAGTGTGGGAATGTCTAGAAAGACTTAATAGCCGACTTTATAAATGAACTCAAACTTCTTGAACTAGCAGATGAGCTAGCTAGGAAGGGAGCTAGTACTCCACATGTGGGACGACAACGCTACTGTGCAATTGCCCCACACACTTATATGGTGGAGTATAAGATAGGAACTAGCCAGTGGAACTTTATATTGTCATATAAGCAATGCTAATGATTTAATAGTCGCTCTGTGGTATTCCCAATTTAGTAATAATACCAGTCATCCAACATTGCCAATTTTTTATGTAGAGTTTTCCAAACATGCAAAATACTGGCGAAAATTACTGCGGGGTTAATAGCAAACTATGTATAATGGATAATGCTAAGAAACCTGCTGATAAGCCTAATGCGCAATTATGCACATATTTCGAAATACTAGCTCTGATCCATGCATTGGAATATTTAATTGAAGATTAGGTGCTACTAACTAAAATTTTAGTGAGACTAGATAAACAGAGGATAATAGGGAGAATAAAATGGATAGAGGTAAACTTCAGACTGGCGCTGAAAGCTGTTCAGAAACAAGGAAGGAAAGACGATCGCTTTGTGAGTTGTTATGATCTGGGAATGAGCTACTCCAGTTTTAGTCTAACCTACTAGCATTTAGCGGAGTATCAGGGTTTTTGAGACTGTGTCAAGTAGAGGATGAGACGTATTGTGGCTTTCCACTTTTTTGGTTACATAAACTAAAACACAGCGTGAAAGGTTGTAGTTGGTGATATACTTCAAAAAAAACCATGAGTCCGACTGTACTCCTCTTTTAGCATAGTGTCAATTCGTCATAATACTAGAATTCCAGTGTTTTCGTAGCTCCAAAAAAAGGAAGACAAAAATCCCATTCCCTTACGGAGAGCTGTGGATGATTGTATGGATCTTCACGAACATAAAACAAACTTCTCTAAAATGAATTGACGCAGATGAAAATTCATCCTATCACGACTAGTTAGTGTGTAAGCAACGCACATCACACTTAGACTTCTGTGTGCATAAAAATAAAAATGTGGATGTTTTTCTCTTCTTGGATTATCTTCTCTTTGATTGTACACCATAAACGAATCGCTGCATTGGTTCTCTCTGAGGTCGTGGATTTTATTATCGTTGGATGTGGTCCCGTTTTTGTCTTCGGATGTTCGCTGTTCTTGTTTTATTAATAATCGTGGCCATTGTAGTTGTCGTCGTTGTGAGTAAGGTGCTGCTGTTCTTTTTCTTTCTTCTTTCTTCTGTTTTTTGCATTAAATTTTTTATAGTTTTTTGTATTAAAATAAAGTTATTATAATTTTTATGATCGTGTTCCCTGTTGATGGCATGTTCTGCTTTTCGATATGTGTTTATTTTGGCTTTTTTAAATGCCTAATTCCTCAAAAAAAAGTGGCAAAAATTTTCAGCTCCTGCCGATCTGCGTCGTCATCATCGAATCTTTGTGAGCATTAAATCCATCCTCTGTTGACTCCTTATCCGGTCGTCATCGCTCGCCTTCGCCTTCTTTTCTGTAATAATTTTTGTTCTTCTTTTTCTGTAGTTTCTGTATATTTTGGTATTGGGAGAGCCTCGTTATTTTTAATGTTGCTGTTGTTCTTTTCTTTTGTGACATCATTAAATAAATCTTCAACATTTTGCCTAAAGTTTGAGTTTCCTCTTCTGATGGGACATTTTTGATTGTTGTTGTTTTCATTATTTTTATTGTTATTGCTACTATTATTGCTGATGCTATTTTGAAAATTGTTCAGTTTTGTTCACAAATCTCATTTGGTCCCTATCGCAAGCACAGCACAATTTAAAAAAGAGTATCATGAGTCGTTAAAATATGATATTAAACGACTCAAAAACTTGGACAACAAAAACATATTACATATAACAAACAAAAACAATATAATATCTGCAATGAGTGAGAGAGACGGAGACAGCCATACCTGGAGAAGTTGATTAAAGTCATCGATGTTAAAGCCATAACCACAACCATACCGACTAGAGTCCAGCAGCACTGAACTCCCCGCTAAGTTCCAGTAAATAAACTACACCATAATGGCTAGCGCCTAACGGCCTGTGTAAAAAAAAGAAAATAAAAAAAGCTGTTAAAAAATGGAAAACGAATACTCACTATTCGTATTTAAGAATAGTTCATATTGCCCTCTCACAAATGTCAAAAGAAAAACAACAACTGGAAAAGAGTACATAAATATTTTGGCCGCTAAGGAAAAATTATAAATTAGATCGAAGGCTAGCGTCGAACGGCGTAGCGTAGTAGCGGCGACTGGAAAGACTAATCTTTTTTCTTGTTGAGCCATGTAATTTTGAGAGTTCATTTAGGCGCTAGGCTTCAGTCGCTATAGTTGTGGCTATGGCTTAATAATTAAAAAAAAGAAAGAGAACAAAACTAAATGGAAATGGAAAATGTTGCACTGTAGATACCAAAGAAAGACGAACTGTAGCAAGAACAAGACGATGACAGAGGAGAGAATGATGATGAAGAGAAAAATTGAAAATTATGACAAGAAAGAGATACGAAAAATTCAAAATTATCGTGGAATGAATTATCGCCAAAGAGCAGAAAGGGAGAGAGAAAAAGAGAGAAAGAGAGCGAGAGAGAGAGAAAGAGAGAGAGAAAACACCACAAAAATATTCTAAACTAACCGCACAACGACACCATTCATTGCAGCAATAACGAAAGCCAACGACGGGTGAGCCACGATGAAGATTGCACGGGACCAGTCATGAACACAACAATTCTACTCTGTTATCTATTCTGTTAATCTACTCTGAAGGTCTCTTCGTCTCCTCCTTTCCCCTCTGCCTTTGACAGGGGTTTTATTATTCCTTTCATTACAGTTAATAAGAAATTTTTTGCTTAACCTTGTTTTTTAAAATACAACATCAACTTCTTAATAAGGAATTCGTTTTCATCATGTTAGCTAAGCTGCTTCCGGCTCCTGTCGGTGGAAAAGGCGTGTTGATTGGTGGGTGGGGCCGCGTTATTTATGGGAACGGAACAAATTGAACGCAAGTGTTTTGAAGGATTCACGAAGCTGTTACGCAATAATAACGGCAAAGCGGTAAACGGCATTCAAAAGGAAATCAATCCGTTGATACGCATTCGCAATAACCTTCTGTTAATTGTAACAGCAACATAAATTATCTTCTGGTTTCCTTTTTATTAATATTATTCCCTTGAATTATTACTAACCTACTTTTTTATTGCGTTGCGATGTTTAACATCTGGTCTCTGTCAAAAGACGTCTTCGCAAGCGTCGACAATTCTTGGCATCTCTTGGAACGCAAATCAAAATACTACAAAAACTGAAACATTCATGGAGCTGCCGAAGAGGCGCCTCGGCTCAACAGCAGCCACTCATTACTTTTCTAGTGCGATTAGTGATGGCAGATGGAGCTGCTGTTTCTGCTGCCAGATGTTCGCTGGATGTTGTTTACGCTGATGCGTGCTGCTCGGCCTCTGTGCCCGACATCTTGCTGAAAAGTGGGAAGTTTTCTTGAATAAATAAATTAAAGCGAATTTATTATGCGTAACGCACAAGATTTCATTAGCTTCGTTGTGACTTCTGTTGCTGTTGGAATGAATGCGATTCGAGCAAACAAACATCACGTCATCATTACCATCGCCCCAATCATTATCATCGTCAACTGGTCGAGCGCCCCGAACTGAACCGAACGCGGCCCACTGCGTAGTTTTGCCTCTGCTTCATAATGCTCACGTATGGAATTCGTTGGTTTGACTTCAGGGCGTCGTGTCGTCACGGAGTATAATATATACTCCATATACATATCTATAATAAATCCTCCTTAGCGTCGTTAGACTGCGATCGTTTTTAATTTATGCTTCTTGAAGATTTTCAAATGATTCTTTGAAATTATTGGCTTCGTTGTTATATGACTCGTACAACTAAAGGTCCAAGTGTTAAATTTTGCCGGGTGCCGAGGGCAACGTCGATTGTTAAAGGATCGAAGAATGGATACAAAGTTTCTGGAAGGTGAGGCGGCGTATGAAAATGAAGATTTTTGTTTCGTTTGTAATTAGTGTATAAATATTCAAACAAAACTACTCACCTAAGTGCAGCTGGATGTAAATTGTTTATTAAACACCGAATGACAATAACACAACAGTTCCACACTCGATTTAGTTCGAATGAAGGAATAAGCAATTGTTAAGGCTTCGGCTCCTTCGGAACTTCATTAAGTTCGTCTAGCTCATAGAAGCAAATTACTGTTGAGTTTTTCATTCTTCCAATTTCATCGCCAGTCGTCCAGTCCACTTTTGTGATTTATTCCAGCCATTAGGTTGTGTTTCTAGTATCTAATTTTGGGATTTTGTCCTAAAAAATACGCGCTTGTACAAGGAATAGCAGGAAAGTTAGTGAAGGAGTGGGAGAAGAAGTGTACTTTTTTGTTGATTGTTGATGTTAATTTTGATAATGTTAACGGTACGTACTGGAAATATCGCCAGAAAAGACTTGACGGAGCTTCATTTACTTCCATTCATTTATTCCTTCTTTGCTGCTCTTTCACCTTCGTGACCTTTGGTCTTTTATCGTTCTTTTGAATGCTATCAACTAATATTCAGTATACTATAAGGAAGGATGGATGGGAAGGTGAGGCACGGAATTGTGCTGAGGGTGTGAGATGCCAATCTCAAGCAAATCTACTGAAATTTCATCGCATGATCATTAATCTTCAGTTACGTACTTAACACAATGACGCGTTATCGATTCCGTGAAAGTCGACGCAACGGTACAAACTGAACTGCACCATCATCAACCCTCCGTCACCCACCACCCTCCACGGGTTCCAGAGGCGTATCTACGCGCTGTTGGAGCAATGATGAGCTCGTTGGAAATGTGGCTCAGGTGGTGGGTCGGGAAAGATGCGCGGTTCCTGATTTGGCCCCTCAACTCATCTAATTGCTTGGAAACGTTATTACTAAAGT
The DNA here is from genome assembly GCA_937620795.1 of Thecophora atra. Taxonomy (NCBI): domain Eukaryota; kingdom Metazoa; phylum Arthropoda; class Insecta; order Diptera; family Conopidae; genus Thecophora; species Thecophora atra. The sequence goes on along the minus strand of OW569397.1, from coordinate 70,643,535 downwards.
TTTACCATTAGATTGGGTTTGGGTTTCATTAAAACCGCTTCGAAAACATATCAATAGATACATAAGTACCGGTGTGCGTGCGTATGTCCGTGTAGGGTCGGCCAGGTGCTTCATTGTGCGTCGCTTAGGTCGGCTGAAGCAAGGGAAAAATTTACATAGAATTGCTATTAATGATTTGCTTGCAGGAGTAACAAGGGTTTTTAATTCAATTCGCATAACGATGAGACACGTTCACGGTTGTTCGTCAGCCGTCTTTCTATTCGTCTGTTTGTTCATTCGTCAGTCCTTTTATCCGGCAGTTGAGTTGAGTTGTTTCCACTGGGAAAAACTACAGCTGTTGCCCGATAGAGAGCTTTCTGCCTGAAACGGATTGTAGCTAGTCCGCAAAGGAATAACTAAAACCACTTACCGAATCGAGTTACCAATATATTTACAGAATACATATTCGGAATATTCCTCAACATCAACCAACGTTTTTATTAACTGTTGCTAAAGGGCTAATTAGTTGAACTTTCCGTGACAGAGCAGGGCAGATTGAACTGTCAAAAACAAAGTCAGACTTATGGGATATGCATGTAACCGATTAGTAGAACTTTGACATGGCATGGCAGAGCAGAAAACTCAGATCGATTCTGATATTTGAGGAATTTCTGCTATGTGACAGCTGAAGTCGTGATGCCATTTGTTTGTTTTGATTTGAAAACAAAGAAGTGAGCTGATGATATCATGGGTTTTGAAACTAAATTAAATATTCCGAAACCTAAAATAAATATTAATATAGGACTTAATAAAATAGTAAGCAGTTTTTTACATGTGAGCGAATGCACCAAACCGTATATAATAAATTATTTAAAAGATATGACTTCTTAAAATGTTTAGCGGTAAACTTCGAATCGGTAAAAATTAAAGAAAAATAGAAGATTTATTTAGATTTAGAAGACCTGCAGGTCTAATACCCATATAATGCGATTTACATACAATTACATTAAGTGTTTAAGAGTTGTAGATGCGAAATATTTGCATTTGTATGGTTAACTATCATAGGAATAATAAGAAAAACATTAAAAATTAAACATTTGGTTTTTTATGCACTACTCACTTTCACGAATTCTCAAAGATTGCGAGAAGTTGCTTGTGAATGTAAACAACATTAGCGAATGTGGGTATAAAATTATCCACAAAATATGTAGAGCAAATTATTACCCGGCAAGTGATGACAATATTAAAAAGACAAACAAGATTGTGCGAATTAATCAGAACGTGGCAACACCTTTGTTTACATATTTTCGACTTTTTGGTTTTCTTTCCCTTTACCCTGCTATGTTCTGCTATGTCAAGTTTTTGAGAAAAGTTCAACTAACTAGCCCTTAAGTTGTGCTTTTAATTTCAACATCGCATGGGATTTCGGTGGAAACAGACGCCTGCTTCTTTTTTGTTATTATTTTAAATTTTAATCACTTATTTATTTGTATATTTTGTTTATGGTAATTTAATTTATAACTTTTTTTTCTAATGCATTTAACTACATGACGAATCGTTAAGTCAACGCATTGGCAACCCAACGTCTGACTCCTGTTGTCATTTATAATTGAAATGCTGTAAAATTTCAAATTAACAAAATTAACTTTTATAACAATTGCAGTTGTTTTTTTATTGCTGCTGCTGCACCCAGTTTTTGCGTTTTATTTAAGGCCAAACGCTGCTGCACCTACACAATATACAAAATCTCGAGCGTGAGTTGCTGCTAGAATCTAGAATTTTATTTGTATGAATTTCATGTTGTTTTCATTGTTTATTCAGTTATGCGTTTCATCGTTTCAACATTCGTTCGTTCGTTGAACGAATCGTTGTTCGCTGGGTCGTTATTTCGCTTGTACAAAGTTTTCATCTCTATTCAACTGCATTGAAGCCGCCTCTCTACTCACCTCACGCTTTTCAAGCCAAGAACAGCAAGAATCCCATCCCAACATAAAAACCAAGTTTGTTTTTGCAATCACCGCTCAGCTGGCAAATTTTTTTATCCACATCTTCATTCACCATCTTCATCAACTCCATCAACATATTAACCTTCACAAGATCTCCTCCATCGTGTTCTATTGATTTATATGTTTTATATATGGCTATTGTTGTTGCTTAATGCTCTTGTGTCTCTTTTGCATATCCATCCACTTACTTTCTGGATTTTGATTTCTGGTGCTGCTGGTCCTTCTAGGCTGCAGTCGTTTTTGTCGTTGTTGGTGAATCTCTCGTTCCGATCCTCAGGATTCAGTGAAATACATTCGCCAGCACTCCAACAATTAGATGTTCCTATATTTGTGTGATCTGTTGATGCTGCTTCGTGTTATAAAGGCTTGCGGCCGGTGTTTTTAGTAGGATGTTGTGGATCGGAAACAGGTTTCGCTTCTGATCACTTTAATCGGCACGATTTAATCGCTGCTGACGCAGATGCAAGTTTGTAGAAACAGCAAATGAAATGATTTGATTGCGGCTTTTAATTGCTTCAATTTTCAATCAATCATAGATGCACGGGCATAGTTATCATCGATCATCCATACAAAGCGTTTTTTTCAAAAGAAATGCAATACTAATTACGAGTTTATTTGCTCCAAATACATGTTTGTATCTATATTTAAGAGTGTATAAATGGCTGAAGTGTGCATACAGTGGGCCCACGATAACGTCAACTAATATCACGAGAATATTAAAAGAAAATTATTGTAAAATTTCCTTATCTTTCATTGGAAACGTTTTCAATGTGAACGGATAACCTTCAACGAAAACCCATTGTCTTCTGACTGTCATCATCCTTCAATGAAACTTAATCTGCTTTTATCTCCCTTTACTTGGTCAATCTTTCGTGAATTTGTTGCTTTCATACCTTTAAAAGGGCACGTCGCCGGTTTAAGTGGTCATTTCTCTGGCCGGTCATCCGAAAAGAGTTGCCGAATCTACGTCGACAACACGAAAGGGTGCCACTTTGAGAATTACCGTGTGAAGAACATGGTATCGGTACTCAAATAGAATCAATGATACACGTGTGAACAGAATGATATTTAAATGAAGATAATGAGGATGATGATGCTTATCTGTATCGTAAGTTAATTATTAGAGAGCTTTAAAAGATAGAAGTTATTAAATGAAAAATCTATTAAAAGCATTGAAGAGTATAGGAAAAAAAATCTGAAAAGATCCCAATCGCAAAACCATTATCATACCCAAAGTATAACAGAAATTCAAAATGCTGCTGAGGGAAGTCAGTGGAGTGAAACTTGTGAAAATCCGATGCCCACGAAAACAGCACTTAAAAGCAAGCTTCTATGAAAAAAACTGTAAAGGCTGAGACGAAAAGGAAAATGGAATATATTATGTATATCAGGAATAGATTATAATTATACATTTTTTAATCATATAAACTAAGTATCTACATTACTTTACAGTTCACTAAATTGTAACGATAATCAATACTTAGATATATAAATATTTTAAGATCTTTTGCTGTGTTAAACAAATTGAATCAGAATAGTAAACAGAATATATAGTACAGTATTAAAATCATATTACAAGAGAAACAGAAATGTTTTTATTATAAGTGCATTTCTATACAGAGTGTCTGTTTAATTTTTGATATAAATTTCAAGTTTCATCCGCAGTTTGTCCCATGGTGCAATCAACGGAGAACTAAAGACGAATAGAGATGTTTTAGCAGTTATTTTTTTATTTTACTAGTAGATGCTTTAATGCTCTTCTCTCATTCTTCTTCCTCTGATGACTGCTTTTGTTTTCGCTGGCGTCAATGACAGACTCTTGGTTGGTCTATTTTCCAATTTTTTGGCTTTTGTCTCCGCTCTCTTCTCATAGTTATTATACTTCTTCGCTTCAGTCTTTCTTTCTCTTTTGTAATAGCATTCGTTATCTTATCATTCGTCTTCTCTCTGGCTTGATGCTTGTTTTTTTCTATTCTCTATTCTCTATTTTCTATATTCTTGTGTTTATTCTCTTTTCACTTTTCTCAATTTTTCATTTTCGTTTTTCTTTTTATACCCTACACCTTAAGGTTGAGGGTATATTCACTTTCTACCGGAGTGTGTAACGCATAGAACTAGATAAGATAGGTATGGAAGAGTTTATATATTCTTGATCAGCATCACCACCAAAATTGAAATAACGATGTCTGTCCGTCTGTCTGTCTGTCTGTCTGTCTGTCCTTTGAAATCACGATCACAGGAGAACGGTTTAAGATTTCAAAATGAAATTTGGCAAAAATATTCGTTGCTATGTTGGGGTGTTTCGTATTGAAAATGAGCAAAATCGCACAAGGACCACACCTACTTTTTATATCGAGAGTGCAGGTACCTCTGTTTTGCCTATTAAAAAAGGCCATATCAGCATCACTTTTGGAGAGAAGACAAGAAAATTTTATATGTAGGTTTAGACTAATGCTTCCAGTTAATATGCCAAATATGGGCGTGATCCGCCCACTTAAAAAAAAATTTTTTTTTTATACCCTACATCCGAAGAAATGAGGGTATATTCACTTTGTGCTTCCGTGTGTAACGCATTAAAGGAGGCGTGGCAGGTATGGAAAAGTATATATATTCTTGATCAGTGTCACCTCCTGAGTCGATTTAGCCATGTCCGTAGTCTGTCTGTCTGTCTGTCTGTCTGTCTGTCTGTCTGTGGAAATCACGATTACAGGAGAACGAATGAAGCTATCGCGATGAAATTTTGCACGTATATTCTTTGTCATCCGAAACTCTGTGGGATTGAAAATGGGATAAATCGGTGCAGCGCCACGCCTACTTTTTTAACAAATACTAATTCTTTTAACAATATTTCAACTTGTAGACTTAGTTTTGAGCTTCAATTTTGTTTCCGAATACATCGGTACAGGTAGATTAAATTTTTAAAAAAAAATGGGCGTGTCCGCCCACGAACATATGACATTGATATAAACCGCAATTCCAGAATAACGGTTGGAAGAATTGACTTGAAATTCGGTACGAATATTCTCTGCCATCATAGATAACTCTGTATTAAAAATGGTGAAAATCGGCGGGATGTAGGGTATATAAGCTTCGGTCTGACCGAAGGTACCCTTACTAGTTGTTTTTATTATTATTATTATATATATATTGTATATTTATTAATAGATATATAATATATATATTGTATATATATACGTGTATATTATATCGCACCACTTCTAAATATATATACGAGTATATATGCAGCTTTAAGGTGTAGGGTATTTCGGCTACAGCCCGGCTGTAGACAACACCTTTACTAGTTATTGCTAACTTAAGTCTTAAAATACAAAAGCAACAACAATTAAAGTAAACAAACCTTTAAGATACTTCAAACGCCTACGACAACCAGTATTCTTATAAATATTATGACTAAGAGACGCATTTAAATCAAAATTAGCGAGAGCTTAATTAACGAAGCCAACATGTGACAACTACTGTATATTTGAACAGCTAAACACTTGTTGGTTAAAGATATCAAGAATTCCGTGACAAGAGATTCTATTGACAAAACGATGTAGAATACCGGAAACATAAAGACCAATTCGAAATACTTTAGCTTCCGAATAAACGAACCGATTCGAGTTACATTTTGTTAGAGATTGGAAATACTTTCCCATACAAAGTCTTTACACCTTACGTTCTAAAATGTCAAATTCTCTAATGACCGAAGGAGATACGTTAAACCAAATGGGAACCTTGTAAATTTTACTACAAATTTATGTAAAATAGAATATAACAAATTTTGCAACAAATGCATGTTGTCTTTAAGTAACCCTGCAAATATAGTCTTTTATATTATTACATTACATCGACGTAATGCTTGAATATCTGCAGCTTAGTTTTTTGGATGTTAAGAAATAACTTGTTCGCGCTCTCTGTGTATAAAAATTGAAAGTCTATGTTAATCTTAACCAATAAAATAAATAAAGAATTTAATTATTAATTTTTTAGTGTGTTACACTTTAAAGCATCATACCAATGATAAGGAATCAGAGTGCTTATAAAGCGGCCATTCGTTGAAAATGTTTACCAAACATTTTTGAGGACTTTGGTTTATATTTGACGCTCTCTCTTCTCTTAGTTAGTCCATGACCTGCAAATATTATAAAAGACGACTAAGGCCCGCAAGGTGGTTAGTTCAGGGGAAAAAACAAAATCAGGTATATCACTCATTTCAAATTAAGAGCATAGAATATTCTACTTTGACAGCTATAGGGTGTTCTTTTAACAGCAAAATATTAATACACAAACAGGCTGTAGATTGCACAACACTTTCTATACATCACAAAGGTTTTAGTAATCAACTTAACAATTTGCTGAACAGCAAATCTTTTTTTAACATTTTTTTTAAAAGTGAAAAACTGTGAACGTGAACGTTAATGGTAATATTATCGATAACACCTTTCGTACGAGTATTTACAACCCGAATTAACACTGCACTGTAAAATTAACTGATGAATTCCGCAGTTATTTTAACGTATTAACTGTCAAGATTATTACCTTTAATTTTTACAATTATATGTAAATCCGAACTGAAAGCTGTGTAAATTACATTTCACTGTGTGGTATTGTAAATAATTTCATGCACGTTTCAATACGTTACACTGTTTGAATTAGTTTATATTAAGAGAACTTAATACTTATCTGTATCTCCGCCGCTAATATAGTGAATTCCCCAAGAATTACGGATTATAGAGCACACTCTAATACACAGTAATATGAATAGCGGCGCAACAGACCTGTAGCTCATAATCCATTTAAGAAATACGTATAATCATGTCTCCATCTGATCCTCTTCTCTCCACTCTCCAACCGCTTCTTCCACAGTCAAGCTACAGTCCATTTGGAGTCAAATGAAGTATCACTATCACAATTTGGTACATCGTCAAATACTCCACAAGGACCGTTTCAGCACGAAGTGGGAACACTTTGAACCCATGTCTTTTATGTATAATATCACGGTGGCTAAAATTGTTGGTAGCCCCACTTCGGATAACTGTCAGCAACAGCAGTTACAATCAACAACCACTCAGTCACAGGGACGGGGTCGACCGAGTGGTTCCTTTGCTTGGTTGACTTCAGCAAGCGTAGGCTGTCCGGTCGTCACAAGCGCTGAGGTTCTATTGGATCAAGGAACTTCTATGGGATTTACTGGTCTTGTACCGCCTGCCGCCGTCACCGTGGAGACTACGACGACAGTAGCTATGCGCAAATCCGGTCGCTCTGGGTGCTTGAACAACGGCATTCGCGCCAAGATTATCGATGCCATACGTGAACGGCCCATTCTGTGGGCGAGACGTAAGAAGGAATGCGGCCAGGGCCAGAATCGCAGCTCAGGCGCCTGGAAGGAGGTAGCTGCGGCATTGGGACTCTCCGCAAGTAAGTAAGATAGTGCTTTCTACTTGAAGGTACCCATCTGCGAAATCTATTAGTCATGGATGTCTCCCCTGATACCGTATTTCCTTCCTTTGCTTTTGTTGCTCTTCTCTCTCTCTTTCTCTCTCTCTCTCTCTCTCTCTCTCTCTCTCTCTCTCTCTTTCTCTTTCTCTCTCTCCCTCTCTTCTATTTTTCTCTGTTGGTGGCAGGTCTGGTGCAGACGCGTTGGTCAATAATTAAGCAGCGGTACGTGGACGAGCTGCAGAAGGAGCGCCAAAACATCAACCAAAATCACCTTCCCTTCTATTCTAACTGGGAGCATTTCGAACGGATGGCATTCATGCGCGACATACTTGTGCGGAAAGTGGATGATCGGGAGCAGACGAGGGAACGTATTCAGGAGATCGTGAGCGAGAAACAGGGGGATGGATCAAGTCAGTTGCGTTACGTCCGGTCCACGACATCAGCGAGTTGTTTGATCGGTGCTAATCATTTGATTTGCAATGGTGTGAGTGATGCTTGTGGCGACATGTCGAATGCGAATGTTGAGCGGCGGCGCGTGAAAGCGGAAGCCGATTTGGAGTGGGATCCATTCGAAATGATTCTTCACGTACATGGAACGGAAGCAGCCAACTAGAGGAAACATCATAGAAGAAAAAAGTGAAGACCGAAAAATTAAAAATTAAATATTTATCATCTGCAGAGTTGGGCACAAACTAGTTAAACCTTTAACTAGTTACCGTTACAGTTAAAGTTACTTCAACTTCGTTAACCTCACAAATATTTTCGTTATCGTTAAAGTAACGAAGTTACTTCTGTGTCGTTAACGTTGAATCAACTGAAAAAGAAAAAGTTTCTTTCGCCGTTAACTGATAAAGTAACTAGTTACTTTGCTCCGTTGAAGTTGAATCAACGGAGAGAAAAAAGTTACTTTGCTTCGTTAACGTTGAATCAACTGAAAAAGAAAAAGTTTCTTTTGCCGTTAACTGATAAAGTAACTAGTTACTTTGCGCCGTTGCAGTTGAATCAACGGAAAGAAAAAAGTTACTTTGCTTCGTTAACGTTGAATCAACTGAAATAAAAAAGTTAATTTGGATCGTTAATTGATAAAGTAACTAGTTACTTTGCGCCGTTGACGTTGAATCAACTGAAAGAAAAAAGTTAATTTGGATCGTTGAAGTTGAATTAACGAAGTTAATGAGTAACTAGTTGAATGTAACGAAGTAACTAGTTATATTAACGAAGTTACTTCTATATATTTTAGTTACTTTGCAAAGAATAGAGGAGATTTTTTTAGTGGCACCACTGCCGGATTTTCATATACTACATACATGCGTAATACATGAAGTTCAATTAGATTAATTATATGATTAATATAATACTTAAAAATATTTTACTATGGTTCATAAGATTTTATTATAGAGTTTATTATAATTTAACAAATATTTTGTAACAAATATATTAATAAAATATTATATTATAAAATACATACATTTATTACAGCTAATATTGTTGTGCTGTTTTTAAGCGTACACTCCTTGTTCGAGGTCTGTCCGCATCGCACTCAACCCTTATCGACAGCAGGTACAGCGACACCAATGAAAACAAGACGTTGTTCCGCTTAAGCGTAAACGACTGTCTTGTTATTGTTGTTGATTCTTCACATTGTACGGCTGCAGGATTTAAAGCAGAAAGACTGATGGAATTTATTTAGTTAGGAAGCGTTCTATTTTTATTAAAATGTAATTAGTCCCATGTTAATCTTAAGTTAGTTAACTCTTGAACGGATGAACCGATTTCGATGCGGTTTTCACCATTCTTACAAATTTTTTCAGTTAATACAAAAAATTGGGTATGCAGTACGCCAATAAAAAACAGCCGATTTGGTTGAAAATACTAGGATTGTAAAATTGTTAAACTTATGATATATATGCATTTGTTTTTTTTTTAAATTTTTGAAATAATTTAAGGAAAATAAAATTAAAATATTCAAATGCTTGAGAAATGGTAACAGGCAAATATGCACGCATACATGTATATAATAAATATGCACATATATATTTTTTGCTATTCGTCATTGGGATAATTGAGATTTTCCAAGGTTTCAGCCGAGACATGCATATGTAGCTTCCTTCAAAATTTTCGCGTTGTTCTTCTGACGAACGGAGAATTTTTCTACCTGTTCAATCGTACGCTCAGATTTTTAATGCACTGGATGGATGTTTTTTGCCCAAAAAACTAGCAGCTTCAAGAAATGAACCTCTTCTATGTTTTTGTCATTAGGCTGTAGTTGTTTTGGCACGTGGGTTTTCCCTAATAACGCCATAAAAGGAAGTTTCATTAGTGATCTACTTCATTCATCGTCTTCATTAGTGAATTTGAATTAAATTTGTTATTCAGCAGCAGGTAACAAATAACATTTTAATGTAATGCAAGTAACACTTTTGAATAAATGAAAATATATCCGAATTCTGCGAAGCCACTAAGACTTGTCTGCAGGAAATGGTGGTACATTTCAGACGTTGCTGGTATTTCACTTATGTACAATTGATTATCATCTATTGCTGTAGGATATACACCCAACTCGCAATTTACAAGCATTTTTTTTACTCGATTTCGAAACATCCCAATCGAAAACTCCGAACCGAGTATCTTTTTAAACTCGATTTCGTTTTTTCATATCATTTTTTTCAACTGAAAAAATTTGAAAGAATGGTGAAAACCGCATCGAAATCGGTTCATCCGTTCAAGAGTTAACTAACTTAAGATTAACATGGGACTAATTACATTTTAATAAAAATAGAACGCTTCCTAACTAAATAAATTCCATCAGTCTTTCTGCTTTAAATCCTGCAGCCGTACAATGTGAAGAATCAACAACAATAACAAGACAGTCGTTTACGCTTAAGCGGAACAACGTCTTGTTTTCATTGGTGTCGCTGTACCTGCTGTCGATAAGGGTTGAGTGCGATGCGGACAGACCTCGAACAAGGAGTGTACGCTTAAAAACAGCACAACAATATTAGCTGTAATAAATGTATGTATTTTATAATATAATATTTTATTAATATATTTGTTACAAAATATTTGTTAAATTATAATAAACTCTATAATAAAATCTTATGAACCATAGTAAAATATTTTTAAGTATTATATTAATCATATAATTAATCTAATTGAACTTCATGTATTACGCATGTATGTAGTATATGAAAATCCGGCAGTGGTGCCACTAAAAAAATCTCCTCTATTCTTTGCAAAGTAACTAAAATATATAGAAGTAACTTCGTTAATATAACTAGTTACTTCGTTACATTCAACTAGTTACTCATTAACTTCGTTAATTCAACTTCAACGATCCAAATTAACTTTTTTCTTTCAGTTGATTCAACGTCAACGGCGCAAAGTAACTAGTTACTTTATCAATTAACGATCCAAATTAACTTTTTTATTTCAGTTGATTCAACGTTAACGAAGCAAAGTAACTTTTTTCTTTCCGTTGATTCAACTGCAACGGCGCAAAGTAACTAGTTACTTTATCAGTTAACGGCAAAAGAAACTTTTTCTTTTTCAGTTGATTCAACGTTAACGAAGCAAAGTAACTTTTTTCTCTCCGTTGATTCAACTTCAACGGAGCAAAGTAACTAGTTACTTTATCAGTTAACGGCGAAAGAAACTTTTTCTTTTTCAGTTGATTCAACGTTAACGACACAGAAGTAACTTCGTTACTTTAACGATAACGAAAATATTTGTGAGGTTAACGAAGTTACTTTTAACTTCAACGGAAAGTAACTAGTTATTAACTTTGCCCAACTCTGATCATCTGACATGATTTATAAATATTTTGCTGTATAAATACGTTCACTAAATGTGTATTTTTTCTGTAAAAAATCGGTGTTTTATTAGGTTTAAAGGGGTAGGTGGAGAAAGAAGGATCACGGGTTTTGATGTTAAGGCATTGTTCTCCTTAAAGTCTCCTTGTCTCTACATTTCTTTGTTTTAAGGACTTTTCTGGAAAATTATGGCTGCCTGATTCCATTTTCTTTTTACTCTTGATGTCATATTGACCTTAAATGTTCAAAACTAACATCGCTTTTACTAACAATTAACTAAGCAATAAATGAATTCTCCGAACGTTAAGCGAGAATTAAAAACCCAAGAATTACATCTCATAGACATGCAAGTCAATACGCACAGTCACGTTACATTTCCAATATGATGCTCCTGGTCACTGATAGCGTCCAGCATTGTTTATTTTATATATATATGTTATAAGTCTAGACGTTTCTTATCCACGTGACGCAACTGTGTAACAAGAATGATAGAAAACCAGGTTAGGCCAACCAACAACAAAAAGTCGTTTCGTTCTGAGCAGCTACGTCATCGAGGACTTTGGAAGTCAAACGGTGAGAATTAAGGTCGCTACATATGGTTCAAGCTCATGAACTGGAAAGACCTGAGACGAGGCAATTAAACAAAGTCTATTGAAAATACAATATTTATTGAAATTTAATTGAGTCTTTTCAATCAACATTAAAGGTTTACGTAAGTTTAGTTAACAAATTACGCATCTAAATTACATATGTTCCTGTTCAGAGTAAAAAGAACAAGTGGATTGTAGAAAAGAAATGTATTGCACCTTCTGATCAGCTCAATGACGCAATTTATTGGAGAGCATTGCTTAAAAAACATAACGGACCTGTGCATGGCCAAATCTTGTTTTCTATCATTCTTGACTTTTTAGCATATATGTAAGCAGGGTTCAGAAATGTGAGCACATAAAAACACATTCACAATTCCTCGAAACACCGTGCGGAAGCACTTATCATACAGCACAACTGCTGGACAATAACACAAATTGATAAGCACCGTGTAAGAGCCGAACCTCCAGCACATCTCTTCGTGCTGGAGACGATCATTGAGCACGAAGCACGGTGTTGTCGTGCGCCGATCTCAACTCTTTCTCTGTGTTGCTCAGAAGCTGGCACTCACATATGCATAAAAGCGAGCACGACATTTAGCACGTCAGCCAGCGCGTCAGGTAAAACACAGAAATGTGAAATAAAAAGGAGACGCTACGTGCGTGCTGGATGTGCTGGCTGGCTGCACGTTTTTGAGGGTGCTTGTATGCAGGTAAAATGCGTTTTGCTTGAAGAAGAGGAGGTACAAAAAATTAAGTAGAGTGAAAAATGAATATTGCAATGAGCTTTATAATAAGAAATTACACAAAACTATTGAAGAAAACTTGCAAAATTTGCTCTTAATAAAACTGAATAAAGACATTTTTGACAGCATAGTAATAGAAACATAAATGTTAATTTAGTTTAAGTTAGAATGTAATAATAATGTAAATATGTAGAGGTAAGATCAATAAATAAAAAATCAGTATTAAAATCAATTTCAAACAAAAGGACAATAGTTTTGTGTTATTTCTCATTATAAAGCTCATTGCAATATTCATTTTTCACTCTACTTAATTTTTTGTACCTCCTCTTCTTCAAGCAAAACGCATTTTACCTGAATACAAGCACCCTCAAAAACGTGCAGCCAGCCAGCACAACACAGAGAAAGAGTTGAGATCTGCGCACGACAACACCGTGCTTCGTGCTTAATGATCGTCTCAAGCACGAAGAGATTCGTGAGAGAGTTGGCTCTCGCACGACGATTGTGAACTTACTCTTCGGCGCAGCACAGTCATATGTGATGTGCTCGTAAACCGAAGCACAACACAACCCTGTTGTCCCAAGCGTCGCTAAAGACGAAATCGTTAATGAATCTTGCAAGACAATTCCTCAATTGATTTCTTATTGAGGACATGTTAGGCGACATGTCTTGCAGGCTGTCCGCATCAGGGATATGGTCTTCATTGTCTTGTATACGAGCTTTGCAATTCTTTTGATGTACATGTTAACGAATGTGACCCGAACACGACACGACAATGACCCGTTATAACCGATCATAGTTCGAACTACGCAACACTATTTTCAGTTTAATTTGTGAAACACGTGGAGTTGAAGCACAAAATTTCAATGTAAGTAAAATTTTAATGTAAGAAAAAATTGTAGAATTGTATAACATTTGTATTTTGATCATACTCGTAAATAGATGGATATCAATTCACGCATCGACGGACTAGAGTCCAGATTGGCGGGACTGGAGAATCTGCAGTAGTTGGAAGAGAGTCTCTCTGGCGACAAAAGGAAGGCAGAAATTGTAAGTTTTTTTTTAAATATCATTTATTATTCTTATAAGTAAATATTCGTTTTAAATAAATTAATAAAATAAATAAAATTTACAAAATGCATTTTTAATTATTTTCGAACAGCAATTGGCAGTTCATAGCCTGAAATAGTATGGTTTGTTGTCGATGACAACCTAATTGACATTAGCATGACCTGTCGTTGATGACAAAGTTGATGACATTAGCATGACCTGTCGTTGAAGACAACATAAAAGACTAGTCTGGTATGTGGTCATCGACGACATTCTGCAAGACAAGTCTTGCATTGTGTCGTGAAAGAAAACTGCGACATTTGTATGAAAATGTCATCAACGTCCACCATGGTGTTGTCTTCCAGGCGTCTTTGACGATTCTCTTCTGTCGTGCATCCATCCTCGAGGATGTCTTGAAGACAAGAACAACAGGAAATGATTGTGAAAGTGCCAGAGTGTGCAGCACGTTATGCGTGCATTCCGAACCCTGTATGTAAGTAAATAGTATGAAGCATTGGGAATCATGTGATCGATGATCCGTGTAGAGCATTTGTAATACGAATTGTCGTTAACTGAGTGATAAATGATAAAGATACATGTACTGATACATTATATAATAAGAATATCAGTTCTGCGAGACAAGTGAAACAATAAGGTTCACATTAAAGCCAGAAATACATTTTTTAAAAGGCACTAAATATTAAAGCGGGTTTTAAAGGCTCTTAATTTTTTTTTTAATTTGAATCTGCGGCCTGTCGCCCCGGTCACGTAATCCGCTGCCTGCGAAGGCTCTAATAAGGAAACCGAAGTTTAGTTTATCGCTCGTGTAAATAGATTATTCCGCTGAAAGCTTTATTTACCCTCGAAAGCCTCGCAATTGCGGATTTGTTTCACGCGGCTTATAAAAGCAGGTAGAAGGAGGTCCTTGAATGGCGTGCACGAGCTCCTTCGCTAATGCATTTCCGAAATTCAAATATATCCGTAGTCGTGCAACAATGGCTCATCCTTCGTCCTTTCATCGCTAATGGCTACGGCGTGAGGGACAATGCGGAAGCAGAACTTCCGCTCTGCAAAAAGAAAAATCCTTAAATGACACAGGTCATAATTTTACTTTTCTTGCCGTCATGAGTGCGGGATAATTCTCGTCAATGACTTTAGTTTGAAAGTTTCATGTACACTAAATCTCCATCAAGACCCATCCACCTTTTCCTACCCATCGGACAATTCATGCTTACAAAGAAACAGCCAAAAGTTCGTGATACTGTAGTTAATAGGTTTTACAGTTTTATTATCATTGACATTTGCATATCTTCCTCGACACAAATGTGAATATGCGCCCACACCCACCGCCCACTTCGGGTCTTTCGAGCCAGGAATTCAGCCAAAGAGGACGCTGTATAAATTTACGTTTAGTGGTTATCATTTCATTTGGCTACGCATGCGGCCTAAAGGCGAAATTTGCAATTTAGGAAATTAAATCGAATGTTTTCGAAAAGCCTGAATACGAATTAGGTTCAGCTTTGCTTCTTTCCTTTCAAAACCGATGCTGTTATTATGATTACTACAAGTTGTTTCTTTTTCTTTGTTTCTTCTTGAATAAATGTTTATTTATTTCTCGCTATCTACATTTATATAGAGTACAGTTTGCGATCATTGACTCTGAAAGAAGAAGAAAGACGTAGGAAGAGGTGAATCATTCCCGTCCTCTAATTTATTCACTGAGTTTCTTTCGATTCGATTAAATGAATTGCTTCTATGTTTCTGATGAATAACATAACACGTCTCATAGAGTATTTACGATGGATAGTCACAAAAAGTTCACCAGTCGGAGTGAAACTCGAGATAACCGACAGACATACAATTGATTGTCTGGACACGGTTTTCCGTTGACCGAAACCGTTTTTCAATGTCACGTAGTGGCTATAGATTCTATAGTATAGAAGCTGATAACATACGCACACAACACTTTAATGAATGGTGGAATATTTACTTGATTTATGTACTTCCTCGAATGACCGTCATCTTCGGTTAACGCCCAAAAACGATTTTTTTTTATCCAAGTAAAGATTCTGACATTGAATAGAAATTTACCAAAAGAACGCTAGATAAATTTTTCATGAGCTTTACTGAATTGAAGTATACATATCGAAGCTAATAGAAGATCAATAATAATCTTTTCTAAGGTAAAGAGATATAGCGAGAAAGAGCGAAAGAGAGAGCGAGAGAGAGAGAGAGACAGACTCTGATTTCAAGAGATATATAGAGCATGAATATGAGAACAATTATTTTTATAGACAGAAAGCTTTATTGTCGATTTTTCTATCCAGAGGTCCTTCAAACCTATTGTATGAATGATGACGTATTTATTGTTGTGAAAGCCATCAGGAATAATTAAGATTCCTTGACTACCTGAATATTTGAGAGCCTTCACTTACTGAAATTCGGAATGAATTATCATAAGGAATTGCTCTTCCGCTGTTGGGTATCCTTGACTCCCTTAAATGTGGGCAAGCATTGTCACAATGTAAGTTGTGTTAGTCTCTGACCAACGCCGCTTATTTCGGCTATGAAATGATCTTTTCATATCGAAAAATAATTCCTTAATGTCGTAAGGTCTTGAAGAGTTCTTTAATAATGCACAGATGATTAGTCCTTAATATAAATCGAATCGTAAATCTATTAAAAGATTAAAGAATCTCTAATCTCGAGAATAAACAAAGGAAAAGAGGAACTTGTGAAGAGGAACAGCGAATAATTGAAAATCTGACAGGCTTTGAATTTCTTGCCGAACATGCATTCTGCTTTAATCTCAGATTGGGATTATTTGCTTCTAATCTGTCCACATAACAATACGATTTGAGGCATGGAGCTGAAGGAAAGAAAGAAAAGCTTTCAATTCAGTTTAATTCGATTCCTGATCCTGAATTTGGAGAAGACTTAGAGCCTTTGAAAGCTGAAATAAATTGCTTTTGAACTCTAAACTCTAGTCGTTGATTGAATAGAAGAGCTTCTGCTTTTCCCCGCTTCAAAGTGTTTTTAGACTCCATCATCCGAAGTCTTTTCTTTACCAGAGATTTGTTGGCATTAAAATCAGTCGCTTTTGGATAATAATGAACAAAGGTTGCGTCTTTATTCATTCATTGCTAAAAAACTTGGCAAATATTGTACTTTGCATACTTTGATGTTCTTCTGCGCTCGTCTTCAATCCGATATCAGGCTTTTCTAGTTGATTTTGAGCATTATTATTATTCCTTGTTTCTTATCAATACCTCAGGATGTTACAGGACATTTAACAATGTCACGAAAAGGATACGCCGGTTATTTATGGATGCTTTGGGATTGCAATCGGAACTGGAACTGGGAGTGGCAGGGAACTGGCACTGACAGCAGGGACGTGAATGTTAAATTAAATCCCCGCAATATTTCAATATTCAGCTCGTACATCACGCGTTGTCGTTCCACATCCGTGTGTAAGCAACAGCCACTTTTCATGGATGATGCCTTCAACTTTTCCTAACACGAATGATACTTAATATCGGTACCTTTTCCCATCGTCATCATCGTGTTCCACCCCGCCAACTCCACCTTTGGTCGGCGCGATTTGGGCTGCTGGGATTGGAAGCCTTCACTTTGGCTTAATTTCATGTTAAGAGGAACTTTCTTTCCCTCTGCATCCGTCCCGTTTAATCAGAAAGTCTTCTAGGCCCACCGGATCCTCCCGCAGCCACTGGGCTTCTCCGTCCCATGTTACCCTCTCTCCAACGTGTGTTGGGTCTGGTTCACTACTTGGCCTCTTTCCAGCATATTCGATATCCACTTTTTTGCCTTTTTTCCTCTTACACGAGGAAAAATTCAAGAAGCGTATGGTAGATATTTACGGAATTGTTAGATTAAATATTACATGGAATTCTATATTTGCGTTAATTAGATTTCGTTAGTAATGATTGCTATTATTCTTAATATTTAAACGTTTTATGATTGGATTTCGGTTTTTTACAGTGTGCTGTTTGTACGACTTTCGCTCTGCTTGCCAACGTACAGAAATCGACACAGCGAACGCAACGCGTTGAACCAACGGACGCATGGCCGTACAGATGGTCTTGATTCCAAAAATGGAAATTTATTGGTGTTTTTTCTGTTTTTTGGTTGCTTTCGATTTGTTTTTTGTTTGTGTGTTGGTGGCTTTTCTCTTGTTTCCTTTATGTGGTGTTTCTGCTTATTCACGTTCTTCTTCATGTATTTTGTACATATTTTGAAGAATTTTTTATACTTTTTGCACTCTTAAGGTTTATAAATGATTTCGTTTCAAGGAATTATTTGTGTACTCGTTGTTCTATCTTCTTTATGGAGTTGAAGCAGTAGTCGAGGAGGAAGAAAAAGAAGATGGAGGTCAGATCAAAGATACAGCTACACAAAAAACAACCAACGAAAACAGAGGTATTTATCACGTATGTATGCCATAGAAAAATTTATTTGGCACAATGCGATACATAGTTTTTGTTGTTTTCGTACGGGAACAGACCTGCAGTTAACGCAATTCGCAACACTGAAGCACCTCTTAAGCAGTATACATATATTTATGAATATATACTCCTTGCTCCTCGGCTGCGCTGTGTTTAAGATGACGTTGTTTTTCATTCTCTCTGCATCCATCGATGTCTCATTTTTACTCGCTCTCTTCGTGCGCGTATCCTGTTTCTTATCCAACTACTTCAACGCTTAGCAAGGGGCCTGTTTTTCCCAAAATCTCCCATTTCCACACGTTTCACAATCAATCCACTGATCCATACTACAAAGCTACACTGAGGCAATTTGGGTCGACGGCACTTTTTGGGTACGTGAAGCTCGAGCCAATTTCGCCTCTGTTCTGCACGTTTTTGCATCGTCGGAAGTGAATACGAGTAAAACGTGGCATACCGACTGTCGAGATGTGGTTCGTAGCTGACACACACGCTTCCTTATGCCGATATTTAGCTTCGTTAAGAGTTATTGTGGTCATAGTATCAAAATTGGTCGTTGTTATGCTCACAGCATCAGCTTATTATTTGTTCAATACTTTAATGTATTTTTAATGGCGCTGGTCAGACGTGTATTCATTTGTTGCGTGAAACACTCGTGTCTCATGGGAGAGAGAGGTGAGGAAGTGTAGACTTTTCCGTTGTTCCTCATCTCTCTCTTCCACAAACGAGTGTTTCACGCAACAAATGAATACACGTCTAGCCAGCGGCAATACACATCAGAATATGTTCAATGTGTAGATATTTATTGACGTTGTTGTTGTTGTTGGACTCACACTTTGTATGTTACTCATGTAGCAACTCGTTTTTCATAATTCAACATACACTCGTCCAAACAAGGATTAGTTCAACCGAATTGATAAATTAAGAGAAACGGACGGACTCTCGAACCGAAAGGAAGCACCGAATCACTATCACCATCATCATCGCTATCATCCGGCTGTAAAATAGGCTTAAAAAAATTTGTTCTCTTGGCTATGGGTGAACAGTAATTAAAAATAAGAAGATTTCGTTTCATTTCTCGCCATAAACAAAATTTAAACAATAAATAATCACCTCGTGAAGTCGTTAATCTCCACAACTTGACCGTAATCTGTTGAAACAAGTTACACTTTAGTAAAAAAATCGTGAAACGTTAGCCATTCGTTACACTTTAGACTGGATTTTAGCCGCTAGACACACGTTGAACGAAAGAAAAGAACCTATGAAAAGGCGTTCGAATAAATCTTTTTTACAAACAAACATGTGCTTTCACAAGCAACTTTCTTATACAAAAATCGCCGGCGATTGTAAATCACAGAACCATAAATAAATTGTATTTTCCAATAAATGGCTCAAAAGTTAAGATAAAAAGGGAAAAACTTTTCAGAGTACAAAGAAAATATCTGAATAATATACTGCAACTAGAGGGAATATTAGAATTTGTATCGAATGAAGGTAAGGACGACTTAAGCGTAACGACGTGAAAACGTTGAAGAGATTCTGCGTTTGCCGCAGTCTCCGATCATTTAATTCTAGTTCCTGAACTCCCACTTCCTCTTCATTTTTCCTTAATCACTGCTCTTTCGGCTCTGCTTTATTTTTATTATGTTGCGTCCTTTTTAAAAACCATTGTACCGACATTTACTGGAATCCATGGTCCTCTACCGCGCTCAATCGATCCAATTTCGCTCCCAATCGCCTATACTAATTGATCTTCATGCACGCTCCCTCCCCTCACTCGACAACTCATACAATTAACTCACAACAACCAATTGAAACACAAGTGTTAAAAACTTGACGTGAATATGATAAAGCAGCCAGTGCCACATGCATGCCATCAGGCATGGCAACATGCATGCATGAAAGCCGCACAAGTTGTAATCGCCGAAGCCGGTTACTCATCAAGAAGAATATCAGACAAAAATTTTACACTAACTTTGAATATACTTCGCCCACGATTGTCTCTCAGCTTGTGTGCTGCAAATCAACGTACATATATAAGGTGTTCATCGAAGCTCTCGATGTCCAATCCAGGCCCTCGTATAACCCACAACGCCCCACTAAGAAAAAAAGAAGCGGATAGAAGAAGAAAACTATGTGTCAATAGAGGTTATAAATAGAAAGAGGGAGCGAAAAAGTTCGGTTAAAAATTTCAACGTGAAATGGCTAAAGAAGGCCAAAAGTTGAAATGTAGTAGGAGTTTTTAATAACGATTTAAAAAGCTGGTGAAGCAAAAAGAAATAAAATTAAAGCTTCTTCAATTCAACAAGAAAACATTGCTTAAGGTTCTATTAAAAGAAAAAATGTAAAGCCTTTCGGGCTCACTTGGACTCGGGTTATTTTAGAAAATAATTAGAAATCTCCAACAGAGAAGCTTCAAAGGAAAACAAAAAGGAAAAGGGAAGCTTCCCTCCTTCTTTGATTAATCGTACATTAACGGTGTCGAAACTTGGTATTGACGTATAAATTGAAATGCAAAAATTAATTTTTTTTGAATACTTGAAAAGTTCATTAAAGATTTCAACTATTTTAGATTTTCAAAGTTAATTTCTGTGTCAAATATATTTAGAACTTTTTCGAAGAGTTCTGCTATTTGCAGGCCATCTTCTTCGTTCATTTTCCCTCTTCTACCTTGTCTTCTTCCTCCTTTTCTTGCTGCATTTATAATTTTTTATCTCCTTCAGTGGTTTTTTTTATTGTTAATGTTATTGGTGAGCATAATCGGTATTTCTCCTATATCATCTTCCATCGTAGCAATTTTAAAGCTTGGAAAGTGGCAACTACATCAACGACGACGTTAAAGATGACATTAGACACACTCTGTATCGAATTGATGAAGCATTCACATTTTAAAAGCATCCATCAGTGACAGCAACAGAAGCAGCAGCAACAAAAACAACATCGTTGACGCTTTGCCTGTCATTCACTTATTCATTGAATGTATTTTCCTTTAAATTGACAATAATAATATAAGACAAACTTTGAAGATTAAATAAACATTCAAGAAATAAAAAAAAGCGGCAATACACAAGCCTCCAAGACTCTTTCTTTTAAACAAAGCAACAGTCCTTCATCATTTACACATCTCGGGATTAAAAAGTCAACACAAGTCAATTTGGTTTCAGTTTATAGGGAACTTTCCCCTCTTTCTCCTTTTCTGCAACCGAAGTTTCAAATTGTGTTGAGAACTTTAATCGATAAAGTTTGGTTCACATAAAAACACTTGTTAATTAAATTAGACATCGTCTATCGTTGGAATCATCTTCACATCATGAAATGTGCTCATCTCGTCTGCGATTTCGTCTCCATCATCACTGAAGCTCCAAAAATTGTTACGTAATCATCGACATTCTAAAAACATTCTAACTCTGGCTGAAGTTGAGACTTTGTTGCAAGTTTTAAACCGCGAAATTGATGTGAGAACGTGAGACTAAATTACCTTAACCTTCAGAAAAGAAAATGTATTCAAACTACTTCAAGGTTCACCCTCGCCCGTCCGCTTAACACAATTTATAAAGTGGTGGAAATTAAAAATTAATTAATTTCGACATGATTTGTCAGGCGATAAGCCGAAAAGTCTGTCATTTCACATTAGTCTAAGTCAAGGCGAACCCTTTGGAGGGCCAAGACGACGACTATGACGACAGACGGAGTAATTAAGCGAACGACATTTAAGTGTTGGGGATTTTCTCAACCAGAACCGATAGAAAAACCTAAAAGGGTTTTCTTGGTCTGTACAAATTCAGGAAATGTTTCGAAAGGAGCGACTACAGAAAGTGGTGATAAAAGCGTGCCAATGGACAGAAATCACTTTAGGAAATTTATATAACATTTTATCTCTGTTGCCACCACGTTTCCTGCTTCCCAACCCCACCGATGACGACTGCGATTTACTCAATCATAATTCATTTGAATGCGGTTCGGCACGTTGACGTCATCAGCGAGAGCGGCTGACAGACAGAAGCCGAAACGAAGCCGGAGCCGTACCAGTTTCTGGCTGCCAAACATGACATTTTAATTAATTTTATTTATTTTTGTTTGTTAAAGTTGACGTTGGTTGTGTTATGTTTTGTCATTTGAAAAGATATTTCATTAGCTGACTGCTTCAAATGAAATAAATGCCAAAAGCAAATGCAGTGTGTGTCAGGCTGCTGAAATCATGCGGGTGCACGGACGAAACAGAAACACACACAAAGTGCTTTCTCAGTGTAATGTGCAAAGTCAGCGGACGGTTGAGTTGCGGTTCACTTTATTTATGGGAAAACTCAGATACTATCGACAATTAAGCAGCAGCAGGAGTCATCATCATTATCACCACCACCGCCATCGAAACAACAACAACAACAACAATCAAAGACATCACAATGACAATGGAAGCAATCAGCGTACCTCTTTAAATAAAACCAAAACTAAAAGCATGAAATGCAAATTAAAAAACCACACCCCAACAAAAACAAAAAATAATATACATAAGAAAACAAAAACCATACGTTATGGAAAAGGAAAAGCAAAAACAGCAATCAAAGGAAAAACAAAAAAAAAGATATGACGACGATTGTGATGAAACCAGGTTTGATGAGGGAAACCAGTGCATGTAGTGCGACCTTTCATGTTTTCATATTTTTGGCAGGTTTTTCGCGACTTGATTTCCATGCTGACCAAACGAAAAGGTCGCCAGAAAAGACCTGAAACAACTGAATATTTAGTCTTTAACCGTTTAATGTGTCAATACCAGAGTTGTCCATTTTCGTACTCAGTACCAGTACCAGTCCTTTCAGTACTCAATTATGCTTTAAGTGCACTTGAAAGAATTTAATGAAGTACCAAAAGCACTGAATACATTACAATTTTGAAATGTAGTTTTTATAATTTGTGATGATTTTCCCGACCTTTTCGTCTAATTCTTCTTTTTATCCTTACGAAATTATTCTTGACAGCAAATTATCGTTTGCTGTTTGTTGTTCTTTAGTTCAATTCTGCAGTTTTCGAATTTTCTCTAGAGATATTCTTCGCAAAAGGAATCTAACCTAATTCGTAATTAGGACCTAATTTGTAACCCAAGCAAGCTCAAAGCAAGCTGACACTAACCCAAATGTAACCTAAGCAAGCCTCAAATGATCATGTCTTCTAGAATTATGTTAGGACAAGAATCAAATCCCACTAGTCAAAGTTGACATAAGCAACAAATATATCCCCAAAACTTCAACAAAGTTGAAATTGTATTTAAACTTTATTTGTTATTAGATAAATAAACATTCTAGTTTTGAAATAAACTTATGTGAAAATCAAATAACAACGAAATAAACCAATCTATTATACATTACAATTGAATTTCTTGCCGTTGATTCTTGCTAACAGAATTTTTTAACTTGCAGAATGAGCTCAGTAAATAAAGGAGCAGATACGAACAGCTTGGACGAGTTCTTCTTATCATTTTCTGAGAGGTTTTATAATTCTCTGTTGAGAGTCAGTCGCAATCAATAAGGGAACCTTTCCCTTTTTTTTATTTATGGACGTTTGTTTGGATGTAGGACTCTCTATTTGCTTAAAATAATAAGAATAACACCAGCGAAATAAAAGTTCCATTCGAACGATCACAAAATTAGAAATGATTTTTGTAAGTGCTACTGAAGATGAAGAATATTGTAAATATTTGTTCCTAGCTGTGCACATACACATATGTATCTATTATTATTATTGTTATCTAAGAGTATTTTTGTCAGTTTATAGATGCGAGCACTTTCACAGCGACGAGTACTTTGAGTGAACGACGTTTGAGTGACAGCTCGAAATATCGAACATTAGACAGATGAGGAGATGGATTAACAGACTTGAAAAAGCAGAAAGTATATACTCTGAAAGCGTCGAGGTCAGAATATTTTTCAATTCAGCTAAAGAGCAGCAAAGAAAAACGATTACGAAATATGTATAGCAAGGGAAGATCTACTATATAGCAGATTGGTATAAACAATAATTAACATTATCAAATAAGCCAGGCAATCAAGAGATCATTCAGACAAATCAATTTGATGAAAAATACACACAAAGTGGCTAAAACAAAACATATAATATACATATATAAGATTAAATTAATTAGATACGCTATAACAAAGAACTGATAAAATTATTTAAATGCATTAATAAAACCATCAGATATGAAAGATCTCTGCAAACTGTTCAACTGATCATCTGATCAATCTCATGAGTCCTGCAATACCCTCGGCTCCTAGCATGCCTACTCTTATATCACCCATTAATGGAATAGCATCTACAAGTTGTAACGACCTTCTTCCTACTTCTTCTAATTTGTCACCTTCAGTTGCTACTGAAACTAGTATAAAAAAAAAAATTGGAACTATACCAAAAACAAGAAATACGTCTAACGTTGTCCAGGCTGTTCATTCTGGAAGGAAGTTGATGGTTGTTCACCCAAGCAAAATTATAATTATCTCTCGTTTCGTACCTGATACAAGTGCTGACGATAATTGTGAGCGCATATTCCCACAGTTAGGAAAGCACGATTCAAGCATCACTGTTAATAATTTTAACCATAGAGAAAGATACAGCTATACTGGCTTCAAGAAGGCATTTGAAGGAGTGAATCCTGATATCCTTCTTTTAAAATTGAAGTTGTGTGGTTTTCCAAATAGTCTTCTGCAGTAGACACAATTTTATCTCAGTAATCGCTCTCAAATTGTGATGTTTAACATCAGGGCATCAGGCGAGTTTGTAGTTCCCTCTGGCGTTCCTCAAGGACGTTGCTGGGTCAATTGGGACCGTTGCTATTCTTGCTTTTTATCAATGACCTTCTGTTAGCTATCAAAAACAGTAACACATTGATGTTTGCTGATGACGTCAAACTTTTCCTATCACACAAAAATGCAAGAGAAGCCCAGCACCTACAAGAGGATTTGGATTCCTTAATTTCATAGTGTAACTCGTAACTTCATGGACCTAACTCTGAAGAAATACGCAAATAAAATTTTCACATTGCCAGAAACCATATTTCTTTAACTACGTCATAGGTCATTGCAAACTGGAACCGGTTGATTCTATCGACGATCTAGGACTAACTTTTGATAAAAACTTAAGATTTCACATTCATATTACGCGCATATATAATAGAGCGAACATAACCTTCGGATTTATAAAGAGATGTGCTAAGGAGTTCCGTGACCCTTATGTCACAAAGCTACAACACATCTCACTTAATAAGAATATTCTTCTCCTATCTGGAGCCCAAACTATAGCTGTGACATTGCTGAGCATTAATCAGTCTAAATTCAATATTGTTTTTTTTTGTTTACGCAATCTCAACTGGAATAAATCTAAAGTGCGTGAAGTTAAATTCGTAGCGAACTTAGCACGGACACGAACCATTAAAATTCACCACTAGGAATTTTCGATTTCACCACACTTCGCTATGTTCAGTGTTTAGGATAAAATGGCGAATGACCAAGTTGGAGTCCGAATGCATGGATCGGACCAACGTAGGAGCAAACTAGAAGGATTAAGCTTTAAAAAAAAATAAACTTCAACATTGTTTGGATCAACCGAGCTGAGCTGGTATGCTTCCCAGTTTGTGGTGAATAACTGACTAGGATGAAGTGGAAAATGACCAAGTTGGAGTCCGAGTGCATGGATCGGACCAACGTGGAGCAAACTAGAAGGATTAAGCTTTCAAAAAATATAGGCTGCAAAATTGTTTGTATCAACCGAGTATTTTGTACTGTAAAATTGTACTTTTGGAAGAAGTGGAGAATGACCAAGTTGGAGTCCGAGTGCATGGATCGGACTAACGTAGGAGCAAACTAGAAGGATTAAGCTTTCCAAAAATATAAGCTGCAAAATTGTTTGGATCAACCGAGTATTTTTCCCGATGATTTGAAAATTGAAATTGAAATTTAAAATTTAAAAAAAAATAAACTTCAACATTGTTTGGATCAACCGAGTATGCTTCCCCATGATTTGGAAATTGGCCAGTTTGTGGTGAATAATTGACTAGGATGAAGTGGAGAATGTCCAAGTTGGAGTCCGAGTGCATGGATCGGACCAACGTAGGAGCAAACTAGAAGGATTAAGCTTTCCAAAAAAATAAACTTCAACATTTTTTGGATCAACCGAGTATGCTTCTCGATGATTTGAAAATTGGCCAGTTTGCGGTGAATAACTGACTAAGATGAAGTGGAGAATGACCAAGTTGGAGTCCGAGTGCATGGATCGGACCAACGTAGGAGCAAACTAGAAGGATTAAGCTTTAAAAAAAATAAACTTCAACATTGTTTGGATCAACCGAGTATGCTTCCCGATGATTTGAAAATTGGCCTTCTAGTTTGCTCCTACGTTGGTCCGATCCATGCACTCGGACTCCAACTTGGTCATTCTCCACTTCATCTTAGTCAGTTATTCACCGCAAACTGGCCAATTTTCAAATCATCGAGAAGCATACTCGGTTTATCAAAGCAATTTTGCAGCTTATATTTTTTAAAAGCTTAATCCTTCTAGTTTGCTCCTACGTTGGTCCGATCCATGCACTCGGACTCCAACTTGGTAATTTTCCACTTCATCCTAGTCAGTTATTCACCACAAACTGGCCAATTTTCAAATCATCGGGAAGCATACTCGGTTGCTCCAAACAATGTTGAAGTTTATTTTTTTTTAAAGCTTAATCCTTCTAGTTTGCTCCTACGTTAGTCCGATCCATGCACACGGACTCCAACTTGGTCATTCGCTATTTTATCCTAAACACTGAACATAGCGAAGTGTGGTGAAATCGAAAATTCCTAGTGGTGAATTTTAATGGTTCGTGTCCGCGCTAAGTTCGCTACGAATTTAACTTCACGCACTTATAAATCTATTAGCTTACAACTTTATGTGTCTCGCCTAAAATTCATTAACTTACAGTCACTTCTACGTCATTGCATAATTATGTTAAATGCGATTTTTTCGTAAACATTATTAATGGAGTTACGAACTCTTAATTTTTTTACCAAGACGCATCTAAATATGCCTTGCCGTACGTTGAGGATACACTAACCTCTTTATCTGGGTTTTGCTAGATCGACATTTCTTCAGCATAAAGCCCTTCGCAATGCTTGTGCCGATTTTAATGCTGGTTATCCTGAAATAAATTTTTCGGATTTTTGCGTAAACAAAAGATTCAAAATTTGTTAGAGTAATTTTAAATTTTCGCATGTATTTCCATTAAATTTATACACATTCACTGT
Source organism: Thecophora atra (assembly GCA_937620795.1). Taxonomy (NCBI): domain Eukaryota; kingdom Metazoa; phylum Arthropoda; class Insecta; order Diptera; family Conopidae; genus Thecophora; species Thecophora atra. The sequence continues at coordinate 70,616,193 of OW569397.1, read as the reverse complement.
ACTTAGGTAATCAGCTATAAAGCCATTTTCGCTTAGTTGTCATCTTAATAAATAATTAATCTTTCTCTTGATCTGTGAATTTACAGCTACTTCAAAGCTCAGCTCGGATCAAACCACATAGAACCTTCCATTAGAAAGCAGATTAGCCGATAAATCGCCCTGATCATAAAAGTTCTCTTTATTTTGATCTGAATTTATTCAGGATTTTGATCTGCAATTATTCAGGAATTGTTAACCTTATTAATCAAAGATCATCGCTCAGATCATATCTTATAGATCCTTTTTTCTGGCAGCATTCAAGTGAATGTCATTAATCAACATGATTAAAGACGATTATACAGAAGATTAAGGAAAAACGGTCCTTGACAATTAAACAACAACGATGAAATATTTAGGAAAGTATTCATTGACTTCGAGAGCAGGGAATTACGTAATAAACCAAAGAAACATCAAGAGCATGTAAAACTGAACCCAGGGGAGAGCGTATATTAAATTAGATTCTCGACAATGAAAGATCAGTTCAAATATAAAAAGACAAAAGTGATAAAGGGGAAGATTTCAGTGTTACGAGCAGACTGTAGGCGAAATCAAATACATTACAATATTCGAAATACCGGGGAATGAGTGCTAAGTCGTCTGTATTGAGTGATAAAGAATAATTAAAGTACATCAATCAAGAGATCATAAATCAGGCAAACATAAAACTCTGGATAGCGAGCAAAGATAATAATAAAGGTTGAGCAAAAATGTTCTTTTGCAAAAATGGAAAGAAATGCCAAGGATCGGAGATCCAATTGGATGGAAGTTCTTATGAAAAATCATGATGGGAGATTGTTTGATCGTGTCAATCAGTATCTGAATTTATTGGTAATTCCAGGTAGTTCCTGCTGGTTCCGCACGAAAAGTCCCTTAGTAAAGTAATCGGCATCTCCTTTGAGATGAGGAAAATCTTACATCACTGCAGATGGGCCATTTCATCGCTGACTCCTTGTTCTGGTTGTGACACTAGAGAAGTACCAGACTACGCTGAATTCACCAACGGATATTTTGAGGCCAAACAATTTTGCACCAAGCACAGAGGATTCTTAGATTAGTCTCTGAGCTCCCCTTTGCATGTGACATGTGTAGTTATGGTGTATGGTTGGCGAGCACAAATGCAATAATCGGCTGAGTGGTCGTAGTTAGTTCGTTTTTGTGTTATTTCAAGAGATATGCTTTTTCACCCTTACAACATTTGAACGTTTTGACCCATTTCTGGACAACGAACTTCTACAATTGGACATCGTTTTTAAATTTTTGAAAACGCAATCAAAAAATCTTGATTCAAGATTAGCTGACCCTTTCATAGACGACATTGTTTCTATACCTAAGAAGCTCTGAATATACGGTATCCGCAATTTTGACCAATTCAACGATGTAGTCTTTCATGCCGGAATGTAAATGTAGAGAATTGTCTACAAACGGTTATCTAAAGAACTAGCACTATTTAGAGTGCACATATTTGCTATTGAAAATGCATTTGCTATCTAGATAGTGTAAAAAGTTGACTAGAGTACCATGCAGCGAATATACACGGAGAAAATGTGCGCTTAACCAAGTACGATTTTCGCTCTGTTAAAAAAAAAATGGGAAGAAATAACGAACCGTTCTGTTATAATAACCCCACGTCTGCTTAAGAAAATTCAACCATATGTGCTGAAAAAATTGTCATAAGTAGTAGGCTATATTCAACCAATTTGCTAGATAGCATACGGCCGACAAGTCAGTTATGGCCCAGAAATGTCATTGTAGTTTCTACGGGCTAGTGTTCTAACGTGTCAATCATACGACTGTGGTTCGATTCTGGAGGTCAGAAAAAAAAGAGTAAGAAAATGTTTTTCAGCGATACTGGCATCTAAAAAGTTATTAGGAATTATATAGTAGCTTCATAAGAAAATGCCAATGGAAAGTTTTATACATTCTTATTTTATTTCATTTTATTTTCTTTGTGTCAATATGCAGTGAGAAAAGAAAATGTCAATCATTTTGACATCGACTAAAGCATGTCCTCTTACAGATGCCATGTATATCTTAAATAAGTATATCTAGGCACATCAGACCCCTGGGAGTGACATTCATCGAAAGCTTTCTGAGCCGTTTTAAGTAATTGTTCTATTTTAGTTTTTAAAAACCTGCAGGCATAATTACAACATCGACGAGTATGGTTTGTTTAATATATAATGTTAAAAATAATGAGTTGGCTGTTACTCACTATTCAAGTACCTAGTACATAGAACTATAACAAAGTCCACATCCACGGGGATGCACATTTGAATGGGACAGAAACCGCAAAGCCTGAACAAACCGACTCCGAGAAATTTTAATGACTCTTCTTCCTGACTTGATTGGACTGAATGATCCGCAAATCGGGAACATATTTTTGAATGTAATCATGAGTGAACATTGAGTGACATTTTTCTGGTACATGGTTGTAATTTTTCGTATATGGTAGTTTTTCAAGAACCACTAATTGAGTGCTTCATTCAAAACTAAAGGGTGAATGTTTGTTTCTACTAACTGTAAGATTTTGTTTCTGCAAAAGCTCTCTTAAAAAAAGTTTCTTCTTCTTGCAGGAAGAGCAAATAGGCGAATAATAATCACTCTTTCTTTGATTAATGGAACCGTTAATGGGGAATTAGTAAAAGTACTTTAAAGCCAGTGAAGGAGAAGGTACTCTGTTCTCACTTTTAATTGGCAAATGGCGCTTTTCCAAATAAAAAACCTTTTACTGGATCCTGAATTATTGCAAGTCTTCTTAGCAAAGGTAACTATGTAATTGAGAACGAGTTGATGACCGATATATGATTTCTTTTCCCATACAAAAGAAATTACTTTGCAACACTATGTAGAACCAGTTTATTATTGGCTCAAAGCCTCTCGTTTGTTCGATTTCTCAGGCTTTGACAACGGAGTCCTTCTTCTAATTGAATGTACATATATTGTGCGTTTCTTTTTTATTTAACGGTTAATAAACTTTGAATGTTTAACTAACGGTAATTTAAGCGATTACGAAAAACAAAACTGTACTAGTGAGTTGAATTACATTGAATTTAATGATGGCAATGGAATAATTGACCCAAAAGGGAAAGCGGGGTGGTAATTGTTATCGTTTTCTATTTTTATTCTTATTGTTTGCCTCATGAGCATTCATTAGTGGTATTTACATAGGTTTTGTACGTATTAATGTGGAAAATTTTCTCTGTTGCGTGATTTCTTTGTTTGCTTAGAATCATAATGGACACTCGACTCGTATCTTGTTATACCCTACACCTTAAGGTTGAGGGTATATTCACTTTCTACCGGAGTATGTAACGCATAGAACTAGACAAGATAGGTATGGAAAAGTATATATATTCTTGATCAGCATCACCAACAAAATTGAAATAACGATGTCTGTCCGTTGAAATCACGATCACAGGAGAACGGATTAAGATTTCAAAATGAAATTTGGCAAAAATATTCGTTGCTCTGTTGGGGTGTTTCGTATTCAAAATGGGCAAAATCGCCCAAGGACCACACCTACTTTTTATATCGAGAATGCAGGTACCCCTGTTTTGCCTATTAAAAAAGGCCATATCAGCATCACTTTTTGAGAGAAGACAAGAAAATGTTATATGTAGGTTTAGACTAATGCTTCCAGTTAATATGCCAAATATGGGCGTGATCCGCCTACTTTAAAAAAAACAATTTTTTTTTATTATTATTATCTATATATATATATATTTATTATTAGATATATAATATATATATTGTATTTATATACGAGTATATTATATCGAACCACTTCTAAATATATATGCGAGTATATATGCAGCTTTAAGGTGTAGGGTATTTCGGCTACAGCCCGGCTGTAGACAACACCTTTACTAGTTTTTAATTATTATTAAATTAATTAAGATCGATAAGGCAGTTAATCACAGTCCCTTTCCCCTTAGTGAATGAATTAATTATTGTTCAGTCAATTCATTCTCACCTCTTTAAATATAACATTTACTTGGTATCGTCCACTAATGTAAAATGGATATGATTATTTTTCCCCAAGTTTCCTAATTGTCTCTGCAGTTTTACAGAATCAATTATCGATGTTATGTCAGTCGATTGTGCTTTAAATTTTACTGTATTGCCGCTCCTATCATCAGTCTTTTCGCCACGAGCACATCCTCATCTGATCATTAATCTGTTCGTGCACAATTCGTCCGTCTACACGTCTGTCGAAGCAACCACTCTCTATGAGTGTTAATTGATAAACTAATATAAACTCGTTGTAAACAGTCTATCGTAGGCCCCTCGGTACCTGTGAAGCGGCGTTTGTATCATGATATGTGACCAGAATGCCATTCAAATAAACAAAATATAAAAACTGCTAGAAACCAGCTTGCGCATTTTGTGGCGAACGCACTTTCTAACGCAGGTGGCGATGGCTGCCAAGATTAAGCCTAAGGTGAAAAAGAGTTGAGAAACAATAGGCAAACAGACAAACCTAATGAATTAATTGACCGAATCTGCAGAAATGGGGCTTTCAGTATCCGGTGGGAATAATAAATTATACATAGTAGTAGAGGGAGAAGAAGACCTTAAGAAAATCTGATGGAAATAATAACGGAGTAAGTGGTGAAGGAGTAAAAGAGGGATGAAGACCCAGGAGTGATGAGCAGACGACGTGATAAATTAGCTTCTTTCCTATACTCAAGGACCTCCAACGGCTTTTCTGTGATTCTTTAAAGTTTTTTGTGTATTCGAGGTACTTGAAAGAAAAAATTGTTAGAAACAAACAGCAAGAGTAAAACTTAGAGTGAGAGAGAGAGAGAGACAGAGAGCGAGATAGAAAGAGCGAGAGAGATTGAGATAGCGAGAAAGAGAGATACATATGAAAGTTATATCAAAATGTTGTGAGGCTTGTGGCAGATTCAAAATAGATATTCATATAGCATCAAGAATTTCCCATCCAAAGCGTGGATTAACTTTTACCGAAACTCATTCCAGAATTTCCAAGAACTTCACAAAACGCAAAATGATTTTGAGAGGATAATTTAAACTCGAAAATTGAAATTTTCAGTCATTAACTTAACATATACGAGTGCGAACTATTTTTTCCACATATCAATTTAATTAATTATATTATTCTAAAGACAAAATAAAAAGCCGCTTCACTCTCCGTGTGAACAACTCCCTTACACAAGGCCGCATACACACATACGTAGAATATAGTCAAGGACTTGCTTTGATTGATTTGAAAAACACACTCGACGAGTTTCACGTCCACCCTTAGATCCAAAATAGCAGTCGAGAAGAAGGTAGAAGGCGAGTGTTTATTATAATCATCGTTGATTAAGTTTGTTTTTTTACCAATTGGTTTTTGCCGATTGCCATTCGTGCCCATCAGAGCGCGGACACGACTTCATTGAACAGTGATGGCGACTTTAATGCGTCACCTTATTTCATGTATTGGAACCGCAACGAATTTTTTTCGACTCCAACTCCGTCTGTTGCTCTCTGTCGTTCTCTCGCTTATTTTCCAAGAAATTGTTTTGGTATTGCTGATGTTTTCGTTGTGGTTTCTATAGTGTTGCTTTTTGTAATATTTTGCACAGTCGGCCGGATGCACTCATTGCCGTTTGTGTTATTGAAACAAAAAAACTCAACAGGGAAACAGAGAGTCGAATGGAAAAAAGATCCATTATCGAAGGAAAATTTAAGTCAGGAAGGAAGCATGACGGACGGGCGAATAGACGAACGGAAGCTTTTTCTTTCATAAATCAAAATTATAAATGATGCCGATGTAAGAAAGCAACAGCGTAGAAAACCTTACAACGAGTTGCTTATTTTCTCTGATGAAGAGAGATACGAATAAGGAGAGAATTTTGTACGCTTGTTTAACTGTACATTTAACCTCATCCTTCGGCTGACGACTGACGATGGTGCGCACGAAGTCTCAACAACGGCAACAACAACAAAAGCTAGAAATCAGATTTTCTAGCTCAAAGGCATTAGAATGGATGAACGGTTTTTAGAAAGCTTAGAGGGAGAGGGGAAAAAGAGACGCCTTGTGTTTTATGTGTGTGTGCAGGGATTTTCTTTTCCTTGTTCCTTGTTGGTTCGCTTGTTGAGTAGCTGCAGTCTTCATTGCGCCAGCAGGAATAACATGTTGCTTCTTCTGACACTCACAAACAAACGCACACAATCAGCGTCGATGCGTTGGTCAGCAGGGATCGGGCACACTTTTTCCATTTCCTGGTCGGCTGTTCCTGAGGGCTGGGAGATGTTTTTGCTGATTCATTTTAAAACTTTTACTCTTTGGCTTTTGGATTGCGCGACTGAAAGACGGAGCCGAACGGCGCCATTTCCGCAGAGCAGTTGCGTCTATTAAACGCCCCACAAACTACCCGATAAAACCAATCCTTTTATATAGTTTTCATTGTTGTTATCATATCACTGCTTTTAACTATTTTCTGGTCTCCACTTCGCTTCGCTTACGTCCTTATTAGTGGCGTTGTTGTCGCTTGGCAACAAAACAGAAGCCAAAGTAGCAACGAAATCATAAATTGTTTTGATTATAGTATTTTTTATTATGATATTAGCATAGAAGAATTCCTATTTGTTATAAAAAGTAGGGGTGCGTCCATTTTCAAAGGCAAGGAATGATGGCAGGGAATATTCATGCAAAATTTCAATAATATAATTAATTAAAATTTCCCTTATAATTGCCGTTTATGTTAAAATAGCTCGGCCCACGCCCATTTTTAGTTATTTTGACGTTTTCATACACAAACCCCTTAAAAAACATTTTCCATCTGTGCTTCCTACACACTTTTTGTGGCAAGGCTAAATTTTTTCACGGCGAATTAAAGTTTGTTTCATTGTATGAGTGGAATTCCCGTATGAGGGAAATTTTCGAGTGTCTCATCCATAGATGACCATAGAGATGATATGGACAGTTCATAGACCATAGTCTAATCTACAAATCTATGATAAAAAGTAAGCGTATCACTCCCCCGATTTTTCCCAATTTCAATAATAAGGTATCTATGATGGCACAGAATATTCATACCGAATTTTAAGACAATTATTCTATTCGTTTTTCTGTAATTGCCGTTTATGTTAATGTTATATATACGTTGGCGGACACGTCCATTTTTACAAAAAAAATTTTCCACCTGAACTCATGTATTCGGGTACAAAATTTCAGCTCAAAACTTAGTCTACAAGTTTAAATATTGACTTGTTGAACGTATTCATATGTCTTAAAAAAGTAGGCGTGGCGCTGCCCTTATTTATCTCATTTCGAATACCAACAGCTCATCGCGACAGCTTCAATCGTTCTCCTGTAATCGTGATTTCCACAGACAGATGCAGACAAACGGACGGACATGGCTAAATAGACGCAGAAGGTGACACTGATCAAAAATATATGTACTTTTCCATAAGTGTCACGCCTCCTTTAATGCGTTACAAACGAAAGCACAAAATGAATATATTCTCATTCCTTCGGATGTACCGTATAAAAATTAATTAAAAAAGTTACAAAAAGTTCAAAATGAAAAAGTTGCTGCTTTAAATAAAAAATTCATACCAGTTTTTTATTAATTAGATTCCTCGCCCTCCCTCGCCGCTTCCCTTCTCCGATGAAACGATTTAAATTGTAGCCATTGAAAATTAATCATCAATTGCTTTGTGAGATCCTCAGACTCTTCCCACGTAGCGATATAAGCCACAGGAAGCCGTTGTAGGACTGCGTCCATTCGGCGTTTCAGCCCTTCGCCCTTTCATATCTTCGTTTATTCGACCCTTCATCCAACCGAGGAAGCAGGTGTGTGTCTGTCCACTTGACATGCACAATGCTTACTCGCAGCCATGCATGCATGGGTTTCTCTTCTTGTATGTCCCTTCCTCCCTTCTCCAAAAATCTGCCTTTCCAGCACTCCATCTGTCGCTTTGTGGCACAGCGTCCGAAAGACCGAGCGACGCGTTACTTGCATTCGCTTTCGGGAGTTTCCCAACTTTCATGGTATTCATTCGCTCCTGTTGCTTGTTGCTAAGCAGGATTTTAACAATAATTCAAAGTGATTTTGTTTGTCCTTCCTTGCATTATTATTGCTATGGTTGGTTGGCTCCTTTGTTTGCGCCCTTTGCACAAAAAAACGAAAAACAAAAAACACACTGCGAAAAAGACCTAAAAATACATATGTATATTCCCTTGTCACCGGTGAAAAATAAAACAAAAATATTGGTTTTGTTTGCAGATAAAAGCCCGATTAAGGAGCTGATTACATTTATCAAAAGAATTTCACTCACACAAGGAACTTGGCTTAAATTTAAATAATCGTTAATAGTCAAGGAAAATTCAATTTTTAACTATTTCGTATATCACACAAAAATTCTTATCACATAAATCATACAATTTCATCTTCTTTTAATGACCTATTTCCGAATTTCTTAGTTTATAATGTATCCACGCATAATATAAAGAAAACTTCGATTTATCATCTTCAAAAACTCGTTACTGCTTCTCTTGGAACCTCAACATTAACCCATGAATGGTTTTAGACACTTTACTTAATCAAAGGCCAGCAATGAACATGAATCATGCCACGTTTATGACTCCAGTGAGTACTACTTTTAGTCATAGAATCGTTCCTTTGAGATCCGTTTGTTCGATGTGAATTTCCATTACTTTTCGAATTTATTTGATTTATCATAAAAGGTCAGAGCAGTAACGCTATGAAACACCAAAAGTTAATAATGAATTGTTTATTTTATAGCCATATATTAAGCGATTAGTTTGCCAGATGCATGTAAATTGTGATCACTCACTTAAATTCACTCACGCACACAACATCAGCTTCAGTTTTCCCAATTTTCGAGTCCATTCGGATGGACTTCGTTGGGCGATTTGAGGGTTGTTGCTCGAAGGCTTTTCAATGCAAACCAAAACCCATTTCAAACCCTTTCCATGCAAAATTAAGTGCGTTTTATGCCACTCAATTTTGCCAGTTCTGGTATTTTTCCTCTGGGATTGAGAGTTTATGGATTTAAAAGGGACTTGGGTGTGTGTCTTAATGACCTAGATCAGATCCGGTTTTTTTTTTTTTGTTCTCTCTTCGGTTGGTATTTTTTATAGCGCAGTCTGCTTTTTTATTCATATTTTGTTGTCTTTTTGAATAACGACTTCCAGTTGCTCGGCGAAAAAGTGATGCGATTAAAAATATTTATTTATCCTTCAGTTTCATTTCGGTTTCACTTATTTATTTTGGTTTTTTGTTCGTCGAAAGCAGTTTGAGATACGTTAGAAGATAAGTATTCTCGGGACCTTATGGATTACAGGCTAGTGTTTTGAAATAGTGTGCAGATAAGCTAGCTGCACCTATTACAGCTCTATTTCAGTTCTTTTTACGAACTGGATATTTTCCAAGAATATGAAGATCTTCATTTATTATTCCCCTTTACAAATCTGGCAATAGATGTGATATTAAGAATTATCGTGTCATTGCCAAATAAGTGGTTTGCCTAAACTTTTTGAGAAGATACTTACTGATCAAATCTCGCGGAGCATCTAATTTTGCGTACGCAACATGGGTTTTGCAAAAGTAAATCAACGACAACAAATTTACTGGAATTGGTTTTACTGCATTAGCTTGTATTGGACAACTATCAATAGCTTTAAAGGTTCTATGCAAACTAATGTCATATATACTAACTTCTGTAACGCTTTCGACGGAGTTAATCATAATCTTCTATTATTAAACATGAAGTTATTTGGTGTTCCTGTACCTCTACTTAATTGACTGCAGTCTAACCTTAGTAATCGCATTCAAATGGTCGTATTTAACAACGATGGGATGAATCCTCAGACTTACCACCTTACGAATCTCGGTTAAAGTTAATAGATTTACCCTAATTTGTTAATCGTCGGAAGATGTTGAATGCTGCCTTCATATTATATGGAGCTATTGATAGTCCTTACTTACTATTATATATAACATTTATTTAAATGTTCCCAACGCACTCTCTATGATTCTCTCCTTACTTTGAGTTTTTTAATAATATTCTTTGAAGTTACATTTCATTTGATCTAATCAATTTAATTCTATGGAGGATGGACTTTCTGAAGGTAGTCGTGGTTCTCATATTCCCCGCCGACGAATGTAGGGACGATTACAGGCAAGTAGTCTGAAATAATCTCTGCAAAATCATTTAATAAACGTAAACAGATTCTGAGGATGATATTAATATCAGGTTTTGATGCTGGAAGCAAGACCAGCACGAGCGAAAGTACTTCGAGTTAATAATTAGAGTTGTAATAAAAACGGCAATTTATATAATATAGATATGCATGAAAATGATAATAATAGGATAAAAAAGGGTCCATTTTAATCACAAGTTATTTAGTTTATGAATTTACGCAATTAAAAAATTAAATTCGTCACTTCTTTAAAGGAAGTACCACTAAAAGTGGTCTTAGGTGATTACGCTCCTCAACTTTCCCCTAAGTTCGTCTCCTTCTTCTTCTTTTCCTCGTCATTCGGCGTTATTTCACTGCGAGCGGCGCTTTTCCCTCATTAATTTTCAAGGATTTTAAAACATTGGTTTAGGGATTTTCTAGAGATTTTTTATATGTTTGTTTTCCAGTTTAACTGTAAATTTTACGAGCTTCTTCAATAAGTAAGACAGTGGTTTTTTTGGCTTTTCCAAATGCAAATAGCTTGGATTTTTGGACGAATTTAAGTGTTGGCAGAAGGGATGTAGGCGCGCGATACTTTACGTCGGATGGGGCCGGGAGGCGGGTTGGATATTATAATGAAAAAGTCGTAAAAAGTTTAGAATAGATCAATTTTAACGATGTCATGCAGTGTAAAGTGAAGTGAAGTGGAGTGGAGTGAAGATGCATTTTCTGCGGGTTGAGTGGAGTCCCTTGGCGAGATGGCGGCGAGAGTAAATAACTGTCGGTTTGACTACTTTTGTTATTTGTCACAAAGCGTTTTATTATCTAATATCGATCTTTTGTAAGAACCTATTTCAAAGTCAAAGAAGGCATTTTGAAGGAGAAGCAGAGAAAACCAATGTAATCCGACGTGGTAATGAAGGTAAATATGACTTGTTTTTGGGCCTCCTTGTTACGTTACTATCGCGTATGGAAACGGGAGATTTTTATTATTACAACACAATCCCCTCGTCTTTTGCGTAGATTCTTATTTGTTCGCATTAACATACAATAGCACCAACGACTCTCGCGACTAACACCAAAAGCTGCTCTTGTTATTAATGATACAATCCGTGTGCTCGTCTCTCAACAGATTCCATCCTTTCAAAATAGCTTATACTGTGTAGAAACTGCGTCGCTAACACATGCGATGAAGTGTTGCATACTAAGTAGCACTGAGTACTCGGAACTTCAACAACCAACCTCCCGAAATTTCCCTAATCGTTTTTTTAATGAACTGGGTCACAGTACCAATATAGTTCATTAAAAAACGTGGCTAAAATCCATTAATAAACTCCATTCAGAATGAGGGAAATTTCAAATTATGTCAAATAGTTAAGCGAAGTTATGAATGAAAACGCGTGTATTGCTAAATTTTTGTTTCCTAATAATCAAATATAAAGTAAATTATATAAAAAAATGGTTATATTATATATATAAATGTTGTGTTATGTGTTGTGCAAGTTTATGGCGTCGTTATTATAGGCAAGCAAGAGTACAAAAGGCACCGGCGTCTATTGGAGCAGGTAAGGATTAAAATTTGATCAGGTTTTAGACGATTTCGTCCCATTGTTCGAGCGAATACAAACTTACACTTTATTGAAGCAGAAACGAGAACAACGTCACGTTTTTTTTTTGTTAAAAAAGGGATGAATCTTTGATGGAAAAGGGTATGTAAGATTTTATTACTAAATGCAGCACTTCCCCCTCTTTCCCCTTCCTCATAAGCAACACTCGTTCCTTTGTTCGTCGAATGTGTGTCTGTGCTTTAAAGGAACGTGTTAAGGAAGCGAAGTACAGTTCTTTTTTAACGCTCTGTAAATTGATATGGAATCGGAGAAAATCTGCATATCATTTTACGATATCTCGTAATTTTATTATCCAAGCTCACAATGAATAAATAGCAACATTAAGAAGAAGAACAACTACAAAAAAAGGAACCTCAACTGGTTTATTTTTTATGTCTTTTTACGATTCTTAATAAAATTTTTCATTAAATAACTCATTCCAAGTCATTTGTTCTCTAATTTTTATCGAATTTTATGAATTGAAATAGAAAAATATAAAAAAACAGATACACATTAATTTAATGATCGGGTTATCTACAAAAACTTTTTTAGAAGGGTAAAACTAAAATATAAAAAAAAACCGTAAACTTTACTGTTTTCTACACTTCGAAAATCATAAATATTTTCAGCCTTTAAAGACTTAATAAAGCGTCGAAAAAATCCACTTAATCGGATCCTTAACCGGTCTGCCTTTCCATCTGTGCATCACTCAATCCATCGAATCATGGATCATCAATTAACACGTTGGAAAATTTAAGCAGATTCTGATCTACCTACCTAGATTCTAATCTACCATCACGATTATCTTTAAACCGATCTTCAGCCCTTTAAACGCAGGATAATTTAATTTTTAATCATTTTTTGACTGTCTTCTTTAATGTTAACTGCAAATTTAGGCAATTTTTTCATTTTCTTTTTTAATCGTCAGCCTTTATTCCATACTTTGTCTTTAGTCAGTTTTTAGTTGGTTTTCTTCCTTCACCTGACTATTAATTTTCCGCATACCTTCTGTTCCTTTTTATTAGGGTCTTCCTTTGTGACCACACGAGTCCTTTTTTCTTCCGGACTTCCTTTTTGACCTTCTCTATTCAAATGTTTATAGTATTGCTTTGCATCTTCTGAGACTTTCTTTTACCCTATTTGGTTTTTTACTGTTATGCTACATGTCTTTTGCCTATCTTTCGTGGAGCTGACAACTTGAATGTTTACGTCACGATTTCTGATAATCTTCCTGTTAATCTCTTGACATCTCTCATTACTATTATTTTGTGCTATGAAAAGACTTCTTAAATATGCTTTATTCCCTCTGTCCTTCCATCAATCTTTGCTTGTTTCTCGTCGCGTTCTCCATCTCACGATTTCCGCATTTAAGTTCCAAGCGTTTTTTCGCGAAGCACATACACTTCTTCCTGATTGACTCTTCAAAAAAATCTAACTGTGTCTTAATATCTTCGTCTGTCTTCTTTCTGTCTTCTGTCTTTATTCATCTCTCGACTTGTAACTCCATTCTTTGTCCCATTGTCGCTCTGAAGAATTCGTTCTCTCCCTTTGGGCCTGCACTTAAGACTTATCATTTTCGCAGCTAATCGTTGATCGTCTATCGTGGTCACAGCAACGACGATACATACCTATGTATGTGTATATATGCTCGTTGGTCACAGTCGCCATCGTCGACATCGGTTTTTTCCTGTTCTTTGTTTTCTCTTGCCGCTCCTCCATATCTTCAATTTAACTAATGACACCAATTAAAGCTGCACTCTGGCAGCCGCAACGACCAGCGGCAATCGCCAGCAGACATCCAATCAACTCGTACTTAAACAAATTAGTGTTCGGCGCGACGGTCGCTACGACGAGCAACTATTCAACAGATTGACCATCAGAGAGCATGCAAAAAGTCTTTATTAAGTCAGTAGAATAAATCAAGGGATAGAGCAAGAACGAGAGAGTGAGACTCAGCCAGACGGAGAAAGCACGAAAAATTGAGAAGCAAATGGCAACATTAAAGAGCACCCGCCAACATTTAGAAACTACGCCAATGCTGTATATTTTAAAAAAATTCAAGAAAAGGATATAAGTTTCTTTAACTCTTCGGACGCTAAGTTAATGAAAATATGGCTTGAGTTTGATACAAAAATTTAACGCATTTCCATTGATCATTTTCATACAAATTGCATTGAAAATTAATTGCAATTTCAAATGTTTGTGTAATTTCATTCGCGTGTACGAAATCAGGCTAAGCAATACGCAGAAGACTGAAGCGTGGAAGTGTTCCAATCATCAACTCGGTGTGTGGGCAAGTTGAATAACACAACGACGAAGACAAGGAAAATAGAATCCCACATTTCGGTATTGCCACTCAACCTGAACATGAAATGAAATGATGAGGTACACGTCGGAACTGCAAAATATTTAAGAGTTTAAATGGAGATGATCTCCACTGTTCAAGTCAGCGAAAATATAAAACGACTTTTTTTCGAGCGAGAACTTTGTTAAGATTGGGAAATTTAATCAAGAAATCTCTGAAAATATGTATAATAAAAAGTGGAAACTTAATAAAACAATACTATAATAATTTATAAGGAGATCCTATATTTTTATATTCCTCTCATCGTGTTTTTCGGGATTAGGAAGCTAAATAAAAAAAAATAAATATAATAAATAAAATAATAAAAATAATAATATAAAATAATAAATTATAATATATGTTGATTAAATATACCGAGTACGGCAAGAAGGAAAAAATACATAAAAAAGTATTTTATGACCAACTCTTAGCCAAGTACGATTTTCTATAGTATTAATATAGTCTGTTCTTTAAATTTGTAGCATAATTAACGTCATAATTACTACTGAAATAATTACTTAGTTACTTAGATATTCACTGTTACTTAATTATACAATATTCGAAACACCTTAAGTAGTTACAACTGTTAATTTGTTAACGATTGTCTGCAGACAAGCCTTAGTGGCTTCGCAGACTACTTACTTTACTTTTTGTGTAAAAATTGTAAATGAATAAAATAATAATAATAATAATAATAACTCCAATTGAGGCTCTCCATTGCTTTCTCTCTCTATATGACGATATGTAGAGGTCTACACTCTGTTCACGGCCTCTAAGACCCAATTTTCCCATCTTGCTAGAGTTCAAATGTTCCTTAATTTTGATTGTATTAGCATCTAAATATATTTCTAAATTCAACATTATAAGAAAATTTCCCAAACAAACAAACTTTCGATTTCCCTATGGAGGCTTTTTCATGTAGGAAAATTTATTAATGTCTTTAGGATGGTTTTTAATCAGCTTGATTACTAATGACGGAGAAAGGGAAAAAAGAAGAGACGATGATAATTTACAGTAAAAGCATTGAAAGGGCGAAACGAAGCAGCAGCAAGATTCGCCGTAAAAGTGGACCAAGAAGAAGACTCACAAGGAGCAGGAAAATTTGAATAAAGATGAAGAAGATTTCGCTTTTCGCCTTTCCTCATTCCATTAATTTATTTATTTTAATCTCGTTTCCTAAATATTGTTGATTTATTTCGTATTTATTTAACGCAAGGATATCTGAATATCATTAAAAGCATTTTACTCATTTATGAAAAGCCATTCATTCATTCCTCGTTTATCCCACTTCTTTGTACATTGCGATCCCCTGCAGAAGGGCGGGGCTGCTACGAAATAAAATAATGTTATTTATGAACATCCAAGCGAAAAGCATCGCATAGCACAACAAACAATTTATGTCGCTCTTTTAAATAAGGACTACATTTTTAAGCAGCCTTCGTTGCTTCTTCGAGTGCGTGTATGCGGCGTCGTCGTCGTTGTAAGTTGTTGCTGAACTGCGTAGAAATTCCAACGGGGTGTTAAGAAAGTTGAGCTGATGAGTTGTTGAGAGCTGTACTACCTTTATGCAGCGTAACGAAACCGAGCTCACAGCGAAGACGTTGTTGTTGTAGTTGTATGCATTCATTACTACGCACTTACTTTTTATCGATGTGTTTGTTGTTGCCTTGATGTAAGAACTACTGCAACAATTGTTTGTCTTTTCTTTGGCGTGGTTATAAGAACTATGTAATAAATAAAATATTTATGCAAGGTAATGTGTAAAATGCAACAGGGGCGCTTAGCAACAAGAACGCAAATAACCTGGAGGAAGAAAAAACACATTTTTAACCCTGTCAGCGCTTCTGTGAAGTGTTATCAATACGAATGCTTTTTCCAAACATTCATCAACGGCACCAGTAAAGAGCCTGTAGCAAAATATAACCAGGAAGCAACAGCGCAACAACAGCAACAAGAACACGATGAGCTAGAGCGACCCTTTGTTGTGAAGCCGCGATTGCGTCATTGCGTGCTCCGAGTTGCCGCCCCTTGAGGAGTCCACCTATGCTGTGATCAATATGTGCGTGTGCATGTAGCAAAGCTGCACTCAACTTATTCACCCCTGGAAATTAATAATTACGATTAAAATAGTTTCTGCAGCGTGATTTCTGCTCCTGGAAGCAAACTGTGATTTATTCGTTCGCTGCCTGCGATGACCGAATTGCGAAAGTCGTAATGAGGCTCGACGACGGCCAACGCCGGATGCAGAATGAAGCGCCGCGTGATGTCGTCGCTTGTTTGCAAATAATGAAAATATTTGTTACCTCGACTTATTTCCCATAACGTAACGACAGCGACGTAGTTACGATGATGGATCGCCCTCGCCGAAGTGGGTCGTGGTCGCTGCTGCCGAGGATGTGCAGAGAACGTTCGGGAACCCGATCAACTCTTTTTTTGAGTGAAAACAGATCTCCCACAACGGCGGCTTACAAGAGAGCGACAAATCAGTTTTGAGAGACAAACAAAGAACAACAAAGGATTTGCGTATGGTGAGAGAAGAGCAGGAGAGAGAAAGCTCATCGAGGAAAGCTTTTGGTCGTTTTTATGTCTTTTCACTTTTTTTTTATTTTTTCTTTCGGTTTCTTTTGGAATTGTACTAATTTGCTTTATTACTTATTTGGATGAATCTCCGTCTTTGCTTTTGCATTTTGTCTTGAAATGCGCCTTTGTCAGTCTGTACATTAAAAGGTTTAAAATTTTAATTGGAAAATTATGCAACTAGCAGCAGATGACGAACGTGATGCTTCTGAGAGGAAAACTGCGACGCAAAAGGTTTAAAGGGAACCACTTATTCCTCTTTTTCCCCCTTCGAGTGCAGCAAAAAGTGCATAAAACTAGATTTCATTCCCCCTCCGCCACACCACAAACAACAACGAAATTGCAAGGATAAGTGAAGGGACTGGGACTGAAGTTCATCCATTCGCAAAACCGATTAGAAAAATCAGGGAACAAGATCAAAAATTTTTTAGTGTAATTATGATGACGATATTGTGAGAGTCGCGGAATCAATTTTAAATAATTGCGAGAATGGGTTGGGGATTGTGATGAAGGGTTGGAAAAGCGATGGGAAGGACGTTGATGATACGTGAAGCAGTAGAAAACAAAAATAGCATAAATTATAATAACATTAATGCGAATATTAACTTCCAAAAGAATATGTTTTTAATAACACATTTTTTTCATTTTCCCTATAAACGTGAATAATTTAACGAATAATACGACGAATGCGTCTCCGTTGAAACATTTCCCGGATTTTCCGCTGCTTTTTCTAATTTGTGAAAATGTGGAAAACCATCGAGCAGCTTACTAAATGCTCCGAGCTGTTGAGGAACTCTCGAGTGATTGGATTTTTCCCAATTCAAATGCAATTTCATATTCAATTAAAGCCTCATGTTGCGTGAACCCG
Organism: Thecophora atra; assembly: GCA_937620795.1. Lineage (NCBI taxonomy): Eukaryota > Metazoa > Arthropoda > Insecta > Diptera > Conopidae > Thecophora > Thecophora atra. Next base: position 70,598,599 of record OW569397.1, on the reverse strand, counting down.
GGTCGGACCCGAACACCGAACGCGATTCCCGCTGAATGTCGATTATCCTGGGAAATGATGACGCAAGGATTTCAGTCGTTCGTCAGCTGGCGACAAGCGAACACATGTTGCTCGACCCCCGCCTTTGTTTGCATTTCCTCAGCTCAGTTAATAATGTTCAGGGAAGCGGATTTCGTTCGATTCACGATACGTCTGCATACGGAGCCGTCGTCGCTGCTCGTCGCAACCCTCGTCAATCGCTCAAGAATCAACCGAATGCGCAGCGAAACGCGAGAAGATGACTGAAAGATGATCCATTTTAGATTATATTTGAAATTGCCCTAATTTTGAAATATGGATTGCAATTTAAATTTGCCTACGGCGAAAACAAATCGAAAAGGGAAAAAACAAATAAATAAATACAAGCAGAGAATTTTTTGCTAACTCGACGCTTTACAACGTGATGTAATAAGGGAATAAAAGACACAAGTCGCCTGATGGAGCTGAGGTTGAAGCAAACAAATCATAGGCTTTGTCTTTGGTTACGCGTTTGCAAGGGGAAACACTTCGGTGGGGATTGAAGAAAGCACAACAAATTAAACCGCAGAAGGGACTGAAGCTCATCACACAACTCTCAGCAGAGTTAATAAGCGACGACGTTGTTAACTCTTATTAGAAAATCCACGTTACTTTCGCTTGACTTTAACTTTTAGCACGAACAAGAAAAGCTCACCTTTTGTTCGATTCCCATTTATTTACGCTCTGCATATTTTCTCAATGTCACCTTTTTGTGGTTGTCTTTATATTTGGTGAGATTTCGCAGCGTTTTGCAAAACTCTCCCACACGAACCTCTACGCTGCTTACTCTCTCCTTTCCGCTGCCGCTAATGCAGATGCACTCTTTTGTAATCTTCTCAGCAATTTCATGCGTGTTTCCTTTTCTAGTCGCTTTTTTATTGCGTTTAGTTGATCGGTAGCTTTGTTGAAGTTCACTTGGAGTCTTCTGAATTACGCAAAAATTTCTGACCATTATTAGACAATTTCAAGTGATTTCTCCGTGTGTGTTATGTTGTTTTAGAGTAATTTCCGTTATATTGTCAATGAGTTGGTAAGTCTATTCATTTTTATGATGATGTATTACCATAGAGATTATAATATATAATAATTTAGTATTACACTTTTCGTGTGATTGTAGACTGTAATTTAGTTTGATAGTTTTTTCTGCTGAATTTGTGCTCTGCTTATGGTATTTATAGTCAATGAACTCTAGAAATATTTATAATACATATATTTAGTATATTTTTCTATTTTAATTTGATTTTTTAATTTTAAAATTTCTGTGGTTTTATAAACAAGTTAATTACAACAAATTCTGACTACTTTAAAATTGATTGAAGAATTGCGTAGGAAGTATTTGAATAATCCATTGGAGGCTTTGACTACAACACTGAAGGCCTTGAATATTATTTTAATGGCCAACCAAGGATTCATTCTTAGGTCTTCTCATCTCATTTCATCTCATCTCCGGTCCCTGTCATCGTTGTGCCTCGCCTGTGGCAAAAATGAATAAAATTTTTATGTATTTTTCATGGCAGTGACTGTTGGTTCATCGCACTCCTTCACTCGTCACTGTGACTATTAAATTTGATTCTTTTTTGTGAGGCCCTCTAATCCGATCCTCCGTTTTCCTTCTTTGGTCCAACAGTCGTGTTCATTATCTTTAATGATGCTCATATAATGTGAATGAAAGAATATAAGAGCTCTTTAAGGATTCATTAAAGTTTATTTGGGAGTTAAAAAGCCATAAAGCGGAACAGAAGCCTCGAAATCCAACCAATAGGAGTGACGTAAACTCTACAAACAACTCAGAAACATGCAAAACCAGACTGAAATCGTTCGTGGGTTGTGCTCTTTTTATTGTTTATTATTGTCATTATTCGCAGCATTGTTATTACTATTATTATAAAAGAAGCCGTGACCAAAATGGTCCACAAAGCTTCGGTTGCTCCTCTCCGGCTGAAATTGAATTAAGTACCAATTAAGCTTAAATACAATAGCCACGTGGTGCAGTAGTAAAGTGCTAAATTGACCAAATTAGCAACATCAGCACCAGAAGCAGAACCCGAAACAGAAATGGGAGCAGAAACGAGCAAAAATCAGAGTAATGTTTGTATAATGGTTCTTATTAAGAATTTAGTCGAGTGTATTTAAGTATGATTAAAGGAAGGGGATGTGAAGGGTTCGTATTGGAGCAATTGTAAAAAGAAACGCATAAAGGAATCACAGTTGGACCCATTGAAAGCAGATGCCATTTATAGAAAGAAGACGGAAAATAGAGGATAATGGAGATTGCCAAAAAGAGGAAAAAAGAATGAAAAAAACAAAGAAAAAGCGGGAGGAAAAGAAGGACAAACTAAACGTAGAAAAATAAGGACAAAAATAGACTAATATAAGAAAAAGCAAAATAGAATTAATCCATTTTCAAACAGATTAATTTTAGATCACTTAAACTTAAAAAATATAAAAAGCAAAATCACAAAAGACCGAAAAGTGAGTGATTGAATCACTTGAACTATTCAACGTGTTCGCAGCTTCATTTTAAGATGAGTTGATGACTTTTTTGAGACGTTGATAGACTCAAGTCTGCTGTCAAAATAAGATAATTAAAGATTAAATTTACTTTGCTATTTTGACAAGTCTCAAGCATTTCATAAGCCAACTTCATCTTTAGGTTCATTTAAAGTCGTATATGTCATCGTCTTGAAGTTCCTCGTATTTTGTCTGTCTGAAAAAACCTGAAATTCAACTTACCGTCGTTCCAGGTTCAAGTTCCATTATTTTCATTAGAAAGTCCAAAACAAAAAATACAAATTGTCTTCGTCAAGAAACTCATTCACATCGAAAATCTTATAGACTCGGGTTTTAAATGCATTTTAGTTAAAATTGTTTACAAAAATAATTGAATTCCTTTCTTCATTAATAAAGTCCGAGGAATGTTTCGAGTGAACTTCTGAAGAACAATTTCAACATTTCTATCAATCAGAACGAATAAAAATAAAGACCATCTTGCGGATGGAGTTTAATTAAATCCTGTCGAAATATGACCATTTTCCTTTATTAGTCACTCAATGGACACATTACCCACACATATATATAAGATGTAAGCACCAGAAAGCAATCTCTGATATCCATCGAAAAATTATTACGTCTTCGAAGGAATTGCAGACGAAACTTTAATGAAAATTGCACGCACACAGAGGATATTATTGATGAAAATTATGTTGCCACCTGCTGTCAAAAACGATAAATCAAATATGGAACTAATAATAAACTAACTAATATTGAGATATTAACCTAATAAATAAAATAACTAAGTAAACATAATAACAAAATATTTGCGTTCTAATCTTTTTTGGATTAAGAATACTTTTTTGGATTTTTATATACAAACCAACAACAAAATTTGAACCCAATTCAAGTTGATAATTAGAACAGCGGGAAAGCAGCTAATAATGGATAATAATAAGTAGGAAAAAAACTACTACTAATAAAATATAACAAATAATAATTAATACAATATAATTTAAATAAATTTTAATTAATAACGACAATAAAATACAATTAAATTAGTGACGTAAAAAAATCAGTAATACTCACTTCAAATCAATTTTATTTCACTCATCTCTAGTGGTTTTTATTGAATTAATTTTGATTTAGATTATTTTTGTATTCATTTACATACATATTTTATTTCTACTTCAATTAAATTTGCATTTTAAAAAAGTTTCAATGAATTGAATGAAAAAGATAAAATGTCAATAGTAAAAACGATTCTTTTTCAATTCAATTTTTGCTTTTGAACTAAGAATTTTTTTGAAGAAGCCTTAAAATCGGTGCTATTGCAACGGCTTGCTTTTTCTTGGTTTTCCACTCCTATTTTTTTCCTTATTTTTTTTGGGTAATACGAATGACAACTGAAAGCTTCTTTTGATTTAATCAGATTTGCGTCACATGCTACTCTTGAGTTAAGTTCCAATATGAAAAACCCAAAGGACGAAAGCAACAGCATAAAAACAAATTAAGAGCCAAGAAGGGTACGGAAAATGGGACTTCAGAGAACGATTTCAAGGCATTAATAAAAATAAGAATATGATGAGGATGGCGAAGAAGAAGAAGAAAAATAAGAGAGGAGCAGAGCACCAGCTGGTAACTGTGAACATCTAAACTAAAAAGTAATTCAAATACTATTCCTTGTTGTTGGTCTTATTTCTTTCCTTCGTTTATAATATTATCTGAGAAGGTTTTTCCTCCTTCTTCCTTCGACTAATATTGACTAAATGACTTTTGTTATTTCTTTTCGGATTCACGTTAAATTGCTTCCTCTTTGAATTCCGAAACAACTTTTAATGAATTCACTTCTTCTAATTCTCTTGACTTAATAAATAACTAATATCGGAAACGAGAAAGAGTCGCAGGTGGCAACTCTGCTGCCGAATGAAGACGACACGAGGTAAAGAAAATCCCTTTTAATTTGAAAATGCCTCAGAAAGGAAAATGAGGAAGAAATGAAAGAAATACATACACACAAAAGAGGATTGAATGAAGGGGATAAGGCTAGGGCAGCATAAGGTTATCGATGTGGGGAGAAAGGAAGAGAGATCATTCATTTGTAAAATAGAATTTTCTGCCTTTCGGCAAATTGAACAGCACAATAGCGAAAACTAATTTTAATAAGAATAATAATAGCAATGTGGAAAGTTCGCTGTTAGAAGGGGAGAACGAAGTACAAAAACAAGGTTCTTTTTACGTCTTCTTCACACAAAACATTTAGTTCTCGTTCACCTTCACGTCCTTCTAAAAGACATTCCTTGCAGAAATTTATGAAATGTCAACTTTTTCTTTTTATTTCATTTATTGAGTAGGCTTTTGTCTTAATTACGACTGACCATGCGTCAATAAATGAAGCAATTATACTCGTAGCAGCAGCAACACCACGAAAAGTAATGGGCTCAAATTATTGCACCTTCTGCAGTCAATGATTAACGAAATTGTGCGCAATTAGCTGTGGGTCATCTATTTTTAGGAATTCCAACCCATGCACCTTCCCGCTTCTTCATCCTCGCTGCAGAAAACAATTCCACCGTTCATTAAGTAACTTCGATTTGTTGGGATAAAGAAAAAGAGTCCATTTCAAACTGAGAGACACTAAATTGGGATACAACCGAGCCCTAGTACTCCAATTAGTAGAAAAAGTCAGTGTATAAAAACAACAGCAACCAGATGCAGACCTTTGATGACCCTCGACAGGTATTGCTTTGGAGTGTTCGTATTTTTCTTAATGAATACAATAATATACGAAGTTATACGAAGGCCTGCTCTCATAGCATTCGTCGTCCTTTGGAATGTTTCCTTACTAATTTTCACTAATAACTCGTGTTATATTAAAAATTAAAGCGAATCACGTGACGAACGAACGGTTTTTTTCTATTATATGTCCTCGCAGCGGTAATTTTTCACGATTATTCAAGAAGAAATCATGAAACACATGAAGTGAACTAAGAGATGCTGAAGTGTGGCCGTGAAAGAGAGAGAGAGAGAGCGAGAGAGAGAGAGAAAGAGAGAGAGAGAGAGAGAGAGAGAGAGAGAGAGAGAGAGAGAGAAAGATAGAGCGAGAGAGAGAGAGAAAGCATAATGAACGATGCTGATGTGTTCGAGCGTCGTTCGCCTTTTCATGTAATTGGGAAACCCTTCGGCTTTGCAAAAACCGAAAAATGAAAGTCATTTTGTGTTTGTAATGAAAGGAAAAAAGGCAATTTTAAAAGACAACGAGCAACGACAAAGACGAACACATGAAAATCAATGGCTGACTGAAGAAAGGAACCAGTAAAACATCACCAGAAAGTCAAACACTTCAAAAACTTGAAGAAAACAGCCGAGGAAGATAAAGGAAAAATTAAAATTAAAATAAAAACCAAATTATTTTGGAATAAACATAACAACAAAAAGATGTCAACCTCAATCAGCTGTCAAAGTGAAATGTCAGCAAAACCAACGAAATGAAAAGCAGTGAAAGGAGTTCGCTTGTTATTGTTCTTCGTGTGGGTGAGTTTAATATTATTGAGAGCGACCGAGAACCGAAAAGGGAGAATTTGTCCATTGCTTAAATTCTGGTTGTTCTTGTGTTAAATGTGTGTTGTATGTATTTTGTATTGTATTGTATGATATCACATGATCATGATATTTTCCTTCTATGTTGTTGTTGTTGTTGTTGTTGTTGTTTAATACTATGAATCGGAGTCAATTCGTGTCCCCTTTTTACGTCCCCAAATAGGGAATAGTGAGTATTCGAAAGTACCTACCATTGATTGATTCATGCGTCGCTTTCTTCATTTAACAATATCAACAGCAACAATAAGAACTACAATAACATTGCAAATGAAAAGTTTCTTTCCATAAATTTGCTGTTTTTGTTGTTATGCTCAATTTTCAACTACGTGAAAAGCATACAAAATTCTTGTGATACCCTAAATTTACAGCAAAGTGCACGAAATCTAGTGTTCAAGTGTTTCATCATTCATCGCATTTGGGAAAAATAGCTCAAATCCGCGATTTGCGGTCGGTGTAAACGTAGCATAAAACTAAAAAACCTAAAAAAATAAAAAATTACTCAGCGTAAAGTGAAAAAAAGTTTGGCTAATTTTATTAGTACAAATCTAAAGATCACAGTGACACACAGATCACACTCGTGATAACGTGAACAATTTTCTGACATTAATTATCATAAAACTTAAACAAGTCCTGACTTCTTCAAATCATGAACATTCAATAAAGCAATATTCTAGATCAGTGAAACTTTGTGCTTTCCCTTATTTCCTGTTAAGTATTTCATCAGAAAATACTTAAAAGAATTTTATTTTTTTTTTAATAAAACCAATCCTGAGAAAACTATCCTTAAACTACATATTTATAGACAGAATTCACCAATCTTAGATAAATCGTAATCGGGTCATTAAGATAATAATAATAACTTTAAGGAAAGCACGTTTATACTTCTCAATCAAATCTGTTGAGTGTAGGTTCTTTAAGATTCAGCCAAGCCAAATATAGCACTCTCTCTTTTTTTTTTTCTTCATTGGTTGGTGTCAACAAGAGAAATTGTCAATATGTATTTTTAATTTATACACTAGTTCAATAGATCCGTTTTTTTATGAACTGGATACGTTTTCGCCTTTCAGCTGGCGCTCATTGAGGTATAATCGAGGTTTTATATAGGTAATCAGAAAATTTTGAAATTTCTTTTTCTTGTTGGTAGTACCATCATCAACCATGAAAACGATGACGGGCATAAAACAGACAATATTGAAGTCAATCGTATTTACGTTGTATAGAAGAAGAAAAGAAGAAGAAGAAGAAGAAATTAAGCGAGGAAAGCAGAATATGTAATTTAGTTAAACCAATTATAGAGTCGCAGAAAGAACCGAAGAGCCAAAACAAAAGCCAGTGCATTAATTTATATACACAAAAAATTGTAATTTGTCAAGAAATCTCTCTCTATCTCTTTTTCTCTTCCTCTCTCTGAAGAAATTGCCTGATGATGTTGATTATGCTTAAATATTGATGGATTTCTTTTCCGACTTCGCTCGGATTTCAACCAGCGTCGTTTTGAAGCCCTTCTCTGGTACGTTTTCAAGTTATTTTTTATTAAAATCTCCAGGATGTAGGATATTTGACGCATCGTAGATCTTTTGTATCTTTAATTTAACTGTCACTCATATCGATTCTCTTCGAAGCAGAAATAAACTTGCAGTCAATTACACACCAGCAACACCTTAAAAACCTCATCCATGACGTGGAATTATTGAATCTGCTCGACGTGGCTTTGGCCGAGGGTCTTTGAAGATTCTTTAAAAAATTGACCCTCGCTCGAGTCACTCGGCGTAAAAAGAAGATTAGCAGTCAAAGTGAAGTGTCCGAGGGCTGAATAAGTCGCTATTTTCGAACTTGCTCCGTACTTAGTCTTTTTTTTTATTGCTTTTGAATCTTCTTTTTCCTCCACCTACGCTTCATACAACGTTGACTATTTTTTGCGTTCTTTCTATCTACTTAAGTTTCCTCTTTCCTCCTCTGCCTTTGAGGTCCGTCTACAAAACAGTTCCTTACGATTCCCTGCTTGCAATCGATTCGTCACGCACTCGAAGCTTGATTGGCAACGAAATTGAAATATATTGAAAATGAAAACCGAGTTGATTCGTCGACCATCGGCAATTATGGAAGATCGTCCCTTCTAAGTGCATCGCAGAGGCGAAAGCAGCTCGGTGACTATTTGGAGTCCCTTTAAATAGGGTTTTTTGTTGTGTTTTTATAAAGTGGATTTCAATGTGAATATTTTTGCTGTAATTTTAGGCACCGAAGTAGATAGACGTAGATAGAAGTAGATAGACGATGAGCCTGTCGAGGGACGCGACGCATCGGTACCGGATTCACAGTTCTTTCACAGATCGTCATTTGTTCGAACTTTCTTTCTTGTTGTTTTGCTTGCTAATGCTGGATATTAATTTGATATTTTATTATGGGCAAACAGGTTTCTGGTGCTCGGGACATGAAACATGAAATCGATATGCGAGCGAAGGGGCACAACTGAGCCCTGGGCCCTGGGTGAGCGATGATCTTAGCCCATAGCTAATTTCGTAGTTTTATGCTTCATTTCAAGGTCTGAATTTCCTTTCCTTTCTTCTCTTTTTTTTCCAATGTGGTTGTTGGTGTGTTCCCCTGTACAGCTGCATTCTGCCCGCCCGTCCTCGTCGACTGTTGACGCAGATCGAGCCTAAGTTATTGACTGGCTGGCTGCTTGCTCTGCTTTAGAGGTTCTACGCATCATTCCAAAGTGAGGAACACGAATCACGATTAAACTGATGATGGTTTGGAAATTGAGAAACTTTCATTTAGAAACACCCAATTTTTAAAATAACAACACTTTTTTGAAAGAAATTAAAATGATAGCAAGGTATGGCTAAAAGAGAAATAATTTTTCAAAACCCGATTGCCACAAATCACACCAAAATAATTACAGACTGTGCGCGTTGACTTAATAAACGAGTGCCTGAGAATGAAGCCAAGAAAGAGGGCAGAAAAAATCAGTGGAACAACAGAGCGGAATGGAGGGTTGGGAATAGAGGGAATATCTCGATATCTGCGGTATGGTGTATCTCGTGTCTTCCAGGAGCAATACAAGTGTTCGCTAGCCCCTCAACGCACTTCAAATTGGACAAAATGCAAACATGCATTTAAGAAACTATCGCTATTGTTGGATACAAGCGGCCCATTTAAGTTGAACGAATTTAAGTCACGGGAAGGGGGCGAGGGCGGCAGTTGTGGCTGAACGTTGCAACATCCGATCAATACTTCTTACAACTTCGTAAAAGCGTTTTTGTAGAAGGAGGGGTCAAATAACGACATGTAGGGTGGCGAGTGTTTCGCTCTGATACTGATAAGAAAAGCCCAACACTTGAGCTTCACTTAACTGCTCTATCCTCGGCGACTGTCGTCGAACTTTAAGTAGCTGTTCGCTTCTTTTTAGCACTCAATGGATTTTGCAATAAAAATGATTTAGTAAACGACTGATTGACTGGGGCAACCTATTATTTCGGTTCGCTTTTCAGGGCTATCAAGAAAATTTTAGGAGCGTGTGATTCCCGCTCTTAATCCGTCGAATGGCAAGGGTAACTTTAAACTCTTGGTTCTAGACAAACTTTGTTACGATTTTATTTATGTTCTTCTTGAAGTCGTGCATAACTACGAACATTAATTCAATGGTAACATAATAAATTCTATACGAAGAGAGCAAGTAATTCAAAAATCACTTCCACCAGCCATTCCATTGGGTTTTTATTCTCAAAAACCCGTTCATTCCCATTTTTATTGTCCTTTGCTGATTTTTTGGATAGTGAGAAAGCCTTCAGGGAACACAAATCGTCGTTAAGGGTCATCATTTGGGTCAGTCCTTTAATTACTTATCATTGAAACATTCTTCTTTGGGTGTGATGACTAGGTGAGTGGAGTGAGGGGGATATCGTCCTTTGGGAAAGATTAAAAATTAACATCATAGGGAATTTCTTATGTTACGGGAGTTTTTAGTAGTGGAATTCCTCTGGCAGATACGTGTATTTGACATCATCTTCTATACAATATACTTTCTTGGAAGGACCGCTGACTAAGAAAACTCCTTTGGCGAAGAAAAAATTCCGGAAGCCCTTCTATACGACGACCACACATTCCTGGATAATCTTAAATCAAAGGGCTGTTCTAAAAGAATCTTCATGGGAACTTCTTTTCGAGAAGCTGTTGAATGGAGAGAGCTTTTCCGAAGACATTCTTTAAGAAACTTTCGTCGTCCTAAAGCTCTTCTTAAATTGGTATTTTTAGTTAAATTTTTCAGGGACTTCCTTCAAGATTTGCTTCGCAAAGCTTCTTTTAACACTACTGCTTCTTGGAGCAATGTGGATCAAATGGTTACGAAATGGTTACGATAATTCAAAATTTTCATGTTTGCTTGGTGTTTTAAAGGACTTTTTTCAGGAATTTTTTCTTCTTTGCGGAAGTTCTATTTTTGGGTACTTCCTTTTGAAGAAGTCTTCATTGGAGTAGTATTTCGGATATTTCTTTTCTTTCTTCTCGAAATAATAAGGTTGCGCTTCGAGAACTCCAACGTCAAGGTTTTGTGTTTGTTTCTCGCTTCATTCGATGTGATTTTAAAGATTAATGAGGCACCTTTTCACTAGGGTATTTTGATTACATTCGAAATACTTATTCATTAGTTTCTGTTGCTGCTTGCTTTTTGCTGTATTACTATTACTATTATGGCATTGGAAACTTGTCTAATTTGATGATTTCTTTGCTGCTTTCTTGAGATGGCTTTCGACAGATCATTAGCACGTCTCTGTGGAATTGCAGAATCAGCAATCTTCTTCATCAGAATTTTCTTCTTCCTCTCGTAATAAGAGTCTTTCCATCGCTTAATATTCTTTGAGCTTACGAAAGAGTATTTTGAGGTGCCTTTATAACTAATCCTCTTCATAACTTCCATTATTAATTTATGTTGCGCCGTTCTCCCTTTTTCTCTCTCTGTTCGTACCGTCGTTTCATCAGCTGCCGTTGCGAGTGAAACGCGTAATGAAAGGCTATAATGACGCTTCGTCATGCTGTTTGCCATGGATGAAGTGCACAATATGCTCGAAAGTATAACCACTCGACGCTGTTGGAAATTATCTGTGGCCATATATAGTATGTTGTAACTTATACAACAACAACAACAATAATAAGCAACAGTAGATCATCATCATAAAAGAAAATGATTTTCCCATGCAATTTAATAAACTGCAGTTGGGGGAGGGTTTTGTGAAGGGGAAGTAAGGAGGAGGTGCAAATCTCTTTGACTTCATGTAATACCGTAATCGAAAGAAATAGTTTATTTCATTAAATGCAAACGTGTGCAAATTTCATTACTAGCAAAACCTATACACACACACCTCAAACACAATATACAGTCCATCGGTGAATATTAGTCGCCGAAAAATCTTCTTCTACATCAGTTCTACATCATGATGCAACAAGAAGTGATCATCTGAAGTGAGTTCTGAGTCGCTTTCGAGCTGACTGAATTACGGACTGAATGACCGACCGACCCACGCTGAAGCTAAATGGACTCTTACTCAGACGTGGATATCGAGTACTCTGAGCTGCTGATTGCAGTGAAAGAATTATGAATGCAGCACCATAACTTTTCAATAATCCCCAATTATGTGAGCTACTTATGTGAACGTCGTGCCGGGGACGCGTTGGAAGGAGAGGAGTGGGAATTAAAAGGGACAATATACGCTAAGTTGGAAATGGACGCGAGTGAGAGTATACAGTGAATAATGAAGGACTGCTTGATGGATCATTCATGGGTTGCGTACTTGATGAGGCGTGCGGTGTCACTGGCGCTGCCGTGTGGCCGGCAGCTACCGAATGAAGTATTCCACTGACTTCAACGACTGCCACAAATCCGAGCATCTGCACGCCGCGTCCGACACGTACGCGTGTTAAGTACTTGTAATACGAGTGTTAGTTAGGAGCGCGGACGTCCCTAAACAAAGCAGCAGCTTCTGGGACCAAAACGTTGAAGACACCGTTTGAATTCGTGAAAAACGTTTCCGTAATGACGCAATTCACAGATGGACGGAAAGGCGATTGAAAGACCAGTGATTAGATGAACAGTACGTTTTTTGCTTTAATGCGAGTTTAATTTAAATCAAAATAGAAGAGGGTAAGGATAAGTGAAGCGCAAACTAACGAGAAATATAAAATAAACGAAAGCGACTGAGTGACTGTGTGATGAGTATTGAAAGTGGAAGTGCAGCTCGAATGTAGATTTGAGAGACTACAACAATAGAGATTATAATATATATTATAATCTCTATGCTACAACTAATAACGACTCCATGCTAGAGTTGCTTGTTGAGCACGAACGAAAAGGAAGGAAACGGAACGGAACACAACAGAGCAGATTCCGCTTGAGTCGAAACGATTTCGTGGACAAAGGAAAGCGGCAAAGGATGGCGTCATGTGGTTGTATTGCGCATTAAAATTACACCAACACCACCACTGCCAATACCGCCAACACAATAACGTAGTTATGAAAACATCAGCAGGGCATAGAATTCAAATGAATAAACGTAGGAAAAAAAGCGAAATTTCCGCTTAGCAACAAGCAAATCTTTGGCCATTTTGTTTGCCCTTTTTCATTGTGCGTTCATCCTTTCTATACACTCCAGCCTCGCGTAATTTGTCCTGCTGCTTTACAAACCGTCAATTGTTCCTTTATTCGTGCATCGCTTCGTTCCTTGTTGTATAGCATTCGTTTTCTTGCGCTGTATACAGATTCGTGGGGTGGAAATAAAGTGTGTCAGTGTGATGACGCTGGTTGTTGGAAATTCCATTCACAGAAGCAGAAAATTTTAATTGAATTGGGCTGTTTTTCGGCTTGTTGTTTTTGTTGTCTTTTGATATTTCCGCAAAATTGTTTACAAGTTTTTTTGGCATTTTTCCGTCTATTTCTGTCGCTGTCGCTCGTCCACTTTTCACATCTGCGTCGCAATATTTAATTGAACTCCGAAATCGTTCACTACCCCAAAGCAACCCAATCCAATCCGATCAGATTTTATGTTTTTGTTGTTGTTGATAGCAATGTCATGAATGGAAATCCTTTGGAAGGATGAAAATCTACAGGATATAAAAAAAGACGCCGAAAAACGGCCGTGATTAAAATTTGAATGAATAAATAAAATAAATAAAATTTGAAAATGAATAACTCACTGATTGATTGATTCACTGATTTATCGCTGATGATTCCAAAGGCGAGATGCTAATCAATGAAGTCATGTGAAATTAACCCAAAGGAGGGAAAAAAGCAAACATAAAAAAGCTGCATAGTCCCCATTAAAAACTACAATGAATCAATTCAATTCAATTCAGCGCAGTTGAATTCAATTCACTTGGACTCCTTTACAAAAAACAACCGAAAATAAAAGATTCAAATCGAGATTTATCACTAACAAACTCAATAAATAAGCCGATGATGGTTTTTCAATATCGAGCGATGCGCACGGCTGCGTTTAGGTCACCGACCAAAACTTTAAATGTCACTTCCGAAAGTATTCATTAATAATGCACAATAATAGCAACAGCACAAAACGTGGATGTCAACAGAAATCCGAATGAAATTAAAGATTTATTGATAAAATGATGACATGTCTATGACATGGCTATTTTCCTCATAGATTTCTAAATTTTGAAAGCTCGGAAGGAGATAGAGGAAAAAACTCTTGATTCGAAGAATGTAAAGAGTTAATAATGAAAACTTGCTTTTAGCCCTTCGGTATTTTTGTTTGAAGAAAATTCGTGACAAAATTGTTAAAACAAAAAGGGTTTGCCTCATTTCTTTCAACCCTTCCCCGGGTCCCTTCGCCTTTTCTTCTGACATAGGACGGAATTTGTTAGATGGAAGTCTGTTGATAAGAGAATTGATTTGATTGAAATTAGCGTTTGTTCAAAGGAAAAACGTGAGGCGATGGATTCGACTATTGAGAAATATTTAGAAAAAAATCATGACACGATTGCCTTTTGATTATTTTATGAGGTGCATATACTTAATATGATTTCGGATTATTCAATGTTTCAAGTTCGATATACGAATCCTGATTAAAGTGAAGTGATTTCGGATTATTCAATGTTTCAAGTTCGATATACGAATCCTGATTAAAGTGAATTTGCCTGATTAAGTGAGGTGCCTTTAAATTATGAGCAACAATTCATCTTGAAAGAGGTGAATTTTATTCAAACCGAGACGCATCTAGCGAAACATGCCAGCAAACATTGCGACAAGAATACGATACAAAAAACGTATCGTATAGGCAAGTGTTGCCAATTATCCATAATATTGCATTCTTAAAGAAAACGATACGAACAGCTTAGAAAAAGTCGACACGCACTCTTATCGTATTGACGTATTGCATTCTTGTCGTCAGGGCAATAAATAAATGATAAGTATTGTTGTAGCGCTTTTATTGCCCTTTCATTATCTATTTAGGGACATTTTGTTGTTTCTTTCTTAATTTTTTTATTACAGGTTTCTTAAAAATAAATCTTTTTTCAAATAAAAGTCACAAGTATAAAGATTCAGATATAATGAATATATAACGAGTTAGATCAAAATTCTTGAATCCACTCGAAACAAATTGGAGCTTCAGCATTCTACAGAAGAAGATATCAGCTGCACGCCATTACAAGTGAAAATTTTTACTTTGTGCGAAATTCGGTAGAAAGGTTGGAAAGGGTTAAGGATGGACCCATGGATAATAGATTTAATATCCATGCACATCTGATTGAGTTGTCATAATACCCATAGACTCTACATTTAAGTTTTGGGCCTTGGTAAACCGTAGTTTCTTTATCCATTTCTTGACTTGTTTAATATTCTCTTCATGAAGTTAAGACTTTTTAAGATGAATGAATGAGTATTTAAATTAATATCTCGCGATTCATCTTGAGCTCATATACATAAGTCATACTTTATACCCCGTTTACATAAAACAATTTAATCCGGTTAAGCTGTTCGAAAATTGATCAACTCTCCAGAAGTTGCCAGACGTAATCCGGTTCTGGCTGTCAAACAAAGCAGTTATTTTGTCATGGTTTTGTTTTGTTTTTCATGGTTGATGGTAATAAAACTTTTACCACGTATATTTGGAAGTTATACCACGTCTGTGGACATTTGACTAAATAGCTTGTCGCCTGTAATTGTCTCTTTCCAACACATTGCACTAAACAAGGAGAAGCATAAGTCCCCTGCAATTCCAAACTTCGAACCAGAGTTTCAAAATAAAAACATGGAGCTAAAACCCAAAAGCATATTGGTTTAGCACTGGAATTGCAACAACAAATTCAACATTTTTAAAAAGTTTATGAGTGGTTTTAGGTCCTGTCCTCCCTCATGTACAAATGTGACAAATAAGCAAACCAAAATTCATTGACAATTCGTGTGTCGTGTTTCGTGTTTGGCAAATTCTGCAGAAAGGAATCAAGCAACCAATAATAAAAGCACCGAAAGCAACAACAAAAAAATAAAAGCAGAATTTCCACCAGGGTATCATCACAGAACAAAAAGCAGCAGGAGCAACAGCCACATCAAATCCTGTCCTACTAATGTAAATAAAAACTAGTAAAGGTGTTGTCTACAGCCGGGCTGTAGCCGAAATACCCTACACCTTAAAGCTGCATATATACTCGCATATATATTTAGAAGTGGTGCGGTATAATATACTCGTATATATATACAATATATATATTATATATCTAATAATAAATATACAATATATATATACAGTCGAATTTCCCTATAGTAAAGTCGAAGGGACCACAAAATTACTTCATTATATAGAATTTTCATTATATAGAAACCATAATACTTTTTTAAATCTTTTTTTTATGTAATCAGTAATTTCAGTTTGGATTATACTTTTCCATTTTTGTTCTTCAAAGAAAGCTTATAAATTGAGAGATTCGAAAACTTTATTAGGTACATCATTTTTCATCTCCACAAAAGTGGTAGGCAGAATTCCAAATTGTTTAGCGATATCTTTTTTTTTTTTTGCTCCACCTTCTTCAACTTTATCAATAATCAACAATTTTTTGAAAATTATTTGAAAAATTCATTATAAGGAGACAAAAACGTATGAAATTTGAGATTGCAACTGTAAAACTTGTTCATTGTATAGAAATATTCACTGTATAGAAATTCATTATACAGAGATCAAACAAGACCAGAAATTGAACAGAAAAGCAGTGTACTTGAAAAAAATTCATAATAGGGACTGCTTCATTGTATTGAAGTTCACTATAGAGAAGTTCGATTGTAATAATAATAATAAAAAAAAAAAAATTTTTTTAAAGTGGGCGGATCACGCCCATATTTGGCATATTAACTGGAAGCATTAGTCTAAACCTACATATAAAATTTTCTTGTCTTCTCTCAAAAAGTGATGCTGATATGGCCTTTTTTAATAGGCAAAACAGAGGTACCTGCATTCTCGATATAAAAAGTAGGTGTGGTCCTTGGGCGATTTTGCCCATTTTCAATACGAAACACCCCAACGTAGCAACGAATATTTTTGCCAAATTTCATTTTGAAATCTTAATCCGTTCTCCTGTGATCGTGATTTCAACGGACAGACAGACAGACAGACAGACGGACAGACATCGTTATTTCAATTTTGTTGGTGATGCTGATCAAGAATATATATACTTTTCCATACCTATCTTGTCTAGTTCTATGCGTTACACACTCCGGTAGAAAGTGAATATACCCTCACCCATAAGGTGTAGGGTATAAAAACTACAATGAGCTGCACTCAACAAGCGAGAGAAAAAACGGAAGAAGCCTTTCGAAGGTAGAGCGAGTGCAACGAATGGGCATCACCCTGCACTGTATTTTAACGCGAAATGATAAAGTGAAAGAGGGAGAGAGAAATAGATAGAGGGGAGTCTATCAAAGGCTAAAACTGCTGTCAATGGAATCATGAGAGAAGATATATTTTAGCGTATCAAGTGATTTTCGTATCGTAGTTTCCAAGTTGTTTGTGTTGTTGTTGTTGGTGCCTGCATCACGCAGTTAGCAACACAATGGTTTCGACTCTGCTCCGTTTCGCTCAGCAGCTCCACACTTACGAGTCTGAAAAGCACCGGAAGGAATAATGCAGCTGCCATTCGTTCGGTCAGTGATTCGTGATGGCTTTAAAAAAAGTGAGCGCAGCAACGGGTTAAGCAAGCCAGACCGATATGCCCTAATTTTTTGTGTGTGTGTATCTCTCTTTTTTCTCTCTTTCACTCACTCTCTCCCTTTCTGTCTTCCGAGCACAATTTGTTGCTTGGCAACCGAGGCCACTACAATTCACTTTACTTTTTGCCTCCCTGCCCTTCGACCCTGCTGCTATTTAGCACACACACTTCGCTTCCACGAGTTGGATTGTACATTACATTCCATTACAAACTATTTTATTCGAAAATTTACTATAATTTGCAAATTAGAAAATCTAATGACAACGGATTAAAAAAAAAGGATCATCACTAAAAAACGCACTTCCTGCTGTAGTGAAGATGATCAGCTTTAAAGTCGAAGTTGGAGTCTACGCCTGGTTGCTGGAATGAGTTCAGGAAAAGGTAATTCGATGCAGGACGATTTCGAAGCAGCAAGCGGATGTCATATTCTTCGTAAGCTTCGATGTTCTTTATGAATCATCTGGCGATGTCGATTAAAAAGATGTCTCTCGAAGGAATGTCTGAGAAACCGTACATCTTCTCGTTTGGGATAGAATTAATAGCTGTTCACTCTTCTATAAAAACCGGTGCCCTCGGTCCACGTGTTGCGCGAGTTTCGTATTTCCGAGTTGCATGTTTCGAGCGCTGTTGCTAAGCGCTTTACACAAGTATTGCTGTTGTTGCTTTGTTTCCTGTCCTCATTCTCTTGCTAAATTTGCAAATCAACTCGCTTGTCAATCAAGAAGAGCAGAAGCTAGAAAGGGTCGAGGCAACGAGCATATATTTATATATATGTTTACATGCCCGTTGACAGAAATTCATGACAGACGAAATATTCGAGATCTTTGTTAATGCTTTCAGGGTTTGCATACGGATCTGAGTAACCTGAATTCAATCCATCGAAAAAGGCCCTGAAAATGTTTTAATTAACTTCCAATATCTTTTTTTATATTGTAATTTTTGGACCATTTACATATTTACGATGCAGAACTGGGGTTTCAGCCGGCTTTAGTAAGGGGAAACTCTCCGGACATCGAAAACCTTCAATTACCTTTGGCTATACATCGTTCAGTCATCATCGTTGTTTCATTTACTCTGCAAGGTGTTCGTATATCTGTCTAGCTAAAAGATGCTTAGGGCTGTGGTATATTTTATTACACCTCTAAAATTAATTTTCTCCAAATAATAATACTCTAACACTGTATTCTTATATAATAAAGGATAAATCAAGATTTAACAGGTATAAAGCATCGATCTTTTGATTCACTGGGTTTTAAACACTACACTTCTAAGAGCCTTCAATGAAATTTTTTTTCAATTTCAGGCAGATTAGTCACACAGTCCACTGGTCAATAAATGTTAGCGTTGCTCGTCGTCTTCATCGTCATTTTCGACTTGTCAACGACCATGATTTTGATACTGACGCGCTGTCAATGATGGCGATCATTAAACTGATGATCATGTCACCGTCGCTGACGTTGACATAAAAAACCGCCTACAGACAGTAATGAATTTCAAAGCGACGTCTGCCAGCTTTAATGCGGGTCAGGGCGATTTTCTACGCGTCGTTGTTGGTGTTTTGTTCCTTGTGCATTTCTTAAAGAGGCTTCTTTAAAAAGGGGCTTTCGTCATGCATCCAGAAATGACGCATTTAGCGTATCACTACTGCTTTTCGTTACTACAGAATATTTGCATCAGGAACGAACTGCGGGTCCCACTTCACTGCTCAGTTGCTGAGCTGCTGAGGGTTGGGTTCGAAAAACGGCAGCTGAGGAGCTACCGATTGCAATTTTTACACGCTTCACGTATTTCTCATGTCATGTTTTGTGCATGCGAATTAATCACTTGTTGAGGTGATACTGTTGTTCGTGGCGATCATAAAACGGTTCACAAATAATTTTCAACAACCGTCAATTAATAATAATTTCAATTTCTTGTTTTGAACACGTAAAGCATAAAGAACTGAAGCGAAATCAGAAAATTATCAGTCTTCATTGAAAAAGGTGGTGGAAAAGTTGAAAGACTTCAGAGACTCCTATGATCTTTGATCATCGTATTTCTTCGTCTTTTCATGAATAAAAATTAATTGAGTGTGAAGAGAAAGTGAAAGATGTTTTTTGAGCAATAATTTTTTACGATGTCTGCAATATGCTTCCGTAAGATCTGTTCGGAGCATAAAAGTACTTCCGGCAGAAAGCCAAACGACAGGAAATTCGAAAAGTCAAAAGAAGAACAACAAGAAAACAAGAAAAATGTACCAAAAAATATATAATAGTATATATTATATACGATATAGATATAGTATAATCTCTATGATTTGACGTTGTTTAGATCAAGTTACAGAAGCTATAGAAGTTCTTAGTTCAAATTTCAATTGGAATTGCTTCTTCGAACTAAATATCATTCGATCTTAACTGAGAAAATTATAGCAAAGTTACTAAGCCATAATTAAAAGACTTGCTTTTCAAAAGATTAATAGTATTAAAAATCTATCAGAGTATTAAAGATCTCTTAAAGGGCTGTTAAATATCCAAGAAAATTATATTACGATTCCAACGACGTGTCTGATTAGCGTTTGTAGCAATAAAAATTTCACGTACTTTTGGTTATTTGCTAAGATACTGAGTGTCTCTGAAAGTATGTGAGCCATTCCTAGAGCTACTATTATACAGATGAAGATTTATCATAGTTTTTAATCGAATATCTTTACAGATACGAGATTTCAATAACTAGAGCAGTCAATGAACTGATCGCATAAATCAAAATCGAGATGGATTTTTCTATGATTTTGGAAACTTATGTAATCGTTATTCAAGCTGATAACTAAAATTTATTACATTTTTTTAAGAACCCTTTCGTAATACGAAAAACTGTAATTGTACAAGGTTCCTTTTAAAGGCTATTCCTTTATATAAATAAACCATTTTTTGATAAGGATCTCCCCATATCAACAGTCTGCTTGCAAGATAAAGGACAAAATGTAAAAAATATCGATTACGACATCTCAATAACGATATACATATGTTCGAGGATCGATTATCAAATCCTAGACGATCGAGTATCGAAACCCTTCTACCTGAATTTCTACAAAAAAAAAACAATCCGTCGAAAAGCAGATCGTATAATAACAGAAATACTCCCCGTATGGAGTTGTAGTTTCGATTGTAACTGTTTACAGAGCTTTGAACAAACTTCAGTTTTCAAAGTTATGACTTCAGTAAGGCTCAGTCAATTATTCACCATTCGATTAATCGCCATCAATTGCTTCTAAAATTATATTATTTTAATTATAGATTAGTGAATTGATTCTTTCCAGACAATGTTTTCTCAAATAACTCGTTATCTCAGGTTTTTCAAAATGTGATAACGCGGAAATTTGAAATAACCATTGAGATGAGATGATTATTTGAGGTAACTATGGTAATGATTATATGAGAAATGCGTTATCTGAGGTTCTCTGGTTATTTCAAAATGATATAATGTGGTTTTTTGAAATACTTCTTCAGAACAGATGAAAGTTTTTGTGAAATAAAACAACCGAGATAAAATTGTTATTGGAAATAAAACGGTCACTCTAATTCATCATTAAGCTGCGATGAGTATTTCGCATGGCTAGATTTTACAGGAGCTAGTTTTGAAACGTGATTAATGATTAATCACAAATTACCAATTTTAACAATAGTACAATAAATTCATATTCACTAATTAATAAAAATAAACGATACACGATAATATGCATGTTTTTAGTAGACTTAGGAGAGATAACTGACTTAGAGACGATAACAACAACAACAACCTGTACGCAGAACATCCCGTTGCTGTTGTTGTAATAGGTCACTGTTCCGGTACCTGTTGACGCTGAGGGCTACTGTCGAGATCAACCAGCCCGCGATCACTGGATGAGCAATTGGAATAGCGGCACAGAATAATAAAATATAGAAATGCTATGAAATAAAATTTCCGTACACTGCAATACAAAATAAAATGCATTCATCTCTCCTAAGTCTACTAAAAACATGCATATTTTCGTGTATCATTTATTTTCCCAGCGTCATGATGAATTAGAGTTGTTTTACTTCAGTTGAGATGATCATCTCAATTTGAAAATTTGATCATCCATTGATCGCGGTCTGGTTGATCTCGACAGTAGCCCTCAGCGTCATTTTTCAAATTTGAGATGATTATCTCATCTGAAGAAGTATTTCAAAAAACCACGTTTCTAATTTAAAAAAAAAACCTGAAAATTTGAGATAACGCGTTATTCAATTTTTTTTTTTCTCTTATCTTATCTAAAATAAAAATAAAGCAGGCCTGATTATTTCATGCTCGAAACAATAATTGATCTAATCTAATCTAAACTCATATGTTAGCTAGGAGTTTGTATAAAGTCGGTTTCACTTTATACATTGTACATAAAAAGTATCTACGTTGAAAAACTGGGCCTTGTCCTTTTTCATTCAGTTGCTCGATTGAAATACAACCAATCGAGAAATTCAAAGAATCAAGTTTAAATCCAAATAAAAGCTCACTCGAATTGTTTGAAACACCTCCGTCGTCGTTGCCTCTACAAACAGTTTAACAGAGGGAAAAGGAACGACAAACAGATACCCAAGACGAACTAAAGGATAGAAAAAAGAACACACAGAGCCACAGAATGATCTGGATCCACGCAGCGATACAAACATCAACCGTCGTCGACAAACATACATATGTTTGCATCTCAGATTCTCTGATACTTTGGTACTTCATGGTATTTTTCTCTCGTCGTGCTTGAGTTTTAGCAGGTTCTCGGTTGAGCCATTGTTTTTTCTCTTTTGGGTCCAGTCCATGGTGCGATTTTTTGTTATGGTTTCTGGGCTTTTGTCTTGTGTTCTTTACGCTTCTTATGCATGCTGTTCCTTGTTTTTGAGCACTCACAGATACTCATACGATATTCATACGTGTATATGAATGAGTGTGGAAACGGATGAATGTGCGTTGTATTACGTTTTGCTACTAGTTTTGTGCACCGACCTTAGAGGAAAATTTAACCCAGCTCCTTTCGATGCTGCTGGTGAGTTATTTATCAGGCAATCATTGAAGCTGGACGACAGACGAACTGCAGATGCA
Organism: Thecophora atra; assembly: GCA_937620795.1. NCBI lineage: Eukaryota > Metazoa > Arthropoda > Insecta > Diptera > Conopidae > Thecophora > Thecophora atra. Next base: position 70,576,159 of record OW569397.1, on the reverse strand, counting down.
GGTAGCAGTTTCTGGTAGCCTCGTAGTTGTTGATGTATTTTAGGATTTGCTTCCAGACTTCTTCGTGTGGAAGAGCTTCAAGTCTGTCCTAGAACTAAAATATAATAATTAAAAATTAGTTCAGAAGCAGTCTGAACTGCGAATGGAGGTTGCGTTGTTTATCGGGGTTCTTAATCGCAAGTTCTTGAATGGCAATAGTACCTTATCCGGAACTACAGATCCGGATCTTGCAAGTGTCTCTAAAGATATGAAGTAGATATTGTTTAATGTCTATACTAATTGAAGTAGCAAGGACGCTTAGCAGAATTGCAAACAGTTTCAAGAACTGGTAATTTTTCGTGTTTTCATTATTTTTCTTTTCCATAATTGTCCTAGGATCCTCTGCTCTTTTCTTTTTTTCTTCTTTTTGTGTGTGTATTTCATAAATATGATTTTTGTATCTTCTGAACTTCAGAATCTGAAGGTTTCTCGTTCGAGTGCTCGGTGTATTTTTAGATCTCTTTTCTGTTGTGTCTTGGGTTTCATGGCTGTGTTTTTCAACCATGATAATTGTACCTTCCATGCTTTTTATCTTTCAATCATCTTAATTGTATCTTTTGTGTATCACTTTTGTTCTTACTTTCTTGTTACCGTTTATTTTTTCGTATCGTTTTCTAAGGTCTCCTTATCTTGTCTTAATGATTGTAAAGTTTCTATATTAGGTGTACCTCCTTCGAGTACCTATTCTATCATGATGCATTGGTCTCCATTTCTCATTGGGTTTTTTGTAACTACTTTTTTCCTTTTCTTAGTATATCGTTTCTAATTTTATGTTGTACCATAAGTGATTAATTTTCGTTTGTATGTTGTTACTTAATATTCTTTTATGTGATTTTGTTGGCTTTCTCATATTTTTTATTCTAGTTTCTTATCCGCTGAATTTGGTAAATATTTTTATTCTTACTTTTCTTTTACATTTCTTAGTGAGTGTTGTGGTTTCTGTTATTATTTTTTTTCTTTGGTTTTCTTCTGCTTTTTATTTTTCTTGCTGTTTTATTGTTTTTGTTTTTTTTTTTTTTTTGTTAATAATATATGTATAACCTGGAACGGATTCCCGTCAAAACTTGTCAAATTTGGTTTTCATGTTTTTTCCATGATAATAAATATTGTCGTCTCGTGTTTACTGGTGGTGCATCGAATGGTGCGGTAGAAACCGCATCGAAATCGGTTCAACAGGTTACGAGTTAACTAAGTTTATACATAGAGAAAGAATAAAAAACGAGTATGAATGCAAAAGTGTTAATGAATAGGTGTCGCTGTTTCAGTTCGTTTCTTGGAAACATCGCCAGAATGGCGTTGAAGAGAGGCAGCGGCGTTTGACTGTGTAGTACATTAAGGCCAAATTTAATCGTTTACTTCGCTAGATAGCCAACTTTTCGAGTCTTCCTTCTACCTGCTTAATAATAATTTGTTTATCTATTTCGATTATCTTTGTACCGTGGAAGTTGATAGTAAAGCCAAGAGCATAAAAAACTTTTATGAATCTTTTTCGTCTTCTTTGTTATCCTGAACCTCTGAGAGATCAGTAAATAAAACAATGGAGATGCAAACCAACTAAGAAAAAGATGATCTCAAAATAGAAAGGAATCACATAAAACAAGGAATAGGGGGGAAGAAATATGTCATGGTGCATAAAAATAATAAAAAGTAAAATAAAAAGTCGCTAAAAGAGGCCCGTATCTCGTAAAAAACGTATCTCGAAAAGAAAGAAGCAACGATCGAGCGAAGAGATAAAAACACCAAAAGCAACATAAATATGGTCAAAGCACGGAAGGAGCGGAGGAGGGTAGGAGGGGAGAGTGTAGCACGGTAGCTGCAGGGACCAGCTGACAATCGATGGAGTCGGTGAAGACGACGGGACTCTTGCACACGGAGATGTATGAAAACAGATACACACATGGGGCTATGTATAAATACTTATGCCGACATAGATACGTACACGATTTCGGATGAGTAAATAACGAAAGAGCAACCAGTCAAACCTGATGAGCTCCCGGAGAGTCCGTAAAGAGCTGAGAATGGTCGCGAATCAGCTGAGTGAATCATGAAACATTAAAATCTTGACAAAAAGAGAGAAAGGGAGAGAGAGAGCCCCGATCGTCTTTATTTAGTTGTGTAATAAAAATCAAACAAGATTTTATGACCTGCTATAAGCATGCATGAGGCCCACAAACACGACAAGATACAATCAGGTTTCGCATCCACCACAAAAGACAAAAGAAGAAGAATTATGATGGATCGAGAGACGGGAGCAAACCCAGGAAAAGAAAAAAAATGCAGAAAACAGCATAAAAAATACGGCACAATATTAGGAGAAAGCAAAAAATACTTTAATTAATCAATGTAGGAGTGATTAAATGATTGTTTTTAATTCGTGTAGAGGACAGAGCCGAGGGAGAACGCGCACGTTCAGTCACGTTCGCTTGGCTAAAGAAAACAGAAAGAACAAAAGGAAGGAACGACAACAAAACACGAATAATAAAAAAAAACATAGAGAAGTAGCGAGAACAAGAACAAAGTCACGTAGGCATGGAAGAAATACGAAACAACAACTGAAAAACGATTATTTGAATTAAAATAAAAAGTGAAAATAGCAAAAATATAAAAAGGAATAAATTCAAGTATATAGAAAGATGATGGATGATAGATCTAAAAATATTTAAAATATGTACAATCAAGTTCACATAATTTTAAACAAAAAAAATCTATTTTGATTTTAAGCTTGATGGTCTATTATTAAATATGTATGTATGTACATATGTATGTACATATATAATTTAAATGTACAAAAAATAACAAAAGCTCTTCAAAATACGAAGAGATAATTAATCACGTTAAAAACTCATTACTATCCCAGAAGAGCGAAAGAAGCTCATAAAACTGAGATAATAAAATTAAGGGAGCAATTCAAAAGATTGGCAAAGAGATGAAATAATGAAATAATAAAAGGGGAAAATCTGGAAAATTTTCAGAGAACTTGTGAATAATTTATAATTAGAACAAAAAAATTATTAAAATAGTTACTAGAAGAGAGCGATAGAGTTAAATGATTCAAAGAGCTGCGTTAGAAGAGACTTGAAAAGGTCTTGAGAGCATCTGGGGGATCGCATAACTAAGAGAATCAAATGTAGTAGAAAACTGAAGTCTGTCTTCAGCAGTGGTATTTATAACAATTAGAAGCAAGAAGGGGAAAACGAGAGAATTTTATAATTCTGGTTATTAGAAATCTCTTTGAAGTAATGAAAAAGGGAAGCAAATAAAAAAGAGAAAGAGTCCAACACTCACATTTACAGAAATAAACTTTTATTCGCTTAGTAATTAAACAATTATAAAAACTCTCAGAGAAAAAATAACAATATGGTATTCAGCAACAATAATAATGAAGGAATAAAAGTCGAAAAAACCACTCATTAAAAAAAAGGCGCACACTCTGAAAAAGAGAGAGAGAAAGAGTGTGAGAGAGAGAGAGAGAAAGAGTGTGAGAGAGAGAGATAGAGAGAGAGAGAGAGAGAGAGCGAGCGAGGGCCGAGTGTCGGCATGTCGCGGGATAATTTTCCAAAAAATCATCACAAAATGTGCAAGAAACGATTTTCAGTGATTTTGTCAAATATTTTTTATAATTTTAACTTAATATTTCACTTATTTTAAAATTTAAAATTGCTTTGGTTTAGTACAAAATATGCTGAATTAGCAATTCGTTGGCACTCCTATTTATATTTATTGTATGACTACTTTAAGATTTTATCGTTAAGAATACAAAAAAAAAAAACAAAATTAATTGTTGTGGATATTATTTTTGCACAGTCTTAAAATTAGCCCCGATCCCGAGGTTTAAGATTTTAAATCTCGAAATCTCAGCATTGAAAGTTTTTGGACCGTTTGACATCCCTACACGCGTTTGATGAATCATCTTATAATTATGTACATCAAGTGATGAAAATTAATTCACTTAAAATCGTAAAGGTCAATCATATAAATCTTGAGAAATACAGAATAAAATAAAAATGTAGAATAAAATTATCAAATCAAAAAAATAGAAATAATGTTTCAAATTTAAATTTCAATGAATTATAAATAATTAACATACATATATACATAATTTTTTACATAATACATACATATGTACATCATAAACTAAAAGAACCAATAATTTATACGAATAAACTTACATACTTAAAAAGGGAAAGTTAAAATAGTAGAATAACGTATAAAATTTGAAAACTTATTATTTTTAGTGTAAAACTCAGCAAGAAATGAAATGCAAACGAATCAAAAACTGAGATTTCGTCCCTTTGGGGTCCAACGATGGAGCAGAGGGTCACAAAAATTGATTTGAACAAACGCAGCAGCAACAGAGCAACCATCGGCTAATCGACCAACGAAGCAGTGAGTTTTATTCGCTCACAAAAAGACACAAGAACGAACATGAACGATCGTGGAGGATCGTGCGGCCCGAAACTTCAAAAACACATCCAATAGCAAGAAAAAACACACCGAAACATAATCTTTAAAAAAATTACACAAAAAACAAACAAAAAGCATTGGAAGAGTCATAAAAAAGGCAACTGAAAAAGCAGCAACAGAGTAAAAAAGGAGCACGAAGCATCATTGGAGCAGATCACAATAAATCGTCGCAAGTAGGATACTGAACAACAAAAACAGCGAACACGCCAGCGTCGACAACTAAACGATCGAAGACTATAAAAAACACGAACGACATTTAAATGGGAGCGGTTGGCAGTTGTTGTGGTTGGTGTTGGTGTTCAAGTTTCCATAATTAACGTCGGGCTTAAGCAACCAAATAACAACAACGTATCTGAATAACCAACAACTAACAAAGCCAAAAAAATAACCGAAAAAGAAAAAAGTTCAAAAGGAGAAAAACAAAAGCGGCAACAAACAAATTCAACAACAACAGCAGCGATTATAATAATAGCGTCTACAGTCAAGCGAAGCAGAAGAAGCTGCAGCAACAGCAAAAACTTGCCTCACGATGCTGCAATCATTTTTTTTTTTGGCAATTGGTTTGGAGGTTTTTTGTTGTTCATGTCGATTTAATGTAGTTTTTGTTCTTTCTTTGATTGTTACTTTTATTATTATTATTATTATTTTTATTACTATTATTATTTTTATTATTATTTTCTTGGCTTTTGTTTGTTTTTGAGCCTTGCTGCTAACTTTTTCTGTTTTGTTGTTATTCTTCATGGCTTTGCTTCCATTTTTTACCTCGCACTTAATCATCATCTTCTCTGTGTTATTCTTTTAAGTCTTTTTCTTGTTGATCATGATTTTTTCATGTTTTCTTTCTTTTATTTCTAAGTTCGGCTCGTTTCGGTTCTTTCGATGTTTTTCTTGGCTTTGAATGCATTTGGCTTTAATTGCTGCCAACTTTTTTACTTTTCACAGTCGTTTCCACTTGTTCTTTATTTATTTGCCTGCATTCAACACCCCTTTAACTCTTTACCATTCCCACATGACATCAAATATTCTCATCCATTAAAATAAAATAGAAATTCTTTCGATAAGAAATTGAAATTTGTAGTTTCGATTCTAAAATATGTACATACATATATACGAGTAAATAAAATATATATATCTTTTACAGAGGATTATTAATAATATCTTTTGTATTGTTATATATTTCTAACCTTCTATTATTAAGAATAACTATTAATTATTATATATATTCCTATGATTAAACATACTTTTTGTTGCTTTATAGTTTCTCTTTTACTGTTATTAGAATTTTAATTATTGTAATTATTATTATAGCTACTAATTTAGAATCTATTAATTTAGAATACAAGTTGTTGGTTTCTGCCCTTGAACTTTGGGCTGACTCACGAAGAACCTTTGACTGCTGACAGCAGAAGTTTTCATCATTAATTATTAGTCATTTTAATGGTTGTTGTTGCTGTTGTGGAACTAATTAAATACCTGTAATTCACTTGCTGCTGTATTCACTGGTGCTGTTTTGGTGTTCTAGTTGTTAATTATTTCACTGGGAAGTGTTGTTGTTGTTGTTATTAATGTTGTTGGTGTTGTAAGCTACACGCAATCGATTCAACATAAAATTGGATTGGCAGACACGATGACGACGTCTGATGGTGCCGTTGGAGAAAGCGCGCGAACTGTTGTTTAAAGGAGACAAACAAAAGGACAACATAATAGAGCGAATAAAAGCTGTGTTAAAGGGATCGATCGAATGCTTAAAGGACTCATTTATCCTATCGGCACCTTTTTTAAGCTGCACTTTCTGCCCGCGACGATTATCGGTCGCTCTGCTTCTACATTCGTCTGTCGTTTTGCTCTTTTCTCGTTTTCATAGTTGATCGATCGATGGCATCATTGAGTAGTCGTCAACAACATAATTTTTAATAAAATGCGAAAAGATAATATATGTAGAATAAAGAGGGAATAACATAAATAAAGAGAGAGAAAAAGACAGAGAGAGAAAAACGTAACATATTCCTATGTTTTTTTTTTTATAATGGCTTTAGTGGAAAATTTCCATGATTGAATTTTAGTGTTGTATTAATTGATCAACGATTTTGTTGTTGTCGCTGTTATGGTTATTGATCTATTTATTAATGGTTTACTTATATGCTTCGTCGTGCTCCTCGTCTTATTTTTAGAAAACATTATTTCGGAACTTTTGTCTATTTTTTGACATTTTTAGTATCGACTAGTTATAATATAAGTATTTATTGTGCCTTCGCATAATAATTGTGACGACGCATTCTAGCGGCGCTAGATTGTGCGCACAAACGCTCTTAAATGAGCCATATATATTTATACTTTCATATATTATATTATATTTTTATGTTACATTATATTCTTATTTTACCACTTAGATTTATGTATATAAGAAAATGAATTACTAATAAATAAGAATCGAATTTAGAAATTATCTTGGCCCATGACACATCCTACTCGAGTTAAATTATGTTAAGCAATCTGAAAAAAACCTGTTTTAAAGTCCCGTAAACTACGCAGTGGTGGAATGACGCGGCATACCAAGTAACACAGAATAAGTCAAATGCCAAACAAGGACGGAACCAGCATTCCATTGGGCAAGTCTGCTAAACATCGAACAACGAACAGAAACGACTCCCGGCCGACAGCGTATAAGAACGACCACAGCACACAGGAGCGTGCAGTCATTCGCGAACATCACTACAGGTAAGACCTCGTGAAGGCAACTCCTCTCCTCTACGTAGCCTCTCTCAAACGCCGAGAGCCAACACTACCAGGATCAGAGATTCTGTCGTGTTGGTTCGAAGCAATGTTTGAGGTTGCAACTCTCCTCTCCGTAACCGCTCTCAAACCTCTCCGTAGCCTCTCTCAAACGCCGAGAGCCAGCACTACCCGGATCAGAGATTCTGTCGTGTTGGTTCGAAGCAATGTTTGAGGTTGCAACTCTCATCTCCGTAGCCGCTCTCAAACCTCTCCGTAGCCTCTCTCAAACGCCGAGAGCCAGCACTACCCAGATCAGAGATTCTGTCGTGTTGGTTCGAAGCAAAGTTTGAGGTTGCAACTCCCCTCTCCGTAGCCACTCTCAAACCCCTCTGTAGCCTCTCTCAAACGCCGAGAGCCAGCACTACCCGGATCAGAGATTCTGTCGTGTTGGTTCGAAGCAAAGTTTGAGGTTGCAACTCCCCTCTCCGTAGCCACTCTCAAACCCCTCCGTAGCCTCTCTCAAACGCCGAGAGCCAACACTACCCGGATCAGAGATTCTGTCGTGTTGGTCCGAAGCAATGTTTGAGGTTGCAACTCTCCTCTCCGTAGCCGCTCTCAAACCTCTCCGTAGCCGCTCTCAAACCTCTCCGTAGCCTCTCTCAAACGCCGAGAGCCAACACTACCCGGATCAGAGATTCTGTCGTGTTGGTTCGAAGCAATGTTTGAGGTTGCAACTCTCCTCTCCGTAACCGCTCTCAAACCTCTCCGTAGCCTCTCTCAAACGCCGAGAGCCAACACTACCCGGATCAGAGATTCTGTCGTGTTGGTCCGAAGCAATGTTTGAGGTTGCAACTCTCCTCTCCGTAGCCGCTCTCAAACCTCTCCGTAGCCGCTCTCAAACCTCTCCGTAGCCTCTCTCAAACGCCGAGAGCCAACACTACCCGGATCAGAGATTCTGTCGTGTTGGTTCGAAGCAATGTTTGAGGTTGCAACTCTCCTCTCCGTAACCGCTCTCAAACCTCTCCGTAGCCTCTCTCAAACGCCGAGAGCCAGCACTACCCGGATCAGAGATTCTGTCGTGTTGGTTCGAAGCAAAGTTTGAGGTTGCAACTCTCCTCTCCGTAACCGCTCTCAAACCTCTCCGTAGCCTCTCTCAAACGCCGAGAGCCAACACTACCCGGATCAGAGATTCTGTCGTGTTGATTCGAAGCAAAGTTTGAGGTTGCAACTCCCCTCTCCGTAGCCACTCTCAAACCCCTCCGTAGCCTCTCTCAAACGCCGAGAGCCAGCACTACCCGGATCAGAGATTCTGTCGTGTTGGTTCGAAGCAATGTTTGAGGTTGCAACTCTCCTCTCCGTAGCCTCTCAAACCTCTCCGTAGCCTCTCTCAAACGCCGAGAGCCAACACTACCCGGATCAGAGATTCTGTCGTGTTGGTTCGAAGCAATGTTTGAGGTTGCAACTCTCCTCTCCGTAACCGCTCTCAAACCTCTCCGTAGCCTCTCTCAAACGCCGAGAGCCAACACTACCCGGATCAGAGATTCTGTCGTGTTGGTCCGAAGCAATGTTTGAGGTTGCAACTCTCCTCTCCGTAGCCGCTCTCAAACCTCTCCGTAGCCGCTCTCAAACCTCTCCGTAGCCTCTCTCAAACGCCGAGAGCCAACACTACCCGGATCAGAGATTCTGTCGTGTTGGTTCGAAGCAATGTTTGAGGTTGCAACTCTCCTCTCCGTAACCGCTCTCAAACCTCTCCGTAGCCTCTCTCAAACGCCGAGAGCCAACACTACCCGGATCAGAGATTCTGTCGTGTTGATTCGAAGCAAAGTTTGAGGTTGCAACTCCCCTCTCCGTAGCCACTCTCAAACCCCTCCGTAGCCTCTCTCAAACGCCGAGAGCCAGCACTACCCGGATCAGAGATTCTGTCGTGTTGGTTCGAAGCAATGTTTGAGGTTGCAACTCTCCTCTCCGTAGCCTCTCAAACCTCTCCGTAGCCTCTCTCAAACGCCGAGATCCAACACTACCCGGATCAGAGATTCTGTCGTGTTGGTTCGAAGCAATGTTTGAGGTTGCAACTCTCCTCTCCGTAGCCGCTCTCAAACCTCTCCGTAGCCTCTCTCAAACGCCGAGAGCCAACACTACCCGGATCAGAGATTCTGTCGTGTTTGGTTCGAAGCAATGTTTGAGGTTGCAACTCCCCTCCCCGTAGCCGCTCTCAAACCTCTCTGTAGCCTCTCTCAAACGCCGAGAGCCAACACCACCCGGATCAGAGATTCTGTCGTGTTGGTTCAAAGAAATGTTTGAGGTTGCAACTCTCCTCTCCGTAGCCGCTCTCAAACCTCTCCGTAGCCTGATCGTTCAGACAAGAGAACGCGCACGCCAAATACGACAACGGCACCTTTTATTTACAGAACAAAGTAGCAACGCAAACGCACAATTGTCACAACGATATTCTAAGAAGACAAACGTGCTAGGAAAACAACGCATCACGCATACCTGCCCAACGTTTCGAACAATATTGCCTGCACTAGCTTGTTCCACCACTGCACCGCCAGTTTTTTTTTTACCCTTAAGAACTACGGCTTCAACTGCCCAACAACAAGAATTACGTTAGCACTAAGATTGGAGAATTTAAATACACGAGATTGCAAATGAAAAGTTACTGGTCTTCTTATTATAAATTTTCTTGAAATTGAACCTGGACAAACCGCGAGTCTATCCCAGCTATAGACAAGGTCCGTGGACCTCATAAAGAAACTCTGCCTGCATTCAGCCGAAGCAGGAAAGGTCGTTTCATAATATTATGTTTTATATTATTATATTTATATATGTATATTATATTTCCAATAAAAGAAAGTTTTTTTCAAGAAAGCATTTTAATTATTAAAAAAAAGATAATAATTAAAAAAGAAACAAAAATGTTATTTAAAAATTTCTGTTATTTATTTGTTGTCTGCATTTTTTGTGAATGAGTCTTGCCTGACTGAAAACAGAAAGTGGAAAAAACAAAAAAACAAAGAAACAGATTTTTAAACTAGTATTATACAAAAAGGAGAACAAGACGAAGCGGAACAATAACAACATTAACTCCAGATAATAACTTTCAAGACCTCATTTAAATTTTAGATGAACATTAAACTAGTAAGGTTATCCCCTTACCAAACTTTATTGTTTAATTATGTATATTCATATTTGTTATAAAAAGTAGGCGTGTCTTTGAGCCGTTTTTTCGCATTTTATCTAGAGGTTGCTACCATGCAACCTCTGCTGGTAGGGAATATTCGTGCCAAATTTAAGAATATACTACTATTTTTTCTTTTGTAATTGCCGTTCATGTCAAAAAGAGGCGGACCACGCCCGTTTTGGGAAATTATTTTTAACGTGATGCGATCAAAAATCTAAGCTCAAAATTCAGCTTACAATCTGAAAAAATACGATATTAGCACAGAAAAATTGTTATTTGTTATAAAATGTAGGCGTACCACTCCTCCGATCTTCCCCATTTTCAATACAGAGAAATGTATGATGGCAGAGAATATTCGTACAAAATTTCAAGAAAATTATTCTATTCGTTCTTCTGGAATTGCTGTTTATGTCAATGGTATACGACGTGGGCGGATACCAATAAAATTTTTTTCTACCAATCGATTCTAAACCGATGTATTCGGGAACAAAATTCCAGCTCAAAACTTTGACTTGTTAAAACAATTCATATTTCTTAAAAAAGAAGGCGTGGCGCTGTTCCGATTTATCCCATTTTCAATACCAAACAGTTTATTATGACAAAGAATATACCTGCAATTTCATCGCGATAGCTTCCTTGGTGCTCCTGTAATCGTGATTTCCTAAATCGCGATTTTGGCTAAATCGCCTCAGGAGGTGACACTGATCAAGAATACTATTCCATACCTGCCACGCGTCCTTTAATGCGTTACAAATGGAAGTACAAAAACATCCCTTCGGATGTAGGGTATAAAAATATCGTATTATTAGTCACAGTGAAATGAAATATTTGCACAACTCTGGAATGTTTTTAATTAAAATACAATTTATTTTCAATGTTTTGTTGCTTTTAATAAGTATTTTGATAAGACAATTCTTTGGAGTAGACTTTTCATTCCTTTTTTTAATAAACTTTTATTTGCATTTGTTTCTGTACTCTTTTGAAATTCCAAAGCGAACTTTAAGACAGATACACAAAACAATAAATGAATGTTGAAATTATTTCGTTTTGTAGTGAAATTTCGGAATTTCAGTTTTTAGGAGAAATAATAAAAAAAGTCAGTTGTTAATAAAACTATCAATCGTGGTTGAAATTACTTACACTAATTAAAGGAGTTCAAGAATACAATATTAACGCTGTAATTGTAATAAAACACATGAGGAAAAACTATAGAAAATCATATCCTTTTTTAGGATGATTTTTATTTAAAAAAACATGGAATTCCGATTTATGAAAAGCGAAAACTCAACACGACAAACAAAAAGGAAAACGGAGAAAAATCAAAGACTTCAACGAAGAGTTCAAAATAGATCAACCAACGATTATAGAATACTAAAGTTTATTCTATTCTACAGAATTTTGTGTTGTATAATATTTGGTTCTACATTCCAAGCATTAAAGTCTAATCTTAAACAGAGGAAGAGGAAAAAAGGAGTCAAGAGACTCAACTTGAGTCGACGCATTGTCCAAGAGCTAAAGAATCAAGAAATCAATTTATCAGAAGGAAATAATATCAGTCAGGTTAAAGTAAAAAAATGTTTGTCATTCGTCAAACAAATTCAAATAAGTTAATAAAGGAATAATTAAAGCGTCAGATGAAGAATAATATTGATCGAATCAGAATGATAAAACTAAAATCAGGAAAATAAAAAATATTTAGAGGATGCGAAAATAAAATAATTTGAAAAAAGAATCAAGTTATGATATAAAATGTCAATCAAGGATCAATAAAGCATCAAAGATAAGAACAAGTCAGAGAATTGAGAGGGGATCAAAAGGAGCTGTGCTCGTAGGAGACATAAACAATAATCAAAGTAAAGGACTTTGTAACATCTTTATCGCCATCATTAGCACTATCATGTTCATCATTAGTTGCCTTCCATCTAAAAAACCAACCATTGTCATCATGATCACTTTTGAAATGATTTCTACACGAATTCAACACACATCAAGGTCAGCTTCATCATGCATTCATCACAGACCCAAAAAATACTAAAAATTAAAAATATTAAACAGATCTATGGAGTGTTTTTAGCGATAATTTATCACATTTTAACCTCTCTGATTGATTGTTTCCTTAGTTTTCAACTTCTATTATAAGTTCTGTTTATTTCCTTGTTATTTCAACTGTATTATTTATTTATGTTTTAATTAGTAGCCTAAGTAGATTATAAATATTTGAATTTTCATTTATTATCTTAGTAAATAAGGTCCATTAATAGCAGAGAGGTCTTAGAACCCAACAAAAGTCGATTTGATCGCATTCGGCGTGGTTGTTGAACTCTTAAATTCCTCATAAACGATATTTGAACAACAGCGACTGTTTGTCACGCGCTCTCACCTAATTTGACATACAACCACCCAAGCCTTTACTCGTTCACCACCCCTTTTTCTATGGAACTCACACGTAACTGAGGAAGGCGCTTTTCTTCCTAATGAACGATCCTTGAATTTGTTTAAAGTCGTTGTTTAACTCTTTTTAAACATTTATTTGCTTGTCTAAATTGTGTTTACAATGGTTTTTTATTATCAAATTTATGAATTTTTTATCGCAAAGATAAGTTTGAAGAATCATAATAAAAATGGAGAAAAGATGAATTGAACATTTGAAGAGCGGTTAATAAAAGAAAAAGAGGATAAAAAGGGAGACAAGCGAATAAAGATTAGAAAAAAAACAACAAATACATTAACAAAAGAAAGAAAGAGAAGGGATTTCAAAAGAGAGAGAACAATTTATAAAAAAAAAGAAAAAATACAACGAAAACAAGATTCGATTGAAATCACTTATTAAAACATCTGATGTGGCCAACACAATCAAAAAACTTGTAGCTTGTTTGAGAGAAGTATGCCCTTCGCGCTAGCAATCTACCCAAAAAGTAGATTATATTTGGATGTTATTGTAGCCCTAAATACCGAATATCTACTTTCTGGCGGTGTTTGGTTTTGAGTTATGAATGAAATTTATAAAATCCCCCAATAGAAGTGTCCTTTTGGCGGAACCGATTGCATCCAAAAAGGGAGGTGAACAACTACGTCTCATAAGAATCTTAAATAAAAAATTTCAACTTTTTTCTTCTCTTCTTATTTGAGTTATTGAGGATACGTACAAACTATCGTACAAACACGTCACGACCAAACTAGTCAAAATGGACTCCGCGATGGTCAAAATGTGTGTTACCATCAAAATCTCAATATCGAAATTTTTCGCGATTACAATACTTGTATTTACTATGTATACAAGGAAATATAAAAGGAGCAAGGAAAGGAAAGGAAATACAATGGACAAAAGGAGAAGGTGACAAGAAGACGGAGAAGTGAAAAAGAGACACAACGAAAATGCCAAATAAAAATTTTTATGATGTAAAAAGAGAAAGGAACCCCTGAAGGAGAAGTAAAAAGAAAGGGAGAATGGCAACAATAAACGAAAGAAATTAGAAAAAAATAAGAGAATAGAGGAAAAAACTACAGACAATGAGAAAGAAAAAGTGGAAGGAGAAGAAAAGCTTAGAAACAATTGAAGTCGGCCATCATTCAGTGTTGTTTTTAAAGGTGAGTTGAGGAGTTGTATGTAGTGAAATTCAAACGATTGCCAAGGCAACAGAAACAACAAAAACAAAAAAATAACAAATAATTCAACAGTTGCTGTTGTCGTCGTTGAAGTTTCTTTGCCACTTGAATTTCTTGCCTTGCTTTAAGAGGAGAAAATTACATAGTTGAAACTACAACGAGTACAACAAACAAAACAACAACAATTAAGCTTTAGTACATACATGGAAAACCAGAAAAGCTTCTGAATTAAGTTTGCATCATTTCACAAGTTCGAAAGCGACTTGAGCGACTTCGGCTTCAGCTACAACTTCACCAAAGCCGACCGAGACGCAGGCAGAGCAATGACTACGAGAGAGAACAGCAATAAAGAACAACAACAACAACAAAACCAACAACAATAACGCTTATTGAGGCTTCTGAGGTACACGAAGCATGCAACACAATCGATTTGTCTACTGTTGCTAAGTGCAACGGGCAAAAAGCGGTACAACAACAGCAAAAAACATTGAAATCAGCTGTAAAAGGAGAAGAAGACAAAAAAGGAAAAGAAAAACCAGCAATCGTTGCAGTTTGCGAAACAAGGAAAACCTCACAAATGATGATGACTCAGGAACGACGAGCTGCACGAAGTCGACTGTGCCAATGACCGAATGAATGACTGATTACGTCACTCACTGGCAGACAGACAGACCAACGGACAGGCAAACGATCAAATGTATTGGTATGTTTTAATTTTTACTTCTAGCAACAAAATTTCATTGTTAATGCAATTATATGCAATTTTTTTTGTGTTTCTAATCTAGGCTAGTTTCTAATTCCAGTCTTTTTAATTTTTTTTATATATTTACGGATTTTTAATTTAGGTTTTCTTAATTTTTTTTCGTAAAGCACTTTTCTGTTTTGATAAAAATTAAAATAAAAGGCCAATTCTAAAAGAAAAAACTACATTTAAAGAAATAAAATCATTTTTAATTATTTTACTAAATTTAAAATGAATTTAGTTTTGTTCTGCTCTTTTATTAAAATTAAATCGTTCAAATTTAAAATTATAATAAAGTAACAATTATTCAATTTTGACCTATTGAAATTTCTTTTTTTGGTAACTTTGCTTTTATTTTATGTTTATTTTTTATTGATGTTTATTTTATGTTGATTTTGAATATTGTTTTAAAATTACCAATTGTTGGAAGATTTTTTTGTAAGGTTTTTCTTTTTGGATTTTATCGATTTTTTGCTCTGTTGATTTGACGAGTTGTGTCGGGTTTTTATACGAAAGAAACAACAATGACAACAGCAGCAACTCATGAACATAAAATTACCTAACAACAACAATCGAAGCAACAAAGAAAAACGTTGTTAGCCTCTTTCGTTGCCATTAACTTTGGCCTGCATTCGAACTTGAAGAAGTCAGCAAAGAATCAACGAAGCAGTCAACGAAGGAATTGAAACCATAGGAAATCGTTAAAATGTCGTTTTTGTTGTAAGTTTCCAGCAAAATAAACGCCAAACAGAGTGTAAAAAACACCAAATGTCGAAGGAAAAAAACAGAAAAAGAGTTTTTCTGTATTTAAAGTCAAGAAGCACGACTAAGAAGAACAAGAGAATAATAAAAACGCTATTTATCAAGAAAGGAAAGATTGAAAATAGTCAGCAGAAACTAGGAAACAGCAACAACAACAACAATTGACAACTAAAAACAGTGGAATAATTCGATATTTTCACGGAAACCATAAAAATTGTATAGTACGTTTGTTGATGGAAAAACAGCAGCAACAACAACAACAAGAAATGCTATTGCATTGATGCCGCTCAAAGAAAACGCGTCTGTTGCTATGCAGTTTCTATCGTGGCCTCTGCTCTGCCGCTGCTGATGTTTCTGTTGTTTGAGCTGCACTCTGACTACAGCATTGAAAGCATCACGTCAGCTGCAAAAGTGATTGCGGTCGTCGGTTCGTGTTTGATCGGCTCGATCTGGAGAAGCAATTGAACGTTTCTAAAACATAAGGACACTCAAGAAGCATTCATTTAACGAAGTTGCTGCTGCCTACGTCTGCTGCTTCCTTCTTTTCTCTTTTCGTGCTGCTTCTCTGCGTCATGGCGGTCGTTCATGTCGTTGGCTCATTTAATTAATTGACAGTGCAACAATTATTGATAAATTAAAGGTTTAATTAAATGAAAACCAATTGAATTGTTTATGCACTTGCCTTTCGATTAACATTTATTAAACTGCGTCCCCTTCTCCACTTTCTTTCTTGTCATTCAATTGCCAATTGACAGCGATTCACCCATACGCATTCTTCTAAAATCTTGATAACAATAAGAATATTAGTAATAATATTCATAATTCGAAGCTTGTATAAGGCAAGGGGAATGTATAGGATAAGGGATAGGCTATGGTGGGGAGGGGGAATATAGAGCACTTAAAACATTGCGTGTCGCGTCACTCATCTCACTGACAGATAAATGACGTTCAGAAAAACTATTCCTGCTTTTGGAATCACAACGAAAGCTGGTGGGCGGGAGGGGCCGTGGTGATTGAAAAAATTAGTAAAGTGGTAACGCGGCTGACTGTCATGAAACGCGTGCCACTCAATGTCAATTTGACGCCGCAGTGACACAAACCGACAACGTTTATTAAAACCGTTTTTTTCGAAAACTCTTTCCAAGAAATGCCAAAAAGTACTGGCCGTACAAATGCATTGTACCCAAATTTAAAATTAGGCCTAAAAAAGCACCAGGAAATCAACTTTTCGTGCTTAAAATAGGCATAGAAAAAAAACAAAAACCTGAAAAACTTTTTTAGTAGATTTTTTGTGGTTCTTTGCGTTCTCCTACAGCATCCCCGTTATTCTTGGTCCCCCAAGAAAAAATGTTTTTTGAATTAAAATAATTTTTTTTCAATTGAAGATGACAATTTTTATTTTTTTTTTTCGATAGTCGACGTATTTTACTACAATTTTGCTTTTTCAATGATTCAATAAGCGTTTGTTGGTTACTCTTCTTTTGTCGCTTGACTTTCCGCTCCCATTTCTCGAATGATCTTAAAAATGGTCATTCAATCAATGGTTTAATAGATACATTTTAAATGCATAAAATACAGTAGACGCGCGTTAGTGTGACCACACGCAAATGTAAACTAATCGCTAGCGCCAACAGCTAAATTTTTGTATTGACGACTCTGTAGTGTCAACATTTTACACTTTCAATAGTGTAAACAGATATGTTGTACCGTAGAGATTATAATATCTATGGTTGTACGTAAGAAACAAGCACTCCGATCGCCTTAAATGCACTCCCATGCTATTGGCCTTCCATAATATACATAATAAAATGTAATGCCTTCCATGGGATCGGGACTGATTTCGGGACTGCAAAAATAATATGAACCTGTATTATTTACAATTATAAATGTTTGCTTTTCTGTATTCGGAATGATATAGCATGATCAATTTTACAGGAGTCATATAATAGCCATAGACAGAAACGCAATATGTGGTGAAGTTAATTTATTTATTAAACCAAACAAATCTTAAAGTTAAAAAAAGATATTGATGCATTGTATGGTAAATATATATATGACATATAAATTATATATGTGTATTTATTTGTATATTGTATTTTTAGCCTGACACATATTACATAATAAAACGATATTGCGGTTGTTAGTTATTTCTGAGCAACCTCTCACTTTGAACTGTTAGGAATTGCCATACAAACTTAACAAAAAATTTGCAGCAAAAATCCCGAAAATCCCGGTATTATTTTTAATGAAATCCCGGGATGCTTATAGTACACATATGTGTACTATTAAAATTTTTCCGTCAAAACAAACACATGTGATCAAAGCGAACACATCCCAGTAACATAAACAGGGTAATTTTTTCTGTGTTGTCAGTTTCGCGCGTTTCATTTAAGGTTATTTTATTTCATTTAGAACTTCACTTAGTTAATCAAATCAATGTCATAGTAACTAATAACTTTTTTCAATCATTGTTATAGTAGTTTATCAAATTTCTAAAGATTTAATAGCACCCTTAATCGCTTTTAATGTAATCTAAATTACGATGTATTTAAACTAACTTCGCTTTAAGTAACATTTTAAGCTGTTCGTCCCTTGAAAGGGCTTCCTTTGGCCCAAAAAAGGGACTAATTACAATCTGTCTCTTTCCCTCCTTATTTTCGTTTTAGGTCCCTTAAAAGTCACCTTCCTTTGTCTTATATTTTCCTTTAAATAATTTTATGACATGTCATAAAATTCCTTTATGATTCTTTTTGTTCTCCTTCTTCTCCTTTATGATTCTTCCTTTGGACAATTTATGATGATTTTGTTGTTGCTTCTTTTATTCCTTTGTAATACATTATTTTTATTATACTCGTAACTCATTACAAACGAAGCACTAAAGAAATAGAAGAAGAAGTAGTAACAGTAGCAGCAGCGACGGCTATTTTGACCTTCGTCGGCTCAGGAACACCTTTCGTGGTGAAATTGCAGTTGTTGCAGTTCTCTTTTCCACTGCTGTTGTTCTACATGCTGCTTTTGCGGCTGGCTGTCGGTCTGTTTGCTGCCCTAACTTTCATGGTGCGATGAATCACAGTGAATTACGAAAGCAATGGAATCGATGAGGAAGGCTGCCGACGACGACGACGACTGCATAGCAACAGCCGTGCGATGGGTTGAATGCTCCATTTTAATTACTTTAAAAAGCATGTGAGTAATCATTGCAGCAATTGTTGTTGCTATTGACGAATTGTGCTGATTTGTGCTCTACAAAAAAAAACAAACACATCCCACAACAACCTAAACACTTATAAGAAGAGGAAAAGAAGGAAGAAATTGGTTTTCTCTTCTTCATTTTTCAATGTTTGTTGCTGCAGTTTGCTGTGTTTGTTGTGTTTGCTGTTTGTGGTGGCATTTCGAGTGCAGGAAACATTCCCTGTTGCACAGTTAAAAGTTGTAAATTGCGATAGTTTGTTGCGAAATTAACGCAACTGGCTGCTGTTGTAACTGAATGGAGTGTTGAAACCAACACTAAAACCAAAACCAAAGATAAAACTAAAGCTCATTTCTATTGTTGTTGCTATGCGATGAGCAACACGCACGAAACGCAAACGTAGAAAAGTTTGAGCTACACAAGCAACAATAACATAAGAAGCAGAAGAAACTAAATACGGATTGTTTTACTGTTACTAAGGGCTTTTATTCGCTCTTTCTGTAAAAAGCAACGTCCTCGTTTTTTATTGCTAATGTTGCTGTGGCTGATGCTGTTGTTGTTGTTACTGTTGCCAAGCGACTTCCACTAACGCCGTTTGTTTGAATGGGGCTCGTTCACAATGTAATGACAGAGATCGTCCGTTAGTCACGTTCACCGTCCAATGATTTCATACAAATCCAACCAACAACAGCAACAAAGGCAAAAAGGAATTAGAAAAACTAAAGAAGAAACAATGGAAAGCACACACACACACCGACAAGTTAATGTGTTCACGTATGCCTTTTGTCCGTCTGCTTGACAACAGCCATGCGCTCATCGTTTGCTTTGGGGCGATCAGCAACTTTTACATGTTGCTTTAAGCTTCAGTGAAAATCAAATGAAACGCTGATAACAACAATAACAACAACAACACCATATGCAATAGTGAAAATACATATATGTACATACGTATGAAATGAAAACAACAACTTTTGAAGAGATCATCAATTGATTTTCTGCTGTTGAAGCTGTGTTTTTGCCTCTTCTTCCTACTCTGCTTCTTCCCCTCCTTTTTTCCCACCTTCGTCACTTCATCATTGGCTTCTTCTTCGTAGTCTCCTTCTTCATTTATACATAATTCAACAACCTTTTAATGATCATCGTTCGTTGCTTACATTAACCAGTTTTTTGATCAATCGCTTTGATCGCTTCAATTGATTCGATTCGATACGATTTCTTGTCGATCGTGAGCTTATCTATCGGTTCAGTTTTTCTTTTAAAATGACTTTTTATTGTCGTTGGTGTTGTTGCAGTCATTTTATGATGTCGTTCATCTCACTTCAATTCGATGTTTGACGGTCTATAATCGTCATCATCACTGTTATTGTTATTATTGTTGTTTTCTCTATCATACTCATAAATCGCCATAAACCAGTTCAATAACGAGCTCATAGAAACCTCATCATTATCATTGCAGATCCCTCGATCAACCAATTCTCGGCTGAACGATCGATCGATCGCTGTTGTCGGACTGAGTTAATAACCTACTTAAATACAATATGTGTATTTATGTATGTATGTACGTATGTATGTATGTATGTATATCCAGTAAATAGCACATCAGGCAGTTAATGATTTTTTATCTCATCTCATTTTAAGTTCTAAGAAGAGGTTTTTCATGTTAATCTATTTTAAATTTTTAAAAAACCCTTTAAACATTTCATGGATTTAGAAATATCCACATTAAGTTGCAATTCACATTAAAACGAAGTACATACATACCTACATACATACATACATATAATATCTACATACATGCGTACATATTAATCGAAGTCGAAATCTTCATAGTAGTAATTTTTAATTGTGATTTAATACCTTCGAGCTGTGAATTTAGTCTCTAGTAACAGAAACTATACGAATTAAAAAAGAAGAGATAAATGAGCGCCTGGGAGAGAAAGAGAAAACACTTGGGTAAGAGCTTTGATTTCTCTTGTGGACTTGGTAATCTATTCGACGTATTGACCCGTTGGCTGCTGGATCCGAACAGTGGAAATTCGTCAGTGAAATGCATCGTCTAATGATTATTCAACTGCTGGGAGAAGTTCGCAGGCCAAAGGTCTGAACTCCGTTATCAGGAAGTTGTTCTACATATGTTTCAATTGCCCCGATCGGATCCACGGTGCGCTTTTAAACAGTTGCAAAATTTTAAGTGCAGTTATTAAAAATCGCATCGAAGAGAATTGTTTAAGCGTGCGAGGGGAGAGACGAGCGACAGACTACACATTTTGCACTTGTAATTCACTTGAAATGCCATTTGTAAATCAGAAAGCATCACTTGTAAATCAGAAACCGTCATTTGTAAATCAGAAAGCGTCACTTGTAAATCAGAAACCCTCATTTGTAATTCAGGAAGCATCACTTTTAATGAAGTGAAAATCCAGATTTCATCCAAATTTAATGAATGAAATACCAGAGAAAATTTCTATGCAATTTCCGAATGATAATTTCTGAATTACTTGTCACGATTTCTGATTTATAAGTGACGCTTTCGTGATTTACAAGTGAAAAATGTGTACAGCGAGAACTGTCAACTTGGAAGTCGACAACTCCGTTAGCGCAAGACGATCAATGGAAGAGACGGGTAGCTATTGGAGAAATAAAGTCTATAGAAGGGTAAAAGGCAACGTGATGTCATCATAATCAACATCACCATCATCCAAAGCTATATACCCGACGTTATTGATCATCTACACCCATAATAAATCCTCTTCATCATTTCATCATCACTACTAGCCGACTCTTAACACGGCTGAACTCTATGAATACAATCGTCATATGAAGTACCATTCCTTATCTTCAGCACAATCTTAACTATCAGCAGGCATAATCTTAATTTTCGGCATATTATGAATCCTTACTGTTAAACTTTACTGTCAAACTTTACCTTCATCTCTTCATAATGCTCGCATCAGATATAATAAGTATCTATATTATTACTATCAGCATTATGTAATAATGAAAATTTTCATTACCCTAAATGTCTTTGTCCTCATCTTTATCCTCATAATGGAGCTAGTAATGCTCTCGAAATCTCATCGCAGCAAAATTTACTCTTGAGTCAGTCACTTGCGTGGTTATTCTTATGTCAATCACTCCACTTTTCCACCCTACCAAGTCTACATTCTGTGAAATACTTAGGTCACCATCAAAGGTAGAAAACAACAAGGCGACTTGTTGTTTTAAACCTCAAAAATAACGCCTCCTCCTCATCTGCGGATCTTAAGGAAGACTCCAAGCAAAGTACGAACTGCAAAGTATTCTTGTTTATGTTCCCCTTTATTAATAACTTAATTATAAACACTTCGGGCTCGGAAGCAGTTCAAGACAAACAGGGACAAGCAACAAAAGAATGCGAAACAAAATGTTTAGTTTTTAACCCCATGAAAACTGGCAACATTTTAGTAACCCTAACCCTAAATGCAATTTAATCAAATATACAATATACACTACTCATATATACAAATATACAAGTCCAAGTTTCAATTTCTCCTTCGTCTCTGTGTAGTCGTCGCTTCCTTCTTTCCTTTCTCAACGTAGTGATGTTAACATCTACAGACATATTCTACTCGAGGCACAAGAAGTTTTTCCATCTTCTCCGCAAAGAGTTTTTAGAGTAACTCAATTATATAGGTTTTAATGATAGAACACATTAGAAAGGCTTACCTTAAAACAAATACTGTACTTTGAGACAGCTGTACAAGATGTCAAATTGACATAATTGAGTGCCAGAAGTTAAAACCCGATCCTTATCCTTTATAGAGCTTTATATTAAGCCATCTATAATAATCTTTGACAATTTTCTGAGTCTGTATGTGAATTCCTAAAGTCTTTATTCGGAAGCGTTCGTGTTTTTATTATTAAAAAGATGTCTTCTTATTTATCATTGATCCTTTTCGATGTTATCAATTAGTAATCAGATCACTTTAATGCTTCTGAATGCAGATTTTGCTTATACCATCCAAGCTTATTCATTTTTATAGATTTTAAATGCTATGAATTGGAATCTATGTAAAGACGTTATGAACGTAGCCGATTCGTCTCGGAGCACGGTTTACACGGTCTCTAATTAATGGCAATTAACCTTTTTTGGACTTTCTACCGACAAACCGGTCCGTTCAAACAACGGTCTAAAACTTCGTTTCCCTTGAACCGAAACTCTGCTTATGTTCTTCGAATTCGTTCCCTGATTATTAGTTCCATGATTGACCCTCCGATCCGAGATGAAGATCGTAGTACAAACGGAAACGGTTCTCAAAATACATTAGAATAATTTTCAAAATTATAAATCGTTTATTAATTTCGAAATTCTATTATCTGTTGCTATTTTGTAGTGCAGCATAGTCTTTGGTATTTCCCAAATATTCAAATATATGATCTTTGCTCGCAAACTTATTAAAGAGAAATATTTACTCAATCAAAAGTGAATCAGTGAACGAATTTCAGTCTATCGCCTTCAAATTCTATGTCAATTCATTCGCATTTATCGAGGGATCAAGTGTCGGCATTGTGGACTTGTCTATCGGGAAACGGGTTAATAATGTGTCACTCGCTTTCTTGGTTCAGTGATCTCCCATGCACATATTTCTGCTGCTTTGAAGAGAAATCGATGTAAATATAATAATAAGCTAGTAAGGGTATCTTCGGCTCCGCGGAAGCCTACATCCGACGAATGATCTCCTTACCAAACATTCTCTGTTGTCGGCTTGATTGGTGTAATAAATTCAATTTATCTAATAAATATAAAAATTTTATTTGCCAATTATATTCATATTTGTTCTAAAAAGTAGGTGTGTCTTTGAGCCGATTTTCCTAATTTTTGCTACCATACAAACTCTGCTGGCAGGGAGTATTCGTGCCAAATTCAAGAATGTACTACTATTCTTTCTTTTGTAATTGCCGTTTATGTCAAAAAGGGGCGGACCACGCCCGTTGTGGCAAATTATTTTTCACGTGATGCGATTATTCGACACTAAAATCTCAGCTCAAAATAAAGCTATCAATCTGAAAAAATACGATATTAGCACAGAAGAATTCTTATTTGTTATAAAAAGTAGGCGTGGCAACGTTCAGACTTTCTGCATTTTTAATGCAGAGGAATCTATGATGGTTATTATGACGATTATTCTATTCGTTCTTCTGTAATTGCCGGTTATGTTAATGTTATATGTACGTGGGCGCACACGCCCATCTTTTTTTTAAATTTTTCTACCTGAACCGATGTCTTCGGGAACAAAATTCCAGCTCAAAACTTGGTCTACAAGTTGTAGTAGGGGTGGCGCTGCACCGATTTATCCCATTTCCAATACCAAACAGTTTAGGATGACAAAGAATATACGTGAAATTTTATCGCGATAGTGTCATTCGTTCTCCTGTAATCGTGATTTCCACAGACAGACAGACAGACGGACGAACATGGCTAAGTATACATATATACTTTTCCATACCTGCCACGTTCCGTACAAACTTAAGCACAAAAGGAATATACCCTCATTCCTTCGGATGTAGGGTATAAAAATATGGTACTGTATTTTTTTATTAATGAACAAATTAGGCTAAACAAGCACGCGCCCTGGCTTTGTTCTTTGTTGTTTTGGGTTTACCAAGCAAACAGCTTCTAATGGCAGCTGGTAATCACAGCATCTAAAGCGGCCTAAGCTCGGTGAGGAAGGAAATCGGATAAAATGGCACGAGCGAAAGGTGTTAAGGATACCATTGTGGGGTGCTGCTGATGGTGATTGAGGGGAAAACTGGGATCACGCCACGATTTTGTAATAACATTCCACAGATTCCACCTTTGACCAGATTCACCTGATATGAACATTGATATTTATTTTTGTGGCCTGGAAATTGAAGCAGACTATGAAAGGGCCGTAGCTATGGGAATATGGGGTAAAATGTTAAGGAGACGCTTACAAATAATTTGGCTATGAAAGTCATGCCGAGGGTGCAGAATACACAAAATGCTGATGAAGACAAATAAATGAATGTGATAAGCAGAGATGTTTGTAGGAGGAAAGATATCCTTGACCGATATCTGTGGGAATACGGATAAAGAGGAGCATAAGGATGAAAAGTGGTAAAGCAAAAACAATAAAGGTGAGACAAGAAGGTGCTTGAAGTGACTCCTCGACTGAAGGAAGAAAACGAAGAGGTCGATAGGATAGGTGAATATGAGAAATGAAAAAGCGGAAAGAGAGATGAAGGTAGTATAATAAGAAATAAAAGTATTGCTATTAGCTTTCTTAGAAGAAAGGAAAATGATCAAGTTGAGGAAGTCAAGGCTATAGAGGCTATAACTGTGGAAAAGGGTGTGGCTATATAGACTAAAGATAAGAAAGCGGATAAGCGAAAAAATTATAAAATTTCGAAATTCTCGAGTATTGAAACCGATAAAATAGCAATAACAAATCTTATTTCGTTTATTCTTCATGATATTTTTGCCAATTTCAAAATATGTACGTATCTTCTAAATAAATCTAATAGAAATAAACAAAACGAAAACAAGTGCAAAACAAATAAAAAAAGGAAATTTTTCTGCATAAAGGAGGCTGGTAAAATCTGTATATAAGAATATTTTTCTTGTTATTATTTCTTCCTCTTTGGTTCTTTCATTTCCATCGTCAGTTGCAAGAGTAAAGGCACTTTGCAGCTAAAGTCTTGGATTCTTCGCATTTATTCGATGTTTTTATCAGTTTTGATCCAATTGGATTTTCTTCTTCTTAATATTTTGTGGAAGGGAGTGGGAGAGGAGGGCTCGAAGACCGTCCGGCTCACTGATTCATGACTTTATAATAAGCTCCTCGGAAAAGCGTCCCCTCATCGGTTTCATCAACGAAAAGATGAAGCGTTGAAATAGTTCAACAGTTGATTATTCCTATGAGTGATACGTGTTGGAAAGAGGCGACAAAGTGTTAAGTAGCAAGAAATGTTGCATTGTTCGGCTGATCGATCGTTCGTTCTCTTTTCTGCTTGTTCCGGCTTAAGACGGAAAAAATCCAATTTATTGCTTTGTTTGTTTTCGGTTTTTTCCCTTGTGATTTGATAAGTTAAGCGGCTGTCAGTCCTCTGATGGATTCGTATTCAAATTAGTTGCTTGGGCGGGTGATGTGACGTGGGCCGGGCGTGGCAATGATGTTTTCTCGAATTAAATATTCAGAAATTTAATGCCAAATAATAAATTCCGCTATATCAATGCACCCTGTTGATGAATCGAAGGGCAGATTTCAGATAAGAATGACGACGCCGATGATGAAGCTTCTGAAAGCGTTTGATTAATTCATCAACGGCGACTCATCGCAATCGATTCATTTCTAAAGCCGATTGTCTTCTTATTCTTCTTCTTCTCCACCTTTTGTTAATGATTTTGTTCTCCTTTTGATTGGATTAATTTTTGTCATTATTTTAAGTAATTTGTTGTTGTAATATTTATTGTTCTTTGCAATGATTCCTTCGTCGATGCCTTCTGCCGGTAATTTGAAACTTTTTTCAGTGAAAGCGGATTTTCGATGATGATTGATGGATGAATGAATAAAGGAATGAGTGATCCAATGAGAGAATGAATGAATGAAAGAATGAGTGACTGAGTGTGTTATAGACTTTGATATGAATGAAAGTTGATACCAGAAACCCGAAGAAAACCAGTAGAAGAAGCAGACAAAGTCAAAGATTAATTACAACCTCCTTTGGGGAATTTTCAAAAATTAAAAAGTTGTTGCTTCTGCACCAAACACTAGTAGAAAAGGAGGATGCCAAGAGACTTCGTGGAAGTGGACGTGGACGCGGACGTGGAAAAGGAGGAAAAAAAGATGCTGAAAAGAATGATAAGTCGTTGATAGAGGAGTCGAGGATGAGGGAACGAAGGCGAAGGAGAAGCTGGAGGACGACAGCGTGGATTTCCGTGTGTTCTCATTGAATTACTTTAATTTTTTCTTAGTGTTCTTTGTAATTATACCCTACACCTTAAGGTTGAGGGTATATTCACTTTCGTTACCGGAGTGTGTAACGCATAAAACTAGACAAGATAGGTATGGAAAAGTATATATATTCTTGATCAGCATCACCACCAAAATTGAAATAACGATGTCTGTCCGTCTGTCTGTCTGTCTGTCTGTCCGTTGAAATCACGATAACAGGAGAACGGAATAAGATCTCAAAATGAAATTTGGCAAAAATATTCGTTGCTATGTTGGGGTGTTTCGTATTGAAAATGGGAAAAATCGCCCAAGAACCACGCCTACGTTTTATATCGAGAGTGCAGGTACCTCTGTTCTACCTATTAAAAAAGGCCATATCAGCATCACTTTTTGGGAGAAGACAAGAAAATTGTATATGTAGGTTTAGAGTAATGCTTCCAGTTAATATGCCAAATATGAGCGTGATCCGCCCACTTTTAGTTTACATAGGTCATTGAGGGTTTTACATGGATTGTATTGAAAAGTATATAAGTTTCTGAATAATGGTGTACATAATATTGTAATTTGTAAACCAATAATATTCTGTTGGGAAAAAATGGGCGAGCCACGCCGCCTTTTTACTCATCCACCCAGTATTGCAATATATTTTTATACCCTACACCTAAATTTTGAGAGTAAACGCACTTAGTACCGGTGTTTGTAACGCACAGAAATAGTTAAGCAGCTCTAATTATAGTTTATCTTCCGAATTTGGGCGTGAGCCGCCCACTTTGAGTTTACATAGGTCATTGAGTATATATGCAGCTTTAAGGTGTAGGGTATTACGGCTGTAGACAACACCTGTACTAGTTTTTAGTTATATTTGATAACTGATTTTCTTCTTGAGTTAGATTTTTCCTACATTTGTTTTAGTTGATTTACTTTTGAATTTGAATTTATTTTTATTTTTCTGTATAAAATATTATTCAAATCAGTGTGTAAAGCCTCTTTATTTTTTTCGTTTCTTATTGTTGTTATTCCTCAGTCCGAGGTCGTTTATTATCAATCATTCTCACAAGTGAATGACAAACAAAAATCAATCGAACCAATTGAATGAAAGCGAAAGCAAAAGTTTAATAAACTTTCGATTCAGTATTTTATTTGATTCAAGTTGACCACTGGATTAATAAAACACAGAAAAAAGACTTTAACAAGTTTACAAAGGCGAAAAAAAATATTAAAAAACGTCTTCGTAATCGTCACTGAACAACAAAGAAATTCGTAAATATTTATAAAGGTGTTTAAATGGTTTTTTTTGTATAAAAAAGAAATTTTAGACTAAGCACAAGTATTATATATATGTACATAGTGCCTGTTGTTTTTATTGTTGTAGAAATGACTTTTATAGAGTCGTTTTTGCCGGTGCCAATGACTTCAGCAACGGCAAGATCCGCTAATAGCCAGATAAATATTTAACAGTAAACACTGAAAAAAGTACAAAAAGAACGACTAAAGAACAGATTAAAATAGAAAAGCAAAAAGAAAGATAAATGAACAAAATGAAAGCGAAATTAAATAAATAAAATTAAATAAAAAGCAACAGAAAGTAAGATCGAAATCTTCTTTACAAATTTTCTTTTTCTAATTCCATTTTCGCTGCAAAACACGTAGTAGTTGCTGTTGTTGTAGTTGTTGTTCGACAAAGCGACAGACAGACACTGGAATTGATAAACTTCGGCTTAAAGTTAATACAACGACGCGAATGAGACAAATTTTTACGATTCAACGAAATCAATAAACAACAATTAACTAGTAAAGGTGTTGTCTACAGCCGGGCTGTAGCCGAAATACCCTACACCTCAAAGCTGCATATATACTCGTATATATATTAAAATATATATATTTTATATATATACAATATATATATTATATATCTAATAATAAATATACAATATATATATAATAATAATAATAAAAACAAAAATTTTTGTTTAAAAGTAGGCGGATCATGCTCATATTTGGCATATTAACTGGAAGCATTAGTCTAAAGCTACATATAAAATTTTCTTGTCTTCTCTCAAAAAGTGATGCTGATATGGCCTTTTTTAATAGGCAAAACAGAGGTACCTGCACCCTCGATATAAAAAGTAGGCGTGGTCCTTGGGCGATTTTGCTAATTTTCAATACGAAACACCCCAACATAATAACGAATATTTTTGCCAAATTTCCTTTGAAAATCTTAATCCGTTCTCCTGTGATCGTGATTTCAACGGACAGACAGACGGACAGACATCGTTATTTCAATTTCGGTGGTGATGCTGATCAAGAATATATATACTTTTCCATACCTATCTTGTCTAGTTCTATGCGTTACACACTCCGGTAGAAAGTGAATATACCCTCAACCTTAAGGTGTAGGGTATAAAAATACATAAAACTAGTAAAAGTGTTGTCTACAGCCGGGCTGTAGCCGAAATACCCTACACCTTAAAGCTGCATATATACTTATATATATAAGATATATAAGATAAACTATAATTATAGCTGCTTAACTATTTCTGTGCCTTACAAACACCGGTACTAAGTGCGTTTACTCTCAAAATTTAGGTGTAGGGTATAAAAATATATTGCAATACTGGGTGGATTGGTAAAAAGGAGGCGTCCCCAATTTTTTTCCCAACAGAATATTATTGATTTACAAACTACAATATTATATACACTATTATTCAGGAAACTTATATACTTTTCAATACAATCCATGTAAACCCCTCCATGACCTATGTAAACTAAAAGTGGGCAGATCACGCCCATATTTGCCATATTAACCGGAAGCATTAGTCTAAACCTACATGTAACATTTTCTTGTCTTCTCTCAAAAAGTGATGCTGATGTGGCCTTTTTTAATAGGCAAACCAGAGGTACCTGCACTCTGTAACGAGTTTTTGTTCCTTAGGCTGGGATAAAACTCAGTCTGTCCAGGGTTCGTTAAAGGGGTCTCGCAACCCTCTAACATACAACGTATTCCCGAATTACTCACGACTGTCTTCGCGACAGTCTAGCACTGACTCTGTTAAAGAGTTCAGCTCGGACGTTGTTTATTGGTTTTTAATATTTTTTTTATTCTTTTATTTATTATTATTCGCTTAACAATTTTTATACCTATACTAATACTTAACAATTTTTATACCTAAAAATACGTACAATGGGAGAGGGGGGATAGAGTATCCCGCAGCAGAGGGCTGCACAATATTTATCACCTAGTCAAAGTACCAAGGGAGACGCGGTGAGTGGTAGGAAGCGTAACTACTTCTTTGGCAGAAGGCCTTTTAATATGCGGAAGGCGAGAGGTTTTTATTAGAGTGAGAGCCAAAGTGCTACTCGGCAGATGGCCTTTAATGTATTTGGTGACGTCAGAGCGTCCACAAACAAAATAGTCTCTGGTTTGGTACCTCGTTTAGGTGCCCTACCTAGTTGGTGAGCAAATAGTGTTGCTCGCCGCTGGCCGAAGCCGATAGTGCCAGATAGTGCTGGACACTGGTGACCGGAGTCGATAACAACTCGATAGTGCGGTTGCTGGTGGCCGAAGCCGATAGTGCCAGATAGTGCTGGACACTGGTGACCGGAGTCGATAGCAACTCGATAGTGCGGTTGCTGGTGGCCGAAGCCGATAGTGCCAGATAGTGCTGGACACTGGTGACCGAAGTCGATAGCAACTCGATAGTGCGGTTGCTGGTGGCCGAAGCCGATAGTGCCAGATAGTGCTGGACACTGGTGACCGAAGTCGATAGCAACTCGATAGTGCGGTTGCTGGTGGCCGAAGCCGATAGTGCCAGATAGTGCTGGACACTGGTGACCGAAGTCGATAGTGGAAGTTGGAAATGGTTTTCCAAAAATACAAAAGTCTTAGCAGTTTCAATGCAAGCGACTTAAGGGCTAGTTAGTTGAACTTTCCGTGACAGAGCAGGGCAGATTGAACTGTCAAAAACAAAGTCAGACTTATGGGATATGCATGTAACCGATTAGTAGAACTTTGACATAGCATGGCAGAGCAGAAAACTCAGATCGATTCTGATATTTGAGGAATTTCTGCTATGTGACAGCTAAAGTCGTGATGCCATTTGTTTGTTTTGATTTGAAAACAACGAAGTGAGCTGATGATATCATGGGTTTTGAAACTAAATTAAATATTCCGAAACCTAAAATAAATATTAATATAGGACTTAAAATAAATAGTAAGCAGTTTTTTACATGTGAGCGAATGTTTTTAAAGTTCTATTATTGTATTTGTATTAGATTGTATATAATATTTATATATTGTATTGTATTATATTAGTATCGTATAAAAATAAAATAATTTTTCGATTTGTGTGCGCTTTCAACAGCACACACATTCAACAGTACCAAACCGTATATAATAAATTATCTAAAAGATATGACTTCTTAAAATGTTTAGCGGTAAACTTCGAATCGGTAAAAATTAAAGAAAAATAGAAGATTTATTTAGATTTAGAAGACCTGCAGATCTAATACCCATATAATTCGGTTTACATACAGTTACATTAAGTGTTTAAGAGTTGTAGATGCGAAATATTTGCATTTGTATGGTTAACTTTCATAGGAATAATGGTTGCAATATGTTAGTTCGTTTTCTATATATTATTATTATACCTTCCCATAAATATATATCTAATAATATGACCAATTATCACGTTCACCAATTATCAAAGATTGTAGTTTGATATCCTTTGCGAATGTGGGATTAAAGTTATTCACAAGATATTTACATCAAAATATTACCCGCCAACGATGACAATATTCAGACGACAAGCAAAATTGTGGCAATGAATCAGAATGTGGCAACACCTTTGTTTACAAATTTTCCAGTTTTTGGTTTTCTTTCCCTTTACCCTCCTATGTTCTGCTATGTCAAGTTTTTGAGAAAAGTTCAACTAACTAGCCCTTTAGGATTCCAACTTCTCCAACTGCTGTGCATTTTGAGCATCCTTTACGTCGCGTGATGGTTGAACTGTTTGAGAATTCCAACCTCTGATTACGAATAAGCGGGAGAGCAAAAGCGAATAAAATGTCTTGCTCATGTGCCGTATGCTAGTGCATTCGAAACCCGTAGTTGGCGGATTTCGCAATTTGTTTAATATGTGCTTTTTTTTATGTTTTTATGTTTGTAATTAATTTTTATTAATTTATTTTATTAAAAAAAATAGTAAATATAATAAAATAAGAAATAATAATAAAAAAAAGAATATGAAGAAATTGCTTGCCGCTGTTCGGTTTCGAACCGGCGTCCTTCGTGTTGGGATTTTTCGTATGGTAGCTCAGAGAGCAGTGTTTGATGTATAAGAATAAGAATTGTAACTTGGCGTCAATTATGCCTGTTACAACTCTTGATATATAAAGTAGGCG
This sequence comes from Thecophora atra, assembly GCA_937620795.1. Lineage (NCBI taxonomy): Eukaryota > Metazoa > Arthropoda > Insecta > Diptera > Conopidae > Thecophora > Thecophora atra. The sequence continues at coordinate 70,544,105 of OW569397.1, read as the reverse complement.
TGGTCCTTGGGCGATTTTTCCCATTTTCAATACGAAACACCCCAACATAGCAACGAATATTTTTGCCAAATTTCATTTTGAAATCTTAATCCGTTCTCCTGTGATCGTGATTTCAACGGACAGACAGACGGACAGACATCGTTATTTCAATTTTGGTGGTGATGCTGATCAAGAATATATATACTTTTCCATACCTATCTTGTCTAGTTCTATGCGTTACACACTCCGGTAGAAAGTGAATATACCCTTAACCTTAAGGTGTAGGGTATAAAAAGAGAAAACAGTTAGAAAACCGAATATTATCAGAACATTGAACATTCCAAAGGTAAAATATTTTCAAAGAGGCTCTGGGGTGAAAATAAAGGAAGTAAAGGAATAGTTCGAAAAAACCTAATAACGAAATAATAGAAAAGCCAACTTTAGAGAAGGACTCGAAAAAGAAAAATCACAAAAAAGGACAAATAATCTCAAAAAAAGTGGTTATTAAGTCCTTAAATTTTCGATTATTAATTCATAGATATTTATGTAAGCAATTTATAGAGAAAAGTTGAGTTTTTCCTTCCATGTTAGAAAAAAATCTACAACGAACAAATTACACATGAAATAAAACAATAAATAAATAATTTGAAAAAACAATTTTAAAAACCAATTTTTAAAAAAGCAACAAGAAAAACGACACCAAAAAATAGAGCAAAGAGAATGACGTACATATATCCACAGCAAAAAAAAAAGAAGATTTTAAAAGAATTAAAAATTAAATGAAACTTAATAACCGAATAAAACAACCAACAAAAAAAAATTTCAACATCAAATTTAGAACAATTATAAATATGTATATATTTTTCTAAAAGTTCGATAAACTTTAAAATTCGGAATATAATTTAGAAACATTGAAAATGGGTTTAGTTTCCTACTTAAGAATACAATAAATACTAGGACCACAATAAATTATGGCTGAGAGACCATAATTTTTACTATATTATGCAAAAAAATCGTCTAATTTTTTCTATTTTTCTACAAAATTAGTTTCTAATAAATATTTTATATGAAAAACTTGTCAGAAATAACCCCAATCTCTACCAAAACAAATTAAAAAAACCATAAAACGTTTTTGGAACACATTTTTTTTTTTGCATAAGAAATACTTTAAGAAATGTTTTAAGATAGTACAACAAAAAACTTTGTTTTTCACATTTTATTTTCTTTAAATTTAGTTTTTTTCCTTCAAAAGAATTTTTAATTTTGTGTGTTATTTGTTATTTTGCTGTGTTGCTTCGGCTGAAAGTTTCCTTATTACGCAAAGGAATTCAGTTTTTATGAACCATTTTCTGGGATATAAAACCCAATAAAAACCAACTATACTTGATTTCATTTTCAAAACCAAGCAAAAAATTTGTATGAAGTCGAAGCAATAAAATAATAAAGATTCGATTTGTAATGTAAATAAAACTTCTGAGGGAAACGACGAATGTAATAATAATTATATTAAAATAGTAAATAATAATATTGTAAGTAAATGTGGTGATTACAATAACGTCGTAATCCCAAAAAAGGTAAGAGATTCTTAGAACTTTATTAACACCATGACTCTAACAAACACCCACTTAAAGCTCTGAAACAATTACATGCGAGTACATGCGAGCCATAGACCAGACTGTTGCCATAGATATTATACGCGACACCACGTTTGCAATGCGCTAGGTTATCTTCAGCTACGAACTTAATTACTCAGGGTAGAGAAACCTTTATGGGACTTCTGATTGACCGAAGAAGCCAGATTATTACCAGAACTACATAAAATCCAGAACGGTGGTACTTGCAAGAGGGAATTGAGATCTATTGAAGAGAGTAAAAAAGCAATAAATACAATAATAATAAAAATTAAATATAAATAATATAAATAAATATAATACAATAATAAATATATGTTTATTCAATAGGCCATATTATACGCAAAGAGAAGTGATGAAATACTAATATGTAATAGTAAAAGTAATAAACGTTATTATTAGAAATCTTTTTGCTTTTACTAATTGTATTGAAGATAACAAATAGATAAGAATATCTGTAACAAAAACAAATACTAAAATAATAATTATAAAAAAAACAGAAAAAGAGAATCATAAAAAGGTATCTGTTCAAAATAAAAGAATGAAATTTAATGTGTTTAAAACAGTTGACTCACTTTCATAGAGCCGAGACTTTTATCAGTTTAAAGCAGTAGCTGATAGTAAAAAGGTCTCTTGGTTGTTGTTATTGTTGTGGTTGTTGATATTGTGCGTTGCTATAATGTTCTTGCATTCATAAGATTTGCTCAGTTATTTTCCATAAATTTACTTCATAAATAAAGCGTTGCCTCTAGATAATTTTATGTATAGAAAAATAATTAATTATGTAGGTAAAAAACAAGAAAGAACCGGAAATTTGTCGGCAATCGCATCGCTGATAACAAAAATAGAAACATACAATTTTAAGTCTTCTGAACTCGACCAAAAATTTTATGGCCGTTTAATCTTGTGGATTAAATCGTGCAGTTAATTTATATTACCTTAAAGAAGACCGAAAAAGTCGAAATCGGGAGGAAGAAAGAAATTAAGCGAATAAAATCTCGGCTTTTTTTACAACCAACTTGATTAACAACCCGTGATTCCGGCCGCTCTGCCGTGGTTTCAAATTATGGCCATCGAATTTCGGGGCATCTGCATGAAGAAGTGATTCCAGTCATTCGAGTGAAATATACGAATTATGGATTTTTTTCTTGCAAAGCAGTGAAGTGAAGGAGAAGTTAATCATTAGTTCCAACTATAAATGGCATTAAAGGGTAATTAAAGGGAAGGAAGTCAAATTTATGGGATTTGAGTCTCTGTTTAGCATAAAATTCTAAATGAAATCCCTCAAATAACCTCAATTAATACTTAGGGTGTCTTTTATATGATTATCCGTGGGTGGACAACGGAGCTGAGTGGCGATAGCAACTATTTTCTATAGAAATTCAACTAAATAACTAAACACCTACATATATACTACAGCTATTAACTAAACATCTTGTATTAACAATCAAAGTCCGTTTCTCTGAGAGTCTGTTGTTTTTGTAGTCAGTTTATTTATAAATAAAATGTAATGCAAAACATGAACAATGAACACGGAGTCTTTTGTTAATTTATCAGGAGCGAATTATAAATTTACACATTTATATGTGAACAAAGCCGCTTAGAGTCATTAATTAAATTTAACAATACACAAAAAGGAGAAGAAAAGAATCGTTGTCGTCGCTGTTATTGCTGATATTATTATTGTTATAAACGAGTTGTTAATTGCAACAAATTAACAAGATGACGCTTTGTGGAAATTATTCGAATGCACAAAAGCAGTTTGCGGCTGTGCATCATCTGTATCTGGATCTCGAATTGAAGCAGCAGTGGCAATTGGAGTGGGAGGAGGAGGACGTCAGCACTCATCATCGTGATTATTCGTTGCTGCCTTATTTTAGGAAATTCGGATTTGTTTCGTACATCGTCACATTGCATGCCGTTTGCAATTAATTTAATTGCATGTCATCTATTGACAATAATAAAACGACTGAAAACGCCGAACAATGGACAAAAAAGCGAATGAAACCAAAATTAGCTACAAAATGTCATTTGACAACGCTACGTCGCCACGCCCTGTAAAGCAAACAATGTAATAACAAAAAACACAAAAAAAAACCAAAAACCATTAAAACAGCTGAACATAAAATTGTAAATTTTTTAACAAAAAGAGCAAAAAAACTTACAAAAGGAATAGTAGCAAAAAGGAATGATAGCAGAGACAATAACGATGAGGAAAATAAAAACCTATGCCAATAATAACAATAAAAAAGTAAACGAAACAAAAGCAACAACAAAAAATCCCTGAAATAGGTATTAAAAAGAAAGAAAAGCAACGGAATTCAAATAAAACAACACATTCATTTATTAAAAAAATCATTTCACATCATTTCAAATTTCACTGAAAACTTGAATACAGGCCTTAAATTTTTTCCTTAAAATTAAACTGAACTTGAACTGGCAGCTGTCTATAATTTTGGAAAACGTATATCCCAACAGAAGACTGGACATATTTCCTTAGAAATGGGCTGTAAAACTGAGAAAACAGAAACAGAGATTTCTTTATGAGCCAGATGCAGAGCAGAGTATTTTTCAAAATAGGAAAATCGAAGTATTTTCCTAAACTTTTTTTGTGCCGTTCTTCTAATTAATCTGTTGAGAATGTAGACGGCAACCCTCACTTTAGTTATCCTGATGACGAATCAGGAGATCGAATTGGAATTCCCAGATAAAGGTGACTGCAAAACAGATCAGACAACTCCTAACTAACTACTGTAGACGGCGTCATTCAGGATCGTTGAAGAACGCGATCGTTATGGGCTCATTTTTTTACCGCCGGAGATTGTCGACCGATTCGGTACCGCATTCCACTTCGTCTCCATACTGCTCGGCATTTTGGCTCTAGTTCCCTTCTTCGTCCCGGTAATATTACTAATAGATTTTTAACTTAACTTCCCATGCACTCAGTAGTAAGCTATTCCGAATTTCAGAGACGCAATATGCGCAAATGCCTGATGGACTGTATCTGCGAATTTGTAGACGATTGCAACCGTCCTTGACAACTACGTGGCAATACTTGTAGCCTTGTATGAGACTAATGTGCCTTTCGGTTACATGCTGGATGTCTTTGTTGTCGGCTATATTATTACTTATTTGTTGCTTAAGTTCTGGTTGAAGGCCTGTTTTATTTCGAGTACTTAAAATCGGTCCGTATAAATTCCGGTCTACACTAGGTCACTGATAACATTTATTCTTTATATTGCTCACTGTTTGCTCGAAGCTCCTGCAAAGAATATATATTGTAAAGAGATTTAAACACAGGCTACACCTTACAGAACACCTCCAGATGGTGCGCGGACTTATATAGAGTAATAATATATAGTCGTTGGCTCCTGTGACAGAGGAGCCACTTTTATTTAGCTTTAAAAAGTTAATTTTATTATTTTATATAAATAAAAATAAAGAATGTTTGCATTCCAATATTTAGAGTGTTTCAATGTTTCTCCACTATTTGGAGAGCAAACGATAAATCGAAATGGAGCCTCGAATTATCTTCTGATTGATGAGTCATGGTTGCTAAACCTTAGATAAGCTTCTAAATAAGTTCAATGGGATTGATTACTGACTAGGTTGGTCTTCGATGGGAATGAAGTAATTTCTATATGGTTTGCTTGGTCGAGTAGCTTTCGGATGTTTAGGTTTTGAAGCGCCTGAATATTAGCTCCGCTAAATCATAGAGATTATAATATTTGTATTTTCTAGTTATAACTTAAATGTTGCTTCAGAGCGAGAAACATCGCGGTTCAGCATGAGTATTGTGTCTATCTCTCGGTGTCGTAGTCGTTATGTCTGGTGCCGATGTTTGTTCATTTGGCTCTTGTTTGTCTACCAGTATTTTTGCTTATTTCTGCTGATAATATTTTCCCCGCTACTCCCGGAGCTTCTTCTACCAATTTGTTATTGTGTACCTGAGCGGATAGATAAACGCAGCTACTTCTCGTAATTACTCACATGTTTTATTTCTTGCTGTTGTTGTTCCTGTGGCTTTCGTGTTATTATTTGTTCCGTTGGCTTTTATTTGCTTGCTTTTTTAATTTTCCACTTGTATGGCTTTCGTTGAGGTTGTTGTAGCTGTCACAATCGGCCTGATAAGCAACAGCAGAGTCAACAACAGCCACAGCCGTAGATACAATGGCAACAGTCAATCCCCTTTCGCGTCCTTCACCCACAGCTTTTAACACACAAACAAGCGCTCTTCTTCTTGCCTAGCGCAATTACCAACAACTGCTGCAATTTCCAGCTACGAAATTGCAAAATTTGTTCAAGTGTGAGATTCTTGCTTAAAGCCATGACTACGATGTAGTATCTAAGCGATACTTTTGAGAACGTCACCTGAGTTTCTGTCAGCTATAAAATACGAGTGACAGCAACTGCAAAAAAATACAGACAGCATTCTCAGAGGTCTTTCGGTCAGTCCGTCGTTCGGTCCATTCCACAGCGCTTTGTATACTCTAAACTATTGTAGTATTTGTTGACCCTTGTTACATGTTCTCGCTTATTTGTAGATAAGTTCCCACTTCTCCACCGCCTTCTTCTATTTCTTCTATATATATTTTGTTTTTGCAAAATATCTGAGTTTCTGTCTATTTATGCTCATTCGCCATGTATTGCCTGATTGCATATTCATATAACAAAACATCCGAAGCAGTTGACAATTTTATGAGAAAAAATCATTTGAAAACGTCTCTTAAAAGAGACCGACACGTATAAAATAAGACAATTTTGGTCAGTTATATTTATGAATACAAGAAAATCTGTATAATAACGATAAAATACCATGTAACAATAGAGAAAACTATCTAAAAAAACCTTTAACATACGTCAGAGAAATGATAAAGCATGTCGTAAATTGCTCACATTAGCTCAGGAGCAGCTCGTTAGGTGGCGATTTATTTAATTTATTTCTATTATTACAAATAACCTTACAGGCTACGATGAACTTAAATAACATACTGTTATATACAGATCATATAATCATGTCATATAAACTTGTAAATATAAGTTATGGCTACATACACGCTGTTGCAGTTGCTTTATCTATAATTATTCTAAAGCTTATTTAATTGCAACTTTAAGCAAATTACTCGTACTATTCAACCGTCTATAATTTGAATGTAGTTGTTCAATTCTACCTGAGCAGTCAGCACATTCGAGTACAATACATCAAAAGCTTTGCCGCTTTTCGCCCCACAACCAGCAGACGATTGTCATGCATGATGAACATTTTGCGGTTCGCTCAGACCGATTGGCGGCAGCAGTCGTTCGCAAGTGTTGTTGTTCTCGTTGTGTCTGTTGCTGTTCTCGTTGTTGGCGAACTGCTGTTGTTAACCTTGAATTTGCTAATTCGCGCGAAAAGTTTCAAAACAAAAATCGTTCGTCAGCAAATACTTTATGTCGTTAAAGGATTTAGTAATGCAACTGAAAAAGGAAAGACAAGAAGCCAAATCGACAACAACAACAAACACAACATCATAATCCAATTTCCTTATGGAAGTCACAAAAAATACCGAAGAAGTCGAGCCCGTGTCGTAAAATATAATAAAACTAATATTTAAAATTACATACATATGTACATTTAGAGAAGAAAAAATTGGAATGGAGTGGTCCATTGAAGGTAGGTCTTTAAATAGTATAACCGCCGATTCGAGAGACTCTATAAGAAACATTTTGGACCGTAATATGCATTTGCGTTTCAATAATAATTTTATTTTTGCCTTTTTTGTTGTTCTTTTTTTGTGTTATTGTATTTCGTTACAATCTATCCTTGTGACATTACGCAAATGAGATCAAACTCAATGTAATAACAGTTAATAATGGTACCCCATTAGATACAATTATGCATACTGTATAATTGTTCTAAACAGACTGTATTGGACGTGGCGTGACTTAACTCGTTCAAGCGAGAGGTGGATATGAACCTTTCATGTCTACGAATCCCAAACGATAAATCTATTAAATAGAATCATTAAAAGTGATCTGATATATGACAATCATTGACTGTGACAGATACTTGGCTCTTCGTATTTTTACAAATTTGGCGACTGGTGAGAAGCGTGCCTGTAAGTGGGAGCTGAAAACCCGATATACGTCAACTTCTGTTACTTATAGGCACTCGCAGAGGACAGTTTTTCGATGCAGGGTCACCCAGTTTACGGTACCTTGGAGACACAAGCTAAAATCAGCAGACTGCGCGCCGCAAAATTTAATCACATTAATGAATTCTACATACATACCATGTGAACATGGACACTATATATAGACGTATTTCGACACCGCAAGGAATATAAAATAACACCCACTCGTTGAAATGTGGTATATGAGGTATTAACTATTATTTTTTCACTTTGTCGGCGACCTCTGGCGACTGGCTTGGCGGTGAAGCGATGGTCTCTAACGGTGGGATGGTAGAGCAATTATTTCTTACGTTATTAGGTGCTCTTTTATAATATTGAGCTGGTTACATAAGCGCTCAGTCACGAACACTTTGCTTTTGCTGTGGCTCTGTACAGCTGAAAACAGCAACAGCTTAAAGAGCGTTTGCGTGGTAGAGGGGCGAGGAAGGGCGTGCAGTATTGCACCACCGCCACTGAAAAAAGAAATGACCTAATTGCTGAATGAGCCAAGGAACCAACAACATCAACAGCCAATGCCAAGTCACGTTAGACCAAAAGTCGTCTTTTTCGAAAGCTTCAATTGAGTGATTTAATTCTGCACTTTAACATTTCTTCGTTGATATTTTGTACCGAAAACTGTATCGAACGACACCTGTGTGTGTTTTTCAGACGTTTTCTTCATTTTCCTTTGCTCTGTAAATAATTAATTTTGTACAGAAGATAAGTTTATTTCATTTAAACAGAACATGAAAAACAAAACACAAATCTGTTCAAAATATTTTACAATTTCTGCTAGAAACACAATGAACGCAAGGCAACAAAAATTTATCACTAGTTCTACATAAATTCTTTCCCAGTTCATTTTTTATTCAAATTAATTGTCTCAACAACAGAAACAACCAAAAGAATTTATCTACGCAAAAGTATGAATAAAAAACATATTCTAAGAAGTACATTCATACATATTACAGTGGTGCAGAGCGAGGAGGACGACGGCGTTAAGTCTTCCTATTCCCAGTCAAAGACCACGACAAGTTGTCCTATTACCACAAAATACGACATTAAATGGGTCCTTCTTCGAGCTTTTTCGTATTCCGGAGGTACTACGGCAGAAGAAGGCAAAGAAAACACATTACGTACTCAGGCTCAACTCATTATTTATTAATTGCTACGAAAAGCAGCCGACAACATTTCCATTGGATCCCTCGGGAAATCGGCCTATGGAATTTCTCCGAGAAACCCTGAAACGGAATGATTGCTTCTCTAACCTGCTCACGCCTTCTGCTTAGCTTAAAAATTAATTTCATGTTAAGCTCTTGATAAAAGCATACACACTTTTAGGCTTAACGAAACTTCTCTTAAAATCCACTTAAGCGAATAAAGTTAACGGGAAAAAGGATTTTTAATGACTGCGAAAACGCAACTAGAAATATTAACCTTTTCTTAAATTGTTTAGCTGTAGAAAAATGTTTCTATGCAACCTTGAGAGGATATTCAAACCTCAACGAATTGTCATTTCACTCCCTACTTTAGCCAACTTGTGATTAGTCTGGGAAGTTGAGTGACTCAAAGCAATCGATTAACTGCAAAAGTCGAATATATCTACATTCGGATAAATTAAAACTTAACATATCGGGTTTGTGGATGTTAGAGCAACTATTACCCATTTAAGAAAGTTATATATTGAAGATCGGTGTAAATTTTTAATAAATCCGTGTAATAAGGAATATTCCGGGCTATAAAAGTGTGATCTGATCGTTAGTTCAAGGAAATGTTGAATTGGATTTAGATGATTTTACACGATTTGCATGAGAACATAATTGGCACCATAACCGGCGCTATTCCTTGGAATAAACTACCTGACTTGGAAAACGCCCTAAAGAGTCGATTGGCGATCTTTGCCAATAGACAAATAGTTTCACATCCATTCGAGGGGCCGCGTTAAAGTTCTGCCATAGAAATTATAATATTATAATCTCTATGCTTCTGCTTTTTGCCAAAAATTAAAAATATCTTATAATATAAGAATTAGAAAAGTAATTTGTAAATTTGTGAAAGACTTATAGATCCATAATAGGATAGTGTTTGGTTTTGTGATCAGCCTCACCGATTTGAAAATTGCGTTGCAATGACTTAGGGGATCCATAGACTCACTACAATGGCGCACCTTTACTGCACCGTTTTATACAAATGCTGTATTGAGCTTTTATACATTCGAACTCATTTCCTTTTCATAAGATGGAAAATACTTTTGTCGGATCGGTCCTTGAAGCGGCTTTCGAGGGTCTTTTGTTTCCTTCTCTCCTCCGTCTCTCACCTCATCACCTTCGCACTGTTCGCTGTTTATGAAGTTTTCCATTTCATGAAAAAGTATTACGATTTTAAGTGCTTTTTTCTGGATATTTTATGACGAGTTCCTTTATTAAAATATTGTGCGTCGTAATAAAAAGACGACGCCATGGACAAGGGCAGCAATTATTCCACCCGCGTTCACCTCCCCGCCGGCAGTTCTCGTGCTTCTTCCTCCTCGGGAAAAGTCGTTAACAATGTCTGCCGAACTGATAATTGCAGTCAAATTAGTTCCAGTGGCGTAGACCGACCATTAAATGGGACCCCGGGAATGCTTCGTTCCCTGGATGCTTCATAAACACAACAGAGTCTTTAAAACATTTTATTTCATGCTTTTCATGCCATTCTTTAATATTTCCTTCGTTATCTATTGTTGCTTTCCTATGTACTTCAGCTTTTTATTTCAATTAGGAATTTCCCTTAGTTCTTTTTTCTTATTATTATGTTTTTTTGGTAGTTATTTTTGGGGGTCATGCCGACGTCTTCGGGAAACGTGCCCATTGTTGCCAGAATTCGCATCATTATTATGACTTAATTATTTTTAAATTTGGACGCTTGAGTTAATGACGGTATTGATGTGCTTGTTGTTATTAATGTTGTTCTGCTTTACTACTGTGTTGAATCTATTTACAATGAAGAGCGAGTGAAAATTCTTTCCATCTCACAGCGTGGGTGGACTCAAGGGTTAAAATTCTGTCTCCCGATTTTATTCAACGCTTTTCAATTCGAATTCGGATTGTTCTTGGGAAATTTAATTATCTTTGTCCTGTTTTATTAAGGTTAAATCATGAAAATTCATGGAGATTTACATCAGTTTTCGTCTGAAATTTGAACTCAGTGTAGAATTTGACTCATTAAAATTTCGAGAATTGTTTAAGGAGGAAATTAATTTATGGACTCGTGAATAGGGAGATGTAAATAGACACCGTTATGAATAATAATAATGCATTCATGTACAGCGATGAAAGTTGAAATTATAGGGAATTGCTAAAGAAAATGAAATCGAAAAGCTTCAAGAACTCGTAGCAATAATAATAAATATAGAAATCATTATAATGAATCTTCTATCTGCATAAAGGGAATTGAATAAGCTTCTCGTAATACCCAAAAAGGTTCGCTGGAAGTAGGAATACTGCCTTCCTTTACCTTTTCCACTTTTTCCTTCGTTTAACTAAACAGAAATTGGCGAGTTTTGAAATACTGTCATAAATCATTAAAGTTTATTTTATGTAAAATTTAAATCAGGAAAATGTGATTTATCCTTGAAGAAGTGATTCAGTTCTTCTGCCTTCAGTTGGTCCCCGGTTTTACAGGGTGTCGCCTGAAGAAGAACCATAAAAGACATGTAATTATTTTTCGGTTGGCTTCAAAACTTTGAAGGTTATAAAAGATTTTCGGCCCTTTATAATCCTTTTATCACCCGTCCTCATCCTGCTCTATGACCCACATCCCTCTCCATCCCCTTCCCATCCGACCAAGTTCAAAGTATCTTCAAGTCCCTCTTTTTTTATTATTTCCATCCTCATTGAATCTGTGTAGTAACACGAAGGAAAACTCAAATGGAAATGACTCGAAATTAATTTGAAATTCGTGAACAAAGCGTTAAGCAAGTTGGTACTATGAATATAGCGGCTCTACAAGGTATCGTTTGTTTACGGAAAAAAGACCGCGTTGTTATTATTAGTCACCCCATCAGCAGCATCACCCGAAGAAGAAAAAGAAAACGAGCCTTTGTTTGCTTTAAATTAGTGGAATTGAATTAATTTGTTATTAATTTATTCTGCTTGAAACTCTTTGTCTTATATTTCCCTTTTTTTTTTGTCTTTCGTTTCACTGTAGTTTGAAATGTTGCTTTTTGGTTAAATTTTGCCTTTTTCCATTCCGCTGTTTCACTTAATTCTCTGCGTTGAGTTTTATTTAATTTTTTTTAATTTTATTGGCTTTGTGATTATTTCGTAGTGTGTGTTTTTGTAATTGTTTTTGCTATTGCTTAATTAATGTAGCTCAAATGAATATTCAACCCATTCGTGAGTCATTTTAGAAATTAATAAACAATTCTTCCGCACTTCTTTGTTTTTTATTTATTTGTTGTTTTTAAAGGTCTGTGCTTCTATTATGGTTTACAGTTGAAATGAAATATAAATTTATTCCAGTTTATTTTTATTTACGAATTTAAATGGGGTTTATTTTACGATGTATTTGAAAATAGTAAAAAAATAATTGAAAATAATTTGTTAGTACTGTGTGTGTGTAATTTGAATTTAATATATATTTAAATAATTATATTTAAATTCCATTAATTTTATTTTAGTTGATTCTACTTCATATTGAGCTTTAGTTCTATTTGATTTGTCCTTCACATTTTTTGCTGCAAATTGTTTTTAATTCGAACTTTTTTAATCAATTCGTGATCCTTACTTTAACGATTTTACTCTTTCATTTGCTATTATTTTAATCGGTATTTTTATTTCTTTTTATTATTTGTAGTTTATTTAATTTTATTAACCGCACTTTTTCAATAATTTTATTGAATGAAATTCGTATTTAAGGTTTTTTAAAGAATCGAAAAATCATAAACCACTAGCCTTAAATCCTTTTTGCGGCAGTCATTTTTCGGTGATTGTTCGTAGCCAAAGCGGTATCTCATAAATTATATACAATACTAAGAAAAAGGAAGCGGAAAAATGTAACGAATAAAATTGGTAATATTTTTAAGCCACAATTTAAATTGAAACCGCCGCCGGCTGCTACTTAATGAAAACGAAATAAAATACACAGAAAAATAAAAAACAAAAATGAAAAGGACAACAACGGCGACGATTTCCGATTGCAACGAGCATATATTATAATATATGTTATTATATATTATTTATATTTTATATTATATACATATATTATATATAAATATTATATATATAATATTTATCGATGCTTTCTGATTTACAATTGATGCTTTCTGATTTACAAATGACATTTTTGAATTACAAGTGACGCTTTCTGATTTACAAACGACGTTTTCTGATTTTAAAGTGACGCTTTCTGCTTTAAAATTGGAAAAGGTGTAGTAAAGTTATCGACCCGGCCGAAGCTGATATACCCTACATCCGACGAACGAAACGCTACTATTCCTTCTTCTGTTATTGCAGTATATATCACAAGGGGCGGACCACGCCCATATTGCCAATTTATTTTTAACGTGATGCGATGATTCGGGTCATCACTTGGGTCATACCTCGTTACTTTATCGACAAAAATTAAATCAGTGCAGACGCAATTCTTACCAGGACTTTACGCAGAATTATTTTTGCGGACAGGAATTTTATATAGGATTTTTACATCGTAAAGTTTTCATTAACAAGAAATTCATCAAAATTCAGTCATGTAGGTGGCTTCCCCAGTTCCACATTTACTCTTCGTTATCTCTCCGGTATTTATCCTTGATTTCTTTATTGCATAATCAGTCCCAAATAAAAGAATATAATTTCCAATACAATAATTATGAAATACTTCCTTCATTCCTTGTAAAAAACTCTTTATTGTAATAATAATGAACAATTCATGGGAAGTGATATTCAGTCAAAAATTTATAAGCTGATGTGCATGAAAAATTTTTTTTTTTAAATTGTAATAACTAAGGCACCTCATCCACAGGAGATGTGAGAAAACAGTGAGCAATATGTAGAATAAATATGATCTGTGAACTACTGTACACCATTTAATTTAATGAAATGGACTTCTTATAAGCAGTCGTAATAGGACAACGCGTTCAACGAGAACTTAATCTGCAAATAAGTAACGACAAAGCCGACAACGAAGACATTCAACATGTAACCAAAAGGCACATTGGTCACATACATTGCTAGTAATAGTGCCATGCAGTTGTCAACGACGGTGGTAATCATGTACAAATTCCACAGGAGACACGGCACCAGGCATTTGCGCAGATTGCGTCTCTGAAAGTCGGAACAGGTTACTACTGAGTGCATGGGAAGTTAAGTTAAAAATCTATTAGTAATATTACCGGTACGAAGACAGGCACTATAGCCAATATGCCGATCAGTATGGTGACGAAGTAGAATGCTGTACCGAATGGGTCGACGAACTGCGGTGGTAAAAAGTCCTGCCCATAACGATCGCGCTCTTCAACACTTCCTAAATAACGCCGTCCACAGTAGTTAGTTAGGAGTTGTCTGATTTGCATTGAACTTACCTTTATTTGGGAATTTCCATTCGATATCCTGGTTTGTCCTAAGGATGTAGATAATCAAATAGTTAAAAATAACTAAACTAAGGGTTCCTGTCTGCAACTGCAGCTTCAAGTTGGCATTCTGAAAGATGATCCAAGGATTAATTTAAAAAAGGCAAAAGGAAAACACTTCGAAAGTAAAAGGAAAATACTTCGTTTTTCCTACCGTGAATAATGCTCTGCATTTGGCCCAAAACGAAATATACGTTGGTGTGTTTTCTGTTTCATCCGCCATTTCTAGGAAAATATGTCTTCTATTGAGTTACGAAATAATTTTCCAAAATTATAGAAATTTTCAGTACAAACTTTGACATTTCAAAATAGTTTGAAAGGGAAATCAATGAACGGCTGATAATTTGACGTTTCGAGTGAAGTTCACTGCGCTTCAAAAATGAAATGTTTTAGTAAGTCGATGTGTTTGCATAATGCCTTTTCATTTCCTTCGTTTGCTTCCTGTTCACTACCTATTTTAAGATTTCTTATCGCATTAAAAAGATCATAATTAATATATTGAGAAGTCATAATAAATAATTTATGAAATTAGTTATAATTCAAATTTATTTATTTATAATTATGAATAAGTAATAAGTTATTATAATTATTATCAAAGTATAGTTAAGTATGTATAATTGTATCTAATGGGGTACCATTATTAACTGTTATTATAGATTGCACGCATGCAATTACAAAAGCGAAAATAAATGATTATGAATAATGAAGACTTAACATTAATGAAGGAAAAAACAGGAATTGTTCAACAATTGCGATATATCGTCGTCAGTTGGTCGACTTGCGTTACTTCGACTATAGTTGTTGGCAAATGACATCTGTTAATCAGATGTGAGCAATTCATGTGACGTTTCTCAGCTCAAAATCCATTTCACAAGTAATTAAAACCTTTGCTGTTAATTGACATTTCTTATTTTAAGACGCTCGACGGTCCCTAAGCACCTCATAAGTTATCCAATAACTAAGTATGTATATTATGAATCACAATTCAAACTCGTCTTTAAGATTATAGATTCTTTATTATTTATATTATTATTGTAATAATTATTATAAGATGCATATTTTGCATCTGCATCTTTGTTCCTGATTCATTGTATTACAGCAGTTGGTTCACACTTTTCGACTTCTTCTCATTCTTCTGAGGATATTCAAGACGTCGGCGCGAAATTCCAGTTTTTCGTCTTCATCGAAGTCCGCTAGTGACGGCAGGAGACTTTCGAAAAAGGCTCTATCTGGGTCTATAGGCTTGATTATTGACACAGTTTCACTAGCATCCAGTGACTCGTATCCATCGTGTTGCTCCTCTTTAACACCTACGTCCTCTAGTTCCTCGTCTTCATCTCCATCATCTCCTTCAGCACTTCCCTCTTCTTCTTCTTCTTCTTCTACCTCCACGAGAGCCTCAGTATCAATTGCTTCGTACAGTTCGAAGGGGTTCAACGTCGTCTGCGTCGTGTGCCCATTGGCAACTTTATTCAAAGGCAAACGAATTCGCTTCGCTTTCCTCGGAACCACAGTCGTTGTGTCTTCCAACGAGGAGTTCAGCTCGCAGCTTTGACTGAAATCCGTGAGTGGATCCGTTTCGGAGTTGTCTTGGCTATCGCTTTTGATGACTTGGTAGGCTTTGGGAGAAGTCGTCAGGCGGCCATTACTAGGCACGATTTTAATCACCGTCTTCAGGAATCGCAGCTGGCGTGCGTATACGTACTCGCGGCCCCGCTTCCGTTTGCCATGCTTCACATACTTTATGAAATTGTCCTTAATATTGCGCCATTTCTTGCTCAAAATCAAGCCTAGAAACATAGAGGAAGAAACACAGTCAAAGAAAAGTGGTATTATTATTAAGATAACTTTAGAAGAACAAAAGTCATCGGTTTTCCGCTTTCTTCTACTATACAATGTAAAGTGTATAGTCGGCTCGATAGTGACAGCGCTCTTCTGTTAAGTGAAGATTTAAGAAGATTTATTCTCTTCTTTTATTTTACTTATTCGTTAGCTTTAACTGTCTTTTTTATCTACAAAATTTTTCATTGGTATATAAGAATTTTGTTTTCTGCTTTTGTTCCTCATATATATATTTTGACAGGCGCAGTATACATTTTTAGAGCTCTCCCTATCGAGCCCATTTGGTATTTTTACACTATGCTAATCAATAAAATGGTGGCTGTCGCAATGAACTCACAAATGTTAGCCTTCTCGTGTTCGTTCTTCTCGTCGAAGTGTTTGTAGGTGGCTGCGGCGATTTGCCTCCAGGCGAGGCGTTTGCGTGCCCGGTCCGTGTAGCCGTCGGCGGCCGGATTCCACACGATGGGCCGGTTTTGGATCTCGCGCAGATACACGTCGGCGTCCAACTCATCGAAAACGGTATCATCTGCCATAATAGAGAATGCACGTAAAAACGGACCGCAAAAACGACACGCTCTGACAAAAGCCGAGAGAAGACTGAGCGAAGACTACAAAGCGTATTTGCGGCTGCGGCAAGAGAACCAAGTGCGGCGAATCTCTCGCTCTCTCTCTCGTTGTCGCACTCGCTGTTGTCAGCACACTATTTGCTGTGTATTTCTAATCTCGCTATTTCACTCCTTCTGTTCCTATGTCGTTCCCTTTCACACGAGTTGAGTTCATACCTGAAAAACTTCGAAATGAAATACCGTTTTGCCGCAGAAACGGCGACCGCCATAACAAAGCAAGCGAAAAGCGAGTGATAACGAAAAGTAATCGGATGAAAACCGATGCCAGCCGGACGTGATTTTTGCTTGTATTCATATTTAAAGGGGTGCTTGAAGCGATTACTTGCAATTCGCTTTAAACGAACTCAATCAAGAACAGATGAAATTAAATGGTCTTTGGTGGGAATATCAATTTTATTCCGTGGTGATTCTATGCGTTTCGCCGGATATCAATTAGCGTGGAGAAAACTCGTGGAAAACGCATCCAAACAGAAACGCAAAGCGAATCATCGGCAGAAAATCCTAATCGTAATCATGGAAAAGTACGCTTTAAAGCGAATTAAAACGCATTAAGGCGATTTAAAGCTTTCGGAAACCGCATGGAAACGAATGACGACGCGCGGCAATAAAACAAGATACAGCAACAAATAGAAAGCATAGAAATGCAGAGAAACGCATTAAAAATGCTTTAAAAAAGCATTTGGAAAAGTGCCTAGAATCGTGCATTAAAATCGACATAAAAATAAAGTGGAAATGAGGAGAAAAAGGAGCTATTAAAATTAATACAAAGAAATCAGAAATGAAAGATATTAAGTACAATTTAAAACAGACTTCAAATCAACCGCAGAAACGTAAAATGGACTTTAAAATGCATGGCGACTTCATAGAAAAAAAATTAAGTTATGTCAAAATGTCTTATATTTTTCGAAAATCCTTGTGGTTTCTTAATGATCTTTAGTTTTAAACATTTTTAATATTGATAAAGTTCGGTGCTTTGCAAGTTAACCTAAAATTTAATTCTCAATTTCATTTAACGCGAATTTAATTTATTTTTGGTTTTATTAGGATTTTTACGCTGCGTTGGCATTTTTCGTTTAATGATTTTTCTATTGAATAGAAACAGGAAAATTAATGATTAATAAAAGCGAAATTTTTTTCCTCCTTCCACACGTTCCCCGGTCGTTGGTTCTTCTCAACACAATTTCAAATTTAACAAAAAACAGCTTTAATTGTTCTTCCCTTTTAGCAAAAATTTCGTTTTATCTCTGTTTCGTCTTTCTTCTGTGTTTGTTGTGTGCGTTTTGTTCTCCTTCTTGACTTTTGTGTGCTATAATTAAGGCTTTATAATTTTTATTTGTTTATTTAAACATTAAAAGTGTTCCCTGTTTTTTTGCATTTTGATGCTCAATTTAATTTGCACACATATTTTTATGGCTTTTTCGGTGTCGAAATCTGTACACACAGAAGAACTTGAATGCATATTTATTTATGTACTATTAATTTTTTTCCTCATCGAATACAATTTTTTCTTTACTGTGAAAATGCAAATGCACAATGTTTTTTCATTGGTTTTTTTTTCGTTCGCTGTTCAGCTGTTGTTTGTGGGTTATTTTTCGTTGGCCTGGCATAGAGCAACGGAAAGTTTTATCCACATGCAGCGCTGCTCAGTGCAACGCCACGCAGAGCTAACGCAGAGCGGCTCTCGATTGTAGTTCATGAACGGGCAGCGAACTCGCGAGCGCGCTTCGTAGACGTTCGTTCGTTCCGTCGTTTCGTCAGTTGCTTGCTCGCTCACTCGCTTTGTCATTGCTCTGCTGAGCGGTGGAGTAGCGAAGGTGGCGTTGATGAATCTGAGTTAAGCGCATCGTGACCGTCGTTTCTCTGTCGGCGTCGACAGCTGACGGCTGATTCTGTTGGTGCTCTCTGACTGAAGTGTGCAAAACTAGCGTTTCTGAACGTACAGTATGTGCAGGGTGTGTAAAGCAGGGCCAGCGATGGAGTCGCTGCTTGATCTTATCCCACAGGCACCCACACCCTGTATTCATCAGACGATACGACGACAACACACCACGTAAATAGATACCAAAAGTACTTGTTATTTTTAATGCAGTAGGTTTGCATTTCAGTTTTCTTAAATGTGTTTCCATGTACTTCTCTACGCTGTTGTTGTTGTTGCTTCTCTAGCTGCTGTTTGCCTGCTCGATCTTGTTGCAACATGTTTGCTGTTTGTTGGTTTTTCAGTTTTTTATGGTTTTAAATTCTGCTGTTGTATTGTTTTCTTTTGTTTAATTTCAATGAGCGCAAACATCATCGCTAACGTCCTCATCGTCGTTTGTTGCTAGCTGTGAGTCAAACAACAACAAGAAAAAGAACAAAGAGACCAACAAAACTCATTTCAATCAATTTGTTATTTTTTCTAGTCAAATTTAACAAATTATAAAAGAAAAAAAAATTATAATGAACAAAATACAAAAAATGATCAATCGGTCTTCGATTGCAATTGTGTAAAAAACAATCCACGAAAATTGCTTCAATCAGAAAATTTTTTAAAAAAAAAGTGAATTAACTCAAAGCACCAAAAACGAATCGAAACCCGATTCAAGTGGATTGTTGGCTGTCATTTCAGTGTCATAATATCTTCACACGGAGGCTGAAAAGTCACTTTTGCCGAAAAGCAACTTTTCGTCCATCCAAAAACTGTCAAACGAAAGCGGACGAAATGCAACTTTTCGTTGAAAAGCCAGCAAAAGTCAGTCCACAGCCCTGATTTCCCTTGAATTTGTGTTTCATTCAGCTCCATTCTCAGAGCTGATTTTGTAGGGAAGAACTTTTCCAATGAAAAACGATACCCTAAAAATAAAGAAATACAAAAAGAAGTTATTAAAGCAGCCAAACCGTTCTGTGAGTGTTCATTTAAGCCTTTATTTACTCCATCAAATACTCGTTTGAAATGTTCATTTTAGTGGTTTTCAATGTTCGTTTCATTTGCCCCTCAACTTGAATATTCCTTTGAGCATTCATCGAATCGTTCTGTTTAACGTTTCATTTAAGAGTTCATGACACTGTTCATGGAGTGTTCATTACAGTGCTTTAGCGTTCATTGTAGTATTATTTTAAACATAATATTTATGTAGCACAATATATAGTCAATCATATTTTGAAGAGTTAATTTCAATGTTCATTTAACAGCTTCATTTAAACGTTAATCAAACGCTTCATTTGTGTATTAATTTTATTATGTATTGAGTATTAATTCAAGTGATTCATTTGAGCGTTTAAAGGCATTTCGTTCATTTAAATTTCAATCCTTCATCTGACAATTCAAAGCAGGGTTCATTCGTTGATTTCAGCAGCAAAATAATTATTCAAATAAGCAAAATAGAAATTTTGGGTAATAAATTTTCACGGCAATGCAATTAATACTTATCTGTTGCTTTTGTGTTAGTGTGGAGTGTAGGAAAGCGGATTTAAATCAGACACATCAAACAAAAATACACAAAAAATAGTTAAATCTAAATGGTTAAAATAAATGTTTAAAAAAATTACTAAAGGAATAAAGCAAAAATAAAATTACACAGAGAGAAAAAAAATTCGTTTTTTGTATAAATATTACTTTTTTTTTGCTGTTGCTGCAATCGTTTTTCTCATTACTTTAAAGTTAATGCAACAACATGAACAATGCAAGCAACAACAACAACAGTGAAACCAACAACATTCAACAAGGGGCAACCTTGAAACGCATTCGAGGCCCTATTTTGAAGTACTCGCTGAAAAATCTGCATTGCAATAAATTCAATTTTATTTCGATTTTAAAAATCTTCAGGATGATGATTATCATTGGCTGTTATCGTTGTTGTTGACGCTTCTTTAAACTTCTGCTCCAGCTTCTGTAAAGCTGCTTCTTCTTATGCTCCTTATTGTTCGCAGG
This sequence comes from Thecophora atra, assembly GCA_937620795.1. NCBI lineage: Eukaryota > Metazoa > Arthropoda > Insecta > Diptera > Conopidae > Thecophora > Thecophora atra. The sequence goes on along the minus strand of OW569397.1, from coordinate 70,523,361 downwards.
CATGAAAAATGCAGCCTTTTAAACAATAACCAATATTATGGTTAATTTCTTTGCTTAATTTGGAAATAATTTTCATTCCCTGTGCGCCCTCGGGCCCCAGCGACACGCCGACCCTCGCGCGTCCCCGTCTTTTTAACTTTTATACTGTTGCTGCTTGCGTGTTGGGCCGCATTTAGTGTACGTAATTACAACGTTAACGTTTTTTCGTTCCTCTTTTTCTTTCATTTCCTATTTACTTGTTTTGCATTTTTTGTTTATTGTACCACTAACAGCTGTGGTGACTTGTTGTAGTAGAGGGGAAACAGCGAAGTACACGAACGAGTTTTTCTTGACTGTTGTTGAGTGAGTTGAGTTGTTGTTGTTGTTGTTGTCGTTATTCACCAAACTTGTTTGGTAAAATCAAGTTTCTGTCGCGTTTTAGTTTCTTAGTTGACCATTGTTGTTGTTGAGTGTTGGGACCCAGAAAAGTCAAGTCGACTTCAGTTCGAAACTCTCGTCGACGCCATCAGCTGACTTCGGGCTGAGGCAATTCTGGCAACAACTTAAAACTCTGCCTCAGTAGCAGTCGACGAATAAACTCGGCTCCGTAGGCATCGCAGCTTCAATTTAGGCTTTCGTTTTACCTGCTTTTATCTCTGTTCGGTTTAATTTAAGAGGCATCATCATCCACCAACACAGCTTCCACATTTCGCCTTCCCTTCCCATTCCCTTTCACCTTCTTCCAACTCTCTGGATCCCCTGCTTGCTTGTGGCTGAGCTCGAGGTTCGCAGTAGCTTGGAACACGGCATTTGTAAGCTTTTCTTATTGGAGCCTCCATTAATTGGAGTTGAAGTTATTCGAACGTGCTTCGAAATAATTTGATGTTGGTCGATGTTGTTGTTGTTGTTGTTGTTTATGATGTTATTTGTGGTTACGGTAGCCACGACTCATGCAACCAAAATCAGTTGATCTTTTCTCAACTCGCTTTAGAAAAGAAGAAAGGCGACTCGAAGGAATTAGTTTACCTCTTCTTCTTCTTTCTCTTATTTTGATTGCCGAGAGGGCGACTTAAAAAACACCTCAATAAAAATTGTAAGAGAAAAAATAGGAATCAAGGAAGAATCATCAAAAATAATAATTAATTGAAAATCGAATGCATAAATTGCGTCTCGCCTGCGCTGCCTCCTTCAAGCTTTACGCCTTTTTCTTTTTATTTACCTTCTCTTCTTCCTATTCTCCTCTTCTTTTCTTCAGCAAAGATATTCTATAATCTACACTCTAATATAAAATACTTGCTCAAAGTCTTAATTACTCTAATAATGAACAGTGCAATAAAACTCATTAAAAACTTTGCTTACTCGTAATAATAACAAAAATACTAATAAAAAACTAATAATTATAATAGAAAAAAAAATTAATATTAATAGGAAAACAAGTATATCAAACCATAATAATACATGATTGTTAATAATAGTAAAATAATGAATAATAAATATAAATTCAGCACCAATTTTCTAAAAAAAATAAAAGCAAATGGAATTTTTTCTTACATCAAGGATTTCCAGAAAATCCAAATAGAAATCAAATTAAAGAATAACAACCAATAAAGAAAAACACAAATACAAAAAAAGAAAAATGTCAGCTGGAAGAATAAAGTAAATAATTCATTGTAATGAGATCATCCAAAGTTAGAAATAAGGGTTGAAGAGAAAGGAAAAAATATCGACCATTAATTGAAAAGTTACAACACAATTGAAATAAACAAACAAACAGGGAATTATAGAAACAATAACACAACACAAAAATAAATTGAAAAAGTTTCATTTCAAAACCAAGGAAAATTCGACGTTTGATGGTTTCATTGCGACGATGGAGACTCTAAAGATCATGACAATCTATTGATATCACGTGGAAATTTGAATCTATGGGCCAGCAAAGTATTGCGGTTTGGAAGAGTGTAAATGCTGGACTGATCGAAAAGAGAGTCAAAACGAAAGCATTTATTAAAGATCCTGAGATTTAAGTATTGAACGGGGCTGTATAAGGAACTAAATGTAGTCCAAGCTGCTCTAAAGTCATTCTGAAGTAACTGCGTGGGCCTGTAGAGTCGTACGCAAAACAGAAATCGATTTTCCATGCAGCATCTATAAAAGCAGATGTCACTTGGTATCGAATAATCCGCAATTTAATTGATAATCGCATTCGAAATATCGTATTTTCCAGCTTTGTGTCGGTTTCTTCGTAGTAATTGACTAGTTTTATTGCATTTTCAGGCAGAAATTCGTGGAACACTTTTATTTTTCATGTAATGCTTTATAGATTCCATTAAATAGACTATTTTCGCCTTTTTCGACGATGAAATTGATTAGAAGCTATGTAAAAATCTTTTGCAAGCTGCGATGAGTTCCACAAATACCAATATTTCAAATAATTTTGTATGCGGAAGAATAATAGTGATTATTATTATTATTTAATCCTCTGTTCGGATGACAAATGAAAATAGAAAACCGAAATTAATTAGATAATAAATGAAAAATAAAAAAGCTGAATTTCCAATTGTAAAACACATTGAATCACATATAATAAATTCTCAAATTAAATTTATGGAAAAATTTAAAAATTTAAATATTCTGTAAAATTGTGGGAGATGTAAAAATTCAAACATAACACATTCAAGAATTTTTTTACGTTTCTTTTAATATTCAGCTTAATCAAAAATTAAAATAAACGAATATTTGTCTTAATTTATTTTTTTTTTTAATTATTTGTCTTATTAATTTTTCATTTTCCTATTTTGGGATTCTTCCGCTCCGTTTGTTTGTTTATTGAAGTACTATATTCTTACTAAATAAAGAGTTTGCAAGCTTAAAATAGAATAGTTTTAGTATTTCATCTGTTTTTAAGACTTTCGATCTACAGAGGTTACAACTTTTGGCTTCATAGACTTCTCCGCCTTCGAAGAGCTGCCACATCAAATGTCAATTTTATTTTTGCCCCTTTATTATAAATCATTGTAATGATTAATGCAAGACTTTAGATCTTTATTACGATCCATGAAACGTCAGCGGAGTGACAGTTGTTGAAGGTTAGCTGATGAATGATTTAATAGCTATAAAAGTCGCTCATTCGCTGCTCTTGGACGTTGATGATTTATTTAAGAGGTATACGAAGTTGCTTGTGGTTGTAGTAAATCGCTATGTAGTGCCCATAAGTGGAATTGAGTAATATTAGCTTTTGCTCTGTTGTCCTCTTATTCTATGGTTTATTCTACTCTTGGAAATTTTGTTTTATAAGATAAGAGGATGTAAAAAAGTCTCCTAAGAAACCTTTCAGTCAAAAAGACTTCTAAATAGACCCATTTGACTGCCTCTGACGGACTTATAATCATTCCTTCATAACCTGTTGTCATATAATATACGATAGAGTGCTGGCGCCATTTCCATTAAATTTGATTAAAAACATGACTGAATCACAAGAAACTCAAACTCAATAAATCAAAGTTTATTTATAACCATTTTTTATTTGATCGGTTTCTTTCTTTGAATTATTAAAAAAATATTCTAATTCCTAAAATCGTTATGCAAATCATTGATAAATTAAAAACTTTTAAGTTGTAATTGAAATTTGATATGAAAATTACGATTTATGCCCAAGTTTTATTTATTAACACATGTTATAGTAACTACAATTCATGAACTCTATTTTCTGTCTGCAAAAAATTTAGTTTATTAGTCAAAATTGAATTTGGAAGCTCCTTATGAATTCAAAAAAAAGAGAAATAAAACAAAATTCAATCCTGTCAAAGTGATCACACAATCAGTCAATCAGAATAAAAGCACAACCGAAAAAACCAATTTGCGAAAAGATAAAGGAATAATAATAGCCATGTTTTTAGCCCATGAACGGTTATGTTATAAATGACTTCTTCTTCTTTTTCTCGTGCTTCTTCTTCATCATAATCTTATGTGAATGTTGAGTGAACCATAAAATGCTTTTATTTCGTTTTTATTTGGTGTATCTTGTAATAAAAAACTGAAAAACAAGGCCGAGAAGTGAAAAAAGATCTATAAAAAAAGGTGAATAAATATAGGAAGGCGTTGAAGCAGAAGGTGTTGGAGATGGTGAGGAGTGGGAGGGAAGTCATAATAAAAACGTTAAAAAAACAATACAATTCTTACAACAACAAAGAAAACAGGAATAAAAAATGAATATAAACAAGGAATAAAAATTTAATTATTTGAATATGACGATGGGCTGCGTTGTTGCTGTCAGCTGAGCCCCATCTGGTTTCTGTTGAAGTCGTTGGTCGCTTCCATTGACTGTGAACTGGCCACTGATGGTGCTTTCCACATATTCAGCCCCTTCGATGTCCTCACCCGCATCTGCTGAAAATTATTGTAGTCACCCATTTTTTATAGGACGTTCGACTATAAAAATATTGCTTCGTTTTAATGCTTTTGACAGAAATCGGGTGAAACCGAGCCCAACAACAATATAAAACACTAAAAAAGGCACATCGAAAAGAAGTGAGGAAACAACAACAACGAAATGCAGCCGCGGAGTCTGTTTTTTATTAATACCAATAAAAAGTGTAAGTGATTTTTTTAGCACTTTTCCCCTCCTTCCGCTTTTCTTCCCTCTCAAACGATTCAACCGTTTCTTGGTCTATTTTAAACCTATATTTTTATTTGATTTGAATGTTAACGGGTGCAAAAGCAGCACCACGAACGGCAGGGCGGGGCGAGGTAGTTGCCGAATGGATGGACTATAATATTTTTTAACCAGCCCATAATTCATGGAAGAGATCCTTTTTTGACAACTATATTAAAAAGCACAAAAAAGGAAAAAATAAACTTATAAAAGCGGAAAGTTTTACACGGTTTAATTTCGCGTCTATTCGGCAGTTAATGTGTTAATTTCGTTCAGCCATTCCTTCATTCTGTTGTTTATACCTTTATAAAGTTTAAATTAATTAAATCATTATCTGCCTTTATCTGTCAATTATTAATTGATTTATTTATTAATTATTCATTCGTTCATCTATTCATCAGGGTGAAAGTTAGAGGACCAGCTTTTTGTAGCATGAACACGCTTCTTCACGTAAAGTTCTTCAGATCTTACCACTGGAGTTTACGAATCACAGCGATATGGTAACTCTCTATTGCTATTCTATACTCTATAACTATTCTACGAAGTGAGCAAGTTGAGGTTGATGATAGGATGTGATCCAATGGACATCATTCGCAATGGGGATGCAGGAACGACAATGCAAGAGGTGAGTCTAACTTTGATTACATTATTACAAACTCTTTATAAACTTATGTATGGGTGCATTGAATAGCGAATATCATCTGTTTCTTAACATAAATTTAGTCATTAATTTAGTTTTGGATTCATTCTTTCTTGTTTCAATAGTACCTCCATCGATCGTTTAATACCTGTTGTTGTTGTTTAATCGTTCATTCGTGTTTTTCATCCAGTTGCTTATCGTTTACGTTTATCTATGTGTCCATTTCGTCAAGTTGTGGCTTCATCGAGTTGAATTGCGTTTCCATTACCTCAAATCTTAAAGTTTAATATCAGGGTACTTCAAATGTGCTGTTGTCTCTTTTTCCCTGTGAGTCTCTCTCGCTTCCTCTCGCGCGCCCTTTCGCTTTTTATGGCCCACCTCCCCTCACACTCTTTAACACATTCGTTTCCTTTTCACGTAGCACGGCAGCTTCTTGTTTTTGACTTTTGTTGCTCAAAAATACGCTCGATCGACTCGTCGTCTGCGTCGTCACTCTGACGAAACATTCGTGCATCGCTCGTAGCTTGTGAGCTGCATACAATGCGTCGTTTATGTCGTCTCTGGCGTCGTTTTAAGAGTCACAATAATCGTTGCTGTTGTTCGCTTGCTCTTGTTGCCATCCACGGCCGTTGACATCGCCGTGAGAGTTGCCGTCGGTTATCGGCTGCTACTGCTGCTCACTCGATAATCCACTTGTTGTTTTCTACACGTTGTTGTTGTTTTTATGACCAAAGAGTATTGAACTCTGCCAACTGTTGCCAATAGTTGGCAACTCTATATTCTGCACTGTAATTGAATTTGTAATTAACATTTGGTGAGCGCCTCCATCGAGCCACAATTATTCGTTGCCAATTTTGTGTGTTGTTGGTTGCTTTTTTGTTAATTTTATTATTTATGCCATTAAGGCCAATACTTCGCATGCGTTAAATAAAAAACAACGAAAAGGAAAACTCAAACAAATAAAATCAAAGCCAACAGCAAAGACAAAACTTGTAGCAGCAACAGCATGAACAAAAACAACGACATTTATAAAAATATACAAGAAGCAATAAAATATAAAATAATTAAATTAAAATAAGGGGGAAAAAAAATTTAAAAATGTTAAATATAAAAACTGGATTGCATTGCTTTTTTTTTTGTTCGCTTGTCCAGTGTTGCCAATCGTGCTGCTATTGTTTGTTGCTGCTTCAACTGTTGGCGCCTTAGCTGCATTTCCTTTTTTCTTTTGTGTCGTAAATAGTAAAATAAACCGAACTACAACAAAAACACTCTGACTTTGCAATTGATTTTTTACTGAAGTCAATTTTTATTGGATATTTCTGTGTTTCTGGTGTCGTTGTTACCGTTTATGCAACGCAACTGGTGATGCTTCTAAGGCACCTGATGCTGGAGCCGGTGCGACCCTCGCGTCTGCGACTGAAAAACACACTTCTCTGTCAGCGATCGTCGATTTCCCACGATTTAAATTCGAATTTAATCCACATCGTGAGTCGCCCAACACATTAAAAGAAAACACATAAAACCTGATGCGGAGGAATAACAGTAATAGCAACAATGACAAATAATAATAATAATAATAACATAAATAATAGTAAAAAAGAATATACATAATATTAATACTTAACAACTATCAGGACATGCAAATGATAAAATAGAAAAAAAAACCAACAACAACAATATTTAATTAATTCAATCAATTTAAAACACAATAAATAAGGCATAATAAAATTTTTTTATTGTCGTTTTCCCCTTTATTCTTGCAAAATGCAATAAAGCTTTTAAAATTACGTAAAAATCATTTAATTTAAAAATAGTGCTGCAAGAATTTTATTGCTTAAAATCACAACAATAACAGCAACAGAGAATACAAACAGAAAAAAAATTAGTAGGATAAAATGAACAGTTTGTTTCTCTTTAAAACCTTTTTCTCTATAAAATTTAAAATCTTTACCTGTTTTGTAGTGTTTCTTATTTATTTAAAAATTGTTGTCTTTTTTATTATTTTAACAACAGGAATTTATTTTAATACTGAATATATTGCATTTTTAAAATTACTTTTTCTTTTGAAAATAAAACACCTTTCTTTCCTTGATTTCCTTGAGGTCATTAAAAAAAATAACATTCATAAGAACACAGCCGAATAATATAATATAAGTGATAAGAAACTCCAGATATGTATTTCCCTAAAGTTAAAGCTGGCAGCACTTTGCCGTTTTGAAGAAGGAAATACTGAAAGACATCATTAATCAGTGCTTAATTAGACTCAAATTTCAAATTTTGTTTATAGCCTTTTTCAAAACAAGTTATAAGTTATAAAATTCATATGAAAGTGTTAACAAAATTAAAGACTATAATGTATTATCTTCAAAACATAATTGAACAACAGTATCGTACTTAATTATATAAAGAGAAAGATTGAAGTTAACAAAAACATTAATGTGAATCGCTCTTGCTCCCGGAGCTTACAGGTATTCAGAGTATATCTCCTAACCTAAAATATAGACTTAATGCTAACTGAAATCTACGAAAATACAAAAATAAAAAGAAGAGTAAACAAACCTCTTAGATACATTAAAGACTAACCTCTATGGGAATCAGGCGTTGTATTCTTATAAAAATTATGACAGAGAGATGCATTTAAATCACAATTTGCCGCAGCTTCATTAATGAAGCCAACAGGTGACAAATACCTTACATTTGAACAGCTAAACGCTCTCTGTTGGTTAAAGATATCAAGGATGCTGCTATTGACATGGCAAGAATTTCTATTGACAAAACGATTTAGAATATCCGAAACATAAAGGCCAATTGGAAATACTTTAGCTTCCGAATAAACGAACCGATTCGAGTAACGTTTTGTGGGAGATTGGAAATACTTTCCAATACAATGCCTTAAGACCTTTCGTTCCAAAATTTCAAATTCTCTAATGACCGAAGGAGAAACGTTAAACCAAATAGGAAAGCCATACAAGATTACAGGTCTAATACAGGTTTTATATAACAAAAGTTTTGTTTTCTTTGGTAAACTTTTGTTACAAAAAATACTTGAAAAAGTGCCCACGATTCTGTAAGCTTTTCTTAAAACAATTCTTGCATGTTTGTTAAATTTCAGAAGACTGTAAAAATTAATGCCAAGATATTTTATGGAATCCCTGAAAGGAATCTCAGACCCATTCAAAGCATAATGTAAAGTAAGCATAATTAGACTCTCCTCTACTTCTTTCATTTGAAAGTACTTCCGATCGGATTCCAAGAAATACTTTGAGCCATTGGTATAAAGCTTCTCGAAGTGGGTTGATGCAGTTTGGGTACAGCGTCGAACCAGTCGCAGTTCTACGGGAGAGTGGACCAAGGTCCCCAACGACAATCACCGGTAACAATTCTAACGCCTCCTCTAATATACGTAGCCAGCGCTCAATTGACACATTTTCGGTACCCTTGAAGCAGTCCAGAAAACTGTCGAAGAGTATCTGTCCGCGAAAAAGTATCTGTCGTAGCAAGAGGCATTGGAGAAACTCGAAAACTTTTGTTTGTTAGACTCTTCCACATCAACAGGGATCACAAAGATTTGAGGATAACAGCGGGTTTAAAGGCCTCGTGGTTTCAACACGAAGGACACATGGCTATAGCGTTCCTGACTCTTCCTCGATGGACTCCACGTATGGCTGCGTACAAAATGCAGTATCATCATTTTTAATTCGAGGGCGAAAAGGTACCATTATTGTACCATTATTGTAAAAAGCTTGCAACGGTTCGCGTGATAACCAATACGCAGGCATTCGACATGATTCGTTATTTATGAGCCGCAGCCGATTGGGCGAAAAAACTCATCTGTCATTTATAGCCCATCATCCATCATCTGTTATGTTCGGTGCCAATGGCTCATAATCAACGCCTCGTCGGCCCTCTAATTTGAATTCACCTTTTTTCCCCCCTTTCGTCTAGAACATTGTAATATTGCGAAGAGGTATTCAAAGGATTTGTCCGTCAAATCGATTCGCCACGAGTCCTGAGCATGACTGCAAGAAGCATCCGTGTAACAAATGCTGATGTAATGCCTAAAGTAAGGAAATGGAATTTGTTGATGGCGATGTCCGTCATTTATTCATCATCACCTCAATGATATTCATCAGTATCATCGAAGGCGGAGACCATGAGGAACCCTTTTTTACCCACGACAAAAAAAAATTATTGACTCATTGCTCATTATTTCATGTGAGATTTAAGGATGTCAGAACGAAGCTGAACTCCGTAAAGAAGACGACGATGAAAGGTGAACAGAAGCAGGATCTAGAGGTGGAAAGAGGTTTGAGATAGGGAGAAGAAGAGGAGGATTTGTGACCGTTATAATCGCATAAATATTTTAAGGGGCTTTAAATCTGTGATTTATGTCCAGATTTCAGTCACATGTGTGGCATTGTTGTTGTTGTTGTTGTTTTTGGTGTCGTTTCGTCACACGTGCTACTAATAACGGAATTGGGAAACGTCATCCAAGGCGTGAGATAGAAGAAGGAGGAGAAACTTGAAGAGTGGTTAGCGAAGTGAAAGGTTAGTTGTTTTCGTGTGCTTCATGGGCTTAATCATGATCAGTTTTCAAAACATGTCATAAATAATCAAAGATGCGATTACAACAGCAACGAAAAGGGTTTTGAATAAATTTCGTTGTTCGTTTGGAGTTTCTTCATAAGGGAACATTGATTAAGTTGTGTTTGAGAAAAGAAAAATCGTCGAATCGCCAAAGAATAAGAATGTTATACATAATTGGGTTAGAAAGGGAGACATGAGAAGGGAAGTAAAAACAGAGAATAATCAAAAATACGTTAAAAGGAGTATGAAGACATCAAAAGTTACCCAATAGTAGATAAAGAATTAGAAAAAGGATCCGACAAAGCATCCGCGAAGAAGAGCAGTCGTGAACCTTGACAAAAACCAGCAAAGGAATACAATCACTACTGAAATACCGACGATTGGCGGTAGAAAATGGGCCGCAACAGAAGTCTGAAGAGCCCGAGTACTAAGAATAAGAAGCAGACAGAAGAATGACTTCAGAATTGGCCTGGAATCTGAATCTTCCCGAAGGAAATTATTGAGCGAGTGTTTTGAGCGTGGAGTCAATCGGAACACTTGCTGAGAATTGGAAACACGGTACTAGCGGTGGGCAACATTTCAAACGACGCAATTTCCATAAACAGATGTTTAGGAGATATTAAAACTGAAAATGTGGTTCCTATTTTCTTCTTCGTCGTCGACGCTCTTCAAGGCACCGTGCCACTTGAAGACGCAAAAGAAATTCTCTGAACATGTGTGTCCGAAGAAGAAGAAGAGAAATACGCATAATTAACATCGTCGGCTGAAGGGTGCGGTGACGACGGCAGAAGAAGAGAGGATGAAGATTTTAATGTTGCTCTTGACAGATCTGCAGATGGCAAAACGAAGCGTCGGATTTCACATCATTTGACTTTTTGATATTATTTATAAAAGAAGATTGTGGTGATTGTATGAGGGGAAAAAACCGAGAAAGAGAGAGAGAGAGAGAACGAGAAATGCATCGTCGGGGCAGATGTCAGACTCTCTTCTCCTTGATTCCAATTTAAATCTCCAATCTGTTTAAAAACGAATGTAGTTGAAGTGAAATAAAATATATGCAGAAACCAATCAAAAGAAATCATGTCAATTTTTTAAACGTTATTAAAAAAGTGAAACTGTGACATCGATTGATGTTTAAAAGCGCTCGAGGAATAAAAAACAAATTGAAAAATCGACCAGAATTGTTATACGAGGACCGGGGATAAACACCCCCACGTTCCACTCCCCTCCACTTTAATTTAACCGCTTTCCTTTCTTCCCCTTTTTGTTTAAATTTCAACTCAAAAAGGAAAAAAGCATCATAAATCATACGCAGCACACGCATTCAGTCAGTTTGTCAAAACCACTGCGAAAAAGCGAACCGAAAACAAAATAATTTAGAATGGCGAAAAAAATAACGAGCCGAAAGATTGGCATTCGGATCGCATCGGTCGTTAAGCACGACGAGGCACGTGTTGGCGCTCGTCACATGCGTTGCTCAGAGTGGATTTGCTTTACTTCGCTGCTGAGGCTTTCAACTCACCTACTTTCGGCTTCAGGCTAACTAACGAATTTCCTCCTCCTCTCCTTCAACTTCTAATCAATGGAAGCACCGCACCAACTCGCGGTCTCACATCGCACGAAAGCACCGACATGTCGACGACTACGACGATTCTTTGTTCGGTTGTTCTGCTGCTGATGATGCGCTGAAGCCATCTCAGCCGACGAGCGTATAACATGTAATAATATCATATGGTATTATCTACGCATATATCATACATATATGCTCGTTGCCGCATCAGAGCATCATTCATCATCGCAGTCGAGTTGCCGTCACCGTCTCTGAGTTGAAATTCGATCGCATGCGTTGCAATCAAAGCCAACGAAATTACGTTGAATTAAACCATAGAGAAAGAATAACTTATTCTTTCTCTATGATTAAAATTTAATCATTAAACATACATGATATGAAATCAATTAAAATTAAATCCAAACTGAATGCAAATTGAATTCAAATCTGTTACCATTCAGAAGCATTTAAAGTTTTATTTAAAAATACAAAAAAAAAAGAGATTAAATTTTAAATAAATGCCCACATGAGGATCGAGTGTTGCATTGCTTTTAGAATTTTCGTCTTAATTTAAATAAACTAAACGCAACAAAATTAAAGGACGGGGAATAAAAAGAAATCCCGAAAAAGGAGGAACTTTAAAATGATGCGCCAACAGAATAAAAAAGTGTGTTTGTTAACAATTCTCGGTTGTTGTTGTTGTTGCTATTTTAATACACTTCTCCATTCTTGCACTTGTATAATTTTACTTTTGTGAAAGTTGCCATAAATTTTGAAAAGGGTCAGGTACACACATGGGTTCAAATAGACACAGCAAAACACACAAAACCAAACCCATGTCTCTCCTTCCACATCAAATATTTGCTCATCTGTCTTTAAACTCGGACTTAAATGAAAATCCAACAACAACAACGCTGATAAATTTTCATAAAAAGGATACATTTTTGTGCAACCAAAAAAAGAGCATAAATTTTATTTCAAAGGAATTTTATGATTACACTTTGTCTTCTTCGTTTTACTTACCTTCTTCTGCTTGCTTTCCCCTTCTTCAGAAAGCAAATCAATCTTTCCTGACTCTTCTCCTTCTTATGCTTTGCCAATATCCTGATCCGATTTCAAATGAATTTCATACGAAGAAAATATATAGAAAAAATACAAATATCAAACTAAATTCTTTGAAAAAGATAAATGGTAAGAAACAAAAAAAAAACCAGAAAAGAAGAAAAAGTCCGTACCGTCGTCGGTAATTCTCCAACTGAATCTCAAAAAACGGAAGCTCAGGTACATTACTACGTCTGATATCCTGCTTATAAATGACATATTTATGATATTTCTAAGTTAAAAGTGGAAAACGAGTGGAACAGGGAAGGAAATGTGAATGACGGGGCCTACACTAACCCAGTCAGATAGCAATACACACTGAGAAACTTTTCCTGAATATTGTAGTTCCTTCTTCTTTGCTTCAATTCCTGTTATTGTTACTATTTGGCTGTACTAAGCTGTTTCCTCAAAAATAGACTCCAAAAAAACGTCTCTAGATCATACTTTCAAGTCTCTTGGGCTCCATAAGGTTATCGAGCAAGTGGTCATAGTAGAGTTTAGAACAGTATATAGAACAGGATCGTTTTTACTATGCACCTTATCAAAGTCTGAAGTCTTCTTATAAGAGCTTCTATAATAAATAGCACATCTATTCTAGTCTCTATGTAAATATTTGATGATACACTGTCTGGCATCTGACTTTCATATATAATTTATCGTGAAGAAATTGGGAATTTTGAGGTATTTCCTCTTTAACCATCGTCGTACCGTCGTGTTACTTCTTCGACTGCATTTGTAACTCCGGAGAGCAGTTTTAATGAAAATGCACTGAAGTAGTTCTTCTTTTTATTATTACGTATTAATATTGATTTTTATGGTTTTCAGGAACCCATAGACCCATTTTACATTTTGGATTTCTTTGTGATCAGCACAACTTCAATCATGATCATATCAAGTTTCTTGGTCTGTTTTGACAGATAATCATTTGCGGGTGGCTTTTCCATATCTTTCAAAGGCTCATGTTTTACGGATGTGAAGAATCAAAGAAAAATAAACAAAATAAACAACACGAAAAACACAAAACAATAACAGCGAAACAAGGAAATTAAATACGAAAAATTCTTCTAAATAAAAGCAAGAGAACTGAAGAACAAGATCATGAAAATTACTGAAGTATAGGACACGGGAATGTCAAATTTAACCTCTCATTTTTCTACCGCTCCTCTTTACTTGTCGGAATTCGTCTTCTATTGCACTTCCTTTCATGTCCATCATTTGTACTTTAAATAGAAGCCTGATAAAAAAACAACTATTTTAAGCCAAAAGTTTATTTGTAGAGCTGTTGTTGGTGCTGTTATTGGGCTTGTTGAGGTTTTTTCATTTGAAAAGTCATGGAGTCAACGAAAAACTCCTTGAACCACGTTTTTTGTATTTATAAATAAAAAATATATTAAAAAATAATAAATTTTTTGGTAAAGGATTTCTTTTGATCCTCAATAAATCAAAGGAATTTTAATTAAAGCACTTAAATTTTTATGGTTGCAAAAAGGGTTGAAATAGAATAAAATTGGGTTGTTTTCAGGTTTTTTTCGTTTTTTACGGTTCGTTTTCCAATGCTTTTTAAACTTCAACAAATCATTTTGCTTCATAAATTTTTGAGACACTCAATTAACACTGCGTTGGTAATTAATTTGGTATTTTGCTGTTAGAAACACCTGTTACACTTGAATTAGGTTGAAGATGTGGCGGAAGGCGTCGTGGCGAGATAAGAAGTAGATAGAAGACCCTCTGAAAAAACTCGAAACGTGGAGACACTTGAATTAAGTGCCAATCAGAGAAGTTGTCATGATCCAAGCGAACCAGTTAAAAACTTTGTTCTTAATATTATTGTTTTTTTTGTTGTTGTTTATTATTGTAAACATGCTAAAAGGACCAACAGTAGCAGGATTAAAAACAACGAAGAAGATGGAGCGTGTGAAAGCATGGGTGACGCATCTTCTGTGATTCTGTAATAAATACTTCTTTATCGTTATAAAATAATGCGTTTTTATGCGTAAATGTCTTGTTTTCCATCCGAAGTGTTCTCGTCCCGTCGGCAGATTGGGCGAGGGTGAAAATAAATGGTACTGAGCTGGGGGCATTGAAGAGGCAATAGCAACAACCACGAGGAGAAACGTTGTTTTAAACATCGTTGTTGCTCTGCGACACTCCTTGTCGCTGTGCTCGTCGTTGTGTTGTGGTTGTTGTTGTTCTTTACTACTGCCAAATGTCGTCGTAAACGACGCACCGTCGTAAACGAAGCTGCTGTAACCGCTTTACTTATGCCGTTTTCAACTTGGCTCAGCCACGATTTTAATGTCCAAGTGTTGAGAATTGTCATAGTAATCGAGAGAGTAGGGCGAAAGCGTTGAGAGTTGCAGCATGTGTTGTGAAAAGTTTCGGAAGAGAGGAGACGTTTATATTATTGTTACTTCGTGCTGTCGCAGCAAATTGTTATTTCCGAGCGCGGCGCACTTAAAATCAAGGAGGAGAGACACATTTTCACACATATGCTCACACATCGTCCTCGTTTTCCCTTCACAAAACCAACAAAACACAGAAAATGTGCAGTTTTATGGTCGTTCGCTGCTCTTCGGCGCAGCATTGAAGTGAACGAAGGTTCTCAGCTACGACAGAGCAATCGCTTCTTCGAGCCTCTCCTCTTCTTTGCACTTTTTGACATTTAAATTCGGGTTCCTTGGCGTGGTGTGCATTTTACGAGGAACATTTTTCATTTCCCTGTCCTTGAGTTGATTTCGCTTGGTTTTTTAATCCCAACGAAGTCGATTTCCTGCGGTGAAAATCAAAACTCAGTGAATTAAACTTCTTGCGGTGAAGTACGACACATCAGAAAGACGATTAATGCTCCGACTTTAGTTTTTTATTTATTTGAATAATAATTTTAATGTATTAATACAGTTACACTCGGTGTTTCATTCTGCAGAAAAGGAAGTACTTGTAAAAAAGGAAAAAGAAGTAGAGTAAGAATTAAAGTCTGATTTTTACATCAAGGCATGCTATACAAATGCGGGCAGTCCTCTTCATAGGCTTCAGAAGAGACTCTCTCCTTTCTTCATCGAACGAGCCATCTACATCTTCAATCATCCACACTTGCAAGAGCTCCGTTTGTTCCATTTGTAACGACTGCTTTTGATTTACGCCGTTGCATTAAAACTTAAAGACAGGGATTTATGTAAATTAAAAAAAATCCGACCTCGTTGACGCTCTTGAAGCCGAGGAACACAAACGATGAACTTCAGCAGCTCGGTTTTCAGCCATCAGTTGCAGTCGTCCTTCGTTCAGCAGATAAAGAACTCCTTACCATATTAAAAATATAAATAAAAAGAAGAGAAATTAAAGAGAAATGAAAATGTAAAGAAAAAAGAATCATAAAAAATCATTATAAAAAAATTCTATCATAAAAAAATGCAAATTTATGGTTAAAATTGTGATGTTTGTTTGTGTCACTGGATTTCAAGTGAAGAGTTTACGGGTAATTCTTTTTCAACAGCAGCGAAAAGAAACATAACTAGTACATTATTATGTACACCATTATTCAGGAAACTTATATACTTTTCAATACAATCCATGTAAAACCCTACATGACCTATGTAAACTAAAAGTGCCCGGATCACGCCCATATTTGGCATATTAACTCGAAGCATTAGTCTAAACCTACATATACAATTTTCTTGTCTTCTCTCAAAAAGTGATGCTGATATGGCCTTTTTTAATAGGAGAAACAGAGGTATCTTCAATATCGATATAAAAAGTAGGTGTAGTCCTTGGGAAATTTTGCCCATTTTCAATACGAAACACCCCAACATAGCAAAGAATATTTTTGCCAAATTTCATTTTGAAATCTTAATCCGTTCTCCTGTAATCGTGATTTCAACGGACAGACAGACAGACAGACAGACGGACAGACATTGTTATTTCAATTTTGGTGGTGATGCTGATCAAGAATATATATACTTTTCCATACCTATCTTGTCTAGTTCTATGCGTTACACACTCCGGTAGAAAGTGAATATACCCTCAACCTTAAGGTGTAGGGTATAAAAACCAAACATGGAACTTCCTTTCCGCTCCGATTTTTTTGCCATTTACATTTTATTTGCATTTATTGTATTTTTCTCCTTCTTCACTTTCTTTTTGTTCTATTTGATTTTTATACCCTACACCTTAAGGTTGAGGGTATATTCACTTTCTACCCGAGTGTGTAACGCATAGAACTAGACAAGATAGGTATGGAAAAGTATATATATTCTTAATCAGCATCACCACCGGAATTGAAATAACGATGTCTGTCCGTCTGTCTGTCTGTCCGTTGAAATCACGATCACAGGAGAACGGATTAAGATTTCAAAATGAAATTTGGCAAAAATATTCGTTGCTATGTTGGGGTGTTTCGTATTGAAAATGAGCAAAATCGCCCAAGGACCACGCCTACTTTTTATATCGAGAGTGCAGGTACCTCTGTTTTGCCTATTAAAAAGACCATATCAGCATCACTTTTTGAGAGAAGACAAGAAAATTTTATATGTAGGTTTAGACTAATGCTTCCAGTTAATATGCCAAATATGGGCGTGGTCCGCCCACTTAAAAAAATTTTTTTGTTTTTATTATTATTATTATTATTATAAACATTTTAATTTTCTCCTCAATGGGTACTACAATATATATTGGTGGCCTTAGCTTAACAAAATATATTACATTCGATCTATTGTATTATGTGTAAATTTAGTTTAGAAAATTTCTAGTAATATGACAGGTATCGATAATCACAGCCCTCTGCATTGTGTCGATGAGATTTTTCGGTAGGCCAAGGGAGTTGACATTTATGCTGAGCTGTTTGTCAATCACTCCTTCAGCACTTATTACAATTGGGACAATTTTAACCTCTTTCAGGTTCCAGTTTCGTTTGGTTTCAACCGCTAGCTCATCATATTTTCTTATTTTTTCAATGTAAGTACGGCTCATGTTCCTTGTAGCAGGTACTGCAGCGTCAATAAATAGGCCCTTATGTTCCTTTTTATCAAGGATTGTTATGTCTGGTCGGTTATGTATTCTCGTGTGATCCGAGTGAATTGTTCGGTCATAGTAAATTTTTACGTCTTCATTCTCCACTACTGATTGGGGCTTATATTTGTAATAGGGTCGTTGATCTGTTTCGATTTTAAATTTCCTCATGAAACTTTTATGCAGGATCTTTACGACGTTGTTATGCCTTCTCGTATATTCAGTTTGGGCAAGGCTTGTGCACCCCGATATTATGTGATCAATTGTTTCAGGTTGACTCAGACATCTTCTACAAGCATCATTTGTGATACTTGGATCCTTTAGGACATGCTTCCTATAATTTTTTGTAGGGATTATTTGGTCCTGTATAGCAATCATAAAAGCTTCAGTCTCTGCAAACAAGTTTCCATTTAATAGCCATTTGTTTGATAATAGCTTATCAACATTATCGGCATTAACGGA
Source organism: Thecophora atra (assembly GCA_937620795.1). Classification (NCBI taxonomy): domain Eukaryota; kingdom Metazoa; phylum Arthropoda; class Insecta; order Diptera; family Conopidae; genus Thecophora; species Thecophora atra. The sequence continues at coordinate 70,505,391 of OW569397.1, read as the reverse complement.
CCTGTAGTATCGACCATGGATAGGTTTGATCGCCCAATTCTGTTCTCTTATATTTCTGTCTTCTGCTTTTCTGGTGAAGTTTCCATTTAAGTTTAGCGGTGTCAAATTTGTGTCCGCTTCAACTATTACTCTTATAAGCCGCGATCTGTGTGCTTTTTGTTGAAAATATTGGCGAAGCGACTCTATCTGACTATCATGGAGAGTTTGGAGATCAACTAACCCTCTTCCACCATCTCTCCTTGATGCTACCATTCTCTCACAACATGATTTAGGATGATGGAATTTATAGTCACTTAGCATTGTTCTGATCTTACGTTGCAATGCTTGAATTTCAGTATTAGTCCATTTTATAACGCCATAGCTATATGAAAGGACAGGTACTGCGTACGTATTTATGGCTTATGGATTAAATTTCTTCCATTGAGGTTCGCCTTAGCTATTTTGTGTATTCGTGCCTTAAACTCCTTTATTAGGTTTGTTTTGACTGCGTTCTTGTCAATACGTTTATTTTGGGCCATACCTAGATATTTATACACATCCTTTTCTCGCATATGTTCAATATTTTGAATGCCTCTATCTTGGCATTCATTTCTTATTACTTTTCCTTTATTAATAGATATTCGTTTGCATTTCTCTAACCCAAACTTCATGTTTATATCTTTGCTGAACATTGAAACGATTTGTATAAGATGCTCTAATCTTTGACATGTCGACGCATATATTTTCAGGTCATCCATGTACAATAAATGACTTAGCGTCTCTTGACTAGACCTGCTCTTTATTTTGTATCCGTAGTTACTATTTTTCAAAAGATTACTAAGTGGATTGAGTGCAATGCAGAACCACAGTGCAGATAAGCAGTCCCCTTGAAAAATTCCACATCTTATGTTAATATCTAAAGTTCTAATCACTTGTACCCCCGTGTAGATTTGAATGCTAGTTCTTCACTGTGTCATATTGTACTTTAAGAACTTGATTATATTGGAGTTTATCTTGTAGATCTTTAGGACCTCTATTAACCAGCTATGCGGAACACTATCAAATGCTTTTTGATAGTCTATATAGCATGCATTTAAGTTCCTTCGTCCACTGACCGTTTGTTCTAGCAGGATTTGATCAATAGTTAGTTGCTCTTTGCATCCTTTTGCATTTTTGCTGCATCCTTTCTGTTCATCACATAGGATTTCATTTTGCGTTAAATGGTCATTTATCAAGTGGCTTAGGCAAGCTGTCATAATTTTGTAGACAGTAGGTAGGCAGGTGATTGGTCGTCCGTTTGAGGGATTTCCATTGAATCCTCTTTCTTTTAGTAGCAGATATGTTACACCATTAGTAAAAGCTTTTGGGAATTTTCTTGGATTTTGGATGCACTCATTCAAGAGTTCAGTAAGTTTTTGGTGCATTGCTGGAAATCTTTTAAACCAAAAGTTTTGAACTCTGTCAGGTCCGGGTGATTTCCAATTATGTGTCTTCAATATAATTGCTCTGACTTGCTCAAGGGTAAAGCAGTCTGCTGACATTTCTTGCAGCTCTTGGTACTTTGTTTTCTCTTCATTAATCCATTCTGCTTCAGTGTTGTGTGTTGTCTGATTGGACCATATAGACCGCCAGTACTTTTCAGTATCTTCCTTATTAGGGTAAGTATCTGCATTGGAGTCCAGTACTGTTGTCTTTTTGAGGCTTCTGTAGAAGCTCTTCTCATTTGTTTTGAATTGCTTATTACTTTCACGCCTTTTGTTAGATAATTTGTATTTTCTTTGTCTTGCTATTTGCACATTTAGTTTTTGTTGTATTGTATCTCTTGTTAGTATTGCGTTAGCATTATTGATTTCGTACCTTGAGTGCCTGTTATGCGCTTTGTATATTCTTTGTATTTTGTTCTTGAGCCGTCGACTATTATTACCCATTAGATAATTATTTAATCTTTCCAGGTCACTTCTTAAATTCTTAATATTGTTCTCGATTCGTTGTATTGTTTTATTTTTAGGGGGTCCCCTTCGTATTCCGTTACTGCACCTGTGTTTTATCTTATACCCCATTTTTATTGATATTGTTACAGCTGCCGAATATATTATCGTGTGCAGATCTCCTAATGTCTCAACTTGAGGAGCTAATTTGCAAATAATTTCATCATCAACATACTTAATAATTGAGCTCAGTTTTTGACTGGTATGCAATTTTGGTATCGTTGGTCTCATAAGAGGGTTTATATTTGCATATGTCTCATATTGACGATGAAATTCACTATCAATATCTCTGAAATGGCTATCAGTCACTTCTGTCCGTTGTATAACTGGTTCAGTTTCCATCGATTGGCTTTCATAATTCTCTTCTGTGGTACCATCAATTGTAATTATGTCCTGAGCTATAGAATGATTACTTGATTGAGTAACTAAGTTATCCCTAATAAACTTACGCCTTATTTCAGGAATAAGATTATTTCTATGGATTGCACGAATCTGATCCGCCAGGCGTTGTTCTGACACATCATACTGTGGGTGCTCAGCTACGAAAATCTCGCGAAGCTGTGTTCGATAACCTGTGAGATTGCTTTCTTGGTTAGTTACAACGTAGTATGCGCGTAGAAGGCTTTCATTTATTTCAGTTGTCCATTTTCTGCGCTGTCGTGGTCTGCCAGCTGCTGTGAGGGCTACATCAGACTGTGCACGCCGTTCACCTGCAGGCTGATTGCTGTTACTATTGCGTTCGTTCTGTGACTCACTTATCACACTCGACCCAGGTACCAAGCCAAGTGCGCGGGAGTTAAGATGCGATCCCGACGCTACGGGGTTATCCGAATACCCCAAATTAGTTCTGATGTTTGTACTAGTCATTGTTTTTCACTCCGGATCGTATCCATTTTATACCTACTGGCAGGTTTTATAAAGTTTGCACCAATTCGATGCAAAAGGTGTTGGTCAAGGTACCGTCCGATCCGGAAGACAGATATGCCTTGAACTTTCGTTTTGGTCCGCGGGTGGTATTTTATTTCCCACCTACCCGATATATCTACCGAGCATTCCCCTATCCGCCACTTGGGGACGCGCCTGATGGGAGGACCATTACTCCACACAGGTTATTATTATTATTATTATTATATGTATATATTGTATATTTATTATTAAATATATAATATATATATTGTATATATATACGAGTATATTCGCTCGTATATCGCACCACTTCTAAATATATATACGAGTATATATGCAGCTTTAATGTGTAGGGTATTTCGGCTACAGCCCGGCTGTAGACAACACCTTTACTAGTTATACCCTACACCTTAAGGTTGAGGGTATATTCACTTTCTACCGGAGTGTGTAACGCATAGAACTAGACAAGACAGGTATGGAAAAGTATATATATTCTTAATCAGCATCACCACCGGAATTGAAATAACGATGTCTGTCCGTCTGTCTGTCTGTCCGTTGAAATCACGATCACAGGAGAACGGATTAAGATTTCAAAATGAAATTTGGCAAAAATATTCGTTGCTATGTTGGGGTGTTTCGTATTGAAAATGAGCAAAATCGCCCAAGGACCACGCCTACTTTTTATATCGAGAGTGCAGGTACCTCTGTTTTGCCTATTAAAAAAGGCCATATCAGCATCACTTTTTGAGAGAAGACAAGAAAATTTTATATGTAGTTTTAGACTAATGCTTCCAGTTAATATGCCAAATATGGGCGTGGTCCGCCCACTTAAAAAAATTTTTTTGTTTTTATTATTATTATTATTATATGTATATATTGTAGATTTATTATTAAATTAATAATATATATATTGTATATATATACGAGTATATTCGCACGTATATCGCACCACTTCTAAATATATATACGAGTATATATGCAGCTTTAATGTGTAGGGTATTTCGGCTACAGCCCGGCTGTAGACAAAACCTTTACTAGTTTTTTTTTTTTAGGATTGAACTGACTGAATGCATCGAACAACCAACAAAAGTAACACCAGCAGCAACGAAATGGATTATTTGCGGTTCTTTGAACGCAACATGATTTGAAACCAGTAACAATAAAAGAAAGCAGATTCGAAACCCTTCCCTTACTCCTTCGCCATTGCAAATAACGCATTCTTTTACAGACGAAGTGCCGCGGATTTTCCCAACGTGTTTCCCCACGTCTATCACGGAATAAAAGGCAACAAAGCGAAAACCAGGGAGTCCTCTTTGGTGTCCTCAATGAAAAAGGTACTCGCAAGAAACACGCTTTGTTCGATTCTGAAACGAACTGCATTACAGAACTAAAGAAATCACAAGAGAGTGCAATTTTGAAGGTAAAGGAAATGCAAGCGGTTTAAAAGAAAAGGCAGGATTCTAGAAGACGGAGAGAGTGTGAGAGAGAGAGAGAGAGAGAGAGTGTATTAAAAAGTTGTGAGGTGTGGCGAGGTCCGCTCTCTGTGTCGAGGCGCAGAGAGAATGCGGACGGAGAGCCGCTCATTCCAGTTCGTATCCGCATTGCAGTTATCGGCATCTCCTTTTGCTCCGCATGACGACGGACAGACAAGTTCCGAAAAGTGGCGTGATCGAAGTTTCTAGAAGAATTTTTTTTCTATGAACTTCGCATCATGCCATTTTGCGGGACTTGTAAAGAAAGCCGATCATGATGAGAGGGAGCGAGAGGTCGGTGGCTGCGCTGCGGCCGCGACTGGAATGAGCAAAGCAAACCAGTTTTCTCGGTGCCGCTTCGACACAGAGCGTGGACAGCAGAACAGTAGATTCGGGTTAGAGAGTTGATAGACAGCGAGTGAACTGAGCAGACGGAAAAGTTGGTTATAAAGAAAAAGTATTTCAGTTTTATAAATTCGGACAAACAAATTAAAAGTGTGAATCGATTTCTGAAAAAAAACTCAAGTTATGTGTGGAAAAGACTTCATTGAGATAAAATCAGTATAAAATGACGCTAAAAATTCGATAAAACATCGGTATATAAATCAGTTGAAGTAACACGAAGTGCAAAGAAAACGGCGAAATCTGCCGGTGAATTGAAAAACTTGTTTGCGGATAAAAATCACAAATATTAATGAAATTGGCATATTAACGAAATCACGTCAAAAAAAAAAACATACATGTGGCGTTATATATACATACAACTATATATGCAAATTTAGCCGGTGCAAAACAAAAACTCAAACAAAAACACGAGTTTAACAAGTGTTCTTTTTCATCGTGCAATTATTTGTGCTAGAAAAAAAAAAAAAAAAAAACTTACTAAAATTGGCTTCGAGTGCAGATGAATTGGTTTATAATATTTCTTTAAATCGATGACGATACTTTAAAGTGAATGAAAACTCAGTGACAACTATTAGTTAAATTCGCATTAAATTGCATTTTGTAAAATTATGAACATAATTTTTTCGTTGATTTGCTGCTGCTTCAAAAATTACTGCAGATTCACCGTTCGTTTCTTCGCACTTATTGTGTCGTGCTGCCATCGCAACGTCGTCGCCTAACTGTTTAATTGGATTCGACAACTAAGACCACGTGGATACAGGGTGAAGTTAACATCACATTGGTATCGTTTCTCCCACAAATCGTCATCCAAATTATCAACAACCGAAAATACAACTACAACTACAAAAACAAAACGTGCTTCACACTCAGGCAACAAGCAAATAGAACATACCAACGCAACAATTGCAACAGCAGCCACAACAAATCAACGCGCAAGTACATAACATAATGAAAAGTTGACACCAACATTAAGTCTCAGCGAAATGGGAAATATTGGAAATTGTTTTATTTTGATTATCATTAAATAACACGTTGCAGCAAATAAATTATTGTAATTTGCTTGACACGTCTTCAGAAACACAAATGGAAGTTGCTTTAGCTTTCAAGTTCGTGAGATTTTGAGCTTATGTACGCAATTATTATTAGTCATTATTTGTATTTACTTATATAATCGTCAACACAACTCAGCGATCCATCGTTTAGGCAGCTCCTTCGACGAATTACGCTTTAAGCCAATCTACAAAAACAAGTCAATTTCATTTATATTTTATGCTTATTAACAAGTGAGAGTTACTCGAAGGTGGTAGGACAAAGCAAGAGAATTACAACTACTTGTCATTTAAGCAACTTGCTCAGAATTCTACTCTTTCAACAAAAAAAAAAATTGACTTTTATTTATGTATTTTGATTTTTTTTTATGATTTATTTTTTTTTCTTACACGTGATCTAATGAGTAAATTGAACAACTCATTACAGTAGGAAAAACTGTGCAAATAATGCTACCATTTAAGTTTTACATATGAATCTCGAAGAAATGCTCAAATTATCGAAATTAAGAGAAAGTTTATATAGCCAGCAATTCATTTATTAATTGAAGCGATTAGAATCTAGAAAAGATAAAACTAAGAAAGAAAACAAACCAAAATATGAGTTAAATTAGACGTTTGGTTTCGAACATTGATACTAACTGAATATTAAAATGTAATTTTGTATTATCATCAAGGCAAAAGAAAATATCTTTACTACAAAATTTTTTTTGTTATATAAATCTAAGGATTAATTGAGTAATTCCAGGTCGGACCTTCCCTCGCGGGCGCCTACGAAGAGGAGGACCATGACAGGTAATTCATTATAACATTGCCAAATTTGTTTGTACATTATTTTACTTGTTCAACTTTACTTACCTAAAATTTATATATGTAATTTTTTTGTTATAATGCAACGCAAATCATCATTTGATCACACCTAGGTAATTATTAACTTATTTACTACGTCGATATTGTAGAATACTGTTGGTTTAATAAAAAAAAAAAAAAAAAAAAAAAAAAAAAAAAAAACAAAAAAATTATTGAGCAAAAATTCCTTGCGTTTAAAACAAAAATGGTTTGAATAATTAATTAGGTAAGCAGGTGAGTAAGCGGTTCCACCCCGCGCAGCCAGGCGACACACAAGGAAGGGGTTGGCGCACAAACGCACAACGCGCCAACCATGGTAGGGTGGGTAAAGAAAGGGGGAGGAAAATGACACCAACTCCTCCCCCCCCCTCCTCCTCTCACCTCTCTCTCCCCCCCCCCCCCGATCCTCCGCGTAATATCGCTTTGTTTTGGTGGATCTTTTTTTTTTTTGGCCGCCACCAGTCTGGCATCGATCGCGAGGGGATGAGTCGTGTTAATAATTTTTATTCGGTCTGGTTTATGGCTGTAGAGCCACCGTAAGCCTCAGCTCATTTCCTTTTTTTTTGTAACTGGGGTTTCAAGTCACTGTCGGGGTTGTTTAAGAACCCCCCCACTTTCCCTGAGCACGGCCGGACGAGCTGAGCTGCCCTGACAGTGGTCAAATCTTCGTCGTCTTTGAAATTTTTTTTTATTGATTTAGTTTATCGCGTGTTTCCACCACCACACCCCCCCCACAACGTTACAAAATGGCGCCCAACGTGGGGCCCACTGTAGTGAAATTTTTTTTTGTTTTGTCCGTCCGAAATGTTTGAGAGTCCCTGTACAGTGGTGCCCAAACTTCGGTAGCAACTTTAATTATTTCGGTTAAATTTTCAAGTAAATTAAATTTTTATATTTTTTCGGTTTTCTTTAGATTCTCGCTGGATTGGCGCGATCGAATGAATATGTTCGGTGCGTACCGCTGAATCATCTCTTCGTGCGATTGCTTGGCTTTGGTCATTCCGCCGAAGAAGAAAATATTACGAATACAGTTCTGGAATTCCACTATTATCATTTGCAGGAATTTTCTGATTCGAGATTTTGTTTCATGAATTTTATTGTCGTCTAGCAACTCATCAGAAATTCCAAATTAATTAATTTTTTTTATGGTGGTACAGTGTAGCCTCGTTCAACTCGAGATTTCACCTTAATGAAATTCGATGGTTCGTTGGTGACTCGTTGGACGACGCTCACTTTAATTTTTTTTTATTTTCTAGTTTAGCCCTTGGTTTCTTTTGTTTATCACTAGTGGTTGCTACTGAACACCACTCGTGATCGGTGCAAGTTGGAGGTGACAATGAAAGGTTTTTTTCATAAGACTGCGGATAATAGGGAGATTGAATGAGAGTGAGGGTGTCGTCTGGTTGAGTGGAGCCGCTGCTTTACCACCTGTTAAACCTTTTTTTTTTTTTTTTTGTTTGACTTTATCTTTTCTTATTTTTTTTTGTGCATTTAAATATCTACCTTCGTCTTAAGTCGTTTTGCGAGTTGTTTATTGCGATTATTGACGGGTTTTGGTTTCAATCATTAATTTTTTTTGGTTGTTGATCAGGGAATGCGTAAAGTGCACTCCTTATATATATATTTTTTTTTTCCTTTTTAAGGTATTATACAGTTTACCTGTACTTATATATTTTTACTTTAGGTCAAAAATTTTATTTCCCTTTAGGTTTTTTTTTGTTTCGCCATTCGATTTAATTTAATTTAAACTATTGGTTTAATTCTCGATTTAACTTATCGGATAGTTGATATTATTGTTGTTTTAATCCGCTTGGTTACTGTTAGGTAAACTTATTTTTTTTTTCTCTCTTTATTTTAATTCAAGCTTCCTATAATTTTTATGCTGATTTTTGATTTTTTTTTATTTCTCAATTTTCGGCGTTTAATTTTACATTTCGCCTAAATTAATTCGGTTTAATTTTGGCCGTAATTTTTTTTTGTTGATCGAATTCAATTCGTTGAGTTAATTTCGATTTTACATAATAAGTGATTTAACTTGGGATTGGGTTTATTTCTTTTTGAACAAAATGCCGAACGCCAGCCGATGTCCAATTTGTAATGAGCCGCTTAACACGAAGGGCCCAGTGACGCGTACGTCTTGTCGGCACAACTTTCATTTTTGGTGTTTACAAGCTTGGTTGGAAAGATCCCAAACATGCCCAGTGTGTAGTATTCACCTCGAGCCGACCCTAACTGGGGCGGTTCCAAAACATAGTGTGGTAGGCGACTACACAGGCCCGGTTACGCGAAGCATGACGAGTGATAGAGCGCGGGAGTTGGCAACCCAAGCTCCGACGGTAACTGGTGATAAGTTTTTCGAAGAAATAAACCGGCTAAGTTTGTCTCAGTCTGGTCCTCTTCAAACTACTCAGCGTCCAACTTCAGGTGTAGACGATGACGTGCAGAGAGATGGTGCAAATGCCTCGGCTATACACAACTCCACGGTCAGGTCGCAAGAGCGAAACTCGATAGTCAATTCGACTCTGTCTCAAGAACTTCAGTCCATGAAGGACGAACTGCGGTCAGTCGTTCTAGAATTGCGACGCGTATCTATGGGCGCACCGGTGGCCACCACCAGTGTAACAACCACAACGGGATCCACTTTGGTCACTCCTGCAGTCACTATGGCTGACAATCGTTGGGCTCCGGCCATGCCAAACCACGCACCAACCACTCAAGCTCCGTTAGTCGGAGGCACTTTCGATAAGGCCTCAGCAGTCATCTCGGGATGGCGGCTGAAGTTTTCTGGCGATACCTCCGGGATGAACGTGGAAGACTTCATCTACCGGGTAAATGCGCTAACGTCCCAATGCCTGGCAGGCAACTTTTCGCTGCTATGTCAGCACGCTCACTTGCTCTTCACAGGTAAAGCTGAAGAGTGGTACTGGCGCTTCCATCGACAAACCTATCGGGTTGATTGGCCCGGCTTGTGCAGCCAGTTGAAAACCAAGTTCCAAAGCTTCTTAACCGATTACGAGCTGAGCGAACACATACGCCGGCGTAAGCAACGCCCAAGCGAACGGTTTGACGACTTTTTCGACAGTGTGTTGGCTATGAATGATCGCTTACACCATCCCTTACGGGACCCTGAACTGCTCGAGATCCTTACCCACAATTTGTCCCCAACGTTAGGACGAGAGCTACTGCATGTCAACCTGACTAGTCTGAACGACCTCCGTCGGGCATGTCACAAGCACGAAAACTATTACCGTGAGCGGTACCATGACCAGCATGACCCTACATTCGCCAGAAGACGGGTGGCTGAGGTGAAATCCGACGACTGGGAGGACGTAGTAGGGCAAACCGGTGAGCCATCCGACCTATGCGCGGTAACCCAACGAACTCGGGAAAAGTGTTGGAACTGCGATGCGGATGGCCATCGATACCAAGAATGCCACGTGACGCCGCGGCGTACGTTTTGCTACGGTTGCGGTAAACCGAACACTTTCAAACCCTCCTGCTTGACGTGCAAGGATCGATCGGAAAACCAAATGGCGAGCACTCATGCGAGGACGACCGGAGCTGTCTCGCGTCCCAGTCGTCCAATGTCGCCTCAGAACCGGCACTAATTCCACCATTAATAATTTTACCAAGACCCAACAATGCCCACTTCGAAGGGAGCAACCTTCCTCCAAACGCACCTACTCCCAGCCGAGATATTATACCGTATCACATTCGGCTTGCCAACTACAACCGAAGGCGAGCAGAAATTTTCGCAAACGAAATACGACGTAGCCGAAAAACCCTGCGTCTGCGTGCGTTCTGGAGCCGGCTTAGGCGACTGAGCAAAATGGTAATTTCCTCGATCATCACTAAACCAAACGATACGCGGCCTTACGTGAATGTGTCAATAAATGGCAATTGCTATCTAGCCTTGCTAGACAGCGGGGCGAACGTGAGTGTGATTGGAGGTGCTTTAGCTCAAACCATCCTTAAAGAAGGTGGCGCAGTCGAAAATTTCCGAGGAAAGATACGAACTGCCGATGGACAATCACAGGCAGTGGTTGGGTACTACACGGCAAAGACTAAGTTTAATAGCCATTCACTTGACTTTCGCTTTTTATTAATACCATCAATTACGTCCAATGTAATTTGCGGCATAGACTTCTGGAGAAGATTTAATATCCAGATCTCCGGCCTAGGAACAAGTACAGTCGCGTCACTAAATCGCGATGATGACAAATACATAGCACTGAACGACGCCCAAAACCGACGTCTGAATGGGGTTATTCAGAGCTTCCCGTCCTCAGAACGGGAAGGCCTGGGTAAAACCACTCTAGTAGAGCATTCCATCGACACTGGGGTGGCTAAGGCAATCAAGCAGCGATATTATCCAATTTCGCCTGCTCGGGAAAGATTGCTTTGCCAAGAGTTGGATCGGATGCTGTCGATGGGCGTGATAGAGGAAGCAGGTGGGTCAGCATGGTCATCCCCTGGGGTGCTGATCGTCAAACCTGGCAAGGTGCGTTTCTGTCTCGATTCTCGCAAGTTGAACGAAGTCACCATTAAAGATGCTTATCCACTGCCAAATATAGATGGTATCTTAAGCCGATTGCCGGCAGTGAACTTCATTTCCAAAGTCGACTTGAAAGACGCATTCTGGCAGATTTGCCTTGACGAAGCTTCCAAGGGAAAGACCGCCTTTACTGTCCCGAACAGACCACACTACCAATTTACACGAATGCCTTTCGGGTTGTGCAATGCACCCCAGACAATGTGCCGACTTATGGATCAGGTGATCCCCTACAATCTCAAGTCGAGGGTGTTCGTGTATCTTGATGACCTGCTGATCCTATCGAGCTCTTTTGACGAACATTTGATACACTTGTCCGAAGTGGCGAATTGTTTGCGCAGGGCTGGCTTAACCATAAACGTGTCAAAGAGCGAGTTCTGCCTACACGAAGTAAACTACTTGGGCTACGTTGTGGGAAGAGGTACTCTACGAACCGACCCGGAAAAAGTAGTCGCTATCAACGAGTACCCGGAACCAAAAACCGTGAAGCAAGTGCGCAGGTTCCTGGGCATGGTGGGCTGGTATAGGAAGTTCATTTCAGATTTTTCAACGGTCACTTTCCATCTGACCGAATTGCTAACGAAGGGCAAAAGCTTCGCATGGGGACCTCTGGCTCAGAAGTCCTTCGACAGGATCAAGCAACTACTGACCGAGGCACCGTTTCTCATACATCCTGACTACTCCAAACCATTCATTGTCCAGTGTGACGCAAGTCAATCAGGGGTTGGAGCTGTGCTAGCGCAACGTGACAAAGATGGCCATGAGCGACCCATCGCTTACATGTCTCAGAAATTATCCAAGGCCCAGCGCAATTACACAGTCTCCGAACTTGAATGTTTGGCAGTGATCCTCGCAATCAAGAAGTTTAGGATGTATATCGAGGGCCAGGAATTCAAAGTTGTCACCGATCACTCTTGTTTGAAGTGGTTGATGAGTCAGAGGGACCTCTCGGGCCGACTAGCTCGATGGTCACTCAAGCTTCAAGGACTAGATTTTTCAATCGAACATCGGAAGGGCTCCGCCAATGTCGTGGCGGACGCGTTGTCAAGATCGATGGAAGATGCCCCAAGTGATGGGTTGTCATCCATCGAAATTGTCACCGAGCCGCTCATCGACTTGGCGTCCCCGGCTTTTTCATCCGCAGAGTACGAAGAATTGAAAGAAAAATTCTCGGGCGAAGAATTCCCGGATTTCCGCGTCGTCGATCAGTATTTGTACCACCGCACAGAGTTCAACACGGGTAACAATGACACCGACGATTTGGGGTGGAAACTTTACGTGCCACTCGACCTTCGAGACCAAGTCGTCAGAGCTTCACACGACCCTCCTACTTCAGCTCATGCCGGAATCGCGAAAACACTGCATAAAATCCGACGTCATTTATATTGGCCAGGAATGTACCAGCAGGTATACAAATATATCTCGAATTGCGAAGTATGTAGCACGACCAAGGTGCCGTCTCAGACCTTGCGACCACCTATGGGATCTTTAGGCTCGACCGAAAGCCCCTTTCAGCGACTATATATGGACCTGATCGGTCCATTTCCACGCACTAAAAACGGTAACATAGGCATTCTTATTGTCATGGACCACTTTTCGAAATTCACCTTTCTGAAGCCGCTACGAAAGTTTACGGCGACTCCAATTATTGATTTCCTGCGCGATAACGTGTTTTATTGTTTCGGTGTACCCCAGACAATAGTGAGCGACAATGGTCGGCAGTTTATCAGCCGGGACATGTCCACCTTCTTAGAAAAATTTGGCGTTAAGCATATCTTTACTGCCGCTTATTCTCCGCAAGCTAATGCATCCGAGCGGGTCAACCGTTCGATCAATCAAGCGCTTCGCGCATACGTTAAACAGGATCAGCGGTCATGGGATGTTTACCTCAGTAGCATTAACTGTGCACTGCGTGACAGCCTGCATCAGTCAATTGGTTACGCTCCTTATTTTGTCCTGTTTGGCCAACATATGGTCACTCATGGGAAAGACTATGGAGTTATGCAAAAACTCGGCGAGGTGAATGACCGGTCCATTCGACCGCGACGAACTGACATAAACCAGATGCTACAGACTCAGGTTAGGAAGCGTCTGCAAGCGGCCTTCGAGAAAAACGCCCGCAGGTATAATCTCAGGTCGAGGGTTCGAGTTTTCGAAGTAGGCCAGCGGGTCACCCGACGAAACTTCCAACTGAGTAAACAGGCCGATCATTTCTGCGCTAAGCTAGCCCCGGTTGGGATACCCGCTAAAGTAGTGGAAGTGGTTGGAAATTCGTGCTATCGCCTAGAAACTCCAAAGGGAGCCCCGATGGGGATATACCACGCCAAGGACATTTGGTGAGGCAGGCAGAGCATGTCACCTTTTCCAGCTGTGGCTCTGGTCACAGGTGACCGATCACCACCTGTTTTGTGAGGTGTGGCGAGGTCCGCTCTCTGTGTCGAGGCGCAGAGAGAATGCGGACGGAGAGCCGCTCATTCCAGTTCGTATCCGCATTGCAGTTATCGGCATCTCCTTTTGCTCCGCATGACGACGGACAGACAAGTTCCGAAAAGTGGCGTGATCGAAGTTTCTAGAAGAATTTTTTTTCTATGAACTTCGCATCATGCCATTTTGCGGGACTTGTAAAGAAAGCCGATCATGATGAGAGGGAGCGAGAGGTCGGTGGCTGCGCTGCGGCCGCGACTGGAATGAGCAAAGCAAACCAGTTTTCTCGGTGCCGCTTCGACACAGAGCGTGGACAGCAGAACAGTAGATTCGGGTTAGAGAGTTGATAGACAGCGAGTGAACTGAGCAGACGGAAAAGTTGGTTATAAAGAAAAAGTATTTCAGTTTTATAAATTCGGACAAACAAATTAAAAGTGTGAATCGATTTCTGAAAAAAAACTCAAGTTATGTGTGGAAAAGACTTCATTGAGATAAAATCAGTATAAAATGACGCTAAAAATTCGATAAAACATCGGTATATAAATCAGTTGAAGTAACACGAAGTGCAAAGAAAACGGCGAAATCTGCCGGTGAATTGAAAAACTTGTTTGCGGATAAAAATCACAAATATTAATGAAATTGGCATATTAACGAAATCACGTCAAAAAAAAAAACATACATGTGGCGTTATATATACATACAACTATATATGCAAATTTAGCCGGTGCAAAACAAAAACTCAAACAAAAACACGAGTTTAACAAGTGTTCTTTTTCATCGTGCAATTATTTGTGCTAGAAAAAAAAAAAAAAAAAAACTTACTAAAATTGGCTTCGAGTGCAGATGAATTGGTTTATAATATTTCTTTAAATCGATGACGATACTTTAAAGTGAATGAAAACTCAGTGACAACTATTAGTTAAATTCGCATTAAATTGCATTTTGTAAAATTATGAACATAATTTTTTCGTTGATTTGCTGCTGCTTCAAAAATTACTGCAGATTCACCGTTCGTTTCTTCGCACTTATTGTGTCGTGCTGCCATCGCAACGTCGTCGCCTAACTGTTTAATTGGATTCGACAACTAAGACCACGTGGATACAGGGTGAAGTTAACATCACATTGGTATCGTTTCTCCCACAAATCGTCATCCAAATTATCAACAACCGAAAATACAACTACAACTACAAAAACAAAACGTGCTTCACACTCAGGCAACAAGCAAATAGAACATACCAACGCAACAATTGCAACAGCAGCCACAACAAATCAACGCGCAAGTACATAACATAATGAAAAGTTGACACCAACATTAAGTCTCAGCGAAATGGGAAATATTGGAAATTGTTTTATTTTGATTATCATTAAATAACACGTTGCAGCAAATAAATTATTGTAATTTGCTTGACACGTCTTCAGAAACACAAATGGAAGTTGCTTTAGCTTTCAAGTTCGTGAGATTTTGAGCTTATGTACGCAATTATTATTAGTCATTATTTGTATTTACTTATATAATCGTCAACACAACTCAGCGATCCATCGTTTAGGCAGCTCCTTCGACGAATTACGCTTTAAGCCAATCTACAAAAACAAGTCAATTTCATTTATATTTTATGCTTATTAACAAGTGAGAGTTACTCGAAGGTGGTAGGACAAAGCAAGAGAATTACAACTACTTGTCATTTAAGCAACTTGCTCAGAATTCTACTCTTTCAACAAAAAAAAAAATTGACTTTTATTTATGTATTTTGATTTTTTTTTATGATTTATTTTTTTTTCTTACACGTGATCTAATGAGTAAATTGAACAACTCATTACAGTAGGAAAAACTGTGCAAATAATGCTACCATTTAAGTTTTACATATGAATCTCGAAGAAATGCTCAAATTATCGAAATTAAGAGAAAGTTTATATAGCCAGCAATTCATTTATTAATTGAAGCGATTAGAATCTAGAAAAGATAAAACTAAGAAAGAAAACAAACCAAAATATGAGTTAAATTAGACGTTTGGTTTCGAACATTGATACTAACTGAATATTAAAATGTAATTTTGTATTATCATCAAGGCAAAAGAAAATATCTTTACTACAAAATTTTTTTTGTTATATAAATCTAAGGATTAATTGAGTAATTCCAGGTCGGACCTTCCCTCGCGGGCGCCTACGAAGAGGAGGACCATGACAGGTAATTCATTATAACATTGCCAAATTTGTTTGTACATTATTTTACTTGTTCAACTTTACTTACCTAAAATTTATATATGTAATTTTTTTGTTATAATGCAACGCAAATCATCATTTGATCACACCTAGGTAATTATTAACTTATTTACTACGTCGATATTGTAGAATACTGTTGGTTTAATAAAAAAAAAAAAAAAAAAAAAAAAAAAAAAAAAAACAAAAAAATTATTGAGCAAAAATTCCTTGCGTTTAAAACAAAAATGGTTTGAATAATTAATTAGGTAAGCAGGTGAGTAAGCGGTTCCACCCCGCGCAGCCAGGCGACACACAAGGAAGGGGTTGGCGCACAAACGCACAACGCGCCAACCATGGTAGGGTGGGTAAAGAAAGGGGGAGGAAAATGACACCAACTCCTCCCCCCCCCTCCTCCTCTCACCTCTCTCTCCCCCCCCCCCCCGATCCTCCGCGTAATATCGCTTTGTTTTGGTGGATCTTTTTTTTTTTTGGCCGCCACCAGTCTGGCATCGATCGCGAGGGGATGAGTCGTGTTAATAATTTTTATTCGGTCTGGTTTATGGCTGTAGAGCCACCGTAAGCCTCAGCTCATTTCCTTTTTTTTTGTAACTGGGGTTTCAAGTCACTGTCGGGGTTGTTTAAGAACCCCCCCACTTTCCCTGAGCACGGCCGGACGAGCTGAGCTGCCCTGACAGTGGTCAAATCTTCGTCGTCTTTGAAATTTTTTTTTATTGATTTAGTTTATCGCGTGTTTCCACCACCACACCCCCCCCACAACGTTACAAAGTATAGCAGGGACTTAAGACTAAAGACTATATAAGAGTACAAAAGATTATAGAAACTTAGGAAAGATTATAAAATTGCACTAGAGACCATAAAAGGGTATGAAAGAGTTGTACAGCTCCGAGACCTACTAGTTCCTGTGTTATAAAGACAGGCACAAAGAAACACAACACAAGCAAATAGGAACAAAAAAGAGAGCAGACGAGTCAAAGAGAAAGTCAAGTCGAAGACGCAAGTATAAAGCACTACACAAGAGTATCAAGGAGTTATAAAAGAGTGTAAAATGGTATGGAAAACAGGTACGATACCTTAAGGATATATACCTATCTATATACCTATAAAGTCGTCTAAAAAAGTTTTATAGCACTAGGACCTCCTGCTATCTACGTTAAAAAGCATGGTAGAGGGTTTAAATACAGGTTAATAGGAACAGGAGTACAGAGAGTCTAGGACCTAGACATGTGCATAGCCCTTGCGTGAAACGGAGATAATATAAAAGCGTTCAGGACTGTAAAAATATATAGAAGAGTATAAAATATTACAAACTTGTATAAATGCCTATGAAATGATATAAAAATTTATAAAATTTTTGTACAGCTGCAGTAACCTCTATCACCTGGGAAACGAAGACATCCGATTAAGCAACCAACTCCCTCAAGAAACTCTATGCAGTATCCAAAAGACCTCCTTTCTTTTTAGGACTTCAGAGAACCTTCATGGCTATGCAATATCGCTAAGGAAGTTAGTTTCTGGATTCTTGCGTCCGACAATCCATTTCTTGTTCTATTTACGATCGTTGGGAATGCTAAATTAGCAATAAAATTCCAGACTATGTCTGCCTTAGGAGGCAGCATCCGAGGACATGAAGTGGCTCATCTTTTTGATGACTCTCTGTAATGAAAGCACATAAAACCCCTAACAGGAACTAACAAGAACCCCACCAAGCATCATCACCATAGATGTTCACTCATCATCACCGTCCATGTTCTCCCACTTCTATGATGTCCTCCACCCACGCCTCTTTTCCGAATTACTTCTTCTAAAAGAAAAATAATAAAAAGACGAATAGCTGGAGGAAAAATGACATAAAACAGGCAGAAGAAGTAATCAAAATAACCACGGGAAATAAAAAAAACCAGGGAAGGAGAGCGGAAAGTGAATTGCAAAAAAGTAATTCTTCAGCGATGGGTTTGAATGGGTGAAGGTGTGACCATATGTTGTTGTTGTTGTTGTGGTCATGCTGTTGATTACAATACATTCAGCGTCCCATCCTCGAGAAAAGCGCCCACCACCCACCACCCACCGCCCATCGCCCGTCAGCCACCCATGTTCACCCCCGACCACATAACAACCCGAACCCAAACCATCGCATGTTCATCGTAAATGAAATGTTTGCCTAAATTAAACCAAATTTTATTGACTTCCCCGCCCAGTTTCCTTGTTCCTCCGCTCTTCACTCACCTACCGTAAAAAGGATGATCCGACCCACTCTCAAAGGACCGAAAGTTGTCCTTGTCCTTGAGTTTCGTCCTGAAGACGAAAGACTTCCGTTACGTAATGGTTTTTGCTTCATACTCTTTCTTGTGTTTGCTGTTAATGTCGTTGTTGTTCCGCTTTTCGACTTACATCCTGAAAGAAACTCTGGAAACAATCGGAAGCTGACAAATTTATAAATGATACATAAAAAATGAAGAAAAAAACTGAAAATAGAAAGCAGTAGCGTCAAGGACAAAAAGCAAGGATCTGGAGATAGATGATGGAGAGGGCAGAAGAAAAGAGAGGAAAGAAAGGAGAGAAAAGAAGAATTACGAGTTTTCGGTCGAATGGGAACAATTTCGAGTCCACAGATGATTACTATTATATATGAACTATCAAGTGGAAGTATAACATATTAAAAACAATAAAAGAAACAACAACTTCTGTAACTAATAAAGTTCGAGTCTCTAAAGCAGATGAATTTCAGTACGTTTCATAAAATTAACAGGAATGCGTAGGTCCTATAGTTTGCGTTGGTAATTGGATGGGAAGCGGGCGAAGCAAGTTCAAGGAAGTGGAGAAGGAGTTGTATGCTGTTTACTCTTGACGGCGAGTCCATTAAGAGTGCAAGAGCCGTCGTCTAAAGGATCCTACGTGCGATGACGGGCTGCGAGTACTTGCTCAGCCGTTGTACAGTCCCGGTGTGAACGGAGATGGATTTGACTTTATTCCTCTTTTCCACTCTCAGCCCGGTTTTACCCCTCTCTTTCGCCATCCTTAAACGTCTCTTTCGCCTCCTCCTTGAATGCTTTTTGGAAGCAGCAAATTTACGACTGTTTGTGTCCCGCTGATTTCTTTTATTGCTGCGGCAGTCGTTGTGCTTCCATCGACGCCTGTCCGTCCGTCCGCCCCTTTTTCTCCGCACTCAAGTCTTTGTTAAAGTTTTTTATTTGTTACACTTTCGTGTGTGACACACATTTTTTTTTGGCTGCTTCCTTTGTCATGTTTGCAATTTTTTGCTTCTGTTTTCTGGGTGCATGAATTACGATGATTTCAATTCTTTGCTGCTTCCGGGCGATGGCTACGCTTTCGTCCGCATTCGGAGGTGTAAGAAAGTGGGCGGGAGCTGCCATGGTTGGGGTTGGTATTGATGACACGTGCTTAAATAATAAAAACAGCTAAAGACCGTCGAGGTCCTTCTGTACAAGGTTTCCTGTGGGTGCGCTTTTGTCACATCTCTTCACTTATGCAACACTTACAGTTATTCAAACGCATGTGGATGTGTTCGTGTGTGTGTTTCTGTGTGATTTGTCAAATTAAGCGATTGTCAAAAACGTTTATACGCGATGACGTATGTTTCCGGATCATGGTTTCGTTGTAATGGATTTTGGTCGAATTTATAAACATATACGCAGCGTATTCGGTCGCCCTTTACACGGTGATTGTCAACCACCAACAGCATCATCATCGTTTTTATTAGAACTTATTGAGGATTTCATCGATGGTGATTGATCAAGCCTTCGATGATGAGAGTTCGCAGGCCAATAAACATCATAACCAGGTTAAAATCACAATACTAAGAGTGAAACGACGAAAGAAGTTTTAGTGAATTCAGAGAAAAAGAAACAAAACCAAGTTTTAAGCCCAAAAGCCAAGCAAGAAGTTGATGAACATTTAAGGGAGAGCTCGCTGGAAAGATGCTTGCGTTGGGAGGCTACGTGGAAAGAGGAAAGAAGCGAAGAAGTGATATGATTGCTATGAAAAATGTCAATAGCCGATGGACATGCAGAGGAGTTACGTGACATTCACCGATGCTGTGGAAACTACAGAAGACTCGCTCGCACTTCCGTAACCACTCTTAACGACACGCGACGCCTCACTATCTACAGTGCTCTTAACTATGCGCTCAGGCTCACTCTCGGCTGTAATACACACCAACAAAAACTCATTGTGAAGGGTTTAATTTTGCAAGTTTTTCTCTTAGCACCTGTTCTTTCTGCTCTCAGCACCTTTCAACTCCAATGTATCTTCCATTGCTTATTTGGGTTGCTCTCCTTCTCTTCTTTCCTTCCACTAACCGAGTTTTTTTTTAAAGTCTCTCATTAGAAGTGCATTAATTAAGCTCATTTATATGATCGTCAATTTGTTTCAGAATTCAGAGAAATACTCAGAGTAAAACCGGAAATTTAATTAATTTCTCCGAAAAGAAATGGGAAAAGAGAAGGGAAGATAAAGAAGACGACAGGTCAAGAAGATGTTAGGAAGAAGCGATGGACGGGTCACAGAAAAAGCTTTTTCGCAAGGAGAGAAGGTCTTTTAGCGATTCGTGGCAGGTTTGCAACAGATGACGACGTAGGGTGGCATTTGTTAACTTTAATTTAAATCTGGGCCAATCTGTTGCTCCGAGCATATTTTTCCGCTCGAGTGCTTCGTCATCGCTTTGATCTATTCTATTGATCTATTCAATCATTTGAAATTTTGCCAAATCAAGTGGTTTCTGGAGTTTTATTTGTTTGGAAGGAGTTTTCTTTGTGTAGTGGATGTTTCAGAAGCACACTTTTATGCCATTTTAATTTATTTCCAAAATTACTTTGGAAATCAAAATGGGCCCAAGTTAACAATCGATTGAATGTTTTATCCATGTAGTACTTTCGTTGTTTCCTTTTTATTCTATTCTTGGATTCGTGTTTATTAGTGTATCATATTTCTAATGAGTAACTTTTTTATTCGTTGCTAATGCAGTTACACAAAATAACAAAGTATAAATCACATTAAAAAGTTGCTAGTAGGAAGTAGGGAGAACAAAACACTAATTTTGTTTTTGTTTCGCCGTCGGGACCGCATTCGATCCCTTTTTGTTCGATAATTGAATTGAAGTAGTGCAATTTTTATACCCTACACCTTAAGGTTGAGGGTATATTCACTTTTTACCGGAGTGTGTAACGCATAGAACTAGACAAGATAGATATGGAAAAGTATATATATTCTTGATCAGCATCACCAACAAAATTGAAATAACGATGTCTGTCCGTGTGTCTGTCTGTCTGTCTGTCCGTTGAAATCACGGTCACAGGAGAACGGATTAAGATTTCAAAATGAAATTTGGCAAAAATATTCGTTGCTATGTTGGGGTGTTTCGTATTGAAAATGGGCAAAATCGCCCAAGGACCACACCTACTTTTTATATCGAGAATGCAGGTACCTCTGTTTTGCCTATTAAAAAAGGCCTTATCAGCATCACTTTTTGAGATAAGACAAGAAAATTTTATATGTAGGTTTAGACTAATGCTCCCTTTTCGCTCACGAGACTCGAGGTGACTCCCGACTGTAGACCCAAACTGACTGTTAAAAAATCCAAAGAAACAACGAAGTTACGCTCCCCTGAAACGAAAAACATTAGGAAGAGCAGAAATAATAACGGAAGTTAATAACATCGTGTTTTGTAGTATAATAGAGGAAAGTGTCGTATGTATGGCAACTCGCTCGACGATCGCTATCCTTCTTTCTTCGTGCTCTTTTCACGCTTCCGCAGCGCTAAAGACTAAGAATTTATCCAGTGCATAAAAAATCCTTATAAATAAAAAGTTAGACTGAAGACTTACAGATTAAAATACGATTTGTTATTAAAGAAAATCAATATTTTTATAATACTTCTACGTATATATTTCATCTACAAATAGCATTTCTCTATTCTGTTTCAACTTTTTAAAATAACAGAAAAAACCTCTTATAACAGAAAAAACCTCTTATATAAACCTCAAAAATAAAAAGAAGTTTAGGAAATTTCTCAAAGGACATGCATATTATTATTATTATTATTATTTGAATTTGTAATACATGAATTTTTTATAATTATTTTTAGCTATAATAAATAAAAGCATTTGTTCTTGGATCGTCTTCCGAACGTTCGTTCGCTTAAGAACGTTCAAAATTTAATCTCTTTTATAGTTTATTTTAAGTTTATCTATCTTAAGTCGTTTATCATAAATTGTCGTAAATTGTACCTCATCTTCGTTCATTTTGGTCGTGTGTCTCGAGTCTCTTCTGTTTCTATTTCGTTTGAGTTACGTTTCCTTTTATCTGCGGCCCAAAAGAAATCCCAGAACCAGAGTCATCTCAGTTAGAAAATTATTGCGTTGCTTCGGATTCTGCCGAGATTCTTAATTTTCCTTCTTCGGTGAAGTAGTCGTTTTCTTGTCCATCTCTTCTCCCCAAAACATTCTTGCTGCATTTATTTACAATATTTTATTTCATATGTGTATATACATACATATATTATTGAATAGAGACAAGTATCTCTAATGTTAAATCCTTACTCCTTTGAAAGACTCAAGCTGCTTGCTTTCCATCGTCTCCCTTCCGTTCTATCTCTTGTGAACTCTTACCTACCCTACCCCTCAGATATATTGCTCCTTGCTCTTCTAAAAGAGTTACTATTGCCTTGGTTCTCCTTCGCTTTTAATGCGAGTCGCTGATAACTTCAGCGAATCGAGTGACTTGAAGCGAGTCGCCCTTCTTTCGACGATAAATGTGTCCTTCTCTAGCCGCAAAATGCTGCGTCGGTTTTTCGTAGGTACGTCATTTTTTATCGTCCCCAATTTGCATTTTGATTACCCACAACTAAATGTCTGGTGAAATGATTGTTTGGCGAGGGGGGCTTGAGCGAAGCGATTGTTGCGTACCTCAGAGAATTAAGAACAGCCGCGAACTGAGAGGTCTACGGTTCTCATTAGCCGCTCAAATAACACTATAACAATGTTGAAAGGGATTTCTTGGAGTGAAGCAGAAGACAAACACCAAGACGTTGGTTGAGAATTGTTGACAAGGAACGCGAAGAGAATGGAACCTTATAAAAGCATTTAAAAATTTACATTCCCGAAGTCGACGGAAACAGAAACAAAACCCGAAACCGCAGCAAAAACAGACACCGAAAAGAAACCCAGAGGAAAAAAGACGAGAAAACGAAAATAAATGCAGAGAAATAAAAAACATAAAACCCACATAAATTTTAAATTTTATGCGGGCGACATTCTGAGTCCCTCCTCAGCGAATTGGACTCGTAAATTAAAAAGAGGAAGTGGAAAGAAAGCAGGAAGAAAAGAAAAGCAGAATTTGAATAAAATTTGAAATACAAGAAACCCAAAAACTCTTTAAAAGTTGCCACGACATCAAAATTCATGAGTCAAAAGTGTGAAGATATTGAATAAGAAGCGGAAGGAGCGCAGGAACAAAAACGGACACGCATGATGAACACCGATCCGAATTTCCCATGGAGAATTCCCGATATTAACCTCTGTTAATCAATAATAAGTTTGACAGATGACAGCTCACAATAAAAAATTGAACAACATCAAGCGAAAAATTTGCTTTTTGAACTTTTGTGTCATGTGCGAATAAATATTTTGGTACATCCGCTTTGGGGTTGTTCCGGAAATGAAATCGGAGACTCGAGACCAATTTTTAATCAAAATAATTACACCAGGGGCTCTCACTCGCTTTTTATATCCACCCTTCCGTTCAAAGACAAGAAACGCCAATCAAGGAATTGACAGATGACAGTTCAGACAGCAGACGTTTCGTAAATCCGTAAATACGATGTTTAGGATTTAAAGTCGCCTTAAAAGGCGTCACTTTTCACCATTAGGCAGTATTGAAAACTTTGCAGTGAGATTTAGTCTTAAAAAGCTAATTTGAAGACCTAATTCCGGATTGGACATCCTTCGTACAGTCGCCAACAAATGAATTCTGTGGATGGGCTCAGGTTCCGGTTGTGGGCATGCTTCTGAGTCTAATGACAAGTGATTTTTGACAGCTTATTACGCAGTATTTTGTAGTGCTTCGAGGCCTACCCTTACCTCGCAACCATCGACCGTTTCCACCTTTTTTTCAAGTTTCTGTTGATTATCTGTTATGTTACTTCGCTTCGTCTTACTAAAACCTTTCAATCCCTCCGCTCTTTCACTTTCTTTATTCCCTTTCTCCAACAACCATCATCCTCAAACTTCTCGATGTTTTTTCGGTAAATTTTAAAGTATTGAATTACAGCTGCTCGCGAATGAAAATTCGAAACCGTTATCAATCTGTTGCTGCTTTTTATTGATGCTCTGTTCCGAAAAGAGCAGCAGAAGCATAATAAGAAGCCATAACTTTGATGATGATGATGGTGAATCATATTTTTGATTCTTACCGTTTTTTCTGTCCTCAGTTGGCATTGAAAAGCGAGGTCTTGTCATTTGTCATCATGGTCCTGATTCTGTTCTATCCGAACGACCCACCTACCCATAGACCGCCGACCAATCGCAGTCGCACAACCTCCTCCACCTTCCAAACCGTTGGCCATCCTTAATACATTTAACTGAAGTCGTACAATTGCAAAGAAGACACGAGAAGTAGAAAAAGCCCTACGAACACCATTTATCCAATGCCTTTGTCAATATTTGATGCTCTCATCAATTTTCTGCCGAAAGACTCCCGGAGAATCAATTTTGCGCCAATGTGATGAAGATCAAGGGTAGGAGAAGGAGAAAAGAAGAAGGGAGGGAGGTATCTGCAATGGTTCGTTCCCCGCTCGAGCAACATCCACATCAACAACAATAATATAATCAACGAATTTGTTCCAAGCTGTCAAAAAAAAAAAAACAAAAAACAAAAAAAAACAAAAATTGAAGGAAAAATCTGCAACCGCGATATTCGAAAATTATTAATGCTTCAATTTTTCATGGAAATCAAATTGATTTTTTTTATTTTTGGTATTCCTTTTTTGTGCCTTTAGTTTGCTTTGTTGAGAGCTTTCAGAAGTTGTGGTGTTTTTGATGCTCTCGATGTTTTTGATGCTTCTGATGCTTAATGTACCAACGTCGAGGACGATATCCAAGCAATTTATTAAATGCCCGACATCAACTGAACTCTGAGGAGCATTTGAATTGTACGAAGAAGTGAAATGACTGACGACACATAAAAAACCATCAACGACAGCAAACAGCTCAAGAAAAGAACACTCGCAAAGAACTTTAAACAGAGTCAAATGGAAGTAATCTAGAACAGCTTGGATATTGTATAAAATATCAGTGGAAACATCGCTTTAAATGTAGAAAGTACTCTATTACCGATTAAATTATAGATCCATGAATTTTTTAATAAAATAAATGGATTAAAAATAGCTTTAATATACTCTCTTAAGGTTTTTGTATCAATATCACAGAGGATAGAATTCTTCAACATGGCGTTGGTTTAGGACTAAAATATATAAATATAAATTATCTAAAAATACTAAACAGGAGAATGGCACAAGAATTTTCACGTTTCGATGATAATCGTCAATTAACTAGCTCAGGTGTTCGAATCGGGAAAAGGTATCGGAAAAATAAATAACCTGACTAAGAATCGGGCACGTCTTGACGTATATTGAAACAGCAGGTTGACTGTGACAAACGTGACATGATGTGGCACGGGGAAAGAGCTCACCACAAGAAGGACGACGTGACGCTACGCATGGACGTGCCGACATAAAATTGCCGGTCATTTAAGGGCCGTTTAAATGCTGCTCACATCACCTTTGCTTCTCCTTTCAATTCCGCCACCTCCCTTAGCAGGTCCTTTCCCTTTTCGGGATCCTTTTCTGATTTCACTCTCGATTTGGCGCATAGAAATCCAAGTCGTTAGTGCAATCGCTGTTGGAATGACATTGAGGATATTGAAATCCTCTTCGTCCTACATGAAACCTTTTATTGCTTTTTTACTTTTGCTGCAGACGAGAGGAATTTTAAAAAAAACAGATAAGATTTTTAAAATCATGATCGTTGCATGGCTTACTTTATTTTTCTTCATCGAATAGAATCACAATCATGATTAACAAGATCTCTGCGGAAATCTCTGAAGGCATGAATGACAAATAGTTGAATAATTGACGTTGGATACTGGAATTTCAAGGGAGTTTAACACACCTCGAATGAGGGTCACAGTGCGGGTCTCATCACTCATCTTTCGCTCCTCTTCACAAATCTTTTTGTGAGATTCAGTTATGCATGGGATGCACCTGTAATTCCTCGTCCTCGTATTCGTTCTCATTCTTGTCTTCTCACAGATCAGATTCAGCCAAAATGGATTTCCTTTTTATGTCCTATACCTTTTGGTTTTGGTGTTTAGTGGAAATTTCCCACTCCTGGATTTCTTTGTTCTCTGCCGGATTTTTTGTTGTTTCTGCTGTGAAATAAAGAGGATGGATTTAATACTAAACTCTTAAAATTATCCTCACATCACATTACACCCTTCGTCTGCACTGCTCCTTCTGACCTCTGCCAGGTACCATGAACCTTTGAATACGTTCCTATTTCGTAATCCTCCCTGTCGTATTCACGATCTGCCAGTCTCATGTTCGATCATGAATGAGTGACTGTGATGATTGCTCGTGTCGTTGAGTCGCTATCGGGAGACTCTTCACAAACCTTTTTAGGATTACTAAATCCCTCCTTGCATTGTCTGGCTGTAGCTTCTACCAAACAGTTTGACCTGTTTTGCCGTTTATAGAGATCACGGCCTTGAGTTGTGATGCCGCAGACAATTAAATTTGATTCTTTTCTAGGTACAGAAGCCCTACCATGGAAAATAGAATAATCATTTTTTTGTGTGTTGTTTGTGTGCTCGGTTCTTTTTGTCAATCAGGTAAGAAGATTGAAGATTTCTAATGCGATTCGCTGATGATCCTCGTCGCTGCTGATGAGATGTTTGCAGACCTCAGGCTTTTGTACAAATTATGATGAATTTTCTGCACATGTAACACAAAACAAAGATCAACAAAAGCAACTATCCATTCACCCAGAAATCAACAAAGCAACCAATGGTGACCCGCCCGTCATCCATTCTTCATGTCACTCGACCGTGAACGGTTTTCCTTGCCATTTTATACGGTTTCTTGTTGATTTTCGAGGAAAACGTTCCCACGCTCGTCTCTGTGGGCCGATCCTCGATCGGCTCTCCACCGAGAAGCGCGCCAAACCTGCAGCCACACCTGTGCTCGAAACCTGCTGCTGCCAATGACTCACTCGACGCCTGTCTTACCTGGCTTGCGATTATCTCTCGTGCAGATTATTTCCACACTAAAATTAAATATTTACATAGATCGTCTTTCGTCCTTCCTTCCAGCAAACTTCTTGGTCCTAATAAATGATTAATTGAATTTGGCTGCTTGTTCGATTGCGTTTGAAATAGGAAAGTGCAAAGGTAAAGTAGACAAACAGCAGAAGTATCAAGTATCAGAAGAAGCGATCAATGGTTACAGGTTGCTGAAAGATATCGAATTTAATCAGCTTGCTATTGACTAATCTGAAGATAGCGACATTTGGCGGAAGAGCGGGGAAAAAATATGAAATTCGATATCCACAAACGATTCTCTGTTGCTACTAATAGACACGAAGCTATAACAGTTAATTACATTTTTTTCATAGCAAGACATATATTATACTCTCAGGTGTTCACAGTAAAAGGATTTGTGTTGAATTTGAACCCAGAGAAAACTAATATGAGCCAAGATTCAATTTAATTCCCCGAAAATATTCCAATTTGCGAAAAAATAACTTACAATGCAGTTACTAAACGAAACTTTCTTTTAATTAAATCTAGATTAGTTTCGTAATAGTAAAAATAATAATAATCGCCGTTAAAACATGCAGAATACTGCAATTTGGCATAATTGAAATTTTCATAATTTGCAGTTAAAATTAATGAGCAAACTATAAAATAGAAGATCAAAGAAGCAGCAGCAAAAAAGCAATGAAAATCAGGTCAATTTAGTCTCCAGTAAAAATCATAAAACCCAAAATTGAATGGAAACAAACTTTACAGAAATTAAATTAAAATTCAATACAACTTTAGTATAAAATAAACAGTCATAAAAAACCAGCGAAAAACAATCATTAAGAAAGAAGCTTAGAAAGAAAGAAACAAGTAATAAAACAACAGAAAGAAAGTAACACGAAAAGAAGAATTAAAAAAGCACAATGGAATGAAAAGGAAAGAAATAAGAGAAGTAAAGAAAGGAAAGAAATAACAATAAAGATATAAAGAGGAATAAAGAAAAGAAAGCAAGGAAGGAAAGATAGACAAAAAAGGAAGCACAAAAAAGAAAGGAAAAATCAGAGAAGGAAAGAAGAGAAGGAATTCAAGGATAGAATGGCAAAAATAAGTAGTGGCGCAAAAAAGAAAAGAGGAAAGAGATAACAAAGGAAGAAGGAAGAAAGAAGCCTTTGTTTGGACCTGTAATGGACCTTTCCTGACTCGTTCAAAAGTCAAAATTCATCCCGCTCTGTTTCTGCATACAGGCAGAGGCTTGGAGTAAGGCCTTAAGAAACTGTCAGTGTATTTTCAAAACGTCTATAAATACGAAATAAATTTATCATAATGAAGTGAATCTCTTGAAATTCTCTATCCCATTTATTTGCGGTTTGTTTTCTTGTGATTTGTTCTTGATTTTTTTTATTTGCCTGATTTCAATTTCATGATTTCAGTACGTGGATAACTTCGTCAATAAAATAGCTGAAGTGCAAAGTTTGTTCACCGTATTTTTACTTCCTTGTATATAATCGCGAAAAATTTCGATATTGAGATTTTGACGGTAACACACATTTTGACCATTCCTGACGTATGTACGTATTCTCAATAACTCAAAAACGGAGAGACGAAAAAAGTTGAAATTTTGTATTTGAGATTCTTATTAGACGTACTTGTGCACCTACTTTTTTGGATGCAATCGGTTGCGCCAAAAGTACACTTCCCTTGGGGATTTCTCAAATTTCATGCATAACTCAAAACCAAACACCGCCAGACAGTAGACATTCGGTATTCAGCGGTGCTATAGCATCCAAATATATTCTACTTTTTGGCTAAATCGTTAGCGCGACGAGAACACTTTTATCGAAGGATTCTATATTATTCATAACTAAGCTACAAATTTTGTAATTGAAATTATTTCACGCACAAGGAAGTCATGTGTTGGCCACATCAGATATTTTTTTAAGCAAAGCAGCTGCGTAACAAGCATGAAGTAAATAAAACCACTATTATTATTATAGTTCATAACTTCTTCGGGCGAGATTTCATTTTATGACCTCCGACGAACTACGAACTACTTTTTTATGTCACTTTCGGTTTTCCGCAGTATTGATCTCGCTTTCTTGTTAGACTAGAACGGGACTTCGTTCGACTGCACACGAACAAGAATCGTTAACGTCTTTGCGATTGGGAATTATGACACGATTACGAGTTTGTTTTAATGCTTTTCTCCAAGTCCAGTGGATGAAAGTTGATGATTCCCTCTTTCTTCACGAATTATTCCTTTTTTATTTTTTTTCCATATCGTTCGAAGCAGACCCGAATTCAAACGCGCTACCGTATTTCCCAGGGAATCGCTGAATAAATCTGTCGATATTGGCAGATGTCATTCAGATTGGGACGGTCACAATTTTTATAAAACAGTGATGCCAATAAAAATGCTATAAAATTTATGGTTTTTTGTTGCTATTTTATTGTGTCTTTTTCCTTTTACGAGGTTTATTTTGCACAATGAATGGATTTTTTTTTTCTGCTTTTGACTACGCAGCACCGGAAACTGTTTAACGTCGTTCTTATATTCACTCATTATTGTGATTGTTGTTGTTGTTGTTGCACACGACCAGTTATCGCAGAAAAACACAAAACCCTATTTCAAGCCGTGCGAATGAAATAGGAACTAATAAAGTTTTTATTATTATATGCTGCTCCTGCTGTTTTTCTCATCTTCTGCTTTATCTTCGGTTACCTCGGCGTGGATTTAAGGAAGGATGGAAACAATACAAAACTTTTCAAACTAAGTGTTGCGTTTATATAACTGAATCGTTGTGTGTAAAGTCCTTTAGATTGTTGACGAATGGTTCCTCTCCCAAGGCGTATATATTCATGAATATTGTCTCTCGTTGGGCTAGGGATGGTAGAGTGATGAAGGCAGGGACAGAAGAGACTAAATGCTCCCAGTTTCAAAATGCAAACCATAAATCTTCTTCCTTCGCTCCTCTTCCTCGGCTGCCTTTTGTTTCAGCGAAATTTAAATAAAGTGCTTAGGAAAGTGTAGAAAATGTTTGCTCTACGTTAGAATAGATTTTCCATTAAATCGCAGTCGTTAAAAATAATCAAGCGGTAAGCATCAATAAGCGGAAGGAGAAGAAGAAGAGGACGTTTAGGAATTGTTGTATTAGAGTTACAGTGTGATAAACAATTAAGTAAAATGGGTTTTAAGACTATTGAAGGCTTCTCAACGGGAAGAAGAAAGAAAAATTGAAATGTGTTAAACAAGGAAAGGAAGGAAGAAGAAGAAAAGGAAAGGGGGAAAAGAGTCTCGAAAGGGGAAAGAGTCGAAAATAAAACTAAAATCGTATGAAAACCAAAATGTCAATGAAAAGGATTTGAATGAAGGAGAAGAGAGAAAACGGAAATTTCGAAGCCCTTCCCATAATCACCCTGTACGCTCCAGCGACTGATAAATCGCAACGCAGCACCCTAAAATTTATCTTTTCCACCGAAAATCCTCAACACGCAATTTTAATTTTATGCGTTTTTATTTGTTGCTCGCTAAATCATTAATAGCGTCAAACAAAATGCTTCGCATACAACGCAAATCAGCAACCAGCAAGAAACGACACCCGACAACAAAACGTGTCAGAGAATGAATGACGACGAGCGTTCGAATCGCTAAAAAATCATTTCATTGTTTCAATTGTTCATTTACTGTTGCCGAGCATCGTAAAAGTTATTTGACTGGTCGCAAACGCAGCCAAAAGCTATATAAAGCCGCAGCCCAACTCCGAGGACTTCGTTCAGTTCGTGGCCGTCGTCGGTAGCCTGAAATATGTGAATGATTGGATCGACCTCAGGCTGAGTCAACAGTGGATGCGATTGCGAGGTGCAAATGCCATTTTTACTACTGAAAGCGCACTAAAAAATTTAACTGTGCTCTAAAAAAAGAATTAATCCCAGAAAAGGGATCATATACAAAGCCACGGACGCAATTTTCACTCAGGGAGCGATTTGATCCATTCATTCAGTCATTCATTTATTCGTTAAAAGCGAAAATGGGGTAAACGGTTCAGTTTTTAATAGAGGCATAAAACAACTAGGAATAACAATGGCAACATCAACTGTGTTTTATGATCCTGTGACGACGTCAAGCTTCAAGCGTTCGACGCGTTTTCTAGGACAGCCATAAAAATATCTATCGAAATGTGAAAGAGGTGAACTTCCTCGGATTACTCACCAGGGACCGCATGGAGAGAACCATAAAGACCGAAATTTTTACGCATTTCACAGTTTCCGCCTCTTTTATCGAAGCGGTTCATTATAAAGGAGCCATTTGCAAGGACAGTTGGAACCAATCTCACCGAAATCTCGTTAAACTAAATTCTGGAAAAGTTATACTAAGCAAGAGAATTTTCTAAAAGTGTTACCGGGTCTTGCAGATCCTTTGACACACTCTACACTGCAATCAGTGGAGTTTATAAATTCCAGAAATGAGAATTATCGTCCCAAATCAGTCAGTGCCCATTTTCCTCTGTATTCTTAATCTTAAGTCATCATCTTTTGTCAAGCCTTGCGAATTGCGTCGAAGAAGCATCATCAGCTGTGCATTGGACATGGATTAATGCCGTTGTAATTCTCGAAGAAGCTATGCAGCTTCTTAATTATTGGCCGATGATTTTCGATTAACAGAATCTTCTTTTTACTTCTTCATATATTTCAATAATCTCTGAAAGAACTCCGTCTCCTTCTGTCACCTTTTCCATGAGCTCATCATTCTTCCCAAACTCAAGCCATCAAGAATTCAATTAATTTTTTCGGGAAACATTTGTGGGTGTCGAATGTTATTAATTTTGCGACGCTCTTACAATTTGTGGTGTTCGTGTCACTTCGAATTCACTTGACAGGGACTGTCAAGTAACAAAGAGCGACAAATCAAGCAACAAACCGCCCAATCGACCACCCGACAGACCGTACACTGGAACGGCTTCAATCACTTTGTTAAAGTGGTTGCTTTTGTGGAACTGACGGCCGTTGGGAATCCAAATTTGACAGTCGATTGCCATGAGACACGCAAATGGATTCGCTTCGGGCAGCTTTTGAATAGCTCATTCCGCATAGCAACGTCTTTCAAGCCAGGACAGCTCATTCCTGAAATTCTTACTCGAACGGCGTTTAAAGGTACAATTAGGATAAAGGCAGGGGGAACAGGTGATAGAATAGGTATAAATATTTACAATATTACCGGGGAAAAGCGGAAGCAGCTTCGAGTTTAGAACACCAGTTCGTTTATTCAAATGCCGCGGTCAAAGCTAGGTCGCGACATTGCATGACGCGAAACCATTTTGGATGCAACATGGAGACGTCGCCAAAGCTAACTTTATTTTGTGTATCATGCACCACACACAAAGAACCACAGCGAGTGTTGCTTAGGGTCTCCAGGAGGTCTACGGTGAAATACCGTTATGCTCCGTTAAGGATAACGGTGATACTGTCAGAATATTATTTTGTTGGTTCGTTATTGAATTCAACCGCCAGAGTCAAGAACACTCCTCCGCCGCACTTCACCAGGCATCAGTTCGCGGCTGACATGCTCACAACAAACGCCGGAAAAACCAGGACACACACCGAAAAAGAAAAAAAAACTAATAAAGCCATGGAGGGGTTTTGGGTGGTGCGATGTGGGGGTGGTTGTTTAAAGGCTACACGGCGACGTCCCACGGAGCTTCTGCAATTAAATTCTCTGGGTTAATATTTCATTGCGGAAGGCATAAATAATAATTATGGTCATCGGGTTACTGACAACGAAGTCTACTGCTTCCTTGAACACTGCTGCAATCCGTGCTAAATGAGGCTCTGTCTTGTTGGATGGTGCCCCGGGGACGGGCTGGGGAGGGGGGAGCATAGAAAAAACTTAGAGGAAGTTTCTTAAAGACAATTAAAATGTCAGTCACTGTTTTTTACGCCCCCAGCCTCCCTCTCTTTCGCTCTTTCTTCTCTCTCTCTCTCTCTCTCTCTCTCTCTCTCTCTCTCTCTCTTTCTCTCTCTCTCTCTCTCTCTCTCTCTCTTTTTTTCAACTCCCTTCTCCCTTTATAGTTTTTTTATCAACAATCAAAAGCAGCAATAATTCCTTGTTACTGTGACAAGCGTTAAAGCCTCCTCAGATCCGAAATTCTTCCACAGAAAACTGAAATTTATTGGCTGCCAACGGCAAATAGTAAGTCTCCTTCAATCTCTCCTTCCCCCGCCTGCTTCCTTTCCATCCTACACAATTTTTTGTGGATGACTAAAACAAATGTCTAAATAATAGTCAATAAATAAGAGATGACCAAAAAAAATGTCTACAAGTTCTAATTTTCAATAAATACTTGTCAAGGGTGAGAAACTGTAGTTGTTGAATCTTTCAAGGGCGAAAAACGGCTGGGGGTAGAATCCCTCTTAGCAAAGAAGAAGATTCAAGGGACTTATAAGATATTTGGACAATTGAATGGAATGTTTTATGAGTATTGTTTCATCAATAAATAATTCTCGCAATACTGAAAAATATTTCCCAACTCTTCTCTCGAAAGAAGTCTGTGATAAAATTAACAAAAGTAAATTCATTACTGGTCGGTCTTCGTTTCCTTTCGCGATCCAACTTCCCAGAATGACGACACTCGACAAGAACTAAAATAGACTGTATTGACGCCATTCAAAGAAAGTACTTTTGGGCGAGTTTCTCATCTGATTGACAAACAGTTTAGGCCATAATTTGATAACATTGCTACATTGTGTTTGTCCTTCTCGCAGAGCGAAATACATTGAGTGGCGCGCAGTGAAACCCGTCAATAAAGTTAATTACAAAAACTTGGAGCAGAACTCTTTACGATACACACACCGACGTCGTCCGTTCATCCGTCCTAAGTTCTTCAATAACAATAACAATAACGACTCTCGACTCGATAAGTTGTAAGTAGTTCGCCCGTCCCTCCCGCAATCGTCACTGACCAACTTCGCCCTATTTTCTGGATAGTTTTGCAGTCAGCAAGCCGCCAAAAATTTATCAAAAGCTTGAAAACAGGCTCAATTTTAGTTGTTGGTAGATCGGGAACGACGAATAACCGTAAAGGAGGGGAAAATCGTTTGTGAAAGGAGGGAACAATATGGGATTTCGAAAGTTTCTGGTGCGTTTGAAGCCTGTGAATCGAACAGCGGAGGGAGGAGAAAAGTGATTGGATTTTCGTGCCTTCAAAAGTGAATTTATTGACCGAAAACGCAGCGAAGTGGGTAACAAGTGAACGAAATGACGCAACGCCAAATCGATGTGAATTAATGCCATACAGAAAAGGATGCAGACAAGCAAAAGGACATACAGAAACTTAGCGAATGAGTGAATAAATCGGTGAAGTAACGGAAAACTAAAAACCGATCTGATTTTCTTGGGGTTGCGCTGAGGTGAAGCGGTCTCTAAATGGGGACTGAAGCAACAGGAAGCGACAACCGATTGAAAAATTATGAAGCACGCATTCGTCATTCGTTTTCCCTTCGTGTTACTTCGTGCAAATTGCTTTTTCCCGGCTCCTCTTTTACCCAATGGTGCTCTTCGTTATTGTTTCGCTGGAGCAGCGCCAAAACACAAACCGACCAACGAAATATTCACTCGTTCCTTCATTCATTCATTCATTCATAGATTCCTTTGCTGCTTCCCCTTGGCGCAATTCAATTGAAGTTTTCTGTGTGTGTGGGAACAATCAGGATCCGGATGTCTGCTGCTGATTTCCATCGAATTCCCTTCAAAATTAAAATGTTTCTTGTGCACGAGAAGTTTTCCACCAGCGACGTGGCGTCAGATTGTTGCTTGGCGGAGGGCGCTGAGGATTGCGTGTATGCTTGGGGATTTTCTGCTTCATTTTGTTTGTGTGGCAGTCGGTTTCGAATGAAATGAATTTCGTAATAAAGAGCAATAAAAGGACGCATGTATTTCGAGCAAATGCTGCGATTCAGTTGTTGCTGATGCGTGCCAAATGAGGGGGAAAATGGGTCCCCATCATGACACACTGACACACAGTTTCCCTCTCTTTCTCGCCCACCTCATGCCATCCGCGTTCTTCCTCTTCGTTTGCTTATGTTTGCAGTCGATATGACATTCGCAGATGACCCGAGCGGAAAACCCAACAACAACAATAACAACATAATAACATTGGAATTTCTTGTCAGAATTTTCTTTCGATTCAGCAACAAATGCATAAAAGAAGCGGAAAATGAAGAAGGCGAGGTGGAAATGGGAACTTTCAACATTATTCAAGTTTAATAAAACCAACAGAAAATAATCCAATTTCAAGTTCGATCTAATCTACATACTTACGTCCATCTCTCTCTCACTCCGGCCCCTCCCGCCCCTTTTTACTCCTTTTCCCTTACAACTTTGAAAATTTGAATGTAATTTTATTGTTGAAAATTAACTTCGGTTAGAATTTGCATTATTTTGCAATAACAATTTTATTTAAATAAAGTGGAAGAGACATGGATTCGAAGGAGCGAAGCACACGAGGGTTCGAATCTGTCAAATGACCTGCGAAGTGACATGAAAAGAAACGAGAGATGAATAAGAGAGAGGGAAAGAGTGATGCAGAGCTACCGAAAGGAAAGTTAACATGTTTGCTGACATGTTTTAAAATAGAATAGAAAATGCTTTTGACCTTTTTGACTTTTCTAGTGAAAGTGATTTCAAAGTTTCTTTTATCCGTGAAAAACTTTAAAATCGCTCAAAACGCAGTCTATAAGTTAAAACATTATTTTTATGTCGGACTGGTCCAATTTTCAATATGAAACATGTCAGGATGACAAAAACGATACGTGAAATATTTCATCATGCTAACTTAATTCGCTCCGTAATCGTGATTTCCACAGACAGACGGACGCGCATGGCTAAATGGGCTCAAATGCGTTGTAGACGAAAGCACAAGGTGGATATACCCTCATTCCTTCGGATGTTAGACCGTTTTCACACCAAGAGACAAGAGATATTAGACAGTTCTTGTTCATTTTTGAATCTTGTGGCATTTACATTGAGGAGACTAAGGTCTAGAGACTTTTTTACTACTTTAGTGGTGGTCAGTATTGACGTCATGGCATTGCTGCACATGAAATCGTACGAAATCGAGGGTAAATAAGCTATATATTATTTATATACGAAGACAAAATATATAACATACAGAAAACTATAAAGAATTCTTTTTATCCAACTGCTCACTCATGAGTTTCTTTTGTACAAAATTCACTCCGAACTAAAACTTTTGGACTAAGTTTCACTCCGAAGCGTAGAGATTAGAGATTAGAGATTATCTATACTAATATATAAAAGTGATTGTATGTCTGTCTGTCTGTCTGTCTGTTCCCTTTTCACGGCTAAACCGCTGGACCGATCTCGACAAAATTTGGTATGGTCATATTTTGAGGCCTGCCGATGGACATAGGCTACCTATTTTTTTTTAATTCCACCCATAAATGGCCGTGGCAAATTTCTCGGACCGTTCAGGGCTAAGCCGCTGGACCGATTTGGACAAAATTTGGTATGGTCATATTTTGAGGCCTGTCGATGAACATAGAATACCTATTTTTTTAATTCCACCCATAAATCGTCTAAATGGGCGTGGCAAATTGCTCACACTGTTTAGGGCTCAGCCGCTGAACCGATTTGGACAAAATTTGGTGTGGTCATATTTTGAGGCATGCCGATGGACATAGGCTACCTATTTTTTGAATTCCACCCATAAATGGTCTAAATGGGCGTGGCAAATTGCTCAGACTGTTTAGGGCTCAGCCGCTGGACCGATTTGGACAAAATTTTGTATGGTTATATTTTGAGGCCTGCCGATGGACATAGGCTACCTATTTTTTTTTAATTCTACCCATAAATGGGCATGGCAAATTTCTCGGACCGTTCAGAGCTAAGCCGCTGGACCGATTTGGACAAAATTTGGTATGGTCATATTTTGAGGCCTGCCGATGGATATAGGCTACCTATTTTTTTAATTCCACCCATAAATGGGTTTAGGGCTCAGCCGCTGGACCGATTTGGACAAAATTTGGTATGGTCATATTTTGAGGCCTGCCGTTGGAAATAGGCTACCTATTTTTTTTAATTACACGCATAAATGGCCGAAATGGGCGTCGCAAATTGCTCAGGCTGTTCAAGGCTAAGCCGCTGGACCGATTTGGACTAAATTTGGTATGGTCATATTTTGAGGCTTGCCGAAGGACATGGGATACCTATTTTATCTCCACCCCTAAAAGTTCTCTCACTTTGCCCGCTGATCTGCATTGCACAGCCTCTTCCAAAGTTACATCCCAATGGTTATCATTTTCTAATCTTTACAAAACGTTGTATATAAATCCACATTAAGTTAATATCTATCAATAAATACATGATTAAAACATATTCTGTACTTTTTGTTATTTGTTAACTAAAAACATAAACTGCACGCGGACGAAAGCGCGGATACCAGCTAGAGAAAAATAATAATAATATAATTCTCTATATTATATTTATTTATTTATTCATATAAACTATATATATACATTACTTTATAGTTCACTAAATTGTATGTCATAATTAATATAATCAATACTAAGAAAGAAAAGTTAATATCTTTTGCTTTGTTAAACGAATTGAATCACAAAAGTTAACAACAGAATTATTCCGAAGAGGTTCATGTTGTAAATATGAAGGCTTAAATGCAGCGGCTCATAATGTCTGAGAGTACGATGAGGAACATTTATAAAAATGTTATCTAGCAAGTAAGGGCTATCAATAGCTCCATATAACAAACATATGACGAAGGCAGCATTCAACATCTTACGACGATTAACAAGTGATAATAAGTCTATCAATTTTAGACGAGATTCGTAAGGTGGTAAGTTTAAAGATGCATCCCAAGGAAGATGACGCAAAGCAAATAATAAAAACTGCTTTTGAACAGATTTAAGTTCAGCGATATAGCAGGCGAAGTTTGGGCTCCAGACAGGCGAGGCATATTCCAACAATGGTCTAACAAGTGATGTATATAACAGCTTAGTAATGAAGTGATCCTTAAACTTCTTAGCCCACCGTTAGAGATATAATATATTATAGACTTTGCCTCACGAAATGCCTCACGAAGGCAAAAAGGACCCAAAGAGACAAATTAACTCGCGTGTTCTTCTTACCTTTTTATTAGCAAAACAAGAACAACATTTTGTCTCTTGTCTCATTGATGTGAAATGGCCTAACGGATAAAAATTAAGTAAAGTATTACATAAGAACAATTAAAATTATAAGAAATTTGAAATTTATATAATAAGAATAAGAAAAATTCTACCTAAATTCCAATACCTAATTCTAAATTCTAAATTCTAAAACCTAAATAATAATTAGTTGTTCAAAGCCTTATTTAAGTAAAAAATCCAATATATTAAAATGGTAACTACTAAAATAAAATTCAATAAAAAGTTTTAATAAGAAAATTTTTATATAAGAAAAATTCAAACTTAAAATAATATTTGTAAAATATTTTAAATAATAAAATTAAAAATAAGAAAAGTTACAAAATATTAAAAAACCATTAAAACAAAAAAATTGTAAGTAAAAAAATGAAATACCAGAAACATTTTAAATAAAAACAAATAACTTTAAGAAAATTTAAAAATAAGAAATGTTAAAGAAAAGAAACTTCATATAAAAAATTAAAATAAGAAAAGCGTTTGGTTTAAAAACAAAAAAACAATAAAATTAACAATTTTTAAATACGAAAAATACCACATTAAAAAATTCAAAATAAGAAATATTTTAATTAAAATAACCTAAAAGTATTTGCAAAAAGAAAAAAAAAAACGCAATATAAAAAATTTTGAAATTCAAGTTAAATAATTCAATTTTTTCTCATTTCTATGGTTTCTATTCATACAATTTTATTTGTTATTAATAAGTTTTTTTTGTTTCTTGTTTCGTTATTCTTTTTTTCAATCTTCACATTTTATTAGCTTTTATTTGCTTTTATGAATCGATTATTGTTTCTCCTCTCCCACTCACCATTCATCATGAAAAATTAGCTTTTAATTCGGCTTTTGAGAGACTAACCTTCATTTTTCATATCATTAATAAAATCTACCTTTGAAAAAGCAATCAGTAAAAAATTCAATATCTTCACAAAATTAAATTTCTCGAATTTTGCAGCGTTGGTTGCTAAAGAAGATGGCGAAGTGTGAAAGAGGACGGAGATGGGTTGATTGTTTTTAGTAATGTTTAAAGTTACACGATTTTTCACCCCCGCCCCTCCCCATCCTTTTCCTAACAGCCAAGCGAAACTCGCCGTTGCTGGAAAATGATAAGAATTCTTGTGATTTCAGCCTTCTGTTGTTGAGATTATTTCCAATTCGCGGCGTTAAAAATGTTTACTTTGAATTTTTTAATCATCCCATTACAAGTTCTTTCCAAAGTCAAGTTAAATTTAATTAATCCTTGAATTCCTTTTTTGGGCCTTCGAGAGGTTTCCTTAATGACTTGTTCCATCATCAATCATCGAATCTGTCCAAAAATTATAACGAGGCGAATTTAGAAAAGTGATTCATCAAAGTTTTTAAGGAAGGTCGGGGAGGCGACAAAGGAGTCTTCCATTCTAAGCTCTATGTTTGCCTCCTTCTCCATAATTTTTTCTCCATCAGCCTGCCTTTATCCCGCACATTGCCTGACCGTTAAATTAATGATTTCAGTTTTGCCCGAAATTATAATTTCTCTTTGAATTTTGCTTTCTTTCTTTAATAAAGGGCGCCGAATTCTTCAGCTGCTATTCAAATTTATAATATTAAACAACAAGACAATAATAGCAACAACAGCAACGACATGGCTATGGATTAAGTACATTATGACCTGCTTTGTTTGTCTTTATCAATGTCAATTAATGATTCTCAAGCACAAAGGAACAAAAATATCCTTCCTCCAACTTTTCTCGCTCCCTTGCGCTTAATACTAACTTACTTACTCCCGCTCCTTTACTTCCGCTTGCTCCTACTCCTTTTCTTTTTTTTTTCTTCTAATTCTTATGAATTTTCCCTTCATTGCCGTCCCCATTCTTCCCTTTGAAGCTGATAATCTACTATAAAAGAACGGATGTTGTAAATAAACAAACTTTTCTAACTCCTGTTTTGTACACGGAAAAATTCCTGGATGATGATTACTATGAAACCTTATCCGATGTAACGGTATTCGGTGTTATGTAGGGTGTATATAAGAACAGAACAACGCACAACTCAACCCACATTCTGCATTCTACATAGTTTTGTTGCTTTTGAAATGGGAATCATTTAATTTAATTATCCGTCTGTCAGTCTAATTTTAGTCAATTTATATCAATTTGAAGGGTAGGTCTTTTCTCTAACTTTTATTGTTGTTATTCTTCTGGGTTTGGTTGCTGTAACGTCTAACTATAAAATTGGACCGAAAAACAACGTAAAACTTCCTATAGAACGAAAAAATCGCGGTTAAACTTGGTTTTGCGTTATTCTAATTTCTTCGGCCTTTTTTTCTCTCTCTCTCTCTCTCTCTCTCTCTCTCTCTCTCTCTCTCTCTCTCTCTCTATTTCTCTTCGTCCCCTTTTGGTTTTCGTGTTTTCCTCGCCTTCGACATTCTTTCCCTTTCCCATCATCTATTAAATTAACCATAAATAAACCTTAGACTAAGTAACTTCTTCGAAGAAAGTTTTTTAAATGGTATCATCAACGTTTAGCACAAGTGAACAATTTGCATGACATCACAGCAATCACACTTATGTAATTAACATAATTAATAAGTCTTTCAAGAGGACTAAGTTTATTAGTCTTTTACATTGAAAGATATTGCCATAAAGTAATACTTTGGCGGTGATTCTGAAAAAGCTGACCGCTGGCAAAAACGTAAAATTTTTTTGCATTTTTTATTCAAGCAATCTTATAATATTTGGCTGCCTGACAAATGCAAAATAACTTTCAAAAAT
Organism: Thecophora atra; assembly: GCA_937620795.1. Lineage (NCBI taxonomy): Eukaryota > Metazoa > Arthropoda > Insecta > Diptera > Conopidae > Thecophora > Thecophora atra. The sequence continues at coordinate 70,464,285 of OW569397.1, read as the reverse complement.
GTCAGCTACTTTTTAGAACCTAGACAAGCTAAAAACGTGATTTTGAAATGAAAAATTGAGACAATATAAAAATACAAAAAGAAGAGTAGAAAAATTTACTGAGAAAGGGATACGCTTCGCAAAATCTGTGGTCTGTGTCCTTTTTGAAAGATTTCTGCATCGGGGACCCGTCATAAACCATCCGATATCGCAGTATCTGCTTCCACTCAGCAGCAGTCCAACGGAGGCATTGGATTAGAAGTCTTAGAAGAATTACCATTGATGGCTTTCTTCCTGTTGTGCACGGTACACAGTTCGCTACGCACGATACACTGCAACCTGCCACGAGGTTATTTATGCAGGTCTCGATAACCTACTGACATGGAAAGTATGTTTTAAGGGCTCAGGCTCTACGATGGGCTGTGCTATCGGCTGTTGCTGGGCCACCACCGAATCGCGTTGGCAATTAAAGCGGCATCATATGCCATAAACCAGGAGCCACGAACCATGAACAATATTGCCAATAGTGCAAAATTTTTGGCAGTTATGTAATATTTGAGCGTAATGATAATAAATAACGCAGATCATAACGGACTCGTTTGAAAAAGGGTTAAATAGATTAGAGTGTGAAGAGTCGGAAGGTGTGGGGAGGCGGGGAAACGTCTGCAGTTTGAGTGGGTGACGAAGGAAGAAGCGTAACGTACTGCGTCGTTGTGGTTGTCATTTCTACTGTTATAACGTTACACTGTTATTATTGTTGTGATTGCTATTATTGCGTAGCAGCTAAATTCTGAATTCCAATTCGATTCCTTCTACAGGCGCTCCAACAGGAAATACGAGAACGAGGGGTGGCGGACCCTCCTCCGGTGTAGGAAATGACATTGCGTTGGCGCTTGGTGAAAAGTGATGAGAACATTTTTACAGTCATTGTGCTTTCCCGTTTATGGTGACTCTGAGAATTTGCCGGTCTATTTCTATGATAGGAGAAAAAATTAATTAGTTTTCGTGTAGATAAGGATTTTAATTTATTCCCTTTCATCAGCTTTGGAATTACAAATTTAATCAAATATTCAACAGAGTTGAGATAAAATTTAACCGAATTTCAAAGTATTTCACATTCATTCCCTTCAAATTCTGACGGGAAATGGTTTCCATTTCCCTGTAACCCTTTCGAAATGGAACTGCTTTGTAGCCCAAAGCAGTTTTGGCTAGTCTGTCGGTTTTTTGGTTTTTCGGTTTCTTGGCAAAACTGTCATTTACCATTAACGGCATTTGGCCGTCGGTGCTGACTTAGTTTAATGTACGTGCGTCCCCATTTCCGTCCGCAGCCGTGGAATTCTCGATGAGCACCGTTACAAAGCAATTTCAATGTAAACTGCAACCAGTCAGCTCGGTTTTCAGTCGGCAGAGGGACCGGAAGACGAATGTTTCTTGTGTGTGATTGTGGATGCATGCGTGGGAGGAGGAAAAGGGCTAAAGCGATGCTTTGGTCGTCGTCGTTGCGTAGCAGTCAAAATATTGTTGCTGCAGGCAGAAGGATTCAAAGTCAAATGGACCGCAAAGCGGGCGAGCGACCTGCCGCTTTGATGAAAGGCTTACTTTTGGTAATTTGCAATGAGTTCGACGCTCGTATGTCGAATCGCAACTGACTTCGGGTCAGTGTGTGACTTGTGGGACTCGCTTTTGAAGAGTCACTCGGAGAGCGGCAGCTACTGACCGCAAAAAGTGATCCATTGGATGGAATTCAGCTCGTTGGCTAAAGCAGCGTGACTCAGCAACGCACCCTGTAAATCATCATTGTGAACAGACGGTTAAGAAGCAAAACGAAATGTCACCATCATCAACATGAACAAAAGCGAGAACGAAAAGAGTCACCAACAACAGCAACGCCAACTTCTAGCTAACAGCATGCATGCTTGAACGCTTCTTCATACACACATCATGCATTCATCCATTCGCAGCGTGAACTCAAAAGTTAATCCGACTTAAAGTAGAAGTGGTGAGAATGCGGTGTGGAGAGTGTGGCTTGATACGTTGTTAAAAGCACTTCGCTTTACTTTTGCATGTTGAGATCTCGTGAAGCATGTTAAGATCTCAGCGCCGATGGAAGTACAGAGTCAAGGATACAACGAATCCTTTGCCAAACACGATTCACCGGCGCAGGGAGAGAAAAGTGAAAGCAATCACCCACTTTTTCATATTTTCTTGCATATTCATTCCTCCGCCTCCTCTCCCGCTTCTTCCCTTGCGAAATGTATCCAAATATTTAAGGAAAAATAGTCTTAAGATAAACTCCCCACATAAATCATTATTTTATTTTTGTAGTCGTGTTGGTAACCCTTTGAAAACGTAATAAAAACGACAACGGCATACGATGTGTGTATGGGTTTATTGGCGAGGGGAAAGAGCGGGAGGAGGAAAGCGATAGAGAAGCAGAGGAGGGCTAAAAGCATCCTTAAGACTCTGATATTAAATCTGGCAACAAAGGTCACCATCGTCACCACAAAAACTCGGCAAAAAAAAAGAAGCACAAAATAAAATTCACCCACGGGAATATAAATCAAATAAAAATTTTCTAAAATATATAAAAAAAAAAAATAAATCCCATAAAAAGTATTCACAAAAGATTTTAGATTCAACTTCACATTCAGATTTAGATTCAATTTAAGATAAAATATTTTAAATTTATTCCAGTTTTTATTCAATTTTCCACTTTATATCTTCATTCAATTTTTCAAAACAACATTTTAAGTTTTTCTTCCGAACAAAAACAGGCCGTAAAATATCTTTTATGGTCTTTAATTTAATATTCACAGATCAAAGGTTCGATGGGAAAAAGAAATAAACTCCCATTTTTTTTGTTCTCTGTGTAAAAATTTAATATTTTTGTAGTATTAGAAGAAGGAGACGATGTGTTGGGGGTATGCACAGCAAAGTTTTCGGGAAGTTGTGTCACCTTGCTCCCATCAACATCGCCGAACAAAGGGTCATGTATGTGGAGCTCCTGATAAAACGGCAAGTAACGGCGCTGATGAGGAACCCTGCCGATTTGAATGCTTCTCACTAAAAGCTGCCGGAAGAAAAGATGACAGCGATGCGAAGAAGGTCCTTAGAGCTGCCGCTTCCAACTGACAGTTCGGTTTATATTTATAAGGATCACCGAACTTGAATATCGGACCCCCGGGAAACCACAAACAAGATAAACAACAATAAATGTCTAGGCGAAAATCCCGTCTGTCCGAGAAAAATAAGAAATTCCATTATTTTCCTTTTACGTTCCTTTTTCGGTGTTTTTTTCTTTTTTATGCTTCTTCGTAATGGTGCTAAAAATAAGAAGACGAAATGCGATGAGTTGAGTTGAAAAACTTATCCTAGGTTCTATGCAGCGTCTATTCAGCATGTGTTCCGAGGATATAAAAATAAGGAATTCCTAAAATTAGAGTCTCTGTTGGTCTAGCAGTGATTCTGAATGCTTAATATTGTCGCCGAAGAACGCGAGCCGACAATAAACTCCATCCATAATAAAACAACTGAAAATTTCTCGTTCAGCAAGTTTTCACAACAACATCAACGAATACCAAGGCTAAGCGAACTACGAAAACCATGTACAGAATGAAGGCGAAGAAGGTTCGTAGTTGGAGCAGATCGTAAGATAAGCACGGCGACAAACAACACTCCATTCTCGACACAAGTAGCAACGCATGTGTCTGAATAAAAAAGTAGCCCATTACGACCCGAGAATCACACTCGTCATAAAGAGTTTCAAGAAAAAGCAACGAGGGAACAAATAAAATAACATACAAGAGTCAAGAAACCAATTAACGATTTAATAATTGATTTGAAAAGAAAAGTCTTTCCATTGTTCGGCGTTTCATGTCTAAACTCTCGAAAATTGCTTTGAAAAAAGCAACGAAGGAAAAATCTTACTTTTAAGAGAAGATTCCGTACTTCCATAGAAAAAACTAGAGTACTGGCAACTAAAGTTTAGTGGAGTGAATGGCGTTTTGAACACCGAAGTAAACGTCATATTACTTAAATATAAAAATAAAAATATTAAAAATATTTAAAAATTAAATATAATACTGGATAAAAGTTTATTTTCATAAAGTCTGGTGACGAATGGAGTCAATACAGCTTCCAAAATGCGAATAATGGCTTTTTGACAGCGACGGTACATTTTTTTCTTAAATACGGACTGAAATTTTGTTAATTGGAAAAAACTATTGCATTGAAGAGACTGGGAAATAGATAAGTCTTGAAAAACGTTTTATCATGGAACAGAAATGCAAAAAAGACAGAATGAGCCAAAAAAAAGACAAAAAGAAAGGAGAATTGAACAACAATAAAAAAGTAAAATGGAGAAAAAGGACATCTTGGGTCTATAAATGTTGGTTATTTCGGAATCGGAGTACATTTACTGGCTTTCGTGTCCGTGTTCCTCCCTTTGTCCATATAAAACCTCTCTTCAGACCCTTTCAACATTCACATTTTTCATAGAAATTGCATGAAAAATCGGATGCGCATATCGCAGACGCCGACAAAGAAACCGCCAGGCCGACTGAACTTCCGTCGAAGTATCCCTGCAGCTGGAAGCGTGCCCAAACGCCACGTCGCTGGATTCTAATTCCGCCGTGAAGCATCCTGGAGTCGTCCGTAGCACAGCATGCAACGGGAAACAGCGCTGCTTGGTTGCGTTTTCCTGACGTCACAATACCTCAGTTATACGATGAGTCTGGAGCAACTTGTAGTTATTTCCACGCTTCGCCTCATTTAAATCGTGGGTTAATTTTTATTGCCGACTTCATTTGATTATTTTTTAAGCAGCGTAGCGAAAATCATCGCGGGTTTCGTTTCTGTCAAATGATGGAAAAAATTTGAATTGGCAATTTTTTTGTTGGCAGTTGCTTTAATTCAATGCTTTTAAAGGGGAGGGAAGATGCGACAAACATGAAAATTGCTTGCTACGCCTTATTTTTCTGAGATGAGAAACAACCTACGATACATCATCTGTCATTTCAGCAACAACAGCCACGCATTCGTTTGTATATCCATCATCCGTCGAAAAGTCGTTCAGACGCTGGAAACCAGTTGAAAAATATTCGCGTTTTGATTGAGGCTTCAAAATCTGAATTTCAAATCCGCTTAGAGAAGGGACGAAAGAGCTGCCGGATGACAGATTTATGTGAGTGCTGACGAGGACTAAGGAATCAACAATTCTTCGTTGTTGTTGCTGTGTAGGTTTTCCCCCATTTCAAACGCTTCTTCATCAATTTTAAAACCCTGTAAATAACTCATAGAACTCAGTGAACATTGATTTTTTCTAGCATCTCTCAAGAACACGATTTCGGCTTAGTTTTCGGCTGTCTTTTTTGTGGCTTTTTCCTTAAAAGGCGCTTAAATGAAAAGTTTGTGAAAAGTGTGCTGAAAGTTTTCTGCTTGTTATTTGTAAAGGACGAAGAATGAGAAAGGATGGAAGCTGAGGGAGGAAGAAGCGATTTTATTGCCAATGAATGATTTCGCTTTTTATATCCTGCAACAAAAAACAACTTTGGCAACAATCTTTTAAGAAAATGCGACGCGCGAAAATTTTGCGAGTTTCTGCCGCATGATAGCAGATCGTCTTCACCTCCCCTTTCTCAGCTTCCACTCCAGTCATCGCTTTTTGGCAATGTGACTGACTGTGTTATTTTCTTGGTTGATTCTCCGCAGGTTTCCGGCACAAAAGTTTGCAATTCCTCAGCTTCAGACGTTTTGCCACGCACAACAAGCAACGGGTTTAAAAAGAGTTAGAAGCCCCGGAAGAACCTCAGTGACTCAGAAAAGTCGAAATTAATTAATCAAATCAAAGTATTGGGCTTTGTGTTGAGCCGTCGATTGAGGGGGGAAAACAGACAAGGAGCAGCAGTTCGGTTCTTCAAAGAATCGCTATCTGCTGCTTTACAAGCAACCAAAATGTATGCATGCCAATAAGGAAGATTAATAATGGAATCAAAAAACCTTGATTTCTCGATTTTGCCCCCTTTGAATTAACAAAGATTCCAAGCAAGTTCTATTCATGATTATGCGCACTCCTTGGAGTGACATTCTCCTCCTTCTATATAGTATGATCCCTTCTAGCTTTTTCTACATACATATATTAAAAACTTTGTTTCTATTGATTGAATTAGCCATATTTAGGTCGAATAAATTCAACACCTTCTCAGTAGTAAAGGTGTTTAAACTCTTTTTTGGTATTAAGAAAAGGAAGGCGGGCTACTACCAAAAATGCCCTTCATAATTGCTACTAAGTTATAACAACGTTAACTTTACCGTAATCATTTAATTCCGTATTATTATCTGAGATTATGTAAATTTGATGACTTTACAAAATTTCCAACAACTACAGCTGAAGAAGAGGAAGACGTCGGGGCTGGCAGAAAAAAGTAGTTGTTTATTAGTTATTTTTTGTTTTGTTGTATTGTTTGGTCTTACCAAATTTTGTTGTTGGTGACCTCCATCTGTTGGTGGTTGGGTCATCAGTTGATGGGTTGGTCTATCAGCCGTCATTCACCCAACTCCATTGGGTGTGAAGTCTTTGGCATGTCATGCGTGATCAATAACGCCCTCTGCATGACTACTTGTTGTTTCTTTTAATGGCCCCAACCGGAACGCCTCTGAAGTTCCATCAAGTGGCTGTATGCCTCGTCAAAAAGGCTTCCTGCAAAAAGCCACGTATCTAGCGGGAAATGGAGGAAAAAACTCATATCACTAATGATTACAGAAATATTTCAGTTCTTTGTATAAGGTACCAACAACAACAACCAATCATAATAATAATAAATTAACAAGAGACATGAAAATGACAAGAAAATTTAACAACAAGAGACTTTTTACTATAGCAAAAGTTCATGAAACCTTTTTCTAATTTAATGCAACATTATTAACGACTACAGCCACAAAAATAACAACATATTATTATTAACAACATAAGCAGTGATAATAATAGCAAATAAACAACAGAAAAAGCATCATCAAAATTCTCATAGGGTTTCTCTCAGTGCATGTAAGAATATAATTTATGCGTTTAGTACTTATTAAAACATGCTGCTGTGTGCCTTAAGTCTATTTCAGAAAAATTCAAGGCAGATGGGAAGAAAAAAAATTCTGCAGAAAATAAGGAGGGATAGCGAAGAAGCGTTAGAAGATGAAGGTTAAAAAATGCCAGGAAAGGAGACGACAGTTAAGGAAAACTCTAGATTTTCTTCAGTTGTTAATAGAAGCCGTCTAGCACAGCTGTAGGGTATCTCCGCCGCCTATAGTGTCACCTTTCCTCCTTCCCTTCTCTTCAACGATCCATAACTTTCCCATCGGTTGGTCAATGTTTATTATTTTGCGTGTCATTAAAATTAAATGAGCAAAGTTAATGATACAAGAAGACGGTCAAATGAAAGAGGAGGAACAGAGGATAAGAAGACTCTGAGACAGAGAAGCAAACGAGCAACGAGGTCGACACACGGTTGCTGTTCGTGTTGTTGGCTGCTTTGTTAAAAGTCTTTAAGAATGAAGGAGTTTCCAGTAACGCCCATCAATAAACATCTAAAAATAAGAGTACGGGAAGGAGAAAGGGACGAAAAAATTTTTTTTTGGGGGGGGGGGGGTGTGCCACACCGCTGCTGTGGTCATTATTGTAGAACTTTTAATGCTTATTCTTTACTCGACAGGATTTACACTCGAAGAAGAATTCGTGTGCTTCTTTCTTATACCCTCGTCCTTTTCCTTTTATTCGCTCTTCGCCTCTAGCGTTTTTCTTTCTCTTAAAGAAGTCCTTTTCTGTTTTCTTTTCATGTTACTCCTTTTTGTTTTTTTTTAATCAACATTTTAATTAACAGACTTTGTTTGGCATTTGACATGCGTTGATGTTTTTGTTGTTCTTGTTTCTGCTGTTTCCTTTTTTTCTGTCGCTTAATGTTTTCTTCCCAGTACCATTTTGCTTTTTGTATTGCCAAAGGCGCGCCTGACAAACGCACGAACTGAATTGGTTTAATTAATTCAACGAATCCGGAGCGAAATGAATGCAGTCAGTCACTGAGTAACTTGGTTACTGAGTCACTCATTAAATACTCTCGGTGAGTTTTTTGGGATTCATTCAGTGACTCATTTACCCAAATATTAGTCACTGAGATATAAATAACTCAATCTCGGCTACAGTCCTTAAGTTTATTAGTGAAATAGTAAAGTGTTCGGAGCGTGACTCATTCATTCACTCAATCATTGCGTCACCCACTCACTTATCAGGATCAACGTCACTGCAAGCTCGCAGAGTCCCATGAGTGCAGCAAATACTTCCTTTTAACACTTCTCTTTCGCTTCCCGAGACTGCTTATCAACGAGGGGCTGGGAAATACTCCCACCACCGACCATTTGTCACTCTAACCCGGATTATCCTCTGCATTCGTTCGACTTCTGCTCTCTGTTGCTCTCTTGCTGTTTCTTTCTCGTGCCCATTTGTGTTTTATGTCCGAAAACAAAGAAAACAAACATCAGCTCGCTAAGAACATTCTAAGCCATGTTCCTACACAAACTTTTAACAACGTCAACAAAAATAACAACAGCAGAAGCCACACATAAATTATGTTCGTTGTTGTTGCTGTGGTTACACGTCTAAATTTAGTTTAAGTTGAATAAAACTTCAGGACGATGTTCCATTATTTTGTTTCTGTCCTTTGTTTTCTTTTTCTGCAGTCGTCTTTGAGCCCTTAAAGTGTTAATATGCTCTTTTTCAAGGACTTTCAAGACAGCTCCAGACAGATAAGAAGGGGTCTTTGAGATATTTGAATATTATTAAATCAAAATCTTTTTCTTAAAATAATGTATATCAAAAGTGCTTTTGGCAGATAGTAGACAGGATTATGGATCAAGATACGTCGAAGGGAGTGATGAAGGCAGAAAAGCCATATACTCTTACAGAGGGTTTGGATATGCTAGAGCAGAAGTTTAAAGCGGGAAAGAAATAAATCCATGTATAGACAAATCTATAGGGCCACAAATGAAGACTTACGAAAAGAGAATAAAGACATTTGGAGGGGGACAATCCTGGGTTCAACTGCCTACTGTGTGAAAGTGAAAAGCGATAGGGACCGGAACAGCGGTCGGAATCGGGATTGACTTCGGGACAGGGACCGGAACTGAGACTGAGTCTGATACTGCGACTGAGGCTGACAGAGACAAAGAAAGAGACAGCGACAGAGACAGAGACATAGACAACGACAGAGACAGAGACAGAGACTGAGTCTGAGTCTGAGACTAAGCCTGAGACTGAGAGTGATACTGAGACTAAGACTGAGACTAATACTTCGTCTGGGATTGAGACTGGTTTCGACTCGTTGTATTGAAGAAAGAAAAAAGAAGACTGACAATATTAAATATAAGATTATAAAATTGAATTATTATTGAATTAGTTTTTAAATTAATTATTTTCAAAAACTGAAATTATAACTAAACTTATTTTTAGTGTTGATTGAGTGGAAACTGTTTTGTTTCTGCGTTTTTATTTTTCAATCACAAAGTAATTCTTTAAAGGAAATCAGTAAAACGAAGCGGAAATTATTTCTGATTGCAATTTATAAGTTCATTTAATGGAAATTCGATAGCAATCGATTGATTTTGGGTATTTAATTTCTTGGCTTTATTAAATTTTGCTACATTTAATTAGTTGCTCGATGGGATTCGCCGTTGACCTGGAAACGGAACGGCATCCGCGCACTCGATTAGCCAACGGAAGCGAATGCATGGAGATAAACACACACTCAGACACACCAATTACCGCAATATGTATGCAGCAGGGTATTAAAAGCTGGCTCCTTCTCCGCTCTCTGCCATCACGATTGACTTTTGCGGCGTCCGAAATTGAATTCCTCTTTCGTTGACTTCCGCCTAGAGAATGCGGCTGCTTCCGTCTGCTGCTGACCACGCCCATTCAGTGTTCAATTCAATTCAATTCGAATTGATTGCATTTGATAGACGTCGGTTTTGCGATTCTTAACATATTTTGCGGTGTATCCTGCTAATAGATGTCCTTAGTTGAAGGTTGTGAATCTGAAAAAGGTGTCAAAGAGTCGTTGGTAGTGAGATGTTGGTCTATACCAACAACAACAACAACAGCAATGATTTGACTGTTTCTTACTTCATCTTCATTAACTGCACCGAATCAAGCAGCAAACGTGGAAATTGAAAGTTGTCTACTCTGATTATTGCTCAATTTCAGAATAAAACTAAAATTCAAATCAACACGAAAGAAAAAACCCCAAAATGCTAAATAATACTAAAATTTCATTAAGAAATAATCTTTATTGTTTGCTGTATTTTAGAATGCAAAAAATTAATTGTTAAATAAATTTTTCATCGATTCGAGCGTAGAGCAAGTTATTTAGTAAAAAGTTCTTCGCTCCATGAACAAGTATTAATTATGGATAATAAACAGGCTTTAATGCTAATTTATTGTTCTTTAATAGTGAGAATTCGAACTCGATTAAGTTGACGACAATTATACTACATGAAATTAACATTGGCTTGGATTAAAATTCCCCTGCAAACCACTATATCGGCAAAAACTTCTATATAAAAATCTAAATGTTAATAACGAAGTATAACTCCTTCTTTCTTATGTAGATTCACTGTAAACTTTCTAAAACAATTCGATTGAAACCCGAAAAGAGTTGCTGATGTTTGAGTTCACAAATCTCGACGTTGCAATGAAAAAACCTTTGTACATTTAATGGGAAAGTTATGAGTGTGGTCTATCATTCAATTCGTTTCGATTTTCCATTTTCATATAGGAAAATTTCTCGGACTTTTCAAAAAGAATACAATTCTTCTTTCTCTTCATATTTCTATTTTTTTTTTTTTTCCTTTTTTGTATTTTTTCTCTTCCGTTTTGGCCCACCATAGTTTCATTTAAATTTAATCATTTAAAGAATTACAATTTTTATTATACTCTGTTTCGGAACATCATCACGCATCACTTATTTACGTGGCAACGATTATTATTATTATTATAGCCTTTTTTAATTTGTAGGTAATTATGGGTCCCTAATTATGACTCCGACCGACCAATTTTCTAACATCGCGTGAGATTTTGGATAAGATAAATAAAACAATTGACGATAACCACAAAAAGTGGTCATGCCATCGAAATCACTGAATTGTGTAATGTTTTGGGCTTTACAAATTTCACATCTGTCACAAATCACAAAATGACTATGAAATTTAAAATTTTCCACAATTTTTCCATTATAATTAACTTTTCCGAATTTAAAATGAAGTCATACTTACAGCACGTTTTCAGCTAAAACTTGTAGTAAACTCCTTTATATATATAGATCTTAGACTGCCCAGGATCTTGTTGAAAAGATACTCATGATGCTACATAATCTCAAAGCCGTTATATTCGGGAAATAAGACGTTTGAATCAACTCTTATATCGAATATATTCCAATATGTTCAATTATTCGATGATGGTGATTGCTTAGTTTCTATGGCGAAAATAAATAATCGCATCAATATCATGCGTTCGGGGAAACAAACATCACATGATACTGAACAAGGAACTATTGGGAAAGTCAATAGTTTCTTTTGAGAAAATCCCCTCCAGCAACAAGAAAGGGAAAAAGGAACAGAAATCCATCATGGATCAAGCAGAGTTTTCAATGAAGACGTTTTTAAATTACATAGTCCATCTGGTTGATGACTTTATTTTCCTGAAATTACCCGGAGTCTTCCCTCAGAAGAATGGATCGTTGCTGCCGATGGCACAAACAAAGCAGCCTGAGTTGAAAGACAAACAACAACTGACACCTTTTGCTAGTTTAACAAAGTAAATGATGTTGATGGCAACTCTTTCCGATCGAAAACAAAACGTGTCAGCCATCCATGCATGAATCCATTCATACACTGATCCAGTTGTCCGTCCATTTTGGCTTTGCTGGCTTCCCTTTCATCTGTCAGAGGCTCGGCGCTGCTTCGGCTCAAATCTCGCGCTCTCTCGCTCCCTCCGATATGACGGCTGACGAATCCATGACAAGCAGCTGACTCGTGCTGCTCCGAGAGGACGGATCATTTGTAGTCCTTCTAGGAAACAACGGCAACAAACTGATGACCGATGAAAACATTTCCAAAAGCATAAACAATGTTATTGGTGTGCATTGTTGGATTTGGACGACTTTAGATATTTGCATACTGCAACAAAACTTGATTTTTATGATGCTGCATCTTCTGCTCGATAGTCAATGGCTCAAGCATTCCGAAAAATAATCGCAATCGAAGGACGAGGAAGTGTCTAGGTAGCACTTCTGTAAAAGAATGAACAAAGAATGATTCTCTGACGGACTGACAGAGTTAATAAAAGGATTGCTACAGCAGCTGAAGTTCCCATGGAGACGACTGCTGCAAATTGTTATTTATTGTTCGTTGTGGCAGTTCTTTTAATTGATGCCGCGGTTTATTATTGCTGTTGTTGTTGGTGCATTACGTGCACGATTTCATTAAAGTATTCTCGTCCTTGCTTGCAGGATATCCGCCTGTTTTTCGGAGTTTCGCAGCCTGTGCACGTAGAGTATTTGTCATTGCTTCCGGAGGGAGACGCACGCAGGGAGGCCTTCAGCTGTGCCACTTTCGATAAATCGCATTTTATGAATGATAATGAAACCGTCGAGATGGCGGCGACCTGATCGTTCGTTTCGTGTCCTTTCGTCGTGTCATCTGCTGGGCTGCGCTGCCATCGAAGCGAAGGCGGTGCCATTGCCGAAGATGGTGCCAGCTGATTTAATGTAGTCGCAGTTATTAAAATACGACGATCACAGCATGAAATCATCTTTCCTCGCTTCACGTCGGATTTTGCTGTAGTAAATGCGTGTATTTAATTTTCTCTCTCTCTCTCTCTCTCTCTCTCTCGCACCGTCGCTTCCTCTGCACGGTCTGCTCTCTTGATTCCTGTTCCTCACTACGATTTGTGTGTTTCTGTGTCATTGCGGTGACCTTCTTGAGTGCCCCTTCATAAATTTTATTCATATTTCTTTCGTTCCTGTTCTACTGCTGCTATTTTTGTCCATATTCAGCTACCGGCACCGGCTTTAATTGTGCCCTCTGCTCTGTTATCGATCCGTGCTTCGTACCTTCATAAGTACACAAAGTTTATCATGTGGTACCACGGTCGGTGCTCCGAGTTTCCTGGGCTTAGCAACAGCACTAAATTACCGTGTCCTTTGTGAAGTTCGCTTGAACAGCTGTTCGGCAAGTTTTCAAGGGCAACCGGCATTCCTTTCCTCACTCTTGTCCTCATCTTAAACCTCCTTTCTCCCGCATGCTTACCCTGTGTTTCCTTTAGTAGGTCTTTAAATCAACCCCGATCGACATCCCGAGTTTATTGTATGCATGCCTGTATTCCCAAACGGTATTGTTTCATCTTCTCTCTTCGTCCTTTCATACGTTGCGTTTTTTACATTATTAAAATAGCCTTTTGTTGTTCTTCGCTGATGTAATTAATGAATTTCATGCTTCAACTTCATTTGACCGAGTGGAATTCTTTGTAAAATTACTGTTTTTGGATGGTTGAGGGAATGTAGAGGGGAAGGAGGAATGGATGACGAAAGTTCAGTTATAGAAATTTCACTTATTAATTAGAAGGAAGAATTTTTAAGAGAACTTTTCAAATTTTACAGGGAATGTTTCAATTTTTTTCAAAATAATTATTATTATTTAAAGTTCTTTTTTTCTGCACAAAAACGCTTAATAATAATCCTTCATTTCTATTTCATTAATTTTACAATGCAATACAATAAAATGTCATTATTCTCTCGTTTTTCGCTCCTTCTCTGGTCAAATATTTATTTTTTTTCCCCAAGAATTATTTTTATATGAGTTTTTAAATATCAGACTTGCACAGTCTTTCGGCAAATTATTTCAAATTATACTTGTATAATAATATTATGAATTGGCATTATTATAAATTCAAGTTTTTTAGTTGTTTTATGGTTTATTGCCTAATGATGCAACATCACGTTTTTATTGAGTAAAGTTAAGCAATCATTCGCGTTAATAATTTGAACTATACTAAATCAAAGTACGGTGACGTCTTCCTCCACTCTGCTTCTTCTTTTTATCGAGAACAACTACAAAACTGGTCAGAAAACATGCTCAAAAAACGATGCGTTGTCAAATTGCGTCGCCAGTCACTTGAAGATCCTTCATCCGGACTTATCGACGAGTGGTTTCGTGGTCGCTTTTCCTCCCGTTCCAAGAACCCTCCCACCTTTGACAGGCCGTTTTCCGGGCATCCCTTGCTTCGTCGTGGCACTCGATTCAAGGGTCATCGTCGAACTTCGCCTAACGACGCACGAGCATCCTTTTTGTACAACGTCATCGAGCCAAGCAGCCGAATAATCATCGGCAGGCTTCAGATGGATTTCCGAATAAGGGGCCGACATCCGGTACGATGAATGGCGGTGACGTTTGTCATTGTTATTGCGTTTTTTTGTGTTTGTCTGTCGCCCCGACGATGGCCTGAGCAAATATTTTGCAACGTTTGACACGACAAACAAAAGACAGGCAATTGCTTGAAATCCACAAAATTACATGAGATCAATTTGTCGGGGTGACGTGGCATTATTTGTGCAGCAACGGAAAGAGGTCAGAAACCAGCAGAAGCGATGAACAGCCAAGCACCAAAAACAACGGGAGAAAGATCAGCTGAAAGTCCATTCGAAGGGGTCTAAAACGATACCCCTTCCCCTTTTCCAACTAATGGAACGTACTATGGTCCTCGGTAAGTGGAATCAGTGGATAGAATTTCAGTAACTGATTAAACTCCTACAAAAACAAACTGTTACCAAGAAAAAGTAGAAAAAGGACCAAGAACAAAGACCAACTACACTGATCAGAAAAAAGAACAAACAAAAGGAGGTCTGAAACATACATAGGACTGAAAGGAGTGATTTTGATCTCACATCCGATCCAGAAAATAATTAAATTTCCAGGGACCTCGCTCATTAGTTCAGCCCTTGGGCCACTCCACAATATCACCCATCCTACCACTCACATTACTACATTTAAATATGGACCAAATGAACCTCGATGTCGGCCATCACATGCACTCAGCCGTGGAATTCATACTCGGCGTCGGTTCGGCAAACCGCAATGAAATTATAACCAGTGCCAAGTTTGACAGGTCATTCGTAACTGTTACAGTTGCTGCTGTGTTTCTTCTTCCTCTCGTTTCTATCACTTCTGGTCGTTTTTATTGTTGGTTGTCCTGGGCATTGTTCATCGCATTGTTTTCATTCGTTTGATATGTTTATGAGATTGCAGACCGTAACGAAACTCTGTGTACTCTTTCTAAAGATTTTTTTTTTTGTTTGGTTTCCCCCGGCATTCTGCAGTCGATGAACGCCTCTTCATACAACCTCTTTTTAATTCTTTGATTTGCAATGGTATTATTTTTGAGCTGTTTGCGGATTTTATTTACTTGCTTTTAGTTTGCTACATGTTGGTATACAGTCGTACGTATAATGGATATTTTCCACAGATTTTGCATTACAGTTATGAGCCTTTTTTTTTGCTTTAATGCTTAGCAGTTTTATATAGATTTTCGGAAATCGACTCAAAAGATGCTGTTTTCAGAGCAGAGCATAAGGAGTCTTTACTTATCTCCCTTATACCTATTTTTTAGTTTACAGTGGTTGAATTTTTACAGATTTTGCAAAAAAGTGTCAGAGAGAGAAGGACGCAAAGCAGAAGAGCGAACGATTGTCATTTTCTGTTGTCACATAAAACGGGGAATCAATACAAAAGGATTCTCTGTTATGGTAATGGGTCGCTCTGTGAAGGATGGAATACTTCCCCACCTTAAACATCTTCTTTTGTACTTTTATTCACCCAACTCACATGTCTTATTTCCGAAACGTGCATTGCATTTTTCACCGCAAAGATTTTTGTATAATTTTTTACTTTTTTTTTCTTTGTTGTTGTCAATTTTTTGTATTTGGCATTTTTCACTCGCTTCGGTATTCATTCGGATTCAAGAAGATTTCTTTTCAGCGTTGCTCTCTGCATGGCATTAAAATAAACCCTTTGAAAAATATTGCTTGTCACTGAAAAGGACCTTCGCTCCGCCCCATCACCCGCAGCGCACGCATCCGGCAGTCCGTGTCATCAGACTAACAACAAAAACGCAGCCTCACAGCCGCCAAACAACACACAAGCAGCCAATCCTATAAACATCTAGTCGCTGTCAATTCCCCCGTTAAACATTTCCCTCTGCTGTCATGCAAAATTTTCGCAACTTATTTTGCCGCTAATGGATGACGCGTACAAGCGACGCATAACAAAATTTTGCAGCCCTTTGAAGCTGCTGTTGGGCCTAATATAGGCAACATACTCACAAACACCGCTGACTCCTTCGTACTCATATACTCCATTCCACTTACGTCTTTCTCCACCCCCTCAGTAAATCCTCTTTACAACTTTAAAACGGTGACCCTTATACGTCGATGAGGGCCGAAACCAAAGAAAATAAAATATAGTACAAATTTTTAAAGGAAAAGAAGAAGCTGTTGTGGAGTACAGCCGAAAGCCAACCAACGGCGAGCAGAAAGGCCACGCATCCCTCTGTATACCACAAAATGTTATCAAAATCTAATATTTTATGATAAATCAATAACTTTATTGACTCGAGTTTAAATAACACAAAAATTAAAACTACGTTAGATAGTTTCCTGAGGAGCGATGGGAAAAGTGGCAGTTCGTAGAATTAAAGGTAATTAGGGGAGATCTTGCAGCTGTCAGAGACCCGATGATTGTTCGACAGAAGTATCTGGATGATTCTTCTGCGAGTATCTTGATGGAACTGGTCAGAAACTTTCATCACCATACTCGGTTTTTCGAGTGCGTAGATAGATAGAATTCGCACAGCAAGGGCATTAATAAATTGATCGTACATAGATGGGTATCGTAGATAGATGAGGATGTTGGACCAATGGTTTTTCGTAGATCAACTGATTTCGTAGAGGAATTCTTTCATCAATCGAGTCCACCAATCGTTGGTTTTCGTGGAAAGATGAGGTACATAGATGGGTCCTGTTCAGCAAAGGACTCCATAGATCCTCGGTATTCGTATGTCAATGGAATCCGTAGAGTTGTAAGCGGAATTTGTAGAACAATGGAATGTGTAGATCGATTAGTGTCGTAGGTTCATTTCGTTCGTATATCGTTAGACTTCGTAGATAGATTAAGTTTATAGATCGCTAGGACAAGGGTTGCCTTTATATACGAAACATTGGGATGTATATGATTAAGTTGATCGTTCAAATCATTTATTTGTTTAATTTATTCACAATTTTCGCTAATAAATGTGATTGGCATTAGTTAATGCCGCTAACATAAACATTTTTTGTTTATTTTATCATTTTTATGATTGTTGTATTGATTTTAGGACTTTCTGTGGGTTTTCGCAGCTACTTTCTCCCCATTTTCGCCTCCTCCTTTCGATTATTCCATGTTGAGCGGACGATTAATCATTAATAATCGTTAATTAAATTTCGAAAGCAATAATTAACGCTTCGTGGCTGATGTCAACATCTGCGGTCGCGGTGCGAGACTCCCTTTTTGGGGGCTCCTGGTAATCCACATCCATGCGATGACATGTTTGTTTTCCCCTCACAATCGTTGCGCTTCGTACCGTCGCCGATTTATCGACCCATTGCTGTTTATCCATTAATCATTTGTTATTTAACGATAAAACATTTTAAAAAAGTTGTTGAGTTCTCTTTGTTTGTTTGGTTGTGTTTTTGTTATTTTTCCGTTTTTTACGGGTTTTGTCTTATTCCTCCTTTTCAACTTCCTTTTTTAGTGTGTTAAATGTTTGTGGAAATGTAATGATTTTTGCTATATAAAATTGGCTTTTCTTTTCACTTGCAAATGATGATTATTTTTGAGGATTCTTTTCACACGGTGGTAATCGAAAAGGTAATTCATAAAGTGAATGGCAAAAAAACGCTATAGTAACGCCTTCATATTGAATAAGAAAAACAGTTTTTGTTCTTGTTTTTCTTCTTCTTTAATCATTTTTTGGGATTTCATACATTTTTTTCTACAGCTCAATTTAGTTCTAAATTAATATTCTGTTTTTTTTTTTGATAATTTTTGAATTTCCCTTTGTTTTTAGGTTTGTTTACAAAAAAATACGTCTGACCTTCGAAAACTCTTATTTCCAAATAAACGCGGGTTTTTATTGATCACCTTCACCTTCACCACGGTCGGTCGCACCTTAGACCCGTATCTGGTGTAAGCCGTTACGGGTGTCGGTCTTCGGGACGAATTTTATCTTGTCTCTGTACGCCTCTCCGCAGAAAGGAAGTGGCAGAAATTCAATATAAATTTCCAACTAAAGGAAAACCGAAAAAAAACTAATAGAACGGAAAATGTTTGTACGCAAAACGCTTTTACTTTTTCAACTACGAACAACAAGACGACTTTTGCAGTCGTTGCCGCACTGCGTTATCGTCTATTTGCATAAGAATAGCGGGACCCAGGTGCTTTTTTGCGCCTGCCTCTGATTCTGTTTGCTCAGCGCGCCCTCTATAAATATTGAAGCATTAAAGCAGGGGCCTCTTTCAAGTCAGGATCAAAGGCTGCCGAGGCGACAACTGCGATAGCGAGAGCAACAGCGACAGCGGTAGAGGCAGCGGCGACGTGGCGGCGGCGGCGTTGGCGTCAGTTCATTCGCTTTGCTTCGCTTTGGTTGATGCTGAAGTGAGTTTCGTTTATTAATATTTACCTCAGCCGCACGATATGAAGTCGATAAGCGTTTGGCTGAAGACCGAAGCAACAAACTGTTATAATTATGTGTAATTATTATAGAATGAAGTCGGAAAAGGGTGGGTTGCGGTGGCTCTCGCAGCGCCACAGACGCCCAAGGATCGGCTGCCATTAGACGAAGTGGAAAACAGAATTCGCTGCGCTCAGCGAGCAAACGAAACGAATTTCTAATGAAATGAATGAATTCGATGCCTGAATGAAGAAGGGTGAAGAAAGGAGGGAAAGCAATCGACTTTCGGTTCGAAAAAAAGGCGCCGGCGAAAGGAACGGAAATGGAAATACCATACGATATTATTGTGCTTTACTTCCCGTTATTTATTTAAGGTTTATTTCCTTTTTGTTGGTTTCGATTTATTTGTTTGCTGACTATTTTTTTACTTTGAATGCTTTGAAATGTGAAAGCAAAAACTCTTCTCAATCCTCTTTAGCCTAAGTGCATAAGTGAATTAAAATTGTGTGCTCTAATTTCGTATTAATTTTGGGAAAATCCAATGTGTACATTTCCAAGCGGCTGCATTTAATGCACTTCTGTTCATGTTTGCGTTCCTCGGCAGTTTGCGACGACAGCAGCAGCGACGACAGCAGCAGGGACGACTGCGTAGATTGCAATTTGTTCTTCGAATATTTTTTTTGTTCGTAAAAGCCGAGGAACGGTTGTACATTGTGTCGCCTTGTTGTGTTTTTTGGTTTTGTGGGATTTTTTATGTGGTTGTAAACGGAATGGATCCTTAACATGCATGGAACACGAAAGCACAAACAAAGCAACGCACCAACTAAGCAACAAACACCTGAAGCGAGTCCCGAAGTAATCTTTGCTCGTTCGTGCAAGTTTCGTGGACGTTTCGGCGGATTGAGTGTGTTCTATGCAGAAACAGAAGTGCGACGCAGTCAGCAAAATTTTGCTGTTGCCATCCCAGTGGTAAAGATCATTATGACATCATCGGTGATTTCTTGATGATTTTGTGCCGCGAACCCATTCGCTAGTGGATGATTTTACGCATTACATTCACACGTGCGTGTCTTAGCCTCCGTAAGTACTTACAAAGTAAGCGACAGCAAATGATTTGATGGAACACCTTCGCTTTCCCCTTATCTTGTCATGAGGAAGAAATCTGTTCATTCGAGTGGGCTAAAACTTTTAGACTAAAAGTATGCAAACTAAATTTCAAAAGCGATCTCTTTTTTATGTTATTAATAAAATTTTATTGTATGAACATTGAAATTTATTGTAATTAATAACTTTCCTATATTTGCGAATTCGATATGTTTGACTTTCTTCTCAGGCACTCATTACGAAAGTGTCTTCCTTTGTAGTTCTTAAAGCATTTCCTTATGTCAGATACGTAATTTTCTGAAATCGATTTCAAAAAGAAGATTATCCTTTTATCATAATTATGACTTCCATACATTTTACTAACTTCAAAAACACGTGTTCACTCATTCACAATTTATCCACATTTATTACTTACACGTATATAAAGCCGAAAATAAACGAAGTATCAAAATTATATCATGAATTCATAACTGCGCATATTGGCTTCGCATTCGCTCCTCATTACATTGTAAGCGAAATAGTAAGTAGTCACATTTCCTACTTTTTTGTATCACTTTTCGCTTACATTTCAAGTACTTTGCATTTATGCAAACCATCATCATATGCTCTTCGATGATTTTCAAAGCACTTTCAATTTTCTACTAGCAGCTGCGATGTTAATGATGATTCTTGTTGCTCTCCTGCATATACAAACACATGCTCAATTGCAGAGCGAAGAGAGCTGGCTGCTTAGTATCACGGTTTAATTGCGAATGGACACTCTGCGGCTGTCTCGCTCACACTCATTTCCTCTGCATCTTGCTAGGTCAAACTGGTTCCGTGTTTACTTCTATCTTTGAAGTCGAGCTTTGATCTGAATTCGAATTGGAAAAGCAATAAATGTGCTCTAATAAGTTGCCCCAAAAAACTAATAAACAGCGAAAAAAAAAGCGACAAAACCAAAAAAAATATCGAAAAATTAATGACTTCGACGACGACGAGTTTGTCTACTTCTGACTAAAGAAGAGAATCGTCAGCATCATCATTATGATCATCGTCCTAACTATCATCATTGCTATTATTAAGTTCTACTCTGAGATGTCGTTAATGCATTATTAATGATCCAAACTTTAGTGATTTTTATTTGATTTGCTTTGTGTGCTGTATTTTAATGTTTGTTTCTTATTTCGTGCGTGATCAATTCGAATAAGAAAGCAAACATAAACAAACAACAATTGCCATAAATTGTAATAAATAAACAGAAAAAACCATAAACGAACTTCTCCAACGAACGAACAACGAAACTTCAATCAGCAAACTTTATTTACGCTGAGAATCACCAAGTAACGACGACGACGACGGTGACAGCGACAGCGAAGCCGATGCCAACAGACGAACGAACACCAACAACGACTGAACGCCGAAGCAGCTGATCAAGGAAAATCTTTTGCAGAAACTTTTTCTGTGGGATTTCGCTATTATTTTGGAACTCATAGGAAAAACAAAGCACCATGAAAGTGAAGAAGGAAAACGAAGATTAGAAAGAAGAAGATAACAAATTAAACAACTATTATTACATGTAAAGAAAAAATATATAAGAAAGCCACGACGGCGGAAGCCAAAAAGGAATTTTAACTGTTGCTTGTGTTCGTTAATGTTTTTGTTGGTCCTATTGGACTTCACTTCCTACAATCGCCTGAGTGACCCTTTATCCGGCGCAAGCTCTGTTTTTTCCCTTTCTGCCTGTCTGAAAACTTGTTTTAAAAACCCAGAAGTTTCCATCGGAAACTTTGTAGCTATTTTAAAGCTGATCAGCCATCAACAACAACAACAACAACAACAGAAAACTGTTGACAGAAAAAACCCAAAACTTGTTATTGTTTTGTCCACTTTTGTCCCGTTCTTGGGGAAAACTTCCTGTTCTTATTAAACTTTAATGATTAAAGTAACAAAGTAAACGAAGTGTTCAAGTGGAGTCGTGGTGAAAAGGCTAAAAAGAGGCGTGAAGAAACTGATTTAATTTAGATCGATCGAAGTTTCTTGTGATGTTGCAAACGTTAAGGTTTTTCTTCTGGGTTTTTCCATGTCTCCTTTTCCCCTCTGCTCCTCGCTGAAGTGTGTTGAAATAAACGATAAAGAACTGCACTAAATAAAAATTATATAAATGACAAACAAAGGAAAACATGTCAAAGGAACTGGAGTAAAATACGAGAGAAAGAAGAATTTGATGAAATCGGATTGCTTTTTTCTTGGTTTTGTCCGTGATGGACACAGAGAATTTAGAAAAAACTTGGAGTTTGGAAGAGAAAAGCATATTTCAAGATAATCTTGACATGTGCAAATATGTGTTCGCATATCGCAATGGACTGCAATCGATTGTCGTCGGCGACAGCAACAGAGACGAATTGACAAACAAGTCGCTCCACCAGGAAGATGAGTGAACCGTCGTCCGCTTCGAACTATACCACGGTAAATTACACGACATTTCATTGTCTTCGCCTGAAGGAGTTCTGCATCACTTTTCCTCACTTCGCTTCCCATCCCATTTGTTGGAGCCGCCATGTTATTTCTTTAATTTTACAATTAATAATACAGCAAAAGAAGAACGAAAACTCTGTATAATTATTAGGACAAAACTGAACCTGTTGCTCCTTAGTGATCCAAATCATTTTACGTAGTTTTGGGGCGACGAGGACAAAAACAACAACATCAAAGAGTCGAACAAAAACATGTAAACGCCAGCAGCGGCAAAACGTTGCTTGATCATAGACTTCGTAGACCTTTCAAATAGAAACTCGCCGCACCAGAGAACAACACAAAAACTCGAACAACGTACAATTACGAACTAGAAACGAAGTTGCTGGAACGATTACGCCGATTATTGTAAAAATGTACACTAGAAACTCAATTATATCAACTTTGCCGAATGTTGCCGAGTAGTTTTCTTATTAGAAGTGCAAAGAAGTGTGGTTAATATAATCCAGACTGTGATGTCATATGCGTATCATATGCGTAAGTCATAGAAACTGTGCCGAAAATTGCCGACTGAATTTATGTCTCACTTATAAAAAGAGCCGGTTAACATAACCGAGACTGTGGTGCAAGTATTGAAAGGTGGAGTGTTGCGTAAAACAGAAGCGTGAACAGAAAATTATAAGATTAAGCATTACGTATTCATATTTTTTTTTTGTTTTATACATATTCGTTTGTATTGAGTTTTTTCCGATATTTTTCTATTAGATGTTCGCTTTCACGTATCACAACCGAAACGTAATCATTTCAAGCATTACAGTTTCTTCTGTCTTTTCTAGGTTATGTAATGCAATGTATCAAGCATAAAATCCGATATTTATTAAATATAATGCTTGCGAAGGGTACGCAGAAGATGAACAAACAAAACATGCAAAATAATAATTGAAAAAGGTAAATAATTCTCTAATCTCGTATTTAGTATTTGTATTTATATTTCGGAAAAGGGGGAAAAACGACGATTACGTCCAAATGTGACTTGAAGCAAATGTAATATAAATTTAATGGCTTCTGTTTTCGTTTTGTTCTTGTTATTATATTTTCCAGAGGAGCTTAAAATGTTTCCTTTTGTTGTTGTTGTTGTGGTTACTGTCTTTTTTCCGCACTCGACCATAAAGAGGACGGAATTAGCAATTGCCGTTGGAGCTTATCACGTCTCCGTTATCTGAGTGATGCTCTGACGCGACTTTTGTACGCGTGGCTCTGTTGTTGTTGTTGTCGCTGAGGCTGGCTTCATTATTGCTGTGATTCTACGCAGTCACATGCAAGTCTCGAGTCTCACTTGCATTGAAGTGTCGCCAAAAAATCACGAATGCAAGGAGCAAAAAGCAACTACCGAGCAAATACAACAAAACAGACGCTATAAGGATCAATAAAGAAGCTCAGACGTGCGCGGTTGAGCCGAGTTCTTATCACAGCAGCTGCTGCCTTCGGCCGCTTATCGCGGGGCCTCAATAAAGTCTCTCTGTCTTATCGCTGCCTCAAATGCGCGCCTCTCCAGCGCTGCGCTGTGCACCGACGAACAACAACGACTCCCTTTGTTCGGGCAGATGTACCGCTTCTGCACGCACCCTCACCTCCCACAGACAATCTTTCTCATTAAGACACTAAGCAAACGAAAGCAGCCATGGATTTCAGTACTCAGAGCGCGATCGGTTGTCATTAAATCGAGAGAGAAAGAGAGCGAAAACATGATTTGGTGAAAATATGAAATTGTGTGGAATTGAGGGGAGTCGGTTGAAGGTGGGAAGAAGAAAAAAGATTCACGTATTTCTATGGAGCATTAAAGAACGCAAATAACCTTCAATCCTTCATCCACAATTTACTTCAGCTTATTTTATCATATTCTTTATTATTATTTTTTTGCTTCTTAATTTTTTTTATTGTATTTATATTAATTCACGCTTCGAACAATAAAAAGTATTCAGAAACATTAAAAGCGCTTTTAACCTTTAATAAATCAAGTGTCTTTAATTGTGTTCGTATTTTTGTTCGATCTTTCGTATTTCCAGTTTGCGTTTGCTCTTTTTTATCGTTAGACAAATCGTTCATACAAAAAGTGCCGATAACTCAAATGCAAAGGCGAAATTAAAGTAGTATAATTTAAATAATTCATGTTTATTACTTGAAGTGATACAGAGCAAAATGCCAACAACAACAACGAGCATTCATTAAAGTCTACGACGAGAAACTCTTCGGTCCGTCGGCGGATGGATTCGAAGTGCGGCTGACGAGCCGAGAGCGCGAGCTAGCTAGAGTGGAGATCGGCCGTCGGCCGGAGCGCGATAACATTAAACAATTTAGTTTAATTGCTATTTTTAAGTTGTGGTCAATTATTGTGTTTGTTCTCGGCTTCAGAATCGAGTCAGCAAGTCACCGAGTCGCCAAGGCGGCCAGGGGCGGCTGTGGGATCCTTTCGTGGGGCCCTAAACAGATGAACCATAAAGAAGATATTTCGAATTATTATGGAAATTATAAAATATAAAAATTTATCCCCCTCGCCGCTTTTCAGCTTCTGGCTGAGCTTCACGAATTTCATTGATGTCCTTGCGAGGACTTTCAAAACAATTCGAAGGCGGTCAACGGTGTTCGGTGCCTTTGAAACCCCTGCAGAAGTCCTTTCGACGATTGCCGAAAGTCTTTTTCAGACTTCGACGCCTCTGATCGATGGCATCATCGGCATCAATTGCTCGTTGTAGGTTATTCAACAACACAAATTGCCACAAAACGCAAATTGCTGAGTAGATGCGAGAAACTTGCTTCGATAATAAAGCTCATTGCGCGACCAAATCAGCTGATGACCCATTGAACACCTGTTTAAAGTTTCGCTGAGTGAATCTCCATTTTTGCAACATTCGGAATCTTCTTTTGGCTGTTGATTGCTGTCACATCCAATAAAATACTGGTTTGGAATTAAGCAATTTGTAGGATGTAAATCGACTATGAAGTCGAAGTCTGAAGACGGACGTATTGGGCATTCCCTTTCGTGATCCGCTTCTCTTCCATCCAATTTCAATGATCTCCTCAATTTGACTCGATTCGCGTCTGTTTTTTCTTAATTATTTGTATTTTTGTGGATTTTTGTTTCGTTTTCGTTTTTCTCGATCGTTGAAAAGCCGTTTTTATCTTGTTGAACGCTTGGCCGTTGTTTTGTGTTAATTTATAACTAAAAATAGCAAGTAAATTAAACAAATTTATCCAATCAGCTTTTACATGTGCACACAAAGTTCTTTTATTCTGTTTACATGAGATTTTTTCCCCTTTTTCGTTATAAATTTTGTAATCATTTATCATTTCAGTGTTTGCTTCGTTTCTTTCCATAGTTTCACTTAAATTTGGCCCCTTTTTGCTGAGATTTATTTTTATTTTTTTTTCTCTTTTATTAAATGAACATTTCATTTTGTATTGCACCATTCCCCCAAATTTAATTTGAATTTTATTTAACAATTAATTTATGTTTTTTTAAGAAATTAAACACAATTATTTGCTTGAAAAAACAACAAAAAAATTGTGTAAAAAAACATGCAAATAAAATAAAATACCAGTCTAGAAATGCTACACCGTGAAACCCACACGCGCATCCCATTGGTAAGACTCTTCGTTTCTTTTTGTAAAACAAGTGTCCGCAAAAAATGCGCATCCTGCTCGCACCAAAAAGAAATGAGCGCCTAAAAACCAATACAGCGAAACAACTTCGAAATTTCGAAAGTTCACACCAAGTGGTAAATTGCTACCACATTTTACTATTCTTTTTCTTTTCGTGATCTATCACTCTCTTTATACCTATTACCCCATAATTTCAATTATTAAATTTAAGTACGAATTCGTGCTTTCATTTTTTACTTGCTTATGCAGATGAATAGAAAACGCGCCTGGACTATAAAAACAAACAAAAAAAAACACTTGGTGATGAATCCTTCTGTGGGGTTATTACTGAATAATGTAAACCTATAATTTATCAATTCCTTGTGAACCAGTTTTCCTTGAAGAACATTACCTTACGAGCTACAAATACAAGAATTGAATTTATTTAATTAAAATCGGTTTTTACAATTATTATGTGCTCCCACGTTGAGCTATCCTCTCCCACATCACAGTCTAGCACGCTATCCTATTGGGCAACAGAAATAAGTTGCCGGCGCCGAAATATGAGTTTTTTAGGAGAATGATTCGCTTTCATTCTCGCTTGTCCTTCCCGACCCTCACCATGCATTAAAAAAGGAAGAGGGCTAAAATTCAGCCATGGTCAGGAACGTCGCTCACGGCGCATATTTTTTCGAAACAAACTAGAAAAAAAGATGTACTCAGAAATTTTGCTTGCACCTCTGTTGGATTCTAATCCCATATAACATCCAGTGCTGCACCAGTAGCACTATATCCTGTGAAGAAGATGCGCATACCCCTTCATATGAAATCGTGTAGCGCTGGAAACGTGCCGCCTGGGTATATATTCTTGTGTGCGTAATTAGAGACGAGTCAGCATGGAGACGGCCCGGTTGTTCTTGTCTTCAAGACATCCTCGAGGATGAGTGCACGACAGAAGAGAATCGTCAAAGACGCCTGGAAGACAACCCCATGGGGGACGTTCATGACATTTTCATACAAATGTCGCAGTTTTCTTTCACGACACAAAGCAAGACTTGTCTTGCAGATTGTCGTCGATGACCACATACCAGACTAGTCTTCTATTTTGTCTTCAACGACAGGTCATGCTAATGTCATCAACTTTGTCATTAACGACAGGCCAAACTCGAGTTTTGGTCCATCTTTGTTTGTTTGAACAGTGTTGCCCTTACAAATATTTCCTTTTCTGTCGAAACTTTATTGTGGAAACGGACAGATTCGATGAATTCCATATAATCTATGCAAAATACTTTTAAAACATTTAAGAATATGTGATTTAAAGCATGTCCAATGTGAGATGTATTAATTTGAAGAAGAAATTTGTTCATTTTTTCATATACAGTCGAACTTCTCTATAGTGAACTTCTATACAATGAAGCACTCCTTATTATGAATTTTTTTCAAGTACACTGCTTTTTCGTTCAATTTCTGGTCTTTTTTGATCTCTGTATAATGAATTTCTATACAGTGAATATTTCTATACAATGAACAAGTTTTACAGTTGCAATCTAAAATTTCATACGTTTTTGTCTCCTTATAATGAATTTTTTCAAATATTTTTCCGTTGGCTATACTATTAACACTGTGTTCCGATGGAAAAGTAAACTTTATATGGGCATCCCCGAAATTTGAAAATTACAACAGAAAAAGATAAAAAATGACCATCACTAACAATTTTGACACCTGCATTGAGTTACTTGCATTAAGTGAACAAACAGTGTGAAAATGTCGCAGCGAAATAGTCTCTCTATTGAAAAAAAATTGTTGATTATTAATAAAGTTGAAGAAGGTGGAGCAAAAAAAAAAAAAGATATTGCTAAACAATTTGGAATTGCTACCACTAGCCTACCCCTCTTGTGGAGATGAAAAATGATGTACCTAATAAATTTTTCGAGTCTCTTAATTTATTAGAAGCTTTCGTTGAAGAACAAAAATGGAAAAGTGTAATCCAAACTGAAAAGTATTATGTTTTCTATATAATGAAATTTCTATATAATGAAGTAATTTTGAGCTCCCTTCGACTTCACTATAGGGAAGTTCGACTGTACATAATATAAAATATTGTACATATATTTAAAACGAATAAACCAAAATTTTCGTTAATGGTTTTAATTCACTCTAGTCCATATATGTATATATTAAGAAAAGTTTTTAAACAGCATTTATGTATTTCATAATTTCTTTATTTTTATTTTTTTATATATGATCGCATTTTATGGAAGAAAAGAATCCTCTTTATTGACTCTGGCAACTCTGTTCGTGAATTTCCTGAATTTTGCATCCGCCTGTAAAATTTAAGTGACTCTCTTCTCTGGATTCTATGCTCCGCTCTTCTTGAATACATCCTTTGTGGGAAAGATTCTCCGCTTTTTCATATTCTTTTTGTATTTATTTTTTGTGGCAAAAACTTTTCTGCTGTTGCTTTTCTTGTTGTTGCTGTTTGCTGCAGACTGCAATAAAAAGTCACGTACATATATAAAAACGCATAGAAAGCGATGGCAGCAACAACAACAATTTTCAATAGAAAACATTAACTTTTATTTTTCATTTCGTGTCTAATCTCGCATCCCTTCACCTACACAAACACTGAACTCGCTGCTGATGTGTGTGTTGTTGTTGTTGTTTTAATTGCAATCTTCAAAAGTTAAAATAAATAAACTCAGTGGAGGAGCAACAAAAGCTTCTGGCTGCTGGGAATAGGAAGCAGCAGAAGCAGGGAAGGTGCTGAGTGATATTTGTATCAAAGAGTAGCAAAAGCGAAAAACTAATAAAATGAATTAATAAATTGTGCTCAGCTGTTTACAGCACGAACAACAACGACAACCAACGGGTAATTATACAAAACAGTCGCAAAAACGACAACAACAACAACGCGTCCACATGAATACGAACAACAACAACAGCAAAATCTCTGTCGTTGCTTTGTTTTAAGTGATGCCCCTCGCAGTGTGAACGTCGTTCCGTCGATTTGTTCGTCAGTCTTCCGCTGAGACCGTCCGTTTGTGTGTCGCTTGCATCTGTGACAAACCGCAAGCGTGAAGCCACGATGAGAGAGAGGAGCTGCGGGGCGACCAACGATGAGCAGAGAGAAATAAAAATAATTGCTTGGAGTAGACATCACTTTATATGCATGTATACGAAACCCATATTTATTTCCATCCTACCTATGCATATAAAGGTATATAGTAAATAAATATATACCCTCTATATAATATCATAACTGTGTGTATGTAGATGGATAAAATAAAATGGAAACAGCTGATATGAATTTTCTAGTTGCTTTGCCGTGTGCATTCGCCTGCAAAGAACCACAGCAACACACAGAAAAATGTATATACACCAGTGCCTACAGAGTAAATAGATATTTATATACTGAGAGTTGAGAAATAGGTCTCTCCGATTTTGTAAGCAACATGTACTCTTTCGGTCCTTTTATTGCTCATCGCCAGCAACTCACTAACACAAACAATGATTTAAAAACTCTCAACAAAACGAACAGATGATTTCTTTTATACTCACTGACTCTCTTTTTTCTGCATGGATGCAATAGTATATAAAGTTTATATATAGTATATAAGAGTTCACACATAGGAACAATATTGATATCTCTCTCTCTCTCTCTCTCTCTGTCTTTTTTTTAATTCCTCTGCGGGATCTTTTTTCACTGCAAATTTTGCTGCTCTTCTCTTTATTAATTTTGCTCTTTTATTGTTTCCCCTCTTTTCTCCTTGGAATCTTTTTTTAGTATATCTTTCCAATGTGCGCTCTCTCGAAGAGAAATTCGTGAAGCAACAAACACTTTGGAAGTTTGTGGAAAGTAGTGCTTTTGCTCTTCTTTTGTTTCTCTTCTCACGAGACGTTCGAAAGGGGAGACGCGTGCAACCGAAGGCGCTTCGGCTTCTGTTTCGTGGAAAACCGAAGCAGTATTGGAAATGCACAGAAAAAACTGCTGGCTATAAAAGCAGTCAGCGCTTCGCCGGCCGGGTTAGTAGCTTTGAGACATTGCTGGTATTCGTGACATTTTCTTCGCATCCCGCGTGACCGACCAGACGACTGGACCAGAAACCGTCAACCAACAGTTCATATCCATTTACACCGACCGCGTTTAGAAACTTCAGCATTTTTCCACCACAGACAATCGACGATTTCTCAGCTGTCGAAAAATCAACCCAATCACGACTTCTAAAAGCCCCAAAAATTGCACAATAAAAAACAGTTTTTCTTTAAATTGCCACAAGTGCGAATATCGGAGAGCGAAACAAAGCAGCAGCCAGAAAGACGAAAGAACGACAGAGTTTTTGCCATTTTTTCCCAGTTTCGAGATTTGCAAATCGTCAGCGTCGTCCAACTTGAAACTCGGAGCCGCGATTCGTGATATTTTTATGTGCTGTGAAAAAGTTTCCTCTACGTTCGTGACGACACACAAACGAAGGCGCTGTCGTAGTCGACCGGCCAGAAAAGCGACTTCTCTCAGTTCGAAACAAAATCGATTCCATTGCGGAAGAAATAAAATTCAGCCGAGTTTATTCATTCGTTCGTTTCGACTGCCGAAGTGCTCCAAGACGTGATTATTGCCATTCAACCGGACGACGTCGTCTGATTTCTTCGCAATCGTAAAAGTTTCTTCGAGCGTCGTGCAATCGTCGAAGAGCCGCAGCCAGCAGCGACGACGACATCGCCACAGAGGAAAACGCTGTGATTTTCAACTAAAAATAAATGCAGTAGAAGCAGTCATCGGCCAGCAGGAAATAAGTTTATTCAATCAAGTGATTAAAAGTGCATTTCTTATCGTTAAAGCAAGTTTAAGTTTTAGTAAATCTGTTACAAAGTACAAGCAACATTCGTAGATATAGATATATATATGCACAGTTATATAGCAGATAAAAAACGCGAGAGTACATAGCACACATTGTTAAATATAAGCGACGACTTCGTTGCTGGTCGCCGTCTCGCAACCGGCGTTTGAGGCGCAGCGCAGCCTTCGTTCGTTCGTTCGTCCGTCACCCATTCGCTCTGTGCGCTGCTCTTCCAAAATTGCTGCCCACAACAAAAGCTCATCATTGCTGCGCTCAACAGAAGCGGCTCGGGCGGCTCTCTACCCAGTCCAGCGAGCGAGACAGCCGTCGACGCCGCTCCAGCAGCAGTTGCAACGACGACGACCTCGCCGCCGCAGTACGACGTCGAGGCGGACGAAATCGTCCAAATTGACAAGGTTTTCGAGGAGCTGCTGATGAAGATGGAAGTGCTCTCGGTGCAGAACCAGTTGCAGGGACAATTCGGTGTCATCGGGTCCTCCAAAGTAAAAGGTACGTAAAGCAGCTCAATCGCCGTGCGTCCGAAGCTGGCAATCGATGCGATTGTCGTGTGATTGAGTCGTTAATCGCTGCTCCTTGCTGCTTGTTCTCAGTCCTTGGCTATTATCAAGGACGATTTCTGTGTGTGTGTGTATGAATTCTGCAAGGTTTTCCATGTCGCTGGCGACTCTTTGAAATCTCCCAATAAAGTTTTTCGTGTTGCAGCAATTCTGAGATCTTCAAATGAAATAAAATTGCAATAATGCGATAAAAAAGCAATGAAAAAACGAACGAAAACCTTGGAAACTTTATTCAATGAGCGAAACAACCCAGTTGAAAATTCCCCGAGTGAAAATCTTTTAATAATACTTTTCTGTGATTATTAAAATATATTTTTTTTAATATTATCAAACCTTTGGAAATTCATGAAAATCCGTATACAACTCGTTTTGAAATTCTTCTGCTTTTTGCATTTATGCTATAATTAAAATTCATGTTTTCTATACTCTGCAATTTTTATAAGAATGAAAAATTGTATTCAATTAAATTTCAATTTTATGAAATTCTATCTCCTCTTTCCTCATTGAAATGTATATAATTTATACCAAAAAAAGTCCTTTTACCGATTTGTGATTTTCTGAGAATTTTATAACGCTTCGATTTTAAAAATAGGGTTTTTAGTAGAATATCTTAAAAGTTGAAGGTTTTCGGAAATAATTGTGAACTTTCTCATTTACTTTGAGAGTGAATCATTGACAGAGGAAATTGGCAAAAGTGTACTTAAAAACAGTCAAAAGTGCAATAAAAAGCTATTAGATAATTTTTGATTTTTTGGTGGATGTCTCCATAAATTTTCCACTGTTATTTCTATGCTCAAGTTTCATTTAAACTTTAACGACAACACACAGCAGAAAAGAGAAAGAAAACATCTGTTTCTGAGCTGGGATCCAAGTGGAAAAATCCACTGTTTTCCAAGTTGTTTAATTACCCTTCGTTTGCTTCTAACGTTGCATTCGGATCTGTATTAATTTCTGGGTTTCCGGCTTTCATAGGCTTCAGAAGAGTTATCGTTTTTTAATTTGGTGCCGACGTTGTTCATATATGACTCAGAAGCGTGTGGCTTTCATGTGTGCTAAGCTCTGCGTTTAATAAAAAACTTCTTCTTTTCGATTATTAGAATTCTTCAACTTTCTGAAGGAAATTTTAGCCAAAAATTTTTATTTTTTCTCCTGTCGTGCGTTAAAGTTTTCCGCTGGGTCAGCAGCGTGAGTTTTTGCTATATATCTACTTTCTCGCAATCCTTAATTAATAAGTTTCTCTCCATCGCTTTGATGTCTTTGTTCTAGAAACGACTTTTTATAGCATTCGAGCATTTCTAAAGCCTTTTTCCTTCTTCGCTCTGCGAATAGACCAGCAACTGCATTGAAATGCTTGATGTACCGCTCCCGGCCGGCTGCCTGACAACAGACGCCGAGTGCTGCTTTTTATGAGCTGCGAAAGTCTTTTATTCGCCAATGGATTTTTGTTCGTGTTTTGGCTTGGATTTGCAAAGGATTTTTCGCTCCTTGTTGCCGTCCGTCCGTCCGTTGGGTCGGTCGCTTTGTCGCTAGGTGGACGCCGCCTCCTCTCCGCGCCCGTCGCTGCAGAAAGTGCTTCAATCAATGGGAAACATTTTAAGCCATCGGGCGGTCGGTCGGCTGTTCGTTCGTTTCGTGCAATACACACGAAGCGATGTCGCTGCATGTACACAGCTGAAACTCTCGTGTTGCTAAGCGAAATTCAGCTTGCATTCGTGCAGCTGTGTTGCTGCCGCTGCTGCTGCTGACTCTGCTTCGGATTCTCTGCTCGTTGCGGTCGGCGTCAACCCTTTGGGAGACTTTCTGTCGTTTGCGAATTCGGAAACCTACGAGAACGAATCCCTGCAAGTCTGTCGCTGTTTAGTGTCGGTGGAAAAAGTTGTCATTCTTGCAGCACGCAAATGGATTTCATCATTCTACTTTAACGCCGTCCTCCTCATCCTACGAGTGGGGCTTCAATTTCAGCACCGTCGACAGCGTTGCTGCTCGTGTCCAATTAGACAAACGAACGCCTGAACGAGATGCAGCTACAGTCGAGCTCCGGCAGCGCTGCAGCGGAGCCTCCACAGTCAGCTACATGGCAACAAAATCACTAAAATCAGTCTTCGGCTGCAGAAAAAGCTTTTCTCTATGCTTTTTGTTTTTTTGCCTTCGTTTTTGTTTGCTATTGCAAAATTTCTTAAAGCATGCAATCAACAACAACAACAACTGCTGCTGTTAGCAACTGCAGCAAAAAAAATGTGTGACACCGAGCGGCTGATTTCCAGCTGAGTTGCCATGTGATTCCGTTTCGCCTCTCTGCGGTCTCCCCACGCCAAGAAGCCTTCACAATACATTCGCTGTGTACCTTGTAAATACCTCCTATATAACTCAATATATAGTGGATGCTTCTAGGCGCTATCTTACAGCGAACGAAGGAGCTGGAATGCACGACAGAGAGAGAGAGCAACTTCCAGTTCTCTGCTGTAGTTCTTTGCTCCATGCTCTCTCGTATTCCAGCGCATTTGCAATTGTTCTCGCCTGCTCTCTCAGAGAGAGTTTTGTGAGTTCGCTGTCTCTCTGCGAGACAAACCTTTGCTCCTCTTCTCTTGAAATCGAACATCAGCTGTTTTTTACTGTGTTGCTAACCCAGAACACGATTGCTGTGTAGACGGAAAAGGGGAAATAAACAAACTCTACTCCATCGTTACTTTTGGAGGACCTTTTTCTGCATTTCGTTTGAATGTGTCTCTGAAAACAATTTCATTCGTTTTGTTGTGTGTTCTTAAATCAACTTTCCATTTATTTTCTGTTCACAGATTGGGCAAGTCCGTTAACAGCCCCACCGCCGCCACCCACCCACCCCCAAACGCAGCAGCGCAACCGCCCGCCGCCCCAACGCGGCAACAATACTCAACGCGGCAGCGACAACGGAGACGTTGTTGACGGCCCGGCCCATGCCCACGCCCCGCACCTGCTCCCGTTCAGCAAGCAGCCGAAGGCGATGGAGGCAGCCACGGCGGCCATCGAGGCCACCAACCGATCGCGCAGTCTGCCGCGCTACACCTACAACAACAACCTGCTGTACTGCGGCGAGCGGGCGGCGGAAGTGGCACGCGCCGCGCTCCACGAGCAGCTCGGCCGGCGGTTCAGCAGCAGCCCGGAGGAGGACGTCGAGGCCAGCGCCGTGCACGAGCTGTCGCAGCGCTTGCAGGCCGAGCTGCGCGCCGCCAAACGCCGGCACCTGGCCTGCACCGAGGTGTCGCTGCCGTGGGACCTGACGCCGCGCATCGCCGCCGAGATCATCCGCAGCAGCGAGCAGGAGCCGTGCGGGGTGCGCGGCTGCAGCATCTACATCGAATTCGAGGACGAGCCGAACAACAGCAGGTAAGGAAGAGCTGCAGGCGGAGGAGAGGAGTGAATAATGAGTTTCTTCTCGCTCCGCAGACGCATCGCCAGCTTCAAAGTGGATCCTTACACGGTGTCCACCTTCGAGATGTACTTGACGCTGAAGCACGACCGCAGCGGCTGGACTTCGTTGCTGCCGCAGTTCCTCAAGTGAGTGCAGCGACAGCCGCGTCCTTGCATGCCTTTAACGCTCTTCATTCCTGTCTTTGCAGGAATCTGACACGCAGCAGCACGATTCTGATCAGCCCCGATTTCTCCCTGACCAAAAACAAGTTGTATTCGGGCGAGTAGACAGCAGCGAGTGATAGAATAAGCACACGACGCAGCACGAGAGAGAGCGGGAGATTCACACAAACACACAATCGAACAAGAGCTCACCAAGAGAAGCTTTCACAGAAAACATAACTTCAAATCCCTCCGAACAGCTAAATATCGTAATTAATACAAACACGAACCAATGAAGAAAAGAGGAGCAGCAGAACCAGGAAACCAACAACAAAGTCAACACAGATCCAAAGCATTAACAGATGCATCAACAGAGGAATGCAAACAGACATCAATAACAGAGCAGCAGCGATCGGATCCACACGGAAACAGCTGGAAAAATTATTTGTAAGATTTTCATATTTAAACAAACACAACCACAAACAAAATACAAATCAAATCAATTAAAATCAAAACAATTTTAATATCTACAAAATATGAATGAAAAAGAAGAAAAAACAATTATCAAAAAACAAAACAAATACATTCAAAGCAAACAGTGATTAAAATGGACAGAGTCGAAGGCAGACGTAAAACGACGGACAACAATTCAACAATTGGAATAAGGAAGTGAGGGGCTCGATTAAATGTTATTAACAGAATGGAACAGGCAACCGAACAGAAGGTAACAGTCGCGAAGTTAACAGACTGCAGCATTAACAGTCGCGTGACATCGCAACACATCAACAGCAAACAAAAATTCGCGAACTTAACAGTTATGGTGGGAATGTTATCACTTAACAGAGAAGCCTTACGTATTGCTAATAACAGCGCGTCTTTTAACAGTTTCAATTGAGTGCATTTAATTTTGGCCCCTTGCAGTGGCAGAAAGAGACAGACAGTCAACCGACAGACTCTGACAGAATTTGTAGTATTATCGTTAAATATTTAAAAATAACAGATGATGTGATATTAAATGATATAAAAACAAAAATTATACAAAAACAAAAAAAAAAAAAAATACAACACAAAACAAAGAAGTATCCAAACCAAGAAAAAGGATATGATAGGAAAACCAACAACAACAACAGCAAACAGGACACTCAAAACTCGTAGCAGTTGTAAAGAATTTTTTTTAAATCTATACGATCAAAAAAGGATGAGGAAACAAATGAAAGAAAGAAGAAAAATCAAATTCACAACAAATTCTTTAATAAACAATTCAGCAACATTTAAAATAAACTAAAAAAACTCAAACTACATCCGAAATTTAAAGAGAAATTTAAGTAAAAATCCATGCTAAATTTTCAATATTTTAATACTTATTTAAAGCATAGGTTTTAATGATAAAGGAAAGAAATAGAAAACCAAAAACACGGTTCTCCCTCACTCAGACCACCCCCCTCCCCCTCGCCCGTCCCCGGCCTCTCCCATCCTCCATCGATCCAAAAGCCGAAAGAAACGAATTTTTGTTTGTGACTTTCTTTTGAATATAATTTGATGCAATAAAAGAAAAGCAAGCAACAAACTAATTTAAATTTAGTAGATTTAAAGAAGAATAAGAAACAAACACCCAATCATACGATGTCTACGTTAATAGAGTTTTTAATATTGTATTTATATTGATAAGAGCAATTAAACAAATAAAGTATCATTATTATTACGTAGTGATTGAAGTATTTATAAACTACAGCTGAACAACAGAAAAGATTTTCTCGTAGAAGTATTTTTAAGGATTTTTAATAATATTCGTTGTTATATAATCACAAATTTATCAACAGCAGCAAACAAAAGAGCAACCGACAACAGAAAACAAAAGAAAAGAAAACCTAAATTAAATTTAAATGTAACTCTGAAAGTTTTAATTTCAAATGAAAACTTTTATTTTTTATTCCGCTGTTATTAAACACCAAAAAGAAGAATGATTTTTAAAATTTAATTTATTCAATTTTATGTTTGTGCTTGAAAGGAAACTGGAACGAAATTGAAACATGAAAGAAACAGAAACATTTCAAAGGAATTTCTTCTAATTTTTTACGCTGATTTTTCGTTTATTTATATTTTAATTTAATTGATTGATGATTATTATTCACCAACAACCACAAACAATCGCAATTAAGAACCATCAACGGCAAATGATTATTTATAAGGAAATTGTTAGAAAATTAAGTTTCATTAAGCAACAAAGAAGAACAACTCAGAAGAGATCAAAGAGAAAAGAAGTACGAAGACGGTAGGAGGGAAAGAAGAAGCAGCATCATCATTACTTTTATTATTCATAACAAACTACAAACGAATTTAATGATGATTCGGCTTCTGAAAACGAGTGAAATAAAAAGGAAAAGAATCGAAAAGGGGAGAAGAGGAGTAGGAGTAGGAAGGAAAGAGGGAAATGAAAGGGAAGTAGAAAGGAAGTGAAGAAGAATGAACGAAAGAAAGGACAAAGTCATCTGTGTTATAATATTAATTGTATTATTATTATTATTATGCTAATTATTATTATTATGATTAACGAAATTGCATCACATGCAAATTAAATTTCAATTAAATTTCAATTTCAATTAATATTAAAAGAGAAAATTTATAAACTTTGTAGTGTTTAAAGTAGTAAATAAAAAAGGAAACACAAAATTGACAAAAGGAAGAAGGAAACAACAAGAAACTAATTAATAATCAATAAATAACAGCTGAATGAGAATATTTAAACTATTAATAATTTCTATGACGAAAATAAGTATCAAGAAAAAGCAAAACATGTAAAAAATAGACACACATCCTTTGAAATTCCCAAATCAATTGGGAGCAGAAAAAGATTGTCTTGGCCAACACCAGATCCTGGTTCGAGCTATCAACAATCTTCCGTGAGTTTAGAGAGCAAAAACCCAACCGATAGAGAAACCAAACATTGATCAAATCTAGCAACGGATCCACATCCGATATCAATTCACTAACCAACGATTTAATCACGCCTATGACCAGTTTAATCAATCACCAATCATCGCAATGAACATTGAATTAAATCCATTTAATCTAATGCATCGCAATCAATCGTTAATCGGCTGAAAAATAGAATGTTTTTCCTTTGTTCACAACTTTAATCATGAATATTTAAACATTGAAATAGAAATAACAACAATTATTGCATCGTTAATCAGAAGGAAAAATTGCATGTGTTTTAAAGTTCTTCCTTTGTTCAGATTTGTTTTCCCAAATAAAATTGAAATTGAAATTAAAATTAAGCTTAAAATTGTCATCTAAATTAATATTAAACTAAGTTTAAAATAGAAATAATAATAGTATAAATTAAGCTAAAACACTGGAAATTTAACCACAATTAAAAATAATTTAAATGGAAATCGAATTGAAATGAAAATCCTAACACAAGTGAAGAGTAATTTTATTGATTTCTGTCGTTCAGTCAAAGTCGCTGCTGTTTTAAATCATTACAATTAATTGAAACATACGTAAAATTCAATTTCACTAAAAGCTAGTTGAAAAACACTGGAAGCTTAAGTATAAAGGAAATCCAAAAATTGTGTAAAATTCAATTGAAGCAAAACTTCAACGAAAGAAACTTGAAATAAGTTGAAATTTTGAATAGAAATTACTTTAAAAATCAATATTTTCTCTGAAATAAGTTTTTCAATAAGTATTAATCGCTTTTCTTTGTTAATCGTCTCCTTTGCACCTTTTGCTCACTTCTCCAAACGAAGTTAGGTTAATTTTCAGATTAAGTTTAAGCTAAACGCAAATAAAACAGAGTTTATCGAGTTGAACTAATGACAAATGTGAAGAATGAACAAAGAACCGATGTATTAACAACTAAACTAAGCAGTTATGGAATAACCTAATGATAAGCATTTAATTATTTAAAAATACGTTTGAAAATCAGTTGAAAACCCATTTTCCAAAAGCATTTGATTTGAAAAGCAGCACAGAAGAAGAGGTGGAAATGCTTAAACAACGATCTCGAATTGAATTAAATTTTAAAAGGATTTTAATATAAATAAAATATTCGCTAGTTTTTATATAATTTGTGTTGTGTGTGTGTTTTTGTTAGTTAAAAATTAGTTAATGAGAACAAAGCAACTTCTCAAATTAATTTAAATTAAATAAAAATTGTATGAATTTGCAATCAGAGAAACAATCACATTGAATTTTAAAAAAACTTAATTTGTAATGAAAATAAAAAATATTCATCTGAACCTAAATTAAAATTCAAAATTTTAAAAACAACAAAAATAATTTATTTTTGCAATTTTATTTTTTTCGAACTGATGTTGCAATCGTTTTGTGTTCGTTTTTGTAAGTTCTTGTCTTGTTTCTTTTCATGTGCGCATTTGAATTGTTTTTTCAAGGAAGTTTTTGGTAAATAAAAATGCGAACATAAAATCATATTTTGAATGATTTTACTTTTTGTTCATCTTCTGAATCGAGCCTTTTTTAAGTCGAATTTTTGTTAATACGTAAAAAAACAAAAACTTCCCAAAAAATGAAATCTTTTTAAATTTTCGAAATAAAAAATTTAAAAAGTAAAAAAAAATAATAAAATTAAAAAACTCAAGAAATCAATAAAAAAATACTAAGCAAAGAAATTTCTAAAAAAATATTTAGCAAAAAATTAATTATTTGGTTTCAATTTTATTCAGCTTTTAGCGTTGTTTGGTTGTAAATAAAAAAGCCTCATTAAGCAACCATTAGACAATTTTTTATGGTTTTTTTAAGTTTTGAAAGTATTTTAGTAGACGAAATTTTATATTTGCTTTTGTTTTGCGTTTGGTTTTATAAGAGTACACAAAAGCAATCATTGAATTGCGAAAAATGTTTTTCCATTATGCATTAAATAAAATTTATTAATAATAAATATTAAATTCTAGTTAAGTTGATTTGTATCAAGGGTTTAATTTCGTTAAACCGACTGGAAAATATTCTTGAGTGTTTCGAGAAAAAGAAACGAAAAAAATACCTAAAGTAAATACTGAAAAAAGCAGGAAAATAGTTTGAAATCAACCCAACACAAAACAACAGAGAAAAAGCAGACAAAACTGTTATTTTTATTGCAATGTGATCATTTTTCTAAAAAAACAATAGCAAATAGAATTAAATAAATAACAAACAAAAGCAACATGAAAAACCAACAATAGCAAATGCATTGGATTATCTTGTTCTTCTTATTTAGCAATTGACACAAACAAAAGAAAAACGCAATGTGAATGAATATTCAATTCAAAGGAATATTAAATTTAAAACATAACTAATAATAATAATGAAATTGGAAATAAGTTAAAGTTATTAAGTTTGAATTACACAACAGAAAAACAAAAAAAAAATAGTTAAGTAGAAAAACGCGTCATTTAAGGAAAATTTTTATTAAATTGCTACAACAGCAAATCATTATTCATCGTTTGCCACGCCTCCTCAGCACGACGGCGACTCCTTCTATCGCACGAAACCTTAAAAAACAAAAACCAACGAAAGCCATCACCACCAAAACACGGCAAAATCGTTTTATTGCAAGAGTTTCTCATCCCCTTTCGTGTTTTTCCTGGTTTTTGTTTTTGGGTCTTTTAAATATGATTGCTTTTTTTGTTTTCCTTTTTTACACATTTCCTCATGCATCGTCCTTCATTCATCTCATCAAAAACAAAACTAAGAACACTTTCAAAACAAAAACCTATAAAAAAGATAACCTCAAAATTAATGTAGATTTTATGAATGTCAAATATAGAACCATGAATGTGATCCAAATGTATTGAATTAAAGCAAAAACAAAACAAAACGAAATACACAACAAAAACTTAAAAAAACTATACGTAGAGAAAAACACATTTCAATTTTTTGCTAAATATTATTATTATAAATGTAAGACAAACAAACCCACAAAAATTATATTATATATACTTATGAAGAAAGCAAACAACAAAAAAGCTTCAAGTAACAACAAAAAAAAAACAAAAAACAAATACAAAACTACAAAAAAATTTTGTGAAATAAAATTATGAATTTTATAAAAAAATTTAAAAACTTTATAAAACCCCCGCCCAAAAAAAAAATCAATAAAATATGAATTATTATAAAAGCAACGTGTATATTTACTTACTTCTTTATTGAACTTTTATAGTAAAAGGTTTTTCAGGTAATAAATTTAGCTATTTAAGTTCAATTAAATTCCATCTGCGCTGAATCCATATTTGTCATGCACCGTGATTCTCACGTTTCTAATGGTTTTCGTCATTAACACATGAGTAACGAGCAGTTCTCGTTATTAACAACTGGATTTATTGTGAATAGTCTCTGTTTTAGTACCGTGAAGATACGAAATTTAGCTGCTGTAATTTATGAGCGCCTGGTTGTGAAAAGGAATTTTTCAAGCAAAGAATGGTTTTAGTGCACCGTGATTCTCATTTTTGTAATGGTTGTTATCAACGCAAGAGTAACGAACACTTCTCGTTATTAAAAACTAGATCTATTGCGAATGGTCTCTATTATTTAGTACCGTGAAATTTAGCTGCTGTAATTTATGAGCGCCTGGTGTTAAAAGGAACTTTGCACGGTGATTCTCGTTTCTAATGGTTGCCATCAACAAATGAGTAACGAACACTTCTCGTTAGTAAGAAGTAGATCTATTGTGAATGATGTATATTATTTTCTACCGTGAATAAACGGAATTTAGCTGCTGTGATTTATGAGCGCCTGGTACTCTTAACAAAATTACGGCGGAATAGAAAACTATTTTTTTGAGATCGAATTTTTAATGTTTTCTTTATGTCTTAATAATGGATACCTGCCTTTGTTGCTGACATTTCAATTTGTGGTTGTTGTGCCATTTTTCATAAAAAGTTAACCATGGCTTAGGTAATTAATAGCCAATTAAAACACAGTGAAATTTAGTTTTCGATGAATAGTTTAATATTTTTAATATAAATGCATTTGTGAATACTATAAAAATCTGCTAGCTTATTGTTTTAGATAAGCATAATTAAAGATGTATTTAACAACCCTCAATTAAAACAGTAACAACCCATTTTTATCCCTTTTTATCGTTTATCTATCATCATGGCAAAAATTTTACAATTGCTATATTGAAGATGTTGTCTTCCGAGTATTAGTCTGAGTGCACTGGTTAAACCATATTTTCATGGCCTCCTCATGGGTCACACTAGCAATCGTAGCCTCCACCATAATATAGCTGCGGTTTCTTCCTTCCTGAGATCGAAGGCAATCCTCGACCTGAAAAGCTCGGCTGCCTGTAAGAAAAATAAAAACTAGGCTGTTGGGAAAGGGTCTAATGCAAGAACCTTGTTCGTGGTTTGCCACTAGAATTTATGGCTTAGAATTTGTTAGGAAAGTCTTTTGAAGAACCTTCACTTCTACTTTATCGCAGCATGAATTGCTCACATTACACATCCTGCTATCATTATCATTACTATTGTTTATCAGTTCCTTTCTATTTTATTATTGGCTGGCATTTTTTATTTGCCAATCTTTTTCCTAATATTTGCTCTTTTCTTTATTAATATTTTCTTATCAATTTAATACTTTATTCTACATGCTTTCGTTTCTTCTGACTGCAGTAGAAATAATTAAAACTAATTTTTTCAATTTCAAATTAGAACATAACATTTTTATTTCTTTTCATTAAAACTTTTTGCTGTTTAAATACATTGTTGTGATGTATTTCATTAATTTGCGGTTTCTCTATTCTCTTTTTCTTGTTATTCGCAGTTCCTACACTAAACTCGAAATAGTCTATAAATAATAATAACATTATCAGTTGTGATTTTTAATTCGTGCTTTTTACATTTCTTGTTCTTCGTTTCCATACTTTCTATTCACTTTAAAGATTTTTCAAATTAATTTCAGGAACAGAAAACAATTGTGATTAAAAGATTGTGTTTTATTGTGTGTTTTGCAGAGTTGCTTCTTTGGGTTTTTTCTTCTCCTACATTTGATTTTTTTTTATTAGAAGAATATCTTTATTAAAAGAACTCGTTTAAGTTTTCATTTCCTTTCGAATTGCTTCGTTGTTTAAGCAAATGTCAAATGTCTTCAAAAGTTAATTATGCAGTAATTAATAATTTCTTTGATTTTTTACGTTGTTTAATTTGATTGTAAATTATATAAATATCTTTAAAAACACTATATAAGAAGAAATAAATTATTATAAACAAAATAATGAGAATAATAATGAGAGTTACTTAATATTTTGAAATATTTGTCTTAATTTTAATGTTATAGTTTTAGTAGATAGTAACAAGGATATTTTATAAATAGTTTAATTTTTTTGTAGTTATTAAATTCCGAAATTAACAGCTAATAACTTCCTTTTAAATGTTTTTAAGCATTTCTTATATATTTTCTATAATTCAGCGTAGACATCAAACCGATCTGTGTTAGTTTCAACATTTTCTTTCTTATTTCAGTTTTTGTCTTCATCCACATTCGATTTCGTAA
The DNA here is from genome assembly GCA_937620795.1 of Thecophora atra. Lineage (NCBI taxonomy): Eukaryota > Metazoa > Arthropoda > Insecta > Diptera > Conopidae > Thecophora > Thecophora atra. The sequence goes on along the minus strand of OW569397.1, from coordinate 70,420,858 downwards.
TTCAGATCAACATTCAGCTTCTTCTGAACACCAAAAACTTCTTTTCAGCAGCAAAAAATTCTTCAAAACTCAACGAAAATAAATATTTTAAACTGTTTTTTCTCAATTCCAACGTTCCATTCTCGGTTTTTCAAATGTGTTACACTTTGATATACTAATTAAAAATAAAAATTGCTTTTTCAGTTGTATTTTTCGTGAACATTTTCTATTAGTTTTAGTAATATTATTGGAAATAATAAAAGGCATCTTTGAGCAGCCAGCAACCATCAACAAAACCAATTTTAACAGCGTTTTATTAAAGTTTAACTAAGCAATTATAAACAGCAAGAAAATATCCAAATATGAATAAATTATATCAGACTTCAGACTTTAGTTTAGAGCACATTGGTTAATAATTGATAAAACCAAAAAAGGATAAAGAATTATTAATGTATGTTAATATAAAAATGACATCGATTTTTATACATTTCTAAAATAAAAAAAAATGATTCATAATTGAATAATTTTTGAATTGTTTCTTCATTAAATTATACCAAAAAATCCATATATTTTCCTAAATTTTATGTTTTTATACACTTTTCACTATCAAATATAAATCCATTCTGTCACTTCGCTGGGACAATCAGAAAACACAATAAAAACCACTTCATCATCCTGACTTTTATAATCCTTTCCTTCTTCTCCATGTCCTTTCTGTTTTCTTCCGCCAGCAAAGCAAAAAATGATTTCTTGACATATTTTAGACCTTTATTTTGCGCGCTAAAAACTACGGTGTTTTCCTCTACGGTTTTCTTTTCGTTGCTGCTGCTGCTGTTGCTGTCTTTGTTACTTTTTTTATTTCTGTTTTCTTTATTTTACATACATACATTTAACCATTTATTTATTGTTATTTTAGTTTTTCCAACGGTACTTCGCTTTTCCAGCAACCACTTGATTCAGTTCTTGTTTTTCCTCTAATTTTAAAATTCGTTTCTTGCACTCGTTTTTTATTCATTTCTTTCTTTTTACGTTAAACGAGTTAACGACTTTTTTTGTTGAATTTTTGTTTTTTTTTTGTGTCATTTGCTGTCCTACATACATATATTTTTTCCTGTTTTTGGTACATTAAAACTTTTGCCCTATGAAAGTTTAGTTATTTGTTATTTTGTGGCCTTAAGCGAGCTATAATTGCGTTAAAATCATGAAGCGCGATTGCGTCGGCGTAGACGTCATCATCGTTGCTGCACACATCTCGACAACAACAACAACAACAACAACTCCAATGCCAACGCCATAACTTCGAGCAGAAGCTGGCATAGAAACAACAACAACTACTACTACTACTACAACAACAACGAGATAAGCAAAAGCATTACGAATGTTGTCACTGCAACGCGTGAGCGCAGATGATGTCGATGCCAGAGTCGACATGGAGGACGCTCTCGAATAGAAGGGGACCGGACGCGAAGGTGGCGAAGAGAGGGGAGGACGATCGAGTGCTGAGCTCAAAGCTATTGGCGTTAAAGGCAACTATGCGGTTGTCGTGTTGTGAGAGGAGGGCGCAGACGCGTTCGCGTTGCACTGCAGCAGCCCCAAATTCTGCTGGTGCGGCGCCGGCTGCCCCTGCTGATGGTGATGATGGTGGTGGTGGTGGTGAAGGTGCTGCAGGTGGTGCAGGTTGTTGTTGAAGTTCAAGTGAAGAGCGCCTGCGCCATGATTGCCGCCCGCGTTGCTGGCTGAGGTGTTGTTGGAGGTAGAGGCCGAAGTACAGTACCTCGAAGTATCACTGAAGTCGCTGTCCGAGAAGTCGCCCAGGATGCCGCCCATCAGGCCACCGCCGCCGCCGAACACGTGGCCAGCACCAACTTTCGACTCCGGCTGAGTACAGATGGGGCCGCCAACTGCTGCTGCGTCATTCACGTGACCGCTGGCCGTTGTCGCCGTGACGCTGTGCTGCTGCTGTTGATTGCTGCTGCCGGCGTAGATACCGCCTGTGGCCACATAATTGGTGGCGCTTCCCGCCTCGCAGGACGCCGCACTGTTCTGCTCGCCGAGCTGCGGCCCCGCCAGCACGTGGTTGTTGTGGCCGGCGTGGTTGTCGTCTGTCAGACGCAGCGCCACCTCTAGGTCACGCAGCACGTCCGTCTCCTTCTCGTCGATGAGGTTGAAGCGCCGGTGAAGCGCCGTCAGATGCGCGAAGGTGAGGTTCAGGTGCGTGTGCAGGCCTAGCAGCGCGATCTCCCGAAAATGCGCCGCGTAGAGATGCGCTATCACATGGAATTGCAAGCGCAATATTTTGCGCGCGATGGACTCGAACGAGCCGGGGAACTCGTTGGCGTACTTCGTCGGGAAGATGGACTCGTCGCTGACGGTCTTCTGGGTGAAGGTCATCACATAGTCGATGTACTGAGGGGCTGCAACACGCGTCTTTTTGCCCTTCTCATCGAACCATAAGTACGTTCTGAATGCAGCAGAAAGCGATAGCAAGTGAAAGAGAAAGCCAGATAGAGATAGAGAAAGAAACAATGGAGGAACGTTTATAACAATAACATAGATGCTTAAGAATAAGATAGATATTTACGTAATACTTCGTATAATCTTAAACTACTAATATTATATTACTTTGTACTAATATTTTGTTCTGAACACAAGATTAATGAAATTATAAAGATAACTTACAATTATATCATAACAATAATATTGTACTGCACTATATCGGTCTATACTGAAATATTATAGTTATTCTTTTGTTAATGTCCGATTCAAACGTTAAATTTTGATGGTATCAAACAAATTATCTCACTTTAATATAAGAGTGTGATAGTATAATACCTTATATTATGGATAATTGAATCTGTATTATTCTAGTCTCCTGTATTGTCTTTTACATAATATACGCTAAGAAACTGAATTAGCTAAATACACTCTATTGTTACCTGTTTCCTGGCCCAGTCATGTCGGGGCACCCAGAGGGCGAACAGAATTCGCTAACGGTACCGTAGACCAAGTTGACATGCTCGAAGAGAGCCAAAGCTTCACGAAGCCAAGCGAGGAAAATGATACGAAATAAAGAATTCAATTAGGCTCCAGAGAGCGATGACTAAAAACCTGAACTCACTGTGTGATGCCAGCCACTCGTTATAGTCCAGGCCAGCAGGGAGATCTACTAAAGCTTTGAGATCGGCTTCGGGTAGCTTACGCTCCAAGACGCTCTCCTCCAGATACAGCTTTGTGTCTGTGGAGTTCTGATCGCCATCTCGCTCTTTGCGACGCGCCTTTCTGCAACAAGAAAAAAGGAAAGTTTATAAATAAAATATACCAAATATGAATAAAAAAAAAAAAAAAAAATCAAAATTAAAGCGCAAAGGATTGAAAAAATAGCAATAGCTGTTTATTAAAAATAGTTGAGTAGTTAAAATTTAAATAGCAACAATAAATAAGCAATAATTCGAAAAAATCTTAAACAATGGCAGATCGCTTTGTTGTGTAATGGACTTCAAAAAGATAATGACAATTTATTTTAGATAATTTATAGTTGTTTTGTTTACAGTTGAATAAATTCAGTTAATGTTATTATTGTTCACAAAGAAAAGAAGGAAGTTGCATCGACTTTAGTGGCATCAATTTTTCCGTTTTTCTTTCCTTTAATTTTTACCCGCCTGCAATCGATTCAAACAGGAATCTTTATGACGATGGGAGATAAAACAAATGACGCCGTTCAAGAGAAGTAATGAAATTCTTTCGCAAGGCAATGGCTTTAGTTGCAAAATAAATAATCATAAGGTTTATAAATAAAGCTAAGAACAGTGCAGGAACCAAATGAAAGCTGCAAAAGAGGCAAAAACACGTTGATGGGAGATGAGGAAAGACTAAACGAAGTACAACCAGCATTTAACCCATTTAAATACACAAAATCTAAACGAAAGCTTTCATTTAAAATTCGACTCGTTTAGGTCTTTCATCTTTTTCAAATCACATGACTTAATAATATAAACCATATTCACAATAAACACTTTGATTGATTACTGAAGAGACAAAAAATATTTTTCCCGCCAATTTGATACCGCGCAACAGCCGCTACTCACCCTGAGATGCAGACCACTTGATCCACCGAATCCTGCGCATATCTGACGACTGTGCTGAGCGTTAGGCCGACCTTGCGAGGGATTCCCAGAAGCGTCCACATGAAATTCACAGTCTTCAGCATGCACTTCATAAAGAAAGTCCTCTCTGCGTGTGACTCATCGTCTGTCGCTTTCATCGCCTGTCGCGTCACTATTACACAGGGCGCTCGACTGTCGAACGCTCGATTGTAAGCACTACAAATAGGCTCACTACTACCAAAGTTCTGATAAGGAACGGAATGACAACACCAAAGAGTAGTGAAAAGAAACACGAAATCCGACGATCCACCAGCGCGAACCGTTATCATGAGCAGCACCGTTTACAAACTGAGAACTTCGCGTAGTTGTTCGGCGAGAAGGAAGCGCAGCGCCTTCGATGAAACCAACGACGCAGCAGAGAAAAGGAACGCAGAAACGCACACATCGAAACCTGAGGGGGTTCAAAGCACTGAGTTCTTTGTGAGTTGAGTTTGAGTATTGCCAACAAATGGCGATCAATCCTCTAATCACAATCTAATCAGAATTTTACCAAAGTTCTGCTCAATTAATTTTGGTTTGTGTGCTGTATAAAGTCTCGTTCTCGCTCAACTTGCAGAAATCAGGGACATCGTGATATCAATACCAATCACGGGTCTCTTATCATCAACCACCACAAACGCCATTAACACCATCACCCCCGACAAGACATCGTTTATTTACCTCAGCCACAAAAGCAATAAAGCTTTTTCGAACTCTTATCGAAGAGACTGTCATTAAAAAATAGACACTGATGAAATGCTTATCGATTCGCAGTTATACGTACCTCTCTGCCCCTATTTGCTACTATGCGAACAGTTCAGTCTCCGTCACAGAATTCCCTCGCTTCACAGCAACAAGCAAGCGTCTAATTAAACTTGTTAGAAGTGTTGAAGCAAACGTGGAGCTGTTCGTTAGGCTGGAAGTGATAAGAAATGCGCGACAGCAACAGAGAAATACGAAATGAAGACGTGAAACTCGCCATCACGTCACTTCACATCAGATGTTTTTCAGTGACTGCGATAAGCAACAACAATAATAACTGCCACACACACAAAGACGCGACTCATTGAAAATATTACTGCTTTTTTAAAAAATCCGATGAAAAAAGCGTAGTTGACCTTGTTTTAATTCAGCATTTTCCACAACCACAATTGAGGTTGAATTCTCCCAGGCATCAGACAAGGAATAAAATTATGAAAATACAATCATGTAGTCATGAAGCAAACCAAGAACAAAATTGACCGCCAGATAGAACATTCACTGCAACCACACACATACATAAAGGCTACTTAATTTTAATATTGCTTTAGCTAATTTAATTACCTGCGGGCATCAACAACTTGGGCTTTTCTGCTCTTAGTGGCCACTGAAAACTTCTCCCTAATCCTATTACCGATCTAATCCCTAAATCCTCAGTAAATCTCTATTCCTTTTTCTGTTTTATCTGTTCCCTTTGATCATGAGTACCGTACCGTGGAAGCTTTTGTTTTTGTTCTCTTGCCTACGGAACCTTTGGTTTATCGATGAATGAAGAAACTTTAATAGATATGTTTTTATCAATCTATTATAATGTCTATTAACTTAATTTCAATTCAAAACTTCGTATACTTATGATTATTATTGCCACATATTTTCTATTGCTTTATAGTTTTCTAAATCGTTCATATATTATACAAGGAGGAAAATAGCCGTCCTTGCACGACCATAAATACTTATGTAACTTTGTGAAGTTTTAAAGGAGCGATGTATTTTTGTTTTCCCTTGCAGTTCATTTTTCCGTCGCTGATAAATAACTATTGTTTCTCTATCTTCTCTTATAATTTCTCTCTTTTTACCTCTCTACCGTTACCACTGTAAAATTTCGACTGGTCTCGACCTAACCTATTTGTGTCATTCTCTCTCACTTTAGTCACTTTCGCACGCAGTCACTTCACCCTCACTCCACTCCATCACCACACTCTACCCCACCTTCGTTTCTCACCGTATTCACCATCCGACCATAAATGTCTCGGTATTGTTCCCTCCCTTCCGCTTCCAATCACTATCTTTTCATCTCTTTTTTTTCATTCTTTGTCTCTTTCGTGCTTACTCCACAATCAAATCCCTCTGCTTCTTTCCCCTAGCCATTAGTCATTCTACACTACTACTCCATCCCTCTCACTCCCTCTTCCTCCTTCTTACCACTATAACCGGCACAATACCCCTCTGACGCAAGAAACTATATTTCTTCACATATAGCAAGTATCGCAGTATCTAATATTTAGTCCGCGCAATCTCAAAGCCCAATAATAGCTTCTGATTACAATAGCTTTTAACTAATTCTGAATTATACAATAAATTCCAAAATTATTTCTGGGTGAAACGTCACAAAACTTTTCTTATTTAATTTTCTTAGATTTGAGTACGTCAGTCATCATGCTCGAAAATACCTTGGAAATACTTATGTAACTCTCGGGACTATTAATAGAACTATCTTAACAACATTCAATAGGTTAACTTTTAGATCGATTAATAGACTAATAACTCTTCCCATTTGAGACATACCATGTCTGTACCGCAGATATCTACTTAGATGAACGATAATCTAGTCAGCAAAACACCACGTCCCTATATGATCCCCCCTTTATTTTCCCCTTCTTGCTACTACTTTGTATAACTGCGACTACCCCAAAAAGACTTCAGTGCTCTACTATATTTGATTCTCTTAGTTTTATGATCCTTTAGATGCTCTGAATACCTTTTCAAGTATCTCCTAGCGCAGATCTTTAAATCAGTCAACTCTATCGCTCTCTCTTAGTAATTACTTTAATATTTAACAATTTCTATGTACTTATCTATTTCTTTCAATAATCAATCAACTTTCTACTTTCGAAATTAGCTGTCAGACTGTCAATTAGCGGTCAGACTTCAATTTTCAGTAGTTCTACTTCACTAGGTTTATATACCAAAATTAGCTGAATTTACCCAAAATTTAGCTGAATTCTAATAGATTATTTCCTTATTTAATAAGTGAACAGATTACAGTTTGTATAGGACATACTGCTAAACACCGGTATATTTCCGAGTTTATCAATAAGTGCGGTAATGTAGTAGATATTCTGTGGTGGAAGCTTACTTATTCGGTTATTATTTTATACGGGCTATCATACGAACAAGTATAGCCTAATATTTAATAATAAGATACAATACATATACATCAACCCAAATAGGTTACTCCAGTCTAATTTTATAATGGCTTTTCATACCCTGTTTAAATTATTAAGCTAATTAGTACAATAGTGCATAAATTTCTTATCTTATATATATAATAATAGGTCTCGCAATGGTCCGTAGATGCTAAAGGACGTAGCGACCACAAATTCGTGTTTCCCCACAAGAGATGGAGTGATTACCAAGTTTAAACTACCAGCAAATAAATCGCGATGAGGTACGATTAATCAATAGTTTGATCCAACTGGAAATCTGCACGATGGTCATTTGAATCGTCAAAATTTAATTTCTTCTACTTTTAAGAAAACTTTACATTATTGCAACTATTAAACGTTGGTGATCAGATGTTTAATGATACAAAAATTTCCGTTAAGTCGTCAACAAATTAATAGAAATTTCAAAATAAAGCACAAAACGTTATTTTGCTCTATAATAAAAATTAAAAAACTCATAAATCTAACAATTAAAAAAAAAATACCTAAATGAGAAAAAAAGCACTGATCTAGCAATTCACATTTTTCAATGTGCGATGGAGAGGAGGAAACGGTTTCATGGAGCAGAATCACAGATGTACAGATGTATAAATAATTTTATTGTTTTTACTACTTTCAATCTCTTATCTTTATGGTGCAATTAACAACAAAAACATCAGCAACGTTTATTTGCCACACGTAAAAATGCAATAAAAACCAAAGAGGGACGAGGGCAAGAAATATGAAATACTGCGTATTCCTTGCATTTCAAAACACATTTTTACATACTGGCAAAAACATAACCTCGTATTTATTCGAAAATATCGCCTGATGATTTAGAACCGAGTAGATTAATAAACCGAACGAGAAACCCAATTAATTAATTTTCTTTAAAACTTTCAATCAACATCATGGTCAAGAAGGAAGGGCAGAGATGACGAAAGGAAACACTCAATCACCCCTTTTTTCTGTTTTGGCAAAAACAAACATATACAGAAAAGCCTTTTAAACAATTGGATAGATGCTGACGACAATTTTAAATTTATAAATAATTATAAGGAACGATAAGGAATAATGAAAAAGGAAAGGAACAAAAATAAAACAGAGAAATTGAAAACTTCAGCGTAATCTTTTTAATTATTGTTGTTGTTTATGTGCTCTTAATCATACAAAGTAGTTTCAATAGGTTTATTTCGTGATCAACAAAGGGAGTAATTATTAAAGATTTACGTCTTCATGCCTGCTTTTCCATACTTGAACTCATAGCATTATCGAGAATAATCTCAAAGATTTCTATTTATAAGCTTTTAACACGTATCGCTTCTGAAGTGAAGCTGGAATTAACGTTCAGCAATGAATTCGACTCAAATTTTATTAAGAAGTCTTTGTGTGCGTAGTTTATTAGGGATCCCTGACGATATAGAAGCCAATTTAATTGGTAGTTACATTTAACAATCGGGTAAATATTGCTTAGTTGAATAAATACGTAAAAAAATAACAATGAAGCCATTGATTATATGAATGATTGATTAAAAAATATTCATGCGTAACCATTAACTGTGAAATTAATTTTAGAAATTGAATTTATTCACTAAAATACAATTTAAACTTCAGAAGTAGACTAACAATTCTGCAAATCGAAGCATTTTTTAAGTAAACATGATTTAATAACATCAAAAATAGAAATAAAACAAGCGAAATAATTAAAATAAGAAATAAAAAAAGCGAAATGTAAACATTCTTTTTATAAAACGTTTTGTTTTTTGTTACAATTTATTTGTAAATATTTCTTAAGTCGAATATTTTAAGACGATGTTAAATATTTATTCAAATCAATTCTAGGTCAAAAATTTCCATGAAGCAAATCAAATCAAATTTGCAGAAAGAAATATTTAAAATTTCCCCTTAACTGGGCGTGAAAAGTTTTAGTAATGCATTTTCATCCAATTCTGAGCTATGTTTAAAGACTAAATTGTCTCATCTCATCGTGAAGTTTGTAAAAAATGATCTATAATATTTACTTATTCTTCGAAAAAACAACCTAATAAAAACCTTTCAATAATAAAATGTTTGTGTCCATTTGAACTAGAAATAAAAATTTTGAAGTAGTATTCAATTACAGCATCTACAGGTAAGTGCGATGAACAATATGAATATTTTCAAGGTTAGGAAAGGGAAAGGGTTAAGAATACAGGTCAAAGTCAAAGTAAATGTAATAAATATATGCTAAATGAGAAAAGTTCTACAGGAAACAAGAGAAAATATTAGAAATACCTACTTTAGCAAAAGGTTTCTCTGTACGGAGACGTATAAACAATGTTAAGAGAACCTGTGTGTGGTCCATAAACGTAAGGTAACGCAATAAAAACTGTTTTCATTACAGATAAATGAGAAGGTCTCTAAAAGACGATGGATCTATGGACATTATGCGGAATCTAGGGTCTATGTGGGATGCCTATGCGAGTTATACATAGTTATATTTGTTATATATAGATAAATGTTCTTGTTTTTCGGAAATAAAATATTCTTTAATATAATAGTATAAGGGAAAATATAATACGAATCGTAGTAGAGAGAATAATTTATAAGGAATACAAGAAACTGTATACAATATTGTACACTATAATATCATCTAAAAAAACACAATCGTAAAATATTATCTTACGGAAAAGCAGTAAAAATCAAAGCTAACAATAACAAAAATGTCAAAGTTTTGAAAATATAATGCAATCCGTATACAATATAATTTATAAGGATTTTTAGATTATATTTTTCTAGAAGATGTTTACCAAAATTTCAAATGTCTAGAAATTTATAGGTTGGCGTCTGGCTTTGTAACTGCAATTGACATATTTCCCTTCCTTCTCCTTCCTTTCCCTTCACCAACAGCCCCTACAAGCTCCCTCCTCATCTCACAAATTTATGAGTTAAGCAACACTTGGCAAACGAAAAAACGAACGTTGTTGGATCAGCGAGAAGAAGGGACTGAATTAACAACGTTTAAAGAACAAAATTAATTAAATCTTAGCGCGTCACACTTTCTTTGTCATTCTTGTTCACGCTGTGCACTTGCATCGATTTTCGATGTGAATAAAAGCAGATGTGGAACACCCGAGGTGTCTCTCAGCAAAGATACTTTTAAGAAGAAATGATTGAAGGAAGGAAGGAAGAAAGGAAGCAAGGAATGAAGAAATTACAATTAAAGCAACGAAGGGAAGCGAGATGGATCGATCACTGAATTAGCTTCGCTTCTTGGGTGCTTTAAAGGTGAAGGAAAAGAGGCAGCAGGCGGCATGTGCTATAAAACGACTTCCGGCACAGGTAAAAAAACAAAATACGTTCCGAGACGTTAAATATTTCACATTTTCACTCGATTTGACAACCTAAATATAAAATAAGCAAAATAATTAGGAACTTTTTAAAAGCTGCAACCAGACCAGTAAAAATAAATCTGAAAAACTGTAAGAAACGCCTGTTGATTACTTAAAGTGTGCCAAAGTACTTCAGTCGCATTTAACCCAAGTTCACGAAAGTTTTCCAGCAGCGGCAGCTGGTAAATAATTAAACATGAGTAACGGAATAACAAAGCGCAAAGAGCAAACAAGTTCATGGCGCGTATAACATAAAAAATCACCAGATCGCGACCGGCGAGAAACTTCCACTCTGGCAACAATCCAAAGCAACAGCGAAAAAGCAAATCGAGGCAGAGAGGAACCCACGAATCCAGTCTGTCAGGTAAATAAGCAACCAACCGAGCAGCGAGGTAATCGGGCAATCAGCAAAGAGTCCGAGGTTACAACCAAAACCGTCAGAGACGCTGAAACTTCTTTTAAAATCTCGGTTTTATTCACTAATTTCTTTAATTGTTTAATAATGATTCTGTGCTCACAGAACCATCGGATGCAATTAACTCAAGTTTCTATAATTTTTTTTGTAATAAATTAACAATTATATTGAATTGCTTTTGCTTGTCGATTAAACTCTGCTCACCGGAACCACTACCAACCGTCTACTGAATGAATGAATCCACGTCTCCATATTGTAATCCATTAATCGATAAAAGCTATAAACTTTAGTAGTGAATGTCCAATAAACATCACAAAATGTGAAGACTTCTTTTACGGACAATTAAAAGAATTCATGGGCACAAAGCGCCTATAGAGAAGTCAGTATAAATAATGATACAGTTAATCAATCAATGGAGTACCTTGACTCGAATTCGATTAAACACGACTTCGATGTTCCACACATTGATTATGAAAGTGTAATTACTATAAAGAAGTGTTACTGCATTCATCTTTGCACCAACTTTTTGTTCACGGAATCGGCTTTAATTAAATTATGATGTAAGCTGTAATAAATAAAAACTAAGAATAAACTGCAATGAAACTGTGCATGATTTATGAATTAAATGGATTAAAGAGAAACAGAAGATTTCACAGAGGATGATACATGAAAATCGTGGCAACCGAATAGCAACCGAACTAAAAAAGGAAGATTCCAAGATAACAACAGAAAAGTTCTCGGAATAAACCATTAAATAACTTCAAATTTGTTCACATTTTCAAATGTCCACAGATGTTAAAACGTTATCAAAGCATTACGTGCCGGAATTTCATAAATAAGGACATTCTCAAGGACATTCCACCACTGAAAGCACCTCAGCTCAACACGAATGTGAGCGTGTCCATGTCTCTTTCGTGATGGTTGTGAGGTGTGGCGAGGTCCGCTCTCTGTGTCGAGGCGCAGAGAGAATGCGGACGGAGAGCCGCTCATTCCAGTTCGTATCCGCATTGCAGTTATCGGCATCTCCTTTTGCTCCGCATGACGACGGACAGACAAGTTCCGAAAAGTGGCGTGATCGAAGTTTCTAGAAGAATTTTTTTTCTATGAACTTCGCATCATGCCATTTTGCGGGACTTGTAAAGAAAGCCGATCATGATGAGAGGGAGCGAGAGGTCGGTGGCTGCGCTGCGGCCGCGACTGGAATGAGCAAAGCAAACCAGTTTTCTCGGTGCCGCTTCGACACAGAGCGTGGACAGCAGAACAGTAGATTCGGGTTAGAGAGTTGATAGACAGCGAGTGAACTGAGCAGACGGAAAAGTTGGTTATAAAGAAAAAGTATTTCAGTTTTATAAATTCGGACAAACAAATTAAAAGTGTGAATCGATTTCTGAAATAAACTCAAGTTATGTGTGGAAAAGACTTCATTGAGATAAAATCAGTATAAAATGACGCTAAAAATTCGATAAAACATCGGTATATAAATCAGTTGAAGTAACACGAAGTGCAAAGAAAACGGCGAAATCTGCCGGTAAATAAAAAAACTTGTTTGCGGATAAAAATCACAAATATTAATGGTGAAAACTTCAGCGGAGATATAAAAATACCTTTTATACTCGAATACTAAAACGCAGTTTTAAGCGGGTGAAAATTGGAATAGAAATTGGCATATTAACGAAAACACGTCAAAAAAAAAAAAAACACACATGTGGCGTTATATATACATACAACTATATATGCAAATTTAGCCGGTGCAAAACAAAAACTAAAACAAAAACACGAGTTTAACAAGTGTTCTTTTTCATCGTGCAATTATTTGTGCTAGGGAAAAAAAAAACTTACTAAAATTGGCTTCGAGTGCAGATGAATTGATTTATAATATTTCTTTAAATCGATGACGATACTTTAAAGTGAATGAAAACTCAGTGACAACTATTAGTTAAATGCGCATTAAATTGCATTTTGTAAAATTATGAACATAAATTTTTCGTTGATTTGCTGCTGCTTCAAAAATTACTGCAGATTCACCGTTCGTTTCTTCGCACTTATTGTGTCGTGCTGCCATCGCAACGTCGTCGCCTAAATGTTTAATTGGATTCGACAGCTAAGACCACGTGGATACAGGGTGAAGTTAACATCACATTGGTATCGTTTCTCCCACAAATCGTCATCCAAATTATCAACAACCGAAAATACAACTACAACTACAAAAACAAAACGTGCTTCACACTCAGGCAACAAGCAAATAGAACATACCAACGCAACAATTGCAACAGCAGCCACAACAAATCAACGCGCAAGTACATAACATAATGAAAAGTTGACACCAACATTAAGTCTCAGCGAAATGGGAAATATTGGAAATTGTTTTATTTTGATTATCATTAAATAACACGTTGCAGCAAATAAATTATTGTAATTTGCTTGACACGTCTTCAGAAACACAAATGGAAGTTGCTTTAGCTTTCAAGTTCGTGAGATTTTGAGCTTATGTACGCAATTATTATTAGTCATTATTTGTATTTACTTATATAATCGTCAACACAACTCAGCGATCCATCGTTTAGGCAGCTCCCTCGACGAATTACGCTTTAAGCCAATCTACAAAAACAAGTCAATTTCATTTATATTTTATGCTTATTAACAAGTGAGAGTTACTCGAAGGTGGTAGGACAAAGCAAGAGAATTACAACTACTTGTCATTTAAGCAACTTGCTCAGAATTCTACTCTTTCAAAAAAAAAAAAAATTGACTTTTATTTATGTATTTTGATTTTTTTTTATGATTTATTTTTTTTTTTCTTACACGTGATCTAATGAGTAAATTGAACAACTCATTACAGTAGGAAAAACTGTGCAAATAATGCTACCATTTAAGTTTTACATATGAATCTCGAAGAAATGCTCAAATTATCGAAATTAAGAGAAATTTTATATAGCCAGCAATTCATTTATTAATTGAAGCGATTAGAATCTAGAAAAGATAAAACTAAGAAAGAAAACAAACCAAAATATGAGTTAAATTAGACGTTTGGTTTCGAACATTGATACTAACTGAATATTAAAATGTAATTTTGTATTATCATCAAGGCAAAAGAAAATATCTTTACTACAAAATTTTTTTTGTTATATAAATCTAAGGATTAATTGAGTAATTCCAGGTCGGACCTTCCCTCGCGGGCGCCTACGAAGAGGAGGACCATGACAGGTAATTCATTATAACATTGCCAAATTTGTTTGTACATTATTTTACTTGTTCAACTTTACTTACCTAAAATTTATATATGCAATTTTTTTGTTATAATGCAACGCAAATCATCATTTGATCACACCTAGGTAATTATTAACTTATTTACTACGTCGATATTGTAGAATACTGTTGGTTTAATAAAAAAAAAAAAAAAAAAAAAAACAAAAAAATTATTGAGCAAAAATTCCTTGCGTTTAAAACAAAAATGGTTTGAATAATTAATTAGGTAAGCAGGTGAGTAAGCGGTTCCACCCCGCGCAGCCAGGCGACACACAAGGAAGGGGTTGGCGCACAAACGCACAACGCGCCAACCATGGTAGGGTGGGTAAAGAAAGGGGGAGGAAAATGACACCAACTCCTCCCCCCCCCTCCTCCTCTCACCTCTCTCTCCCCCCCCCCCCCCGATCCTCCGCGTAATATCGCTTTGTTTTGGTGGATCTTTTTTTTTTTTTGGCCGCCACCAGTCTGGCATCGATCGCGAGGGGATGAGTCGTGTTAATAATTTTTATTCGGTCTGGTTTATGGCTGTAGAGCCACCGTAAGCCTCAGCTCATTTCCTTTTTTTTTTGTAACTGGGGTTTCAAGTCACTGTCGGGGTTGTTTAAGAACCCCCCCACTTTCCCTGAGCACGGCCGGACGAGCTGAGCTGCCCTGACAGTGGTCAAATCTTCGTCGTCTTTGAAATTTTTTTTTATTGATTTAGTTTATCGCGTGTTTCCACCACCACACCCCCCCCACAACGTTACAAAATGGCGCCCAACGTGGGGCACACTGTAGTGAAATTTTTTTTTTTGTTTTGTCCGTCCGAAATGTTTGAGAGTCCCTGTACAGTGGTGCCCAAACTTCGGTAGCAACTTTAATTATTTCGGTTAAATTTTCAAGTAAATTAAATTTTTATATTTTTTCGGTTTTCTTTAGATTCTCGCTGGATTGGCGCGATCGAATGAATATGTTCGGTGCGTACCGCTGAATCATCTCTTCGTGCGATTGCTTGGCTTTGGTCATTCCGCCGAAGAAGAAAATATTACGAATACAGTTCTGGAATTCCACTATTATCATTTGCAGGAATTTTCTGATTCGAGATTTTGTTTCATGAATTTTATTGTCGTCTAGCAACTCATCAGAAATTCCAAATTAATTAATTTTTTTATGGTGGTACAGTGTAGCCTCGTTCAACTCGAGATTTCACCTTAATGAAATTCGATGGTTCGTTGGTGACTCGTTGGACGACGCTCACTTTAATTTTTTTTTATTTTCTAGTTTAGCCCTTGGTTTCTTTTGTTTATCACTAGTGGTTGCTACTGAACACCACTCGTGATCGGTGCAAGTTGGAGGTGACAATGAAAAGTTTTTTGTCATAAGACTGCGGATAATAGGGAGATTGAATGAGAATGAGGGTGTCGTCTGGTTGAGTGGAGCCGCTGCTTTACCACCTGTTAAACCTTTTTTTTTTTTTTTTTTTGTTTGACTTTATCTTTTCTTATTTTTTTTTGTGCATTTAAATATCTACCTTCGTCTTAAGTCGTTTTGCGAGTTGTTTATTGCGATTATTGACGGGTTTTGGTTTCAATCATTAATTTTTTTTGGTTGTTGATCAGGGAATGCGTAAAGTGCACTCCTTATATATATATTTTTTTTTTTTTTTTCCTTTTTAAGGTATTATACAGTTTACCTGTACTTATATATTTTTACTTTAGGTCAAAAATTTTATTTCCCTTTAGGTTTTTTTTTGTTTCGCCATTCGATTTAATTTAATTTAAACTATTGGTTTAATTCTCGATTTAACTTATCGGATAGTTGATATTATTGTTGTTTTAATCCGCTTGGTTACTGTTAGGTAAACTTATTTTTTTTTTCTCTCTTTATTTTAATTCAAGCTTCCTATAATTTTTATGCTGATTTTTGATTTTTTTTTATTTCTCAATTTTCGGCGTTTAATTTTACATTTCGCCTAAATTAATTCGGTTTAATTTTGGCCGTAATTTTTTTTTGTTGATCGAATTCAATTCGTTGAGTTAATTTCGATTTTACATAATAAGTGATTTAACTTGGGATTGGGTTTATTTCTTTTTGAACAAAATGCCGAACGCCAGCCGATGTCCAATTTGTAATGAGCCGCTTAACACGAAGGGCCCAGTGACGCGTACGTCTTGTCGGCACAACTTTCATTTTTGGTGTTTACAAGCTTGGTTGGAAAGATCCCAAACATGCCCAGTGTGTAGTATTCACCTCGAGCCGACCCTAACTGGGGCGGTTCCAAAACATAGTGTGGTAGGCGACTACACAGGCCCGGTTACGCGAAGCATGACGAGTGATAGAGCGCGGGAGTTGGCAACCCAAGCTCCGACGGTAACTGGTGATAAGTTTTTCGAAGAAATAAACCGGCTAAGTTTGTCTCAGTCTGGTCCTCTTCAAACTACTCAGCGTCCAACTTCAGGTGTAGACGATGACGTGCAGAGAGATGGTGCAAATGCCTCGGCTATACACAACTCCACGGTCAGGTCGCAAGAGCGAAACTCGATAGTCAATTCGACTCTGTCTCAAGAACTTCAGTCCATGAAGGACGAACTGCGGTCAGTCGTTCTAGAATTGCGACGCGTATCTATGGGCGCACCGGTGGCCACCACCAGTGTAACAACCACAACGGGATCCACTTTGGTCACTCCTGCAGTCACTATGGCTGACAATCGTTGGGCTCCGGCCATGCCAAACCACGCACCAACCACTCAAGCTCCGTTAGTCGGAGGCACTTTCGATAAGGCCTCAGCAGTCATCTCGGGATGGCGGCTGAAGTTTTCTGGCGATACCTCCGGGATGAACGTGGAAGACTTCATCTACCGGGTAAATGCGCTAACGTCCCAATGCCTGGCAGGCAACTTTTCGCTGCTATGTCAGCACGCTCACTTGCTCTTCACAGGTAAAGCTGAAGAGTGGTACTGGCGCTTCCATCGACAAACCTATCGGGTTGATTGGCCCGGCTTGTGCAGCCAGTTGAAAACCAAGTTCCAAAGCTTCTTAACCGATTACGAGCTGAGCGAACACATACGCCGGCGTAAGCAACGCCCAAGCGAACGGTTTGACGACTTTTTCGACAGTGTGTTGGCTATGAATGATCGCTTACACCATCCCTTACGGGACCCTGAACTGCTCGAGATCCTTACCCACAATTTGTCCCCAACGTTAGGACGAGAGCTACTGCATGTCAACCTGACTAGTCTGAACGACCTCCGTCGGGCATGTCACAAGCACGAAAACTATTACCGTGAGCGGTACCATGACCAGCATGACCCTACATTCGCCAGAAGACGGGTGGCTGAGGTGAAATCCGACGACTGGGAGGACGTAGTAGGGCAAACCGGTGAGCCATCCGACCTATGCGCGGTAACCCAACGAACTCGGGAAAAGTGTTGGAACTGCGATGCGGATGGCCATCGATACCAAGAATGCCACGTGACGCCGCGGCGTACGTTTTGCTACGGTTGCGGTAAACCGAACACTTTCAAACCCTCCTGCTTGACGTGCAAGGATCGATCGGAAAACCAAATGGCGAGCACTCATGCGAGGACGACCGGAGCTGTCTCGCGTCCCAGTCGTCCAATGTCGCCTCAGAACCGGCACTAATTCCACCATTAATAATTTTACCAAGACCCAACAATGCCCACTTCGAAGGGAGCAACCTTCCTCCAAACGCACCTACTCCCAGCCGAGATATTATACCGTATCACATTCGGCTTGCCAACTACAACCGAAGGCGAGCAGAAATTTTCGCAAACGAAATACGATGTAGCCGAAAAACCCTGCGTCTGCGTGCGTTCTGGAGCCGGCTTAGGCGACTGAGCAAAATGGTAATTTCCTCGATCATCACTAAACCAAACGATACGCGGCCTTACGTGAATGTGTCAATAAATGGCAATTGCTATCTAGCCTTGCTAGACAGCGGGGCGAACGTGAGTGTGATTGGAGGTGCTTTAGCTCAAACCATCCTTAAAGAAGGTGGCGCAGTCGAAAATTTCCGAGGAAAGATACGAACTGCCGATGGACAATCACAGGCAGTGGTTGGGTACTACACGGCAAAGACTAAGTTTAATAGCCATTCACTTGACTTTCGCTTTTTATTAATACCATCAATTACGTCCAATGTAATTTGCGGCATAGATTTCTGGAGAAGATTTAATATCCAGATCTCCGGCCTAGGAACAAGTACAGTCGCGTCACTAAATCGCGATGATGACAAATACATAGCACTGAACGACGCCCAAAACCGACGTCTGAATGGGGTTATCCAGAGCTTTCCGTCCTCAGAACGGGAAGGCCTGGGTAAAACCACCCTGGTAGAACACTCCATCGACACAGGAGCGGCTAAGGCAATCAAGCAGCGATATTATCCAATTTCGCCTGCTCGGGAAAGATTGCTTTGCCAAGAGTTGGATCGGATGCTGTCGATGGGCGTGATAGAGGAAGCAGGTGGGTCAGCATGGTCATCCCCTGGGGTGCTGATCGTCAAACCTGGCAAGGTGCGTTTCTGTCTCGATTCTCGCAAGTTGAACGAAGTCACCATTAAAGATGCTTATCCACTGCCAAATATAGATGGTATCTTAAGCCGATTGCCGGCAGTGAACTTCATTTCCAAAGTCGACTTGAAAGACGCATTCTGGCAGATTTGCCTTGACGAAGCTTCCAAGGGAAAGACCGCCTTTACTGTCCCGAACAGACCACACTACCAATTTACACGAATGCCTTTCGGGTTGTGCAATGCACCCCAGACAATGTGCCGACTTATGGATCAGGTGATCCCCTACAATCTCAAGTCGAGGGTGTTCGTGTATCTTGATGACCTGCTGATCCTATCGAGCTCTTTTGACGAACATTTGATACACTTGTCCGAAGTGGCGAATTGTTTGCGCAGGGCTGGCTTAACCATAAACGTGTCAAAGAGCGAGTTCTGCCTACACGAAGTAAACTACTTGGGCTACGTTGTGGGAAGAGGTACTCTACGAACCGACCCGGAAAAAGTAGTCGCTATCAACGAGTACCCGGAACCAAAAACCGTGAAGCAAGTGCGCAGGTTCCTGGGCATGGTGGGCTGGTATAGGAAGTTCATTTCAGATTTTTCAACGGTCACTTTCCATCTGACCGAATTGCTAACGAAGGGCAAAAGCTTCGCATGGGGACCTCTGGCTCAGAAGTCCTTCGACAGGATCAAGCAACTACTGACCGAGGCACCGTTTCTCATACATCCTGACTACTCCAAACCATTCATTGTCCAGTGTGACGCAAGTCAATCAGGGGTTGGAGCTGTGCTAGCGCAACGTGACAAAGATGGCCATGAGCGACCCATCGCTTACATGTCTCAGAAATTATCCAAGGCCCAGCGCAATTACACAGTCTCCGAACTTGAATGTTTGGCAGTGATCCTCGCAATCAAGAAGTTTAGGATGTATATCGAGGGCCAGGAATTCAAAGTTGTCACCGATCACTCTTGTTTGAAGTGGTTGATGAGTCAGAGGGACCTCTCGGGCCGACTAGCTCGATGGTCACTCAAGCTTCAAGGACTAGATTTTTCAATCGAACATCGGAAGGGCTCCGCCAATGTCGTGGCGGACGCGTTGTCAAGATCGATGGAAGATGCCCCAAGTGATGGGTTGTCATCCATCGAAATTGTCACCGAGCCGCTCATCGACTTGGCGTCCCCGGCTTTTTCATCCGCAGAGTACGAAGAATTGAAAGAAAAATTCTCGGGCGAAGAATTCCCGGATTTCCGCGTCGTCGATCAGTATTTGTACCACCGCACAGAGTTCAACACGGGTAACAATGACACCGACGATTTGGGGTGGAAACTTTACGTGCCACTCGACCTTCGAGACCAAGTCGTCAGAGCTTCACACGACCCTCCTACTTCAGCTCATGCCGGAATCGCGAAAACACTGCATAAAATCCGACGTCATTTATATTGGCCAGGAATGTACCAGCAGGTATACAAATATATCTCGAATTGCGAAGTATGTAGCACGACCAAGGTGCCGTCTCAGACCTTGCGACCACCTATGGGATCTTTAGGCTCGACCGAAAGCCCCTTTCAGCGACTATATATGGACCTGATCGGTCCATTTCCACGCACTAAAAACGGTAACATAGGCATTCTTATTGTCATGGACCACTTTTCGAAATTCACCTTTCTGAAGCCGCTACGAAAGTTTACGGCGACTCCAATTATTGATTTCCTGCGCGATAACGTGTTTTATTGTTTCGGTGTACCCCAGACAATAGTGAGCGACAATGGTCGGCAGTTTATCAGCCGGGACATGTCCACCTTCTTAGAAAAATTTGGCGTTAAGCATATCTTTACTGCCGCTTATTCTCCGCAAGCTAATGCATCCGAGCGGGTCAACCGTTCGATCAATCAAGCGCTTCGCGCATACGTTAAACAGGATCAGCGGTCATGGGATGTTTACCTCAGTAGCATTAACTGTGCACTGCGTGACAGCCTGCATCAGTCAATTGGTTACGCTCCTTATTTTGTCCTGTTTGGCCAACATATGGTCACTCATGGGAAAGACTATGGAGTTATGCAAAAACTCGGCGAGGTGAATGACCGGTCCATTCGACCGCGACGAACTGACATAAACCAGATGCTACAGACTCAGGTTAGGAAGCGTCTGCAAGCGGCCTTCGAGAAAAACGCCCGCAGGTATAATCTCAGGTCGAGGGTTCGAGTTTTCGAAGTAGGCCAGCGGGTCACCCGACGAAACTTCCAACTGAGTAAACAGGCCGATCATTTCTGCGCTAAGCTAGCCCCGGTTGGGATACCCGCTAAAGTAGTGGAAGTGGTTGGAAATTCGTGCTATCGCCTAGAAACTCCAAAGGGAGCCCCGATGGGGATATACCACGCCAAGGACATTTGGTGAGGCAGGCAGAGCATGTCACCTTTTCCAGCTGTGGCTCTGGTCACAGGTGACCGATCACCACCTGTTTTGTGAGGTGTGGCGAGGTCCGCTCTCTGTGTCGAGGCGCAGAGAGAATGCGGACGGAGAGCCGCTCATTCCAGTTCGTATCCGCATTGCAGTTATCGGCATCTCCTTTTGCTCCGCATGACGACGGACAGACAAGTTCCGAAAAGTGGCGTGATCGAAGTTTCTAGAAGAATTTTTTTTCTATGAACTTCGCATCATGCCATTTTGCGGGACTTGTAAAGAAAGCCGATCATGATGAGAGGGAGCGAGAGGTCGGTGGCTGCGCTGCGGCCGCGACTGGAATGAGCAAAGCAAACCAGTTTTCTCGGTGCCGCTTCGACACAGAGCGTGGACAGCAGAACAGTAGATTCGGGTTAGAGAGTTGATAGACAGCGAGTGAACTGAGCAGACGGAAAAGTTGGTTATAAAGAAAAAGTATTTCAGTTTTATAAATTCGGACAAACAAATTAAAAGTGTGAATCGATTTCTGAAATAAACTCAAGTTATGTGTGGAAAAGACTTCATTGAGATAAAATCAGTATAAAATGACGCTAAAAATTCGATAAAACATCGGTATATAAATCAGTTGAAGTAACACGAAGTGCAAAGAAAACGGCGAAATCTGCCGGTAAATAAAAAAACTTGTTTGCGGATAAAAATCACAAATATTAATGGTGAAAACTTCAGCGGAGATATAAAAATACCTTTTATACTCGAATACTAAAACGCAGTTTTAAGCGGGTGAAAATTGGAATAGAAATTGGCATATTAACGAAAACACGTCAAAAAAAAAAAAAACACACATGTGGCGTTATATATACATACAACTATATATGCAAATTTAGCCGGTGCAAAACAAAAACTAAAACAAAAACACGAGTTTAACAAGTGTTCTTTTTCATCGTGCAATTATTTGTGCTAGGGAAAAAAAAAACTTACTAAAATTGGCTTCGAGTGCAGATGAATTGATTTATAATATTTCTTTAAATCGATGACGATACTTTAAAGTGAATGAAAACTCAGTGACAACTATTAGTTAAATGCGCATTAAATTGCATTTTGTAAAATTATGAACATAAATTTTTCGTTGATTTGCTGCTGCTTCAAAAATTACTGCAGATTCACCGTTCGTTTCTTCGCACTTATTGTGTCGTGCTGCCATCGCAACGTCGTCGCCTAAATGTTTAATTGGATTCGACAGCTAAGACCACGTGGATACAGGGTGAAGTTAACATCACATTGGTATCGTTTCTCCCACAAATCGTCATCCAAATTATCAACAACCGAAAATACAACTACAACTACAAAAACAAAACGTGCTTCACACTCAGGCAACAAGCAAATAGAACATACCAACGCAACAATTGCAACAGCAGCCACAACAAATCAACGCGCAAGTACATAACATAATGAAAAGTTGACACCAACATTAAGTCTCAGCGAAATGGGAAATATTGGAAATTGTTTTATTTTGATTATCATTAAATAACACGTTGCAGCAAATAAATTATTGTAATTTGCTTGACACGTCTTCAGAAACACAAATGGAAGTTGCTTTAGCTTTCAAGTTCGTGAGATTTTGAGCTTATGTACGCAATTATTATTAGTCATTATTTGTATTTACTTATATAATCGTCAACACAACTCAGCGATCCATCGTTTAGGCAGCTCCCTCGACGAATTACGCTTTAAGCCAATCTACAAAAACAAGTCAATTTCATTTATATTTTATGCTTATTAACAAGTGAGAGTTACTCGAAGGTGGTAGGACAAAGCAAGAGAATTACAACTACTTGTCATTTAAGCAACTTGCTCAGAATTCTACTCTTTCAAAAAAAAAAAAAATTGACTTTTATTTATGTATTTTGATTTTTTTTTATGATTTATTTTTTTTTTTCTTACACGTGATCTAATGAGTAAATTGAACAACTCATTACAGTAGGAAAAACTGTGCAAATAATGCTACCATTTAAGTTTTACATATGAATCTCGAAGAAATGCTCAAATTATCGAAATTAAGAGAAATTTTATATAGCCAGCAATTCATTTATTAATTGAAGCGATTAGAATCTAGAAAAGATAAAACTAAGAAAGAAAACAAACCAAAATATGAGTTAAATTAGACGTTTGGTTTCGAACATTGATACTAACTGAATATTAAAATGTAATTTTGTATTATCATCAAGGCAAAAGAAAATATCTTTACTACAAAATTTTTTTTGTTATATAAATCTAAGGATTAATTGAGTAATTCCAGGTCGGACCTTCCCTCGCGGGCGCCTACGAAGAGGAGGACCATGACAGGTAATTCATTATAACATTGCCAAATTTGTTTGTACATTATTTTACTTGTTCAACTTTACTTACCTAAAATTTATATATGCAATTTTTTTGTTATAATGCAACGCAAATCATCATTTGATCACACCTAGGTAATTATTAACTTATTTACTACGTCGATATTGTAGAATACTGTTGGTTTAATAAAAAAAAAAAAAAAAAAAAAAACAAAAAAATTATTGAGCAAAAATTCCTTGCGTTTAAAACAAAAATGGTTTGAATAATTAATTAGGTAAGCAGGTGAGTAAGCGGTTCCACCCCGCGCAGCCAGGCGACACACAAGGAAGGGGTTGGCGCACAAACGCACAACGCGCCAACCATGGTAGGGTGGGTAAAGAAAGGGGGAGGAAAATGACACCAACTCCTCCCCCCCCCTCCTCCTCTCACCTCTCTCTCCCCCCCCCCCCCCGATCCTCCGCGTAATATCGCTTTGTTTTGGTGGATCTTTTTTTTTTTTTGGCCGCCACCAGTCTGGCATCGATCGCGAGGGGATGAGTCGTGTTAATAATTTTTATTCGGTCTGGTTTATGGCTGTAGAGCCACCGTAAGCCTCAGCTCATTTCCTTTTTTTTTTGTAACTGGGGTTTCAAGTCACTGTCGGGGTTGTTTAAGAACCCCCCCACTTTCCCTGAGCTCGGCCGGACGAGCTGAGCTGCCCTGACAGTGGTCAAATCTTCGTCGTCTTTGAAATTTTTTTTTATTGATTTAGTTTATCGCGTGTTTCCACCACCACACCCCCCCCACAACGTTACATGGTCTTTAACGACTTATCAACTATGAACATGATTATCATAGGTCATGTATACGATACTTAAGCTAATGGCATTAAATATAAGGAGAACGTCTATCAAAAAACACTCTTGGATATTTTTAGAGGTCATCAGTAATGTCATCGTTATCCACGCAATCAAGTGATAAAAATAGAAAGTTAAAGAGAGCGGGAAAAAGAAACTTAGATGATCAGAATAAGGAAGCAGTTATCCAGGAATCTATTGAGTTACTTAATATTATTATTAGCTAAATCTAAAAACTTTTCGACGTTAATTTCATTTAATGTTTACATAGAAGAATGGATATAAAAATTGCGATGCTTTGAAAAAATACGCAGTTTATAGGAATGGCGGTCAAATCAAAATGAAATATGCAACAAGAAAGAATAGCAAAACCCGGAAATCAGTTGGAAAAACAACAAATTTGCATTAAATTAACATTGCTAAGATAACCAGAAAGAAATAATAATAATAAGAGCTTTGTTATTACACATGCTAATCCCCTTCGAGGAGATTAGTCTCTAAGTCTGGGTTACTTTCTTCTTCCACTGCGTTAACCTTCTGTCTCACAATCTTCCTGTTTCTCTTTCTGTCTCTATATCGCTTCTCATGCCTCAATCTTCGTTACTACCTACTTTCGAAATAATTCATCATATCTGCCTTTTCTGTTCTGCTTAGAAAGAAGAGAAATGCGTCAAAGCTCTATTTCGTCTATGCTTTAATAACTTATGTACATATAAAGAGGTCGAAATCAGTGAATTTCCTGCAACTCGTCATTGACTGAGTCACTAAAAGGTTGGCTTCGATTTGGTGAAAGTGAAAGCTGAGAAATCATGTGCTGACAGCAACAGCAACAGCTGCGCGTTCACCTTCAAAATTTGGCCAAGATATATATATAATGAACAATATTCTTCGTTCCTTTTATCATTCTTTTTGCTTATTATATTAAATAAACTAATTTTTTAGTTAATATTACAGTTAATTTAAACGTTTTGTTAAGTATTGGGTGTCAATCGTGAGAATGTCGCTTAAAATCCAAGTAATGGACGGCATTGAAACCTCGTAATTTAGTTGCATGTAAAAATATAGGGCACCTTTTAGAAGACGGACAGAAACGAACGATCAAACCCACTCGGCATGCATACGGAATAATAATTAATCTTCGACCACTGACCGAAAGTAAACCGTTTAATTAAACATTCAGCGTTTAAATTAAATATTCAGCTAACGTTTCCTCAGCTCCTCAAACTACTATCTCTGTCGCTCTTTCTTTGTAGCGTGTCCCCTTTCGAGAAGAGAAAACGATCTATGAAAAAATATTAAATTAAGTACGAAAAATTCGCTTCACGTTTAATGAGCGAATCTAAAAGATTTACTTTTTAGGGCTACAAATTTAATAGAAACCGGTTTCAAGTGATTCAACCATTAAGGAAGCAAATAAAGAGCCATAGCCAAGGCCGACGAGGGTCTCCAGAAACTAATTCACACCTCGCAATAAAATTCAGTTCGTTAAAGTTTCTAAGTAGAATTCTTATGAAACTTCCTTTTCAAAGGAGTCCATTGTTTATAAAAAGAGTCAACTTACGCCACAAGTCCGCCCAAGAAAGCGACGGGACCGCCGCCGATCAGACGTATTTTTCTGTGGCAGGAATCGAACAGCGAGGTTCTGGTCGACGTTTGCGACGTTGGTGACATTGAAGCGTTGAGTGCCGCTGCTGTTGGCGATCGTGTTTTCGCTGTTGTCGCTGTCGTTGCGACAGCCGAAGGCGTACCGATCTTCGTTGAGCTGCTGTTGACGTTATTTGAATTGTTGCTGTTGACAGCTTTGGTCAAGGTTGCCGCAGGTGTTGCTGTCGTATTGTGGAAATTAGAAATTTTTAACTTTCGCGTTGTCGTGGCTGCTGTTGTTGTTGTCGTTGAAGTCGCCTTTGTTTGTGCTTTCAAATCACAACCGTTAACGTCACTTGGTTTTATTTTTGCTTTCGTTGTTGTTCTGATTGTGGCTGAGAATAATAAGCGACTTCTTCTTTGTGTGGCTGTTGTTTTGTCTGTTGTTGCAATTGCTGCTGCTATCGGCTTCGAATTGAAATGGTAATCTTTTATATTTTCCTGTTCTATTTGCTGCTGCTGTGATTTGCTGTGATCGCGGTACAGTTGACGGTGCACCGATGTTGCTGCCGCGGACCGTCCACTGTCGAAAGCAGCTTTGTGATGGATCTGTGTCAATTGAATTGTGGGCACATGAGTGGGCGATCTCAACATATTTCCATCAGTCAAAAAATTCCTCTTTTTCGTGAAACGATGTTTGATCGAAGATTGAATTTAAAGAGCTAATTCCAAATTTAAGAACACATTTCGAACACTTTAATGGAGTTTAAAACGAAAGCTTCTTGTATATTGATAGAGCAGAAGTACTTTTGATCACTCAACAGAATTCATTCGCTTAAAAGAATAGTTTTTATGTAATTATTTAACGACTATAAATTTCCGTTTTAATTATATTTATTTATTATTCACTGTGCTGTTTTGTTTCCTTGCTGTTTTTCGTATTTTCCAGAATAAAGTTCACGTTAAATATCAAACTCGATTAAAGCTTTGATTTCAACTCGATCTGTTATTAAAATTACGATTTATAATTTATTTTTTTTTTGTGTATTTCTTATTCACTTCCATCTCCGGGTTCTGAAACGTATTCCAAACATCATCATTCATTTAAGACATTTTTAATTGCTGAATATTTTAATTTCTGAGTAGTTTTTTGTGATGACAACCTGTGTAACTTTTCTTACAGCGTCACAGAACTCGTCAATGATGCCATGATTACCACAAGAACAGGTTTTTCGAAACACACACAGAGTGCGAAAAAGAGGGAATGGACGACGGCCTGCGTTCGTATCTCCGACCGACAGCTCTCATTGAACAGCGAACTAGAACTGACTTCAGCTTGCGCTAAGATAAACGACCAACGTCGGCATCGCCGTCGTTAGCACCGACAACAAGCAAAACAACAGCGTAGTTGTTACACAAAAGCAAACGAAACATGAAAGTTATTGCTTTTTTTACTACATGTCAACGTGCAGTGAAGAGAGTGTGTTTGAATGACGCTTTGTCTCAGCTGTTGAACGGTTTTAGCGGGTGTCTTTTCACCCGTTTGTAGTTCCTGCAGCAACAGAATCGAGCCAGCAGCTGACGTTATTCGACCAGCTGACGCACACTTTTCGTGATCGAATAAGAATCGCAGCTATTTTTACACATTTTTGCAAATTTGGCGATTCTGGCGAAAGAACTGCGAACGCAGATCGGGCCAAACGAACGACAACGGCAACGACAACTGATGAGTGTTTCGAATTGCTCTTGAACTTAGACCACAAGCGGTTAATTAATTAAAGTCTTTTATTGATTGATTAAATGAACGATCGTCTGTCTGCTTTCCGCTGACTTCTAATATGAAAATGAACTCGCAAGGTTCGAGATTTGGATCGTTGGACTTGCGCTGGTGCTTTGATAATTTGCAGTTAATGAATGCAGCGCTTTTACGATCGTATCTCGATGCTCACATTACGCACAATCGCAAAGCCGTTAAAGGTCAAACAAACAAATTGTCTATAAGACGTTATCATGGACAACAGAACGTCGCCGCTGACGACGATGCCGAGAGACGACACACTCGCTGTAGCGACGGAGGAAGGAACGCACACTGAGAGAGATGCAGGTACCCTCTCGCAGGTATACAGTTAAAAGCACAGCTGCAGCTGCCTCTGCTTCTGCTCACGTAGTGCTCGTTTCCCAGCGTTTGTTGTATTGAGAGATTGTAGAAAAGTTGGATTATTGGAATTGTTGGAGTGTTCATTGCATGCTTGGCAGCGAGCTGATTGCGCGGGATCCGATTTGGATTCGGATTCTGGTTACTATGGTCCGAATTCAAACGGTATCCGTCTGTTCAATTCTAATTGCGGAGTTTCTCATGCGTTGCGATGCTCGTGTTTTCATCAGCGACTGGCGAGAAGAAACAAGGAAGGAATGACTCATTCACTCACTCACTGGCTGACGATTTTTGTTCAACGCGAAACTCTTTGAATCCGCGCCAGAAATTTCTGCTTAACACAAAAACTTGGTCAAGTTAATCAACCCAATTTCGAGCTGAAAACTTGGCCAACTTCACGCTTAACTGCACTAAATTAACTGTTGGATTTCAACTACAACAACACGTGTTGGTAGCAACGACTGAGCGCACGAAACTCAGTGCATTATTCGAACAACACAATTAAAAGTAATGCAGTCGGCTGTAGAAACTTTAGTTGGCCGAGTAGAACGAAACGAATGCCCGCAATGATCTAATCGTCGCGGCAGAAAAAATGCACTAACCAAGCGCTGCTCAGTCGAGGAACGACTGAGGCCAACAGCAACACCGCCGACGAGAAAAGCAGAGGAAGCACAACCGAGCAGCACTGGCGACAGGCACAGCACAGAAAGATCCACTACGAACGATGAATACTAAATAAACAAATAAATATTAAGCAAAAACAACAAAAAATCACACACCAACAGGAATAGAATAACAAACAAAAATACCAGCAGCAATAACGCTACAGACAAGAGCCATTCATTTATTCACCGCTGGGTCTTTGCTTGCATCCAAGATCAGAGAGCTGACGAATTAAGAGAGCACAAAAAGAGAGCAACAACACGTAGAGAAAAATCATTTAAGTTGCTCAGGCGGCAAATAATTTTTCTTGTATGTATTTTGGGATTTTTGCAAAACAGTGTAGTCTCTAAATTTCTGCATTAAGGAATAAATATTTTATTATTTTAATTATTAGTTGAAGTGGAGATCAAATTCAGTCACTCATTCAAGGTTTTGCCCAATTTTGTAATTAGAGTTGTTATGAAAAGCATATTTCATTTCATTTCACCACTGAAAAAGCGGAAGGTAATGAAATGAATTACGAAATATGAAGTATTTTGTGATGCAATTATAAACCGAATTACGGCGAATTGCAAATCAATTGAAAATGACGAAAACTTTTCTCACAGTGCCATCACATTCAGTTGTGTGCGTTAATCAACTACTGGAATCACTCTCAGTGTTTCTCTTCGCAAAGTGCCATCGCAGGAGCAACCCGACAGACGGAAATTCGTTTGAGCCATCCGAACACTTCCACGTTCTCGTTGTGTTGGAGTGCGAACAATTGCCTAATGGACCGACGATCGGATGGATTCGCATCACGTTATATGAACTCACACAACTAACGGTCATACGATGGACTCACGTTTGTGTTTATGTATGTATGTACGAGCGACGACTATGGTGGATCGTTGTTCGTGAGGCTTCGGAGGAAGTCTTTGTTGTAGAGACGGAAGCGAGGTAGACAGCAGGCTCCATTGTTGGGCGAGCGGCGTACGACGGCGGCGGCGATCTGCACTCGCTGCTCACTCGATCGTCGGTTGCTTAGTCTAGTGTAAAGCTAGAAAATGGTTATTTCATTTCGAACGTACCAATCTTTGGGCTCGAGCAACGAGCAGCCCAACCGAGAAACAGCCGCGTTAGGTAAAAACAATGAACTGTAATTGTTGGGAAACTCGGTTGCGAAAACTTGCAGCGAAAACAAAGCAAAGGAAATAAAAAGAAACGAGGAAAAGACGATCGAAAGAAACAAACAATCGACGATCGGTTTAACACCAAAAATTTCAAGATGTTGGGCCTGTGATTGGTTGTTGTTATTGTTGTTGTGTAATTTTGACATGTAATTTATGAATGGTTGCTATTTTAAGTCCGTTGCCGCAAATTGCTTCTTTAAATTTCTTATTAACATATTTTATTTGATACAATATTGATCCATAGGCGTTATAAATTCACACAAGGAAACTACATACATACAATAAATAACGAAAATAGAGCAGCTTGCCTGAAGTTTTTCTTCATTTGATTTCGTTAATTTGTCATTTTAATTTCGTTATATTATCATAAAAAACCATTTTGTTATTATCAAACATTAAATATGAATTCTGTCCTCTGAACAATGATTTGAAAGCCTCACTCGGCGCGACTTATAACGAAATCAAATAATCTATTCAGTTGAATCTTAACCCTGATGATAACCGAAAAACAGAAACCAGAAAATCATCCGATTTAATTAAATGTGTCAAGGTTTCCCTGCGAACAATAAATTCAACTGAGAAAAGGAAAAACAACAGAAAGCGCAAACATTTAAATAAATTAAATATAAAAAGCAAAAACACAGCAAAGGTCAGGAATGATTTTAATGTTAGCAATAATAAAGTTACAAAATATTAAACCACTTAGAAAAATAGAAAAAAGACCACAAACACAACAAGAAAACATTAAAAGCAACAAAAAACCAAAGTAAATCAAATACAAAACAAACTTCAACCGTTTGAGAAAAAATAAACTGAGTTAATGGCTGTAATAAAAGTAAAAATTAAGAAAAAATCACTTCAATGTATAAATAATAATAGCGAAAAAAATAAAACAATAGACTGTGTACTAAAATGAAACCTTCCCACGTAATTAAAAACAAAAGAAGAAAAAAAAAAAGAGAAAAAACAACAGCGACATCAAAATGAACACAGATCAGTTTTTCATCACGTTGCAAAATAGATTAAAAAAATAAAAATGTGCCATTTTGTGTTTTAGTCATTTGTTTTTATGGCTAAAAGCGAATGTTTTATGCAGTTAATTTTTGTTTCCTTTTTTAATTACCGACCCAACCCAGAGTATCGGCCATTGATACAGAGCTGACGGTGATTCAGCGTGACGTCAGAAGCTCGTTGAGATTTTAAAAAAGTTGGGGACAAGCAGCGTTGCAACGGAGCCAAGAAAAGAATGAAAACAATGAGCAATCATAATAACAGAACGAAAGAAAAGCACACGGATAAAACAGATAAAACCAGGTCTCGCAAGGCTAACAGCCAACGCGATGTTCACAGGCCCCCAAAACTAAATATTGCTTACGTTCACAACACATGCTCGTGTAGCTCAACACACATGAACGTGGATACACCAGATACAAACAACCAGAAGCCTGAAATACATCAACTTCACACGAACCAAGCAAAAAATCATACATTCGTCTATACACGAGTGTTTTATAGAGACAGGAGTACGTGTCACTGTAGTAGATGCCATGGAACTGCAATTCATTGCCTATACTTATGTTTGCCCGTACTTATATAATACATTAGAAGTGTGCTACTGTAAACACTCGTATCTATCAACTCCTTGTGAGATTGAAGAGTTTTGCGCAATTTCGATTAACTTCTTTTATATAAAAATGGATATGGAGTGTCGTATATTTATACCCTACATCCGAAGGAATGAACGTATATTCATTTTGAACTTCCGTTTGTAACGCATTAATGGAGGCGTGGCAGGTATGGATAAGCATATATAAATTCTTGATCAGTGTCACCTGCTGAGTCGATTTAGCCATGTCCGTTCGTCTGTCTGTGGAAATTACCGCAGAACGAATGACGCTATCGCGATGAAATTATGCACGTATATTCTTTGTTATCCTAAACTGTTTGGTATTGCAAATGGAATAAATCGGGGCAGCAACACGCCTACTTCATTAACAAATATGAATTCATTTAACAAGTCAATGTTTCAACTTGTAGACTGAGTTTTGAGCTGGAATTTTGTTTTCGAATCGGTTCAGGTACACGTGGATATACATAACATCGACATAAACGGCAATTACACAAGAAGAAAGAATAAATGTCTTGAAATTCGGTACGAATATTCAGTGCCATCATAGATTCCTCGGTATTACAAATGGGGCAAATCGGAGGAGTGCCAAGCTTACTTTTTATAGCAAATAAGAATTCCTGTTTTCTAATATGGTATTTTTTCAGATTGTAGTCTTAATTTTGAGCTGAATTTTTAGTCTCCGCGGATTGTATATATGAACAATTCTATAAAAATATAAAATAATAGCATTTAGGGTCGTTTACTAGTAAAGAAAAGTTTACGAGTTTTACAGTTACGAGCTTTATAAGCTTTAAGCCAAGCTAAATCATTCAGTGCCCCCAAAAATATAATTTCATCATTTAATGCCTTTAAAAATATAATTTGACGCTTACAAAATTGTAAGATATGCGATAAAAACGTGATGTTATTAAGAAAAACGCACTAAAGTGGACAACGAGTGCCTCGAATTACCTCAAACTGAATCATTAATGCTGTAGTTCATCGAAACGCGCTTTTACTGTACGTTTGAAGAAAAGAGTAGAGAAATTTATGCTGTTTTTGCTTGGAGGAATAAATTATGTTTGATATATTTAGGTATGTACGAAGATGGGAATTATAAAACAAACGACGATATGTATGTCACAACGAGAAACACGACGAAGACGACGACGATGGTTCCAACAGATCGATGCCAACAAAGCCAGCGAAAGTCAGCTGTTTTTTAAGCTACAGAGAAGTGAGAGACTGGCCAAGAGATAGAGAGAAAGAGGAGAAACCCTGCCGCAGAGAGCTCTCTCGTGCAAACAGTCTCTGGCAGAAGCAGCACGGAAGGCAGACGTAGGGAGAAATGGATGAAGAGCACCTCTCTCTCATAGATTCAGTACACAAACACCAGCAAAGAAGAACGTGAAAGCACTATCTATAGATATGTATATATAAATATGTATTTAGCAGAGCAAAACTATTGCAGGTTGTATATTTATAAAAAGCAACGCTCAGGCACAAAACTCGGCAGAATACACTGTAAAAAATCATTAACTGCGAGTGAAATTATTGATTTTTATTCAGTATTTGGAATAAACGCTTCCCCCTTCTGCCTCTGCATTTCCCATCAAACAAAATGTTTCCAAAAATTGTTATTATTATCATGAAATAACAATTCCACACACTTATTTTAGATATAAAATCTGGCGTGTTAATTGAATTAACTCTAAAACAACAGCAGAATACTTTTTTTTAAATATTATTTTTTATTCACCTGCAGAAGCAGGTGACGGTTTCTTCCACGTCCAAGGGCAGCTGTTGCAAGGAGCCTGTGCCACTTCCGGTGGTCGGTGTTGCTCCCGTTCCTCCACCAGCAGCACCGCCATTCACGGCTTTGGTGGCCGCTGGGTGGCGTGGCACGGCTGTTCCAGGATAGCGATGCTTGCCACGTGGCACTGCCGCAGAACTCGCAACGGCCGGCATCTGAGTGGCCGACTCGCTATCGCTCGACGGCACCGCAGAGTAACGCAATAAAATGGCACGACTGACGCGATTGCCGCCAGTTAAATTTCCGATGGCCCACATCATGATTACGACGACCGCAGCACGCAGCAAGTCGCAGAGGAAGAAGAAGGAAGTCCTCAAGCCTTCACTTGGCAGACCCGCATAGATTAAATTGAAAAATATCCCAATCGAACTGAGAGGAAACCCCGAAAAATTGGCCAATGCGAACAACGACGCCGTGTCACTTGTCGACCTTAAGCACAACGACGGAACAACTGTTTTCAGTTAAAACACTTGCAGCACGCTTCGAGCTTTTTCCCTTCGTCGCCGTAGAAATGCGAGTGGAACACAGACAAGTATTTAATTTGTTTCTGTTTTTGTTGCTGCTTTTGTCCAGCAACACAGTGGAGCTGATAGCGAAAAGCTTAAGCAAACAAAAATAAAGCCCACTGATAAAAAAGCTAAGCAAAATCAACAGCAACAACATGGAAATTACTATTAACGAATAAATAAAAAACAAATGAACACAGTTAAATGTTGAAGGAGGAGAGAAACAGATAAGATAAAGTACACATTAACTTTATCTTTCCTTTCATTTTCATATTTATACAGTTCATTAATATTTACTTAACGTTTCATCATCAATTGTATTTTTAAATTTGTTGTGCTTTCGATTTAAACTTTTAATTTTTTAATGGTTCTTAAGTACACAAAAATAAATAAAATGTAAAAACTTATTTAAACATACTTCATAAGGTAAATATTGATGCATTAAATACAATTTCTATTACATTTTAACGAAATTCATTCATTCGCAACTTTACAATGAATTTAGAAACTAAAGTAGAAGATTTTTTGATTTATTGTGTGAAAAAACACTCTTAATTTGTTGAAATTGGTTATATTCTTTTGAGGATTCGTTTTAAATTACGATAATATTCATTAATTGCTTATTAAATGAAAGTGAAAGAAATTTTCTTTCTGTTTCACTCAAAACTGCAAACTTACATCAATTAAAGGTGTTTATTTTAAAAAAAGTCTTGTTTAAAGAATTTGTTTTAAAAAAATCATGGATTACTTAACAAAGCATTAAACTTAATTTCTAATCTTTCCATCATCTAAAAAAGACGAATTTTAAATAGAATGTGTGCAATAATACAATAATAATAAATATAGCACTTCATTAGAAGGACGCAGCAAAGTTTTAATGATTGTCCTTTTGCAAAAGCAGGACATTTTATTGAGGTATTCGTATTTTTCCATGTGGCCCATTGTAAAGTTTATTCTAAATTAAATTAAATTAAAAATGAGTTTTTATGTGCCGATGTTTTCAAGGTTTTATATTTACAATAGGCTTTTATGTGTAAATGTGAAGGAAATTCGAAATAAATGGGAACTATTTACCTCCATCCCCATTCTTCCCTTCTCCATCGCCTGACCAACAAAAACAAAAAAAATCAATACTAAAAACTGAATTGCAACAGCGACAACGACAACAAGGGAGGAATTTAAAGCTGCAAAACTACGAATGTAGTTGGTTGTTATGAACACAAAAACCCAAAAAGAGAAAGGAAAAAAGAGACGAGATTGAAATAGAAAATTTTAAAGAAATGCAAGCTGAATGAGTTCCATTTTGTTGAGCCGCTAGCAACAGAGGAAAATGAGTGTCATCATTTGGATGATGATGAAAATTGAGAAAACTAAAATAACAGACAAATCAACTGAATGCGTCGTCGAAGCGGAGGGAATGCGAGGGATGGAAGCTGCTGCTGATGACACAACAAACCTTGGAGCAGATGAAACATAATAATAACCATTTATTGATTTTCCAACCAATCCATCCATGTATCGGGTGCTGAAAGGAAGACTCACACTCACCGGCAGACAGTCATATTTTCAGTAACTAGTTAATTATTCATTAGACACTTTTACATTCATTAACATATAAGAATGCACTTAAAATACCGAGTGAAATAGAAGGCAAAAGGGCAGAAAATAGACCAGCAAAGAAAACCTGTTCTTTCACTCCTTGATATAATTTCTTTGTTGTTTTTCTTCTAATTTTTCTACTCACCCCATTAACCAGTCCACAGTATCACGTAAGTATTCCGGTATACGCTCCAGTTTGACTGCTTTTGCCGTTCTTCCAAAGCCACGAAACAAAAATTCAATAGTAGTCGAGTTCAAAATTGTTCAAGCTTCAATTGCAAAGTTCAGTCACAACAACTTCAACTTATTATGTTTATTTTCCCCTATATTATTATTATTACTCTCTGGGTTTCAGTTTTGCAAAATTTTTCTTCTGCTCCGTTTATCAAATATAAACAAATACACGCAAGTGGGTATTTGTTACGGATCGAATCTATGCACGAAGCGATTCGCTGGCTTCTGCCACCCCACAAGCGTCAAATGCAGGGCAGCTCAGCTGATTGCCAGCACCGAGAATTCGTGCTTGGAATGACAAGCAAAATAACTGCAGCAGCAGCAGCACTCATTCACTGATGACGACCAGATTGGTGATGAAACTGCAGTAAATTGCGTTGGGGCTGCATTTTTGCCTTGGACCACTTGCACCACTCACTCTGCAACAACAAAATGTAACGTCGGATGTCTGCTATTTCTATTTTTATCAAAATTTCTTTCACTCACTTCTTGCAGTTGTTGTTCGATTTTCTTTAAATATTTTTTAATGTTGCAATTTATGTATTTGCGTGAGACTTTTGTGCGCTTATGAAATTCTTTGTGGTCGGAGATGGGCTCAGGCTGCAGGATACACACACCGAAATCGTGTGATTCGATTTTTGGCTGCTACAACGAAACTAATGCGCAATCATTTTATGCACTTTGCTAGCATTCACGAAATTTCTCCGCACTAGGTTAACAAATTCGTTAATTATCTTTGGACATCCTACCTAAAGAAGTTTAGGTATTTTTCAGGCTGCTGCAATAATTTTCCAATATTTTTCGATCGAAAAACGAAAGCGCAGACGAACAACAAACGAAGCAGTTCGCGGCGAGTCGATCTATTTTCACAGGAAATTCAGAAAAAACTCTCTGCCAAACTGACAACCATACTGCACGTCCTTGCGACCAGAGATGACAATCTCTGCTTCGAACTGCCAAAATAATCTGTTTCGATTACCAAGTAAGTTCTCTTGATGGCTAACTTCTTCTTTTGCTGTTTCCAATTGCTGTTTTCGCAAAACTGTCTCAAATTCCAAAGTTTTCGTCATATAGTTTGCGATATTTCAAGAATCAGTGTTATCAAATATAAAAACTTTAAAATATTGCCTTCATAGATAAAATTTTACATAATGACAATTGCTAACATCGTTTTCTCCTTATTTGTATCTTTTGGGGTTATGTAGAAAAATCTATATACTTCATATTCAATATTTGTTCAAACTTCTGACATTGGTTACTACATACCAAAATCGCGGTGCCTGAAAGTACATCCAAAGCAAATTTTTTCATCCTGGAAGAAAGTACTTTCCATAAAAAGCAACATCTTTTATACCGCGTTTACATAAAATGGTTTTTCCAGAAATTGGAAGTAAAACTTTTTAGGACCTAAAACCACTCGTAAACTTTTTAAATACCATTGAAATTGTTGTTGCAATTCCAGCGCTAAACCGAAATGCTTTTGGGTTTTAGCTTCACATTTTAGTTTGCAACTCAGATTCGAAGTTCGGAAGTATAGGAACTTATGCTTCTCCTTGTCTAGTGCCAATGTGTTAGAAAGGGACAATTACAGGCGACAAACTATTAGCACATATGTCCACACACATGGTAAAAGCTCAACTACACCAAACAAAACAAAGCAATAACAAAACACATACTTTGCTTGACCGGATTATGTATGGAAACACTCAGAAAGCTCATCAGTTTTCGAACAGCTTAATCGGATTAAATATTTTTATGTAAACAGGGTATTAAATATAATAACCAATGGAAAATATTTTTTTGGTGCTGCCAATATATATTTTGATGCTTGCATTCGGAACAACCCTGCTTTTGTCAAATCTATTCTGTTTGTAAACATGGTCGCGTTCCGGTGAACATATGTTTCTTAAAATATAAACAAATAAATCTGTTCTCTTGCTTTTATAACTTGTTCTGCAATGAGTAATGTTTTGAAATATCGTTTTAGTTTTTTAGCTGGAGCTTTTGCCGCTGGAGGTAGTTTTTTTGGAAAGTTGCAGGGTTTCCTCAGTGCACAGAAGCTTATGCAGATTCACCAAACTCCTTTTACACGCATCTTGGGTAAGATGACTATCACCAGCTGCATCTAACCACCTGCTACTCAATAATTACGCCTGCCTTTGCTTCTCACTGAGCAGACTTTATGCTGATTTGGTTACTGCCGCTAGCTTTGATGGTGGTGTGCAACGTACTTAATTGGCGTTATTTTCTTAAAGCCCTTCAAACGACTGAGCAAACGTTAACTACTACGGTACTAACGGCAGCGTCCAACTACGTTTTATCGGTACGAATACGATACTAAATAATTGCTGGCTTACAAACTATTGTTTTACCATTTCAGTTCCTCTTGGGCACACTTTTCTATCAGGAGCCGATTTCTTTGCTAAGTGTTGTTGGTTCTACTATGATTGTTGTTGGTTTGTGGTTCCTATGCGATGTCCAGAATACAAATCAAACAAATAAATTTAAAAAATCCTAAACGAATCGATTTTTATTTTTTCAAATTAATTATAAATGCTTAAACAACTGCAATTTTCCAAGATGCTTGTTTTTATGAAGACGCTTGGTTGCCGTTCGAGTTTTTTCTTGAATGCGATTTGTTATTGTTGCGTTGACGTGGTTGGTTGTTACTTTGTTTATTAATATAATTCAATTCTTCTTCAAATTTGTTGGTTTCTTTTAAGATTGGTGTAGTCTGTTGTTATTGTTTGTGTGGTGCAGGTTGCGTGTGTATGTTTTGCGTGTGTAGAGTTACTTAATGAAAATGATTATATATTATATTCAAGATTCTTAAAATTTAATCGATTATTAATTTATATATAACGTAATTAGTTTCATTGTAATAATAAGTAGTTATATTAATTAATAATAGGCATAAATACTTTTACTTCTCTGCAATTTTACATATTATATTCATCTTTTAAGTTTTAATTTCATTCCGTCGAGTCCTTTTGGTTTTTTAGGTTTCGTTTAACTTACGGTCGCCTTTTTATAACATGGCGGATTCAGTTGTGGAAGTTTCTTTAAGGATAATGAGGAGTATCTTTAACATTATTTAAATAAGTATTTTCGTTGAAATTAAATAAAGTTCTCTTTAAATATAAATTTTCAGACATTTCACATGTTTAAAGGAAAACATTTGCTTTTGTCGTCTGGCTTCTAATTCGGTTGTCTTATGTTCTGCTCTTTAATTGTCTTATTTGATTCAGTTTTTTGTAGTGTATATTTTCTAATTTTTGCGCGAGCTTCGTCGTGTCCTTCTACACGACATCCTGCTGCTGCTGCTGCCGGGATGACTGCTGTCTGGGATTTATGTATGAGTTCGCTGAAGAGGTACCGCCTCCGCGCCCTATCGAACGCTGTGAAACGTTTCGCGAGTTATTGGAGTGGTTGCCGCCACCACGTCCGCGGTACCCACCACCGCCGCCGTCGTAGCGCGAACCACCGCCTCCAGAAGATTCGTAACGCGAACCATTTCCACCATCCTTGCCACTGTACGCGTTACCGCCTCCGTTTTGATAGTACGAATTGTCATTGTTGCGGAAATACATACCGCCGCGTCCGCCACCGCCGCCGTTTTGTTGATGGGACGAAGAGTTCGTGTAGTTGCTACGTCCACGATAATTACCTCCCGAAGAATTGGACATTCCACGCATGACTCCAGACGAACGTCCGCGATCATCACGATCACCACCACGACGATCATCGCGCCGTTGGTAACCGCCACGGCCCCCACGCGAGTAATTACCACCTCCACCCTCATTGTGATGATTCTGGCCAGAGGAAGCATTGTGCCAGTGGTTGCCTTCCTGATTTTGAGCCTGCTGCTGAATACTGTCGCCAACATACACATTGGCAGAGCCACCATCATTACCACCGCCTCCGCTGTTGGAGGAAGTCCACTCGCTTTTCTTCTGTGACGTTGTCGTTGGTGGCTGAGAAGTAACTGCATTTAGTTCGGAACTCCACTTAGTGGAAACAGTCTCCGCACGAGCATTCGCTGCCTTAATGCTGCTCACCGAACTGCTACTGACGACTGTTGTGTTACTTTGACGTGTTGTTGTCGTTTTTATGCCGTCCGCCTGCCACTCGCTAAGCGGCTTCTCAGTCGGTGCGAACTGCGGAGCGTCGTCGACTTTTTTGGGGACTCCGCCATTCTCTTCTTCAGTCGCGGTCCCAACGGAAGGCTTCACGGCGACAGCAGCAGTCTGTGGTTTCAGTTGTTGCTCGTAGTTAAGGCCGCCAGCTGCCGCGTTATCGAAAGGAAAAGGAGGAACTTCGCTGGATTGCATGCCAGTGGCCACCGACGTGGTAGTGGTAACGCTTGGGTTTTGTGTAAGCGTTGCAGTTTTTTGTGGTTGTTGCGGTGGTATACGTCCTTGAGGCGCCATGCGGGCCATAATCATGATTGGTTGTTGCTGGTGATCAGCAGTAATTATTACTTGTTGGCTTTGATGCTGCATTGCGGCGTCTATTTGCGGCACCAGCTGCTGTGCTGGTTGTAAGCCTGTTCCTGGCGAGAACAGTTGCTTCTCGAGCTGCTGAGTCTGGAACACGACACCTGCGTTGTTGTTATTATTAAGAGATGTTGAACTGTGGCCAGAAAGAGGAGGAAACGATTGATTAGTAAATGTCTGTGTCTGAATGGGTTGCTGTTGGACTGTCGGCTGCTTCTGTTGCGATTGTGGTTGAATGTTGTTGGCCAACACAGATTGTTGCGGCTGTTGTTGTAACTGAACTTGCGAAAGGGAAGCAACCAGCTGCGGCTGTCGTTGCTTTTCTTGCTTGTGTAGTTCATGTTGTTGAATATCTTGAACTTGCTGTTGCTCTACATGCGCCAAAACGCTCGGATGTTGTTGCTGCGGCACATGCTGAATATGTAATTGCTGCTGCGGTTGGGCTTCGAAAACCACTGGAGTACCCATGTCCGGTGAATCTAATTCGCTGTCCTGCAGGAAGTAGAAACTGCCACCACCAATTACTTCCGCCAAAGGATGCAACTGCTGCAGATACTGGTGATGTTTGAAGTAACTCTGCTCCACCGCACGCACGGTCGTTGGCGGGAAGTGAGCCCCAGGTGGCGGACCAGCGTGCATAGCCTGCACAGTTTGTACGGGAGCTTGCACCATGGCCGCTGGGCTGCTGCTTATCATCTGCCGCCCTTGTTGAGCAACCATTTGTGGCGGCGGTGGGGCTTGCTGAACGTTGATCATGTTACCAGAAGGTACCTGTTGTAATGAAGGCGGAGCCTGTTGTATTTGCTGAGGTGGAGCAGCGGTATAAATAGTCATGTGTACAGGAGTAGTTGCTCCAGACGGTGAAGCCTGTAATACAGCTGCTGCTTGGAAACCGCCAGCATTTGGTGCTACATGCATTGTTTGGGATATAACTTGTAACGGCACGTTGGTCTGTTGTGGTTGGCGCTGGGGTTGAGGCGGTTGCATGTCTCCCTGCTCCAGAAGTTGCTGCTGCTGAGGTTGCGACATTTCATTGGAGTTACCATCAACAGTTTGCGGCTGTTGTGTCAGCAGCGGCTGCTGTGATGGCAACAAATTTTCGTCGACAACATTCAACTCTTCCATGTTTTCTTCCAACGAATGCACTTCAGCCATTACATCATCCTGTTCACCTGTAACATTGCATAAAGTCTCTTGATCGTTATCCGATTCTGGGGTTGCTTCCGTAACAATATGATATATTTTATCAAGATAGCCGCATTCTTGAATTCGGTTGAAGATGCGGCGCAAATTCTCAAACGTCGAATCGCCGTATTGCTTCGGACGCCCGTCGATGGTCATTGATAAATACTCTGCAGCCTTTTGAGCAACGGTAAGAAATGGAGTGTCTTCAGTTGTTTCCGGTCGACGGGTCTGTATATCGATGCAGCTGCACGAGAAATCAACGGTCAAAGTAGATGGCAGACTAGAAGTAAAACGTACTCACAATTTCTCCATAAGATCCATATCACCTGTTTCTAACTTAACTGCCCCATTCTCTCCATTGATAAAATCAGCACGCACAGCTTCGTCAGTGAAGCAAGACAGAATGTTTTGCATGATGAGCACTTCACGAATCTTAGCCGTTTCAGCGAAAGCCTTGTTAATCATATCCTAATTGTAAATACAAATCTTTGAAGCCTAAGCAAAAAGAAGAAATTAAAAATTTAACCTTGCGAGCCTGCTTTTTTTGTTCCTTTTCGTTTTCTTTAGATAGATTGTACATTTGCTTCGAGAAGTCACGAGCGAATTCTAGAGTGTGCATTACAGCGTCATACTTAGCCACAGCCGCTTTCTGATCAGAGCTCAAATCCTTACCAGATTCCTGAATACCTCGATACGATTCCAATTTGGTCTGCGAATATGGAACATTCAAATAAGAGAATCGAAGAAGAATGAATATTTAAACTTATTTGTTGGCCAAATAAATGAATTACATTCTAAGTACAATTGATTTAAGGTTTAGGACCTTTTTTGTACAGTTATTGAAGAAATAAATGAAAATGAAATGAAATGAAAATGAATATGTAGTAGACTTTAATTAATAACAGTAAATATTTTAGGAATTTTGCTAGTGACGTAATTGTATTTCAGCTTCTTTCCGATGTATCGGTTTGTTTTCCATCAGTACATGGAACCGTTAAAACCGGCTGCATAACTTTTAGAAACAGTCTTCTCAATTGCAAACGTTTAAATATTCAAAAAGTGTTCTCAGTAAGAAGGCTTTATCAAAGCACCAGTCCTTTTTGGACAGCAATTATGTCCATATGTATGTATTTCGTTGCGCATTTATTTCAAGAATCAAAATTTGGGTAGAAATATTATTTGATATATAGCCAGTGATAACATTTACTATGACTGATAAATACTGACTGAGAACAGTTCTTCAACATCAAAATAACCTTATACTATTTTGGCAAGTATAAAAAAACTCCTTTTATTATGAATGCAAACATTGGGCAACGAAAGCGAAACGAAGGCCAAACAAACGAGATCCACAAATATACTCGTTCAACCAAATTAACGAGTGCTACAACAAAAGTGATGCGAAGGCGGAGCACATGTAAATATGGCGTCTTAAAATTAACGAAACCGACACGAAAAATCTAAATGGAAAAAGATGGAAAAACCAAGGCGAACAAGAAAACATTGGTTTTTCCAATTAATGAATGAGACGAAATTATACCCAACGAATTGCAACCATTTTCTTTTGTTTCACGAATAATATCAAATTTTTTCCCCCAATGATGATATCAACTCGCATTTTCAACAGTTTTACCGGGTTTTTAATGTCGTTATTGCAAAAAGTTGTCGCTTTTTAATTTCTTGATTGTCGCCACAATTTCAGTTATGTGGAATCTTAGAGCCGAAATCACATGTAGAACTTTACCCACATCTGGATTGAGACCATCTACCTTGCGTTACCTCATGCTTTGCACTTTCATAATAATGTGACTAATTTGTTTGGCTTTTACTCACCTTCCGCTTTTCCAGATTACGTATTTTATGTTCAATAGTAATCAATGCCTGCTTCATTGGATTATTTGTTTCGGTAGCCGCACCAGCATTTCCTTTTTCTTTGGTAGGCAAAGAGCTGCCAGCGTTATTGGCATTGTTGTTGCTGGCAGTACGGTTAGCGCTGCTAGAGGATTCAGTATTCTTGACAGTAGTGGCTGCCTGGGGATCAACTGGACCAGCAGACACTTGTCCAACAGTCGAAGACTGATTGCCGCTACCACCATTGCCTCCACCACCTCCGCAACCAGCAACTCCAACACTTCCACCAATTGAGCCGACGGAGGCTTGTTTTTCCAATTTGTTATTATTAGCTAAGGCAGAAGGCATTCTTTACGAATTTCTGCTGAACAGGAATAAAGGCCAATGAAGAATAATCTACTATCTGATCCTTTTTACTTCGATATTAAAAAAGTTCAAGTTTTTTCAGGACGTTCTTCGTTTACGAGTAGCGGATAGCACACTGAGTTTAATAATTTTAAGCAATAAACACAGTAATACAGCGTAGCCTGCTAACACTTGACTGAGTACTAGTTACAAAATTTTTTCAGT
This sequence comes from Thecophora atra, assembly GCA_937620795.1. Lineage (NCBI taxonomy): Eukaryota > Metazoa > Arthropoda > Insecta > Diptera > Conopidae > Thecophora > Thecophora atra. The sequence continues at coordinate 70,377,002 of OW569397.1, read as the reverse complement.
GCAGCGAAAAATTTAACACAGCGATGTTGGTCCAACGAGTGGATTGTGTGGTGCTGCCAATCAAAATTATTAATTTAGTATTCGAATTACCAATTAGTAAAATATAACTACAAGAGCTGCGTTTTTTAATAAACTAATTATAATGTTTTTTGCCATACAACTCACAGTTACCCATGTTTTATAAAGTTTTTTATACGGGTTTTGAGAAACGTGTGATCTTGCCCAATTTTAGTTTTTTTTCTAGTTTTCAATACAATTTATGTATATAATTTCAATTATTTGTTTATTTGAAAGAAATCTTACAATAATGTTCATCAATTAATATTGTTAGGGCCAAATGTTTTGATTAGTTTACATTTCCCTCATCAGTATCTTAAACAATTGTGTAGCAAAAGATTTATTCTTAGTTCATTATAAAAACGCAGTTTTTAGCTTTCCTTCAATGCTAACCTCACTAATCATTCCAATCATTAGCTGGGGTGAAGTTTTAATGCAGGTTATGCGTATATACATTTGTTTACAGTTTATTTGCAGAAAAATAAACAGGAGATTATACCCTAAACCAATCCACATACAAATTTTTGCAGTTTTCTGGAAAGTGGTGCTTTTCTACATGATTTTCACGCTTTGTATAAATGTTTAGCTCATTAAAAAACGAAGTGGTGCCAAGTCTAGGCGATTATAGTGCGATTTTCGCACCGTATTTTTTTGCAGCGTTGCACAAAATCACGCAAATCACGCAATTTCTACCTGGTAGATTGCGCCCGGGTAAAATAATATAAAATTCATATAAAAAAAATGTTATATAGATAATTTAATTAAAATAAGATAGTATTGCGTGAATTGCGTGATTTTTTCATATTTTTCATTATTGCGATATTCGTTCGTTTTTAATTGAAAAAAACATGAAACTATGGGAAATGGTTCGGCCGTTCCATCATTAAACATAAACATGGTAAACTGTTTAAAATTTATTTATTAATATACTTTGCTAACATTTCTTTATAACTTTCCTACATCAAAAAATTGTGTTCCATTATTTAATCCGGTATACCAGAATTTCTCCGGTCAAAATTTCAAAATTGTGCATGTATGTATGTAGGTTTTTTCGGTGTCTATCAAAGTTTGCAATATATTTTTACACCGATTTCAGTGACAGCAGATGATGGAATGAATGAATAAGTTAATAATTTCATATAAATATTCGTGTATAAATCAATGGTAGATACTTTTTTACAAAACTCAGTAGCGCATTTTTTAATTTCACATAAAAATGTTGATCACCAAATTTTTCTTTCCTTGAATTTTTCTGATGTGAGCATTGATTATGAAGTCCTATGATTAATCCGCAGATAATATTAAATTATATTACATATTTAGATAATTCTATTCATGAGATCAGACTAGAATCTATTGTTTAATAGATACGAGAGACAGATACTTAAAAGTTGAAAAAAATATATGTAGGAACGAAAGTTTATAGTTTCCTTTTTGTTTAAATATAATTGTTTATATAGTATTACTTTTAAAGTTTTGTTTCCTTGTTGTTACTAAACTGTTTAATGACCACCAGTGGCTGTAGTTCCTTTTTTAGAGATAAAAGTTGGCAGTCAATATAATTGGAAGAGCGAATAGCAAAAAAAACTAAATTTTATAACTGAGGATAGATTTATGGAAAACTTTTTTTAAGAAGAGACTAAAAGCTTAAACTAGGTACTCTTGAAATATATTTCTGTGTTTTCTTACCCAATTGTGGTTTTATTTTCAACTGAATTTTCCGTAATTTTTCCAAAGCACAATATTTAACGAAAAAAGCTCTGTTCTGCTTTTGTGAAAAATTTATAAATGGAAGTATAATTCTCAGAAGACTAAATTTATATTTTTCTATGCCTGTGAAGTGTTTTATGAAGTCTATTAAAATTAATTTCAATTAAGGTGTTGGTTATGCTTTATACCTAAAACACAAGGTATGTAGCTCAGCGACGTCACTCTCCGCCAATTGTCAAAAATCTGAGCAGCTCCGCCGCGCAGAGAACAGCTTCATATAAGAACTCACAACAATCAAACAAACAGAAGAAGAACAAGAGCGACGACCAAACTTTTTCATTTCGGTCTCCGTTGCTGGCAGAGGCAGCGGGGACACTTTTGTTTTTGTGTTTTCCATAAGAGCCTGTGTAATTTTGACAAGTGCAGCGATCAATGCCGCTGAGCGACAACCTATGTGTTTAAGGCATTTCTGTTCATGCCAAAACAATTTCTATGCTTCATAAATGTTATTTATATATGTAAATTGTACGAAAATTCCTTACGGCATTTTTGCTATTCTTTGCATTTTTCGATGCTTCTGTGGTTCCAAAATTCGACAATAGCTTTAAAAATAACGAATATCAAACTTGTTTCTGATTGAGTTTCCAATTGCTTAAAAAAAGAAGCGTGTTTCTTTATACTCGTTTCGGCTGCTTCCAGGGCAGAGGCACGTTTGGCAGCTACTCCAGGGAGTCGCTGTCGATTGCCGTCGACGACACTTTGCTCGTGCGCCGTCGCCAGTAGTCCGAGTAGCGTGCCTCGTACTGAGCAGTTGTACGCCACGGTGGCCATTTCAGCTATTCTTCGACCAGATCCCAGACCATCAGCGTGGCATCTGTGCCGCCGACGGTGATGATCGCTTGATCGCCGTAGAGGAAGCGAGCACAGGCCAACATTCCGGAGTAGACCTTCGCCTCGTGGAACTCTGCTCGAGGGCTCATGCAAGGATATCTACGCCAAAGAAACCAGATGTAGACCACGAAAAAATGTCCCTTTTCCCACCCTTCATAGTACAACTCACCTGAACAACCTTAGATATCCTTCGGCATCACCAGAAGCGAGCATGTCCTGCGTGGCCGAACGGCTGCAGGTTGTGATGATGTTGTTCGTGTTGCTATAGTAACGGTTGCTCCACTGCCCAGCGACGAGGAAGCCGACTGTGCAGTTGCTGGTCAACCACTTGACGTCCTTCATGGCGATAGGGCTGCGTTCCGGCGACAAGGACTTCGCATCCCAGAACAGCAGATCGAAGTCGATGGTAACCGTTTGCACGAAGTTCCCGTCCATGCTCCAGTCCAGGTGGGTCAGCGGCTGCGAGCCGCGGATCTTGTTCACCTTCTTGTAGGAGAAGCCGTCGCGCGAGACGCGGAACAAGTAGATGCTGCCGTTCTGGGAACCCATGGCTATCATATCGCCCACTTGAAAGAGGAACAAATGGCAAATACTTAGTTCCGAAGCATCCAGTTAATGGGTGGTCAAATCAATGGTACCTTGATTATAGGCCACACAATTCAATGGCGAACCGCAAACCCTTAGCGTTAACATGACCGCACCGTTCTCGCAGTTTATCACCAGCAGATGTCCTTCAGTGCTGCCCGCAGCTAGCGCAGTGCCGAAGGGGTGAAAGGTCAGCGACACGCATTCGTACCCAGTTTGGATGGTCCAGATGAGCTTGTGTTTCCGCCACAGGGCGATGTGCTTGTCGTGGCCAGCGGTGGCGTACAGTTCATCCTCGGGATGAGCCGCCAGTCCCCACAGTTGACGTCCGTGACCGAAGACCACCTGATTGAAGCGCCGCTGCAGAGAACCTTCGAGGATGTTGTTCCGCGTGGTGCCCACGTATATGTTGCCATCGTTGCGGCCCGGGCGTTGCGGATAAATGGTGCGCACACCGCCAGCGGTTTCGGGCAGCTTCAAAACAATCCATTGAGTTCATTTGATGTGCGAAATCTATCCATTGACTTTTACCTTGGTATCCGCAATCTTCTTGTAGTTCTGCAAAGAGTCCCAGGCGGCTATTTTGCGGTCCTTTTCCCCGCCCGACAGAAGAGTACCTTCGCCCAACATTATCAAGCAGCCGATGCCTTTAGTGTGCGCCTCGAATTCGGTGCGCACGAAGTAGGCGCCATCAGAGTCCACGGAATAAATGGTTATGAAGCCGTCGGAGTCGGCGGTGATGACATCCCCGTCGGGCTCGAATTGGACGCTGGTCACGTGCGATCGCGACGGCTGTTTGACGATGTCGGTGCGTTCGAAGAAACCATCTTTGCGACGGTGCCAGAAGGCGAGATGGCCCCGGCCATGGGTGATGATGAGGTTGTCGTCGAGTGGATGAAACGCAGCGCCAGAGAGACCTTCCTGTAGCGTCTGTGGAAGGACGGAAATGGACTCGGATGTGATGAAACGTTCTTCGGAGATGAGAGATGGAGCTACTTACAGCCACTTTGCCTAGCAAGTGTCCCCATTGCCATTGCCAAACCGATAAAATGCTCTCTCGTCCACTGTCCACGGCCAAAATATAGCTTCCGCCATTCTGCAAGGAACAGACAAAGGATTTTAAAGATACTTTCGGAGTGTTAGAGAAATAATTGAGGATCGGCTGGTTTCTATTTTATTATGTGTTTCCATGTCGAAGTTGATGAGGTTTCATTTAAGACGATCGCTTACCAGTTGAGAGAAAGCGACGGCGGTGACGCCACTGTCCAGCTCTCCCATACCGAATACGTAGAGCGTCTGCAATGATTCCGTGCTCCAGATGCGGACGTGAGCCTGCGATTTGCGATCCCGGCCCGCTTTTTGACCGGACGCGACCAGCTCACGTGACGGATGAACATCCATGCTGAAGAAGAAGCAGCCTGAATGAAGGTCGCCGAAGTTAACTTGATGTTCACTTACCACATGATGTCTTCTGTGTGTCCCGTATAGTGACGTTGTGCATCTTCTTCTCGATCCAGCAGAACAGCGACCGCAGCTACATAATAAAGCAGCTCTCCGGAAGGAAGAACCCACAGATTGCGGCGGGCGTCGATGCCACGGTAGCCATGTCTGAAAAGAGAGAAAGCCCAGCGAGTAGTAGAAGGGAATGAATGATTCTGTGATCTAGAGAAGAGTGAAGAGGGAAGTCGGTCCAGCGTCCGTCGTCGATACTTACACCCACTGCAACTGGAGCTTCTTGTCTGGCGGCGAATTATCGGCCGGGGCGTGATGAACCGGCGGATAGAAGGTGCGCCGCAGACCGCGTATAGTGACTTTGATCGGCTCCTCCTTCATGATGTCCAACATCGTGTACTCCCCGTTCGAACGGAGGATCTCGCTCTCGGGCGCGTACAGGATGCGCGGGCGACTTTTGCTGCGAGGACGAGCACCGCGCAACGGTACCTTCGGGAGGTCTTCGTTGGAAAGAATGGGTGCGGCGGCCACAACCGACGGCCGTGATCGGGAACGTCTGATGGGTGAGCCGGCTATGAGTGCGGTCCCAGTGGCCAGATAAAACGTGTCCACGTCGGCGAATTCATTGCGCAGTTGCGAAAAGCTGCGAACCTGAAAGAAATTGACGAAATAGAAAGACGTGGGTCCGACTTGGATTAGGACGAAAACAAGCACCAGGCTTGGGTTTTGTGATATTTTGAAAAACTATGTGGACATACCTCTTGGCCGGTCCCGGTGTACATCTTCTTTGCTCCGGTGATTTTCAAAACTTGTCCCAAATCTTCGAGGACGTCTTCGAAAGGCTGTGAAGTACGCAAATTCAACAGAACCCGGCACTGAAAGAAAAATAAGTGTATAAAGAAAGAAGTAAATAACGAAAAAAGAGAAACGAAGGCGGGAGAGAGAGAGAGTGAAAGAAACAGAAGTAGGTTAGGAAACAATGAAAAACAGAAATTAAATTTAGCACGTTAAATTCATTCAGCAATGCGACCGACCAACAACATCTGGAATCATATTAAAATTCTTTGTGACTTTGCCTCGCAGAGCCTCGTATATCCTGAAACCGTTTTTGTTGTTCTAATTGTTACTGAAACCAACAAGTTCTTTGTTTTCATATCATACGTAAGCCGAGTAAGAAAAATGGCAACGAGAAGAGGAAAAGGTGACTTTTCAACGGGAACTTGTCATCACTCGACTGAGCGGAGCGACGGAAAAAAACCCAGGCACAAATCACGCAACACATCCGTTTAACATCAACATGTCCACTGCACAGAAGTGGCAGTTAAACGAAGGTGTGCGGAGTCATAAAGCGAGTGGCGACGGAGGAAGGATTCGAATGGTCAAAGCTGTGTGCGATTCGTTCGGGTTTTTCTGGGTCAAGACCTTGTGTAGCTGCTAATTGGGTTACCGGCTACAATCGGGAACAAGCAGAAAGCCAAGAGGCAAACAGAAACGTAATAAGTAATCACACCCATGAAAGCAGAGTAATGAATACTACAATAATCATTCATCATTTATAACCGCCCATCATCAAGCAACCGAAAACGTTCATTACTTTTAACAAAAAATTGTCTTCAATCTGCAGAAATTGATTGAGGAAGTCGCCCACTTTAATAACATTATTCGACCTTTCGGCGGAAAATCGAAGCACGCCCAAACTTGGGAAAGGCGCTTTAATGACAGTGCACAGTGACGCCCACGATGGGACCTGAGGCGATGGGCTGCGATGAAGGTGAAGGTGAATGCGAAGGTGAAGGCGCAGCTGCTGAATCATCCTCAACAAAGCAACTGGAGTGCAGCGATAAACAACAAACAAAGAAAAGCACAAACTTTCTAATGCTACCTCAAACGAGAATAATGAATGAGCCATTCATAAACCGTTTACATCGCCTTTTCTCATTCGTTTTGACAGACCGATCAGCTGTTCTCAAAAATCTATTGAAAATAAATCTCTGATTCAATACAATAAAATAAGTTTTGAGTGCGACAAATGGATGAATTAAAAAAGATATTATTAATTTCTGATAATGATTCTGACAAAAAAAAAATATAATTAAAATGTCATCGGAAAATAAAAAAAATTTACAAATATTGCAGAATTGGCTGAGAACTTTCGATGAAGCCTTCACAGGCAATTATAGACATTTTTTTTGAAAAGATGGTTGCAATTGCCGTGTATGTATTAGGTTGTTCTTATATACCCAAATTTTCTGTTGCTCCTCAATAGGAAGATATTTTCCACCTGCAATTGGGCCAGGAGATGTTCTGCTGAATTGTCACACGTTTTCCAAGACTTCGTTTTTTTCCTGACGGTTCCATTTTTCTAGCAAAAACTTTTTGCTTTGTATTTTTAACAGCTGATTGTCATTATTTTCGTTCTGTTTCCAATGTTTTGTTTTGGGAATTTTGTGATACCGGGTATAGGATGACTCGAAATATTTATTTTGTTCCCATTCGTGCCGAATGCGATGGATTCTTATTCGCAAATCGTATGGAAATTATTCCCATTCAGCTTCTCATTCGAGATCTGACTAGAATTAGCCATTCGCGGTCGGAGTACACATAGTATAAGGATCTCAAAAATATGTAAATGTCCAATTTTTGAAGAAGATGTCAAATATTTATTCAAAATCAATTTAACGTCAAAAATCTACATATTAAAGGGGCGTGAGAGGCTAATTTTAGATTTTAATATTGCATTTACACCCAATTTTGAGCTATGGTTAAAATTTCAAGATGCTGTCTCATTGAAAAGTGATAAAAACGAGTTTTAAAGTTTGGTTTTACAGAAAGCGACCTAATAAAAAGTGTTTTAACGTTTTACTAAAATAAAACTGCAATAAAATAATTAAATAGAGTAATTTTAAAGAGAAGTTTAAAGAATTTCATTGCTATCAATGTTCACACTTCTGTGAAATTCTTCTTGTGAGCGCTTCAATTGAAATTCCAACGCACTTGAAAAACCTCCTTCCTTCGAAAAGCCCAATTGAAAACTGGTTAAATAATTGAATGAATGACGAAAGTGTAAGCAGACACTCGTAATGCAATTAAAATTGGCTGAAAACTTTGTGAGCCGGCGAAAAGCAACGAACTGCAGCAACTGATGAACTTCGACTGTGTTTTGGTGCTGCACAGTGAAACCAAAAGGCAACAGAAATGCATAAATATTTAAATATTAATAAATGCAGTATTTCGAACCAATGCTGCGTTTTTTGAAGAAATATATTATAGTGAAAAAATTGTTTTTGTTTCAGATTTTCTGTTTTTTATTTGTTTTAACGACGATAATTTGGGTTTTAATTCAATGAAGTTACTTTACACTGTTTTGTATTCACTGCATCCACAGTCATAAAGATTTACATACTAAATTCTATTTTCACGGTGTAAATAAAACAACAACAACAAAAAGGCCACTACGACTGCGGTGAAGAAATCTCATAACGGCGCAATCCACCGGAGAATCCGATCCTGAGCACCGCAACCAACCCGAAAACGTGTTAGAACAGGCAGCAGCAGCAACAACAGCAACAACAATAGAAGAAGCAGCAGCAGCGGTCAGCAGCCGCAGCTTAATATCGCACCGCAACGCATCGCAACGTGACGCGGCAGCCAAACGACGACGAATCACAAACACCAAATCAAATGGAAATTTTGTATGGAAAAAAGAGACGAAAAAATACAGGCGAATAAATTTCCAAAGCAACAAACGAAATGCGAATGAACGACGAAGCGAATTACGTATGAAAAACGAACGAGTTTCGACGTCAACTCAAAGATTCAAGTAAATAAAAACACGCCGAAGTTCGTTGCTTGTCGTCGTTGTTGTTGTTGTTGTGACCTTGGCCTTGGAAACTGTGCAAAAATTTCCTATGACGGGCCTTTTTCCGATATTTCACATTTTTGGTTGTTTTGTTCCCGCAGAGGAAAAATAATAACAAGAATAATAGTAAGAAGAAGAAGAGTAGGTATCAATTAATTTATTTTGCTTTAAGTGAATTTACGTCGCGGTCAATTGGCCACTTAAAGGAGAAAAGGGTGCAAAGAGTATACTCAAAGCACGCCATCAAATTCTAGTGAAATTTTAGGGATAAACGTTTGCGGCTTCCGGTTCACACCTTCGATGTATCGACTGACGGCTTGTCGCTCTCTTTCGCACACACAGCCGCATCGACAACATCGTCTGCCTATTCGCCTCTCCTTAATTTCCATTTTGAACCACGCTCGATTGTTCGAGTAGAAGGTTGATTGCCGTCGTTGCTGCCGTTGTTGTTGGCGGCCAAATTGGCCGTGACTTCAATTTGAATATAAATTGCAAGTCGATTGGTTTACTTTTTATTTTCGTTTTCGACGCTTTTTAGTTTTATTTAAATTTGTTCTCGCCTCTTCGCTGGGGATCGCAAGGTTTTTAGAAGTGTGAATAAAAAGCATCCGAAAGCAAAGGCAAAGGTTAATTTTATTGGCTCAATGCTATTGGAATCGCTGATGCTTTCGAGCCAATTTTGAAGTTTAATGTTACATTAAATTTGGCTGAGAAGTTCAAGGAAAGAAAAACCAAAACAAACACGATATATTCTAACGTGTCTCGAACGTCAATCGTTGAGCGTGTTGAGATTACATTAAAGAAAATACAAAATAAATTCAAAAGGTTTCGGTCATTTTATAAGGTTTCTGTGTATAATAAATATTTCCTTACTTATAGAAAATCATATAAATATATAAAAACTCTACAGCGACGTTCAAAATGCATGATGACGTTCAATGAATACGAATCAAAGACGTTTGTTTACTGCTAAAGATTTAAGTATAAATGAGTCTTTACATTATCTCATGAAGGGCTTTTTTATCCCTTCGAAAAAGTGGATGGTTCAGTAGCAAGTTCAAGAAACTCACCTGCACCGAGTGATCCAAATTGTTGATGATTCTGATGACGCGTCCAGCGCTTCGTTTTATCGATCCTGATGTGGTCGAAAGGGTGCCTAGATCTGCTTCCATAATCGACGGCTTGCGGCTGGCCGGCTTCGAGCCCCAACCTTGATTGCCGGGGGACGCGTACCACATCCCGTTCTTTTTGCCGTAGCTGGCGGGCTGCACAGAAACAAACACCAGGAAGAGCAACATTAAAAAGCCATAATAATAATAAATCAATCATTTACTTAGTCGAGCATTAAATTATTCACAAATTATTATACAGAAATGAATAAATAATTTAATAGAAATACATTTAAATAGAATTACAGTTAAATTGATACAGTGTGTATTGATACCTGTTTATGTATGCATCTGCGTGTGTGTGTGTCTGTGTGTTTTATGGGGTTGGTTAGCGAAAAAGTGTTGAAATAAAAGCTCTCAAGTGTAACATTAAATTAATTGCCATGCGACACGCAGCTCAGCTTTTGGCAGTCGGATGGAATCACAAATCGAAAACAATTTCAACGAAGAGTGCAAAGAAAATTTATGAAACGTGAGCAAGTCATAAGGGACCGACGTCGACGTCTCCTTCCCCTTCGTCGTCCATCAATCAACACAACTTTTCTTTGTGACTGAGGACCGTTTATAAAACAGAGAAATAAACACTGTTAAAGAAGAAACACTTGAATTACGAAATCAATCCTAAGTAAAACTGATACAAGAAAGTTTGAGGGAAATCGAAAAGAAGAAAAAGTAAAAAGCAAGCATAATAAAGCAAGGGAACAAGAAGCCAAAAAAGAACGATAATAAAGATAACTAAACGAAGAAATACAAAGCGATCCAAACAATTCAATTTCATTTCACCAAAGACAAAAGCTGCAATAAAAATTAATTGAATTGATCACATTTGAATAAGTTCAATATTTTCGGGGTAGAAAAACTAAATTTAATAAAACATCACGGGATTTGAAGGAAAATTGTAACCGAAAACTAAAAGTTATTAAAAGAGTTTTTATTTAAATTACTGTATTACATTTTGTTATTGTTGTTGCGTGTTTTCCCTGTGGCATTTTTGTGATATTTAAACAGTATTTCAAATATTTGAATATTCATTAAAGAACATTTGGTCGGAATTATTCAGACATTATTCTGTATAAAATAATATCATTAATTTTAAATTGTTTTCCGTAAAAAAGTGGATTTGGAAAGGGGAGGTATTATAATCTACATCAACGGATAAAAAAAGTAATAAAAAATAAGTGAAGGAGGGAAAACAGTGGAATTAATAATGGGTTCTAAATTTCTATTATGTATTATTTTGTATATTTTTTATATTTTATACAAATTATTGTTAATAAGTAGAATATTTACTTTCAGTTAGGGACTTTAGCTGCAAGACATTATTTGGAAATTTTTCTTTTTCATATAATTATTGATAAACTTAAGCTCTAGTCCAGAGTGGAAACAGTGAAAGATTAGAAGGATTAAAAAGGATTTAGCGAAATAACAAGACCATGAAGATTTCTTCTTCAAAAGAAATTCTATTTGAAAATGGTACTACTAATGAAGTAAAACATTTTATTTAGATTGAATAAAAACTCATTTTATGTTTTAGAATCATTGCAAAAAAGGGGGGAAAAGTTGCATTGAAAAGTTTAAATTTATAGTAATAAATTGGAAAAGTTTTAAATAAAAAATTAATAGGAAACTCTTTATACATAATTGAATTTATTTTATAACAGAATTTAGAATTCAGTTTATTGAAGTGCCACTTTTTTATCGCTAGTATCGCTCATTATCCATCCGCGTCTCGCATTCTTCCCATTTCATTCTCCTTTCACCTTCTCCAATATACAGACTCCACTCTTCTTCCAATATATTTAGTCGTGCGGCCTTATATCAAACTCTCTCATAGTTTATTCCTTATTATCACCAACGAAAATGTTTAAAAGTGATAAAACTCTTAACATATTGTACAGTAAAATCTGAAAAACTCGACTGACCAAGTCTCTGAAATGGGCAAACGGACAACGAAAGAACAGTGAAATGCAGTCGCCATATTTATGCGAAGACGTCATGATAAAGAAATAAAGTCAAAAAGATTGGCACCGCGCCAAAACCTGACTGGTTGCTTGGTCCGTTTTGCCAAAGTCCAACTTCACACAGAAGTGCAACCAAAAGTATGAATTACGTACATTATAAGTACTTTCTACGTGGTTTATAAGAATACAGTAAAAAATATTCGTTAATATAGAACGAAGTGTTTATCTATCGTGTCGACGTACACCAAAAATCAAACGCTGCAATGCAATTGTTTATATTTCTGTCTTTTATACATATTGTTATACGTCTTCTGTTTAATTGCATAGAAACTTTTATGATATCATTACATAAAACTGCTTGGAAATGAATATCAATTTAATTAGTGTTTTCAGAATAATTTTAATGAAGCAGTGACGTCGATGAAGTTTAGAGTATAATAGGCCACAGATTATGCGGTAGAATATACACAGAACGGTAAAATATAATACAATAGCAAGATTTTTTAATGAAATAGTACTCTAGAAACAGACAGCTTCTAGAGGAAAATATTGCAGCCATGAAAATACTTAACATCATTGCATATAATTGAGTAGAATTCATCTTTGTTTGAAGCTTCATTCAGAACTTCGAGGTGAATGTTTAAGCTCTTTGAAGTGTATTAAAGTTATAATAACAACCTATTTACATTTATAAGTGTAAAAAGTTAATTTCGAGGGCCATTAGAAGTAATATTTTGAGAAAGAAAAAGACAGAAAAAGAAAAGGATAGCAAAAGAAGGAATTCAAACCGTTTTGTTTCGTAAACACTAGTAATTTTTCCATTTAAAGGAATTTATATATTTTAATGTTAAATTTATAAAACATAGCATGAAAAGATACACCACGACGTATGATAAACAAGTTTTAATAAAGCAAACGAAATATATTAATTTGCAGAAACATACTTTACAAAGAGTTGTTGTTCATTACAAATTTAGTCTCAGTCTTGCCTTTTCATTATTTTCAGTCTATTGTTTCATTATCAAATCAAAATAAAATTTAAATTATTTGGCCACCGTGACGTATGAGTAACATTTAATTAAAATCCACTTCTTAGATGAAGCATTTTAAATGAAGAAGTGCTCGAAGATGAAATTATTTCTAATCTTCACAAAGGTTAGAAGATTATGTTATTCTGATTAAATGATTTCTAATCTTTAAAGTATAAATAGTAATTTTCAGCATTCACGAATTCATGCAATCATTATTTTAATTTTAATTTATTTAACAATATAAAACTCAGAAAACACAATCAAAGTACAATAATCAGAAAGTTGGAAATCTGACAAAAACTGAACTTTGCTTAAATTATAAGTGGTTTATCAGTCATAGTTTTATTAAACAATAAATAATTAAAACAAACAAAATAGAAAAGTAGTCAAATAACAATCAGAAGCAAACCCAGGATTTCGTTGGCGATGAGAGCATCACAAATGGTGAATTGTCATCACTGTCGTCGTACATTTCAAGAAAATTTTTTTGTTCTGTTTTCCTCTATATACAACAAAATCTTATAGAAAACAAACAAAAATCACTCAATAGTTAATTGAAACCGTTTGTTGAGTAAAAAATATTAACAACCACTGCTTCGAATATATCTAAAGTATTTTTAATCTATTGTTTTATTTTTTAAACGTTTTAATTGATAATAAATCTTTTCAATGGCGTTGCTAAAATTCACACAACCTTTTAACACGTAAATAAACCAACAACAACAGCAAACTCGAAACTTTTAACACGTTGCACACATTTACTTAAATTTCAATTTCTTTTTTTTATTCGCTTAACTTTAATTTACACCAGAATATTTCGAATTTTCGTGTTTTTTTTGTTTGTGTTGCTTTTCATTCGCCGTGTTTCATACCGAATGTCTGCGGCGTCGATGTCTGCTTAGGAACTGGCGCAACGGTTTCGCTTTCATAAATTTCGAGCCGTTATTATTGGCAAATGATATGGAAACTACTTCAAAAACAACAACAGCAACTAGCACCACAACAAATTGCAAAGAATGAAGAGTTCGAGAGAGAAAGTGACCAACGCAAAACTCTTGAGTAGAAAGAAAAAGAAGAAGGCGTGGAGGGTGAAAGAGCACGGCAAGTGGGAATGCGAGAAACCTGCACTGTTATGAGCAGCGTGTCCGCTGGACTTCAACCTGACCCGAACTCCATATTCAACCTGTCCCATTCCATCTGCCTTGTTTCTCTCCTCCTTCTTTCTTATTCCTTCCTTCTTCTCCTTATTTCATCGTCGAACTTCTTTAAGGAGTCACACGCTGAGGAAGTTGCTGAAAGTTGGCCGACAACACGTGTTGTGCTGTCTTCACCTGAGCAGAATAAAGGGTGAGAAGCAGCGAAGATTGAGTAAAGTAGATTCTAGGGAAGTACTCGGGGAGACGTTGGATCACCGTTACTCATCCCATGTTTCTTCGATTGTGTGCGCCGGTCGTTGGGCAAAGCGTTTTGCATGCTGTTATTGCTGTTGGCTTGACGGGGTTGTTAGTCGGGAATCCCGGGCTACCCACTGCGTCACGGTGTGTTTTTTTTTTGTTTCTGTATGTCTGACACTTAACAGCTGCAAAGTTTTTCGAAGTGACTTCGAGTGGTATAACTTTTAACAGACTCACACATTGTAGTTGTGTGTGTGTATAAGCGTGTATAAGTACACACTGTCTTCGTATGCATAGAAAGAAAGTGATTTACACCAAATGAAAGCGAAATGATTCTACACTGAGAGAATTTGTCATAGAATAAAATATTTCGAAATCTAGTATACTCGAACTTGCAAACTCAAATCATTTAAACGTCGTGTTGTACCACTCTTAAAGCATATCGAATTGAAGTCGAGGATGTTTATAGTAAGTTTGCTCATTAAAGAAATTCTAATAAACTTTAGTGTACTTCTGTCTCACAGTTTGTTTAAATAAAGCGGAGATTATGGAATGTAGTATTAGAATAGATGAATATATAATAACTGCCTAAAATTCTGTACTATTGTGTGCAGTTAAAGATCTGATTTCAATTCCTTTCCGGTCGAGTATAATGATGACGATTAGGAAAATGTAATAGGATATTTAACATCTTCCATTGATCGGTTTATGTTGGAATAATTTTGGAATGTAATTACTATAAGTTCTTTCAGTTATCACATGAATCATATTTATAAACATGGAGCACTTTTTTGAATCGGATTCGGCAATCGGAAGTATTGGGGCATTTTAATGTATCGAATTCGGACATGTACATAAAGAATACGAGCTTCGAACTGCAACTTGAAGTGTTAAAACTTTTCACTATTACCGGAATACAAGTTTACTAGAACTTTGTTTTTTTTTTAAATTTGTGTTTACTTGTTGTTGTTAATGATCATCTTTTAATAAATTTTAATTTAATAATAAATTTAAATCTTTAATATTAACTTGAAATTAAACCAGAAAGAGTACTATATTCGGCATGGCCGAAACCCACTCGCAACCTTGTGCAAATGAAAGTTTTACACACAGTCTTAAGGGAGACTTAGGAAACGAACTGGTATTACTAACTAAAATCGCGATTACCTAATTCTAGGATGCGAGTACGGGGTGGAAATATACTTTACAACATATTCTATAAAATTTCATAAAAGTCTGTTAAGACGTTTGGGAAGGAGTTCGAACACATATACAAAACACGAGATTTTATATATAAGATTATCTCTGAAAAATTAGAACTTAATTGAGGTATCCAAATCGTATTGGGATCGGAAATTCAATATAGCAAAGGAAAGTTTATCGGAAGCGTTAAAAATAATTCCATCGTCCGATCACTATATGGAATCTATGTACATATATTGCAGATGAGAGCATAATTTCCAAAAAATATACGTCATGTTGCACTAATTTAAATTTAGGCGTTGACAAAACTCGAAATGAATAATGGAAATCTGTAGAAAATCTGTAAACTGACAGAATTGCTGACAGTAATTGAAATAATCATAAGTCGTAATGCACATAGAATGCACTACTCACACCGAGAATAATCTGGGAACTCTCTTGTGAGCACTAAACTTTATCGAGAACTACAACATAAAATAGCACAGCTCCTTCAATAAACTAGGAGCAAAGAATTTCATTGGGAGAAGAACTGAATTCTAAATTTCTCATTGTTATTTGTAATAATATTCAAAGTCACTCATACGCCGTGTTGTACCAATTTTAGATAAAACTATTTTTGTGTTTACTAATCGTTAATTAGTTTATATTCAGTAAATAATTTAACTGTTATTCTATATTATAAGCTCTACTTGTCAAGTTTCTCAAGAACCTTTAAGAAAGACCCTCTTCTAGAAGCGAAATCTGTGAACTTTTAAAGAAAAATTTATGTTTAAATAAAAAGACCCTTCACGCTTTCTCTCTCTCTCTCTTTCTCTCACTCACTTTCTTCCACTCCAACTCCGTCAGTCAGTGCTAGAACTTAACCCAAATAACTCTCGGCTTTCAGCTGAAGCTTTCAACTTGCTGCTGCTTGTAATTAATAACATTTTTTTGTGTATTAAAAGCCGCATATTTTCATGTGTCACTCATGCATCATAAATCAACACAAAAACGAAAAAATCGAACGACAAGAGAAGCACAAGTAGAAGAAGCACCAGCACTGGGGGCAAATGGGGCCAAAGCAGAGAGGCATCGGGCTTGTCGACCGCGAATTAAATGGGTCACGTTATGTTCGCGTCGTTCACCTGTTTCCCTAACGCGACACTCCGCCAAATATGTTTGCAATGAAATGCTTTGTTGCTACCGTTTCATAGTGCTTTAGTTTCTTTTCCATGCCTTCATTTAATGGCACACAATATATACAAATGTAGCAGAGTGTCTGCAAGGTGAGAAAGCAGAACAGAGATGGAGGGAAACAATAATAATAACTACCGTGAAATATGTTTTCATCTTCACGCAAGATGGTTGCATGTCCGGCTGTTGTACGTCAACAATTTTGGGCAAAACAAAATAAAATATGCGACGCGAAGCAATAAAAAACTCCACCACGAAGGATGACCAACCGACAAATTTTTTGGCAAAACACAGAAAAATGTCATTAAAATAGAAAAGAAGATTAAGAGGAAAAACATGAATACAAGACTAATAAAGAAATTCATTTAGTAAAAAAATGTAAGAAAGAAAGGAAAAAACGAAAAATAGGACGAAACACAAGGCGAATTTGTGATTTAAATTAGTTAAAGGAGCGAGAATTAATTACGACGAAATTGCCAATAAAAAACACGACACAAATAAAGCAATAATGACATAATAATAATCCGGCGGGTTAATAATCATGATTTAAAATAAAAATGGAATGCAGGAATATAACTGACTGATATATAACTGGATTAACTGGATAACTGGATTAACGATACAGAATTCAAACAGGGAAAAGCAGCCAAGGTCCTTAATTAAGACGGGAAATTGACCTACAATAACGTAGATGAAGATGTTCATATATTTCTTATGGTAGACGAAGAATGTTGATAGAATATTGTTTAATAAATGTTCAGAGTCGCTAACACCAATAACGCTACAATAGACGAAGCATCTGATGAGCTTCTTCGGTAGATTTAAATGTCGAAGTAACTTTACCAGCATTAAACATGATTCCTCTCACAATAAATTTACAATAATAAATTCAGGGAGAGAAAAGATTGTATTGATCTTTTCTGATTATGTTAAGCTGATGATTATGTTTGACATTATGAGAGTAACGATGATGATTTTAAATTTAAAAATATTAAATATTAATGCTTTATTTAACAGTGTCTGAATTACATTTGAGGTGTTTAGAAAAGCGCTCACAGCCGCTTCTTTGGCCCAAAAATCGCGCAGTGACGGCTGCTGTTTTTCCTGATACGTCGCCATTTTGAATAGCGGAAATGGAAGATGTCCTCGTTTATGTTTTAATTTTAATAATGTTTTGTATGTTCTTTTGATTGTTCTATTTTTCAATTGTTAATTTAATTGGCATTTAATTTGCGTATTTTTTCTTATTTTCATTTGCATTTCCTGCAAAAAAATTTACTACTTAAATTACTGCTTAAATTAAATTAATAATTAAAATGTTTCTTCTATTTAATTTGGTTTTTTCGATTGCATTCTTTTCCTTTTTTTATTACTATTTCCTTTTCACTTCTTTGAATATTTTATTGTTTTTTATTGGTTTTTTTCGTCTTTATTTAATGACGATTTTTAATTTTTTGTTATTTTTTGTCAGTATGTCTTCGTGATGATGACGATTTACGTGCCTCTTTCGTGGCTGACGTTTATTAATATTCATTAAATGTGCAAAAATAAAAGGAAAATTGTTCCGAAAAAAAGTTGTCTTTTTTATATATTTTTTTGGCGCTAATTTTTCTTGATTACAACTGAATGACGATAGTAAAATAAAGTGGAATTACGAAGAATGACGAAGAAGACGAAGAAAAAATCACCTTCGTCGGCTGTTAATTTCATTACTATTATTAATGATGTATTAAAGTGACAACATAAAAAAATAACACATTTTTCATATTTTTTTTATTTTGCTACACACGCGACGTTGAATTTTTTTTTCTTTATTTAATATTATTGTTAATTTTCAAAATTTAAAATTCATTCACAGAAACTTTTAAATGTTACATAAGAAGGTTTTTACTGCTTTATTTTAATTTGGAAAAATTTTAATTTTTGCGTCTTCAGTCGCTGCTCAAACGAACGCACATTTAAATACACACACAGACACACGCACACACGTTCACGTAGAGACTCCGTGCGATGTTCGAAGGAACGCACTGAACTTCGTTGCGTTGAAAGTGAAGACAACGACTGAAAAACGATATCGACGACAGCGTAGACGACGACTGCGATTATCTAAGCAACTGTCAAATTGACGACGGTGGCTTTAAACGTACGACGAACGTGGTTTGCGGTCAAGAAATGACGAAGTTTTCACGAAGAAATGCCAAAGTTTTGTGGAGTGATTGAAAATGAAGCAACAAAAACAACGGTGAGGAAAGAGGAACTACAAGAACAATCAGTGTATAACAAGAAGAAAAATAGGAACTGGAAAACGTCACACATACGACGAAGAACACAAACGAAACAGCAACAAGAAGTAAAAAAACAACAAAAGGCAAACAAATGACTGTAACGTCGAGCGAAAACCAGAAACTTGTTCAATTGCATACAACAAGAATTGCTGCAAATCAACGTGTCTAACGGTATTTAAAACAGAACCAACAACAACAGCAGAAGGAAGAAAAACATGTTAGGAAAACGACGACGACGACAACGATTCAATTGAATTTCCGGTTGATCCACTTAATTTCATAACGTTGAATGCATTACGGGTTTTCCCCTATTGAAAAAACAAAGCAACAACAACAGCAGCCACTTAAATAAAAGCCACCAGCAGGAAAATAACAACAACAACAACAATAAGGACAAGGAACTTCTTAAAAAATTTGCATCAAAGCGAAAGTTCTTAACATAACGGTCAACGGTAAAGCGACATTTTCATTACGTCACTCAATAGAATAATGATCAACCCGACTATGGATGGCGGATAGTTGAAGGTTCTCCAACAGAAGAGGAACTCTAAACGATAATTAACTTTAAGGATCCGTCCTCAAGTGAATTATTCAACCTTAGATCGTCTCATTACTAAGATATTTGATCCTAGACCTCAAGCAGACAAACTATATATCCATAAGGCTCATCTAACTTCTCCATTTCCTTGATATCCTTAAGAATCCACATTAATTGAAGTTCGAGTAAACTTCGGTCTTCGTTCGGTCGAATTTTCATTAAATCTCCTTCTGCTAACGTCTTTTAAACTCCGGTGATATAGAGAAAACCTATTCCCTTCCTTCACCTTGGTTTACAGCGATCCATATTCATCGCAGTGATATGAAAGGATTCCGATCGATCTGCGATTAAGTTGTCGAATCAAATCCGCCTCCATAAAAGTGTTTTTTATCTTTTCGACTCCAGCTCAAGTACAACCTATCAATTCTTATTGCAACCCCCGTCAAACCCTTAGATTTACACCTTCCCCGCTCTCAAAAACCATGCAAAATGCTTCTCGTCACTCCTTTCTCCAAGTATTTCAACAATTCTCTAAAACCTAAGCTTCAGCATATCATTTCACAAAAGCACCGCCGCAGAAATTTCATGCCAATACTTTAACAATCCGAAAACAAAATGGAAAAAGTCACTGGAATTCCGAAGGAAAGAGAAGGAAAGAGAAAACAACAAACACTGTATAGGAAAAACCAACAAGAAAAGTGTCATGTTTTGAAATTTAGCAGCAAATTAAATGTTTTCAAATATTTTACTCCTTCTTTTCTTCTTCATACGTTCCACTCTCCATTTCTGGGTCCCTCCTACCCCTCCCCAGCCCCTCCCGCGACCGCTATTGCTGTCACAAGTTTTCTCTAATTTATGGGGCCTGAGAAGAGGTCGAAATGAGAACGTTTGCTAAAAGTTTCCCAACGATTTGCATAAAATGTGTGGCCGAAACCAATGGCTATAGAAACAAATGTCTGTCTGTTCGTCTGTTTATTTGAAATTTCTGCAGTCTCTTTGAACAAGAAATTAACTTTCAAGAATTGTGCAACTTTTTTATTGCATTTTCTCTTTCTGCCACATTAAAAGTTCCTCGATTTGAAGTGCAATGAATTGAAGGAGGACGAGGCATTAATAAAGTCTGTGGCTTTCTTTTATTATGTACTTAATTTGATAATTTATTAGCCCACAGAATAATTTATCGAATGATTTTTGAGTCTTGGAGCGTCTAAATCGCCTTTGGCTCTCAGGTTTCCCGGGAGTACCGAGGAACTACTAGACTAAGAACCCACACTTGGAAACTTTCTACTGGGCTAATTTTACTTACTTAACATTTTTGCCTTTTTAGTTATATGAATAGCCAAAAATTGTGTTGATGAAGATTCTGTTTTGTTCTGTTTTTCATTGCTTTTTGTGTTCTTCACACATATTGAAAGCTCTAGTGGTGTCTATATCCATTATTATTCATGAAAATAATATTAAAGTGTTCATTAACTGGGAAATTTTTCCGAAATTGTATTTTAAACGATAGAAAAACAATTGAACAAATTTAATTGAATGTTGTTCGCTTTTTCGGTGTCTGTTTTTCCACTCTCTTTCTGTCTCTTATCCCTCTCATACTCCTCCTTTTATCCCAATATCCTGCTTTTGTATTTTCTTTTGTTTTAAACATTTTATTTTAAATGCTTTGCTGCAGTCCCTTAAGAGGATTGCTTAAAGGACTTTTCGCCCCCTTCTCCTCACTTTCATTGTGTATTCTTCTCTCTTCTTTCGCACAGAGCTTTCATTTTATGATTGCCTTTATTAAGTGATTTAAGTGATTGTTGCTGCTGCTGCTGCTGCGTGCGATTTTCAAGTTCTTCTGCTTTTTTTGTGTTTGCTTTCTCATCTGCTTTGTTTTAATGCACTTCGTTCGTTAATTATAGCCCATAATTGTTCTGTTCTTTGCGATTTTTTCTATTCTCCATTAAATTAAAAGGACGAGATACGTAATTGAAACAAACTCGATGCTTTTTCAGCGCAATGTAATAAAAATCCGTCGATGCAGGAACAAACAAAAATTTTACGATGCAAAAAGAAGGTCGAGTGGCATTTCGTGGGTGTGGCATGGACGGGGCCGGAGCCGGGAAGGCGGGCGTAGACTGTGTTTTGTTCTTTAATTAATTGACTTTTGCTGTTCGAACAGTTTCGAAAAATTCATCGTTCAATTCAATTCCAAAGCTGCACTTCAAATGCTTTTATTTCTATTGCTTTCTTCCTTTTCTCTATTTCTTTTTCGTTTTCGTCTTCTTTGCTTTGATTTTCTTTCGTTTTCTTCCGTTTAAATTTCATTAAAATTCCGTGTTTACATCTGATTAAAAAAATCATATTTTTATTTAACTTTCTTCTTCGGTTGCGGCTCGATTCTCGTTGTTCATTGCTTTCAACGCAATCATTGAACAGCAAAAAAACAACAAAAAAAACAACAACAACAATAATAATAATGTCATCAAATATTTAAATTTCTGTAACCGAACGAACACGCATTTCGCTGCCGCTGCGCTGTTGCGTTGCTCAGCCGCTGAATTCGCATTTAAACATTCGAATAAGCTTTTAAATGTTGTACGCATAAATTACAAATGTATTTTAAAGTAAATGCAACAAAGAGTAGCAAAAAGAGGAGCGAAAAAAGGAGTGCAGAAATAAATGATGACATTTTTAATCGCTTTTTACGCCAAGCGTTTAATTATTTTGCTGTCACTGCATTTCGCACATACGGCAGCAACACATACACGAACACATGCTCAGACACCTGGATTAACGCTTATTTATGTGTGTGTGTGCGAATGTGTGAATTGATCGTACAAAAGCGACCAATGCTCAACCTCAGCGCTCATCGCTCACGCACGTTGCGATGCGAACAAAACCGTTATGTGGCCAATTTAAAGCGACTTCGGAATCTTTATTGTAATGGAAAAATATTTTATTGAATTGTGACTGAAGAAATGCAATAAATAACAACAACAACAACAACAACCACAGCAGCGAGACTGTATCTCAACTCCGTGATGAATTCAGTGAATTTATTCATTAAAAATTAATTTAATTTCACATGAGGAATAAACGTTGGATGAAATAGTGTAAAGAAATAAAGGAAAATTCTTTGGACATTCTTAATTGATAAAAAAGCGAGTTGAATTTTTAATAGAAAAGGAAAATCTCTCATTAATTCCACTTTTAAATCATTTCTTTGAAGTTCTTTGAAGGATGCAAAATTTTGCAATACCCAATATATTTATATACACATATACGAGTACATTTAATAATTAATTAAATGAATTTATTCATTATTTTGCTTAAATAACAATCGTCGAATGAATTCTGTTGTTGTAAAAGTTCATTTATTTCAAAAATATCGTCAGTCTGTTGAATAATCACTCCTCCTTCTTTTTCTTCTCTCTCTTTCGTCCTTCCCTTCCTCCTTTTTCTTCTCATTCTTCTACTTTCTTCGTTATTTTGCATCGCTGTGGATTTCTTCTCTTTGATGCCTTTTCAGTCGCTTTTCCAATCAAAGTGAAGCTGCAGTCGTTGTCATTCTCCTCTCCCCTCCCTCGCTCCCTGTCCCCACCTCTTCCCCCCCCCCCCCCTCCCCCCAAATCTCCTTATTTCACCTGGAATAAATCATCGTCCTTCAGCTATTAAATGGTCATTAAAAACTCGCTACGAGCTGTGGAAATTCGGGATTTATTAAAGCGATCACCACGAAAATGGAATTTATTAAATGCGCAAATGAATAAATGGAAACAGAAGATAAAAAGAACAACAAAAAGAAGAACAACAAAACGAAGAACCGAAAACGACAGAACGAAGAAGAAACAAGATGAAAAAGCAAAATAAATACGCAAATTATTGGCTTCAAGCAGACATTTTCAACGAAATGTCATTCATATGCATGTTAACGACTCTCGGTGTGTGTGTGTGTGTGTGTATGTGTGTATGTGTGTATGTGTGTGTGTTGTATTCGCATGTAATCCATCTGAATCCAATTTAATCATGTTTTCAAGCCCACGTAATTTTGTCGAATGAAAAAACGTCGAAAAAAAAGTATTGAAAAAAGCTGATTAAACGACCTTGGCCACAAAATAAGGAGACGAATAGAGGCAAGGGAAATGTTTCAATATTTATAATGTATTTTTTAAAACAAAAAGAAATTTGCATTTTTTAAGGTGAGGTCCTGTTGAAGGTCCTTTCAGTCATTTGCAGTTGTTGTGTGGCTGCACCCATTCTATAAAAATTGCGACAACAACAACAACAACAAGGAGAAGGACATTTCAACGATAGAATCCTCTGCGCCTTAAAAGCCTCAACAATAAAGCCAAAACTCTACATAATTACAATAAAAATAACAATAAAAATAATACAAGCGAATAATAATAAAATGTAAAATAAAAAGAAATCATAACAATTTCAGTAATAATAATAAAACCTTTTTTTTTTGTAAATAATAAAAATGACCGCCGCTACGTCAATTTGTTGGCAGCAATTAACTGAAGTCTTTTAATTGCTGTTTTCGTTGGTGTTGTTCGCCACATGCACGACGCAAAAACACCGCTAATGACCTCGACAAGCCGAAGCATTCGTCATCAACGCAGCGCAATTCGGCAATCGGACGTCGCGCTCTCCATCGCTGTCGTCATAAACAACAACAACGAGCAGTTGTTAGACGAGTTGCAGTCTCTGATGCAGTCGCAGTCGCAGTCACTGTCAACGAAGCTGCTGCTTGTGGAGCGAGCTGTCGATATAACAACAATAACAACACATTCAACGCATTGCTCAGTGCGAGTGCTCTCTCTCTCGTTTTTGCAGCGCTCCATTCACAGCAGAGACGTTGTCTTCTGGTCGCAGTCAACGTCAGCGTAGCTTGAAGGAACTCATAGAAAGACGAACGATGGCTGCTTAACGAAGTGCATGATGCATCGTAAAAACGAAGTCGCAAGAGCGAATCGCAATGCAAGAAGTCATTTAATCCGCCGCTCACTCATTCACTCAGTCAATTAATCATGCAGCCATTTGAAGAAGACGAAGAAAACTTTCGCAGGAACTTTTCGATTTCACCACACACAAACACACACACGTAGACACGCTCGGGTGACTTTGAAAATGTTAATAGTTTTGGGTCGTGAGAGCGACTTTTATGGGGCGTTTGTGGAAGTTTTGTCCTTTTTTTTTTTGACACTGACCAAAAGAAAAACAAATATAAAAACAAAACCCAATCCATCAACATACAAATTAATGCAACTGCAACAACCACAAAAAAGAAAACAGGCTCGTGTTGTAGGCAGTGTTGCCACCTGATTGCACTTGCACACGATTCCTTGTCGTATTTACATTCGTTCTCGTTTGCATTCTCTCAGCTAAATTCTTGTTCTCAGTCGCCTTCGTACTCGGCAACGTGTAATTAACGAATGAGAGTGAATTTTCACTTTCTAATAAGAGCAAAACAATAAAAACAACAACAAAAACAACAAAAGCAACACTTGAAAGCACCGAACGAATTTCGAATGCTTAACGAAGATTAACGAAGGGGGAGGAGCGTTTTCTCAATGTGTTTGTTGTTGTTATTGTAATCGTGTTTTATGCATTTTTTTACGACGTGAATTAAATGTAGTTGTTGTTGTTGTCGTTGTTGTTGTTGGCAAAGCAGAGCAGAGCAGCGCAGCGCAGCGTCGAACTCTGCTCGGCGTTAGAAACCGAAAGCAGACGACGACGACGACGTTGACCGCAGGATATTCAAATTTTATCGATTTTTTGATCAGATTTTGTGGGTTAAAATACACAAAAATATAGAAGCAGTACAACAACAACAACAACAACATCGACAAGGTAAAATACTCAAAGAACACGACGATAAAAATTTTTAACACAAGAAAAATATTTACATAAATTTATTTAATTACATCGTTGAATAAAATGCTAAGAAAGAAGGAGACGGAAGGAGAAGGAAACGGAATTCATTTGTGTTATTTGTTTTACAGTTGTTCCCCCTTTCCTCTCGCTCCTTGCTCTCCTCGCACTCACCTTGAACGCCTTGAACGACGACACGACGTAACTGGCGCCGTCTTCGAGCTCGTCCAGCGTGTACTTGCGGTCGCCGTCCATGGAGAAGACGTAGCGGGCGCCGCGCGGCAGGTCCATCTTCGGCGAGATCTTGTCGAGCAGGCTGTCGAGCGAGGTGATGTCGCGGCCGGGCCGGTAGCGCAGCTCGACGCCGGGGAAGAACGGGTCGCCGTTGCGGTAGAAGACGACGCGGCGCGCCTTCCAATACGACAGCTGCGAGTAGCGACTGGCGGCGCTCATGGCGGCCGCGTGCTGCTGCTGCTGCTGGTGGGTCGGCAGCTCGGGCCGCGATTTCGAGCGCAGCAGAGGCATCACCGACGGCTGCTCCGACGTCTCGCTCATGTTGTCCGTCATGAGAGCGTCGGCGGCGTCGACGACCGGGCGACTGTGCAGCGGTTGGTGCCAGCCGTTGCTGTAGATGTGATCGTTGAACGTGGCGCCACCTAGCGGCCGAGATGTAGCAGCGACAGCCTCATCGTAGTCGTCGTGATCGTCGTAGAAACCACGCGCAGTTTTCAAAGTCTTTTGGCTGCTGTTGTTGTTGTTGTTGTTGTTGTTGTAGTTTATATTATTATAAATGTGACCGTTGCCGAGTTTATTATTGCCACTGAACTGGGTCGGCGCAAGTGAAGGCGTCGGTGATGGCGCGGCCGAAGCGTTTCCTTCGAGTTGCTCAATCGAACTAATTTTAGTCAAGTCGCTGCTGTCCACCAGCGGCGACTGCTTCTGCTCGACGTCACCGTCGTCTTCGTTGCTGTTGTTGTTGCTCTTTACTACATCCGACGTCGCTGGCTCGTGCTCGCCGTTGTTGTTGTTGTTGCTGTCGTGAGTAGTGGACATGCTGAGTGTTCGTTCGCTGGTCGTTGGTCTCCGATTGTGATTTAACTACGCAGCACGATTTCAACGTCTTCGTGTTTTCCGTCGTCGTCTGCCTTCTCCTTCGACGTCTTCACGCTTTCACTTTCTCTTTCGCGAGCAGCGACGAACAGCAGCTCTGTTAAATAACAGTCGCTGTTGGCAAAAGCAGCCGAAGTCACTTTCCGTGCTGAAGTCGTTTGTCGTTGGGGAGATTGAAGGTTGGCGGGGGAAGGAGAGGATTTACAGAGAACCTACTGCTTCAAAATCACGCACATGGAAATTGCAATGAGTTGCAGCTAAGAAATTCAGCCGCAACACGTTGCACTATTGCTGCTCTCGCTCTGCTTGCGTGTGTGTGGGTGTGTGAGCACTTCTTATTCTTTACCTCTCGCACAGTGGGTTGGCTGCTGTGTCGGCGACGTCGGCTGCGGCGTAAAATGGGTTAATGACACGACTCGGAGCTGCTGAACGAGTTGAAAGGCTAAAAAAAGCTTTCAATAAATTCTCAAATTCCACTTCAGTTTGCTTTGAATATTTCTGTTATTATTTTCGTGGTTCTTCCTTTTTTTGGGGGTTGTTCTCTGTGCGTGCCGACGATTTTTATGATTTTCCTCACCAGTTGCTGAATTTCCAGACGATTTTCCGTCGATTTTTAACGGGTTCCTTTTTTTACATCACTTTTAAGCGCTTTTTAATGCTTCTCTTTCATCACTTGAATTTATTCAGTGTTTTAATTCAGTGAAAAAAACAGATTTTCCCTTTTTTATTTACTCCTTTCTTCGTTGTTTCTTGAATAAAAATATTTTTAATTGGTTGAATTTTGTAAGATTCGAAAAAATTCAGACTGCCACCTGCGCCGGTCGACAACTTTTTGATTTGAGTTTCGATTCCGAGTCTCGTGAGTCCAGTCGAAAATCCGACGCCGCTGCTGCTTGCTGTGAGCAGCGACGACCCATTGCCCGCCCCTCGAGACCCTTTCTGAGGTGTTTGTGTGTCTGCTGCCCTCCGTAAGAAACGATAATTGTTCTTAATAAAAGTGTGTCGCAGCGCAGTTCCCCTTCCACGGCCGCCAACTACTCCACAGCCCCTCGCGAACCCCTCATCGCCTCCACCATCGCGCCTCTCAGCGGTCATTTTTGCTGCTGTTTTTTCTAAGCGCAACTGAAACTCGCAAACGGCCCCCCTCTGCTCCCCTCCCCCTCTTCTTCCACCATATTCCTCCTCTTGTTTCCATTGTTGCTGTTGTTGTTGTTGTTGGTTGCTCCTTGGCGGTTGTTAGCATGCGACTCGCGATTTCATCGTCGTGGCCGATTTCTTTACTTCTTCAGCGTCCAACGCTTCTTCTTCTTCTGCACCGTCGTCCTTTTTGTTGTGCATGCAACACTTCAGTGTTGTATGTATTATGTAACGGCATTAAAAAGGCGCTGCTGCTGTTGTTGTTGTTGTTGTTGCAGGACATCGACGTTTGTTTTTGTTTTTAATGCTGCTTTTATTATTTTTATTTCTACTTTCGTTTTTATTATTGTTTTGCCCAACATGTGATTCATGTCATTCATACAGGGTGCTGCGGGGCTTCACTGACATCAGCTGCAAAAAAATGAGAAAAATAAATTAATTAAAATTAAATATTAATAAACAAGATTTTAAAGTAAATGAAACACAATTTTGTAAATAAAATAGAAATTAAAATTATTATATACAAATTTATTAATAATATAAAATAGTTAATCTTTTACATAATTTAACTAATTTTTTTATTTTAATTTTTGCCAATTTTAAGCTTTGTTTATGTATCTTTTCTTTGTTTAGTTTGTTTTAATCTCTTTAATCTTTTTTTATAGTAACGTGTTTTTCACTGAGTTTAATTATAACATTTTTATTAACATTTATTTTATATTTTATTTATTGTTGTTCTTTTTATATCTTTATGTTTTTCTTTTTATGATTTCTTTTATTAGTTCATTCCTAATTTTTACTGCAGAGACGTCCTTGGCGACTTTGCTGTCCACTGTGCAGTTCTCTAAAAAAATAATCAAAATACTAAAACCAAAAAAAAACACTCCTCATCGTCATCGTTGTTCCCCTCGCAACTCCTCTCCCGCAAAAATTACGATTGTCAAAGCTCTAGAAACTTTTTAAGTTCGCCGAAACCAACAGCCGACGCAGCTGCGACGCTCACCTCCGCCGACGCGCAAAAACAATTGCTTCGGATTTCAGTGCTGACTCGTTTTCACTCTCGCTCTCTCCGTGGGTTTTTTTTGTAACGATGTCGTCGTCGTTGTCGCTGCTGTTGTTGTTATTATTTCGGTTTCTTTGCCACCGTTGTTATTATTATTGCCATTTCGAAGCATGCTTTTAGGGTGCTACTTCAAAGTCAAAGCAGGCATAGGAAGGGGAAGCGACTGAGTTGGAGGTGTGTGTTTTTATGAGTGTGTCACCAACTAAAGACCAAATATTTGACGTTTTATCAAAAACGACGTCCAAGTAACAAGGAAATATAATAACAGGAAAAGCATTACAACAAAAAGGAGGAAACAGACAAAGCAACAACAACAAACGTTACTTAATAGTAGAGAGAGAGAGAGAGAGAGAGAGAGAGAGAGAGAGTTTGAGTAACGAGTTGCATTTCCTCTTTTTAATCACGTTCCTTTTACTCCTTGCTCATTCCTTGTCATTTTTTACCTTTTTAACAAACTTTTCAAACACTTCAATCATTCTGAGAAAGTATAAAAGAAGAGGAAGAAGCATAAAGAAACAACAATTCAATTGTTAGTTGAATTTTTGTGTAATTTGAAATTCGATACGCAAAAAGACTGAAATTTTGTGGTTGTCGTTTTTTAATCTTCGGTCCGCGTGTTCAGCTTTGTTTCCGTTCCTCCTCCTTTAGCATTTCCCCCTTCCAACCGTAAATTAAGGACTCTGCTTTCCTTGCTTATTGATGATCATTAATAATAATCGCACGATGCTGTAGAATGACAAGGACAGCAGAGGAAGCCGAAGAAGTAGGAGGAGAACAACACGACAACATTTTTTCTTTCTTTATTTTTGTTGTGGGTGAATTTAATGAGCGTCGTTGGTGAAAAACAACGATTACACAAAAAAAACCTTAAAAAGAAACATTTAAAGTAAATTCCAATATTTTTGGAGCATTTTTTGTGTTGTTCTTTTGCTTTTTCGCTTTATTTTAATGAATTCGGATGAATTGTGCTGTTATTAAATCAAATATTCAAATATTTAAAAAAGAAATTTTTTTTTTTTAAATAAAATTAACTTTATTTTTTCTTAAGCATTTTTCTATTTTCCACGTTTTACGCATTCATATACAAAAAAGGCGTTAAATTAAAATAGGAACACTTTTTTTGCAATTGTTGCTGATCGCATTTGTTTCGAATTTTTTCCTCGTTCGTCGCTCTTCCAGTTGCGTTCTCTCAACGACGGTCTTCCAGCTGCTAATTAGCGGCGTCCCTCACTCGTCTTGAAGGTTTCCAATTAGATAATACCCCTCAGGGGGCAGGTGATTAAAAGTGATTGCAATTATAATTGCAAATTATAACATTTTCACATCGTTGTTAGAAGTTGCGAAAGTTGTTCAAAGCAGGATTTAAAAGCCAGCATTAAAAAATTAAGCCAAAAAGGAAACAAGAAAAAAACCATAGTAAATAAAAATTAATAAAACTGAGCGTTTGATGAGAGCGAGGAAAAAATGTGAAACGTCTGCGAGCAGCAACAACAAAGGAAATCAACGAGAAGAAGCAACAATTTGCATTTAATTTATGGGGCAATAAAGAGCTTAACTGGGAGAGAGAAGCGTGTGATGTGTGTGTGTGAGGAGATTGTCGTTGGGAGCGCACAAAGCGTTGCTCTTATTAATACGAAGCTAGAGAAACACACGAAAATTTACATTCGTGTGTGTGTGTGTGACATGATTCTGTTAGACGGATGCTACAAATTTAATTAAAACTTTACCACATTCTTCGGTTGTAAAGTGATTAGAATTTATTTCTCTCTTCTGCGGCACGCAAGACAGCTCCACACCCTGAAAACCTTCAAAAACTGAAGGCACAATATATTTATGTAATGTGTAGAAATTTGCAATATAAACAAAAGCATTTCAATGAGATAATTGAGAGATTCTTACCATGGAAACAGCAGCTCTTCTGTTTGTAAACTATCAGAAATAGAAACTTGGTTCAAAACGCAATAAAAAAGTGAAAAATATGGCAGCGATATCAACCACGTACAGCAAAATTTATTACAAACTGACACGGGCAGCAATGAATGCAACAACAACAACGTCTAAAAATATGATCGTTAACATGAAAGAAGAGCAAAACTGTTCCGAGTTCAATTCCAAAGCAATCGCATACACGTTAGAAGCGCCACTCTTCCATGAAGACAATATGAAAAAAATTTGGTGACTCTTTCATCTGCATTTCAATAGCGACTGATTCTTTGCTACTCTCACGCTCTTTGTTTGTTGCTCGTAATGTCGCAGCCAGAGTGCGCTTCCGTGCTCCCAGTTCACACACACACACACACACGTGCTCACTCCGACCCCAAGTCGTCATCACACAGAATATGATTGAAGGCGCGTGAATTCGTAACGAGCGACTGTTCGTTACATGCTCAAAGCATCAATTCAAATTCTGCCGACTGCAACGACGTCTCCTCTCTCTGATTTTTGTTTTGTTTTTGCAATGCGAAGTGACGAAGGAGTCGAAGTTCGAAGTGTCTGGCGATGGTTCGGGTTAAGTTCAAAGCATGTTGTTGTATTTGTAATAACAGAGTGACTGACGAAATGAGAGATGCACTTTAACTTCGTGTAATCGAAGGTGTGTTCGGGAAATGCAATAAATTTATTATTAACAACAACGGAGATTTGTTGCTTTGGTTGCCTCTTTGAATTAATTTCAAATACTTTCAACGCAATTATTCTCTGTTGGAAAATATCAAGTACGAGAAAAGCATGAAGACTTTTTCAGGTAATGGAAAATATAATAAATGAAGTGTTGAATGGAAGATAAAAGATAAAAGCCAGCAAGCGAAGCGTTTGAAGGAATTCACTCTCACACTCACACACACACACACGCAGGCAGGCACGCAATGCATTCACTCCTTTGTAAGGCGTCCGTTAAACTTATTTAGACACTTATCACAGTCACGACATTGCATTATGTGAACGCATTAACCGTTATGTGTGTGCAGCTCCGTTACGTTGCACGAAGCCGACAAACGGAAAGGAGACAAACGAGAGGAAAACGCGCACGGACCGGAAAGGGAACAAGAAATGAGGAAGGGAAACGGATGCGAGCGTGAAGGGGAAATGATGCACTGCGCGGGGGGAGGGTGACACAATCAGCATCTGTAATGAAGATGAAGCGACAACGAGAAGAAGGTGACACAAATAAATATATGTAGAGGGAAAAAAGTAAGCAACTAAACGGAAAAGAAACAGAGAATTGAAGCAAAATCCGATGGAAGTAAGTAATGAAGTTAAGCGAGCGACGGCAACGACACGACAACGACAACAACAGCAGCAACAACAACAAAAGCAACAATCATCATCACATCAACTAAAAAAGAAGAGAGAAAAGAACGACGACGACGCTGCACTTTCATGTAATCTGAAAACGAGCTTCATTCTTAAGCGAATTGTAAAGGCAGCTTCGGCTTCTCTTCAACGCATTCGTTCGCTCATTCGCTCCCTCCAACAACTCATGCATTCAGCCGCTCACGCATTCATTCACACCGTCGCATTCGTTTCTCAGTCAGTAGTTGCTTCGTTATTTCGCTCGTGCCTTCGTTACGCGTCCGTTCGTGCGGTCGAAACGATGATTACACGAGTGATCGTCATAATCATCAACGAAGCCTCGTTATCGTCGGCATCTCGTTGATGTTGTAGTTCACCGCAGCTGCCGAAGCAGCAGCAGAACTTGGAATAACCTGCAGTCAAAAGGTGACGAAGTGTCATTCATTAGAAAGTATAATTAAGTCTCCCCGCCCCACACACATACACACCAACACACTCTCAGATATGAAGAGGTCTTCGTTTCCTGCATAGCAAAGGAGACAAATTTTCTCTCACTCTCTCTTTGAGTGTCACTCTCTTGCACAGAAACACACAAGCGAGCGAGGAATTCGAACAACCTGTTTTTCATGTCTTCAATTTTCTGATTCAACTTTTTGTTGCTTCTCCTTCGCAAAAAAGGTGGGCGTTGAAACCGTTTCATGTCACGTGCAGAAATTATTCAATGCAATCACACACAAAAACACGGACAAAGTTATGCAAGAGCGAGTGGCTTTGTGCATTGCGCGTCGCTCCATGAGTAAGTGAATGAAAGTCTCCATGGTTGTGTGCGTGAGCGTGTGTGTGTTTTGCTTTATTTATGATGCTGTGTGCCGCCTGTTGGAAATTTCCGTTAACCGTTAAAAGTGTGAATGCAATAAGAAACTTTAATTATCATTTAGCATTAATGCACGAGTCCTTATTTTATCCTCTGCCTCCCTCTCACAAAAACGACATTTATTACTTTATTCATTCATGTGTTGCGTTTCCCTCCTTCTTCCTTGATAACGAGTTTAATTGGGAAGCCTCAGCAGAATTTAATCTGACGCTTTATAAAAAACCTTTCAAATAACTGTTTAATTACTTGCTGTGCTGGGAAATTGAAGTCTCTCTCCCTCTCTCACTACCTTTCTCAATGCTACACACACCGAAGCAATCGAATTCGAATCGCCGAGCAAAGACTCGCATCCAATTGGAAACACTACAAACCAATTGGAATAAGAAAACTGATTAGAGTCTCATGGGAATCGAATGTGTTTTGCGTTTCCAATTGAAGCAACTTTAATGTATCAAATAAGAAATGTGATAAATGAGTAGAAAGTGTCTCGAAATTCCCTCTGCGCGACCTTCAATGATGCATTGTTTTTAGTCCCGGGTGTCGTGATTCACTCCGACTGCTGAAAAAAGTCAAAGTCAACGTTGAAGGACTCCGCGAGCACCTTAAACAGCACAACACAATTTATAATTTATTATTTGTCCACTTTTTAAGGGAGAAATTCACACAATTCGCATTTAATTTCATTTTATTACTTCATTTATTCACTATAAAAATTTATGTACACAGAAATGTCAAATAAATCTTCACTTAAATAGCATACGGCTTTTATTACTTCTATTTGTATACACTACATCACATTACTAAAAGCTATAAATCCCTGCTTCTACGAAATTAAACGGAGAAATGTTATTCGCAAAATGTGCATCGACGACGCAAATGGCAAATGATACGAGGCGAAGACACGCAGCAGACGAAATGTGAAAATGGTGCAATTAAACGGCGTCCCTCTCCATTCATCATCCGCTCTTCATGATGTCGTCCATCATTCGGCCCCAAAATTCGCTTTACTCCATTGACGCAATCAAAATTCGTAGACCTGCAATTAAAAAAACAACAGCAACAAGCGAAATATTAGAATAAATTCGAAATAAACGATGGAAAGGTGAAGAAAACCCTCACAATTCCACAAAAAAAAAACACTCACCCAATGAACTCGCACCCTCAAAGTCTCTGTTTAAAATATGCAACCGTGAAAAACGAAAGAGAGAAAAAGAACACAAAGCAATTAAAACATATGACGAAAAAATCAAATCAGGGTCTATTTCAAGCTTCCGGCGAGCGATAAGAAAAAGCGCCATTAAATTTTAACAATTTTTCTTTTTTTTATACTTTATTTTTATGGTTTTTCTTTTATACACATGTCGTTGTTGTTGTTGTTGTTGTGCGCTAATTGTTCTATTTTACCTTTTGTACAATTTTACTTTTAGAATTAAAAACTACGATCTACGGTTCCTTTTTGCTAAATCAATGTTATTACAAACAATTACACGATATATGCATATATCTTAAGTATATACAGCGAACAAAGGACATTTACATATCAAAAAGTTTACTTAAATGTTATTTTTACAATATACGAAATCCGGGAGGACAAAACGAAGAGGAAGAAGTCGAAAACAAGTGCCGAAAAACAACAGTTGCATGTTTGAATGCAGTTAAAGAAATGAGAAGGACTTCGAAGAATATGAAGGATGTTTGGAGAACGGCAGAAGGAAAGAGGAAAGGGAAAGTGGGAAATTTAAAAACTAAAATACATCAAAGAAATCTTTTTCAAACGATATCAACTGAAAAACATCAAAATTACTGCTGAAAACAAAAAATTACTTAATTACAACCCACAATTGAATAAAAACACACTTTTTTATAAAAAATAGCTGCACTAAAAATTAAATCTCTCTGTTCTTTTAATTTTTTATTTCAATGGAGACGAGATTTCCTTTTCTCGTACTTTTTTATCCTTCTGATCCCTTGCATTGCCATAAATGCAGAAATGCAACTCAACTTCTTTTCGTTAATTCCATTTCCATATTTAATTAAGACAAGGGAACAAAGGAGGAGGTTTTTCATAATCAACACAACAGCTACGCATTCAAATTGATAAAATTACTACTTCCACGCCTGCCAATTATAACAAAAAACCGTGTATTTCCTCTCCAACACGAATGCATTCGATGCAAGAATGCAGCAGTCCTCATGAAGCCGAGTGTAGCGTAGCCCATTCACTCAAAGGCATTCGAGTGCATACAGTCTGTTTCATTCTAGCACACGAACATTCAATTCACACGATTCCAATATTTGAAAACAAATCGTGTTTCCAATGAATTGGATTTTCCATTGAAGTCGCGTTGCTATTTTTCGGTTACGCTGGAAAAGGCGCTAAAAGTTTAACAAGGAAAGCACTTGACTTATCTACACAAAATATATATTTCTATATATGTATATTAACAACAACAGAAAAACCTGCAAACTAAGCAAGTTTAATATAAAATAATAATTAATAAAATAAATCCTTCTGCTGGACGTTAAAAAATATTACTAAAAATTATTAAAAATTATAAAATTAAAATAAAAATAAAACATACGATATAAGAGTAAAATATTAAAATATAGCGAATTAAATTACAATAAAATACAATTTGTTTCCGAGTGTTTTTGTGTTTTTCTGTCCGATTTTTGTTGTTATTTTATTCCGAATGATTTTTTAGTCTTGTTTCTTTTTTTTCCTGTTTTCGTCTCGCTTTATATTTGTTTTTTTAAATTTTATCTTTTTTGGTTTCTAGTGTTTTTTGGTTTTTTAATTTTTTTCTTTTATATATATTTTTTTTCTCGTCTTTATGGCACAAGTTTCTTAAATCCAGCACCTTCTTGGCCAAGTTTGAGCTCTTCGTAAATTGAAGGATTAACTTCATGGGAAGTCGACGTTGTGTATGCGTCCATTCCGCTGCCAGCGACGACGCCGACGCCGTTGCGGCCGCTGCTTAAGCCAGCCGAGGGATGCTGCGAAAGCGGCGCAGCTGACGTGCTGCTGCTGCTGCTGTTGCTGTGGGTGATGGCTGATGTCACGGTCGGCAGCTTTAAAGTAAGCACCGCAAAGAAAAGAAAGCAGAACAAGTACAAGAAGAAGAGGGAGAAACAGTCAAATAACAGAACTGATGCTTAGTTATGTAAATCGATGGATTCACTGAGAGCTCACAAAAGAATAAATTCCTTCATTAGCACTCGTTTGAATAGCGGTAAATGAATATGTATGCTTCAACAATGGCAGAATTGTGAGAGAGAGAAGGAGAGAATGAGAGAAATGACAAGCAAAAGCTTAAATAAATCATGAAAAGAGACGAAATGATTTTCCAAAAATTACAAAAAATGAATTAAAAAATAAAATTAATTAATAATTAGTAAAAATATTCGTTCGTATTGAGTGAAAATGATTGAGAAAATCGGCTACATAAATAATTCCCAACGCTAAAAGTGAAGAATAATGAATAACGAATGAAATAAATGATTATGACGAAAAAAAAAGTCATTCGTTTAGATGATTGATAAAATCGCTTAAATAAATAAACGTCGATGGAATTACAATTTCTTTTTTCTTGCGAATTTTAGTATTTTCAGCACGTACCTGAACCTGTTCCAGGCCCCTCGTGTAGCTCGGATTCTCGAAAGCGACGCCGTTGGCGCCCTTGTGATAAGCGCGATGACGGCGATAGAAAATAATCGCCGCGGCAGCCAACAGAATCGCCAGGAGACTCGCCAGGACGCCGCTCACGGTGCCGATCGTGTTCGAGTAGGTCGTGGCCGAGGTGACGTGGTGGTCGCCGACGGTAAACTTGACGGGATCGGTTAAAACACTTGCTCCTGAACAACACCATAAAAAGACGAAGAATGATTGATCTGATCTGCCTTCCCTCCTTTCCCCTCCCCGACTACCTACCGTAAGCGTTGCCCGCTTTGACCATCAACTCATAGAGGACATCCTTCTTGAGTCCTTCCAGTTTCACGCTCGTCTCCTTCACGTCAAGGATCCGCATTTCCGTGCTGCTGCTGTTGTTGCTGCTCTGCTGCTGAGTGGTTGAGTTGGTGGCCTGCTCTTGTCCCTCCCCCTCTGCGTCCCGGCCAGCCGTCCCGCTATCGGCCAGCATCGCCGACTCGTGGTAGAATATCCGATAGCCATCGACGACATTCGGGTTCTTGCTCGGTGCGTCCCAACTGATCTGCACCTCGTCGTCGGCCAACACGCTGACGGCCACGTTTTCCGGCGGACCCGGCAACCGGTCACGGTTCATCTCAAAGCAGCCGACGATGGTGCGTGCGTACTGCAAGCTGCAGACCTCCTTCGAGCGCACCGCCTCCCCGCGGCACCAGTTCAAGCACTTGCGCGGCACGTTCGCCTCCGCGCAGCAGGAGCGATGATCGGAGCCGTCCGCCGCGCAGCGCATCAGCTTGTCGAGGTCCGGAATGCAGGCGGGCTCGTCGGCGACGGCGTCGATGTCGATATAGTAGCTGCAGGCGCTGCGACAGGCCAACGTCACGTTCTGCTGCTCACAGCAGGCGGACACATTCCGGTTGAGGGCCGGAGTGCTACGGATCCGCACCGAGACGGCGTTCGTAGCGCTGCCGAACGGGTTCTCGGCGTGGCAGAAGTAATCGCCGACGTCGGTGGCCTGCAGCTTGTTGATCCGCAGCGTCATGGTGTACAGCGAGGGGTGCGTCTCGTTGGCTCGGGTCGAGACGGCGAAGTTGCCGCCCTGTATGACGGGAACACGTCCGTCGTGATCCCGCCAGAAGATGGTCTTCGGCTCCGGCTTCGAATCGACGGTGCAGCGAAGTTCGACTTCCTCCCCGACGAAGGCGACTGTAATACCGGAAGCTTGTAGTTTCGGAGGATCTGGAAGGGGAAAGCAAAAGTAGAGATGACCTCGCAACTACTTGAAAAGACCGAAAAATGCTCTTCTGCCTCGAATTCCACTTACAGCAGATGTTGACCCTTCGTGTTGCCTGCATCGGCACCCCGTAACCATTGTCGGCATAGCAGGATATATGCTCCATATCGGCGGTAACGTTGTGTATAACGGTAACCATGTGCCGCGAAGCGTCCTGCCGCACGAGATGTCCGCCAACATAAAGGGATATCGTAGGCGCCGGATTGCCCAGAGCTAAGCACAGAATCGTCATGGAGCCACCTTCGGGGATGTTGTCAGCCGGGTGGACCGTCGGCGGCTGTGGAAGACCAAGGAAGGAAGAATGAAGAAATCGTAAATCAACACAAATCCAATTCATAAATCATCAAAGTTCGGTGCAGTTCGTGGGACTCACATCAACGAA
This sequence comes from Thecophora atra, assembly GCA_937620795.1. Classification (NCBI taxonomy): domain Eukaryota; kingdom Metazoa; phylum Arthropoda; class Insecta; order Diptera; family Conopidae; genus Thecophora; species Thecophora atra. The sequence goes on along the minus strand of OW569397.1, from coordinate 70,339,035 downwards.
GGCCGGCAGAGCGGGATCCGTCCAGGCGACCAACGTCTCGGACGGCAGCGACGTGGCGCGGTCCCCCACCGCCACCACATAAACGATGTGCTGAGAGCTCGGCTTCAGGTTGTTCATACGGATCCAGGAAACTTTCGTGGGGATTTCGTTGAACTTCTCCGACTTCATGGCCTTGTGATACACTCTGAGCAGCGGACAAAGCAATGAGAATTCTGGCCGATTGGGGGCTTATCGAACATTTACCTGTAGGAGATCTTCTCGTGCGGGTGGGAAAACTCCGGCGGCTGCCACGTCATCTGCATCCAGGTGGCGCTGTGAGCGGTGACGGTCAACGAGTGCGGCGGCGATGGAGCCCCGAAAACGTCAGCTGAAATGAGGTCATTAGTGTTCCATGGCTTCGGCGAGGAAGAAGGGAGCACGCACCTTGTTGTTCGGTGGCGTTGAAGTTGGTGGTGTTGATGAGCAGCATCGAGGAGGGCAGCGACGTCCCGAATGGGCCACGCGTCGCCACTGTGATGCGGTACAACGTGTTCGGCTCCAAATTCAGCAAATCAATGCTCGTCTCGTTTGTGGTCAACTCCTAAAAAAGCAATTATTGAGCAAAGGAATCCAGCGAACGAGTCACATATTGACTAATTGCTGTTTGTGGCCCGATTCGTGAATGGAGCTGATCGAAAATGTAACCAACAGCAAAAGCTACATCAATTTTGGCAACAATAAAAACAACAGCAACAGCAACAAGTGTTGGCAATCGATGAGTTTGGACAAAGCAGTGGCTGACGTGCGGACAGACTGAATACAAGCAACTTCTGTACTCAATAAAGACTTGAACGATGATGAAATGATGAAGAAAGGTGATGATGGTAAGTGAAGCGATGTTGTAGGCGAATTATATGTAAAGAAAGGCTTTAAAGCAAAAAAAGAAAGGCATCGCGTCTGATGTTAGTAATGATCCCAGAAGTCTTTTGTGTGATTATAATAATCATGGGCGCTGTTATTAAGCCTAATGACATTGAAGTTGAAGTCTTCGTTTGCACATTTTTCAAGTCTTTAATAGGCGATAATCGCCGTTCAATGGTGAAGTAATCAATTCACCGTAAAATCACTTGTTGCTGCTGTCGACGTCGACGTTGTTGCTTTATTGCTGCCGTTTCTGTCAATAATAATCACGAGCTTCAATCAGTCGTTGTTGCTGCTGCTGTTGTGAATGCCTCCGATGCGTTGCTGGTGTTAATTGCATTGGCAACATTGCAAAATCGCTGGCAGCAGCAGTCGAGCTCGTATTGCAGCAACACAGCATGAAATTTCATTACTTGCGCTGCTGCAGAAGCGACAAAGACGAAGGAGAAGCTGCAGCAGAACGACGAGAAGCTGCATCGTCGTCCACCGAGAGCAGCGGCGAAGAGCGAGGAAGGAGGAATGACAAACGAAGGCATGATGAAGCTAAGTAAGTCAATGACATGCGTCGTGTATTCGTGTCAGTCTCTGTGACACACAAAACTTGCTTTTATTGCTTTTATTCGTTCATTGATTTCTGTTTTGTGTATTTTCATCCATTTGATCACAAGATTTTATTGAGTTTTTAGAGATTCCTAACGAAGTTTGGCGATGTTTCGCATTCGGAAAATCCAATCAGCTGCATCGAGTTGAATGAAATGAGTGTCAAAACAGGTTACTTAATCGGCCAAAACAGTGACAAGGTTTTAAAGATTCTAGAGTCAAGCTGCCTTCATTGAGCAACGACCTTGTGAATACTTATTTATATTATTTTTATCTTAACTCATTGCGAGAATTGCGTATTGAAGTTCATCAATTAAAAGTCCACCTTTAAACAAGTTTCTGCTATTCGTTATGGATGAATAATCTTCTATTTGTTCTTGAAGAATAATAATTATTTGCTTCTATTCATTATATTTTATCCTTCATTATCTCTCGTTTACCTCTCTTTCCATTCACAACTACTTTTTATTCGTGAGCTTTATTCGTTCATAATGTAATCGACAATATTCATTCCTCATCACTTTTTATTCCTTATCAATTTTTATTCATTACTCTTTTCATTTGTAATTGTCTTTTCATTTATTATCAATTTTTATTCAATACATCGTTTCATTCATCAACTATTCGTAACTATTCGCCGTCTTTTCATCACTTTCTATTCTTTTACACTTTTTCTTCCTTATTATTTTTGATTTATTTTATTTTCCATTCATCATAACTGTTCAAAAATTGCCAATATTCAAGCCTCAATACTTTTAATTCAAATTCAATTTTCATTATATATTTAAAATGGTAATTCATTTTTATATTACAATTTCATTTATCATTTCTTATATTAATTTTTAATTAATATAATTTTTCATTCATTATCAGTACTAATTCAATATTTTCCATTACCCATTTTTATTCATAATTTTCTTAGTTGTTCCTCATCAAATTTTCACATTTTATTCATTATCATTCATCATTCATTTTCACTTTATTCATTCATTTCATTAATTGTCAGTATTCATTTTAATATTTCCAGCAAAATTGATGTGTTTTCAGAAGTATTTTTGAAGCAATTTTCTGCTCTTGGCAGACATTCATGTTTCATGGGCCTTAAAGGCTTTGCGCAAAGATTATAGAAAACTGAATAGAATATTCTTTAATCTTTGCTTTAAGTGTCTCAAAGTGTACACCGAAAATTGAATTTAATTGGCGAAGACTAAGACTCACGTGAACGCAAGTCATATACCAATTATTAGTCAGATGTTAGAGGATATTTAATCACTTTCAGTCATCTACTTTTTCCTCCTTTCACCCCGAGTAATCCGCATATCAATTTAGCTTCAAACTAATCTGGCTCTAACACCTCCCTAATCTGTTTTAATTACTCCCAAAGTCGAAGTCGTTTATCAGTTCACTTTTATTACCTTTAAGGATCATTCCTCTTTCCTTTCCGTACACTTCTTCTTTATACGATTTAATATCGTATCCAACCCGTTGCCAAAAAAATATTTGGAATAGTTTAAATCTTCTTCGTCTTTTTCTACTCTCTCCACTATTTGTACTTTATCTGCTTGGTTGAAGCCCGACCCATGCCATTAATTAGCCAGCCACACTTTCCAGCTTATTTACGGTGCCATTATTTTGCCTAAATCAAAAGCCAATAAAGCCGGCGCTCTACACGGCCAGCAGCAAAATGCAATCGAGCTGTGATGTGATTAGTCCGGCCACAACTGAAATGATACTCGTCGCTACTCACATGCTCCAGCTTGGCGACGGTCTCGTACATGGTCATGTTATTGACTTTTCCGAATTGCACAACAAAATCAATAGCAGCCACGGCCTCAGTTTCGGCCGATGCTGTAGCTGCTGCTGCTGTCGTCTCTGTGATGTTTGAAGTGTTGGCGCCCTCGAACTCTGGTTGCAGCCACGCCAGGCTGATGCTGTTGTTAGTCACCGCTGTAGCGTGGACGTCTTCGGCGGGCCCGGGAATGTTTTCGGTGCCTATTAAGAGAGTGGAGAGGCATGAGTTGAGCAAATGTTTGCTGCCAAATTAAGACGATTGGCAACAAGGGATGCATTGGATAGCAACGGACCTTCCTCGAAGCACTGCAGGATGTTGCCAGCATACGACAAGCAGTCCGGGGAGCTGTTCGCAGAGGGCGCAGCGGGCAAGACGCCGCGGCACAAAGGCAAACAGGTGGCGGCAACCCCTCGTCGAGTACAACACGGCGTATGGTCACGCCCTCCAGCAGCACAACGGGCAACCACAGCTTTAAAGAAAGCGAAAAGGGGAAGAGAACGGGGAAGAAACCGTCAACGAAAGCGAATAAAGCCACAGAATTGCCATCAACTTACAAAGTTGCACTCGACATGGAGGTCCTAGACGCTCGACATCCGAGAGGCGGATGTTGTATGAACAGAGCGGCATGCATTGCGGCAACAGCCCGGAGGCGATGCAACACTTGGTCATGTTATAGCTGGGCTCCGTTAACTCCTCCTCCTCGATGGGTTTTGTGCGCGTGATGAGCCGCGGCGAGGGTTCACTTTTCCCGTAAGCATTCACGGCAACAACGAAGAATTCATAGAAAACATCGGGCTCGAGACCCTCCAAAATGAGCGGTGGATTTTTCTGAAAACATACCATGAATAATAACATTCTATGGACCGAAATTTACTATCGCCACCTTCTCCACCGACAGGTAATCATCGCCTACTCCCATCCGCCTAAATTTCACATGGTACGAGGTCACGGAGTCTGCCAGCTTCTTAGACTTACTCCAGTCCAATATAATGAAGTTGTCCGCCTTGGCCAAGGTCCTCAGTTTCGAAGGCGGTCCCGCCAACACGCCATAGCCTTGAAACAAGCAGCTGTTGTACTCCGGCATAAAGCGCAAACATCTGCAAAGTGGTCAATAGAACTATTAAACACGTTGTTCGGGTTCTCATCCCGGGCGAGTCTCACCTCAGCGTATTCATGGTCAACAACTTGACTTTGCCGGTGCACAGATGGAAGCACATCGACGGTATACCGCGCGCCCGACAGCACGGCGTGTGGTCGATGTTATTGGCCAGGCAGTGGAAGGTTATGTTGGACCAGGGTGCGCACACCACGTAATCGGGCAACATCGCCAGGTCGGTCTTCTGGGGGTCGCACATCTTGTCCAGACAAAAGCGGTGCGTCATGCCCTTCGCCACACAGCAACTGCGGACGTCCGGCAGCTCGGGCAGCGTTGTACTGCCCACATCCGTCGACTCGAAGGAGGCTTCCGTCGTGTGGGTGAAGATGCGAATGCGTTCACTGGGCAAGCTGGACCCGTACTCATTCACGGCAGTCACTAAGATCGAGTACATCGTCAGTGGGTTGAGCTGCGATAGCGTCAACGTGGTCTGATTGCTGGGCACAGTGAAAACGTTGACCTTTTCCGAATCGGCTACCGCGCCCGAAGTGTCTCCGTCGTCGTCCTCGTCGAAGGTGTGCAGCACCGTCAAGTTGACCTTGTAGAACTGCACCTTGTTGGAGAGCTTCTCGGGCGGTGACCACGACACCGTCACCGTTGTCTCCGTGACGCCTTCGGCGATCACATCGACCGGCGTGCTGGGTATCATCTGGACGCCCTGCAGGATGCACTGCAGGCCGCTGAGCGTGTGCTGGACGCACGAGACGCGCGTACGTAGCAAGTCCGTAGACGGGGTGTACTCACCGCGGCACATGTCCTGGCACAGATCGGGCACCTGCTTCTCCACGCAGCACGGCACGTGGTTGCGCCCGTCGGCCATGCAGCGAACGATGTTGGGGAAGTCCCGTTCGCAGGCTTCCGGCTCGATGCCGGTCGTGCCGTCGAGGATGTTGTGGATGTTGCAGAAGCCCATGCAGACGCTGGAGACATTCGCGTGCTCGCAGCAGATGCTGAAGTCGTGCGAGATCTGCGATGATACTGGAGGCTGCCAGAAGGACCGACTGCTGTTGGAATCCAGAAGCGGCGGCACCAGGAACAAGTCACTGCCTTCAGTAGCGGCTGTGGCTATGGAACTGTTATTCGGCTTGGATCGGGGTCTAACTGCAAAAGGAGGAAAGGGAACGTTGTGAGTGAAGAAAATCGATTTGAGAGCCACTCCTCGAAGGTACCTGCGAGAGTGTGGATGCTGCGCAGGACGGGATCCGTGTTGAGCTCGCAGATGTAGCTTCCCGAGTCGCTGACCTTCGGGTTTTCGATCAGCAGCACCCAAACCTCACCAGGTTGAGTAGCATCTCCAGCCGGATCTGAGCAAAGTTGAAGCATGAAGAAAAGAGAGGACATAAATATGGGCGCGGAGAGTGGGGAGAGTGAATGATGGACGGTATACTCACGGCCATCGTGGAGAACGCGTATTCGTGGATCGCTCGTCACGCGCACCTTCCCCGCAGTCAGGATCTCGTCGCTCTTCTTCCAGATAACGGTGTTGTTGGCGCTGCTGTCGGAGAGCATACAAGACAGGAGCGCATCCCGGCCTTCGTAGACCACTCGAGGACCTCCGGTATCTGAAGGAAGGTAGCAAAAGTGACTTGGATAAATATAGGGCAAAGCGAAGATATTATTCTTTATTGTAATTCTCATTCTTCACTCACTTATTGGATCTTCGGAATTCGCCGATGACGAAAGAAAAATGGCGCCAATCAACACCGAAATGAGCATTTCAAAGGACTTAAATACTGCCTGAAATTTAAATATTGAAATGCATGTAAAAATTATACCAATTTTTAATTTTAGAAGGTATTTAAAGATATAATAATAAATATAGAATAAAAACCAAAAAAGTTCTTCTTTTTATAGATCTTAGAAATGTACAAATGTTTTGGGTTTATATGTGTGTGTGTATTATGTGACTGTGTGTGTTCGTGTTAAATTAAACTTTGGTTGGAAATTGATTTATGTTTCGAGCCTCCTTTTGGTCTGTTCAAAGTGCTCTTTGCTGCTTGTGTCAAAGGTGTTTGCTGTCAATTAATGCTAATCTATGCACAAAGCAAGTGTGGAGCGGCCCTTTATTGTTTCGCCCTCTCTCTCTCTCTCACGCTGTCGCTCTCTTCCTTCGCATAGTTTCTCTCTTTCTCTCGGTGACAGATGTGTAAAGTTCATGCTGCATGTTAATTAATGTCAAAAGCATTTAAACTATACAAATGCATTCAAATTTACCGTTGGCAGAGCTCACAAGCTGTAAATTAATAAACAGGGAAGAAAATTGCAATGAAATTTGTACTAAGAAAAGTCGCAGGAGAGAAAGCAATTTCGAAAGCAGTCAAGAAACAATGTTTAAGAAAATGAAGTAATTAAGATTGACAGAAAATCAAAGAAAATTACTAAAGCGAAACGTCGCACATGTAAAATCAAAAAAAAATAAAAAAAGAGTTTGAAAACAATTTTTGGCGAACAGAAGAAAAGCTTAAAATGCAAATGCAGTCGTGGAATCTAAAAGAAAAAGGCAATAAAATAAAAGTCACCATGTCAATTGAAGGTTTTCATCGATAATTGTGGGCATTAAAATGAACATTGAACAAGTGTTCGCAATGCTCAAGCAACTCGAGCAGCCATGACAACAGACCGCAATTCGAATCGATTCAGTTATTTATGCATTTGAAGCTGCGTCACTTTGTAGTGAATGGAGAAGGAGGAGGAGATCAACAAACAATCGTTTGCCGAGCGACAAACTCACGAAGCTTCACGCGAACATCGCTTATGAATCGTGCATTCACGCACACACAAATGAATAAAATGCAAAAAAAAGCTTCTGTGTGGCAATGATTTTCATCTTGAACTTCTGTTTCTTTTGCTTCGTGTGTGTGTGTTTTGTGTGTTTCTGCTTTTTTATGCAGGCTTTTTTCGTGGCTGAGTATAGAAGCTCCAATTCAAATGCATTAGCAAAAGCAGGAAGGGCAACAAGAACCGCTGTCAAGAGCAAGGAAAAGTATAGAAAAGAGACAATTTATCAATGCGTTGTTAAATGATGTGGAATGTGGGCATTTTTCGTGGCAGTATTTTAGCACGGAGCCACACAAAATATGCACAAACGTTTCTGTCTTTTTTCCTTTCCCTTTTTATACCCTACACCTTAAGGTTGAGGGTATATTCACTTTCTACCGGAGTGTGTAACGCATAGAACTAGACAAGATAGGTATGGAAAAGTATATATATTCTTGATCAGCATCACCACCAGAATTGAAATAACGATGTCTGTCCGTCTGTCTGTCTGTCTGTCTGTCCGTTGAAATCACGATCACAGGAGAACGGATTAAGATTTCGTAATGAAATTTGGCAAAAATATTCGTTGCTATGTTGGGGTGTTTCGTATTGAAAATGGGCAAAATCGCCCAAGGATCACGCCTACTTTTTATATCGAGAGTGCAGGTACCTCTGTTTTGCCTATTAAAAAAGGCCATATTAGCATCACTTTTTGAGAGAAGACAAGAAAATTTTATATGTAGGTTTAGACTAATGCTTTCAGTTAATATGCCAAATATGGGCGTGATCCGCCCACTTAATTTTTTTTTTTTTTTTTTTTTTTTTGTTATTATTATTATTATATATATATTGTATATTTATTATTAGATATATAATATATATATTGTATATATATACGAGTATATTATATCACACCACTTCTAAATATATATACGAGTATATATGCAGCTTTAAGGTGTAGGATATTTCGGCTACAGCCCGGCTGTAGACAACACCTTTACTAGTTATACTGTATTTTTATACCCTACATCCGAAGGAATGAGGGTATATTCACTTTGTGCTTCCGTGTGTAACGCATTAAAGGAGGCGTGGCAGGTATGGAAAAGTATATATATTCTTGATCAGTGTCACCTCCTGAGTCGATTTAGCCATGTCCGTAGTCTGTCTGTCTGTCTGTCTGTCTGTCTGTCTGTCTGTCTGTCTGTCTGTCTGTCTGTGGAAATCACGATTACAGGAGAACGAATGAAGCTATCGCGATGAAATTTTGCACGTATATTCTTTGTCATCCGAAACTCTGTGGGATTGAAAATGGGATAAATCGGTGCAGCGCCACGCCTACTTTTTTAACAAATACTAATTCTTTTAACAATATTTTAACTTGTAGACTTAGTTTTGAGCTTCAATTTTGTTTCCGAATACATCGGTACAGGTAGATTAAATTTTTTAAAAAAATGGGCGTGTCCGCCCACGAACATATGACATTGATATAAACTGCAATTAAAGAATAACGGTTGGAAGAATTGACTTGAAATTCGGTACGAATATTCTCTGCCATCATAGATAACTCTGTATTGAAAATGGGGAAAATCGGCGGAGTGACACGCCTACTTTTTTTTTTTTATAATAAAGGTTGCTGGGATGTAGGGTATATAAGCTTCGGTCTGACCGAAGGTACCCTTACTAGTTTTCGTTTTTAATTTACGCTGCATGAAATAATAAACAACACATTTTAACCTTCATTAAGAGGGTTTTTTTTTGTTATTTGTGGTTTTTGCATTCACAATAAAACCGCAAGTTTTTTTTTAATTCTTTTAAGTTTTTAAGTTGAATTTAAAACCGAATTTAAATGCTACAAATGAAACTATTATTGATTATTTCTATTTTATTTACAATTTTGTGAATTACTTTTGCTGATATCATAAAATAACAAAGATTAAAATTATTAATTCGTTTATAGATTTAACAAGTGATTTGTTAAGCTTATCTACAAAAGGCATAAATTCAATTTTTAATCCTTTAAATGTGCAAACAAATTTAGAATTAAATTTTCTCTGGTACATATAATAAATTATAGAAGCAGCAACTGATTTAAATCATATATCAAAAAATTAAAATTGATGCCTTTTATGCTTCACTTGACTCAAAAAGTTTCAATATTTAATTGAAATTAAAACAAAGCAATCGAAACAGCAAGAAAACAAACACAATTCTTGTCAGATAATAAATAAAAGATGAAATTTCTTAGATGAATTTTGTGCTTGTATATTTTAGGGAATACATATCTACATGAATATATATAAAAACAAATATGTTTCTCGATACATGTATCAATAAATTGCAACAAATTCTTTTATATTTGTCGTGGAAATTTTATGATCATCACGATAATAATAAAGAAGACAAGAAGCTTCCTTATGCCAAACAAAGGACATAAATTTTAACAAACACATTGAAACACACTCACACACACACACACTTACATACCTAAATGAACACACCTAAAAACTGGCATAAATAAACACTCGTATAAAAACAAACAAGCGAACGCACACACACACACACACACACACACGTGACAAAGACTTGACACGTATTCACACATGCACACTTTATTTATGATCGAAAGACGATGGAAGGCATAAATTTGCCCTGAGAAGAGAATGAATCCAAAGACAGAAAACAATAAAGCGGCGGCAACAACAACAACAACAAACACATTGATTTCATATGCATTCACGCGTCTCTTGCTTGGAGCCGATTTCCTTTGCTTTGCTTTGGTTTGCTTTGGTTACATTGTCTTCTAATAAAATTCAATGGCAGCGAGAGAAGAGTGCAATAGCAACAACAACAACAAAAACAATAGAAATCAGAAGCAAATCGGAAAAACACGTTCAAAGTGGCAAAGGTGTTGACTGCAGCCGAAAAGAGACAGCATGAGAGATCCACGGATGACGAGTTACGATGTATGTAACGAGACAACAACAACAAATATAAAGAGAGAGAGCGAGCGAGAGAAAGATTTGCTTAAAGACAAAATAAATTCCTTTGAATTTTATACTTATTTCGTATTTTCCCGAAACGCTTTCATCGTATATTTTCATTTACGCCTCGAAGTTTGTGTGCATTTCATTAATTAAAATTTCCAAAAATGCATAGAAAGACGCGGCAGGAAACCGAGTGACGTGGAGATGCTTCAGCTGCTGCGGATGACGTTGGCTTTATGAGGTTAGGAAGCTGACAGTGATGATGATTTATATAAATGTTTGTGAACGAGTTCTATGAACGCGTTTCTACGTGGTTCCGTTGTTTATCGGTTGCACGTAGCAACGACACAAAATCACGTGCTTCTTTCGGGTGCATTTCAATGACACGCGACTCTTTCACAGCACAAAATGTTTCCAAGTTTCCATTGCTGTAAATGTTCTCCAAAAGGTTCTCCTCCATCAGCTCATTTTTACTTAATTCAATTTCAAATGTTTTTTTCAATTTTATTTAATGAGATTTTTTATTACTATTTTCTTATATTTTCCTTAAATTAATATTACTTCGATTGTGCTATAAAAATGTGGTCAATAAAAGTGATTTCAATTAACTGATAATCACTTCAATTCTTTTAATGTGACTTCTATAAATTTTAATGACCCACCGACCACTTTTATTCAGGTTAATAATGCATCTGCATCCACCTCCCTCCTTTAACAACATTCCTGCTTCTGCTCTTAACTTCATTCAATTTTAATGAATAATTTTACAAATTTTTATTGCTTTTCTCGTTTTACATAAAAGAATTTTCATTAATGAACTTGAAATCACTTCAATTCTTCAACGATCACTGATTGCGTCAGAAGGATGACATAACCCAAGTAGAAATTTGCTCGGAATCTATCTGGAATCCAGTCCAATCCCAATCTGATTCCGGGATGTGTAACGCCCAAATCGAGAAATCCATTCAGATTCCATGCAGATTGTTCCAAATGGGAATGATTTCAGATTTTTTCTACTCGGTATAAATCGTCTACCTATTGTAGTATATATCCCAATAAATGACCCAAGTTACCCACCTACACTGGAAAATAGTCTGCTTTGCCTTGCGGATTTCAGTCGCATTATGATCATTACAGAATAGTTTACTATAAATAATTACTGCCAGACATTTAATCCTCTTGAAGTCCTTGATTTCAGCCACAACATTTCTGAGCACCTTTTCTCCGTTTTGTAAAGAGGATCACGTCTGATTTACCAGCATTAACAGTCGCCTCCTCTTCTCGAAACCATCTCTCCTCTGTCCGCTGTTAAATTCTAGGGAAGTGGCCCTCTACAACCTCCCACTAACAACCACTTCAACCTCCCATTTTCAACACTAAACATTGATTACTCTGTGATACAGCGCGTAGTCCTCAATTTATAATCAATGGACTGACCTCTCGGTAAACCAAAGCATCCCGCATCGGAGTCTATTTTAATAAAGGCACCTTTTATGTCCATAAGAACAGCCAAAGTTATGTCTCACGCTATAAATCATTATTATTATTATTATTATTGGCTTAATTTTAAAGTTATAATAATAACTAGTAAGGGTACCTTCGGTCAGACCGAAGCTTATATACCCTACATCCCGCCGATTTTCACCATTTTCAATACAGAGTTATCTATGATGGCAGAGAATATTCGTACCGAATTTCAAGTCAATTCTTCCAACCGTTATTCTGGAATTGCGGTTTATATCAATGTCATATGTTCGTGGGCGGACACGCCCATTTTTTTTAAAAATTTAATCTACCTGTACCGATGTATTCGGAAACAAAATTGAAGCTCAAAACTAAGTCTACAAGTTGAAATATTGTTAAAAGAATTAGTATTTGTTAAAAAAGTAGGCGTGGCGCTGCACCGATTTATCCCATTTTCAATCCCACAGAGTTTCGGATGACAAAGAATATACGTGCAAAATTTCATCGCGATAGCTTCATTCGTTCTCCTGTAATCGTGATTTCCACAGACAGACAGACAGACAGACAGACAGACAGACAGACAGACAGACAGACAGACAGACAGACAGACTACGGACATGGCTAAATCGACTCAGGAGGTGACACTGATCAAGAATATATATACTTTTCCATACCTGCCACGCCTCCTTTAATGCGTTACACACGGAAGCACAAAGTGAATATACCCTCATTCCTTCGGATGTAGGGTATAAAAATTCATTACTTAAGAATTAAAAAAACAAATTTAAACTCCGTTTTTTAACGGCGAATAAAAATAATAACATAAAACTTCTTTCTTAAAACTAATATAGAAAGAAAATAAATATTTATTACAAGTTGTAACATCAATAATAGTAATAAAATAAAAATAAAATATATATATTTCTAGTACCAAAAATCACGTCATCACATTAATGCTAAAATTTTCAACATAAATTCAAGCAATAAACAGAGTCCTAGATTTAAAATACATATTTTAAGAGAAAGGAACTAGTTAAAATATTCTTCGTTTCTTACTATCATTAAACTTCTTTTCCTAGATTCATTATTATGTACAAAAGCGATAACTTTTCTTAGTTTATGGTCGACTTGCTTAAACTACATAATAAAAAGTTGAGTAGTAATTGAAGAATTCAACCATAGCTATTATAGACCTCACATTATAACTTCTATGATTCCACATACCTAAATATTTGAGTCTCTTCACTACGCGAAATGATTCCATAAGAGCAAAAATAACATTAATTGGATATTACAATACCCATTACATTAATTCTATTGTGATTACAACAATTTGAGGACTATTAAACAAAGATTTGTGAAGAGGTAAGCAAGAAGTTTAGATGTTGTTTAGAGAAATAGGTTTTATAACGGATTTTAAAGAAGCAAAAAGACTCTGAAAATATCAATTGAGGATTTAGGCTTCCAAAACAATTCATAAATCAATCAGTAGCCAACGTCTGAATTTATTTAAAGAGCTTCCAGGGAGTTCCCAGTTATTTTCAATAAAATTATTCAACGATTATGGTCTTAGAAGGTTTTTCTAATGTAGTCAAAGGTAATTTCAGAGGGGACATTTTAAGTAATTAAAAAAGAATACATTTTCTTTAATTCTTTTATAATTTTCAGCGTTATTTTCAAAATTTGCAATAGTTAAATCTGAAATTAAGACGAAAGTTGAACAGAAGAGTGACGGAAACTTCTTTGGGTTGTGAAGAAGATTCGTCAACATAGAAATACGTGAGATAATTGAGGACAAGCAACTGAAAAATACAGAAGTAATTGTGTTTTTCCTTTCTCTCTTTATTTATTTTACACTTTTCATTTTACTTTAAAGTCTTGCGGTCGAAATTCGCTGAAAATAACAAAAATAATTTCTAAGCAAATAAACAAACGAAACTTTTACTGAATGCATCGCGATTTCGGTGGTTTTTCGGTGGTAACTTTGCTGCTCTTTTTCCTCTCCGCAGTCACAAGAATTAATCAAATTCTGTCACATTGTTGATTGTTGCTAACTTGCAGCATTCATTGTTTTTTTGGTAGAAATGCGTTTTTCCTTTGCTGTTGGCGGTGTTGGTTTTTTTTTGTTTTTGTAGCCGCGACTGCGATGCCGGTTGTTGGTGGCCTTTATTGCATTCAACCTCGGCGCTGAGGTTGTTTTCATTGTGATTGCAAGAGCGCGACGTTTCTGAGGTTGTTTTTGCGGCAAGGTCGTGCTGCTTCTGTCACTTTGTAGCACGTTTTATGAATGCTTTCGACGGTAACGCATTTAACAAAAAGACACGAAAGCACACAACAAAAACAGAAAACTTGACTTTGTTTCGTTTTGTTTTATTGCTGTTTCTCTGAGATTATTCTTTAACTGCCTTCTTTTTTTTTTTTTTTTTTTTTTGTATATATTTATCTGTCTTTTGTGCTTCTATCTTTGCTCTTGTCGCAAATGAAATTTATTCGGAATTCGCTTTCGTAGCTGCAGTTAACATTTTCTGAAATAATCGCGAAGCCTTTCAAGTAACACTGCAGCGTTGGCAAGTATCAAGGACGCGGCAATCGATGTCCTCGCCAGAAACAACAGTAAATGCAGGGGTCAGTGTTGAGCCACGCCCCCTCCTCCTCCCTCCCCTCTCCCCTTTCAGCAACGACTGTTGCAGTGTTAAAAAGCTGCTGCTTATTTTAAATGAATCGTTTTAAAAGTGTCAAGGATGAGGAAATTGAAAGTAGAGGCAATGAGAAAAACACGAGAAGAAGGACGAAGGGAAGAAAGAGGAGGAAGACGGCGACAACAACAACAACATTAAACGTCACAAAAACCGACTAAAAACCAACAACAAAGACTGAAATTTCCTCTATTGGCAAATTGCAATAACGGTTTTTTTTCGGGAAAAAAGGAATTTCATGCATCTCTTCGAAAGCTTCAAGCGTCACAGCCAAAAACTATGCTTAAAAATCTAATTAACGTTTAAAGCACAAGCTGTCACTGTGGCCCCATCTTCCACGACTTTTTCCAGCTTCGTTTGAGGTTATGTCGTCGGTCACCGAACCGTAGACACCGAGAAAAGCATCACGATCCACGACAGCGAAGATCCTCGACGTAAAACAAAGGAATTTATATTAAATCAAAAGAAACTCTTCACGAAATAAAACGCAGTGAAACAACAATTCAAGTAAAAGCAACAGAAATTAGAAATAAAAGCAGAATTAGTAATAATTTCCTTCCTTCCTCTTCCTTTTTTTCTTCTTCTTCTTCTTATTCTCTCCCCTCAAATTTTATTGCATAATTTTGTTTTATAAATTGAAACGGAATCTTTTTTTGGCTGTTGTTTTGCTGTGGTTTTTTCGAACCTGCTTTAGACGCATGTTAAACATTTTTTAATTGATTGCTTGATACGCGTGCAACCCTGGAGCCGTCGGAAACCCCGGAGAACCAAAAGACGCCATCGGCTACAGTCGTTAAATTTATTGCAGAGTTGGGAGCTTTTAATCAAAGTTGATGGGATTTTTTTTCAAATTGGGCTGAGTTGGTTGTGAAAGTGGTTGTTGAAGGGGAAAGGGACGGTTTACGGCGAAAGTGACAGAGTCGTTGGTAAACACGAGTAGAGGAGTGATTCTGTGTGTGTTTATAAGTGATTGAGTCCGTACGTGTTTGTGTTTGTTTATTTATCGTACATAAAATATTGAAAACACGGCAACTCCAATTGGTAATTGCTAAATCTGACAGCATTCATCTGTCTCTCTGTTTGGAGAGGATCTCATAACTTGTTGGAATATTTCAGACCAATTGGAATATCTTCATGCCGAAACGTACAAGAAATATCAAACAAACCCAAAGAAGCAAAACACTAACATTCGTACACACCTGAATGCACACGAGCTCTTACAAACACACACACACAAGAGCACAACATGTCTTATACCAAAAGCCAAGCAGAAATTCTTACGAAGCTCATCTGAAGCTTGAACGACGTCAAAGTCAATCGTGCTGCGTCGACAGATGATGAGTGCTTTGCTTCGTTTCGCCGCGACTACTTCGTGTGCTGGCAACTGCTTCGGCAGTTTGTTCGGCTTCGTCTGCTTGTTCTGCTTCTGCTGTTGAACACTTCAAGATGCCTGAGGTAAGCGCCCGCGATGAGTTTGTCGATTCTTTTATCATCATCCTGCTAAGAAGCTGAATCCGACTTTTAAACGGGCGTCGAGGGGCGTGCGTCATGCCGACCGAGGAGTGAAGAGCACCGAGTGAGGTGAAGTGAGGTGATGTAATGTAGATAAATGGTAACTTAGAGACTTTGACAACAGCACAAACAAAATCCAAAGCAGAAACAGCAGAGAGTTCATCTTGAGCTGGAAAGGATGCAGCAGCAGCAACGCATCCTTGAAGAGGATTTAATTTATTTTAATTCATGCGTGGCATTCAATCATTTAAACTTCGTTGATAGTTGGTGCTGTTAATGGCACAAAGTCAATTGCGAGCATCAAACATGCTGCTGCTGCTGATGTGTAAAGACGATGACAGATGAAGCGTTTGATGACGGGGGAGACGAGGGTAACAAACGATGAAGGTTGACGATGAATGAGCAGCACTTCGCCTGGATTTTATGCTCATCAAAGGGTGACTCCGTGAAGAAGCTTGTTTTTTCTGTTGTCAACTCGTCTGTTGACAGTTTGAAAGTTGCTCAGTCAGATGTTGACAGAAGTCTGACAGCTGAAATTAATGTTCCATGAGAAATTTATTTGAAATGCTGCTTTTTACGGGTTCTTATTTTTCAGAAGTCTCTTTTTCCTTCCTCCTTTTGCTTTGTCCCTTTTTTTTATGAATAATTTGTTCGAATTTACTCAAAATCACTTGAAAAAATAACGAACGACCGAAGCAGCCGCAAAATTGGAACAGGATAATTTAAGGCGTTAAACATAAAGGGAATTTCTTATATTTCCAACAACCCACATGAGCACTTGAATGGGTTATCTATCGAAACTACTTTAATCGAAAGTAACCTCAAAAAAATCTCGTGAGTATTCAATGATGTGGCTTTAAAATAGAATAAAATACAAAATCGATATTATTTGTTAGTAACGAACTGAATAATTTCTTTGGAAATTCTCAGTTTTGCGAACAGTCTTTGATTGCGTCCGTGAACCCGTTCGTGGCTTCAATACGATCGCTTTCATACCGCGGAGGTACTTACATTGCACTCAATCGGTAATAAAACAATGAGAAACTCCTCAGAATACACGCATGAACGAAGTACCGCCCGTGAACCACTCAATGTATGTTTCAATGGGCGTTTGTAGCTTCCATTCTACATAAAACATAAAGAACACGAAGCCGCGTATCCATTTATATTTCATAAACTCTTTAATAAGACTTCCCTGAACTCATTCTTGGTAATTAAAACCATTCATCGGACGTCCTCACAAAGGATTCAAAACACATTCGTACACAATTCGTACAATCAGTGTTCATGAGCGTTTCATTGTCCATTGCTCATTTCCCGTGCGTGAACTTATCTAAAATTGCTCCGTACACGTATTTTCTCTATCTGATATCATAATTGTATTAAAGTAATCTCGTTATTAATCACTTTTATATCTAATAATGACCTTTTTAGCTTCCCTTTTGTTGGATTTAATCTCACATAATGCTGGCCACGATGCATGAACCTTTTAATGACGGGTTAGCTCATGATTCATGACTTAAAGAAGCCGTTCACAATGATTTAAGACATCTATTCTTTGCACATAATCCCTTCAATCTCCTTACATGATTCTGTACTTCGTTGGTGAATGCTTTTTTATTGCGTGAATTTAGTTTAAGTCATCGTTCGCGAACCACAAATGGATTAAATTGTGTTGTTATTCATAGGAAACTCTTTCTTTTGTTTGTTGCTTCATAAAAACCTTTCATTATTGTAACTTCGTGGTTCGATCGAGGGTTAATTTCATGTGCACATCCTTCGTTCGTGAGCCTCATCCATCGTTCGTGAGTCCCTTCAATCGTTCGTGAGCCTCATCCATCGTTCGTGAGTGCCTTCGATCGTTCCTGAGTGCCTGTGATCGTGAGCCCCATCTATTGTTCGTGGTCCGATTTGTTTAATAATAATAATAATTTCCATCATCTCATCATTAAAGCTGATTTTAATATATAGTTTTATTATTGTTATTCATATGTTTTTGATAATTCTTCTTCTTGTATTTATTCACTGTGTTGTTGTAGTTTTTTTTTACATCTTTCATGAATCGCTTTTGATGTTCACTTTGCTGCATCATTATTCTTATTTCCGCTTCCGTTTGATTCACTTCCGTGAGATGTGTGTGTACATGTTTAAACGTGGATGTGTTGGTGTGTGTGTTTTTCATATGCGGCTGCTTTATAATTGAATAAATTTAATAAACACTTTCGCAACTAAAAATTCCAATAACAATAAAACTTTTCCACAAATTTAAAATCATTTAAATAGTTTTTTAGGGGAAAAACTTTTCTCAACTCTTGTTGAAAATTTAATATGAAATTTCTAAAAATATTTTGTTGTTGTTGCTTTTGTTGTTGGTGTTGTTGAATTGTATTTTGACACAGTTTCATTTCTTGTTTTTCTCATTTCAGTCGAAACAACAACGAAACACGGCAGCAGGAATTTCTATGTTATGTGGCAACGTTGTGTGTGTGTGTGTGGTGTTGACAGATGAAAAGTTGGAGATTTTCTCAGCGGCTTAGCGTTGAATACCGTGGTTAAATGTTTAAATGCTGCATCTCATGACGAAAATTTCAGTATATTTAACAAGCAACCTCATTATTTTGGCGGAAGTGTTTAAGCACACACACAGCGACAAACGCAGCTTTCCCCCAAGCAGAGAGGCGGACAGAGAGTTGGCAAGCGAGAGAGCGAGCGAGAGAGTCACACGTGTGGTGGAAAAAACGTGGTGCTTGCTCAGCGTTCGTTTCTAACGTTGGTTCAGTGACACTAACAACAAACATATTAACGAAGGTAGATGAGAATCCAGGAGCACAACAAGAGAGACAGAACAACAACAACAACAACAACAACAACAACAACAACAAAAACCATCATAATCATAAAACACAGCACGGAATAATTAAATTTTCAATTAAATGCTGAAGTTGAATTGCGTTGCAGACGACGATGCGCGTCGCTTTGCTGCTTTGGCGACTGCCTGTGTGTTCGTATGCGTGGGTGTGTTTGTAGCTTGTGTACAAAAGCTTCTCAATGGTTTATATGCATCAACAAGGATCGTGTCAGTGTTTTATTTGGCCAGTTCATTTATTTATGGCATTGTTTTCGTCTATTGTAAGCGACTGTGATGTGTACATGAATAAATATGAGCGCGAAAGTGTAATATTTGAATGCACAATCATATTTAATAAACAAATAAACAGCAGCAATCAAAACAATCACAGAAAACACAAAGCAAAGCAGAGAAACGGAGTTGTTCAGTAAAATAAACTCAAATAAAATCAAATAAAAGTGAAAACATAAAACTATTATTTATAAAAATAGATTTAATGGCAGCTAAAGGGAATTTTTCACATTTAAACACGTTGAATTAATCATAAATCAATTGGAAAAGTCAACTCATTTCAAGAAATCAGCGAAAAATCGATACAAACCTTTTTTTTACTTCCCAAAAAAAAACTGAAAAAACTCCACGAAATAATCACAGTTTCTTCTTTTTCACTCTTCGCATAGAAATTCACTGACTTTTTACTAATTTAAACCTTTTTCTTTCTACTAAAATTAATTTTTAAGGATCTCAAAAACCTCAACCGTTTTTAAATCGTTCAATTTTACACTAAATCAAAAAAACTCTCCAACTGAAGGACGTTTAAAGTTTTCCCAATAAAATATAACTTCGTTTCCATGCCGACACGAACCACGATTTCGTTGTGGTTCAAGAAAACCGAGGAACAACACAAGAAACAGTCGAAGTTTTCATCGCGTTTTATTAAGTAACGGATTTTCGTTCGCTCCTTTCGCTTTTTTAGTATTTTTCTTGACTTATTTTCGATATCCTTTGTTAATTATGGGCATTTTTCGGAAACTCAGCGCGATGCTGAAAGTGAAAAAGGAGAAAATGACGATTCTGGTGGTCGGCTTGAACAACAGCGGCAAAACGACGTTGATTCAAAACTTTCGCAGCGGCAGCGTGCATCCGAAGACGACGACTGCAATCGGGCCGACGGTCGGCTTCAATGTGGAACGCTTTCGCTGTCACGGCGTTTCGTTTACGTGGATCGACACGTCGGGAGCGCGGCGCTATCGCGCTCTCTGGGAGCACCACTTGGCGAGCTGCCAGGGGATCGTGTACGTGATCGATGCCAGCGACCGGATGCGGCTGGTGGTGGTGCGCGACGAACTGGAGGCGTTGGTGCGACTGCAGCGCTGCACGGTGCCGATCCTCTTCTGCGCCAACAAAGCCGACAGCGAGGACGGGCTGTCGAGCACGAAGATAGCCAGCGCCATCGGATTGGAGCAGATCTGCCAGCAGCCGTGGCAGATCGTCTTCAGCAGCGCAGTCAGCGGCGAGGGCCTCGAGGATGGCGTTCAGTGGCTCGTCGAACAGATTCGAGGGCGGCGTTAAAGCTTTGAGAAAACAGACGAAGAGAAGCGCTCACGTTGTTAGTGATGTTGGTGTGAGAGAGCGAAGAGCGAAGTGAAACTGTGAGCGACGAAGTGCAACGATTAACGAAATGAAGTCGTCGAACGAAGTGAAGCGTCGAACGAAGTGAAGCCAAGAACAAAGCGAAGCCAAGAACAAAGCGAAGCGATGTTTGTACTCGAGCGACGAATGAAATTCAACGATTACCGAATTAAATTCACGAAGCTTCTACTCACGAAAGCACAAAAAGCAACGTACATAATTTGCTTATTGCGCAGTTTATTTTTGCAATCGAAGCAATTAAATTGAACATCGATTTTATTGAAATTTAATAAAGTTTAATAAAGAAATTACACACAAAATAATAAAAGATTTACGTTTTAATTTATCTACTATTATTTTTATATTTTTTCACACTCTTTTAAACACAAACAAATGAAATTTTATCCAATTTAAAAAAAAAAATGTGTTGCAACTTTTGTGTGCAAGTTTTGCTTTTTAACCAAAAAATAATTAAAAAAAAAACTTTAAACTTTTCTCATATTCATCGCTGAGTTTCCGTTACTTGAAAGTTTTTCATAGATAAAGTTTTTCGCGTCGTTTCTTTTTTGGGGAAAAATTTCTGATAATTTCTCTGAAAAATCTACTGAAAAATTCATTTACGAATTTTGTTCATACGTGAATTAAAATTAAATTCATCGAAACGTTGTTCATGTGCCTCTTCTTCTTTCCCCTTCTCTCTTCCTCCTTCTTTTTCCTGTGATATGTTCATTTCGTGCTTCAAAGTCAACAAAAAGAAAACAACAACAATGCAGCAAATGTTAACGATGCTAAAAACATTCAACAAAAGCCACAAAATGTATGAAGCCAAAAAAAAACGAGGAGCAGCGAACTAGGGAACTGATTGAATGCTGCTTCTTCCATTCTCCAATTTTCCTTTTATTTGTTACTCGTTTCTTCGTATTTCCGAGTTTCGTTATTACTTTCTTGAGAGTGCTTTTCGTCTTCTCTTCTTCCGTTACTTGTAAAAAGTTCGGGAAACTTGAAAAAAGCAGAAGGGGCGACAGAGGGCGCTGCAAAACATAACCTTGACGACCAACAACAATTTCAAGGTTAAAATTCATCCACAGCAGAAGAGCGAACATCAGGGAAGCAGGGAATGACGAAGGAAGGTGGATCGTTCGGTGGAGGGGCAACAAAGGGGTAAAAAACTCTCTGAATGACTGCATTAAAGCAGAGTTCATTATTAATGCGTCTCTGCTTCTTTTCATTGTCTTTCCCTCGCTTTTGCCAACTTTCTGCAGTGGAATTGTTGCTAATTCGTAAATTAATAATTTACAAATTTATTCAAAATAACAGAAATACATCCAGGATCGAAATTCCAATTAGAATCATTGTAAAAAACTTCTTGGCGTTTGTTTTCTGTGACTCGATTTCAATTTAAAAGTTTGTCACCTTGTTTATGATTTTGTTGTTGGTTTTCCTTTCTTTTGTTGCTAATTTATTGCATGTTTCTTTGTTTGCTGCTTCTACAACTGAAAGAAAAGTTTTTTTGGAGTTTTGACGAAGATAAAAGCAGTAAAAAAACACAAAAAAAGAAACCCTTTCTTTTCCTTCTCATAAAAATTAAAAATTTGACCAAGAGAAAAATAAAATTAAATTAAATAAAAATTAATAACTAAAATAATGACGAATTATGATTTTTAAGGAGGTTTTTAGCCTTTTAAAATTAAAATTCGATCATTTTTCTTTAAATTAAAGCAATAGTAAATAAAATTATTTATATTTTAATCGATATTTTATTTAAATTTATGTTTAAAGCACGCGAATATCTGAAAACAATCGTTATTCATTTTCTACACAGCAACGAATAAATAAACGAGTGAACAACAACAACACGTATGCAATTGCTTCATGCGCATCCGACAAACAACAACGGAAGTCGTGCTCCATCGGCTGCTTCGTGTTAACGAGTCAACGCAACAGAGTTCGCTTGACTTCGACTTTGCAGCTCTGGAGCGCCAAAAACAGTGACACAAAGCAACGCGTCCGTCAAAAGCGAAGTCATACAAAAAGCAAGTTTGAGTTTTCAGCGACGTCATTTATGCGACGGTTGCGATGTAGCAGTAACAGAAATATTGAAATTGCAGTATTAAAAAATAAAAACATGGAGTGTGAATATGTACACAACGCGAAGGTTTCATTAGACATTCGCTAAATGCGTTGAAATTGAAGCCTCGACTTCAAGTCGAAGTCTGACGGATTCAACTGAAGCTGTGCGTTATAAAGACATAGAAGCTTCCACTTCTTTGTAGTTTTCAAATCTTTTTTTAAAGACTCAATCGATTTTTTTCTCTCTCTCTCTCTTGCTCGCTCTCTCTTTGCTCATCTGTTCAAGTGTTCACTTCCGCTCTCCAGAGTAGGAAATCGGATTAAGGAATAAAAAAAAGACTCGGAACGCGAACAACTTTTGACAAAACTTGTTGCTGGAATAAATTTCTTCCTAATGACTTTGAACTGAAAATGGAGAAAGAGTTGAAGGAGGAGAAAGTGGAACAAGCGAGGAACTAGTGAGAGAGAGTAAAGGAGACTGAAGAAGCAAGCAACTGATGTATGTAAGTGAAGTGTTGGTTGCTCCACAAAATAATAATAATAAGAAGGAGAAGAAGAAGACAGCCACTCATAACTACTCACGGATTTATTCGTTACTCAGCAATGATTACTTAGCAATACATCAGCTCATTCAATGCAATATTCGAGTACTATAAGCATAAAGTTAAAGCTATTAACTTAATATATACAGTAAATAGAAACAATAAAATTATTCCGAAGTCGAACATACCACGAAATTATTAATTAACCTCACATTTTACACCTGAAATCAGAGAGCAGCGGCGATTTTTTACAAACAAAGCTTGTGGAGGAGAGGAAAAGAGAGTCTACTAAAGAAGGTATGGAAATAGTTGCATTTGGTTACAAGGTCAAGCTTATTGCTGTGAAAAAAAACAACAACAACAACCAACTGCATTTTAAATGCAAACAAACCAACGAACGAATGAACAAACGAGCGACCAACCAACCGAGCGTGCACACAACCGAACGACAACAAAAAATGTGAGAGCGCGAGCAAGATGAATGCGCACCGAGGAGAGTAAAAGGCCATTCAAGAGCAGCTGCTGCTGATGACATTTGCATTGTGATGTGCTTCGAAAACAACAACAATAAACAAATAATAATAGATAATAACATCCTAATAAATGCATGCCTTAAAACGTTTAACGAGAAAACAATACTTCAAGTGGTTCATTGAGTGCTCAATTTGTCTCTCTCTCTTCCTTGCTTCAACCTCTTTGAGCCGCTCTTTGCTGTCGCCCACGACGAGTCTCCGTGTGTAGGCAGAAGCTCTCTCTATTCAAATTGTAACCGGTTTTTAATCAATTCCGCCGATTCAACCGAGAAATGTAAACAAGAATCAGCTGCGATGGCAAACATTCAAATTAAAATTTTAATTCAAATCAATTCTGAAACGATTCGAATCGTTTGCAACAACAACAACAACAGCAATAAAAAATTATTCAACAAAACAAACGAGAAACTTCAATAAAAAATCTTGGAAAAATTATTTCGAGAATAAAAAACCCATTAAATACATAAATTAAATTTAAAATGCAATTTTCAATACGAAACCTCTGCTAATCAATTAGAAATAAAAATTCAAATAGTATTCAAACGAATATTCAATTCAAATCTGTTGTAAAATCTAGAATAAATTCATAATCTACGATTAAATAAATAATATTAATAAAAATCGACATTTTAAATACAACTTTAAATTGCGCTTTAATATTTGAAAGGTTGAAGTAGTAATTATAAAAGTATATAGAAAAAATTCCCTATATAGGAAAAAATTATTAACTCCAAAAAGCAATAAAAACACCAACAGTAAAGTTTAATTATTGAAAAAAACGGCACAACAGGAAAAAAAAACAATAAATCATTTAATAATCTTAACGAGTTAATTTTTGTTTAAAGGTTTTTTTATATTGCTGAAAAATCAATTTGCTAGAAATTAGAAAAAAAATCGTATTTAATAATTGACGAAAAAATTAATTAGCATTATAATTGTAATATTTCTCAATTTAATTTTATTTTAGATTAAGATTTATTAATTAATCATTTAAAGAAGCATTTCTTAAATTTCCTGAAATTTATCATTAATTTATTAAACATGAATTTCTTTGTTTAAATTTGTTACGAAATCCTTCATTAAACGTTGAATTCTCGCGGATACATTCAGTTAACTAACGACGCAGTTAACTGAGAGAGGCAACGTTAAGCTAACTTCGAAATGTCTTTAACGTTAATTTAAACGATAATCAAGCTTTTAATTACATGCGATGAACAATTATAATAATTAAAGACAGAATGTGATGCTAATGAATATCGATTTCGTATTTATAAACAAAATCTTTACACAATCTTTTAAAGTGTCAAGGTTCGGCTTTTATTATTATTAGTTATTCAAATCTTTTTTTTTATTTTAAATAAATAAGAAAATTTAAAGGAAACAATACAAAAGACAGCAAAAATTTATACTTTAAAAGCAATAAAATTTTAGTTAATAATTATTTCAGCGCTTTTTAATTATTAACGCTGATTCAGTGGACCTTCATTGGACTTAAGTTTTATGTAAAATATTTACAGTTACATTAATTAAAAGATTTAAGAAGAAGACAAATCAATTAACAATAATTATGGGCAATTTTGAACGTTTATTTAACTTTATTAAGACTTAAAAAATAATATAAAAAAGCAACAACAGAAAAAAAGAGTAAAACATTAATAAAAAAAAAGAAAGAAAAAATAATTTTTACAATAAGTAAAAAAAAGATTAGTTTTTAACAATTATTTATTTATGTTAATTTTTAACTTAAGTTTTTAAATTGCTTTAAAGTCAAAGTTAATTTGTTAAATTTTGAATCGTGGTAGTGAAATGATATACGTTGATAATTTAAAGCTCATCGCTATTAAAATAATTTAACAACAACAACAACACTAAAAACTGTATTTAAATACAAATAACCAACGAATAATCGCAGCAGCAACGATTGAGCATCTTTTACAACAACAACAAAAAGCAAAACATTGAAAATCACGGCGTGACGATTGAAAGAGGGGAATCAATTAGCTACTGTCATATGAAATATGTAATTTAAGTCTAAGAAAAAACTCTAATCTTCTAATATACAAAATTTTGCATTTTATTGTGCTGTTGTTGTTGGTGTTGCTTTCACACACAACTCACACGTCAAGGTCAAGAGCGCCGCTCATCAATTCGTTGGTGTTAGTGTATTCGATCTCTCGTTATAAGAACTCGTCTCCTTTTATAAGAGCACACGGCTGATGTTGTTGTTGTTGTTGTTGTTTTACTAGCATCAGCACTGTGTGTGTGTGTGTGTTGTTGTTGTTTCTATTCTGTTAGAACTCGTTTTCCTTTGGAGTTGATGCTGAAGTAGTCGCTGTATTTAATTTACTTTGTTGCACTCAGCATCATGAGAGCGGTGTTGAAGTAGCTCACGGCAACGGATCCCGCGATCAACTAATTCTAAAGTGTAGTCGCCATCACGACGCTGCGTGTGTCATCGACCAATCTAATTCTTTTCTGTGATACAATCGCTAGGTATTATTTTTGTTGCTGATATTTTTTAACATTGATTATTCATGATTATAATAAATATTTATACATATATGTATATATCGTTTATAGTTAATTTATTCAATGCGCATGTGCGCAATGCATTCATGAAATTGTGACTGACAACTCGTTTTGAAATATTTTATAACAAAACTTGGCACAAAAGCCCAGCAACAACAAAACTTTGCCATCCACTCAGCTTTTGTCATGCACAGCAGCCACTTTGTCTGCGAGTAAATAGCAAAGTGAGCGGCAGAGTTGATTGAGAGAAGCTGCTGTGGTGTTATTTATTCAATACAGCATTGAATTTGAGCAGCGCTGCAGAAGCGCGTAAAAGCAGCATTCACAGCCGCTGTTGGTGTAAAAGCAGCGACGCTTCAGTCGCCGTTGAAACGCCTCAATTAAATATGCGTAATTAAATAAATACTCGCTTAAAAATTCATATTTCAACACAAACTCAAAATACAACAACATATTCGATAATATCAATTATTAATAATAGCCGCAATCACGTAAAATTGCCACGAAATGATTAAAATATAAAACAAAAATGCGCATAACCCAAAAAAGCGAAAAAGAAATAATAATTTTGTCAGGATTAATTTTAATTGAATTACAATAAAATTGATTAACAAAACAAAATTCAATGGAAAAGTTGAAATTAAACAAATTGAATTGAAAATTCAACAACGAAGCGGAAAAAGGATAATCGTTTAATCGAACTCAACAAAGTGTAAAGTGAGTTTTAATCAAGACCAGGAAAGGAACCGAAAAAGGCACAAATGAATAATTCAGCACAGAGTGATTAAATGAAAATCTGTTTTATTTTATTATGTTCGTTGTTAACTGCGTAGAATTCAATTAAAATTGTTTAATTTGCGGCAAACGTAGCAGCCTCACTCTCTCTCACACACACACTCGCACTACTGAGCGTCAATTCAATTCTTTATATCCCAGCACATCTCTTTTATTCCTGTAGCCATAATAACGTTTCTTTTAACAGAATGTGACCAGCATAATAAACAATGTGCCCGAAGCAACTCTTCTCCTTCTCCTCCTTCACTCCTCTTCTAATTTTCCTCTCTTAAGCAGCTCATTCGTACTTTATTTCAAAGATTAGCATCTTGAGCAGCAGCGATAGCAACAGAGACAAATAAAAGAGCGAACCGCAGTCGTTGCTGGAGCAGAGAAAACGAACGACTCTCGCTGATGGAGCAGAGAAAACGTAGCACAGTCGTCGAGAGAGCAGCGGTGATCATCCGCGGGGCGACGCCGCAGCAACGGCGACAGAATCGCATCACACACAAAAAGAGACACAGAATTTTTATATTTTCTTTCTCTTGATTTTATCGCTCGACCTGAAGTCCATCAAATGTTTGCCAGAATGCGAGGTAGAAAAAACAAAATGGCGGATGGATTGTGGAAAATTAATTGCTCGAAATAATATACTAAAAGAAAGAAAGAATTAACCAAATAAACGCGGAAAAATAAAATTAAGAAAAAGAAAAAGCAAAATTTAATCAAATGAAAAGCTTTGCAGGAAAATGGAGAAGATCAAGGGAAATGTCCAGCAGAAAAAGAAGAAGCAGCAATATCAAGAATATCGCAAACATAAAAAGAAAAGATAAATGAGAATAGAAATAAAAAATCCATTGGAAATTAGCAAACTTAATGGGGCAAAAAGACAAGAGAAGAGAAAGCAGAAAATTGAATTTTCATAAATTTATTTACTTACATTTTACAAATTGATTTTTAATATATTTATTTACTTACATTTTTATTTATCATTTATTGTCATTTATTTGTTTACTGCTTTTTTTTTCTTTATTTATATTTATCGTTATTTATTTACATAGGAATTTAATTCGTATTTCCACTAAATTCAATTCAATTTATATTTTTTTTTTGAATTTAATTTAATTGTTTTATTAATGTTTTTCGTCCTTTCGATAGTCCTTCTTTTTAATTTATTTTAATTTCAATTCGATTCGTAAATAATAATTATTAATTATGTAAATTATTTAATTAGTTGCTATTTTTTTCGCCTTTTTTGCTGCAAAACTTCGAAGAGGAAAGAAAAGGAAAGTTTTCATTGAATGAACAAATAAATTATTATTTTTAATAATTTTACTTATTTATTATTATTATCATTATTCTTAATTATTTTTAATTTTATTTTTTTTTACGACTGTCGATTTATTGGTATTTTTAGTTTATTCATTTCTTAGTTTATTTATTTAATAAGATATATTAAATTGAAATAAATTGAAATTAAACTGAATCAACTTGAATTTCTTAGTATATTTATTTATTCTTTATTTAATATTTATTTAATGATTAAATTAAACAAATAAAAAAGGTATTTTGTTGTCGATGTTTTTATTATGATTCTTGTTGCATTTTTTATTGCTTTTTAATGATTTGTTTAATCTTAGCGTACTTCTGCTTCTCCGTCTTCAACTTTTTACACGTTTTCTACGTTTTTTGTTTATTCCTGACTTTGGAAAAGATTACTTTTTATTACATTTACCGTTGTTTCTCTCAGACTTTCTATTTTGTTTTATTTCTTAAGACTTTTCAAGTATTTTACCTCTCTTACCTTCGCTGCTTCCTTCCTTTTTCTCCTTCCTTTCCTTTTCTTGTATCAAAAGATTTTCACGATGAGGGAAAAACTACAAAAACTTTGAGAATCATTGACAACATTAAGTTTAACGTAATAATAAACAAAACCCTGTGATGAGATTTTATTACTAAAAAATGCATAAACATCGAAATAAAACTCAAATTTCGTTTCATCAAAACGTTGATTCTTTTTTCAAAAATTCTTAAATTAAACAAGGATTCTTCAAGCACCTTTTGCAGTATGCTTCTTCTGTTTTTTTGGTCTTCTTTAAGCTTCTTCTCCATTGCAGACGTCACAGCAGCGCAACGTGAACAAAAGCAGCGTCATAAATTAAATATCACGCATACGCAACGTTGTACTTCCCGGTGCTACGTTGCAGCGATGCAAACAGCGTCGCATGCGGTGTTTCTTGCATTCGTCTTCACTTGCATTAAGTTTGCAAACACGTACACGGAATTTAGTTGCTTTAACTTGGCTTATTTATTTAATGCATCGCAGCAATACGCAAAAACGAAAACTTAAAAATGCAAAAATGTGACAAACTTCGCTTGAGTATGGAAGAAATGTCTTTGCTTGCGATTTTATTGCATTTTACTGAGGATAAACGCTTAAGCAGAATCTCAGGTAAACGAGCAAAACTCATAATAAGAAATGCTTAAGTAAAAAGTAACCCCATTTTAGACAAACTGAATTAAAATGCATCACAAGCAGCGCCGAACACAACAATTTAAATAAATAAGTACACAAGGGATGAGGACGTGAATAATAAAAGCCACAAGCTCATAAACAACAACGACAACAACACAAGCCGCCATCCACAAGAGGAGGAAACGAAGGAGTAATAATAACAACTGCAAAACTTCGCAGCAACAAAGCAATGCAAGAAAATCGGCTGGTTCACACACACACGTAATAAAGCAACAAATTCACACACACACATTCAAACACAATTCCCACAAATTTGTATTAAATATTTTCAAGCTTCTGAAGGTAAACAAAAGCGAATCTTTCACTTTACACAGGATTTAAAGAAATCCGTGCTAAAGCATGATTTTTTATTGCCTTTCGCACTCTCCCCTCCTCCTCTCTCTCCTCCTTTCTTAACCCTTTCCATTCCTTTCTTTCTTTGTGACCATTTTTTCAGCGATATTTCATTTTTTCTGCTGTTTCTTTATAATCCTGCACGTTTTCGTGTCTATTTCTTCATCTGTTCGTCCGTCTTCTGTATGTATTTTATTTGTTCGTTTACTTATTGTCCTTGCTTTGGTCTGCTTCTGATTTCTCTATGGCTATTAGTTTTTCTACTTGCTACTTTCCATGTTTGTCGCTTTTTCCTGTTCTCTGTGTGTGTCTAAATTCTGCAAAACAATAAATAAAATGGAACAAGGAACAGATAAAAAGATGTGCTTAGGTGCGTGTGTCCGTTTTGATTGAGTACAACAGACACAAACGCCCAGAGAAGACGCAGTCATTCGTCACATATTAAAAACTACGATTTCTTATTGCCGTTTAGAACGAGCAGAGGAGAGGGAGGAGCTCACAGAGATGTAAACAAGGCAGACTGAATGATAAACAGTGGACTGAATATACGAACAGAAACACACAAAACTTTGTTGAACAGATTCTTCGTAGATTCCTCCAGTCGTACGTACATCAATGATAAGAAAAAGATGCAGAACACTTGGAGTAATAGAAAAAGCAGTAAAAGGAGTAGTAGTAGTAGTAGTGATAGTAGTGGAATGAGTAGTAATAGACAAGACGATGAAAAAAAAACAGTCAATCAACAACAATTAAAGTAACAACCAAGAAAATAAATTGATATAAAAAGAACTTGACTTTAAAAATAATTTGTATGAATAAATATATATATATATAAATATCTAAAGTATCATAAGTTATTGAATTTGTGATAAACACACGAATGATTATTACTGTCAGCTAGAACACGAGCTTCCATTTGCTCAATTAATTAATTACAAACAACATAACGTCTACATCATCAACATAAACGTCTGCATAACAACAAAACTTGCTGCAAATTGCAAAATATAAATCTTTAAATTAAAATCAATCACCGTGAAGTCTTTTGTCTTGTTACTTTTATTGGTTTACTTTATTTATAGCAAATGATAAGGAAGACTAAGGATACTTTGAACCTATATCATAAAATACTGTTTTAGGAATACAAAAATCCATGTTATGAACATAACAAATATTATTTAGCGCAATTAAGACTCTTTTAATGAATTCATTAATACTATAACTAGTAAATCTGTCAGCAAAATGGAAAAATTAAAAATACAGTAGTCGCCTGGAGAGAATAATTAAAGTTTTTCTGATTGTATTAATCTGATTACGCGGTCTTCAGCCATTAAAAATGTGAATTTATTTATGTATAACTTTTCTTATACAATTTTTGGTTTCAAGAAAGACTTCAATTAAACGATTTCATGTTTAAAAGCGAACTTTATCGATTAACGAAAGCTAACATTAAAAATATCTTTTCATATTTGCAATAATATACAAAAGTGCGAATAATTTTTTAATTGTGTTTTGTGTTTTCTTGCCATCATCAACATTCGAATTCGAAGGACGGACTTAAATAAACAAGACTTTGCTCTCTACGAAAACGCTTTTAAAATACATTTTCATAACTGCTGCAATGAGTTCATAAAACGAGCTTTGAAAATGTTGAAACTTCGAATTTTTTATGACGAAATTCATCCATTCATGGCCAGAAACAATCAGCGAGAACGAGCAACAAAAACCAATCGATCGTTTCGAAACGTTCGATCGTTTTCGATGAAACTTGAAAACTGATGAAGTCTGAGTTCATTCGACGATTGCATTTGGCGAATAATGAAAATATTATGTAAATGCAATGTAAATAAATGAAAAACCATTTGTGAATTTAATTATTAAATTCTTAATAATAAAAACTAAAAAAGACATTTCAAAAGTTGTTGTTAATCATTAAATCATTTCTTTTTTATTTACTTTTCTTTTTAATATTTATTTTTAATGTTTATTTATGTAGTTTCTGAAGTTATTTTTAATTATTTTGTATAAATTTTTGTTGGGTGTTAATTTTATTCGCCTGCAGAAAGCCGCGTATTTTTATTTATAATTTATTGGCTATATTTTATTTATTTTTCACTTATAAATCTATTCAAATGCTTTTTATTCAATAATCATTTTATTGTACGAAATGAATGTACTTTTCACAAACATATGTTCGATGTGCGTTTGTGTGTGTGTGTTTATATGTTGCTTTATTTGTGTGGATTGTGAATTTGTTTGGCAGTCTGTTTTGGCTTTTTGTTCTCTGATTAGACGTGAGCAACGTTTCACCACAATTATTTAAATTTGCAATTTATTAGTGGAATCATTTCAGTATGTGCATTATTTCGAATTTCGTTTTTACTGCGTTGCTTTGCTCTTTCCCAACGCTTCAACTGCAGTGAAGCAGCAAAATATATTGAAAAAAAAAACTGACTCAATCGGAAAACTGCATCGATTACTAAATGCAATAATTACTTTATCCAAAACACAGCACAAATAAAATTACACAAAAAACTTACTTTTTATTGGAAAAATGCAACGTAGCTTTTTACTGCTGCTTTTGTTGGCTTCATGTACGAAATTCCGTTTTTCACTGTAGCTGATTTCACTTTACTTAACTTTTGCAAACACCGCAACTGAAAATCAAATTCAAATACAAATTCAAACTGAACTTCGTTAGGTTTGTCTTTGCTTTTCTTTCTCGTTTATTTTTGTTGGCTTGGTTTTGGTTTGAGTGGAAACTAAAGTTCACTGATGGCGGGCAAACAACACGCAATCAATTGCAACAGCGCACTGTGTCAACAGCAACGTGCAACAAACGTCGTGTTGTCGGTTTAGCAAACATCAAAAGACCCCGAAAACAACATCGAATTCCGAAATGAAATATTCAATAAGAATACTTTTGAAAATTTACAAAGCGAATTCTACCGTTTTCACAATTAATAAATCCACTTTTTGCGATAACTCGGATAAACGGCAAACGGACTGAAGTTCGAAGAGCTGCTGATGCTGCAATTTGATGCGAAAACAGAACAAATTCACACCAACGAATGTTGAATATTCATACTATTATTATTGCTCCGATATTATTAGCGACAAACTTCACACTTCCTTCTGCGCACAGCGCCGTTTGACTACTGAATCAACAGACAAGTTTTGCGCGGTTTTTACACATTTTACCAGAATTGCCAGTCGTTTTGTTTGTTGGAAAATGACTGCCATTTCGAGCACTTCGGAAGAAATCTAGGTTCGTTTCTTAAGTCTTTTTACAGACGAAGCTTCCAGTGTGCGTAGCACTGCAATTTAGCTATTCTAAATAAATTTGTATAAGAAACGTGGGATAAATTAAGCTGTTTTCTCGTTCCCCAAAAGACCCAATGTATTTTTGACAGTTTGACATTTCCTTTAACAATTTTCTTTTCTGTGTTTAAACTAATAATCTATTCATAAATAAAAGAGCAAATTTAAAAGCAATAATAAATGCTACGGTTTTTTGTACTACATTTGAAATTTTTCCAAATAAACTGGAAAATTACTCTCTTCTTACAGGATCACTCAGATGCTGCTGTTTTTGACAATTTTCTTAGGTGGACTCTGAACAACTTGGCAGCACTTTTGCGTTTATTATGATGTTTCAGTAATAAATATAAACAAATGTTGTAAAAGAAGT
The DNA here is from genome assembly GCA_937620795.1 of Thecophora atra. Taxonomy (NCBI): domain Eukaryota; kingdom Metazoa; phylum Arthropoda; class Insecta; order Diptera; family Conopidae; genus Thecophora; species Thecophora atra. The sequence goes on along the minus strand of OW569397.1, from coordinate 70,305,686 downwards.
TTAACACAACTTTAAAATTGAATATACGGCCCGAATTTAAATGAAAAGGACATTACCAACGATCAACATTCTGTTATCTATATTTCTGTTTAATTTCATGGTCTTGAAGGCCACAAAAAATGGAGTGATTGCTTCATAAATAGTTGTATTTTTTTATAGAGATTTGAAATAGTCAAACAAGGAAGATTTAAAAAATGTAAAATTATTTGTATATGTAAATATTTATTTATAAAAAATAATTTATGATTTATTACAATTAAAGTGAGAAAATAGCAAAGTTTAAAAGAAAAAACGAATATTAACAAAGTATAAATTTTCTACCCTTTTAATTTCATGATATTTATTTTGTGCTGTTTGGTATTAAAAAGAAATAAAGTGCATGCTACAACAATAAATTACCTGAAATGTTGTTTCAGAAACTCTCCAACAACAGAAATTGTAAGATTTAAAAACATGAAGTTGTCATGGAAAACCAAAAATACAAACAATAAAAATTAAAATTTTATCAAATTTTATATTTCAAACGTTAAAAAGACTAAAAAGTAATTTTTTAGATGAGTTCTTTGACATTTCTTCAGCTTTTAGAGTTGCTTTTGTTTTGGTTTTATTTTGGGCTTTTGTTGAAATCATTTGTGGGCGACGCAATAATTTTTAGTATTCAAAAAACGTCTCGATTTCTATGAGCAAAAAGGCCATTCAACTGCATTCCGTTGCAAAAAAAACACCTTTTTATAAAGCCAAAAAGAGAAGAAGCGAGATGAGAGAATAGAGTGTAAAAATTCTTTACAAGGTTAACTACAGTAAAACAACTGATAAACAACAAAAGCAAAAGCAAATAAAAACAAATTTTCAAATAAATTTACATAAAAACTTGAAAACCAAAAAAAAATATTTTAAAATGCGTTGTAAATTTTTTATTGTTGTTGTTATAATTCCAGTTTAGGGTAACAATCACTTTAAGCTCTTGATCTTATATATAATAGTATTAGTAAAGTAAAATTTATTGATATTTAGAAAATAAAATTTTAAAAAATAATAATCGATCGTGGAAACATATTATTTATTAGTACTTTTTATTGGTATTTTAATCAAAACTTATTGTTTAAATATTGAATAGTTCACAGTTTAAAACAAAACAAAATACGATTGATAACAATAAACATAAATGATAATTTACATAAAGAGCACATAATTACGAAAACGGGAACTAAAAAATAAAACACAGAAAATCTCTCATCTCCTAGGATTTTAATTTTGTCAATATTTCTCTGTATCGAATTGCCCAAGAAACAGCTTCCAAGACGTCGGCCCGATCCGATGCGTGTTTGATGCCAAAGTTTATGAGGTCGTTGTTGGTGAGCAGACAGAAGACTTCGAAGTCGATCTCCTCGCGCTGAAAGACGCTTTCGTACTTCGACTGCTGCACCAATTTCAAACACGACTCGACAAGGGCGCACAGAGGACGTGGTTTCACCGGCGACACTTTGCAGAAACGCGGCTGACAGTGATTACCACTTTTGCCCTTTTGCACAGGCGCGGGTCTCTTGAAGTCGGTATGGTATTTAGTGGGTGACTTTAAGAGCAGAGATCGATGGACAACCTGCTGCCGCTCGCTCGTGTAGTATTCAGGATTTCCTGGAGCAAGGTTCGATGCCGCTGGAGGCTTGTGCGCTTGAGATGTAGTGGGCGTGGTGCTCGGTTTCATTGAGATATGGAAATCGAATGATTGGTTTTCGGATAATGGCGTGAGTGGCGTCAGCGGCGACTTCGGATCTGTAAGTGATCGAGATGAAATACAGAATTTAAAAACCATTTTCCAGCAATTTAATAATTATTTTACACTTGTCTTAATCAATATACACTTAATTATGTTTGATATTAGTTTTACTCTGAATATATGAATAATAATAACTTTTAACACCTCTGTAAGCGCATTTAAAACGATCCATTTTCTATTAAAATTGCAAGTATTTCATTTTAAGTAACCCAACGTTTAAAAAACCACACTTATTAAGATATCAAACTTTACAGTTACAAATATCCAAAACGTGACGTGAAATAGAAAATAAGAACGAAATATAGGCATATAAAAAAAGGAGTTAACTCTATGTAGATTTTGGCATTTTTAAAAACTACAAATAATTTGAAGAGTCGTTGCTTTTTTTTTGAGAAATTATCTGTAATTAATTGGTTATGAAAAGTGTAATTATAATAATTGCCTTGGAAGTAGCAATCCCTCGTTATCATCACATAAAATTATTGGATGTGTTTGTGGTAAAGTCGAAAATTAAAGCAACTTATCATCTATTAAAATATATGCTTTAGCAAGACCTTTGTGTTTTATCTAATTTTGATTTACTTTACTTTTAACCTATTCGCCTCAATTTAGGAAATATAGCACATATTTTCTGTTTTTAAATTTGTATTATAACTTCTATTACCTTAAAAAATTTCCGTCTCCATATTCCACGCAATGAAAAACTCCGTAATTCCTTGTATTCCACAGCTTACGTAGATAACTGCTATTTATGCTCAAGAATGATAGACTACATAGAATAGAATTATAGATGGTGTATTCTATCGATGTATTCTAACATTCTTAATTTATACAGCTTTTCTATGAAAGCCAACAGAAAATTTTAACAACGGCAAAATTGTGAAGTTCGCGGTTTTCGGGCAAATTGGAAGAAAAGACAGTAGTTACATGCCTTCCAAAAACAGTAGTTAGTGCAACGCTTGAAAGGCAACACTGCTAAATAAAGGCTGTCTTATTTGACTGCACATCATTGTAAGGAATTTTTAATAATTCTTTCATAATGTGCAGCGTTTGAACCGCGTATAAAAATGTATAAAGAATTGTAATTCTCGTAGTATAATATAATTATCTTTAAGGTAAGTAAGAGATGATGCAGTGAAAAAGTAATTGTGAAAACATGAACTGTGAAAATTGCAAAATGACAGCTGCTCCCATTAAACAAAAAAAAAACAACATTCATGACTGTAAGTAGGAAAGAGACTGTGAACCACAATTTGTGCAGCTGTGTGTTGAAAACTAATAAAAACTTTCAGTAAAAATTAATGGATTTGGTAATAAAATGACAACTATACACATCTCAATAGGCAGCTCCTAACTCGGAGATGCAATAATGGCGCCCAAAACAACAACAATCAACCAAACTGACGTTTCATTTTGTGGGACAAAACATAACCTCTTCTCTTTTGAATCCCGTTTTGTTGCAATTTATTGGGTTATACCATCTAGTTATTCGCGATTGCTTCCTAGGTTTTGTTTCAAACTAAATAACCCGAAAGCAAGTTGGTAAAACGGACTTCCGAAATATTAGTTGGAAACTACCAATAGCCATATCAATAAGTCTGGCAGCATTCTCTAAAGAGAATGTCATTATAAATAATTGCTGTGGACAGAAAACAACAACAAAGAGATGTGCTCTGTCGCTGTGCCAATTTGAATTTTTGAGAATCGAGGCGTACTTGCAGCAGACGCAAAATACCAACTTCGATCGTCGACTTCTGTGTATTCAAAAATGCAATTTAATACAATTTTTATTTAAATGATGAAACTTTACTAAAAATTCAGATGACAAATTATTTGTTAGATTAGAATATTATAATTCTAAATAATTGTTTCGGCAACTCGTCAATTATCTTCATTATGCGGAAAGGGAAGCAAAGAGGGATTACAAAAAAAACCAAAAAAAAATACTACCGTGAAGTCGGCAGAGAAGTGGTCGCCGTCATATGTGACGTTTCAGTGATGCCAATAAAATAAACAGCAAACAGGACGTCGACTTCGTTTATCACGGTAAAAAGGAAATAGTCCTTAAAATATCTTTATTAACTATATAAAGCCTTTAACTTGAATATACCTGTCGATTTCGCTTTCTGCATATTTAGAGAATTCGCGAAAACATTCAATGGTTAAAAATTTTCGTATTCGGGTCGAACAACTGGAAAGGAAAAAATGACTGTACACTATCGAGAAAAAGAGCAAAGAAGTTGAATTTTTGCTAGTTGGAAAAAGGATGAAGTGATTTTTAGGGAACGAAATAAATCCGATAGGAAGAAATAGCAATATAAACATATCACGCATTGAAAGATGCTATATAGAGACGATTTATTTTTTGCAAAAAGAACTTCACATCTGAAAATAGACTTCAGCTGTTTAATAGCACAAAAAATGCATTGCAAATAAGACCCATTATCAGAAAATGTTCCCAAAGTATTTCTCCAAAAAAGTTAGTTGGTCGAATGGTGTGCCGGCGAGAAACGGCGTAGCTTCATTACATGAAGCAAATTTGTTAATATGCCTAATGTTTCAATGAAATATTTTAGCAGAAAAGATCTTAACATCTTTTCTTCTTTGTGTTTAAATGTCAATATTCTATGTACATGCTTGCGAATTATCTGAATCGATGTCTATTAGTCAAACAACGTTTTTCACCAGAATATATTAATAATAGTGTAGATATTAATTTATTTTTGCCATCCTCAATAATTTAGCATATTAGTGACTAAATTTCATTAATCATTTTAGCAGCATGGAATGCTCTTACTGAACTCTTCTTTTCGCTCAATTTTCAGATTAGATAAAATTATGATCATGTATTAAAATCAACGAGTCAACGCTTTTAATAAACCTGCCACAAATGATTTCAAATTAACTTGTGAAATTATTTCCTTAACATAACCACAAAAACAGAAAACTAAAAAAGTTGCTTTTCGAAATTGATTCAATACTGCAGAGAAGCCAAGCTGCTGCCACTACTATCACATTGCTGCCTCATACAGTGGACACCGTCAACAGAATGGTAGAAAAAGAAATGCAAGCGCATGACATGGTGCGACGGCGTAGTTGGTCGCGCGCCGTTGCTTTATATGACCCTATATTGGCTCACCTGCAACCTGTAACCACAGCAACAACAACAAACACTGTCACTAACAGTACTAACAACAGTAGCAATGCCAGCAACAGCAATAATAATAATTTGTCTGCGGCTGCAGCTGGACTTGTCACTCCACGTTCTCAAAAAGATCGTCAGATTGCTTGTCTTCTCGGACGTTGTGAATGTTTGCTGGAGCTCGCCAAGTACGAGAGCTGCTTGGCGGATGCTCGCAAAGTGTTGGTCCTGCTTGCTGATCAGACAGACTGTTTGGCCAGCGTGTCACGAGCACGTCGTTGGCTTATCCACGCGCTTTGTAAGCTTAAGAAATACACGGTAAGCATAAACAACAAATTTTCGTTTATTTCGTTATATTTACTTTTATCTTATTTCGTGTTTTGTTATTTATTTATGAAACAGGAAGCTGAGCAAACAGTACGTGAATGGATAACGGAAATTGCTGGCCAACAGAGTTTCGCCGACATTTCGAAAACCTTAGAACGCTATAAATCCATTATACAAATGATAAATGGGCACAAAACCTCACAGAAGATCTCGCTGTCACGTTTAGAGGATGAGATGTCTATCCTAGACACCAAACTCGATCACTGGGCAACAAATAACTTGCCTCTAGACAAATATAGCAAATTGTTAAGCAACAAAGGTTTAAAGAAACGCGAAGGATCGACTCAGCAGCAGCCGCCGTTGCCATTGCAGCAGCAACAAAATGGAGGCCCGGTATCTAACCTTAATGCTCAATCCAACTGTGGACTTAGTACAGCGCTGGCAAAAACAACCGATCTGTTGTCAGCCATCAAGTTGACAGGCGGCAAAAACAATAGCGGCGATGCCAGTGATGCTGGTACCACGTGTTCCTACTGCGCCATCACGTTTCTGTCACGTCATGAACTACGTCAGCACTGTCAAACTGAAAGCCATCAAAATGTGATAATGTCCGATGAAGGTAAGATCGAGCATAAGTCTTTCCATTTTCATTGTTATTGAACATTGGGATTCCAGGTCGCGATTGGAAATGGCGTCCACCGCCACGTGGCTTCACTCTTGATTCCTATGGCCTCTGCGAATCATATTGCGAACTACACAGCTGTCAGTACGGCAATCAGTGCGTCGAAGCACACGGTCTCGATGAACTCAACGAGTGGAAGGAACGTTTCGAATACCGTCGAATGCGTTTACAGAAGGCGTGTGAAAAGGAACTCTACGGCAAGTCGTACACCGAACAAATACTCGAACGTTGGATTCAATCTACGGCACCGGAACGTATTATGACGGAGAAGGTAGAAGACGTCGAAGACCAGTGCGAACAGGAGCTGGTGACGAGCATCAGCTCAAAGACATCCATCCGCGAATGGATGTTTGTTATAAAAAGTCGCAAGCAACTGTGCGCGGTGGCGTTGCTGCAAGATGCTCACCGGAATCATTTTGCGATTAAATCAGTTAAGATAGGCTCCAGCGCGGAAGGTGTAGAGCTGAAATCTAATCAGGAGTGGGTATCATTTAAGTTTCCCCATGCAATAGCTACGGTCGATGAACAGCAGAAGCAACAGCAACCATCAACGCCTCAGCTGCTGGATGATTCTGCAGCTACAGACGCACAAATGCTAGAACATCACGTATGCATTGAGTTCCATACGGAAATTTATGGTACGTTTCGGCAGACCGTCTGCTTTGATTTCGGGCAAGAACCTTTGCTTGCCAAGCATCTGTGCGTGGACGTTGTGCCAGTTGGGGACGCGGAGAAAATCGAAGAAATTAAACGCGACATCATCAACAGCTCTTCACAGCGCTGGGATGTCGCAAACACCAATTTGATAAAATTCGAAACAACGATCGGAACCCACTTAAAGACTGAGGCATACCTGAACGACTTGAAGCATGAGAAGGAGATGCTCGAACGCTATCCGTGTCCGCGCGCTCAAACTTTCACGCTGACACAATCTACGATAGTCGAGCGACGTCTCACGCAGAACAACTACCGCTCGCGTATCCACGAGCTGTTGTACGTGGAGGAGATCGCGCGATATGAGCAAATCGCGCGCTACAACGTCCGCACCAAGTTGACCGTCACATCGAACTACATCCTAACGCCGGCCGGCATGGCGACAACCACCGCCAAGTATTCCCTGGCAGGCGAGCTGTTCGCTTTAATGCGTTTGGGCAAAGATATATCGGAAGATACCTCCGCGGGTCGTCTCATCTTGTCGAACTGCTCCAGCGTTTATATTGCGGCGCCAGACGATACTCCGCCCACAGGCGTCGTTAAGGAGGTAGGCAAACAACGTGACGTGTTCGAGGCTGTAATCGAAGACAAGGGCAAGAATGTCATTTACCTTAAACTGTCAGCGAAGTGTGTTGAAGCGATGGCGCTTAAGGCCGACACCAGCATCGAGGTCGACATCCAGTTCCAATTGAATCGGCTGCCATATTGCGAGTGGCACAACGCCGTGGATAAAATCACCGACTTCAGAATTATTTTCCCAGCCACCGAAATCGATCCGAACATCCCGTGGACGCCGAAAAAGCAATGGTCCGAAACTTGTGAGCCGAAGCTGAATGCGAAGCAACGCGAAGCTGTGAACGCAATCACAACGTCGCTGAGCATTAAGTTGCCGCCTATTCTGCTGATCGGTCCATTCGGCACGGGCAAAACTTACACCTTGGCTCAGGCAATCAAGCAGTTGCTGTCGCAGCCGGAGGTCAAAATACTCATCTGTACGCACTCCAACTCGGCAGCAGATCTGTACATCAAAGAGTACTTGCACCCATGGATAGAGGAAGGAATGGAGGAAGCAACGCCCTTGAGGGTCTACTACCACAAGCGTTGGGTTGCCACTGTTAATAGTGTGGTTCAGAAGGTAAGTTAAGCAATAAGTGCATCTATTATGCTGATTATTGCCGAGAATTTCATTTATTACAAGTTTTACATTTTTCCAGTACTGCATAACAGATGGAACTGGCAACTTTCGTCGGCCCACTGTTGAGGATATCATGAAGCATCGCATTGTGGTGGTCACGCTCAGCATTTCCATGGAACTGGCTTCTTTGGGCTTACCAAAGGGTTACTTCACGCACGTGTTTCTCGATGAAGCAGCTCAAGCCATGGAGTGCGAAGCCATCATGCCACTGGCATTGGCCAATGACAGTACGCGCATCGTCCTCGCCGGTGATCACATGCAAATGAGCCCCGAACTATTCTCGGCTTTCGCCAAAGAACGCAAGCTGCACATCTCTCTGCTCGAGCGACTTTACGGTCATTATCCGTCGAATTTTCCCTGCAAGATTCTGCTTTGTGAAAATTATCGTGCTCATGAAGCCATCATTAAATTCACGTCGGAACTTTTCTACGAACAGAAACTGATTGCTTCGGGCAAGCAGCCGCGACATGACCGCTTTTATCCGCTTACGTTTTTCACGACGCGCGGCGAGGATGTCCAAGACAAGAACTCGACAGCATTTTACAACAATGCCGAGGTCTACGAGTTGGTCGAGCGCGTTTCCGAGCTGCGCAAGAAGTGGCCCAGTTCGTGGGGCAAGATTCACGACGGTAGCATTGGCATCATGACGCCGTATGCTGATCAAGTTTTTCGCATTCGTTCCGAGCTGCGCAAGCGGCGAATGGGCGGCATATCCGTCGAGCGCGTACTGAACGTGCAGGGCAAACAGTTTCGAGCCGTTTTCCTATCCACTGTGCGTACGCGTCGTACTTGCCTACCCACAACCAACGGCGGGCTGCCAGGCACCGCTCTGAATCCAACGGAAGACGCCGACTACGGATTTCTGAGCAACTCCAAGCTGCTCAACACGGCGATAACGCGTGCTCAGTCGTTAGTTGCTGTCGTTGGCGATCCTGTGGCGCTGTGTTCTATCGGGCGTTGCCGCAAAGTGTGGGAGCGATTCATTGAAATCTGTGATGAGAACAAGTCGCTGTTCGGCATCACTTGGAGCGCGTTGCGTTCTCAGTTGGACGGTGTGGAGTTGAAGCGCGGCTACGTGTTGAACCCGTTGGCGCCCGAGTTTATACCCAGATCCTTGCAGCCGGAAGCTTACTTGCGCGATCAGGCCGCCATGTATCTGGTCGGCAGCGGCAGTGGCGCAATGGGCAATAATGTGGCCGGGCATCATCAGGTAGGCGGCCACCACGCTCCGCCCGGAGTCGTAGCCCAGCACGGCGGGCTGCAGGTGCAGGTGCCGCCACATCATGCAGCCATGGCAGGAAACCAGCAGATACCGCACATGTATACACAGCATCCAGCTGCCGCAGCCGCTTACAACGCCGCCGCAGCTGCTGCAATGATGAACCAAGGAATGCCGGGCAAGGGCGCGGGCGGCGGAGGGCACCACTTTGGCGGCCACTCGAACCACATGCCGCCAATACGACCTTTGGGACCCCCACAACCGAGTGGACCGCAGCAACCTCCACCACCGCTGGGTCAGCAGCAGTACAACACGCGAGGACCACCGCCGCCACCGGGACATTTGGGGCAGCAAGCGCCCGGGGGATTACAGCCACCACCGCCTGCCACAGCCGCCCAATTTTCGCAGTACATGGCATGGCAACAGGCGCAGCAGCAGCAGCAGCTTCGTGGCCCTCCTCCACCGTCGGGCGGATTTCCGACTCAGGGCGGTCCCCAATCGCAGAATCCAAACGCCAGTCTTTGGGGCCCGCCGCCTCAGAATAACCCTTGGGGGGTTCTGCCGAAGCAGCAACAGCCACCACCTTCGGGCGGAGGCAGACCGCTTCCACCGCAACAACCGGGTATGCGTGGTGGTGGCAGCGGCGGTAATCTTCAAGTACCGCCTGCACAGCCGCCCAACCAACAGCAAATGCGTGGCAATCCCAGCGATTTAGGTTACCTGGCGAAGAAGACCCTCTACGGACAGCAGCACCCTTCGCAGCAGCCGCCTCCGCCGCCGCACGCCAATTTTCCCTCCTACGGCAACGGCGCCAACATGGGAGGCAATCAGCCGCCACCACCGCCTCCCAATCAGTTGCAAATGCTGAACCTACGCAATGTTGGTCCCATGCCGAACGGCCCCATCAGTCCCATGGATCCGTTCATATCGCGCCAGGGTCAGGGTGGTAGTCAGGGCCCGCTACCGCCGCAGAACAACTTCTTCGGTGGGGTGAAGGAGAAGGATTTCCAGTTTTTGAACAATGTGCACGTGCCGCTCAACGTGGGCGGCTCCATGTTTCAGAGCCCCTCGCAGGGCGGCGCCGCAGCGAAACAGCAGTCACCCGGTGGTGCCCCTTTCCGATTCCAGCCGCAGCAGGATTACAGCGCTCTACTGCCACCAAACATGAACATTTATGAAATGGCATTCGAGCCGAAAGAATCTCAATACAAGTGGTACCTCAAGCTCCTGGAAATGCACGGCCAGGAGGCGGCCAACAAATTCACTGAAGTGCTGCGTCAGGTGATGACGATGATTCACCAACAACAGCAAGCACAGCCACAGGGAAAGCCGCCGCCGCCGCCGCCGATGCATCCGCCACATCTGAATCAATCGCAGTCAATGATGCCGCGTGATCTGATGCAGCAACATCAGGGACTGCCTCCGCCACTCGGTGCTGGCAACCCAATGAACCAACAGCTGCAGCAGCAAGTAAACCGAAACGGGATGCCGCCGTACATGACGCCGAGCGCCAATGCTGGGCCTAGCACGGTACAGCCACCGGCACTGCTGGCGCCCAACGACGAGACGCCACCTTTGGACGGCAACATCAACTTCAATCAGCAGATCGATCTGGTCTTCAATTCGCTGATGAACGGCAACGAAATCTCGCAGCCCATTTTGAGGGATTTGCTGGGAATGGTCGGAGGAACGAACAGCAACAGCGTCGGCACTTCGAACATCATGAACAATGTCAACGGAGACTTGATGATGAACAGTACGCCGCAGCAGAGCAAAGTATTCCCTGTGATGGGCTCGAACCTTAATCAACAACAGCCACCACAGCCGCCAATGAAGCCGCACATGTTTCCGCTGCACATGCAACAGCAACATCAACCACCATCGCAGGCTCACACATCTTTTATGGGCAGTAGTAAGCCACCGAAAAACAACCACAGACCCATGCAAGGTTGTACGGATTTCTTCACAGATGCTCTGCTCAATAATAAAGATTTGATGCTGGGCTCAACCAGCAGCAGCACAGGTTCTAGCTCGGCCTCGGTGCCGCTGTACCGACGCCAAGCCATCGCCTTGGGCAACGGCAACGGAAACGTCGGCTCGTCTATGTACAACAACTCGACGTCGTCTTCGTCGACTGGAGCTCTCTCGATTGCCTCCTCCACTCCGGAGAACATTTTGGCCGGCATCGGTGCCGGCAATGATATTTTGGCAGGATTGAGCACAAACACAGGAGGAAATCTCATTGATGCAATTTTTCAGACGCAGTCGACGCCAGAGCAGCAACAAAGCAACTCCTTCCAGAAGCTGCTCTACAATAACTACGCAGCTACGATGAAGCCGAACGAATTGGATCTCTTTATGCGAATGGAGCGGGAGAATCATTTGGGCAGCGGCGTCGGTGGTGGAGGTTTGCTGGATGCAGTCGTTAGCAATCATCAACCATCACAGCACCAACCGCAACAACAACATCACCATCATCATCAACAGCAACAGCAACAGCAACAACAAGCACAACAACAACAGCAGCAGCAGCAGCATTTTCAAACTGGAAACAGCGGCACAGCCATGGAGCATCGCAACACAACGTATGCGGCTGTTTTGAGTCAAGGGCCGCAACCGCAGCAACATGGACATATTAATCACGCCCAGCAACAAGTCACGCAGCAGCAGCATCTGCCGCCGGAACAGCAGCAACAACAACAGCAACACATTGTGCACAACTTCCATTCGAACATGGAGCAGCAGCACGCCACGCCTGCCAACAACTCCGGCAGCGGGGCTCACATGGAAGTGGAAAAGGATCCGTTTGCCGCTATACGCGAGCTCGGTCAAGGCACCAACGGATTCTATAACTATTTTCAGTAAGCGAAGAAGAAGTAAAGCTGTTGGAAGTACATCGTAAGGAGCAATTTTTGGGCAACATGCTTGGACACACAGTTTTTTCAATTGAAATGTTTTTAATTTAATTTTTAAATGTAGTTATTTTTTAACCCATTATGTTTTAAATGTGAAAGTTTATCAGTTTGGAATAGAATAGTTTAAGTTGTTTTTGTTAGCGTATCGTTGATTTCCTGGCTTAGTTGAAAAATTGTACCGTTGGATATCTTTGCCGCCTCACACATAGACAACAGCTGCGACGGCCACTTAATGTTCGGCTCTTTATGATGACTTTTTTTTTGAGAAATTTAAGCGTAGTTCTAAGCATATAAAGTAATTAAAGTAAAATATTAATTGTGTGACAAAACAAGAACTAAATACAAAAAAGAAAAAGAACAAAAATTAGCAGAAAACAGAAAATATTGCATAAAAAGATAACATCATGAATTTATAATTTCCCTATTAATACATGTGCATAGAGTTTCACTATAAATATATTATATATATATATGTATAAAAATATACACAAAAAACATAAAAACACGAAACTAAGTATAAAACTTAAGTGATAAATATGTATAAATATAATTATGTAATTGTATGTATACATATTTATTTGCTGATTGCAAAAATTTAACAACTTACTGTAATATATAGATACAACATAAAAGTAAAATACGTAAATTAAGTTTTATTCGAGTAGAAACAAACTTATCGAGTAGAAACTATTGCAAAACAAAAAAAAGGTAAAATCCAATCAACAAGAAATTATATATATAGAAAAACAAACAGCAGCAACAAAAAACAACTTTGATGTAAAATTATAGTGTAATTTTCTTAATTAACTTTAAATTAAATATTAATTATTGCATAACATTTGTTAACAGCTACATTAAAATATTTATATATTTAGAACCTATGCAAACTATTAACTATTATATTGATATAATGCAAATATTTACTAAAAGTAAAATAAAAATATACAATTAATTAAAAAAATACGAAAGGCATTTTCAAATTAACTGAAAGAGAAGTAAAAGAACAGGGCTATCAATCTTTTATTAGAACAGAGAATCAACTACAAACATTCTTTGATTTCGGCTCATATTTTGTAATAAATTTAATTTATCTATTAAATATAAAAATAATAATTTTATTGTTCAATTATATTCATATTAATTGTTAAATGTAAGCTGGTCACTGGGTCGATTTTCCTCATTTTCTATACCAAACATTCCTGGGTGACAAAGAATATACGTGCAAAGTTTCATCGCGCTAACTTCATTCGTTCTCCTGTAATCGTGATTTCCACAGACAGACATGGCTTTATGGACCATAGATTATCTATTATATAGAATCTATGATATCGACACAATTTGCAATTGTATAGACGATATTAAAACAAATTCATACAAATAGTAATATTACATTTCGGCTTTATTTTATACGAAGGAAGCTAAGTATAAAAATTTAAATCATTTTATTCTAATTCACGATGAGTTTATGTGAGGAGGAATAAAATTACTACATTCCATTCTTATATTATAGACTACGATCTCCAGCATTATTACGACTAAATCTGCTTATACTATCCACACTTCAGGCTGGAATACTCAGATGCGATAAGTCATCCTTCAATTCATTGAAGAGATCCTTGTACTCTTCGTGTTCACGTATCAAAAGAGCTACCGTGCCTCGTTTTACACCCATTGCGGCACCAAGATCTGAACGACTGGGTGTGTAAGCGTAAGGGATGCCCTTCTCTTCGCACACCGCCGGCAAGTGACACATAATTTCCACGGGTGTAACATCGCCAGCAAATATAACAATGCTGGAATATTATGGATGAAGTCATCAGCTTAAAAGAGTATATAACTGCTTAGCCTTACCCAGTTTCGCCTTTACGTAGCCTTGTTTGCACGTCCTTAAGTCCATTGCGCACATAGGATTTTTGTTTCATTGCTTTTTTTATCAATTTGTAACATTTTTTAGACAATTTCTTTGATGCCATCGGACGCGCAATTGCGTTAACATACTTCAATTTCTCATCATAGGTATCTTCTAACTTAACCGATACATTAGCATCCATCACAACAGAATCGTCAGCTCCCTCGCCAGGTTCCGCCTTTATTTTAACCATATTAACTTTTATATTTATATTAAAATTTCTAAATAAAACAACTAAGTACAAAAACACGTGTGACTTTTGAAGGATTTGTAAAAGCAACCAGAGATTCAAAATTTGGTGCAAAGTTGAACACTGAAATTTTCAGATTCGATAATAATCAAAACTGCTCTTGCTGATGGATTCCTCAAAAGAATTTTTTGTACAAATACTATTGTAAAATTTAGCAACAAAATAACAAAATCATTTTCATTTGCTAATCAATTTCACTAATTCTTTTAATTTGTGTACTTGTGAATTTTATCTCAGCCTGCAACACTGGAGAGTGTTAATTGAAGTTAAATGGTACTACAAAAATTCAAAAGGGTATCAATTGTTTGAAAAAATTATTACGTTTTGTAATCAATCTTCTTTTCTTTGCAACAATTCTAATAGAATCCTATGCGGATAATTAACAGATTCCATGTCCTCTATTACTTCCACAGAGAACAGAAATCAAAATCTAAGTTATATTGCTATGTAGTTTTACAGATTGCTTCTATTTGAAGACAATGCAAAAGGTTAAATTTGTTGTTGTTTAGTTTGTTGTTAAAGCAACGTTAATAAATAAAAATTATCTTGATAATTTGGTTCAATGATCAGTAAATATTTGATTAAAAAACTAATTAATTCTCATATTATTTTTGTGTTTGCATTATTAATACTTTTTTAATTGAAATAATTTCAGCTGGAGTTGGCTAAAAAAAGGAAACAAAGTGGGCTTAAAAAATCTTAAACAAAATAATCAACACTGGTCGAGGAAGAAAAAGTACTTGTTTCATTTTAAGCGTTCCACAATCAGCACAAAAAAGCAGCTGCAAATCTTTTCGGAATTATCTTCGAGTTTTTTGCAAGTAGAAGCGATCTGCAAGCAGCAAGAGGAAAAAGTCAAGTTAAGAAAAAGTGTTTTTACTTAATTGCTAGCAATTTATAGTAAAAAAAACAGGAAAAGGTGTGCGAAAAGACAAAATGAACGGATCGGGACCGCAACGAAGACTCTCGTAAGTATAAATAAAAACCAATAATGTAGTTTAAACAAAATGGCAGGAATTATATAGGGGAAAATTCGGTTAGATGCGCTGCAGAACAGTAGCTGCGTCAGCGATACTGAGCAGTTTAATTGATTTTCCACTAAAGCCGATGGAGAAGTTCTGCAAAATTGTAAGCCTTCTGAAGGTTTCCTACAACTTCTGAGATTTGCCACGACGACGACGCCCTTTTAACGTATAAATCCAAACGTATGAGGAATGTATTTCGTTGATGCATTTTGTGAAAAGGAAGTCGGACGTGATCCAATAGTCAATATTTTCGGTCATACAATGGTTGCCCTTGTATGTGTAATTCTAAGGGAATTCTGTCAAAATGCCAACTAAATCGAAAAATATTGGCTCCATGGAGTCTGTTGAATTATGATGGATAGTTTTTGATAGTAAGAATTTAGCTTTTAATTACGGAGAAAAGAAAAATATTGAGAAATCATTAATCGTATTCTTGAGTACACAAAAGTTACTATTTTCGCTACTATTTTCAGTGTTGGCACGCAATATTAATCACTGCCACCCACCATCACCTGAATACGTCTTCCTCTCTATTTTTTTATTAACAACAACAACGATTGTTTAGAATTACCAACCACAATTGCCCCACCCTTCGCCCAATTTCAATGTCAATGATGCGTTTTCTGGTTTCCCTTTGCTTAGTCATATCCAACGACGACGTCGACTCGATGCAATTACATATATTTTATATACTTGTGTGCATGGTTTTTGTTTTCTTTTAATACAGATGTTTTGAAGTTTGTTCGCTTGTTAACGATACTTCTTACTATATACTTAAGATTTTAATCAG
Source organism: Thecophora atra (assembly GCA_937620795.1). Taxonomy (NCBI): domain Eukaryota; kingdom Metazoa; phylum Arthropoda; class Insecta; order Diptera; family Conopidae; genus Thecophora; species Thecophora atra. The sequence continues at coordinate 70,289,741 of OW569397.1, read as the reverse complement.
TCTTCGAGACAAACAAACTACAAAGAATTTACCCCTGTATTTCGTTTCGTCGATGGTTAATTAATACATCAATGCTACGGTCTGTTTTCGTTCTGGTTTTTATCGCGTCTGTTTTTGTTAGTATCTGATTTTGTTATTGCATTTTACAGATGTTGGAAACGTGGATATTGCGACCATTAACTGACCAACAAACTTCTTTCAAAATTAATTTCAGTTTTCCCTTCTTACAAACTTTATTAATTTTATTTCGTGTTATGTTTATGTTGCAGCACGTCGGGTGATTCTCTGTATGAAATTTTGGGACTTCCTAAGACAGCAACAGCTGATGAGATCAAGAAGACTTATAGAAAACTTGCATTAAAATACCACCCCGATAAAAATCCAGACAAAGCTGAAGCTGCAGAAAAGGTTCATTTCATCGATTCATATTTTTACATCTTTCTTCTGTGTGATTTATGTTGAAAAACAAATGAAATTATTATGATCCTTTTTAGTTTAAGGAACTCAATCGAGCTCACAGTATTTTAAGTGATCAAACAAAGCGAAATATTTATGATAATTATGGATCTATGGGGCTTTATATTGCCGAACAGTTTGGCGAAGAAAATGTAAATACCTACTTTGTGGTTACTTCGCCAGCAGTTAAGGTAAAGTAGTAAATAAAAAAGCAATCCGGTTTCATTTAATTTTTCTTATTTACTCTATTTTGTTATGTACAGGCAATTGTTTTATGCTGCGTCGTTTTAACTGGCTGTTGTTGCTGCTGCTGCTGCTGTTGCTGCTTCAACTTCTGTTGTGGAAAATTCAAGCCGCCAGAGAACGAATCACACGATCAGTATTCAAATTTGAATGTAAGTATTCACGAGTAGTTATCATTATATTCTCATTAAGTAATGGATAAAGCAAGAAAACAGTTCAAAAGAAAAGCTAATTTTAAAAGTTTTTACAATATTTAACAAATAATAATAATAATTATAAAAAAGAGTTGCTTATAAACGAACTTTTCGATTCACGTAGATTCATAAATTTGCACCAACTACTAACAGCTGTAAAAGTAAGCAATAACTCACAAACGCACACTGTCTATACTTCAATATATCTATATAACACATTTACACTGTCGATACTTCGCTGGGTGTAACTCTCCTAGTCCAAACAGAGTCATAGCGACAGTCGCAAAAAAACACATTTATTTTCTCTATGCTCAGCGATTGCACGCTTGCATTTGAGTTGCTTCTAGAACATTCTGAAGCGACTGTGGTCGCTATGACTGTGTTCGGCCTAAGAGTGAATGGAATTGTTTGGGATTTTTTTAAACTAATGTCGATGATGATTTTTGTGAGCTTATTCTTCTGGCGTATGTGAAAGTATATTTAAATAGGAGGAAAAGATATCCATATCCATGGTTGAAAATGATTCTTTTTTTGTATATTTGTAATAAGTTTTTATAATTGCAAAAACGTTGAAAAGTTTTACTAATTTTTTTAAATTTTATTGTTTTTGTATTAGTCACTTCAAAATACTATTTATTAATTATTTTGCATGCCTCTATTCAAGTGGATTTTCAATCGCAAATTATTTTTATTTGTTGTATTTTTTTTTCATTTAAATATTTACAAAAAGGGGTAAAAATTTTAACGTGTCCCGGAAATAATTCAAAGGTAAGTTTTAAATTGTTCGTATCAGTAAGCAAGCAATTGTAGTTATTGCTCTCGGTAACTTTTCACTCATCAATAAAAAGTGGTTTCTTTAATCAAAACAGGTAAAATTATTTACTTATTTAATTCCAATTTAATTTTTTTTAATAATACTTTAGTTCTTTCTAGTATAAATATAATGAAATAGGACTTTTTACTTTCTTGTAGTATTGTAATTTTTACTTTACGTAGTATTGTAATCGCGAAAAACTTCGATATTGAGATTTTAACGGTAATACACATTTTGGACATCCCTGAGTCCATTTTGACTAGTTCGGTCTTGACGTGTATACGTACATTTGTACGAATGTACAGCGTTGCACGCTTTGCTATGAACGAGCATGCGCATCCTGATAATAGGATTTAGTGCTACTGGTACAGCGCTGGATATGATGCGGCATTAGAAGCGAACAAAGATGCAAATATATAACACGTCGGCAAGATTTCCATACTGTGAACAAATTTGTGATTTGGTTTGACCAGTTTTAGCTTGCATGGATTTAAAAAATGATGAACTGAAAGTTAGAACCAGAAATCTTATCTCCTTCTTCAGACATATCAGATCCAGATAACTTAGATCTATTTAGATAGATAACTTAGTTGTTAGTTGAGATTCTTAGTTGTTAATTCTACACATGAAGAACATTTCTAAAGTGCTGCAGTCAGAGAGAGACCCAATGAAGCTTCTCATCTCCACATACGACAAAACCCTTGAAGCTATTTTTCTAAAGAATTTTCTGCGCGATCCCACTTTAAAGGTAAAGAAGCCCAACAGCTCAAAGTCGTCTTAACCATTTGACAATTGTAGCAATGGAAAATGAATTGAGCAAGACGTATTCCAGACGTAATTGATAATTTTGGTCAGAGAAATGCTCGAAAGACGTAGTCTATTTTATTCGCAGTATTCTTGACTGATATAGTTTAGTCTTTTAGTATTAATATGTTAAATACATATACTTATAAAATAATATATATTATATTTTAGAATGTAGTTTGACTTGAGAGTACAGATCATATTATTAAGTGGGACCGTCTTTGAACTTGTGTCCAGGGCTCGCAATCAAATGTTGGGGCCATGGAAGGAGGTCGTGTGTGGCCCACATAAGACATTTTATTATTAGCATTGCTTTGTAATACGTTTCGAAATGTTTGAACTCGCAAACAAGTAAAAATAAATTATGTATTTTACAAATTATTTCAAGTTATATTTTTATGTAAGGAAAACCAAGTGCATGAAAATTCGAAACCTCTATGAAAATGTTTTATCTTTATTATAGTTACTGGGAACGTAATAAATCTATAAAAAATATATATCAATCTCTGTTATTCAATTTAAAAATATTATTAGTGTGGGAAATCTTGCAATTGTTAGTATTAATAATTATTTAATATTATTCATCGCTAGCCAGCTATTTTCCCAGCCAGAAAAGTCTTTATCGAAATCATCAGAAGCTGAAAAAGTTCGAAAAAATCTCATACAATTTAAGTTCATTTTTAATGATTTTATTGTAAAAATCCCATCATCCAGTGATCAAATGAACACAAAAACCCATTTTTACATTTTTTTATTCGTTTGCTTAAATTTATTTTCTTCAGATTCTCCTAGAGTAGTTTGCAATAATTTTGTTTGAACTGATAAAAACTTAAATCTATTTTTATTTATTGCAATTGGATCTAATCGATCGAGGTTGATTGAAAACATATACCGATTTCTTCTCTTTAATGATAAGCATTTTTTTCCGTCGATGTTTCTTTTTCTTAGTTTTTTGGTACTTTGATTATTTTTGTTGATTGCTTCGTCTATTTGTGGTTTTCCCCTCTCCGTACAAATGCTTTTCCCCTCTCTTTTTTATCGATGATTATTATTATTATTATTGTTGTTGTTGCTGAAGTTAATATTATTATTATTACTAACGTGGTTACAATTACAATTATAATTATCATTACTGTTATTACTGCTATTATTATTGCTGTTATTATTTTATTCATGTACCTTCGTCGTAGCGTGGAGAAAGAAATGGACAACCTTCGTCTAGTAGTCCTAAAGAGCATTCGCCCCGCCCACAAAGACGTGTCGTAAGTATATCAAAGTATATCATAGCTCAATTGTAAATAACGCCCCAGATTGGTGCAGGCTGGTGCAAAGGTTGTGGTTACAGCATCACGAAGAATAACACTCGATATTTAAATGTTTTTTTAGTGATTTTATGGGATTTTCTTTTTTTTTCGGTTTAATAATAATTTTATTAACACTTATTTTGAATTGAATGTGTTCGTTATTGAGTTTCTACTAATTGCAACTTCACTGATGGATGTTAATTGTTGCTTCCTCATCATCATCATCTTCATGTTGTAAATATTCACAGTGGAAACTACATGATTAACTAATAATAACATGCAACAACAGGAATAAAACCACGATAAAAACACCGATAAAAACAAACAAAGACATTTTTAGACTCTGCAAGTGGCAACAAAGCAACCGAAATAAAGTACAAAACATATAAAAATCGTACAATTAATCATAAAGTATTTAATATTTATGATGTTATTGCAATTCTTCTTTTTATGTTTTAATTGTTTTTGTGTTGAATACTCTTGTTTTCGAAATGAATACATGCTTATTTGTTTTTTATTTTGCAGGAGGACGGAGACCTCGACGATGTTAACCTCGCTGGTGCCAGTCCTGGTCCGGAAACCCAGCAACCAACTGCAGGACAGGCGGGCGGATCAGGCAACAGGACAGTGTTTGCGATGCCACCGCCGCCAGCCACCGGCGTCAATCCATTCACAGGCGCACCCGTTGCCGCCACAGAAAACACCTTGCTTAATACAACAGAGCAAACTACTTACACGCCAGGTATACACTAGAAGTTACCACAACTGCGCTTGTAAAAATATATTTAAATACATAAATATACACACATATTTATTACACATATTTATATATATGAAAATATACGAAAACAAAGTTAAATGAAGTTGAATAATGAAATAAACAAACAACATCTTTAATTGAACGGCCAGAAATTTAAAAGTCCTTTAATAATCGCTCACAGTTGGAGAACAAGATTTAAAAAAGAAAGAAAAAAAAATGCAAATATAAAATACTAAACAACAAAGAAAAGAAAGAAATTTTCAGAAAGAAAAGGAAATCATTAAAACTTTAAATATTATTATAATCATCAAGGACTATTTAATCGTTCAATTCAATTCAAATATCATCTTAAAACTTGTCTTAATGCAATTAAATAACTTCACGTTAATTAAATTCTTTATAAAATATCCTATTAAATTAATTTGCGTCTGTTGCTTCATCATCATGAAATTGTAATCGCGCTAAACTAATGAAGGTAATAAAAAAATATATAATAATACTTCAAATAAATTAAATCGTTTCTTGTCATTCCATCAAACAAAAAAAGTCCACACAAAAACTACATAAATTGCGGGATCCATTATAATCACAATTGTAGTTAACTGAAATTTGAATGTACTTCTCTCAAATAAATGATTTGCTTTAACGTTAACTTCACGTTAACTTTGACACGTTCAGGTTTATTTTTAATTCCCATTTAAGTAGAAAATTCCTTTTTCGAATTCCATTGTTCCATCCCGAGATTCGAATTCGAAAAAGATAAATTCAGTGAAGTTAAGCAAATTATCATTCAGAAATAAGAAATTTTTGAAAATGTAATAAACAATATCACATAAAAAATTATTCGAATTTTTAATTGACTTTTATTCAAACACGACGAATAATAATCAGATTCCATTTAGACCATTGGAAAATCTTCGCCAATTTGCCGCAAACTCCGTTTTTGCTATTTTTCACCTTAGAATGTGGGTTTTTTCTACAAATGTGTAGAATCTTGTTATTAAAACGATGAGGGAAATTTAATCTAATATCAAAGCAATAAGCAAAATTATGAATGAGAGAAAGTGTGTATTGCTAAATTTCTGTTTGCGAATAAACAAATGTATAAAATTATATATTTAAATTGTAAAAACAATCGTCTTACAAACAAGAAACACACACACACAAATTGGGAAGTTTTAAAATTTCCCAACATCTTCAAAGAAACCTCGATTAAACTGAATAACTGTCAGTTGTATTGCGAAGGCAGTTCGTTAAGGAATTAAACTGAACTTCTTCCTGAATTCCTTTTTCGCTACCTAATTCGGAATTAGTGAGAAGCCTGAACGCAGTATTAATTTGTATGAAGGTTGCAGCTACAATTAATCCTTAAAAACATTGTTTAAGGCTGTGTTTAAAAAGGTTTTTTTTTGTATTTGCAAGTTTTAATGAAAAATTTAAATATCTATAATTTTTGACTTTTATTTTTATGATTCTAGATATGGTTACTCAAAAATATTAAAAACACACATGCAAACACACACCCAAGCAGCACACTCCCTCATGCACGTAAGGACACGTTGGTCATTCATTTATGCTTCAATTCAATTACATAATTGTAAATTGTTTCAACGAAAAAAATTGTATTAAAAAATTGAAAAGTTATTGTTAAATTATTCGCAAGAAATGAATAATCAATAAATCGAAAATATCTTAAATAAAATTGATATGTAATAGTAAAATAAATAGAATTTTCAATCAATTTAAAAAAAAAGAAGAACGAAGAGAATCCACTGCAGTCTTCGAGTGCTGAGAGAATACAACAATAAAAGTGTTTGGTTTCAATGATAATAAAGAATTAATAAGAAAAAACTATTGAAAATGAAGACAATGAGTGTTTGTTTGAGAGTGTTGAGTGTTCGTTGTTTGAGAGAGTGTGTGTGTTACTAAATAAAATCAGAAGTAACTGCAAAATGGCCGGAAAAAGCAACAGCAACAACATAAGAACAACAGCTGAGGAAATTTCAAAAAACAGAAGAATAACAATAATAAATTTAAGGAAAATTATCTTTAAACAACAACCATCAATAAACAACTGAAATCTTAAAAACAATCAGAGGCTGAAAATGCTTCAAATACTACACCAACAAAAACAACAACCGTCTGTAAAACGGTTGCATCAAATGTAATTGTAAATTTTAAAAAACTGCTTGTTTTAAACTTTATTGTCGCACTTTATTTTAAGTCTAATTATAATTATTGTCATTATAATTACTGTAATGTAACAATTTTATTTACTTCAAATGCATATTCTATTACAATATAACTACATATATATATATTTTAATTTTAGTTATTATTACAAATTAAATATTCATTTCAAACAATTTAAATAAATTCAGCTTAAAAAACAACAGCAAAACTTATGACACACACAAACACACTACATAAAAATAGCATTTATATTTAATCAATATATTTAAATTTATAAATTCAATTTTATTATAAAGAGCACTTAACCACAATAATTTTATTATTTTTTGTTTCGTTGGTCTGAATTAAGAAATCTAAATGTAATAAAAAAGAAAAAAAAAATCATCAACAACCCAAAATAAAATCAATAAACTGAGAACAAGAACAAGATCGAAAAACATATAAAAATAGAGATCGATCTCTTCTCTAGAAATTCTGTAGCTAAATGTAATTAAACAATATAAGAAAATGTCTATAAGTTTGTCCAAAATTTTGATGTTGTAAACATAAAGTTTAATGTGAAATTATTTATTAGCTAAATTTTGCTAATAAATTAGTTTTTTTTTGCTAATAATTCTGTATTTGTATCATTGGAAAAAAGAATATCATTGGAAGACGTTGGAAGTCTTCCAAAAAAACCACAAACATTCACACAAATATTCACTAAACAGTCCGTTAAGTTCGAAGTTGTATTGAAAGTTATAAGAGCTTCTTTGCAAATATGTATATTTGCATAAAGAATAGAAAACCTTTTTTAGAAAACTGATTAAAAGAAATTAACGTGAAAGATTGTTTTAATAAAGAATTTTAGCCATCACATAATTTTAGCGAAAATTCGATTCGCCTGAGTTGAATATCGAAGATGACGATGACGTCGAAAACGAGAGATGGAGTGAGAAAGATTCTTTTAATTCAATATTTTTGCCTGAGAAGAACTGTGAAATCATTTGTATAACAGATTTGAAATTGGAACGAAACAGAAATGTGAATCGAAACAGAGTCTGATTGGAAGACTTTGATTTTGTTGTTCAAAGCGACTTTTGTAATTGCAAAAAAAAAACATTTCGCACTTTTTGAAATACTTATAACTTGAAATTTAGATAAATGAATACTTTATTTGAAAATTAGTTGGATAAGAAAAAAAGAGCCAGAAAAGGTAAATATGCATTTTATGCAGTGGAAATTTTTGTTATTTTCCCGGGTTCACACATTCATATCTGTCTCTTTTGCGCTTTTATATCACTCTATCTCTCTGACTACTCTTATTTGTCGCTATTCTGACATTTTCAAGCAAAACGTCAACTCTTATTGAACTAAAAAAAATGTCAAAAACACATCCGAGGAAAAAAACAACTGCTCATAGCATTAAATCAAGTCGCATCCAAGCCAATTGTAAATAATAATAAGCAAATTGAAATTGCTTATACAAGCAATACAATAAAAAAGAAAACCCACATATAAATTATGTCCAAATTAAAATAGAAACAGATGAAGCTACTTTTTAAAAAAAATGCCTTTAGAATTATGCAGAAGCAAACGAGCTAAAAAAAACTATCACTACACACATGACATTGAATAAATCACTAACAATTCTAGCGACTAAAATAAATGTAAAGTAAAATCAATTTTTGTTGTATAAATTCTAGCATTAAATTCAATAAAAAAACAGTTTGCTCAATAAGCATTTCTTTAAGTGTTCAAATAAAAATTTTAATTAATTATATATACACAAACTATATAAAAAAGCAAATAAGTTCATATGGATATTTGAATTTTAGAATAATTTTAAATTATTTATTGGTGATCTTTAAAATTTAACTTCTTAAAAATTAAAACACTTTTAATAACCTTATTAACGTAATGAAATAAAAAGTATACAATTGTATTAAAATTGGTTAGTAAATTTCATTGGCAAACATTTGACCCTGCCTAAAAACTGTTTTAAAAACGAGTGTTTTTAATGAAGATTCTCTGATATTTGCTAATAATCATCAAATTTTTGACCAAAGGAAAATATTGTTAAATTAAAATGTGAACATTAAATAAAAACACTTAATTAAAACCACATTTCTAGACATTATTAAGCAAGAAAATTAATTAAACTTTTATTATTTGCTCTAAATGTGTATAATATATTTTAGACAATTTCCGAAGCTTCGCCATCATCAATTTAATTGAATTTTTAGACTCTTGTTTTCTATATGTGTGGATAAAAATAATTAAATACGAAAAATATACGATAGCAAAAATGTATTTTGAAGTTTAGCATTCTGGAGTTTAGAATGTATTTTGCATTTCTGTGACTATTTATTGTTATTAATATTTATATTTTATTAAAAACAAGTTTTGAATTAAATTGATCCTTACACCATTCATCGCGTATATCACTGTTACTAAGCAAAGAAAACCAACAACAAGAATTACAATAATTACTACTTAGTATTGTATTAAATAACTAAAAAGAAATCATTATGTATATCTGCTATAATAGTATAAAGAAATAAACCACCACAAAAATCATGTCAGTTTTTATCATTCGATTAAGAGAATAATTAATAGCGCTTGATGGTAAGTAACTGATTTCTACAGTCTCCATATGTTATAAAATAAAAAAATTCATGTTGCTAAATTAATTTAAACAAAAGCAACTTAATATATAAACCACTTACCATTAATCGACGAAGGCCGTTTAGATAAATACGCATCAAATAGTAATTCACTTCTCAATTGCATCGCCACTGTTATTAATGTAAATCCGTGTTAGTGCTACCAAGTTAAATCTACACGCGAGATGTGAAAATGTCCTTCCAATGAAAATACAGAAAAAGCATCACTTTCTCGAAAATTACAAAAGTTTGGTTTACGTGGGCACTTGCTGGATACAGTAAGATACAATAGTTACTATTCTCAATACAAATCCCTTAACTCAATTTAACCTCTAACTTGAATTCGGCTTACTTAAATTAATGTAATTTCCTTAATATCCCACACGAAAAATTAGGTTGTGAAACTCAAGTCGCCGCCATGGTGTCACTTTTAATAGTGTAGTAAATAAAAACAAATGGTAAACTTTTGATTTATGAAAAATTTTTAATTTAATCTCTTTGTTTTTTATTTTTGTTATCAATTTTATTATAATAAACGTCAATCCTACATCTTCTCTAGTTAATAATTATCACTGGCTGAATATTTGTCTGACGCTTCTGCGATTTATCTCATGCTTCTTTTTCTTAGCGTATGCTTATATGCAAATATGCATTTATGTTAAGTTATTTCTGCTGGAAAAATGTATTGGTGTAATTGATGAATTCGGAAAAAGTATTGTTAATTTGGAGTTTGTTTCTTTTGTAATTATATGACTATACGATATATATATAATATTGATGTATGCATATGTGTATGTATATTAAACACATACTTGTCTTGTTAAATTTCGGAAATATTAATGTATATTTATTGTTTTTATTTATCTTTATTTTGGTCAATGATGGAAATTGGAGTGAAATGGTTTCCATTCCAAACATCCATTTGCACTAAAAAAACAAAAAGTTTAACGCGGTCTTCATTCAATTCCAGTGGAATACGCCTTTCATCATCGCGACTTTTCTGACCGAAAATTCGTTACTTATGTTTTACACACATCGAATGTAATAATATCTTTACAAACAATTATAAATATATACGAGTATTTATATAAGTATCATTTGTCTTTCATTGTGTGCCTTCTTCTCTGTGGCTTGTATAAAAGTTTATTGGTAATTAAAACTTGTTTAGATATTGAATCTCCGTTATCTTAACCCGAAAGAATTCTAAACTTCTCAAAGAATATTCAGTAGCCATTTAGCAGTCGTTAAAATCGTTCACTAAAAATCTTATTTAAACCAAGAAGTTTTTTTCTCTGTTATGAACCATGAAAAGAGAAATTAATTATTAGTAGACACAGTTACAAGTGTTCTCACACGTTGTTCAAAGAATAAATTATCTAAATTGCATCTACATAAGTTAAATTACGTTTTACGCATTGATATCTGTTGAAACTTTTCCAATTCTAAGAAACCTTTCGCAAAATAAACTCTCTTTTAATTTGATTGTTAGTTTATGCATGCACTCGGTTTGTTTTTTACAGAATTTAGGAAAACTTTTTGGATCCAAATGAAGCCTTCCTAAAGCTCCGCCAGAATTCACAGGAATTCTTAAAGTAAAAACATTGAAATCGTTCATGAAGTAAATTAAGAATTCTAAAAAACTATTGAGTTTTGAATTTTTAGAATTAAATGTCTACACTCATATTTTCTCTTTAAAGTAACTTTTCAATTTATCTTTTCTCTGCATTTATAAAAAATTCCTTCCTTTGAGGTTTTTATTTTCAAATGGAATTTTTTTTCCTTGATTTGCTGATTTGAATTTATGTTTTGTTTAGTTTTGGTGAACAAAAATCAAACTTTTTGTATTAATTTTTTTGTAGTTAAACTGTTTTTAGTTTTGTTTCTCGTTCTATTTTTTTCATAAAGCCTTTAAAAAGTTGATTTAATCTTTGAGTTGAGTTCGTTTTCATGCAAAAATGTCTGATGGAGATTTCGGAGTTTGTTTTTAATACGATTCTTTTTGTATGAAGAATTGTTAATGTTGTTCGTTAGAAAGTTATTTAAACGAGCCTTGTATTTGTAAGCTTTTTATCGTACGTATATTTCTTTATTTTGTCATTAATTTTAATTTTTTTATTTGTTTTTAAGTAAAACTTTTTTAGCTAAGTATTATCTTAATTGAATTTATTATTTCTTTTATTATAAATTTTTCTATGCAGCGGTTTTATTATCTTTATTATTATATTCGAATTAAGTTATTTATTTTCCATTGATAGTTTCTGTGTCAAAATCTTGTGAAAAATCGTTTAGTTTTGTGTATAAAAATTTTAAATAGCAGCTTAGTTTTGAAGTTGTTGTAATAAATATATACTATGTATTATAATATGTCTTAAATACGAATATGTGTATGAATGTTTTAATGCATTTTTTTGTGTTTGGATGTGTTTAAAGAGGACATAATTTTTAGGTTTATGTGATTTCTAAAATTAATGTAATCATGATATCACACACAGATGCACAAACACACAAACAACACCATGAATTCAATTTATTTAAATTTGTTCTAATTAATGTACTTTAATTCACATGAAGATATTTTTGATTTCAGTCCGATTGATAGAAAAGCATCAAGTGTTTGTCGTGCATGCTGTGTGTGTGTTTTTCATTATTTAAATTCAATACACAAACTAAATAATAAATTAAAATTATGTGATTACTTACAATTTCTACAACAAAAACACTAGAAATCATTTTTCACTTTTGTTTTCTCTACGATGTTTATAATTTACACTCGATAAACGAACAATTTTTACAATAAAAACAATTTTATAGATACTAAAACTTCCCTAATAAAGCGTTGCTTTTAAAAACTACAATAGATAAAAATACATACACATTGTTCCTTAGTTGATATGAAATTAAATTTCTTAAGCAAATTTAAATTACAATCAGGACAACGAATACTTTTCGCTCTTGACGTAAATATACTACATAAATTTTAGTTGATTGGCAGCATCGCCATCATCGTGGTCATTATTACACGCAAATTTTGCTCAAAAATATCACTATTGATATCCGCAATGAAATTTTTGACTATTATTGTTACTGTTACTGAATCTTTTACAAATATTTATAAATACATCTTCGTCTATTAAACACCGCGCTTTTTTGATTCGAAATACAAAAATGTGGTCATTATAATAATGTATTATTTGCTTGCTGATTTCTTTCACATCGTGTCCAATTCAAACGAATTCTTCCTGCTCCAGCCAAGGATGATTGAGACACTCTCCGGCCGAAGCTCTGATTATAGGATTATATTCCAGCATCGGCAACAGGAAATCGGAAAACTTCTTCGCTTCAATCGGGTCCCAGTCGTATTTCTCGATGAGGACGTTCAACAGACTCCAAGGCTTCAACTTCGTAATGTTACGCAAACTTCCTGTAATGTTCGAATGGATAAGGATTGTGATTGTGTGTAGTTTACTTCCGCCGCAAGCTATTTGACCCTCTCACCATAACTTGTGAAATATTTCAAACTATGTTTTCCTCTAAATATAACCGATGGCGGTATTGTGCCCAACAGTTCAATGATGTGTGCCAAATGATCCTCGTCTCGAGAGTAGTTTTCTCCAGCATGTGGATCGAAAAGATAGTCTCCGGTTGCCAATTCAAAGGCAAGGCAAGCAGTACTCCATATATCGGCACTGAAATTATACGGAGCCCCCAGAAGCACCTCGATCGAACGATATTGACGCGTTTGTATGTCTTCCGTAAAATGGTGATACTGCAAAAGAAGTGTATTAACAATTTAATTGCAGATATGAATAAGTGAATTAGTAATCAAGTGATAATTAATTCAATTATACTCACATCATAACATGCATTCCCCAGATCAGCGATTTTGACGCGAACATTACTATTATTGATTAGAGTTTGAATGGTGTTCGTATAGGACTGAGCCTGCGAAAGATTTGAGTAGTTATTATTAGTATATAAATACAATTTTATCAACGCACAGGAATAAAGGAAGCAAGTTTTGACCCAATACTAAAATATATAAACGCCTGAATATACATTTATTATCTACAGGGAATGTAACAACAATTCATTTAATATTTATCAAACAATTATTACAATTAAAGAGCAGAGCAAACAAAATCATGTTTCTTATAAACGAATACATTAGGGACTTTAAGTAAAAAGTGGTTTAGTGTGGTAAATTATAAAGAACTTTTGAGGTTAATATTATAAAATTATGCCAAAAATCCAGAAAATATCAATTATGGTTTGTTGATAAATAATTAATTATTTATAGTACTGAAATATGTATACTACGTATACAAGAAAGTAAAAAGAAAAGTTTTCGTTTTTATTGCCTAATAATGCATAATTTAATGAATAATGGATGAATACAAAACAAGAAAAGAATGAATTGTTGTTTAATGTCGCTCTAATTTACACTAACTTTGTGTATGGGATAATTTCATGATTTAATTGTAAAAAGCAACAACAAAGTAATCAAAAGCATTCAAGTGCAAAAGTGAAATTACACCGAAAAATATGTTCGTTATTAGTAGTTATTAATATGAGAAATAGTTCTATCAATCTTGGAACAAATGTGCGTAGTTAGTATTGAAGAATTTAGTCAGTTTCTGTTGTGGTTTTCTGTTTAGGTTCGACGGTATGAAAACAACTTTTTACCTTCTCCGTTGACACATGATTGCATTTATTCTTAACAGCTTCGCGTACTTCCGGTGAGTCGTTGTTGTTGTTGTTGTTGTTGCTGTTCTGACATACATCGTTATTTAAACTAGATTCTAAAATCGTTTCGGTGCCGTTTAAAGCGTTGATTTTGGTGCTGGTTGTGGTGGTTGTTGTGACGGTGCTTGTGTCGGTGGTTGCTACATCCTCAACTAACTGTAAATTACAAATTAACGGTACAAACATATTTGCGAGTGCATTCATAGTGACAAGTGTTTGATAGTGCAAAACATTGCAAAATATTAACTTTAAGAAGCCAGAAATAAACGGAAAACATCAGCAAAAACCAGTGATATTAATATTGATGTGAAACCAACGGATTAATTAATTATTGTATGTAATTGTTGTGTGTAAAATCGTCAATATTAAACTACAGCCGACGTTTCTCGCTCTTCCAACGCAGAGCATCAACTTCATTCATCTTATCACAACTGAACGCAACTTTACTTACCTTTGCAGCGAGCTTCTTTTCAGCGCGGAATCGATTGTTGACGTTGGCTGTCGTCCCTGCCAAAGAGAGGCTTCCACCGCTGCTGCCGTCGGTTCCAGCCTCGCTATCATCCAGCAAACTGGAGAACTTCGAAGTGAGCGACGACGTCGTCGTGATGGTGTTCAACGTCGTCGACGTGTAGTTGGTCGGATCGTCGGTGTCTGCGGAGGTCAAGGTGCCAGCGGCCGAACCCAGCAGCGGCGGCGGCAGCGGAGTGGACGCTGAAGAGTTGTTTGCGGTGCTGGCGCTCGTCGTGGTGGTGGTATTTGCACTGGTTGAAGGCGTGTCGCCGTGGGACCACTTGTTGCGACTTTTCGTCTGCTTCTCGATGGAGCTGACTGCAAGAAGGATGGAAAAAAGAAAGAGAAAGTCTAGTCCAATAAAACTATGCATTATTGCCCCACTTACTATAAGAATCCGGAAACTCTACGCCTTTGACACGCAAACTGTTGATTTCATCGTCGATTTGCTGATTCATCGCCGCCGCATTGTCGATTACCAGAAGGATGTTTTCCGGCTTGATGTCCGTGTGGATGATGCTGCACTTGGTGTGAAGGTAGTCGAGACCCTGCAGCACCTGCTTGATGATGTTGCGCACTTGAGCGATGGCCAAGCCGCGGTAGTTGTTCTTGACGATCAGTTTGTAAAGGCTGCAGCCCAACGCCTCGAAGACGAGACACGTGTGCACGCCGTTGACACCGCGCACCGTGAAATGATTTAGCAACCGGACGATACGCTCTCGCTTGCCGTCCAGCGGGTCGGCATCTCGGATGGCCTCCAACAGCCGGATCTCGTCGGCGGCCGTTTCAATGTAGTGCGGAGCACTCTTCACTACTTTCAGGGCCACATATTTTTCTTCTCTGTTCGAGGATAAAATAGACATTTGAAGAAGTGATCATGGAAATGTACTGACAACATACTTCAGATCCCGGCAGAGCCACACCGTTGAGAAGTGGCCCCAGCCCAGCTTCCGGACCACGCGAAAGCGATTGTCGAAGATGTCGCCAATCACAACGGGATGGTAACCGCCGCGGCAGTACTGTGAGGCGTCTTCCTGCTCTTCGTCGGAGCCGTAAAGGCTGCTGTCCGGGGAATCCGGGTAAACTTCGTCAGTGGTGCTCAAAGTACCGCGTGGTTCCGATCTGTGTGCGAATAAAAGATCGAATGAAATGAGTAAAACAATTGTTTATATAAGCGAACGATTCATTATAATATTTCCTCCGATTAAAAGAGAAACTCAAATATTAAATTAATTGCCTTCTGAACCAACACACACACACACATGGGGAATTCTCTCGGGGACGCCTCCTCGTCGTCAAATATTAAACCATTCTGCGGCACATCCTCCAGCAACGAAAGCGGTCCATCGCCTCTATCGTCCGGTGGCTGTGGCTGTGGCTGTGGTTGTGGCTTCAGTGGTGGCAGCGGCTTGTAGTCAACATGATGCCAATTCACCGCCTTCGGACGACGCGTAGTCACCAGAACTGCGCCCGCCGATACGCATTTGCGTTTCTTCGTGAAACGTTTGCGGCGCTGTTTCTCTTCGACCTCCAGCAAAGATTCATCAGAGCATTCGCACGCGCATTTCTCGTTACTTCCACACTTGAAATCACACACAGATTCAGTGTCGTCTTTTCTCGTTGAAGGCGACGTTGATTCGCTTTCGGTTTCTTCTTGCTCTTGCGAGTTTCTTGGAGCTGAACTTCTTCTACTCACGACAATCTGCAGCCAGTGAACGGTGAGTAGAAATAACAACAAGAAGCAAAACTTCCAAGCGAACACGAAGCACTCATCTGCGTTGAGACTGGATGTGGATTGACGAAACGACGCCAGCAATTCTGAACAATAGAGCAGCGCCATTTGCCAGTATTCTTTGCAGAAGAACTGCACCTGTCTCAGCAGCGGCGTCACGCAGCGGACGATTGTCATACATTGCGTTTGCACATGGCCCAAGTAGTGCGCTGCAGTCTCGTTGGCGGCGACACACACGTCCGCACCGACAGCCCGCGTCCGATGCAGCAGTGCGTCG
Source organism: Thecophora atra (assembly GCA_937620795.1). Lineage (NCBI taxonomy): Eukaryota > Metazoa > Arthropoda > Insecta > Diptera > Conopidae > Thecophora > Thecophora atra. The sequence goes on along the minus strand of OW569397.1, from coordinate 70,273,066 downwards.
AGGTCAATTTTGTCACAAGTGCCGCGCAACGATGAAATCGACCCCATTGCATTAACGAAGAGCGGGAGAGAACGGGTGCTGGTTATACGCAGTCTACAGCGAATGCATTTTCAACACATATTTAATACGTAACGACGGCCACAGTAACAATAACAAGTTATCAGCTGGAACTTTTGAATACATTTGCTGGATTTTATTTACACTATAATTATAAAGCCGTTAGCCGATTTAAGCAACTGCTGAATTTTCGTACACATTTATAAATAACGCACAAGTTATATCTGGATATAAATCGACTAGAAAATATTATATAATAAATGAGCAGCAACGTCGGACGATCACACGAAGCACATGAAACATACGAGTTTATGATAAAAGTGAATAAGTTTCTGAACATTATAATTTCAAAGTGTCGCCGTTGTTTGTTTTCTTTTCGCGTTATTAAAAGCGAACCAGAGAGAGAGCAGTAAAAACAGACAAAAGGGAATACGTTATAATCTACACGCAAAGAAATTCATGCTCAAAATAATCGAGAGATGTGAAATAAACATTATGCCTCAGCAAAAACAAGCTCTGATGAACTTCAAAGTCTATAGAAATTATTTTTAGACACATTACGATTCAGAAAATTCAAATATAGAATCATCGTCTCCATTAAAAATTCTGCCCAGTTTGTCTCAGACATTGATTACTTGAATAAACAAACATTGTGAAAAATGTAATCGGCGTCGGTGATTTTTTATGGCCTTAATTCAAAACAAAAGAAATCCAAAGGGTTGCAAGAAATGCTAAAACATTGAGCTAAAGATAACTGAAATTTTTATTTTGTTAAAAAAAAAAGTTCTATGAATTTTGAAAAATATTGTATTTAAATATATTTGAATAAATAAGTTTTTACCGAATCAAACAGCATTTTGAAGCTTCTTTCGAATTAAAGCGAGATTCTTTAAATTTTAATATATCAACAATTCCATTTGATAATTATTTTAATGATATTAATTGCATTGTAAATTGTGAGTGTCGGCATAAGTATCATATCATAAGTGCTGCCAAGGCTATCTTATCTCTCATTAAATGATTTTAAAAAGCCATTCGTCAAGGAAATGCTGTTGCTTTGTTCATGGCATCCGTCGAAAACACAGTTACACGACCTACCGTTAGTTGACAGCACTTAAAATATCATTTAACTGCAAATAATACAACGAATCTACTCAATTGAAATGGCAGACACATGTCCATATGTATGTACATTTAACAGCAATGATTGCGTCGTGCTATGAACGTTTGTATATTTCGATTTAGACCAACAACAACACATTGCATTTGAACCCTTTCTTTTTGTTTTATTGGCAGTGATTCAACGGACATCAGAACATTTCAAACTCGTTCTGTAAATACATACGTACATATGTACATATGTATGTAATAATATTAAAATAAAGTGAAGCTTAGTGACCCACTGATGTCACAACTTTTTGTCTTGGAGAAGGAATTTTTCAATCGAAAAGTAAGTTAATTTTTTTGGTGTTGTCAAAAGTTGATTTTAAAAGAAAAAACAACAACGCACTTAGTTTTTACTTACAGACTGACGAATGGACCTCGTAGAGCTGGCATGTCACGACGACGATTCAACGGTGGCGACAGCGACAACGATAGGAAATCCTGCTGCGCTCGCTCTTCGTCGATGCTGTTGGATGTTCCGAAAATCCTCGTTGTTGGCAGATGATAGCCGATCTGCTGGAGGAAGTCGTCGCGGTACGAAAGCTTCGACGACGACTGCGACGATGTGAGTGAATGGAGTGGTGCATGTTTAGCGACGCCCGGGGTCGGATGCGTCCGCTCCAGCAGCGGATGATGATTGTAAAGATGATGATGAATCGTTGGATGGTGATGCTGCAGAGGGTGATGCTGCGACTGCGGATGCGGATGATAGAACTGTGGATAAACGACTGGTGGCGGCTGAAGCTGGTGTTGATGATGCTGCTGCTGATGATGGTGCTGGTGATGCTGGTGCAAAAAGTGCGTCGCCGATGGCGCATGAGTCACGTGTGACGAGGAGCTCTGACTGCTGATAGGAGTGATTATTTTATCATCGAAGCTGCGTCGGAAGCCGAAGCCTTTGATCCCGCCGTACATATTTCGGTGCAGCGGTGAAGCCGTGCCCAGGTCGATGGAAGCCGCTGGCCCGAGCAGCTTCATCGAGCTCAAATAGTTCGTGGCTGGTGATGTTGACTGAGAGACGCTGGCAGTGGTACCTAAGACGTGGCCATATGTGCCGAGACAAGCTGCGATGGATGAAGTCTGCAGTGATTTGCTGCCTCCGCCGGTGGAGCTGAAGATCGTCAAGGCCGGCGTTGGTGATGTGCGTTCAAACAAGTAGCTGCTGCTGCTGGCCGAGGCGGGTGTTGGGCTGGGCGAAGCAGCGCCTGCATACGATGGGATGCCGTTGCAAATAGCGCTGGCAGAGAGCGCCACGTTGCTGACGATGGGACTGCAGCGACCGGCGCTGCCGCTACCGCTGCCGGGCGTGCAGCAGTTGCTGCTGCTGTTGTTCGTCGTGTTGATGTTGTGCGCAACAGCTGCAGTTGCCGTGCCAGTCGGCGAGGTGTACGAAACATGGGTCGGTGGTGGCGACAGCTGCGACGACAGCGACGACGGCGCTGATGATATGAGTGACGAAATGCCGCTGTCACTGCTCCCCAGCTGCGGTCCGCCGCCAACGCCAATGCCAGCAACATCGACGCTTGCATAACTGACAGTCGAGCCGACCAAGATATTGCCAGCCGATGAATGCGAGGGTGAAAGCAGCTGTTTCGGCGCTGTTTTCGTCGCTATGTCGTTGCCGATAATCGCACTGGAGCCGAGAGCGTTGAACGGCTGGTGCTTGAAGATGAGCAGTGCGGTCTCTTGCAGCAGCGGCGGCACCTGGTGCTGATGCGGCACGCCGCCGACGCCGACACCGCCGCTCGTCAGTGTCGTTGCGCCGACAATGGTGCTCGTGGGTAAAACAGGTGCCAGTTTTATTGTGCTTCTTGTGCTTGATGTTCCGGTCTGATTTCTGATTGTTTGTGCTGTTGGAGAGGCAAGAACTGCCTTCTATATGTATGTCGGCAGCGTTCCAGCTGCGGCAAGAAATTCTGTTGCTCAGCCAACTAGTTCCTCCTCTCCTCTGCCCTCGTTTGCAGCTAGCAAAAGTTCATCGTAACTTTACAATTTTATTTCATGTTTCCTTTTGTCGTCGCTTCGTTTTATAATCCGCGAGTGAATATATTAAAGCTTACTCATTGCAGCTTTTCACTGTTCCATCCCAACGCTTTGCATTTTATTGTAAAATTTGCGAATCCAAGAAGAATTCTGCGAATAGCAGAGAATTTCATGGAAGAAAAATCTTTGAAACTCCATTTTTCTTCGCTCGAAAACACTTTTCCGATTTGTTTTTATTTTTTCTGGATCTGAAATCGTTTCGTTTCTCAATCGAATATCATTATTTTCGTTTATTTCTGCTTATTATTGTAATTTAAATGAATGCTTTTCACTTTTTCTCGAGATTGTGTATAGATTGGTAGAAAAACTTTATGTTACTTTTGTTAATGTCGTCGTTGTAGTCAACTTCGTTATATTTGCAGAGTCAGTCAGAGGGCAACGGCAGTCCATCCATCGGCTGGTTGCTCACAAAAAACATCAAATACTACAACAAAAACAGCGCGGTGCAAGTGCGCATGATCAATAAAAGGCAAACAGACAGAAAGCAGCGAACATTTCTTTAACACTTCAGCAGATACAGATAAGTAACACATGAGTGTCTATGATTTGTCATAATAAACAAGGAAATGGGGCCCACTGTGCGGATGAGCTGCCAGAAATGAGTAGAACGACAAAAGAAGAAAGTGCGAAAGAGAGGACGACGATGAGACGTTTACTGAAAAAGAGTTGCATGCATCTTCGATGAGTTCTAGATTTCTAAACAGAACAATTAGCAATTAATTACAGCTTCATAATCCAAGTTATTTGGAACTGAGAATGCGGAAACTTAAAAAACTCCGTTAAGAATTGATACATAACTGCGATTACAATTCTACATTTCGTTCAGTTTTGAAATAAAGGATATCATTGAAGATGAACCACTGACAGACGTGAAAAATTGACTGCGATTAATTAGAGTATGGATAATCGCTGAACAACTGTAATTACATCTATAATATATGTATAAGTTTCTTGTTAATGCATTTATAAAACACTATCGAAGTCAGTGATCAATGATCAACAAAAAATGTTTATTATTTTTATTACATTTTATTCTATATTATTGGATTTTTTATTTATAAAGTTTATATAAATTTCTTTTAATTTAAAAATGAAACACTCCCTTATAATCAGTAATCACCTTTTTTATCATTTCATGCTGTTAAACAACTAATTTTATTATTATCAACATAACAAGCTTTTATTTATTAATTCAAAATGTGAAATAGATTTCTATCATTATCAACATAACAAAAGATTGCATAAAAATCGACTCTTTTAAAGCCTATATTTGTAGCTTTTTCGCTCTGTGATTTTTTTTTTTGCGCTTCTAATTGACATCATTCTTTTTGGAATAAAAGAATGAACTCATTACGAAGATTCTATTGTTTTGTTTTTATCGGTGGTTGGATTTTTAAGTACAAGGGTTGATGACCAAATAATCACATCCAGTGACGTGCATTGACAGTTCTTTGTTGCTGTTGCTGGTTTTTATACACACACGTACTTATAACGCTTAAGTATTTTAAATGTGCTGCTTTCTTGAGTTCAAAAGTGATTTATTTGCCTTTGTATGCAGATAACTTGTTAAGAGTAAATTAAAAATTTATACAATAGCCCACGTTTTAGTATGTGAAATATATAATAATTTTATTTGCATCTATTAAATATATTTAGTATAAATTTCTGGAAAACATTTTTACAATATTTTATATTCTTTACCCAAGACAAGAATTCAAACGGATCTAAAGTTCTTACATTTCATGACATTTTCGAAATGTCATATCACCATTTAGCCAATGCCAGAACCACATCGAATATCTGAAAACTATCTTTTTTCAGTTGAGATAAAAAGGTTTAATTCACAAATATTAAATTTCATTATAACTTTTGGTTATGCCAGTAATTTGACTCATTCTTTAAAACTTCGATTTTTAAATTAAGATTAAATTTGTTACTATTGGTTATTACAAGAAATATATATTTATCTTATTAGAAACTAATGACCTCAAAGGCTCAGGAGGAGGATTCAAAACAGGCAATTTTACTTGTCCATTTGCACAACACATTCCAGGAGTTTCCGATGGAAATTTCAATGCATTGCACTGTTCGCAGACATTAGTCATAGTTCCGATTGAAAGGCATGGAAGAGAACAATAGTCAACTTCACTATCATAATTGAAAGCAGCACGCATTACTCGCTGATTAATATTGTCATTGGCACGACTTCTAACAGCGCGATTGCGACTCATTCTCGCTCGATCCGAAGAATTACTCGCGAATCGTTCTTCGATTGTTTGAGCAGAACGCGATCTCGATTGACGCTCTCTTTGCTGTTCAAGTCTCACTTCACGTTCCGCTTCAGATTCACCTGCTCTAACAGATGCAACTCGTCTTGTATTATGAGTACGACGACCAATATTGGCGCCACGTCTCGGTCGCGGCATAATTATAACTAAAAAAAAAACAAATAATGTTTATAAGTGTTTATAGTGTTTATAATAAAACACATTTCGTCTTTTTCTTGATTCGCTTCGGTTTGCTGCTCATCACTTTTAAACGCTTCCATATTTTCTGTCATACGTAACACTGTTTTGGACTTGACACACCCGAAACAGAGTAATTAATCGGCATTAAGCCTTTTATAATTTTTAATTGTTTTTCAAAATTTAAAATAAAATTCTATGTGTGTCAAAATAATTTGTCAAAACAAAGCAATAATGGAAGACATTTACAATTTACTTACTTCCATTGTCAAATTGAAATTCAAAATTAAAACGTCAAATTTATTTTTCAATTTACTTTGATTCCTCTGTTTTCCGTTATGCAAAAATAATAATTTTTTTTAAATGAAATTTTTTTAAATTATTATTTCACACAAACCTTCTACAGGCAAATAATGAAAACATACCAAAAAATCAAGCAAATCGGACTTCACGTTCGCATGTTATGAACGTACAAACGAACAATTCATTTTTATATATATAGATAAATATAAAGTGGAAAAACATTAAAGCATTTTCCTTAAGGTATTAATCCAATTGGATATCATTCCAGTGACTTATTTGAAGACATTTTCACTAAATCCGAACGCGTCACAAACTAAATATTCTCATGTCACATTGACGTCTTCGAAAAATAGCATAATTTTCACTGCTTTTCTGCAGAAAAATGTTAATTTTTTCAAAGAAAAGAGTAAAATGAAAAGAATATAGAAGAGTTAGACCTTTAGCTTAACATTTGCTAAAGAGTTGTGATTATATATGTATTTATTAATTGTAAAGAAGTGCGTGGTGTGTGCTTATTATCAGCAAACTTGAACCGCTTGCTAAATTTTCATAGGCGGGGCCGCAGTGTGCAATCGGGTATTTTTGTCTGCTGCTGTAGCATCTTGAGTGACTTGGGTTCTAATGATGGCACGTCCTATTTATCCCAATCAGCAGAAAATTGCTGAGAAGCTAATTATATTAAACGATCGTGGCATCGGCATTTTGACTCGTATATACAACATCAAAAAAGCCTGTGGTGACACAAAATCTAAACCAGGCTTCTTGTCCGAGAAGTCACTCGAATCTACCATCAAGTTCATTGTCAAACGGTTTCCCAACATTGATGTTAAAGGTCTTAATGCCATTACCAATATTAAAGCTGAGATCATCAAATCCTTGTCTCTCTACTATCACACCTTCGTCGATCTACTGGATTTCAAGGACAATGTCTGTGAACTGCTGACAACGATGGATGCTTGCCAAATACATCTTGATATTACGTTAAATTTCGAGCTCACCAAAAATTATTTGGATCTCGTCGTCACGTATGTTTCACTCATGATTGTACTGTCGCGCGTTGAGGATCGCAAGGCTGTCCTGGGTCTCTATAATGGCGCATACGATTTGCAGCACACTCAAACCGATCAGTGCTTCCCACGTCTTGGTCAAATGATTCTAGATTACGAAGTGCCTCTAAAGAAACTGTCGGAAGAATTCATACCACATCAGCGCCTGTTAACAAATGCTTTGCGTTCGCTAATTCAAATCTACCCGTTGCGAAATCTACCCGCTGACAAGTGGCGCGAAATGCAGAAACTGAGCCTCGTTGGCAATCCAGCAATTCTGCTGAAAGCTGTACGCACCGACACCATGTCTTGCGAATACATTTCTTTGGAGTGCATGGATCGCTGGATTATTTTCGGCTTGCTGCTCAACCACCAGATGCTTTCGCAGTATCCGGAAGTGAATAAAATCTGGCTGTCGGCTCTGGAGTCCAGCTGGGTAGTCGCATTGTTCCGTGATGAAGTGCTGCAAATACATCAGTATATTCAGAACACTTTCGACAGCATCAAGGGCTACAGTAAGCGAATTGCAGAAGTCAAAGAAGCGTATACGAACGCAGTGCAGCGGGCAGCTCTGATGCATCGCGAACGGCGCAAATTTCTGCGTACAGCGTTGAAGGAATTGGCTTTAATAATGACCGATCAACCGGGCCTACTTGGACCAAAGGCGATTTTTATATTTATTGGCTTGTGCCTGGCGCGCGATGAAATACTGTGGCTGCTGCGGCATAACGACAATCCGCCGTTAATAAAAAATAAAGGTACATTTGATTATCATAATTTAAATCGAAATTAGAAAAGGTTAAACACGTTCCAAATATTTGATTTCTATCAGGCAAAAGTAACGAAGATCTCGTCGATCGTCAGCTGCCTGAGTTGTTGTTCCATATGGAAGAGCTGCGGGCTCTGGTACGCAAGTACAGTCAGGTCATGCAGCGCTACTACGTGCAATATTTATCCGGGTTCGATTCTACTGATCTGAATATACGGATGCAGAGTCTGCAGATTTGTCCCGAGGACGAGAGCGTCATCCTTTCATCTCTCTACAACACCGCGTCAAATCTGAGCGTGAAGCAGGTCGAGGAAAACGAGCTGTTCGACTTCCGTGCTTTTCGTCTGGATTGGTTTCGTCTGCAGACTTACATGAGCGTCAGCAAAGCAGCAATGCGTATTACGGAGCACGTGGACTTGGCCCGTTTAATCGACTCCATGGTCTTTCACACACGCGTTGTCGACAACCTGGATGAAATACTGGTCGAAACCTCCGACCTGAGCATATTTTGCTTCTATAGCAAAATGTTTGATGATCAGTTCCACATGTGCCTGGAGTTTCCGGCCCAAAATCGCTTTATAATTGCTTTCCCTTTGATATGCAGTCACTTCCAAAATTGTACACACGAGATGTGCCCTGAAGAGCGACATCACATCCGCGAGCGTTCGCTGAGTGTCGTGAACATATTCCTGGAAGAGATGGCCAAGGAAGCGAAGAACATAATCACCACAATTTGTGATGAGCAGTGCACCATGGCGGATGCTTTGCTGCCGAAGCATTGCGCCAAAATTGTGTCCGTGCAGTACGCGCGCAAGAAGAAAGACAAGTCCAAGAAGCAGTTCGATGACATACGCAAGCCGGGCGACGAATCGTATCGAAAAACGCGCGAGGACCTCACCACCATGGATAAGCTGCATATGGCTTTGACAGAGCTCTGCTTCGCCATCAACTACTGCCCGACCGTTAACGTGTGGGAGTTTGCTTTCGCTCCGCGTGAGTACCTCTGCCAGAACTTGGAGCACCGATTCTCGCGCGATCTCTTCGGAATGGTAATGTTCAGCCAGGACACAATGGAGATCGCCAAGCCGTCTGAGCTCTTGGCCTCGGTGCGCGCCTACATGAATGTGCTGCAGACGGTGGAGAATTACGTACACATCGACATCACACGCGTGTTCAACAACTGCTTGCTGCAGCAGACACAAGCGATGGACTCGCATGGCGAGAAAACCATTGCTGCACTCTACAACACATGGTGAGCTCACGAAGCCGCTTCCGCAGCATTAGCAATATTAAGTTCTTTGGATAAAGTCTACATTTTCATTTTTAGGTACAGCGAAGTTTTGCTGCGTCGTGTTTCTGCTGGAAACATTGTCTTCTCCATGAACCAGAAAGCCTTCGTTCCCATTTCTCCCGAGGGCTGGGTCCCTTTTAATCCGCAGGAATTTTCCGATTTGAATGAGCTACGTGCTTTGGCCGAACTTGTTGGCCCATATGGAATTAAAACTCTCAATGAAACCCTCATGTGGCACATCGCAAACCAGGTCCAAGAGCTGAAATCGCTGGTAGCCACCAACAAAGAGGTGCTTATTACTTTGCGTACTAGCTTCGACAAACCCGAAGTCATGAAGGAGCAATTCAAACGCTTGCAAGATGTTGATAGAGTGCTGCAGCGAATGACAATAATCGGAGTCATTTTGTGTTTTCGCAATTTGGTTCATGAAGCTTTGGTTGATGTGTTAGAAAAGCGGATACCATTTTTAATAAGCTCCGTAAAAGATTTCCAGGAACATTTGCCCGGTGGCGATCAAATACGCGTGGCTTCTGAAATGGCTTCGGCTGCGGGTCTGATGTGCAAAGTGGATCCCACTTTAGCGACGACATTGAAATCGAAAAAGCCTGAATTCGATGAAGGAGAACACTTGACTGCTTGCTTGTTGATGGTGTTTGTGGCGGTGTCCATTCCAAAGTTGGCTCGAAATGAAAATTCCTTCTATCGCGCCTCCATTGATGGCCACTCCAATAATACGCATTGCATGGCAGCAGCTATCAATAATATTTTTGGTGCCCTGTTCACGATTTGTGGACAGAACGATATAGAAGATCGCATGAAGGAATTTCTAGCCTTGGCCAGCTCCTCGCTCCTGCGACTGGGCCAAGAGTCGGACAAAGAAGCTACGCGAAATCGCGAGTCGATTTATTTACTTTTGGATGAAATTGTAAAGCAGTCGCCGTTTCTTACAATGGATCTGCTTGAGTCTTGCTTCCCGTACGTTTTGATACGGAATGCATACCATGCGGTATATAAGCAAGAGCCGATGATTTAGGTAAATTTTAAACCATTTAAACAGCATTAAATTAAGTATTCATAAAGTTAATAAATTCTAAACGAAGTAGCAAATAATAATCGATTCATTATGAACATAAATTGATTAAATTCAATTTAAGCATCAATAGATTTTTTAAAAGTTTGCATTACCTTTTTATATGTATTAATAATCGTAATGTATTTGTATTCTAATCATTAAATAATATACAACAAAAAATATACATATATTGTACAATAATAATAAATGTAAAGGATAAAAAATAAATATAACTACGAAAAAAACTCTTAAAAAATACAAAACTTTCGTAATAAATTAGATTCCTCTAGCTAAAAAATTGTTCTAATCAATTGGTACATAATTATGGTTTTTTTTTGGTTGGCCTCGATTCTTTTTATGATCCGATGTCGCTTTACGTTTTGTTGAAGTAAGATTGATAAACTATGCCTAGTGATGAGGTGGCGAAGAGTGTGAAATAGCTCCACCAAGTAGCAAAACCCAAAAAGCCTCTGTAGACGTCAGTCGAGAAAACCTGACAAAAAAAATCATATTACAAAGTTAAACGATTTATTTACTTAAACTACTCACATTCTTTAAGCTGCTTAAGGAAGCTTGTAACGACTGCGCGGACTCCATTATATTAAATTCAGAGTCATTGTGCTCCAAAGTTACCAAAGTGTCGGGCACATCATAGCCGCCGCCACTGCCTTCGAAGAAGTCCGACTGTTGTTGATTAAAAGCAACCGGTTCAATATCCATAGCACATTTTTCTTCCAAGACCTCATCTAGAAAAATTCCCGACCAGCTGAAACCGCCCAAACTTTTGTACATTAAAGTGAGAAACAAGCAGAGTATCAGGGGCGCAGCAAATTGCAGCGTCACAACACAGAGATAATAGAATATAGATGATATCTAAAATAAATGGTAAGAAAAATAAGCACATCTAGAAACACATATTGAAGGGAAACGCTCAAGCGTGTAACGGAGTGCCAGAAGAAAGGCGAGTCCACTTAAAAGAAGCATTCTGTTTTGTGACAGCGAAGATTTAAACACTGAACTAATACGATGTATGAAAGCCAAAGTAATGGGCGGATGGAGGAGCAACTTAACCCTTCTGCAAGCCAGTGTTTTTCAAGCTAAGCCGACGCTGCGCTCAGCATTTTTAGAAATTAGTCTCCTTATCCTGGAATTATGAGAACTCATTGATTTGTATTAGTTCGACATGTAAACATACAAAACGTAGATCGAGTTAAGTGGATGCCACATTAAAGACATGTTTAATAATGAAGCACATGTGATTACAAAAGGTTGACAGAAGGGTTGAAGCGGCACATGCTTTATTAAGGGCATTATTATTTGGATAGAACAGGCGATGCAACAATGGAGAGAACACACTTAAAGAATTTCTTGTCTTTGTAAATATTATATAGTATATTACCTTCTTCTGATACTCAATATTTGTTATCCGGCCAGCTTCCTTACGAAGCTCAATAATTCTGTCATGAGCTAAATTTAAGTACGACTGCAAATAAATGGGCAACAATGTAAAACGCAACAAAACCACCAACACAACAAGCAGCAAACGTGACGTCTCGAATACATGAGCTTTTAAGCTGAAATAATAAAGCAATATTAGAATATCTGAAATTCTGTAATTCTATTATTAGCAGCATTTACAGTGGCTTGTCCATTCCGTCGAAAATGCGAACTGTCAAGTAATCTCTGCTGACGGGCCGTATCCACAGAACAACCAAAATGAATGGTAAAATAAAGCTAATATTTAATAATATCTGCATGGTTCGACTGCCCTTGCAATATTGCAACGAATCCCAGTGCATTTTAGCCATGCGGAGTCCAGGAAATGTAAATAAAGCACCCATTACACCACAAGCCAGAGCTATGAAAAATTTGACTACAATTTTTGATGCTGGACCACTAGAAAGAAAGGTATATCTCTTTTATTGCTAAAAATGTTTTAAATAATAAATAAGAAAGTAACCCACGATGAAGGCAGTCCTTGGTCGGTAAGAAACTTGGAAGCGCTCGCATTAAAACTTTTGTAGGCTTCTTCCAAGCCCGTCTCCAATATTCGTTCGTCTATTATGAGCACAATCATGGCGATCAGTAGGTACAAAAGACAAGCCACGATTACCATGGAACGCTCGCCAATGGATTCTTCACTTTGGAAATATAGCACGGTGAGAGAGGAAAGCAGTTTACTAAAAATATAAGAGTATACATTACACCATTTTGCCACGCTGATAAGCTCGGTGAACTCACACTGCAAAGAACACGACCAGCAGGCACCACACCATACTCAAGTTGATCTCATTTCTGAGCGGGAAGTAAAAGTGGTACACCTTAAGAAGTAACAACACTTTCTATTTACATATCGAGTTTAATAAAAAATTAATTATATTTTTGGATTTACCTCTGAGAATATATAAACGAGACTAGCATAAATACTGAAATCCACTAACCACGCATATTCAGTGAAGTAACGCAATTGTATAACATCTCGTTCTCTTACTGAAGCCGTCTCCAGCTGTAACTCAATGTTCCGTGGTATGTGGAATTGTCCTGGATTCTTCTCGGCAACATATTTGTGGTTTTTCGCACCTCCACCGCTGCCGTTACTACTCTTATTTAGCCTCTCTTTTGGTACACCAGCTTTTATACGCAACTCATCGTCAGTAGGATGCAGGTAACGGTAGAGGCCCGTAGAGCAAAGTATCCACTTTGCAAAGGAAAAATGAGGATTCAGTTTTTGTATAACGCTGACCATCACTAGCGTCACAACAAGTTGAGCACCAAGCACTGCCTGCATTACAAAACAAAACAATAATACAAACAAAACATATGTATAAACAACAAAAATGTCACATTTTTGCCAAGTCTTCAAAGCATGGCCAACAGTAACGATGCGTCGTAGCCCAACCACTCAGCTAGGTATCTATTTTTGGATAGATTATTAAAATTACACAATAACTCGGCCTTGCACAAGTAGCGCGCCTGTTGCTAGCTACATACATCTATCACATTAGCTAGAGGGCTCCGGATATCCAGTATTTAAAAAGAACTTAACAGCTTTGGACTCAGTTTAGCTTTCAACTCACCATTTTCCACTATTCGAGTTAGTTATTTTAAATTAATTTGGCTAGTTTTGTAGGCTGGTTTTATTCATAATTAACTAATTAAACAAGAAAATTTAGACATGCTTTACAAAAGCTGCAAAAAAGCTAGACCAGTTGCAAAACTTGTTTGTACAACACAGATAAAATTAGTACATTTTAATTGTATGGAAATTTTTACACAATTTTTAATAATTTATCTGCACAATTTTTTTTGGAATACTTCATCTAAACCCGACCAATTATAATAACATTTCGTATTTCACGCAAAAGCACGAGCGTGAAATTAGCAACGATAATTAGCAACGATTTTTAGGGTGGTTTTTTGTGGATGCTGCTTTCAAAGCAAAAATATTTTTTATTTTCAAAAAATCACTAAAATTAAACTAATAAGCGCATTCTATAAAAAGTTATACCATTTTAAAGGCAAAATTATGCTCTATCAGCTCCGATCGATACAAAGTTTCTAGGAGCACAATTATTTAAAATACATAGCAAACAAGAAAATGACTTTGTGGAATGTAAAAGAAAATAGGCGTTGCTAGGTATTTAAACATTTTCTGCAGTATTGGCATCTACTAGACTTTAAAGGGCGTATTTTTCTGAATTTTTTGCACTTTATATCAATTCGGTAGCGACCGCCGTTCCCGAGATATACTACAAAGTGTCCTTACAGGATCAGACGCCTTTGTGAAGAGTTCAAGGCCACAATGACTACAAAACTTTTTGCAGTTTTCCAGTAAACATGTGTCGCATAGAGGATAAATACGAAAAAACCGCATAACTTTGTGATTTCATGGATATTTTGAGCCGAAAATACTTACTTCAATTTACACTGTGTTTAAAAGCCGTTGCTAGCTACTTAAACATTTTCTGCAGCATTGCCGCCCATATCATTTTAAAGACAATATATTTCTATAAATTTAAGTGAAAAAATTATGGCTCTAGCCACCATGGATCAGGAGATATTCCAAATTTTGTGTTAGGAGAGCCCCAAATATATCAGACAAAGCTCCGTCCAATTTCAAAGCAATTTTGACAAATGACAACTCGACAGTCGGGAGACGGTAATTTTTCCAAACATTTTGGTACCTAAAAGAAGTCTGTAGCTTTAAAATTGGCTGAGAAAAGTAAAATTATAATTTTTATAATCCTTTGTTTACGTTTTGCTATGACACGTGCTATTCTTGGAAAAAGTGGAACGTAAAACAAAGCCAACAATGATATTGGGTTGTACATAAACTCCTCTTCTAAAGACCTTGGAATGAATTAGATGAAAAAACAATTCTTGGTATAGATAGTTTACAATGTTAGAAATTTATTAATGCAGTCATTATAAAAATCGCTTAAACATACCTAATGAAGTCTACTGCAAAATAACAAGATACAATATTTGCATGTATTCAGGCCTGGTACTAACTTAAAGTACTGTTGCTAGCTATAAAAAGATTACATTCACTTTTGCCACACATCCTATCCTGAAGAGAAGATTTTTGTGCAATTTATAGTAGAATTTCAAGACCGTGGCACACTCCAATCAGAAGTTATAGCGATTCCCATTCGGAAGTGGCTAAAATGGTCAAGTACCGTTGCTAGCTATCTAAACATTTTCTGCAGTTTTCCCACATATCCTATCTTAAAGAGAAGATTTTTGTGCAATTTATAGTAGAATTTCAAGACCGTGGCACACTCCAATCAGAAGTTATAGCGATTCCCATTCGGAAGTGGCCAAAATGGTCAAGTACCGTTGCTAGCTATCTAAACATTTTCTGCAGTTTTCCCACATATCCTATCTTAAAGAGAATATTTTTGTGCAATTTTGAGTAAAATTTCAAGACCGTGGAACACTCCAATCAGGAGTTATAGCGATTCCCATTCGGAAGTGGCCAAAATGGTCAAGTACCGTTGCTAGCTATCTAAACATTTTCTGCAGTTTTCCCACATATCCTATCTTAAAGAGAATATTTTTGTGCAATTTTGAGTAAAATTTCAAGACCGTGCCATACTCCAATCAGGAGTTATAGCGATTCCCATTCGGAAGTGGCCAAAATGGTCAAGTACCGTTGCTGGCTATCTAAACATTTTCTGCACTATACTCATGTATGCCATTTCGAAGAGGGTATTTTTCTCAAGCTGCTAGTGAAAAAATTATTGTCTTATCATATACGGTTCCAGAGATACCACAGAGATTCGCCTCTGAAGTGGTCACCACTTTTCAACTACCGTTGCTGGCTATCAAATCATCTTTTTTGAAAAGAGCACACTTGCTATCTCAAAGAGTGCAGTTTTCCGCAAATTTTGGTGTAAAAATTTTTACTGTAATGTGCTTGGATCCGGAGATATTCTGGAAAATCCACATGAATCCAAATCAGCGAACACATATATATGTTTGTTAATACTTAAAGTACCGTTGCTGGCTATCAAAACATTTTCTGCAGTTTTGCCACATATCCTATCTTAAAGAAAATATTTTTGTGCAATTTTGAGTAAAATTTCAAGACCGTGGAACACTCCAATCAGGAGTTATAGCGATTCCCATTCGGAAGTGGCCAAAATGGTCAAGTAGCGTTGCTGGCTATCTAAACATTTTCTGCAGATTTGCCACATATCCTATCTTAAAGAGAATATTTTTGTGCAATTTTGAGTAAAATTTCAAGACCGTGCCATACTCCAATCAGGAGTTATAGCGATTCCCATTCGGAAGTGTCCAAAATGGTTAAGTACCGTTGCTGGCTATCTAAACATTTTCTGCACTATACTCATGTATGCCATTTCGAAGAGGGTATTTTTCTCAAGCTGCTAGTGAAAAAATTATTGTCTTATCATATACGGTTCCAGAGATACCACAGAGATTCGCCTCTGAAGTGGTCACCACTTTTCAACTACCCTTGCTGGCTATCAAATCATCTCTTTTGAAAAGAGCACACTTGCTATCTCAAAGAGTGCAGTTTTCTGCAAATTTTGGTGTAAAAATTTTTACTGTAATGTGCTTGGATCCGGAGATATTCTGGAAATTCTACATGTATCCAAATCCACAAAATCTTTGCTAAGTATTTGGAATTATTTTTTTGAAAAGACTTGCTTTTAGTTACTCTATTGGAGAATATAAGAATATCTACATACACACATGCATATGCATGTGTTACAGCGTATTAAATATACACATATGCATATACTTTTACAAAAAGTCAAGTTGTTGATGAGTCAATTCAATGTACCCAGCGGAAAATTTATTGTGTTGGACAAGATGCAGGAAACCAACGATCCCTTACTGCTTCGTAGCATTGTATTCTCTCCCTGTACAATATTATTAAAATTAATAACAGCGAAACAAGAAGTTCACAAGAATACTTTTTAGAGGAATTATTCAAGTTTATGAAAATTATTAATGACATCATTGATAACATATGTATATTTTTTGATGGGTTTTTCTTTTAATGCAGATGTGCATTTTGAAGGGGTTTTTTCCCGCTGGGTATCTTAAAGCAACCAATTCAGATTACAATTATGGAAAAAACCACCATTTTTTTGGCGGCAAATGGCAACAACAAGCAGAAGCTAAGCCCCTAGCAACAACAAATAAGCAAGTATACATTTCGTCGAAAGAAATCAACTATCTGAGGGTTGCCATCTTTTACTGGGAGAAAAAATATTAATAAATTTATAAGTACATTTCATAAGAAAAAAATTTTGCACTTCGTTGTTTTTTTAGATTACATCGACGTTTATGTGCACATACATATGTAGAAGGCAGTAAACATTTTATATAACTCAGATTTTTAGTAGTTTAAAAAGTGTTGCCGCGACCACTAAAAACAAATTATTTATTTCTTTCAAAATAAATCTATATGTAAACTACATATATCTTTTCTTTTATTATTTTAACATATTTTCTAGAGTCAAAAGAGAAAACAATAATTCGATCGATTCTTTTAATTAGATAAAAAAATAAGTTATATTACATTATGAAGAAAAATAATTGTTGTTTTTAAACCTGATCGGCAGTCTTTAAGTTCAGATTTTTAATTAAAATCAATAAACACGCATGTTCTACTAGATTTAAAACAGAAATGCTTGAAAGTTATTTTCTATATGTATCTTCCCTGTGGTAACACTGATCGTGTTTTCTTCTCTTTGGAGTTTTCTCCTTATATTATCACGTATGTATCACATATTTTGCACAGAATTGAGATGTACATATGTTTATGTAGGAAGAAAAGAGAAATAGTAATATATGTATGCCTGTAAGAACAAAAGCTTGCCGTTAGAAGAGCTAGCGACAAAGCAAGAACTAATAAAAAGAATTGCGTAGGTCAGGAACATTTTTTTAATTGAATAAGACTTTCCTAAATTGTTTTGGTTGCCGACTTTATGTATATACATAAATCAACGCATCTGATATTTATTTAAATATGGTTACTATATTAATAAATATAGTAACTACCTAATATGTATGTATCTAGTAACTATATTATTATATACATATGTATGTATGTATACATATGTATAATCAATCAATATCAAACTAAC
Source organism: Thecophora atra (assembly GCA_937620795.1). NCBI lineage: Eukaryota > Metazoa > Arthropoda > Insecta > Diptera > Conopidae > Thecophora > Thecophora atra. The sequence goes on along the minus strand of OW569397.1, from coordinate 70,255,234 downwards.
TTAAAGTTTCGATCAACTTGTGCAATGCATTAAATTAGTTGTTTGATGTAAATACATACATATGTATGTATGTATGTACATATGTATACATACATACATATGTATATAATAATATAGTTACTAGATACATACATATTAGGTAGTTACTATATTTATTAATATAGTAACCATATTTAAATAAATATCAGATGCGTTGATTTATGTATATACATAAAGTCGGCAACCAAAACAATTTAGGAAAGTCTTATTCAATTAAAAAAATGTTCCTGACCTACGCAATTCTTTTTATTAGTTCTTGCTTTGTCGCTAGCTCTTCTAACGGCAAGCTTTTGTTCTTACAGGCATACATATATTACTATTTCTCTTTTCTTCCTACATAAACATATGTACATCTCAATTCTGTGCAAAATATGTGATACATACGTGATAATATAAGGAGAAAACTCCAAAGAGAAGAAAACACGATCAGTGTTACCACAGGGAAGATACATATAGAAAATAACTTTCAAGCATTTCTGTTTTAAATCTAGTAGAACATGCGTGTTTATTGATTTTAATTAAAAATCTGAACTTAAAGACTGCCGATCAGGTTTAAAAACAACAATTATTTTTCTTCATAATGTAATATAACTTATTTTTTTATCTAATTAAAAGAATCGATCGAATTATTGTTTTCTCTTTTGACTCTAGAAAATATGTTAAAATAATAAAAGAAAAGATATATATAGTTTACATATAGATTTATTTTGAAAGAAATAAATAATTTGTTTTTAGTGGTCGCGGCAACACTTTTTAAACTACTAAAAATCTGAGTTATATAAAATGTTTACTGCCTTCTACATATGTATGTGCACATAAACGTCGATGTAATCTAAAAAAACAACGAAGTGCAAAATTTTTTTCTTATGAAATGTACTTATAAATTTATTAATATTTTTTCTCCCAGTAAAAGATGGCAACCCTCAGATAGTTGATTTCTTTCGACGAAATGTATACTTGCTTATTTGTTGTTGCTAGGGGCTTAGCTTCTGCTTGTTGTTGCCATTTGCCGCCAAAAAAATGGTGGTTTTTTCCATAATTGTAATCTGAATTGGTTGCTTTAAGATACCCAGCGGGAAAAAACCCCTTCAAAATGCACATCTGCATTAAAAGAAAAACCCATCAAAAAATATACATATGTTATCAATGATGTCATTAATAATTTTCATAAACTTGAATAATTCCTCTAAAAAGTATTCTTGTGAACTTCTTGTTTCGCTGTTATTAATTTTAATAATATTGTACAGGGAGAGAATACAATGCTACGAAGCAGTAAGGGATCGTTGGTTTCCTGCATCTTGTCCAACACAATAAATTTTCCGCTGGGTACATTGAATTGACTCATCAACAACTTGACTTTTTGTAAAAGTATATGCATATGTGTATATTTAATACGCTGTAACACATGCATATGCATGTGTGTATGTAGATATTCTTATATTCTCCAATAGAGTAACTAAAAGCAAGTCTTTTCAAAAAAATAATTCCAAATACTTAGCAAAGATTTTGTGGATTTGGATACATGTAGAATTTCCAGAATATCTCCGGATCCAAGCACATTACAGTAAAAATTTTTACACCAAAATTTGCAGAAAACTGCACTCTTTGAGATAGCAAGTGTGCTCTTTTCAAAAGAGATGATTTGATAGCCAGCAAGGGTAGTTGAAAAGTGGTGACCACTTCAGAGGCGAATCTCTGTGGTATCTCTGGAACCGTATATGATAAGACAATAATTTTTTCACTAGCAGCTTGAGAAAAATACCCTCTTCGAAATGGCATACATGAGTATAGTGCAGAAAATGTTTAGATAGCCAGCAACGGTACTTAACCATTTTGGACACTTCCGAATGGGAATCGCTATAACTCCTGATTGGAGTATGGCACGGTCTTGAAATTTTACTCAAAATTGCACAAAAATATTCTCTTTAAGATAGGATATGTGGCAAATCTGCAGAAAATGTTTAGATAGCCAGCAACGCTACTTGACCATTTTGGCCACTTCCGAATGGGAATCGCTATAACTCCTGATTGGAGTGTTCCACGGTCTTGAAATTTTACTCAAAATTGCACAAAAATATTTTCTTTAAGATAGGATATGTGGCAAAACTGCAGAAAATGTTTTGATAGCCAGCAACGGTACTTTAAGTATTAACAAACATATATATGTGTTCGCTGATTTGGATTCATGTGGATTTTCCAGAATATCTCCGGATCCAAGCACATTACAGTAAAAATTTTTACACCAAAATTTGCGGAAAACTGCACTCTTTGAGATAGCAAGTGTGCTCTTTTCAAAAAAGATGATTTGATAGCCAGCAACGGTAGTTGAAAAGTGGTGACCACTTCAGAGGCGAATCTCTGTGGTATCTCTGGAACCGTATATGATAAGACAATAATTTTTTCACTAGCAGCTTGAGAAAAATACCCTCTTCGAAATGGCATACATGAGTATAGTGCAGAAAATGTTTAGATAGCCAGCAACGGTACTTGACCATTTTGGCCACTTCCGAATGGGAATCGCTATAACTCCTGATTGGAGTATGGCACGGTCTTGAAATTTTACTCAAAATTGCACAAAAATATTCTCTTTAAGATAGGATATGTGGGAAAACTGCAGAAAATGTTTAGATAGCTAGCAACGGTACTTGACCATTTTGGCCACTTCCGAATGGGAATCGCTATAACTCCTGATTGGAGTGTTCCACGGTCTTGAAATTTTACTCAAAATTGCACAAAAATATTCTCTTTAAGATAGGATATGTGGGAAAACTGCAGAAAATGTTTAGATAGCTAGCAACGGTACTTGACCATTTTGGCCACTTCCGAATGGGAATCGCTATAACTTCTGATTGGAGTGTGCCACGGTCTTGAAATTCTACTATAAATTGCACAAAAATCTTCTCTTTAAGATAGGATATGTGGGAAAACTGCAGAAAATGTTTAGATAGCTAGCAACGGTACTTGACCATTTTAGCCACTTCCGAATGGGAATCGCTATAACTTCTGATTGGAGTGTGCCACGGTCTTGAAATTCTACTATAAATTGCACAAAAATCTTCTCTTCAGGATAGGATGTGTGGCAAAAGTGAATGTAATCTTTTTATAGCTAGCAACAGTACTTTAAGTTAGTACCAGGCCTGAATACATGCAAATATTGTATCTTGTTATTTTGCAGTAGACTTCATTAGGTATGTTTAAGCGATTTTTATAATGACTGCATTAATAAATTTCTAACATTGTAAACTATCTATACCAAGAATTGTTTTTTCATCTAATTCATTCCAAGGTCTTTAGAAGAGGAGTTTATGTACAACCCAATATCATTGTTGGCTTTGTTTTACGTTCCACTTTTTCCAAGAATAGCACGTGTCATAGCAAAACGTAAACAAAGGATTATAAAAATTATAATTTTACTTTTCTCAGCCAATTTTAAAGCTACAGACTTCTTTTAGGTACCAAAATGTTTGGAAAAATTACCGTCTCCCGACTGTCGAGTTGTCATTTGTCAAAATTGCTTTGAAATTGGACGGAGCTTTGTCTGATATATTTGGGGCTCTCCTAACACAAAATTTGGAATATCTCCTGATCCATGGTGGCTAGAGCCATAATTTTTTCACTTAAATTTATAGAAATATATTGTCTTTAAAATGATATGGGCGGCAATGCTGCAGAAAATGTTTAAGTAGCTAGCAACGGCTTTTAAACACAGTGTAAATTGAAGTAAGTATTTTCGGCTCAAAATATCCATGAAATCACAAAGTTATGCGGTTTTTTCGTATTTATCCTCTATGCGACACATGTTTACTGGAAAACTGCAAAAAGTTTTGTAGTCATTGTGGCCTTGAACTCTTCACAAAGGCGTCTGATCCTGTAAGGACACTTTGTAGTATATCTCGGGAACGGCGGTCGCTACCGAATTGATATAAAGTGCAAAAAATTCAGAAAAATACGCCCTTTAAAGTCTAGTAGATGCCAATACTGCAGAAAATGTTTAAATACCTAGCAACGCCTATTTTCTTTTACATTCCACAAAGTCATTTTCTTGTTTGCTATGTATTTTAAATAATTGTGCTCCTAGAAACTTTGTATCGATCGGAGCTGATAGAGCATAATTTTGCCTTTAAAATGGTATAACTTTTTATAGAATGCGCTTATTAGTTTAATTTTAGTGATTTTTTGAAAATAAAAAATATTTTTGCTTTGAAAGCAGCATCCACAAAAAACCACCCTAAAAATCGTTGCTAATTATCGTTGCTAATTTCACGCTCGTCGCAAAAGCTTATACTTGACAGTTCGCTATATTGGAGGACTATGATGACGTAGGTGCGCAGAACAAAACATTTTTGAAATCTCATCTGCGCAATCTGAATGGAAGTATGCGGACGTTTGTATGCCAAGTGCTTCAATTTGACGCAAGGAACGTACTAACCTGAAGGTGGTTAGTTATTAAAACTGGTTCTCAATTTCACCAAGTTCATATCACGATAAACAAATTCTAAATATTTGTTGTTTTCAATAATAAATTTCCTTTTCCTTTGCAGTTTCAAATTTTTCAAATCAAAACTCTTGAATCCATCATCAAATTTTTAGCCGCAGATAATATAGTAATGCTAACATAACAGCCAATAAACATTACTTCATTGAAGTAATTAACCAACATTTCAAATCGTATAAGAATTTGCCTTTGGAAATGCATCGAGTGACAGAAAAACATTTGAAAAATCACGCAAATCACGCATTTATCTACGTTTTTTGAACGTATTTTTGTATAAAACCGGCTTTCTATTGCACAGGGTTTCAAGAACGTAAATGAGGAAACAAAGTAAAACTGACTATGTCTAAATTAACTTCAAAAACAGCAAAACCTATGATAAATCCCGTGTTGCCAACAAAGTATTTTTAGCAAATTAGAAAAATTTATTTATAAGCACACAGGTGGCGCTATTGCAAAAACGAGGTTTCGTGCGTTATTGTTTGATTATTCATTATTATTGTATTAGCAATTGTAAAAATATTCTTTTCAGTTTATTTGATATAGTAATATTAGCAAGTTACAATATTAGCACAAGAATCCTTTTTATTTCTCTGACTACAACATTATGGAAACATAAAATTGTTTTTGAAAGAAAGGAATATATTTGCTATAAGAAACATTTTGTATTCGCCTGCAGTCGAAAGTAAAACTCCGCTTCTATATGTATTTGTTCTATACATTTTAGTATTTATAAAGTGAATGCGCTGGATTTTCTTACACATTACACTCGTTTCTAGCCTATCCTAAATTACTGGAAACTTACTAATAATTGGCAATTGCACATCAACACACAGACAACTTCAATTTAACTCGAGCAGTTAATTAACATTAAACTTATAATACTTGATTTCAAAATTAAAATTCGCTTATAATAAACAACTAATAAATGCAAATATTTGGTTATTTCTCAATCAACTTTAAGGTCGTCATCGTGACTGTTGGTTCCTGGTTGATCCGAGACGGAGTTTATCAGTGGTACTGTGATCTGCAATTGTTGCTCCTCATAGTAAGGCACTTAAAAGGCGGAAAAAAGCAAAAGGTCATTCAAATCCATTCATTGAAGTTTTACTATAACATTACAATATACTTTGTTCTAAAAAATGTTCCATCTCATCCGCAGATTCTATCGCTGGAAATTCCGCGTTTGTAGACTCTTTCAGTAGCAGGCTGATTTCCTTGGAGACCCGCATCAGGAAGAGAGGAATCTTTAAGCCAGCCAGCTCTTTGTGAAGGGAGCCCAAGCCACGAGCTGCTGTGAAATCGAAATCTATCGGAATTGAGTCGAAGTATTGATTTTAATATAAACGGGAAATATTAACGCAATTCTGAAGCACTCACCGTGCAGATTGGAGCAGTCCAAAATCACCGGCGCCGCTCCGTAGCTGGCCACAGCTTTCGAGATGCCGCTGCGAACCCATTCGATGGCAGGAAAGTAGAGTGAACAGTGGCGAGGATGGATTAAAATGTAATCAGTTCCGTGTGCAGTCTGCAGAGTTAAATCGTGGGTTAAACGATCAATTGTCGCTTCAATCAACAAACTATTATCATCGAATGCACCTTTAATTTGGATACACTTAACACTGGTCGAGCAGCACGATAAACCAGAAATGCCAGATCTACACCTACACCTAGAGATAGTCCGATTTCTACGCCCATCGCCAGACTCATGACGAATGTAATGGCGCCCGGAAGCAGTTCGCGGCGACTGCAGCGCCACAAAGGTTTTACCACCTGAAAGAAGAGATAAAAAGGCGTATAAAAAACATGATAGAAAAACTTGAAGAACCCATTACGAACCTCAAATTCGATCATAAATATAACAGCCGATATAATCACAGCACTTAGTGCCGCTTTAGGGATGAATTGGAAGTAAGGAGCCAGTAAACCCAGCGCAAGAAGCACCAAGGCGCTGGTGTAAAAGCCTCCAATAGGAGTGCGCACTCCACTGGCATGATTCACAGCGCTGCGGGAAAAGGAACCCGTCACTGGCATCGAGGAGAAAAACGATCCGCAAATGTTGCTCAGCGAGAGAGCGACCAACTCACGCGATGCACTCAAACCGACGCCGCCGAACGCTTTCGATATGGCAACATTTCCCAGCACCGCTATAATCGGCAACACCAACATTGAGGGACCCAATTCTTTCAGCTGAAAAGAAAGGAACGTAAACACTAATTTGAATCATGCTCTAGTTCATACAAGGATCAATGAACTTTAATATGATGCAAATTTAACCAACTTTTTATATAATGCAAGCCAAGACATACCATAATATATAGCCTAATAGTTCTAGTTGTTAGCCTGTAAGTTTTCATGTAAATATTTGTTAATCTATGAGCTTTACTCAGTCAGATAATGTTAATTTATTAGTTATAAGCAAACTTAACGTTATTTCATTTTTTTACACCTTTTTCCGGGAAATATATCTAAAATTACTCCAAAAAAATTATAATGTAATCCGACAGGAAATGAAATTTGTTGTGAATTGATCTTAGGAAAATACATAAATAGTATGTTAAGAATGGACTAAGTATGGTATGAAACATTTTACTAAGTTTAATTTAATTCTATGCTCTTATTCATTGATTACCATATCTTCATAGTTTTGAGGTATCGCAGTGCCGTTAGCACCCAAAATGGTCGTCTCAAATTTCGGCAAAGCAAAATCGGGCAGGCCACTTTTCACTTTTCCTGTCAAAATGAAGGGACAGGATTCTTTATCGGCGCACGTATAAAACGCAATCAAACTGGAGGAAAGCACAATCAACGCGTTTCGGCCGGTCGCAATCAGCCAAATAGCGCCATTGATGAGTTGCAGTGACCGGCCGTTGCGCAGGCGATTACTGAGATCGATATTTTTCAGGTTCTACAAAGAAGCAACCGAAATTGATATTTTTATGGTAGAAATAGGAGTAATTTTCTTTTTACCCTCAACAGAAGCAAAACAAAAATGGCTGAGAGACCCAATGCGAGGTCTCCGTAGCGTATTTTATCCAAATTTAGGAAGACCGATTTCATAGTGTATATAAAACCAGTTGCAGAACCTCCACGAAGACCTAAAAGACCCTGTCGATAAAGTCGAAATAATTATTATTGCATTTCGAGTTTCAAACATTACAAACCTTTAATTGAGAGGAGCAGATAATCACCGCTGTAGCAGAGGTGAAACCAACGGTGACAGGCAGCGATATCAGATCCACCAAAGCTCCTGGAAATAAAAGAAGTTTTGTTTATGTGGAAATAACCGCGCCGATGTAGCTTACCCAGTCGAAGGACCGCCATCAACAACTCGACGAGTCCGGCAATGAAGCAGAGCAGAACGGCGTAGACTGGGCCGGAATCGAGCCCGAAGCCGGTGTGACGGCTGGTCATCAGGGCCAGCAGAGCGGTGGGACCAATCGTCACCTGACGACAGCTGCCCATGAAAGCGTACACAATGCCGCCCATGAAAGCCGAGTATAAACCGTACTAGAAGGCATTCAGCATCTAATTATATTGTTGGCAATCAGTGGCTGGACAAACCTGTGGCTCCAAGCCGGCGAGGGTGGCGTACGCCAGGCCCTGTGGCAACACTGTCAGGCCAACAGTGATGCCAGCAATCATGTCAGCGAGCGCGTCGTGGGCGCTGTAACCTTTGATCCATCTGATGCCCGGCAGCAGAGTGCACGCCAGACTAAAGATCGTCATGTTTATCGATAACAGGTCAGTGTCTAAAGCATCTATCTATATAGAATTATCTACAAACAGGTCGTTGATCGTCGCAGGTGCTCAGCCAGCTGAGTTTAATTTAGCGCAGTCACCATAACAAATGAGTAAATAAATACTTTAAATTGTTAATTAATTAAATTGGACTCTGAATTGGAAAGAGTCACGTTATTATACCATTATTTCGCAATTTCAATTGAAAGTCAACAAAGAACGATAAATATTATGAATACAATCGCTTTGTATGCAAATAAATATAGAGCAACATTATTAAAGAAGTAACAATGATTTGTGATAGTTTATGATTATTGTTAGCGAAATTAGAGAATTGTTATTAGAGAATCGGAGTTTTTGCTTACGCCGGTCTATTTATTTAGTTAATTATGGAATAGAATAGAGATGAAAAGAGACACAAATGACAAGAGAGAAAAATAAATTAAATATAATAACATACAGTTAAAAATTAAATTAATAAATTCCATATAAATAAATTATAGGAAAAATTTAAAAAATTATAAAAAATAAATTAAATAAAGAAACAATTAAAAATGATTGTCAATCTGGAATTTTATGTACATAATCCTCGATTTTGACTATGGAAAAAATATATCTGGTTTTTTCAATTATGTTGCTGAAAAGAATGATCATAATTTCGAAACTAGGAAGCGTCCTCGATTCGAAAACTAATGATTGCTGATTTTACAATTTGATTTGAATTTATTTTTAGTTTTTTCTCATATTTAACAACTGTATTTTATTCAAAAAATATTTAAGTAAATATTTTTAAAAAATTATGTTATTATTTTGTCGCTATACTTCGTAATTTTCACTAAAATATTAAGGTTTTTATCGTTATCATGTTTAAACATTATTATTTATTGTATCACGTCTGTATGAACTTCAAATCTTCATTCACAGATTTGGTTCTAATAAAAGATCTATGATACAAATGAAGGAAATTTCTGTCACGAACACAGTGTTTTTCTAAGATCTTTTTACTTCATTAAGAGCCACAGAAACACACAAAACTACACCAAATCAAAATTCATTGCCAATTTTCTTCACATCTCACTTCAAAAACAATGAAGAGCAAATTTTATTGCAATCACAGCGACCGTTGTCAAGCTTTCAGTTGAGACGTGCTCAATAAACTGAATCCGCTGAACGATTGTGATTGAAGTCGATCCTCGGAACCGAAAAACAAACAGAAACTTTTTTACTTGTTTAAGCTTTGCCGCAAACTTAATATAAAACACATTTCAAAGTTAACATTAACTGCTATGAAGTAAGAGAAGTATAATGAAAGCTATGATGAACTATTAACTATGTCAATTATTTTAAAAGATGCATTGATGCAATTACTGTTACTACGTAGGTTTCAATCATGTAATTATTATTATAACACAATTATAATTTGTATTTTTATTATATTCAACATTATTATTTATAATATTCATTAATTCAACTTTTTTTAACTCCGCTCGTTTCCTTTAAAGTTCGATTAATTTTACCTTGAAAATGCTGATGCGGTCAATCGATTCTAATGTAAAATTTCTGGAGGCTGCATTGCGTTCGTCACAGAATAACGTTTGGCATAGACACACCGGCATTTATAAATGCTTTTATATATTCATTATCATTAAAAAGTTTTGTCATTGATAAACAATTGTTTTTTTGTATGTTATTTTTCATTAGTTTTCGGCTTGCTGGAAAAACTTGAGCTTTTCTCTAATCAGTGTATAAATTAATTTTTTATAAGTTTGCAGAAGTTTTATTGAACTGATAAAGCTAACAATGAAAAACATTATCAAACTAATACAAAGCTACATAATTACATATAATAAAAAATTAGTGTAGTTTCAATAAAATTTGTTGTAAAATATATTATTTAGGTTTTTTTTTTGCGTAGTTGATAATTATATATATTCGTTATTCATTCTTTTTAAAATCTTTTAACTGATATCGACAGCGAACAATAAATAATTCATAAATTCATGGGATTTTTCTGCGATCTTTACTAAATTTAATTTACATAAATATTAATTTAAATAAACAGAGATAGACAGAGATTAATCTCTACTTTTTGCTCTCATCGCACAAGATATACATAATTATTTTGGTTTTTTTATGCAGGTCATTGATTTCAGAATTTTTCGAAAGCTGCGGCTGTCTTTCGCAAATAAAGAAAGCAGCAACAAATAAACTGGTTTTGAACGATAATCAGTGCAAATGCAAATAAATCGCATTCTCAAATTGAAATAAATTGAGAAAAATTGCTGATTCTGATTCTTCAGTCATTGAATCAATAATAAAAATACAAGTATTTCAAAAATCATTCAAATCATTCACAAAGTAATTCATTCGATGTATGCAATGCAATAACACAGCACCAACACGTGTCAACTCACCGACGCTAAAACCCTGTTTATTGTATTCTTCGTTATCACGTTAGTCGCTAATAATCGCCATTCATTGATTTGTCCCGGTGAGTAACGATAGTAATTTTCACAAGTTGCTTCTAGCTGACGTTTCAAAGCTTTGAACTATAAAACAACACTAAATACAAATTTAAAACGTAAGCAGCTTTGCTTTCTCACTGTATATCTTGCTTTTATTTCCGAGTTACATACTACCATTTTTTATGTGCCTATTGTGTCAAGGTATTTTAATATTTATTTATAGTGACTTTAATATTAACTTCAGATGTTGTCAGTATCTGGGAAATGCTCTATTTATTGTAAAAGAAATAAAAACAAAACCGATCACTTGAACTTTCTTATTTAGATGCCTGCCTGTTGTGTGTAGCACTATTGACAATGAAGTGAAAATGTTTTTTCTTGGTACACAAAAGTATAAACAAAGCATCAAAATACTTTTTTTATATGCTCGTTCTTTTGTTGTTGTTGCCAAGGTATGAAAATGCAGCTGTGTTAAATAGAACATGTTTGTGAGTAGTGTTGAAAAGGTTTTCAACATGGAAACGTGGAGATAAACTTATGTGTTTTGTATAAAAATTGATACGTTATTTTACTACGTACTAAAACGACTGCAATCAGGTACTTTTATATTGCTTTATTTACTTAGCTATTTTTATATTACATCTTGAAATGTTGCTATTTGGAGAGTGCAAACAATATGAAGTGCGCATCTTCTGATAGTTGATATTAAAGAAATATATAAAATTTATTAGATATATAAACTTCCAAAAATAAAAGTTATTAAAATTTCCCTTTGCTCGTCTTTGTTATTGTGTCGCTTTTTATATAATAAAAAGATAATGCTTGTACTGGGACCTTCACGCTATAAAATCGAAAGCATTCACTCATTTTCTGTACATAATTCTTTTCTTAACATCTTATGGTTGATTATGGGTGACTAATTGATCAATTAGTCAACCCGTAAAGTAACTTAACGTAGCAAGAAAACTATTTACGGCGAAGAACGATAGAATAGGCATTGTTTTACGAGTATATTGCCTTGTAATTAAAAAGTAAGATACTCTGTGAAATGGCAGTTTTTATTATATTACATTTTAGTCATGTTATTCTTTCAATGTGTTGCATTACAACTTTAATTTGTAATAAAAAGACTATAAATTCCTGAAAAGTTAAAATGATAGGCCCACCATTTTTGTTCTGTATGAATCTTCTATCCTTCCAAAAGTAAATTCCATAAAAAGACGACGCGACGTAATATTTAATGGAGGAAGATGACCAACTTACAATTACGGATTTACTAATTGAACCCTTCACAAAGATTTATTTTCTTACTTAGTAAAGCAAATACGCTGGAAATTTATGTCACTTTAACATTGCGTGAGTTGCGTGACTTCGTGCAACCGTGGATTTGCAGTAATGGTTGATTTGTTAGACCTGGCAACGCGAAAAATTTGTGGGAAGATAATGCAAGAACTCAGCTGCAGTAAAAATCGAAAAAGCTAGGTTTTAATGTAATCTGCCTAAAAATCTTTATAAAAAATAATTCTGCATTAATAAAACTGTTATCGGCTTGTAAAAACGAAGAAAGCAATACATATTAATACTGAACTGTGGAAAATTTGTTGAGTTTCGATTGTTTGCGATATGAAATGGGTAAGAATTAAGGACGAATGTAATTTTTTTTTAAATTGCAGAAAATGACGATTTGTGTTTGTATACATGACGAATTGCATATTTCCAAGCGCAAGCATTGGCATTGAAAATGTAAAACAAATGAATCGGTTATTCATGTCAAGATCACACTGCAAATTTTGAAATCAATCGGATGCACCTTAGAAAATTGACTACTTTTTAAGAACACAAATTTTTAGTGATTAATTTTTTTAAACAGCAATTTCTTTGAGTAGGGTTGATGATTGTAACAAAGTGGCTGAAATTGTTAATCTTTGCAGGTCTAGATTTCAGAAACTAAGTATACCATCCAAAGGTACGGTCAGAAGAGCGCACTGAGTTTGCTTACTGTTCGCTTCGCAAGCTTTAGGCAAATCCCCAAGATTCGCCACCACAAATTGTATATCATTCCCAAGTGAACAACAGCTTGATTCACACATATAATCACAATACGACTGTTGATAGCAACGTGGCTGAAGCCAGTGAACAACCAGTCAACCAAACAACCGTTGATGTAAGTAGCGCTGCTGGAATTTCGCCCGCCAAATCCAACTCCATATCAATCAGCGCACAGCACCTGCTCTCCAAGCAAGCAATCTTTTGTCAAGCGTCGCATACATTGCAGATTCTCCTGCCCACATCAAGTTAATATCTTTAAATTCCGATTTGTGTTGCTTTAATTTCTTTGATTTCGGTCAATTAGATTTGGTAGATTTTAGTTGCTTGATTTATGTTGTCGTTATACTCTTTCCACTATTAGTTCTAACATTGCGTGTAATTGCAGGCGATGCCTTCTGCAGTAAGTGGAAGCGGACACGGCTCTGCCGGCGGTCACAATCTAAATATACCAAGTAATGAGGAATGTGGTATACGCGACGTATGGAAGCATAACCTAGAAGAGGAGTTTCGCATAATGCGCAAGTTGGTGCAGAAGTATCACTACGTGGCCATGGACACGGAGTTCCCAGGAGTGGTAGCGCGTCCAGTAGGCGAATTCCGTTCCACTGCGGATTATCACTATCAGCTGCTTCGCTGCAATGTTGATCTACTGCGCATCATTCAGCTGGGTTTGACTTTCATGGACGAAGATGGAAAGACGCCCCCTGGATATTCTACTTGGCAGTTTAACTTCAAATTCAATTTAAGGTTATTTGTATGAACGCAATGGCATTTTTGGGCAGGTTTTTAAATTATTCGATTCATTTACAGCGAGGATATGTATGCACAGGACTCGATCGATTTGCTGCAAAACTCTGGCATTCAGTTCAAGAAACACGAAGAGGACGGAATCGATCCGTTCGACTTCGCCGAACTGTTGATGTCCTCCGGCATTGTGCTGGTCGACAATATAAAGTGGCTTTGCTTCCACTCCGGTTACGACTTCGGTTACTTGCTCAAGCTCCTCACTGACCAGAATCTGCCCGCCGACGAGAGCGATTTCTTCGAACTGCTGCGCATTTATTTTCCTAACATCTACGACATCAAATACTTGATGAAGTCATGTAAGAATTTGAAAGGCGGACTGCAGGAGGTCGCCGATCAGTTAGAGCTGCGCCGCGTTGGGCCGCAGCACCAGGCCGGCTCCGACGCTCTGCTAACCGGCATGGCTTTCTTCAAAATGCGTGAGGTACACAATGACAATAAGAATTTTAACATTGAACCAACATCAACATTTCTCGATTATGCCGTTGAGTTTAACAACAACAGCGTAGCTTAAGTCACTCATCTTCAATCAAATCAAACAGAATCACTTTCATTTATATATCTTACCATTTATTTGTTGGGACACATCAACCATTTCTAGTGTGTTAAGGAATTGTATACTATCAGATGAAGAATTTCTTAAATCGATACAATCGTTGAAAAATATCAATCTGAATGAAACTTCACCGCGCAACGAATGCTTAATTTTTATTTATTTAATAATCAAATGCTCTGGAAGCTAATTAAGTTTTAACCCAAGATGGCATACACTTTTCTGGAATTCATTTTGATTCTCCTGAACTTTATACTTTGTACTGAATTGAATAATTGAATATTTTCTGCAGCTAGTGGATTCGAGTGTTTACTTGGCGCTCGTTATTTGTCGCTATGCTGCTCACTGCTGTTTTTAAACTCAATTTTCTCCTTTTTTTATATATATAAAGAATTGATTTATGTATGTTTAATAATGAATCTTGCGTAAAATGAATTGTTGAATTGAATTTTAAGATTTATTTGTTCATTACCTTAATTTGTAAAAATTGTTAAAAATACATAATTTATAATTTGTTGATTTGAATTTTTATTAAAAGAATTGAAATGATTTGTTAACAAAACACGATGTCTTTTTGAGTTTCTGTTACTGATTTAAAAAAAGCAATTCCTGACGTATGTATTCACTTTTGTTCATAAAAAATCCAGTTTGGTGCAGCAAATGCCACAGAATAAATTTTTTGCCCAGAAATTAACTAAGACAGCTTGACGGGTGCTCCGTCATTGTCTGTAATCGTCCATATCATTACTAATTCTCTCTTCCACTGTTTCCCCCCACCATTGTAATGCTTACTCCCTGAATAACTGTCTATTTTGATGATTCCATTTTCTTGCCCTCGCAGATGTTTTTCGAGGATAATATTGACAACGCCAAGTACTGTGGTCACCTCTACGGATTAGGCACTTCGTTCATTGTAAATGGAGGAAATTTCAACGAGAGCAACGGCGACAACAGTTCTACGACGACGTGATTTATTTTTATTGAGCGAACGGCGAATACAAACATTTTCAGAACACTCTCAACCTAAACAAGTTACACCCTGTACATCTCCCACGCGCACACATTCAAAAACAACACTTCAACCAATAACGAACGAATGCCTGAAAATCTCCTTTCCAACGGACTGCATCGTGCATGCATCAGAGTATTTGTTGACGACACGAATAACAGTAAACAATCGAAGCAACATGTAACGGACAACTGCGACAGCTAAACATATGGCAATATAAACAAACGTCAACCTTCAAAAGAAAAAATTAAATTTCCGCTTATTAATATTTTTCTGAAATGCAATAATTAGTCCTTATACAAATTTAATAATATATATATATGTCTTCACAACATTATGGAAAAACAAAAAATCATCATATACATATTTATAAAATTTAGTTATTAAAATAGTACACGTAAATTTGTAAGAACAAAATAAATCCTGCAATTTTAATTTTTAAAAACAAAGTTTTTTATTTTAGTATAAAGGAAATTTTCGCAAATGAATTATTGATTATACAATAGAAATGTTTAGAAAACCAACTAAAAACAATTCAAATAAAAGCTAAAAAGAAACTATATAAAATATATGTATGTATATTTTCCTACATCTAGAAAAAATATATTTATTTCATATCAAGACAAATCAGTAAATTATTTCAACAACGAATACGTTCAAATCCAACTTTCGATATATATTTCACTCGACGTGCTTTTATTACTTTTAAAAAGAGATCATTCTCTTAACAATTACATTAATAATAACGAAACAAATAATTTCAGACTAACGAAAATATATTTAATATTTTACATATTTATCTTTCAGTCCATAAACTAAGTAAGGTACATCATGTGATTTTAGAAATTAGTTTTTCAATTATTCTGTCCGTTATCATTCTATAAAACCTGTCGTATCACATCAGCATAAATCGTCACTATTTGTCATTAATATACATAGACGCTATCGCAGGATCCTCAGTCTCGTAGATGATCAACACATCGCGGAATTTGTCCAACAGCTGCAGCAGCTGTGAGCGGCGCAGGTTTTCGAAGTACATGATTTCCTCGAGATGGTGCTCGCTCTTAAAGTAACCGGCCTGATACAATTTCACCATCAACGCCAAATCGTCCACGTTCATTGAAGCTGGGATGCGGCGAATGGCAGCCCGGTCGGCTTCTTCGAAAACATCTAGCAACTCCTTTACCTTCTGTTCATCCTCGATGGAAGCGATGCTGTCGCAGTTTTCGGTGCTTAGCGAGGCCGTCGTACTGCGAAATGTCATTTTACACAAAGTCAACATTAAACAATTGAAATTTCAGGACGTAATAAGAATCGAAACCTGAAGTTGGATTTCTGGCTGGAAGAGGGTTGAACACCGACGTTATCCGAAACCATAGAGCAGCCAGCTGAGAAATGGTCTTCGGTTATAGAACGTCGACTTGTATTAGGCACGGGAAGTGGTTGGCTTGATATACTAAGCAAAGAGCCGCCGTTGCTGCACACAAAGAAATGTTGAGTTGGCAACTTTAACTACATAATACAAAAGAGAAAATTCTTACAGTTCATCATCGCTGGCTGCTGCACTTCTACCTAAACTGTGACTATTCGGCACTAGCATCTCCTCGTTGCCAACGGATCCCACATCAATGAGGTCCAACAGTGACTCGCTCGCTGCATCCTCTTCATCGCGGCAATCCTCCTCGTCGGCCAAATCATCCAAGTCGCTGGGCATGAACTGCACATATGTGTGCAGCTGCATAAGCAAATGGTGCTGCAGCATCCATAGCACCATTTGCGCCAGAATGCCCTGTCGTGCCGGTTGCTGCAGTGGCGTCGTCAGGTGTCCAATTGAGGTGGGCAACGAAAAGTCGGAGATTACATCGAACAATGACATTCCTGCAAAACGCGTAGAGAATTTCTCTACCAGATGCGATTTGGTGTGCAGCGTGGCATCCGGTGCGATGACATAAACATTCGTCTCGCACAGCGGATAAATGATAGTAGCTTTCGCCCAGTACACCAAATGGCAAACGACCTTATTCACGTGATCAATACTTAGATCGGCATCCGAGGCCATGCTTTGCAAGCTCATCAACGGATTGTAGACTTCGACTATCTGAAGCAGCATTCGAGCGCCCGCGGGCGGCACGCAGTCCAGCAATTCGGCGAAATCGACCAGCAGAAGCATCCCGTGATACGGTTTCAATGATCGCAGACAACGATCGATTTCCTCCGGGTCTACCACGCTGCCTTTTTTGTGAAACTGATGCGCCTTCTGTGGCAAACAGAAACTCAATGTAATGTTCTGATTGAAGGTCGTGTTAAGCAGTCCGGATGTGCAGAGGTCATGGTACATGGACTTAAGCGCCTGAGCCAGAGTCGATTTCTCCGAAATGAGGTCGAAAGCTTCATGATGCTGTTCCGACTGCTTGTTTTGTTCCAGCTGCGAGCTCACTTCATCGTGTGTTTTAATCATTAGTGCGACCTCCTCCGTTACGTAGCCAATTCGCTGCTCTTCCACTTTCAGCAATAGTCCCAGGCGCTTGCTTAGCTCGTAGTAACACTTAACAATCGAGTAGCTGGCCTGTGCATGTAGCGCAAATAGTACGTTGATAAGAATTTGAGGCGTGGCTGGTTTTTGGGCAGCAGCGGCTCCGGCAGTTAGTGCTGCTACAGTCGTCTCAGGTGGAGAATTGCGCTGCATTAATGTTGGGTGGCTGACAAAACGCACATCGTTAACTTTTAGCTCGAACTTTTGATTGCACAACTCCGACTTCACGGCGAGCAGTGAGGAGAGCACCTCGTCTGTAAAGCCATGCAGCTGGCCTTTTGGGCAGATATTGGAAGTGTTTTGAACTGTTGTCTGTAGAACATCATCCGGCGCAACGATGGCGTATGGGTTACGTCGTTTTTGCTCAGGAGCTGTGCTGGCAGCTGGTGCTGAAGGATGATGTCCGCTGTTTAGGGAATGCGCGTCAGGACAGAGCAATGCATTGCTACGCTCCTGTTGGTACGGATAACGATATAGCAATCGGTCACCCTTGCTATCCATGTAAACCAGGATCACAGCAATAGGATTAACCTCCATTTAGTAGTTCTGTTACGACAGCTGTTGAAGGTCTGCGACATTAGCAGGAATAAGTTCTGTTTATTATTTGATTTTAATGCAGGTGAATAAATAATATTAAATACAAATTTCGATCCTCACATCTTATATTTCCACTCGATCAATTTAATTTATTGGAAGTGTCGTGGTATCCCAAATTGAATGACCTATGATAATGATAATAAATGTAATCAAAATTCTAATGTTAAATGCAGTATCTGTAAACAGTTACAGCAACATTTAAAGAAGTATAAAAATAAATGAGAAGCGAGGTGAACGAGATTGGCAATATTGGCATGTGACAATCATCACTTTCCAAAATTCAGCAAAATTTTGGGAGCAAGTAAGGATTATGGGTCTCGGCCGTGCTCAATTATTGGCAAAATTTACGGGTATTTGTACGTTAGTTCTTTGAATGCGCTTGCCAATTTCCGGAATTGGTCGGCTTATTGGATTTATGGGCGTGTCAAGGTCGAATATTAGAAGGTCATTAACTTCAGAAGTACACAACCAACATAGTCGATATGGGTACGGACTGGAACGTATTTTTCCGTATTTCCGATGAACATGCTAGTTCATCGCTAGCTTCGCATGCTTCTGAGTAAACAGAAGCTGTTTCCTTGGAAATTGACCTCGCAAGGAGTAATGGTAAATGTGAAATTCGGTAAGAGTATTCTTTTACCTTTCTAATGATATGTTATATCTCCTGTGTTTACTTTTAGAGATATAGTTTGAAATAAGTATATAAGTTTGAAAACTCTGTCAGTATAAAAAGTATACAATGATACAATCATTTGCAATAACAACAGCAACATTAGGAAATTATGAATTAAGGAAAAGGTAAGAACTGAAAAGATAGCCAACAGAAGGATCTTTGAAACGGTACCTCGATTACCTTTATACACTCCATACTTCAGGAGATGAAAAAAAACGCGTTACGTTAAAACGGACAAAGTGCTGTTTTTACTAATTTACTGTTTTTCTGCCGCAAAATCTGTTCAACTCAACGAAATATTTGATATTCCACAATTCAATATTCATCTCGTTCTAACATATGTTAAAATGCTTAATTTTGCTCGATTAATTGGACTTTTCTCTTGTGTATACAGTAATTCCAATGCAATTCCAATGAGTGGTTCCACTGGAACTGAACGAAAAAATGTAACGAAACTGAAAAAGCGGCAGCCGCCATTTATTGAATTTTGCAGTCGAATCAGTGAACGTATGTGGAAAACTTGTACACATTTTCGGCAATAAGTGAGATTGTGAAAAATTTTGTGCGAATATTAAAAACAAAATTAATAAAACTACAATGCTACTAAAAGTTAACTTTTTGAGTCTAAACGAAAAACTATATCGTTAGTAATTGTGAGAAAACAAAAAATTGTTGACAAAAGCGAGTTGAAAGAAAATAAAGTGTCAGTACTGAAAAAGAAGAGTTTTGGTGGTAGTCGTCGTCTTCTTGCGTATGTATAAGTGTGTGTCAAAAATTTCTGGGAATCATATAATTTGGTCAAGAAAGTGGGGGAAAACTGAAAAATTATAAAATAGAACCTATGAATTTTTATTTAAGTTATTTCTTTATTGTACAGCCTTTTTATTTTTTCTGTAGTTAGTATGTTCGCTATGATTTCTGTATAGGCTGCGAGAAAACATACATATAGATTTATATATGTATGCAGTACGGCAATACATATAGTATATATTGTGGGTAGTATATATTGTGGCAATACATATAGTATATACAGACACACAATAGCTCCAAAAATGATTTTCTGCCACCTTCTCGCCTGTTAACTATTCTGCACCGCGCAAAGTGCCGTGTTTTTCTAGCTTTTATTAATATCATTTATTTTGTGTTCAACAAAGATGGCGTAATTTGTCTGTCAAAAGTAATTATATCTACGATTTGAAAAAGTGCGAGTTTCGAATTGTCGGAAAGAACTGCAGTTAGGAATAAGTTAAAAATTTCGTGCCTACGATATCCAAACATAATTACAAATGGAGGAACGTACACAATGTTTCGAGCAGTGTGAGTAGTAGTTGATAGCTTCTATGAACTCAAATAAAATTCTATGTTATGCAAATGGATAAATATTTACAAGCCATAATCAATGGAACTATACGTATTTTCTAAGATTGTTTAAATGCTTAAAGAGAAAAGCTGCTGATATTACGTTAATGTTCATATGTAAACTCCTTTATTTAAACCATTAAATCCTTGGTTTTTCACAATTTAATGTGCTGGAGCAGCCAGTCTTTTTTATTTCACAATGTTTTACTTAAGAACAACAAATCTATGTATATAGTTATTGTTAGTAAAATTTTCTTTCTAGCGTTCCTTTTCCAACCTTTTCGAATTGGCAGCCATTTTTTCATTTGTCTTGTTTTACTTATTAAACGAAAATAAAGATGGCGTACACTGGCTCTGTGCGTGATTTTTTTCGGTTCT
Source organism: Thecophora atra (assembly GCA_937620795.1). NCBI lineage: Eukaryota > Metazoa > Arthropoda > Insecta > Diptera > Conopidae > Thecophora > Thecophora atra. Next base: position 70,234,542 of record OW569397.1, on the reverse strand, counting down.
TGCTTCTATGCATTTTCTTGCTTTGCAATATAGAGCTAGAGTTGCAGCTCAAAATAAAAAAAGCTGAATTTCATACAACGCATACGCAAGCATTTGCTACGTGTGGAAGTTTTTATGCCATGCGCGTAGTGCATTGAATTATATGTAGATATGGGAATATAAAACCATAATCTTATAACTCAATTAATTTAAATGTAATAACTTTCGTCTACGAATTGTATAAAACTTCCTATTAGAAAACTTCTGTAGTTATGATTTTTCAGCCTTATCCATTAACTTTATCATTTGTTTTTTTCCTTTTACGTCGTACTTTGTTTTTGCCGTAACTATCGCCATGTTGCTTATTTTGAACGCCATATTGAATTTACAAGACTAGGCAAGCTATACGTCTGTTCTTTCGTTTAGTTCGCTTCTTCTACTCACACTCGTCTAATGAAACTAGTCGTCGTTTTTCAAGAATAGAGTGTACACAACATGTTTGTCTCTTTTTAATAAATTCCATTTTATATCTTTGAATATATATCTATCATCATTGCCAATTTCCTTAACATGAAAATGAAAGCAAAAGTTGTAAAACAAGTTCTTGTGTTAAAATTTAAGGAATTTTTTGAACAGTGTTGCCAAAACAAATAACTTTTTCTGTTTTTAAAGAAACTATGAAGATGGTAATACCGCGTTTACATAAAATGGTTTTTCCAGAAATTGGAAGTAAAACTTTTTAGGACCTAAAACCACTCGTAAACTTTTTAAATACCATTGAAATTGTTGTTGCAATTCCAGCGCTAAACCGAAATGCTTTTGGGTTTTAGCTTCAATTTTTAGTTTGCAACTCAGGTTCGAAATTCGGAATTATAGGAACTTATGCTTCTCCTTGTCTAGTGCCAATGTGTTAGAAAGGGACAATTACAGGCGACAAACTATTAGCACATATGTCCACACACATGGTAAAAGCTCAACTACACCAAACAAAACAAAGCAATAACAAAACACCTACTTTGCTTGACCGGATTATGTATGGAAACACTCAGAAAGCTCATCAGTTTTCGAACAGCTTAATCGGATTAAATATTTTTATGTAAACAGGGTATTAAATTCTTCAGATTACGTCCAAAATTGTCTATTGTGTTATTTTATTCATGAAGTTTCTGTATAAGTACGAAATATTTATAAACCACTTGCGAAAGTAGTGTTAACATAATAGAAGTACAGTTGATCTCTTCCATCACTTGTGCATGCCTGCACGCAAATCTTAGCTCTACAAATTACCATTATAAAATTACATACTGATTTTATTTATTGCGTAGTATAGAAATTTATTTCGATAATCAAAATAGTAGTGCTAGTTATTTTATTCTTAACTTTAGTTATTTATTATTAACTGTTTATTGATTAACTGATTTAATAAAATACTTGCAACAGAAGAAGAATAAAGAAATTCAATTATGAAAAGTTTAAAAAAAATTGGGACAAATTTTCAATTTTTAATAATTCCTCAGTAAATAACAATTTTGCATGACCTATATTTTATTACTTTTTTATACCTAGTAATTAACAGAATACTAAGTAACTCTAAACTTGGAAGGTAATGTAAAACTAGAGAGAACTATAAAATTGTTATTAATTTATTTGTGTATCACATTTTATACACAGAATTTCTGTCACATCAAACTAAAGTACATTGCTATCATCATTGCACTCATTCAAGCTAAATTGTGTTCAGACTCACGATCTGTGGAGGTGGAGCCGCGGGGTTTTGTTTAGTAATTATAAGCTTTTTGCTATTGTATTTATTTTATTTTACAAAACTTTTTTATAGCGTCGTATTCGTAGTCTGTGACTAACTGACTAATAGTTCTGCTAGCTGAACGCTTGGTAAAATGAATTGAGTGTAGAGCACGAAGACAGTCTTTGCCTTTTGTTTAAATGTGCATTTGACCAAGCAAACAAGATTCGAGGTAACATTTACAATATACAATACTGCCTACAATATATTCCCTTGAAATATATGTCTTCGTTTCCGCAATTTTCATTTAATATTTAAATATTCTTTTGTTTTTATAAACAACAACAACAACAGGTCACAACATACTTTATACAATAACAGCACTAAACACTTAAAATACGTGAAATAAAAGCGTTATAATAAAAAAATACTGAACCCTAACTTACTTATTATTGATAAGAGGCGTTGCTATTTTGTTATCTACTTGATTTCACAACAAAATTCAATTGTTGAATAATAATAACTTTGTTTCTTATATTCACAAAACACCTTTTAGCAACGGAATGTTATTATTCATATAACTCTTCAGTTTATTTCGCCTTTTGAGGAAAAGAAACTTCTACTTATCCATCATCATCTATAATAAATAAGTAATGCGAATGAATTCTTTGTTTAACTAAAGCACAGTGCAACTATTTTCTAGTAGCAGCTGTACTTGTATGTAAATAAAGACGAATTTAAAGCTCTTTCACAATGCACAGCTCTCTATGCATGTAAATTTTGTTAGACTATTTTAAGCGATTTTGTTGATTCGTTTGCCTTCAATAAGATTTGATGTGGAAGACTCCAAACGAGCGCGTAAGCAAACAAGCTAGCGGCAGCCGAGGCTCGGTTAGAATAAACGTGACGGCGGATCACACCGAAGCGCTGAATACATGTCAGGAACACTCGCTCGTTCCTCACCCATTCCAACAGCCACAGCAAAGTAGCGCCTATGAGATGCCAATATTTGTGCTTAGGTACACACTGAAGTATCTATACTACACAAATGCATACAAAAGTAAAACAACCTAAAAAAAATCAACCAGTTAAACTAAACTAAAGAAATATCGCTGTAGTTGCTTTGGAGGCCTGCTGCTGCTGCAAATGCGGCGACTTTGCCAGAAACGAATAGAAAAATTGCAAAGTGAAAAAGCTAGCAAGCGAGCTATTTCACTGCTATACAACAACAACAGCAACACAAACAATAACAACAACTACAATTATAAGTAAAGTCAGTGCAAATCTCAGCGGCACGTATTCGCCATCGCCATAATTTCTGTTGCTTTTTTTAATGAATTTTTATTTTTCAGTATTTTTTTATTACTTTTTTATATTGCTTTTCTTTGCAAAGTATTTTTTAGCATTTCTACGGTGAGTGTAGAAGAACTGAAGAATAAATTTCTAACTATTAATGCGCTTTTAGATAGATGTACCGATTTTTCTATTTAAAAAGTTAAAAATAGTTATCCATATATTAAACGCTATACACTAAATAACGTTGATGTTTTTATTATACATTTAAAAGAATTTTGAGTTTTAAGTAATGAAAAATAATATGTAGAAAAATATACTTTAATATTCGTAATTTATATTCAAGAAAAGACTTTTTTTTGGAAGACGGCAACACAGTCACGGATATCAATTTCCAATTAGATTTTTAATAAAATAACTGCTTGCATTTGCTCGATTTTTTCTGTTGAACAAAAACTTTGTTTGTGCGCCGATATTTTATTTTATTTTAAATGCATTTCATTAACTTTTTCTTTACAATGCCTAACGTCAAATAATGTTCTTATCTTCTGAGTTTCTTTTCCTCTGCACTTTTGTTGAATAAAAAGTCATATCAGTAGTCATTGCCTCCATGTATCGTTTTACACTATTCGCTTTTAGTCGACTGTTCTTTTACAATTTTGTAAAGTGGAAATGTTGCAGCTTTTTGTTGCGTCAGCAGTTGTTTGGCGTTGTTAATTGGAGACACAATAGAAGCCAAAAGTGAATGCACCAATTTTGCCTTGGCTTTTGGCGGTTGCTGTTGTTTTTTCCTTACCCCAACCTATACCGTTTCCCTGTATTTGCTAACACTCAACTTTATTCTATGTACAGAAAATATCCATTCGATCTATAGAAGATTTCTGTTGGAATATAGATGAGTAGATACATTTATAGATTTTTTTAATTTGCATTCGTATTTAATTGTTATGAACTGTTGACGTCGTGATTTAATGCAGTTGAACTAATAATTGCATGGAGAATGAATGAATTTATTAAATCAGAAATATTTATATGATTTTAGGCACCATTTTAAATAGCTTGTTATGAAGAACCTTTAACAACATTAATGCTTTTTGTTTAAATATTCAAAATACAAATAAAAAAATCGTTTTTAATTGAAAAATGTCGGAATTTGCAAATGGTATAGAATGAAAAAGTCATTTTGACAATGGCACTTAAAAGGAAGTGTTTCAAAAACTGAATTTTCGATTGGAAGCTGCGATGTGCAGCTTATTCTCGAAGCTCAAGCATGCGCTTTGGAAAATCAACAAACGTTCACTTATTTTACATTCTCTAAACTTTTGCAAATGTTGGGTATATTTACATGTCGACCAGCTGAGTAATTTTAATAATTTTTTCCTCTGCTTCTCGACGATATCTTTTTTTTTTTAGCTGTATTTAATAATCATTTAATATAAAATGTAACTTTAAACATATTTCGCTAGCAGCAAATGAATTTTATTTGTTTTCTTGTTTTTTATTAAGCATTAAATATTACGTAACAATAAAGCTGGTCGTGGAAATTCAAGTTTTGTGCACCGAGTGTGTGCATTACATTATTTATTATGGTCCTCTCGCTACCTAAAGCCAATGAATTCGTAAGCTTCGCGTAATTTTTTCTTAAAAGAATTGTTACTCGAGTTAACTTGGTTGAAACTGCTTCTGCTCTTTGATTTTACGTCTCTCTTTGTTTTGTTGTTGACATCTTTTTTTGGCCGTATGCAGCAACTTGTTTTGTTATCTTCTCCTTGCGATGTCAGCGAGAAAACTTTTTTTTATATTTAATTTTTTCTTCTTTTCGGTTGCCTTCGTATACACTTCATTTGGTTTGTTTCCTATCCATCATATTATTGGTTTTAAACATTTTGCTTTGCCGCTCTTCAGTTATTTCTCTTTTCTTCTATTCATCCTCATTTAACTAACATTCTCTCTTGTCTTGCAACTCTTTGGGTTAACACTTTATTTAAATTTCCTTTTTAGGTGCAGTTATAAAACCTTGTTTAGTGTTTTTTTTTATAGGTTCCAAGATATGTTAATGTAAGCAGTTTGTTTGCTGCTTTCGAATTATACAGAAAAACACAACTTTTATACATAACGTACGTATTAAATTTTAGTTTACCATTTTACTTGGTTTCTGTTCCAATGTACAAATTTCAATTGTTGCCATTTAGTTTTTAATTTCATCTTGAATTATACTCTGTTGGAAAATTCCCAATCAGCAAACAAATGCAGCAATTAATGTACTTTAGTTGAGTTTCTTAGTAATAGATTCACTCCATTCTTCATTTACATTTTTTGAATTGATGTAATAGATTTAATCGCATTTTCAGATTGCAAATGACAGAAATGTTCAAATGTTTATATTTATAATAGAACTAGCTTTGCCCCGGTGCGCTTTGCTGCCCCACTAAAAATGTTAAAAAAAGATAAAGTTTGTTGTTTTCTAACTTGTTTAGAAAAAGAAAATATAAAAGATTGTCTAGATAATAGTGCTAAAATTATTCTAATTCTACAATTCAATATATGATTAATTTCGTTCAGCCGAACCATTAATCTGTACGAATAATAGTTCATCGCACTAACTTTTTTTGCTGTTTCCAAGCCTGAAATAAATGCGAATATTAAGTATCAATAATTCACAAAATGTGTGATGCATTTTATTGTAACTAACCAGTTAAACGATGTTTCATCTTAATATTGAAATGGTAACCATCCTCGCCTTGCCAAATAAAATTGGGTACTGCAACGCATCATAACAACGATGAGTTTCCGAAACATGCACAACACTTTGATCTCGACGATGAAGTACAATATCTCGACTGCTCGCTCCTTCATCCACAATTAATACGGCAACTTCATCAATTGTTGGTGCGTTTAACCTTCCAGCATGAATTCCACCAGGTGCTTTATCGGCCCGAATAACAATTCTATGAGAATCCGAAGGCATTTGATCAAGGGCAGTTTGAAATAATTTGATCAAACAATTTTCATCGTGAAAAAACTGCTGCAATCTTTCAATTATTCCTCTTCTCACTGCATTACTATCATTTGGATTTTGTGCCACCACACAACGCCGTTCAATTTCAACATCTGAATTTCCCATGAAATAAATTTGCAAAAAGGAATGATTGGAATCCAAACATGGTAATAACGATCCAATTCGATGATAGATTTGACCTTGAATCTGCATACATGAAACATTTGATTCAATCTCACGATAGAACTCATTGTTAGTGTCGTGTTCAGTAATTACCTTAAAAGTCATGAATCCATCTCTGATTATATTTGTGGCGCCGAAAGACGTCATTTGGAAACATGAATTGTACTGCTGTATTTTAGACAAAAAATGATTCGATTCTGGAGTCAAACCAGAAACTAATGACCTCAAAGGCTCAGGAGGAGGATTCAAAACAGGCAATTTTACTTGTCCATTTGCACAACACATTCCAGGAGTTTCCGATGGAAATTTCAATGCATTGCACTGTTCGCAGACATTAGTCATAGTTCCGATTGAAAGGCATGGAAGAGAACAATAGTCAACTTCACTATCATAATTGAAAGCAGCACGCATTACTCGCTGATTAATATTGTCATTGGCACGACTTCTAACAGCGCGATTGCGACTCATTCTCGCTCGATCCGAAGAATTACTCGCGAATCGTTCTTCGATTGTTTGAGCAGAACGCGATCTCGATTGACGCTCTCTTTGCTGTTCAAGTCTCACTTCACGTTCCGCTTCAGATTCACCTGCTCTAACAGATGCAACTCGTCTTGTATTATGAGTACGACGACCAATATTGGCGCCACGTCTCGGTCGCGGCATAATTATAACTAAAAAAAAAACAAATAATGTTTATAAGTGTTTATAGTGTTTATAATAAAACACATTTCGTCTTTTTCTTGATTCGCTTCGGTTTGCTGCTCATCACTTTTAAACGCTTCCATATTTTCTGTCATACGTAACACTGTTTTGGACTTGACACACCCGAAACAGAGTAATTAATCGGCATTAAGCCTTTTATAATTTTTAATTGTTTTTCAAAATTTAAAATAAAATTCTATGTGTGTCAAAATAATTTGTCAAAACAAAGCAATAATGGAAGACATTTACAATTTACTTACTTCCATTGTCAAATTGAAATTCAAAATTAAAACGTCAAATTTATTTTTCAATTTACTTTGATTCCTCTGTTTTCCGTTATGCAAAAATAATAATTTTTTTTAAATGAAATTTTTTTAAATTATTATTTCACACAAACCTTCTACAGGCAAATAATGAAAACATACCAAAAAATCAAGCAAATCGGACTTCACGTTCGCATGTTATGAACGTACAAACGAACAATTCATTTTTATATATATAGATAAATGATATTGTTTTATGATTTATTACCTAAAACGTATTTAATATTAAAACAATGAAATTTATTTTTAAATAAGAATGTAAATAAAACAATAATAATGAATGTAAATAAAACAATAATATAATTTCGTCTCTCTTTATGCAGGTTTTATTTAAAACAGCGATTATACTGACAGGGAATCCTTGATTATTCGAGTGCCATCAAAAAGGTTCCTGGATATTCATTACTCCTCTTTACACGAACAGTGAGCAACGTGGAATCTTCAATTTGTAAACGTGTCGAGAAAAAGCCTAAGAAACGTAAACGGAGGCTGCGCCACTTGTACGACGTTTGCCAAGTCGCAGTAGTGAGCATTATACAAGCATCATCAACATCATCATTAATATATTAAATTTCGGAATCGCTTTCTGCGACTGCATTTCTGCGCCACAAGTAGCAGTAGAATCTTTCGTTGTCGATCTTCAGTAATGTTTCTAGATGTGATGGCTAATAATGTAATGTTCACAGAAAGTAGGAATCACTCAGCTCGCGATTATAGTAACAAGTTGAGCCCCCATGATTTTGGGGGCCCGCCAGCGGTGACCGATAACGCCTTCGTAGTACACGCCACTCTTTATGTAGATTCGAATGTTGATGGATCGTCTCTGAGCAGCGAGGACGATAACAGTTAAGTGTGCGCCACGAAGCACCCAATAGCCGGTCGAAAGCCAGGAGCACGCCGGCATCTGTCGCTAAATCCAATAAATTTTAGCCAAGTCTTGAAAAAAAATTAATAATCTTTCTTTGTTTCTTATATAAATTGATTTATACAATTGAAATAACGTCCAATTTTAACGCATGACGACTGAAAACGACGTTACCGCGTAATAATGCCATTAAAATCATCGGGAATAATCGTTGTCGAGAAGCCGTCACCTGCGTCAGTTTGCGTCAGTCAGCAGCAACAAGTGTTGTTCGCAACTACAACTACGAGCACCGTATCGTCACAGAAGTCGGTCGCCGAACTTCAGTATTGCGATTACTATGAAAGCAACGAGCAGCACGCCCAGCAACAGCACGCCGTGGTTTTAGAGCAATGCAGCAAAAATGGCAGTACACAGCAGCATCATCTGATCAGGCGTCAGCAACAGCAACAGCGCAACCATGCTTCCGTTGCCGCTACAGCTACAATTCAGCAATTTAATTTAAAGCAATCACAACAACAGTCCGTTCAGCATGTGGTGCATCATGGCCACCAACAACAAAAGCAGCAGCAGCAGCAAGTAATACAAGTGAGTGAAGAATTGTATGAACAGGCCGCTGCAGCTGGCGGCAACATGATGATCTCGACCACCGGCGAAGTGCTCAATCAGCAATATTTTAAGATTGTTACACCAGACGGAAGCACAGGTAACATGATTATTGGACCTATGGGTAACGTGACTGCCGCTGGCGCCCAAAACTCCGCTGCTGCTGCCAACAACAACTCGAAGGTGTTGCTGAGTAATGTGACGGTTCTGTCGAAGCAAGCGGCATCAGCGGGAGCCGTTAGCGCGCAGCAGCAACAGCCTCAAACAATCAATTTTGTTAGCACTAAGAATTTATCCTATCTGCCAACAAATACATCGAGTGGTGGGTCGGTGGCTTCGGCAGCAACGAACAGCAGCAAGCAGCAGAAGCTGATGTCTTCAGTTGCTAGCTACAAGGCTAACGCCAAACAGTCACAGCAGCAGCAGCAGCATATTATGAGTAACACTTCCTCGGCGGCCGCAACAACAGCCTACGTCCATCAAGGGGCACAACAGCAGCAGCATCTTGTGCAAAAAGTAACTGTGCCACGCAACGTTCAAATGGTTACGCGAGTTCAGACATTGATACAACAGCAGCAACAGCAGCACCAGCAACAACAATCGCAAATGATTCTGCAGCCGCAGTCTTCACAGCAGCAGCCGCCACAGAAGTACGTTGTTCCAGTTGCTACTAAAGCGGGAAATGTATTGAAAAAGCAGAACTCGATGAAGATGTCGCAGCAGAAAATGCTTAGCAACATCGGCCAAAGTGGAAGTGTGAAGACCTTCATCCAGCAGCAGCACCAGCAGCAGCAGCATCAGGGCAACAGCAATTCACAACAGCATCAGAGCGGCCCGTACCAGACAACGAATAAAATGAAGTCGCAGAAAGTAGTTAAGCAATACAACAATACAATCAACAGTAGCGCCGGCGCAGTGGGCATCGCTACGCTACCGCAGCACAATCAGAGCAACCAATCTGCGCTGTCAACATACACCGTCAACCACAAGGTGAACAATCATCAGCAGCAGTCGACTAAAATAACAAAACTCCCCAACAACAAGTTCTTGATGCACAACAACCAACAACAGCAGCAAGCGGTGAGTGTAATGTCCAGCAACACAGCGGCCAATTTACCACACGGCACCCAAATTCACCACAAGTCGATGCAGCAGCTGCAGCACGCCAGCAACAGCAACAACAACGTAATCATGCAACAGCAACCGGTGCTTACAACGCACTCCAATGCCAACTCGAGCACCATTAAATTTGTGAACGCGCACGGCACCGTCATGCACCAACATCATCAGCAGAACACAGCACAGAAGCAGCAGCGTCCTGTGCAGCCGCATCACAAGCAGCCAGTCCAACAGTATCCTCAGCAATTGCAGTTCGTGGAGGCGCCAGTTGCTGGCGACAACATATATCAATTCGCGCCGACAACTCCGCAGCAACAGTCGTCTGCGTCAACGACTTCATCGTCCTGCACGCACTCATTAATCTCTGACGACATAATGATCGTCAACGGCACTCAAATGACAGAGGAGCTATCAGCTCGCATCCTTCAGAGCATGGCACAGAATTCGTTTGGCAATCAGCAACGCTACCAGCAGCAGCAAATGAAGTGTTCGACAGTAACGGGCGCAGCGTCCTCTATCAACATGCCTCCTCCGCCACAAATAATGATACAGCACCACACATCGAATTTAGTACCAGCAGCAGCTCCGAACCATGTCAACCTTCCGTCGAAAGAATATCCAATTTATAATCCAATGCAGCATCAGCAGCAGCATGCAACCAACTACATGCTGGCGTCGAACAACATTGTGTCGGCAGGTGCCAGTTGCCCCGTTAGCAGTGCAGCCGCCTCTCGACAGGTCCAAAGCGCTCCCGGCAGCCGCTCGCATTCCATCGAGAGAAAACATCTTGAAACTTCAATAGCGAGGAAATCGTCGGAATACTTTAAAGTCAAGTATGTAGAACATATAACAAACTAATGAATTTATTGCATTTTAATGAAGCTACAGAGACATTTTAGATGTAAGCAACTTCATCCCAGCGTTTCTATTCTATTACTTTGTCCACTTTTATCCAACCGACTTCGCTATTTATTTCATCAGTCACTAAAGTGACGCTGATTTTTATTTTGCTGCCTTTTTATTTTGTCTTGTGTTACTTTTATCCTCTTTTCTTTATTTTAATCCTAACTTTTCTCTCTCCCAAACATCATCACTTTGTCCACAGCACCAATGAAATCCTTCAATCATCCCATTATTACTCATCGTCGCCACTGTCATCCATAATCCTAACCGAAGAGCTAATCGATGTAATTCCTTTGCCCTCCAATCAAAACAGCAACAGCAACGTAGGAACACGCAGTTGCACAACGTCCGCCTCTGGCGATGCTCATGCAACAGGTCAATCAGCGAAAACCCTCACAACCGATGATGACATCATCGGCGAGGAAGTGCGACCCGTTCCAGTTAGCACGCACGATGTTCGTTTGCATATACTCCATGCCGTGCTGCAGGATCATACATATGCGAATCCTACACCGACGCGCTTCCCCACGGAGATGTCCACGGCCTCTCCTACTGCCAGTCAGTCAATATCTGGTGTAGGGCAGCCGCAAGTCTCTGTTACTTCAACGTACGGCACGCCGCCAACGCCATTAATACCGCCGCAGCAATGGTCGCTAGGAGGCATTGGAGCTACAGTAGCACAGACAGGATCAATGGCAACAGCGTCTATGCCGTTACCCATTTCAACGTTAAGTGCTCAACAAACGCATTTGACGCCGGGCGGAGCGAGCTCATACACGCTCTATGGTCAGCAAAGTGAGTGCGACGTATCAATTTTGTAATGCGAATTATTAAAACGTGATTCAAACTAATTTTTCAGTACCGCGCCTGCAACAGGACGACGATGCAAATTCGGCCATTAGCAGTGGTTCACGACTAGCAACTGGTGACATAGATCCAGGCGAAGAGACCGAAACTGCAGCCGAGGCTGAAGATGACTCTGTGACTCGATGTATCTGTGATTTAACTCATGACGATGGCTACATGATTTGCTGCGACAAATGCTCGTACGTAATTGAACATTATAACAATTCCCATTTAAATAAAAACTATCGAAAATTGAGCAATATTTTTCAAAAATATTTCATTATATGTTTACATTTCCTTTTCTTTATTTTTGTGTCTGTTGCAGAGCCTGGCAACATGTGGACTGCATGGGTATTGATCGTCAAAACATACCCGACGAATATCTCTGTGAATTGTGCCAACCGCGACAGGTGGATAAGGAGCGTGCCCGTGCTTTACAGCTGATGAAACGCAAGGAGCAGCAGACACAACTTCTCATCAGTTCTCATGCGAATTCTGCTGCTAGCGAAGGAGCCTCAAGTCAAATCGGTAGTTCCAGCGACGGCTTAGTGCAGCAACAACGCCTTGGTGCTGCTGCTGGCGGGTCTTTCCCTTTATCTGGCGGAGGCGGCGACACTACAGCTGCTACCAGAGGCTCTTTGGCGGCACCAAATAGTGCGACTCCCGGCGGTAACCATAGCACCTACAATAAAAAGGGCAAAGTATTTAAGAAAACTAAAGAAAGCGGTGTTGCTAACAAAAGAGCCAAGAAAGCCGAGAAAGGTGCTGCAGCGGCGACGGGTGGAAGTAGTGTCGGTGGCAAATTGCAGCGAAAGGATACAAAGAAAACCACCAAACGCAAAACGAAAAATAGCGAGAGTTCGAGTAACGGAAACACTGGCGGAACAGCGGCAGAGCGGCATGCGGCCAACTTGCGTCAGTGGATCGAAAACTATGAATTGGCCGTTACTAATCATTACTCACCTGAACTGAGGGCACGTTTGCATGCCATTAGCAAGCAACCGAATCTGCTGCAAAGCATTACGAGCACTGAGAACAAAGCGCTGAAGAACTGTGGCAGGCTTGATGCGAAAGCTTCCACAGTGCCGCACGCTGGGGCCAAAATACTCATCAGCAACCTGGATATTCCGCCTCATTGCCCCATTTTTGAGCTGCGCGGCAAATACATGCTAACCACTCAGTATAAAACGCAGAACTCTTCGATTAACATGAATTCGCCGCCGCCCGCGAACTATCTCTCCAGCCTGAAGGCGCACAAAATTCCAGGACCCTTTATATTCTTCTATCAACTGCCCGGTGTCGATTCACCACTTTCGAACTCAGGCGCGGTCGGCATTGATGGCCATATTTTCAGCCTACCGCCGCCGTCGCCTGCCGGCGCTCAACATCTGAAGGGACCCGAGATTTGCGTAGATACGCGCACCTACGGCAATGAAGCTCGATTCGTGCGTCGTTCCTGCCGCCCCAACGCGGAGATCCAGCATCTCTTTGAAAAGGGAACCATTCATCTCTTCATTGTGTCGCTCATCGACATCAGAGCAAGCACCGAGATAACTATTCGCCATGAGCCGCACGATTTGCTCGCCATTGAACACAAACGATCCAGCCAGCTCGTCATACAGCCGACCAGCACCGCGTGTGCCTGCGGTCTTGTCAAGGATTGCTTGTTCGGGCCGCCGCCGCAGCAGTCTCCCACGCCGGGAGCAGTGGTTAAATCCACTCGTAAAGGCATTACGATGAACGGTAGCAGTGCTGCCGCCCTCCAACTAACCATGGGCGGATTGCCCGCACCTAGTACTCCACTCGGCAAGAAGAGAGCGCAGAATAACCGCAACCGTTCGACCTCTTCGAGTGATAGCAATATGGGGCTCAATAGCCCTAATATTTTGCCGCAGGGCAACCTTGGCATTAGCAGCAATAATGTCAAGAGCCTTAACATGTTGTCTAGCGCTTCTTTCATATCCACTGCATCCAATACATTTACATCAAGCGCCATGAATGATTCAGGAATCTGCACATCATCATCATCGCCTTCAGTGTCCATTCCTTCGCCATCCTCGCATATACATTCACCGACGCAGCAGCCACAACATCCGCAACATTGTGTACATCCTTTGCAAAAGCAAACATTGTCCGCTGTTCTTCAGCAGCGCTCATTGCTCGCGCAGCACGAGCAACAACAACAGCAAAATTATACACAAGTTGCTGCTTTGCCAACACCAATGTTGCTCTCGCCTCACCAGTTACTTGAGCAGTCACAGCCTCAGACACCTACGTTGAGCGTAGTTGCTACTGCAGCTTCGGCTGTTCCGAATATAGTCACAGTGCCCCAAGCACCTGAACCAGAGCGACAACCTGAAGACGTCGCTGAAGAACGAATACAGGAGCAGCAAACAATTTACGTACGATTGGATCAGCAGAATACTCCGCCAAAGCAGCAAATTATGATGCAAATTCATGAAGATGTAGTGGCAACTACGAATGCATTGCCTGTTGCGCCTAATCTTGCTTCTCCCGTACCTCTGACAGAGACAAATCAGAATAATAACACTGCTGCAACACGACAGTCAATCAGTCCTTCGTCTCATACGTCTTCTACATCAAATGCTGCGCTGTTAAAGCACAATTCAAGTGACCAGCTCGAAGCTCAACAACCAAAACAGCAAAAGCAAACACTGAGCACACCTTCACCGATGCCATCGCCACAGAAGCAAAGTATTACAAGCAGCACGAGTAGCGGCCGAAAAACGTCTGCAAAACAATTGAATTCATCACGGAATACAAGTGTTTCTGAGGATGCAGGCGCCAGTTCGGATCATCAACAACCCATGGATGGTGACAACACAGCTTCAACGCAGTCGCCCAGTACCAGTAACAACACTACAGCGTCGCCCAAAGAAAAACCGAAACTCACCCGTGACGAGCGTAAAATGGAAGCCATTCTGCGAGCTATCGAAAAAATGGAGAAGAGTACACAGCGCAAACAGGAGCCTAAACAGCCGAAACGTGTGTCTAAACGGCGTCAGAGCGAAGCGCCATCTGTAGCTGAAAAGCAGAGCTCGTGCGACGATACCGACGCTACAAAGTCGACGGTCACTGAAGCTAGAAATGTAGTAACCGTGAAGAAGGTTTCAGCGGCACAAGGAGGATCGCGTAAAAAGAAACGCAAGTCCCAAAAGAAATCTTACACTACGCAAAGTGCTAGCGCTCTGCGCAAACGCCGTCAAAGTAGTTTGAACAGTAATGAGTCTGCCGAAGCAGCCGAGTCTTCTGTAGTTGCGGATACAAATGCAGTTGGTGCTGCTGCCGCTACTGCTGCAGGAACCACGTCTGAATCTGAATCCAATTCATTGTTTTCGCCATCTATACAAACTATGGCTCAAGCGCCGACAGAGCACAACTGCATTGAACAGACATCAGTGGAACAAATGGATAACGACAGCTACAACAACGATAGCACTCCCGACATTACAGAGGCTGATTCTAATGTCGATCATGCGGCAGGCTTGCTAATGGCTTTTGCCAACCCCAACAATTCTGTGATGTCTCAGGAGGAGCCAGCGCTGCACGCTGCTCAGCACAGCCCTGTTACTTATATGATGCATGACGACGTTTTCAAGTCTCCAGTTCGTTTGCAAACCACACGCGATCCAAATACTTCGGCATCACCGCCACCAACTCCACCAGCGCCCGTTAGTTCGGCGTGCTTGTTACTCGAAGCAGCTGTGGGCCCATTGGAGCCGATGGATCAGCAAACAGTGGAGTTTAAATACCCCATCTCTACTCAGACTAAAACGAAAAAAGTGCTAATGTCCAACTGGCTGAATCAGTCGGATGTTCCTGCCATGAACTGCCTTTCAGGGCTGCCCAGTCCTGCCCACTCACAACCCCCACCGATTGCCTGTGGCAGCTTATCGCTCGGCTTGGATTCCTTAGTTCAAGCAGCCATGTCAGACTACAAGCAGCAAGAGGAGGTGGAGAACTTCAGCATGGTTGCAAAGCAGGTTGAAGAGTTCATCCATCAAACTGAATATCCAGCTCCTGCTGCCGAACAAGAGCAGATGTGCTCCGCTGACTACTTGCCATCCGAAAATTATCGTTCTTCGCCACCAGAGTCTAACCCACAACAGTACGCTTCGTCTGCAGTGCGTAATCTCCACCTTCCGTTGCCGGTCAGTACTTGCAGTAACAACTCTTCAGTGAAGAAGCGATGGCTGCGCCAGGCAATTAGCGAGGAAACAGATGAAAGTCCATTGACGCCGTCATCGACTAGCACACCGTTGGCTTCGTCACCGCACCAGAACAATTACCTTCCTCTGCAGAACGGTTTCACAACGCCACTGAAGAAACGCCGTCTAGTAATAAGCAGCAAGGACGATGGAGAAGAGTATGCAAATCAAAGTGTGTCGCCTCCGCTTTCGGTCACTCCCACTACTACTGCCAATCGAGACGATGAATCTGAAATTGTTGATGTCGGTAACAACAATGAAATCGCTGGCCTTCATTTAACAACTACACCATCGATGTTGCCGGCCGCAACCACAATGACTCCCATTTTCAACCATGAGAACTCCGACTTGTCGACTCAGATGCATTCGTCTTCGTTGCTGCATGTCGGCTTCAAACCCGAAATGGCAATGGAACAAGATGACGATGTCGATATTATGGGCTCACCCAGTCCCGACAGCCAAAACATGGTAGCAGAAGACAACTTAGTGAAAATTGAGCCCGAAGATGTTAGTGGGAATGACGTGAAAATCGATGTCGAACGCGAGGAGAGCGAAGCGTTCGATAAATTCGAAGAAATCATACAGATGAAAAGAGAGGCTCAACAGTATACGGACGCAGGCGATGGACGAGATCAAACCACAGAAACCACAGAGTGTAAGGATGAGATTAAAGATGTAAAGATTACAGAGAATCATCAATCTTTAACGCCAAAAGTTGAGCAGAAGTACGATTGTTTCGAGCAGCAGCACCAAACTCAATGCAAGCCTTTGTTGAAAATGGAAGACACCTTGAAACAGCAACCCAAATTAGAGCTGCAGTTTGGCCAATTCGGATCGTCTTCTCCGAAACAATCGGAAGAGAAGACTTCTCTCGCACCAACTGAAGTGGTAACCTCTGTGCGAATGCCTGCACCAACTGTACAGCCAACAGGCTCAAACTACGTTGGTTCAAGTGGTACTGTTGTGTCAGATGAGATATCATCATCGTCATCATCATTAGTAGCACCGATGGCATCACCTTCAGCAGCTGTAGTGTCAACCTCGAAGACTTGCAAAACGGCGAGTGCAGACAGCACAAGCAGCAGTAGGAACAAAATCAGCCGCAAGAGCCTCTCGGATGATGATATCCAGGAGCGCTTGCACTCTTTTCACAAGGAGAACATTTTGATTTTACAATCGCGCAATAAGAAAACGAAAACATCTGCAGCTCCTATGTCGCCAGCTCGTTCTTCTGCGAAAACGGATTCCAAGCATTCGGCCGTGGATTCGAGGAGTTCGACGTCATACAGCAGAAAGCCGTATCAGCGCACAGCTTACAGTTCTACCACCAAAAATGCCCTGAGGAAAGAGCGTAGCAACAGTTTCTCCAAGTATTCATCATCAAGAAACAGCTGCAATTCGAATTTATCCAATCGATCGTCGTCGTCGCGCAAATCGCCTACTTCGTCTGATGCTAAAACGCTAAAACCTCTGAAGAAATCGCCCTACTCCTCAACTAGCAATGTGCTTTCATCTACAACATCATCATCATCGTCATCGATGGTGTCTGTAGTGTCCACAACAACAAGCTCAAATGCAAGGGAGAGGAATCGTCGATCGTTGTCGATTTCTGCTGCTTCTCCGTACCCTAGCACATCCAGCGCTAGGAAGCGTCAGGTCAACTTTGAGCAGGAGCTGAGCAAGGACACAATGTTGAGCAACAGTGGAGTCAGCCAAAGATATCGCCGTGAAGACAGCACAGGGAACAGTTACTCTTCCTCCGTTGCGAAGAAACGACGGGACACTATAAGTGGTGAATATGCGCGCTTCGTTGATCATCGTAGCCAGAAGCACAAGACCAATCTTCCATACCACAATGCAGACAACAGAAAACTACACAGTGACGTAGTAATGGCAGCCACATCGACTATAGATCCACCAACGACAGCTGCAATAGTGAGCGAGGCGAAAATTGCACCGACTGCAAGCATTGTCATGGCACCTGCGACACCTTTGCCTGTTGGTTGCAGCAACAGTGACTCTCCATCCATCAGCCACATCAGCCAAAAGGCAATTCCTCCGTCGAATGCGTTGCCATCCGGTTTAGCTGCACCACCCGCTGCAGTAACTTTTGCAACACCCGCCAAATGCACCAGCAACTTGCCATACTACAACACGGTATACGGAAAACTACTCGACAATTCGCATCACCATGCTATTTGCAATCCATCCGTGGGCTCGCCGATTGACGTAATTGTCAGCAACTGCATGGCACCAGCCTCCACGGCCAACGGCTGTCCAACGATGCTCTCTGAATACTTGGACACTAAGGCAAGAAGCTACAATTCGCTCGGCGGTTATGTTTCTCACACAGCAGCTTTATTTGGCCTGAATACATCAACAAAAGCCCAAACATCGGAGTTGCGCGATTTGCACACAAATCCTGCTGTAGTCACGGTGCCGGTAACTGGAACAAATACAGCCTTGGAATTGCAAACATGCACGCCTTCAACCGCAGGTACAGGAGCAATTATTGGCATGATGCCTTCATTGCCAAAACCTCTTAAAATACTCACGAAAACCGCCAGCCATGATCCTCGCTTAAATCCCAATCTAACTGCTCCCGAGCCACCGGTTGCCCCGAAACGAAAACTCTCCATTAATGAGTATCGCAAAAGAAAGCAACAAACCACTTCGTCCCTTATTTTGCCATCCTGCGCGACCAAAGATAAGTCTATTTTGGCTTCATCCGCTCTCCTTCAAACAGCCATCATTAGCAAGTACGCAACGGCAGATATTCTAGGAAAATGCGCTACTATTACCACTGGCAGCGATCCTTCCGACAAATCATCATACGTTGCCACTATGAATAAGTGCACGCTGAACTCGCCGGAACGAAGTTTGGAAATCATTAGGGAGCTGCATCAGAAATCCCTGAATGATTCAACACCAATAAATAGCGGCCTCAGTTTTGCCAACGTGGAGATGCCGCGCATGCGTGTCACCGAAGAGGATACATCCAAAGGTGAGTAATTCGGAAATGCGAATTATATTAAACTCTGTGACTCTCCCCTCAATAAAATATGTATTTCTTTCTACAGTGCAATTTAGTGCAGCTCCTACTCTGCTGGAGAAGCAACAGGAGATACTTTGTGAGCGAATAAAATCGTTGAAAAACAAACAGTCCGCTGCCGATTTGGTGACAGGGCGCTTGAATGTAATAGGCAACGACTTCGCATTAAAGAAAGGTACTAAAGAAGCAGTAAAATTCCATATTCATTCATTTTTATTGTAGCATAACACAATTTTATTTAACAATTGATATTGTCGAGCATGAAAAGCATATTTTCTTTGACTTTGAAACACGTTCAACAAGTTTTCTGTTTGAATTTACTACTAAAGAGTAGAATAAACAATAAAACGAATGATATTTTGTCGATTTTATAATAAAACTTCACTATTTTAATTGTAATTTGCCTGATGTTGGTTTAAATTGTTGATTCAACCGAAGTTTTTTTTGGGTGTACGCATTTTAACGTCTATGAATATTACTCTAATTTTCAGATGACGATATGCTCCACAATCGCATCACCATCTCTGACCTGGACAGTTGCCTAGAAGCAATTTCATCGACGTCAACGTCCATGACATCGTCGAGGGAATCCAGTCCCGAGCGACGATCTCGACCATCAGACACGAAATACAATAAAACCACTGTCGATGCTAAAAGTGCAAGCAGCGGTTGTGCTGAGGAAGCATCGCAGAATCCTACCAGTGCCAGTGCTACCAGCTTGAATTCTGTTGTAGCTGCAACAACGTCGCAAGTCGAAACGACGTCAACTGCAAAGTCTTAAAATAATTCTCAAAAAGCGCGGAGCAGTTCCAGATAAGTACAATTTGGACACGATTCGCTGCAACTGCTCTCAACTATGATTAATTTACTCTCGAGTACCATAACTTTTTTCTGTTATATTCCCCATTTAATTGAGTTGTTTTTATCTAACCATAATGAGTGAGCTTTTTTATACTTACATCAGTGTTTTAATACTTTAAATCAGTGTTTTAAAAACCGGCAGAGAGTATAATTTTCTTTTTCCTATAATAAGCAACAATGTCTGCGTTTTGTTTATAAACTAAAATAAAATGAAATGTAATTTGGAAGAGGTGTTAGTGAGTCGGTGGTGATTAGTAAAAGAAAATCAAAAACACAAAATGTGGTCAGACTACATTAAGAATCGATTTTATTCAATTGTTTTTAAGGACAGTCGAAAGTAATAATTACATTTCGATATATGTATATAAACATATGTACATACGCGTATATATAAGTGTATATATAGTATAGAGTATAGCATAGTATGTATTTTTCTACAAAGTGTTGAATTTATAACGCAGGAAATATTGCAAAAAGTACTCTGCGATTAATACTCTATTTTAGCTTCTATTTAATACTTTAAGCCTCGTCAAAATTGAAAAAGAACACAAATAATTTAAATTACTTTGATTAGCTGCGGAACTATTATTAATTTATTTCAGATATCACGATTTAAGCATCTTTTTTTCACGAAGTTTCACTCTGCAAAATCCAGTGCGCGTCTATAATAGAAAAATAGAAACTAGTGAATATTGATTTAAATTAAAAACGATTTGTAAAGTCAGTTCAAAAATTTCAGCAATTATGTTTAATTATTTGTTTTGTTAAATGAAACAAAAATACCGAATACAATTCGATTCCGAAAAAATCGAATTTTTAAATTTTTGTTGAAATCATTTTCGGAACATTCGAAAATGTGAGCAATTTATTTCATATATGAACTATTGAACTGCAACAACTTAAATGAATTTATTAAACCTTTTTTTATTTGCTTAGAAATTTAGATATTCATTCATTCACCACATATAAAAAATCCTTTATATAATGCATATTCATCTGAAACATGTCATTGTTTTGTGTATAAAATATGATAACGGTAAATTAAATTGCATACAAAACTGCTTACTTAAAAACTCCTTTGGAAAAAAACTCATTGGGGAACAAAAAAAAAAAAAAATAAAAATACTTTTATGCTACATTCTTACTCTCTCTCTTTCTCTCTCTCTCTGTCTTCTCTATGAGTTTTTACTAATTATTAATTTTAATGAACCAATTCAAGGAAACAAAAAGTAAAAAAAATAACTACCGCAATTTGTAAATATTTAGTAGTAAAAATAAAAAATAGCAAATAAAATAGTCTTAAGTGTCTAGAAATAAATTTAACATTAATTAGCAGTTAATGTAGTGTTAAATTTTTAAAATAGTACAAACAATATTTATAAAATATTTTTAATGTGTTGTTTTAAAACGTAAAAATTTAGAAGAAATAGTTTATTCTAATAAAAGAAACATAAAAGAAAATCAAAAACAAAAAAAAACGAGAAAATTCATGAAATTAAAAAACTACACAAATACTTTTAAAAAACTATTTTAACACGAGAATGAATATTGTCACTAATTTTTGTTTTTTTTCATACCTTATTGTAAATAATTAAAGAGAATATTTGATTTTATGTTCATTGTAAACTAAACAAAAACAGTCGTTAAATTTCGGCTTAATTGTTCATTTCATTATTTTAAATTGTAATTATAATATATATATATATACGAAATTATTAAAAACTAATGCAAAAAATAGCTAAAATTGCATTGCAATTAATGTCAAAAACCAGCAAAAGTTCCCCCCAGTGAATTGAGAAGATAGCAAAGAAAGTTTTGATGATTGCAAAAAGTGCATCAAACTTTTTTGAACGCCTTTGAATAAGTAGCCAATAATTTATGTTGTAATTTTGTCAGCACTTTGTCACCAGTTGCGCCGCTGCTAGAAAGCCTGCCGCCGCAAAACTGTTCATTCTTTTTCAAATGTAGACATGAATGTATATTTATTTAATTATATTTGCTCCTTTTTTACTTTTCAATGGTTGTTGTCCTTATTTTAGTCAGGGTTCGGAAAATATCCCTCCAAAGAACTCATCAATTTGATCCCTCACAAAAAAACCATCTCTCCAAAAATGGAAAAATGTTTTCGCTCCTGAGCGAAATTTATTTTTTCATCTCCGTACAAATCTACTGCATTTTTCGATCTTTGCTTAAGAATTTATTTATCTTCAAAGATATTTTCTCTACCTGCGTCGCTGTTTTTGGATCTCCTGCGATTTTTATTTTAAACGAGTCGCAGTTTTTTCATCTCTCGAGATCGATATTCGTAACGAGACCAACTTTTTCCATCTTCAAAGATTGAAATCTTTCAAGGTCAGCTTTTTTTCATGCCTACTGATATTTATATTTGAAGATCGAAATTATTTCCATCGTGAGCGATATTTATTTTTTGTACGAAGATGAAAAAAGATATTTACCAGTGAAGATGAAAATATTCTCATCTTTGGTGAGGGATATGAATTGAGGGATTTCAAAAAGAAACGATTTCCGAACACTGTCAAATGTAGACATGAATGTATATTTATTTAATCATATTTGCTCCTTTTTTACTTTTCAATGGTTGTTGTCCCTATTTTAGTAGCACGAGTAGGCTAACATAGACATTAGAACCTGAATAAATAAACAGAAAAACTACTTATAGATTGAGAACAAGTAAACTTTTGTAAATAATTTATTATAACTACTGTAAAACCTCCGATTTAAGTGATGAAGAGATGAGAGCAGATAAAATATTAAAATCAAACAAAAAAAAAAAAATGAAAATGCAGAAAATTTTTATTTTACGAGAATATCTTGTACATAACCTATTTACTAAATATATTACATATATGTGAATGTGAGAGGACATGTTTTCTTCTTTCATATATACATAATATAAAGGTATATAGTATAAAACATATATTTATTAAATAGCTAATAGTGCTCAAAATTTTATTGATAATGGTTTTTATTGCATTGTATGTATGAAAACACGAAAACAACATGATTTTCTTTTGTGACGAAAACCGATGAAAACGAATAACGTTCAAAAACAACACTCAAAATAAAAGAAGTTTTCAACTATTGATGAATAGATTCAAGAGAAAAGTGCAAGTCTAAAAATCAATTATATATTATACACTATTATTATAAATACCAACTAAACTAAGAAATAAAAATAGTAATAAACGATATTATATAATCAGTATCATTACTATTATTTACCAATTTAAAATTTAAGAAAAAACCACATACGAAAATACAGAAACAAAAAATCATAAAATAAATGAAAACATTTTAAACAACGTCTTTGATTAACGGGATTTCTCGTCAACTTTTGTCATTGCAGAGGTGTGGCCTTCACCGAAGTTTCCACTTACTAAGGTCGAATTCGATGCAGATTTTTTAGGAAGCGGAATATGAATGATTGAACCGAGTAGTCGTTAATACGTACTAATTTATGCATGTGATGAAATTATTTTATTGTTATTAGGAGGTGATCAGGGAAGGGAAAACGACCGTGAAAACGCTCAACCAACTATAAAAGAAGTCACGTTGGAGGCCGTAAATTAATTTTCAATCTCAGATAAAATCCCATATATTTTTACTGAAATATTTTCTGATTCTAACATCTGGTGACACTCTTCTCATAACTGAAATTTGTTCTACTATGGAACTGCGCACGCATCCTCTTCTCATCGTGTGCGTTGTTGTTTCTTTCATCATTTCAATAACTTTTTACAAAAATTTACTCTTTTAGAACTAAATTTCATTAAAATTAATAGTCATCCTCACATTGTTGTATTATGTTTAATGTAAATATTATTGCGATTCAAAAGTTTGAAGTTTGCTGAACAAACGAAAATAAAATACTCTTTTTTAGCGTAATGCAATAGTGCCACCTTCTAGGTGAAAGTGAATTTTCGGTGGAGAAACAATTTAAAAATTGTAATTTTATAAATTTGAAGGGTGAATGATTTTGTTTAACCTAATTTCAAAATATTAATGCAATAGACTACAGAAAAGTCTTAATATATACATTAAGTAAGATGGAAAAAAAATTCCCTTTTATTAGGTTGGGTATTTCCGCTGTCTACCAGATGGCACCACCACGAAGTTTATCTTTGCAAATTTGCTCGGAACTTGGATGTTTTTCGGGATAATTGAAAATTTAAAAATGTCAATAATGACAGATTTTGTATTTAGTATCGACCTCTGTGAGGTCCAGTTGCGTTTTGTGTTTAAGAAAAAGGCAGAAACAAAAATGCATTTAGTCTCCAAAAGATTGCCTATGCAATTGTTTCGAGGCGCTTTTCAGGTGTAGAGTCTCCAAAAGTAGTAGTAGAACAACAACTACTAATTTCTAGTAGAGGAAATTACTGTAGAAACTCGTGTTGTTCAGCAGGTGAACATTTCGTGCTGGGCTCGACAGAGGTAGGGCCATGAAAAAAGACCAAGGATATTAAAAATGATTTATTAGTTAATTCATTACAAGTGAAAAAGTTGTCGATGTCGTCGGAGGTGGAAAAAAGTGTGCATCTAATGTTTGCTGTATCATGCGATTGTTTCATAAAAAATAAATGTGCAATAGATTGAAAGCGAGGTAAATATTTAAAAAGTTAAAAATGATACAAATAGAAATAAAGAATGAATAAATTATATGTGCTATAATAAAAAACAAAGGATGACGCAGAATAAAAAGTTAATAGAAAAGGATATACGTGAAAAAGAATGAAATGTCTGTATTGAATAATGCATTAAAATTGCATAAATGTGAAGTGTTGACGGAATGGGTGAAAGAAAAGAAAATTGATGTGAAAACGAAGCTTAACGAAACGACAATTAATTGAAACTCGAATGCATTCTAAAGAGTAGTGAAAACTGGAAATTTATTCTATATATCGACAACGGAATCGTATGTATGAATGGATATACATATGTTTAAATAAATGGATAAGGATGAAGAGATCAGAAACGGAAACTACAAAGAAAAACATCAAGGGCTTCAAATTCATACTACGAATTTATGAAAAATTATCCCCATTTTGCATACTTTTTTATATACTTCGCACATTAAAGTGGGTGGGAGGTATACATAAATTGTATTTGCATTGTGCAACTTCTCCAATCAGACACACGCACACACACGAACACAGAGCTGGCCCCATGCAAATCACCAACACCCACAGCACAACAGGCAGCCGTTGTTGTTGTTGTTGTACGTGCTTCTTCGGCGACAATTTCTTGTTGTTTCTCATGTTTTTACTACTGTTGCCGTTGTTGTTGTTGTTGGTAAAGTTGCTTCTATGATTTGAGTTGTTCGTGTTGCTTTGGGTTATGTTATTTTTTTCCATGGATCTGCTTTGGATCCTTCGTTGAGGTTTATCGGAGTCACAGTTTCTTTTATACCCCTTCGATGACAGGTTGATCCATTGTTGTTGTTGTTGTTGCATTGTAGAATCGATTTTATTACGTGATTCAATGAAATTTTTCGGTCTTTTATTCCATCATCTGTGCAATTTATGTGCCTGCAGTAAATACAACAGCAACCACGAACACGTTTACAACATAACTGTTAATCTTAAAGTGAGCTTAAATTAAGTGAAGCAGCTGCTACTTTATCAAGCGCATTCGGAAATAAGTGCAGTGAATGCAGAAAATAGAAGCGATAGCGTAAATCAAATCAGAAACGGAAGCGGAATTTAGACACATTGCATTAGTTTCAAGTCAAGACATAAAATCAATGAGAACCTTAAACGGGGGCGTTGTTTTTGTTGTTGTTGTTTTCGGTAATTAAATGCGACGAAAAGTAACGAATGCCGAAAGGTTTCCCTACACGAACAACATCAGAAATTGATTGGCTTTTGCGTTCATCCGGATAACGGCAGTCAGCCGATTTTTTTATAAGACCTGTGACACTCTGTGTCAATGTGATGAAGGTAAGTTTAAATAATATATAGAATATGGGTGAAGAAAGTGGATTTGCACCGCGTATATCGATTCGTGCCTTTTTCAGGCATTCCGAAGCTGTGCAGGAGTGACGTAGAGAAGTATCTGAAGTTAGGCTGGTCTGGATAGCGGGGCACGAGGACGTCAATGGTAACGGAACAGGAGACAAACTGTGCTTGGTACTGAAGCACCGTCTGAAAGAGGATTGCTTAATGTTGGCCCCTTTTCCTTTACCGAGGCGATTTGTATAACAATTTCTGGGATATAGACTTTAGCTTTAGATGGAAGAACCTTCCAAAAGAGACTTTATTCAGAGCGCATTGACCTTAGCTAAAGTACAACTTCTCCATCAAGACCAATTTCCGGACATTGGCGTCCACGCAGTCTTCTATAGCTTCTGCAACATCTGTTAGTCCACCCAAGTTAGTCCAGAAATCGCAGTATTTAACTTCCTAATTCGCCATTTATTTATGTTCTTCACTTGTATATAAACTAGGATTTTCTTTGACGCTTTCTACGGTGCTTCTTATGGTGCCATTAGCCCCATTTACTCATCCCACTTTCGGATGAATAAACTCCAATATATCTACGAAAGAACAACCACAAAGCTTCAATTTCTTTTAAGCAATAAACAATAACAACAACAAAAAACTCACAATTATTTACGCATTTCCGGCCACTCATTAATGGACGCTGTAGTCGAGATCATCATTGAATTCTTAAATATAAAAATTACATATATCTTGGCTTCATTAAAATAATTGGTATTCTGTTTTAAAGATCCTTTCTTAAATCGGATGTGGTTATTTTTGATACACTTAAGAATCGCTCTCGAGATATTGAATAGATTTTCTCTTTCTTTTCTTTCTTCTCCATTGTAAGAAATGTGATGCATTGTGTAATGAGTGCTTTTTGTGCTTTCTCTGCAATTGAGCTGTCGCAGTTGTTCATCCGGACAATAATGCATCGCAAGTAGATGATAGATAATAATAACTAACAACAGCTGAACGCAATAATAGCCAACACAATGGGCAACACTTGAGTAATGAGTGGGTGTTCGTACAAGTACCGTTATGCGTTTTATCTTGCACACACACAGACACAGAAACATCCGCGTGTTGTTTGCTGTGATAATGATCATTATCGCCACGACAGTTATCATCTTCAGCGCGGCGCGGCGTTGCAGCATAATTTTTGCCCTTCACTATCATCAATAAATTAAGCAATGCGCAATTATCGCATTTAACACAAATGCATTTAAGCTGCTTATTCACTCAAAGGACCGACAAGGATGCTTCGTTGCAAAGGAGCAAATAATGAAAAAGAGAAACTGTCAACACAGAAACACATGAAACACACACACACACACAGACACATTTCACTTGCCACAGTTTTTTTAATTTTGCTAAATTGTTTCTTTATTTCATTTACACAATTTTGCTATTAATGAAAGAACTTAAATTCCATTAAAATGTGAATTTTAATAAATTAAAATAAAGTTAAAATAAATGGAAAAATTTAACAATAAATAATGAATTTAAAAGAGTTATTTTTTAATTGATTTTGCATATTTTACAGATATGAAAATTTAATACGATCACAGAAAATAAAAAAAGAAATGTAATAAAAACAAATAAAACCAAAATAAAGCGATAGCAAAAAACAAAAACAACTACAATAAAAACAGGATCAACGTCTTCCAAAATGATTACCGCAGAGAAAAGAAAAAAAAGTTATGAAAAAGCCAAGAAATGATTTAAACAAAAAGCAAAAATCGACAGCACATCGCTGTTAAAATAAATTTAACAATAAATAAAAGAACAAAAGGAAATAACAAGAAAAAACAAAAAGAAAACAAACGAAAAAATTCTTGCAGAGAAAAATAATGGCAAAATTGTTAAAATTTCTTATATTTCAACGCAACTCATTAAAAAACTACATCAGAAAGGAGAATTTATGGAGCATTTGCAATTTCGATAGAATCATACGCAGCAACAACAACAAAAAATGCAACAATTACACCACAAACAGAACAAATAAAAGTGAAAGTATCGATGAAAATCATTCCCATCACCAGCAACAACCACAACCATACGAAAGCAATGAAAAATATATCAACAATCGACAGCATGATACAAAAAGAAGATGCACCAACAGCAACAGCGAAAAGAACTCAAAAGAAGATCAACATCGAAGTCAACAGCAGCAGCAGCAGCAACATCAACCTCAACCTCAAAATCATCAACCTCAGCATCATCAGCAGACACAACAAAAGCTGACAGACGGTCACAAAACCCAGAAACGTTTTTGCACTGTTGCCTCCATGTCCAATGTGGCTTCTTCTTCTCTTCTTAATTATGCACACCTTCGAATGACGAAACTCCATTTAAACAAACGAAGCAACATCAGGAAAAAAAGCAACAGCTCCATCACGAATAAATCCTGGATCAGGTTGTATTTAACGCTGCTGATCGCGTTGTATTGCTGTGTCTCGGTGCAAACATCATCGGCTGCAACAGTTCACAGCAGCAGTGACGCTCTTTGGACGGATGACGATTCTACGACGAATCTATCGACAAATGCAACTTTTGTCTTCAGCAAAAGTCCTCTGAACAACAGCAGCAACTACAGCAATACCACATTCAATCTCGATCTGTCTGCAGCCGCCAATCGAATGCATCAGCGCTTAGAACGCGGTGCTGCCAACGTGCCTGACGAAGAGGATGACTCCAGCTACCACGACGACGAATTTGATGAATACGAAGCATTGATCAATAACAAATCAGGTAAATAAAAGATATCACAGCCGATAACTTGTAATATTTATTATTTAAATAGAGAATCAACTATTCTTCCTTCTTCTTTAGCTTCGATTTTATCCTAATGCTCCATTTATCCATGGTGATTATTGCTTTAACTGAATTCTTAATAAAACTTTGCTGAAACAAAAGCAATTTAAGACCTTTGTAATTATTCAAGAATTTAGTTTGATTTCAATGTGCGCCATTAAAACTCAAAGCTGTGTTATAAACCGCACACCAACACAGAAGTTGGTTATTTTTCTGGGCATGGGATTAGAATTGATAAATTGCCACTGCACTGAATTCGATGCCAAACCGAAAAATGTCGAAGCAAACGCTGTTCGGTGCATTGTTCGGCTGGCATTCTTTGGGAGATGCCAACGAAAGAGTTGGTTGTTGGTGAGAAATTCCCTTGGCGGTCAAATAAAAGCTGGAAACAATGCAGAGCTGACAGGTGAAAGAACGAGAAGATTCTATGAAATGAAAAAGAAAACATAGCGATTAACCATGACTTTAGTCTGCAGCAAATGTAAACAATGAACTCGATGTGAATTACAAACAAAGGTGTTGAAATCTTATCTTTCAAAAAGTAACGACCATTCCAGAGGCAATTAATTATATTTGTCTGTAGACACACAATTTGTAATCCATAAAAATTGGCGTTTAAATGTGTATCATTAAACGTCCATTACCAATCACTCGCGTGAATTAAACTTTACATCGAGTAGGCGTCTTTTCAATCCCAAAATCATAGCATATTAGCCCCTTTTCAGAAGGGCAATTTACCTGAAAAAATTCCTTCTTCACTTCCAAACACTCCTTCAACATAGTCACCTTTCAGCTCGATACTTTTTTCCCATCGATGTTCAATAGGTGCAATACCTAGATTATAGTAAAAAACCCATCATTTTATAGAAGAGGTCACTTCTCTCCGTTGGCAAATCTTTTCTAGTTCATTGTTTTGTGTGTTTCTTCGTCTCGGTTGTGTAATGATGGAACCATATTTCATTCATGGTTATAAATAGGAAATAAAACGACGAGAGATGGAGAAGCACTTCATTAAAGCCTCCTCACTACTTTCTTCGTTTGAGTGTGAGCAAACGCAACATCCAACTTGCGGTGGCGATCAAGCGATGTACAGCACCTTTTCAACTGCGTACCTACATTTAGTCGAGCGTTTTTTGTTGTTTTTGTGCCTAATTTATAGGTTGACTCAACTCATTTGGTTGATCATTGCGATGTTTGCCTTCGCAGACCCGTGGAAACTCTTCCTCACAGAGGTGTAGTGTCTGGTATTACCAAGTTAAACGGTACGTAGGGCACTTGTTTTCTATAGCATTTTCATAATTTGATACACTCGAAGATAGTTAAACCTCCCGTCGCTAATAGACGAATTCTTCTAATATCAGTTCCTGGCGTTGTACAGAGTATTTGCTCAACTATGGACTAGTTTTTAATGCAATATAAAATATTTTTATACCCTACATCCGAAGGAATGAGGGTATATTCACTTTGTGCTTCCGTGTGTAACGCATTAAAGGAGGCGTGGCAGGTATGGAAAAGTATATATATTCTTGATCAGTGTCACCTCCTGAGTCGATTTAGCCATGTCCGTAGTCTGTCTGTCTGTCTGTCTGTCTGTCTGTCTGTGGAAATCACGATTACAGGAGAACGAATGAAGCTATCGCGATGAAATTTTGCACGTATATTCTTTGTCATCCGAAACTCTGTGGGATTTAAAATGGGATAAATCGGTGCAGCGCCACGCCTACTTTTTTAACAAATACTAATTCTTTTAACAATATTTCAACTTGTAGACTTAGTTTTGAGCTTCAATTTTGTTTCCGAATACATCGGTACAGGTAGATTAAATTTTTCAAAAAAATGGGCGTGTCCGCCTACGAACATATGACATTGATATAAACCGCAACAATATTTCAACTTGTAGACTTAGTTTTGAGCTTCAATTTTGTTTCCGAATACATCGGGAGAGGTAGATTAAATTTTTAAAAAAAATGGGCGTGTCCGCCCACGAACATATGACATTGATATAAACCGCAATTCCAGAATAACGGTTGGAAGAATTGACTTGAAATTCGGTACGAATATTCTCTGCCATCATAGATAACTCTGTATTAAAAATGGGGAAAATCGGCGGAGTGACACGCCTACTTTTTATAACAAATTCTTGATACGGAAATTTAAGAAAATCGGACTATTTAAATAAATCGGAAATATGTATAAATATGTATAATAAAGGTTGCTGGGATGTAGGGTATATAAGCTTCGGTCTGACCGAAGGTACCCTTACTAGTTATACCCTACATCCGAAGGAATGAGGGTATATTCACTTTGTGCTTCCGTGTGTAACGCATTAAAGGAGGCGTGGCAGGTATGGAAAAGTATATATATTCTTGATCAGTGTCACCTCCTGAGTCGATTTAGCCATGTCCGTAGTCTGTCTGTCTGTCTGTCTGTCTGTCTGTCTGTCTGTGGAAATCACGATTACAGGAGAACGAATGAAGCTATCGCGGTGAAATTTTGCACGTATATTCTTGGTCATCCGAAACTCTGTGGGATTGAAAATGGGATAAATCGGTGCAGCGCCACGCCTACTTTTTTACCAAATACTAATTCTTTTAACAATATTTCAACTTGTAGACTTAGTTTTGAGCTTCAATTTTGTTTCCGAATACATCGGTACAGGTAGATTAAATTTTTAAAAAAAATGGGCGTGTCCGCCCACGAACATATGACATTGATATAAACCGCAATTCCAGAATAACGGTTGGAAGAATTGACTTGAAATTCGGTACGAATATTCTCTGACATCATAGATAACTCTGTATTGAAAATGGGGAAAATCGGCGGAGTGACACGCCTACTTTTTATAACAAATTCTTCTGTGCTTTTCAAAATGTCAGCTCAATTTTGAGCTAAACAAAACAGTTTAATCGGACTATTTAA
Organism: Thecophora atra; assembly: GCA_937620795.1. NCBI lineage: Eukaryota > Metazoa > Arthropoda > Insecta > Diptera > Conopidae > Thecophora > Thecophora atra. The sequence goes on along the minus strand of OW569397.1, from coordinate 70,203,107 downwards.
ATAAATCGGAAATATGTATAAATATGTATAATAAACGTTGCTGGGATGTAGGGTATATAAGCTTCGGTCTGACCGAAGGTACCCTTACTAGTTTTTGATTTACTTTTTGTTTGTTTTATGTATTTTTATACCCTACATCCGAAGGAATGAGGGTATATTCACTTTGTGCTTCCGTGTGTAACGCATTAATGGAGGCGTGGCAGGTATGGAAAAGTATATATATTCTTGATCAGTGTCACCTCCTGAGTCGATTTAGCCATGTCCGTAGTCTGTCTGTCTGTCTGTCTGTCTGTCTGTCTGTCTGTGGAAATCACGATTACAGGAGAACGAATGAAGCTATCGCGATGAAATTTTGCACGTATATTCTTTGTCATCCGAAACTCTGTGGGATTGAAAATGGGATAAATCGGTGCAGCGCCACGCCTACTTTTTTAACAAATACTAATTCTTTTAACAATATTTCAACTTGTAGACTTAGTTTTGAGCTTCAATTTTGTTTCCGAATACATCGGGAGAGGTAGATTAAATTTTTAAAAAAAATGGGCGTGTCCGCCCACGAACATATGACATTGATATAAACCGCAATTCCAGAATAACGGTTGGAAGAATTGACTTGAAATTCGGTACGAATATTCTCTGCCATCATAGATAACTCTGTATTGAAAATGGTGAAAATCGGCGGGATGTAGGGTATATAAGCTTCGGTCTGACCGAAGGTACCCTTACTAGTTATACCCTACATCCGAAGGAATGAGGGTATATTCACTTTGTGCTTCCGTGTGTAACGCATTAAAGGAGGCGTGGCAGGTATGGAAAAGTATATATATTCTTGATCAGTGTCACCTCCTGAGTCGATTTAGCCATGTCCGTAGTCTGTCTGTCTGTCTGTCTGTCTGTCTGTCTGTCTGTCTGTCTGTCTGTCTGTCTGTCTGTCTGTCTGTGGAAATCACGATTACAGGAGAACGAATGAAGCTATCGCGATGAAATTTTGCACGTATATTCTTTGTCATCCGAAACTCTGTGGGATTGAAAATGGGATAAATCGGTGCAGCGCCACGCCTACTTTTTTAACAAATACTAATTCTTTTAACAATATTTCAACTTGTAGACTTAGTTTTGAGCTTCAATTTTGTTTCCGAATACATCGGTACAGGTAGATTAAATTTTTAATAAAAAAAATGGGCGTGTCCGCCCACGAACATATGACATTGATATAAACCGCAATTCCAGAATAACGGTTGGAAGAATTGACTTGAAATTCGGTACGAATATTCTCTGCCATCATAGATAACTCTGTATTGAAAATGGTGAAAATCGGCGGGATGTAGGGTATATAAGCTTCGGTCTGACCGAAGGTACCCTTACTAGTTTATTATTATACCCTACATCCGAAGGAATGAGGGTATATTCACTTTGTGCTTCCGTGTGTAACGCATTATAGGAGGCGTGGCAGGTATGGAAAAGTATATATATTCTTGATCAGTGTCACCTCCTGAGTCGATTTAGCCATGTCCGTAGTCTGTCTGTCTGTCTGTCTGTCTGTCTGTCTGTCTGTCTGTCTGTCTGTCTGTCTGTCTGTCTGTCTGTCTGTCTGTCTGTCTGTCTGTGGAAATCACGATTACAGGAGAACGAATGAAGCTATCGCGATGAAATTTTGCACGTATATTCTTTGTCATCCGAAACTCTGTGGGATTGAAAATGGGATAAATCGGTGCAGCGCCACGCCTACTTTTTTAACAAATACTAATTCTTTTAACAATATTTCAACTTGTAGACTTAGTTTTGAGCTTCAATTTTGTTTCCGAATACATCGGTACAGGTAGATTAAATTTTTAAAAAAAATGGGCGTGTCCGCCCACGAACATATGACATTGATATAAACCGCAATTCCAGAATAACGGTTGGAAGAATTGACTTGAAATTCGGTACGAATATTCTCTGCCATCATAGATAACTCTGTATTGAAAATGGGGAAAATCGGCGGAGTGACACGCCTACTTTTTATAACTTACTAAATATGTATAATAAAGGTTGCTGGGATGTAGGGTATATAAGCTTCGGTCTGACCGAAGGTACCCTTACTAGTTTAATATTAAATTTCTGATTTAATTCCCATCTACGTTTCTATTCTTTTTTGTTCATTTTGTAGCCAGAGGTAAATATATCGGAGCTCCTTGCGATAATAACAAATGCGACTCGACCCTGCTGCACGTTTTGTGCGACAAGGAGACGCAACTGTGTGGCTGTGAGAGAAACTTTCCCGTTCAACTTGGCTTAACGAAAGGTTGCGCTAAACGTAAGTAACTCCGAGAATACTGGAAGCTCACTACACAACAATAATAACATTAACTATAATAATGACATACACATATACAAACATAAATAATAATGTTGTCGTTCCTTTCTTTTTCCTCGTACTCAGCTAAAAAGCTGGGCGAACAATGTTTCTATGACGAGACGTGCATCTACAGCGACGAGAACTCGCTCTGTATTCAGGTCAGGCACAACGCGCGGTGCCAGTGTGCGAGCGGCTTCCATTCGGTGAGCTACGCGAAGCCCACTCGCAAAGTGTTCTGCACACAAGGTGAGTGTTTGTTCATTGTAATGAATACTAAGCAAATGTTTACCCTTTCCCTTGCTTCAGATCTGAAGGAACTCAAGTCTGATTTGCCCACTCTGCTGGGCGTCTCCTCCGGCATCGCGGTGCTGGCCGGCCTCATCTGCATGGTGCTGCATCTCTTCAGCAAAACCAAGTATCCGCGGCACAGGAATTTCGGGGATGCCAACCTGCCTCCGCCGATCATGTACTCCAGTGAAACAGGTAACACTTTTGATGGGCCACAACGGTGACGAAATGTAGTGAGGTGAAGAGCAGACTTCTTCCATTGGCTGAGTGTAGACTTTCTGTTTATCGATCGCTTCCAAATTCAGTTGTAGAAATGGCAGAATGAGGAAACGCGCATCTGATGTGTCTTCACTCTTTGCAGGAATCCCGCTCGCAGTCCAATCGGCCCGACCATCGTCGCGCTCCAGTCTCCGTTCCAGCGGTTCGATCGGTTCCTATGGCAATCGTCGCTCCTCGACGCACGTGCAATCGTCCAGCGGCCACGTTGCTGGTGGCGGCGGTGGCAGCGCCGGCTCCAAGGGCATCTTGGTGTCGACCTCACGCACAGGTGCGGCAAGATCGGCCGCCATATTGCTTATATCGTGTCACATTTCAGAGCTGTCGAAACAAAGCACGCGCCAGAACAGCCGCCAAACGTCCGGCGCTGGCGGCAGCCTCAATTCACGCGACACAGTCGACGGCGATCGAAACAGCGGCGACGGTGGTGCTGGCAACGTGGACAGCGGCACCAGAAGCTGCGACAGCGTCCGGTCGCTCTCAATGGTGCGTCACCTGCAGCGGCAACTGCAGCAGCAGCGACAGTTGCTGAGCCTGGAGCTATCGCCGGCGAAAACGAAAAATCATAATAAAATTCGAACAATGTTGGGCATTAATGGAATTGATAATTATAATAGAACTGATGACGATGATTTGAATAGTTTAGATAACGGCAGCACGCTGCCAATCGGTGCACTGCCGACACCAGCCAGTGACACGCCTCGATTTGCGGTAATCGATTTCATTACAATCAACAATCAAAATTTACCCATAAAGAAAAACAAACGAATTTAATTAATTAGCAATTTGGCCAAACAGAAGTGAAAAGAGTAGATGAAAAGAAAAGCAGTGGATAGAAAACCAAATCGAATTTAGAACGGAAATCACTCATCTCGCAACTCGTTTTTATGTAATACTAAAAAGCATCTTGAGTGGTTAAATAATTGGAATGGGTTTTTTGCCTCTTCTTTCACATCAGTTTTCCGTTTTTTTTCCTGAAACTTTTTCTTCCGCTGTCTCAATTGCGATCTGTAGAACTTCTCTTCAATGTTTTCCACTGTCACTGGCTATAAACGGACTCTGATTTCAATTTATTCTGTTACTGAATCTTTCAAGTTTCGTCAGCATTTTGTTTTTACTATTCTCCGTTGACTTTTAGTTTATGGACACTCACGACGGGACCGTTCTATGAAAATTTAAATAAAACGATGAAATTCATTATAGAATTCATGAAATTCGATTTGTGTTCTAAGATTTTGGTGTCAATTTTGAATACTAACTAAAACTGTGTTTGTGTTCGTCTGGATCGATCGATGTTAAATGTATTTCGTTTCGTTGTATTTTCGTTCTGTTCTGTTGATACTAAAACAATTAATACTAATAATAACACAAATCACATGTTAACAACACTGTTTCAACACCGTTACACTTATCAATGCCATTCGCTTTAACATATAAAAATTACTCAATTGAATTAATTAATTTTTACCCAATAAAATGTAATATTTTTTTGTTTTTTGTATTGTTAACACAAACTCGCAGCAAATACTTCTAGTTTCTGGTAAACTCTGAATTATAGTATATGAAAGATTTCATCGCTTCAGGTTTATATATATATATCACATTCCATTTAAGAGTTCATAAAACGAAATTCCGCCAAATCGATGAACTTCACATCGATCTGACATCATCAAACATGCGAACAGACCGAAAACGGATCGTGGATCACTTTTCAGGATGTTACGCCTTTGTTTTTGATTGCAACTGAGCTAAGTGAAAGTGTTGAACACAGTCGAGAAAAGCAATATGGCGGTGACTATGTTCTGAATTTGTTCTTCTTTCAAATGCCTAATAATAATAATGCATAATAAATGAATGATATTAGCAAAAACACCGCAATTCTTTCACATAAATCCACAATCAAATTCACAATTTAAATCTTTTACAATATTAATTTTACAAAACAAATCAATTTGCAACTTTAATGTTTGTTTAAATGGCAAATGTGAAAGTATGTAACAATAATTAGCATAAATAGAAGAGCAGCTAATAGCAAAGGCATCAGGAATCTACGAATACCATTAAAATAAATTAAATATATTGAAGTTAGTGAAGGTATAGTAGAAACTGAAATATAATGAATCAAAGCATTAAAACTGAAGAAGATGTATTAAACTGAATTGAAAAGAGAGTAAACGATGTAGCAAAAAATATATATATACATAAATGCTAAAAATCAAGCCGTATTCACTCCTGTGATGGTTCAGTTCTGGGTTTTTTGAGTTTATGTTACGGTATCTCTACTCGCTTGTAACTTTTACTGATAATTAGTTGGAAATTTTAAGAATGTTTCTAATATTCTATGGATTTTATGTCATAGGAATTCTAAAATCAAACAATTTCGCTTTCCAAAATAAACATATTCATTTTAGTACAACGGATCGTATGAGTAACATTTGATTAGAATTCAGTAACACTGAGCGTATGAGTAACTTGTAATTAAAGTTCTTTCGATATTCGACTACGATTTAAACATAAAATCTCCGTAGGTGGGAGATTTATTTAAAAATTACTAATTAATTGCATTAATTAATTAATTGTTTAAATAAAAATGCCTATGCCTTTGCAGTTAGCTACCATTAATTTTAAAATTATTTATTTTCAATATCATCATAGTTTTTAAAGTCCTCACATTCAAATTATTTACAACACTCTTTTTATTAACAGATCCAACACTTGTCACGCCCATTTTTGACCCTCTATAACATTTATTGCTATTGGTTCTGCATCGAAATGAAAAATTGTTTGGTTTTTATGCATTTTTGGAATTGAAATATTAAATTAAGTTGAGCTGCCAGCAACACAGAAAAACTAAAAAAAACTGAATATTGAATTTCGCCAGCTTTGTTCCTTGCAATTACATGTATACCTGTTTTTAAACCTAATTTAATTTAATCATTTTCGTTGAAATTGTTTAAAATAGTTTTGTTTTCCTTTTTCGAGCATATTCTGTACCGATTCCGCAGCTGTAAAGTGTTGCCTTTGAAGCTTCTGCGCTGCTTTTGTTATGCTTTCTTTTTACGCTGTATAGAAATTGAGCTTAAATCGAACAGGCAGCTGAACACACGAATTCGAAACTATTTCCAGGTTCTCGAAGACCAAGTCTAGCGTCTGTACACAGCACGAGTTCATCTGTGCGCAGCTACAGCATGATGCGCTTCGAGAAGGAGTCGCAGCAGAAGGAGATTCGGCAGGAGATGAAGTTACGCTTGGCCCGGCTGCAGCACCAGCAGCACCTGCAGCAGAACAAGCCGCAAATCGTGATCGGCGACACGCTGCTGCATCACCACGGACCCTTGGCCAGGATAAGCATCGCAACGCCGAGCCCGCTGACGCCGAACTCATTGGATGAACTTCTGCCGTCGGTGGATGAGACGCAAGAGGTTAGCAAAGCAGCGAAAATATTCACGTTTTTACATTTTATTTTTGAAACGTATTTTTTACGAGTGATAAAAATATTATCAGTAACAGTTTGAGGTTATTTTCAGTTAACTTTTCCGTCAATAGTTAGAAATTAAAAGCCAATAATTAAGGAGTTTCCTCCTCTTGAAAATTTTTCAGTTGTTTCCCACTAAAACTGAAATAACAACAACAACAACAAATCTTTCGAGAAATGCAACTCCTTTAAAAACACTAACAACAAAAACGACGACAGACGCTGGCGTCGACGTCTCCACAGCAGCGAATGCGGCTTATAACGGTCCCTGCAGTTCATCGACTGAAGCGCTTTGAATGAAATATATTAAAAATACTAAAATGACGACACAAAAACAAATTTAAGCTGCAGATGAGCGTAATTTAATAGCATGAAAAGAAAAACGAAATTTTATACGAAATATGATTAAATAAACAGAAAGGCTTGAACAAAAAATTAAAACAAACCGAAAAAACCAAGGTAAAAACACAACTACGAAAACCTTACGAAAATCAATGATTAGTTTACGTTAATTAAAAAATTATGAATGTTGTTGGATAAGCAAATAAACAAATTCATAATAATAAAGAAAAACATAAACAAAAATGAAACGAGATTGCAAACAGTATTAAATTTAAGAAATTGTTAATAAAAACAAAGAGAACAAACAGCAAATATAAGAAATGAAAAAAAGAATCCTATTCAAAATCGAATTTTCGTAGGCTCCAAAATAATAATCGCGATTAAATCAATAACTAATTAAATATAAAGAAATAATTAAATATAAATTATATTTAAATCTAAACATATATCAAGCTATACATAAATTTATATAGTCTATAAGCCGATAGATTAGCGTATTGATAGAATTGTTAGTGATTTTTTAATTGTGTCGTTGTTGAGACATCGTTTCATTTGCTCAACCCAACAGTATTATTTTCAATCCAATATTTAGAATAGGAAATTGTATTTTATCGAATAGTATTATGCAAAGAAGAACTCGTTGAAAGAACAACACAATGAAACATGTTGAAACATGTCAAAGTACCTTACGCTTAATTATGAAATTGTTACTGAAGTTACGATGTTAGGTTACTTTTATAGATATACATACATACATATATAGGGATATATTTGTTATACTCAATATTATATTATACGTTATAATGTCTGTTATTTTATAAACGTTCATTAATTATTTTTTATGCGTTGTGCCTTTTTTCTAATTCCCCTTCATACTTTCAAAAAACAAAACACAAAACTATTATGGAAAATTTCATTATTAACAAATTTATTATTTAACAGAGTATTTATTTAACAGAAAGTCATATCCTTTTCCTGCATTTTCGAATACTCTATATGAATACGATAGAAGTGTTTTTTCGAACCGAAATTAAAATATTTCCTGGATACATTTTCATTTTACGAAAATTAAATTTATCAAGTTTCTATTATTTATTGTGGGAAATACTTCATTATCCTATCCTATCCTGTATCCCAAAATATTTTAACGAACCTGTTTGGACTTCCTTTTAATATCAGTCTAATAATAGTGCAGCCGACATCACGATAACCCCGAAATCACTTACCATAGATGGATTTTTCAACTTCGAGAACCTGCCAACTCTCGTCAATATTACTTACGATTACTCAGTATTATATATATCGTGAACCATCCGAAGACCCTCAACTTATATACAATATGTTACAAAATTATTTCAATTTTTCAGTTTCTATAAATAAAGCTTAAATGCTTGCAAAAATCCTGAAATAGTTGATCCTTTCTGACTATACAGTTGAACCTCGATTGTCCGTGGCTTTACGGAAATTTCAAAATCTTCCTTATAAATAAAATTTATACTTTAGTAGATGACCAGACGAATTTCGTCTCGATTTAATATAGTTATAGTTTTGGACTGAAGCTATAAGATTTGTTATAAAGTTTCCTGACTGCAGACGTTGATTTGAAGTAAATTATTATTAATTTTTACTGGCTTTCTTTTATTTTAAATATTTTAAATTATGATGAATTTAAGTATAATATATATAATTATTTATTAATTTAAGTATTAAACATATTTATATTTTGTGAAATAATTTCAATTATTAACTTATTTATATTTATATTTATTAATTGATATTTACTTTAATTTATTATTATTTTATATTACATTAGATTTTTTATTATTATTATTAGTAGCCAATGACGCACCGTGATCCTTGGGGTCTATTGTGACTTTATTGAAATCCTTTTTATGCATTTGATGCCTTGTTGCTTTTGCAAACTTTAAAGTATCGTTATTTGTATACAGATATTTTATTTTTAATTTCTATTTCATTGATTTGAGAGTAGAACAAATGAAAATGTTAAATTGCTTCATTATAAATTAATGCTACGTTGAATACGTCACCCGATTAGAACGGGAAAATCCTGCTAAAAATATAGTTTGAAGTCGTTTTCTCTTAAATTTGTTAAAAAGAAAAATTATATAAGATACTTGGACATACATGGATCTGGCATTTATAATTGTATTTAATCTTTAAGCCATACCTAGTAAAAATGATTACTTTGCGCTTCTGTCTGTCTGTTTAAAGGTGGCTTGAATTAATGGATGTAATCAAGCATCGTGGTTTTCTCTTATATTTGTAAAAGTCGTTGATTTCCTATTTAAGTTTAGTTAATTTTTTACAACTCGCATCGAAACAAAAGCTTGAAACTCACATATCTTACAGCAGTCGTTTTGTGGCATTTAAAGACTACGATAAAAAACCTCAATACATAAAAAGGAAAACCAAATGAAATACTTAAAAACCGCGAAAATACTAACAGTTAAAATAGACTGTAAATACAACTGAGTATGTATACGATTACCTAATGAATATTTCTTCCCTTCGTTCCTTCCTCGCCAATCATCATCTTTGGATGTCTTTCGTGTCATCTCAATTGATTTTTATATTTGTTTTCTCATTAATCAGCATTCGTTAGTTTTTGTTTATTTTTAGAAAATAATGTATTGTTAGAAAATAAAAGGACAGCCAAAAGTATTAACGAGAATCAAATCAAAGGTCGTTTCATTGGTTCGCTGCTTAGTCAACCTCCTCGATAGTGGGTCCGCCCATGCTGCCGCCGGCGCCTCCAGCGGATGGATGCGGTGGCGGCGGCACGGTCCCGTCCGCATACAATCGGGTCATGATCGGGTTAAACAAATCCTCGAGCTCCTTCTGCTTCTGCTCGTACTCCTCCTTCGCGGCCTGCTGGTTAGCATCCAGCCAGGCGATCGTCTCGTTGCACTTCTGTGTGATCATGTCCTGGTCGCTCTGCGCGATCTTCGCTCTGACGTTGTCGTCGTCGATCGTCGACTTCATCTGGAAGCAGTACGACTCGAGCGCGTTCTTGGCGTTGATGCGCTCGCGCTGCTTTTCGTCCTCGTTGCGGTAGGCCTCGGCTTCGTGAACCATGCGCTCGATGTCCTCCTTGCTCAAACGGCCTTTGTCGTTGGTGATGGTGATCTTGCTCTCCTTGCCGCTCGACTTGTCCGTGGCGGTCACGTTCAGGATGCCGTTGGCGTCGATGTCGAAGGTGACCTCGATCTGCGGGAGGCCGCGTGGCGCCGGCGGTATGCCGCTCAGCTCGAACTTGCCGAGGATGTTGTTGTCCTTGGTCATGGCGCGCTCGCCTTCAAACACCTGCACCAGCACGCCCGGCTGGTTGTCGGCGTAGGTGGTGAAGACCTGCGTCTGCTTGGTCGGGATGGTCGAGTTGCGCTTGATCAGCACCGTCATCACGCCGCCGGCCGTCTCGATGCCCAGCGACAGCGGTGTCACGTCCAGCAGCAGCAGATCCTGCACCGCCTCCGACTTGTCGCCGTGCAAGATGGCCGCCTGGACAGCGGCGCCGTAGGCCACCGCTTCGTCGGGGTTGATCGACTTGTTGAGCTCCTTGCCGTTGAAGAAGTCCTGCAGCAGCTTCTGGACCTTCGGGATGCGCGTCGACCCGCCCACCAACACGATGTCGTGTATCCGCTCCTTGTCGATCTTCGCGTCGCGGATCGCCTTCGCCACCGGCTCCATTGTGCCGCGGAAGAGGTCGCCGTTCAGCTCCTCGAAGCGCGCCCTCGTCACGGTCGTGTAGAAGTCAATTCCCTCGAAGAGCGAGTCGATCTCGATGTTGGCCTGCGACGAGGCCGACAGGGTGCGCTTGGCGCGTTCGCAAGCGGTACGGAGGCGTCTCAATGCCCGCTTGTTGCTGGTCAGATCCTTCTGGTGCTTGCGCTGGAACTCCTGCACGAAGTGGTTCACCATGCGATTGTCGAAGTCCTCGCCGCCCAAGTGCGTGTCCCCCGCCGTCGACTTCACCTCGAAGATGCCGTCCTCGATGGTGAGAATGGATACGTCGAACGTCCCGCCGCCCAAGTCGAAGATGAGCACGTTGCGCTCCGCGCCGCCCTTCTTGTCCAGCCCATAAGCGATCGCTGCGGCGGTCGGTTCGTTGATAATGCGCAGCACATTGAGTCCGGCAATGGCGCCGGCGTCCTTGGTCGCCTGCCGCTGCGAGTCGTTGAAGTACGCGGGCACCGTGATGACGGCGTCGGTGACCGGCCGGCCCAAGTAAGCCTCCGCGATCTCCTTCATCTTCGTCAGCACCATGGAGGAGACCTCCTCGGGGAAGAAGGACTTCTTCTCGGACTTGTACTCGATGCTGATCTTCGGCTTGCCGTGCTCGTTGATCACCTCGAAAGGCCAGTGCTTCATGTCGCTCTGCACGGTGCTGTCGTCGAACTTGCGTCCAATCAAACGCTTCGCATCTAAATCCAATAAGAATGAGAAGAAGAAGAGGAAGGAGAAGAAGAAGAAGCTGTTTGAACCATTGGAGCAGCAGAGCAACGGATAAAAAATCATGGACTACGAAAATTAAACTCAGATGCGAATTGGTTTGTTTTTAACCTAGTTTCATTGTAATTGCAATTCGAATAAAAGGGGAAAAACACGGTAAACAGAAACGTGCGTGCGTGTGATTGTGCGTGTGTGGGCGAAAAACGTTCGTTGTATATTATTTTTTGTGTGCGGATGCAAAAACGTCCAACAGACGCTGGGAGTCGGTTGTTGCTTTTGGTGATTAGCAGACGGGACGAATTCGGGTCCGGAATCGGGTCGAATCTTTCTCTAATTAACTGGAGGCTGAAATGAAAAAGATACCAAGAAAAGAAAGAAGAAAGAAGTCAGCGAATGTTTGGATTCAGCCGAACAAACGGTTTTTTGAAATGGACGAAATGTTTCGGAATTCTAATCAAAGCTTGTATTAAAAATGTAAATAGAATCAGAGAAGATGAAAGTTTAGCGTAAGCTTTAAGGAAATTTAGTAATAAATTTTGAATTTCTTCTGTGAAAAGGAGGAGGAATGCATCATGAGATGCTAATTGCAATATTCACAAAAAGAAAAACAACGAATTTTCCTCTTCACATGAAACTAATTAGTGTAATCGACGGACAGCGAGGGTTCGTTGAAAGCTATAAAAAAACCAATCGAAAGACTATTTTTAAAGCAAAGTCGAAGTGTGTGAGTGTGTGTGCGTGTGTGTGCGTGTGTTTGCGGTGATGCTCTGTTTACTTGGTGAGCGATTCATTCATGAACTCGAGCGCGAATCGAGAAGCGAATAGAAAAGCAATGACAACATAATAACAACAATCGCCCAATGTAAACAATGTTGCCAAACTGTTAATACTGACATTAAACAAAAATGCACTTAAAAATGTAATGAAAATGAACTCAACCTACAAAATACAGTTGGCAAAATGCGACTCTGCATCAGCATGAATCAGATCGGATAAATTTATTATTATATTATTAGTTCTCGTGACGATAAGTGATGTGGACGATGATTTCTGAATTGGGGCAGCAATTGGAACTCGCAGTGGATGCTGAAACTTACCGAAGATTGTGTTGTTGGGATTGATGGCCACTTGGTTCTTCGCGGCATCACCAATCAGGCGCTCGGTGTCGGTGAAGGCGACGTAGGAAGGCGTGACGCGGTTGCCCTGGTCATTGGCAATGATCTCCACTTTGCCGTGTTGGAAGACCCCGACGCAGGAGTACGTGGTGCCAAGATCAATGCCAACTGCTGGTGCTTTGGCCATGGTCGTCTTCTGTCGAGGGGTGCGAAGTGGGCAGGCGTTTCGTTGGCACAAACACGCAGAGAACAAATACGAATTTTCGCAATTAGAAATTTGAAAGACGAATCGATGCAAACAGCACATCGAATTGCCGATGCGTGTATATGTAAAAGAAATAGACAAAAATATTATATAAGTTTTTCTTTTCAAGAATGCCTTTTTTCAAATTTTTATATTTACATTCTTTTCCCTTCTCAAGGATTCGGCAGCGGGTTAATCAAAAGGCAAATCTATATAAATAGAGTGATATGATGAGGAAGAGCAAAACGAATGATAAGACCCGAAGAAATTCAATAACTTTTTCTCTTTGCAGCTCCACAGCTTCAGCAGTTCGATTTTACAGTTTGAAAGTTTGAAAAAATCGGCGAAGACCCTCGGTAAACGCACTTTGAACGCTCGATGGACAACGACAACGATGTAAATTGGAAACTTGATTTATTTGTTTTTGAATTTTATTAAGCTTTTTAAAAAAATAATTTCACTAATAAAATTTTCTAGTTGCTAAACTTTTGATGTTCCTGCCAACGTTGCTTTGATTGAAATGACGATCGTTCGAAAGCAAGTTTATAATATTCCCTCGATGTTGTTTTTTTTAGTTTTCTAACACGGAAATAGTTCGGTGTTCTCTTTACTCAGCAGAAATTAGTGCGCAAAATCAAACTTATTTGCCAAATCTTTTCATCCTGTAGAGAAATTCAAAGAGAACGTGTGCATTACGCTCAACGGTTTGGCGAAAAATTTACGCTGGTTTAAAATGTTGTCTTCGTGTGGATTTCAAAGCAGAAACAAGAAACGTCAAATATTATTGTTGCCTTGAATAACGAATTTCTTTAATTTCTAATATAATAATATTTTATCACCAAACAATCACTGCCCAACTCTTCATTCCTCGCAAAGCGCCATCTGTTTGTCGATAAAAATAATTTTTCCAGTTTGTTATATGTAATTAGTTGGCAAAGACGGCAAATGGATTGAATATTTTTGCAGAAGAATTGCAGCAAAAATTTGCTTAATTTTATTTATATTTATTTGATTTAAGGAACAGTGCTTTAGAACCTTTGTTAGTAAACGATATTAAAAATTGTCGTCTATCTATCGACGAACTAAAAATTGTTTTTCACATGTAAAGGCAACAAAACAACTCGGAATATAATTATTAATATAGTTTTGAGTTGCCATAACCGTTGCGCAGTTCATAGAATGGAACTGTATATTTTATGGAGTTCACACACGTGTCACGATCCCAGCGCAAATGATTTGCGATTAAGGCAGCAATTCAGCTTTCATCAGTCCACAAGTTGTCCCGAAAGGAGTGTAGTTTAAAAACTAGCTCGTCATTAAGCCATTTCGAGTCTGGTAAAAGGAGCCGCTTGGTTGTTCGCTTTTAGAACTCACAAATATTCAGGTGAGTCAAATTAAGCATTAGCATAATTAATTACCATTAATTACCATTGTTTGCGTCACTTCAGGATTTACTGCATTCTTCAGTGCTTCATGAATTTTCATCTCCATCACATGTAAGTCATTTTCAAACATTTCAAAATTATTTAATAAAAACTTTATTGATTTCAATAAGTTCTCTAATTAAACTTTAATAAAAAGATATAAAAAACTGATAAAATACTTTAGTAAACCAACTTTAAAAAAATACTTATTAATTATTATGTTGAAGTAAATTATTCATAAGTAAAATACGTATGGATATGTAAATTAAATAAATAAATAGCAAATACGATTACATAAGAAAGCACAATAATAATAAGATAAAATAATAATTCAAATTCGTTTTAATTTATGTTTAAAACATGGATTTATAAATAATATAAATAAAAGAAAAACTTTTAAAAAATTTTAATTTTAAATCACACATAAATATTTAAATAATAAACAAAATAAAATGTCTCAAACGAAAATTTTGTAGCATTAAATACGGAAAATGGGTATTTATGTAAATCAATTACCATTGAAATTTTCTTAAGCAAAAATCACTTCACAGATTTCAGTCATCTGTGTATATAAAATTATTGTTGGAATTCATTTCACAATATGATTATTTCACTGATATAAAATCTAACTAATCGAATCTTAACTAAGAATGAGTTTAAATAAATACGGTTTGAATAATAATGAGTTTGCATTAGAATTGTATAATTAAGTTTTTAAATATTAATATTTTTAATATTATCGATGACGACATTTACTGGGAATTATTAAGTTAATTATATTATTAATTTCGTTTAAAATTATAAGTAAAGTGGCTTGCTTATTCGAAAATTTTCAGCAGTTGTCTTCGCGGCAAGAAAATTTGCATGACATGCGAACGGTAGAATTCGGTTACACACGTAAGTAAATGCAGGCGTGCTAAGTAATTCTTAAAAACTTAAGTTCAACAAACAATTTGTTGTGTTTACAAATCTGTCATCTCATTCTGCATACCAGGAAAAAATGGTTTTGCGGCTGTAGCCAAGTCTCCATAGTACTCGTATTGTGAATGTAGTTGCTGCTGCATGTTGCCATCGCTTATCCTCGACAGCAGCTCTGCCTGGATGCGTTTCAGCACTTCCACTACCTCCGGGGGTACGCCGCTGGTGGCCGCCTTCTGCATGGCTTCGTTGGCATCGAGCAGCGCCTCGTTCACCTGTCCATCTTCCATGCGAGCCTTCGCGCGTGCGTAGAAACCTTCGTAGCTGCTGGGCTTCTGGTCGATGGCCTGACTGGCCAAATCGATCGATTCTTCAAGTTCCTACAAAGAACACGTTCAATTAATTGACTTTCAAATGAATTTCATTCAAAGGTAATTTCACTCACATTTAATTTTCGCTTGCAACGCGACAGATTCAGCAACAGGTTCACCCGTAGTTGGGCAAACACCGGGCTGCGCTCCAGAAGATTCTCCAAATTCGATATTTTGCGCAGTGCGTATTGATAGCGATTCGCCGCCTCTTGGAAGCGGTTCTTGCGATACAGCACGTTGCCGTCCTCGAGCAGCTTATTCAGCAGCACTACGAGAATCTCAGGCTTGCCCATGGCCATACTCCATGTCGTAGGTCCCAACTTGGCGCCTCGCCGTAGGAACACTTGCACCGCCTGAATGTTGCGGCATGCAATCGAGCGGTCGAGCGGCCGCATTCCGTTCACGTCGACGTGCTCCAGGTTGGCGCCCTGGTCCAGCAAATACAGCACCAGCGCCGCCGAACCCTGGTAAGCGGCCAGGTCAAGGGCCGTGCGTCCGTTGTTGTCCGCGTGGTTTCTGTTGCAGCCGTGCTCGATGAGGCACTTGGCGGCGGCTTGGCGACTGCGCAGACAAGCCCACGACAATGCAGTGAATCCTTCGTGATCTTGCACTTCCAGGCTGGCTCCGTTCTGTATCAGTTGCTCCATCATCTCGAGGTGACCTTCTTCGGCCGCTATCATGAGCGGTGTTTTTTGGGTGGGCAGCACAGCTTCGTCCGGCTCGGCGCCGCTCTGCAACAGCTTTTCAGCGACGGCCCAGTGACCTTCTTTAACTGACAGCCAGAGCGGCGTGAAGCCGTGCTTGTTGTGAGCGTCCACGCATGCTCCACGCGACAGTAGAACGCTCGCAGCGTCCGTGCAGCCGTTGCGCGCTGCTGCTGTCAAAGCCATGTCGCCGCTGGCGGCTTCTATGGCGTTGATCTCGCTATCATCCATTTCGAGGAGATCTTCGAGGATTGTAACGTGGTTCTCAGCTGCTGCTGCTATGAGCGCTTGCTGCAAGGCGCTGTTCAGCGAGACGTCATTTGATTCGAGTCGTGGCGTCCAGTCGCACGCCAACAGATACTTGACCACGTTCAGGCGGCCCATTCGAGCCGCATGCACCAATGCGCAGCGTTGTGTGGTATCTGTTTGTCCCAGGCTGCTGCCGGCTGCCACCAACAAGCGCACAACGTCGCAGTGGCCGCGCATGGCGGCCAGAATGAGCGGTGTGCAGCCCTGGCTATTTGTGCGCTCCACGTCGGCTCCGAATTCGAGGAGCAGACTGACCATTGGCACGATGCCTTCGTACGCGGCGAGGCAGAGGATGGTAGCATCGCCCATAAACTCTGTCTGATGGTGCGGACAGGCGCCGGCCAGCAGCATCAGACGGGAGACTTTCAGGTTCGGATTGTAGACATTGCGCAGCGAACCCAAAGCGGCAGAAATGTTGTCCGTCACTGAGGCCACCCAAACGGACTGAATGTCGCGCGGTGACTGCGGCCCTTGGCACTGGCGATAGATGTGAGCCTTCAACATGTGGTGGCCCAGCTCCAGCGTCTGCTCCGGGTCCAACGGCGCCTGCAGCCGCGATAAGCGGAAGGCGATGGCGGCATGTCCCAGTCGGAAGTCGCAGACGAATTTGTGCGACTCTCCCTCGTCGCGCCGGATGAGCCACTCTCTGAAGGACGGGTGGAAAAACATGTAGGTGTTGTCGATGCGCTTGATCAGGAAGCCGTCCAACAGTTGGAAGCGCTGTAGGAACTCGTGCCACGAGACCGTCTCGTCGGTCTTCATGGCGTTGATGGTGTAGTAGATCTCGTTCAGTGTCAGTGGGTATAGAGCGGCCAGGCAGACATTCAGAATGGACGAAGCTTTCTCGAAGCTGGAGCTCGTGGGGAAGCGCAAATTGAAGTGCAGCAGGAAAATCTGCGCCAAGGACACGGGCAGGACCTTGTAACTGGTGGACTTAATGACCAGCTGTCCGCGCTCGATGAGATCAAGTATCAGTTTGGCGTACAGCATCGAACCCTTAGAGAGCGCCTGTAGGTGGCCGACGAACTTGAACTGGCCTGTGCTGTTTTCCTTCACAGCGGCGATGTTGTTCTGGATGTCAGTGCTGTGGTTGATGCGGAATGTTATGTAGTCCAGCATGTCCTTCTGCAGCAGGTCGTTCGAGGCCCAACTATCCAGCGTCATCTTCGTGTATGAGAGGCCCTTGACGAACTCCAGCATTTGCGTGCGCACTGTGGCTACCACCTTCAGCCATGACGGGAAGAACTGCGTCATCTTGGCGAGGAAGCTGGCGATGGTGTGCCCGTGGTCGGGTCGGTGGTACTCGGCCTCGCACAAAGCGTCGACCAGTATCAGGCACGTTTTGGCGTTGATCTTCCCTGATCGCTCCAGGATTGTCAAGGGTTCGAGGATGGCCATTCGCATGACTCGTTCGGCATCGGCTATACACTCTTTGACACCGAGAATGTCCTGCAGATGAGGCTCGTTAATGAGGTACTCTCGATAGGCGATCAGCTGCGGTGCTTGGCAGAGTTGCGCTGCCAAAGAGTGAACAAAATCCGGGACGAGGCAAGTTGAATTCGAGTCGGCTTGGCAGAAGTGGTAACCAACAATGTGCGAGGCGAGGGCTCGCAGGCGTTCGTGGCCCAAATTGATTTGGCAATAGATGCCATCGGTGCTGTCGGCAGCCGAGGAGTTGGCATCATCTTTGCGGCGGCCGAAGCATGAGTATTCCACCAGCTGCAGCAGCAGAGCGGTCTTTCCGGATCCGGGGTGGCCATTAATGAGCACGCCCGGCGTCTCCGTAGTTGTTAATATATTCGACAGCTCGCGCAGAAGCCACTGACGGCCAATGAACGGTGGATCGGGTTCCTGCAGAGGCACTTCGAAGAAGAGCGGCTTTAAAGCGAGCTGAACGGCGGCTGGTTGAGGTACAACGTTGGCCGCTTTGTAAATAGCGTTGCGTTTGCTGGCGCTTATCAGTTGCCCGGTGCGAGCGGACCGGCGTGCAGGAGCTTTGCGTGCTTTCACGGGAAAGACTTCGTAACCGCCGTTGGTGTCGTTGACTGAGCAGCCTTTGAACTTGGTTGAAAGGCTGATGCAGTCCTGTTCTTTGTTGGACACGGACAGTTGGGAGCCGAACTTGTCCCCGGGGACGATCGCAGTGTGGCCATTTTGGCAGCCATTCGAGAGCGTCTGCTCGGGGCTGATGTTAGTGGAGCTGCTGCTGTTGGTGGTGCTCTGATTGCTATTTTGATCGCTGTCCAGCAGGAGACCCAAACGCGCACGCCACTGATCTTTCTTGTCTGTTGACGAGGCGACGGTGTGATCGGTGGAGAGAGAGTCGCTTCCTGGAGATGGAATAAAATACCATTAATATTAAGTTGTCAACAAAACTAAAATTCCCAGGATTCTCCCTGGACTACGGTGCAAAACAAGTGCAAGAATGAACAGGACATGCAAGGAACAGGCAAGATAAACGATCTCTAAACGATACGCTGACATGCAATCAGCAGCAAACAATGCAATAAACACAACGAACTGTAGTAAGAATGCAACCCTGCCTGCTAATTGATTCAATCCGGAGCCGGATGACGTTGCGTTGACACTCCACAGAGACTTGATCTTGCCAAAGACCAGCGACGACAGATGACCAGCGTAGACAGTTGTGCCGGCCAGGCTCAGGCGATTCAAGCGGTTCTCGCTGCCGGCACTCGCGGCGCTCGAGGCGGCATTATGGTTGCTGACATGTTTGCGCCGACGACGTGTGACTACGGAATCGGAACACGTGGATGTTTCTAGAATATTTGCGTTGTCTTTTCCTTGAAATGGATGAAGTGCAGAGGAGAAAACAAACAGTAGACGTGTGATATGAAAAAAAGGTGTAAAGGCGAAACATGAAGAAAGATGACTGACGACGAATGAAAAATGGATAGAAATCTGAGACGTTTCATGGACACAGAACGATAGAGGATGTGGTAATGGACGATATCGGATTAATTAGGATTATGATCAGGAAAGGATAGGATGAAGTATGATAAATATATGAAGGAGAAGTAAAGAACAGACCGAGTATAATGTAGAGATATATTACAAATTTAAGCATTTTGCGAAAATGGTGCTTTATTCTAGTCTTTACACGGAATGATCTTTCGCGAAACCTTCTGCTTTCTCAAGTCTCACTTACCTGTGGTCAGTATGGATGCCGTGTCAACGGGGCTTCCATTTGAAGCGGTCCGTCGATGCCCGGTCAGCGCGCTACGCAGCTTCTGGTGGTTAAAAAATCGTCGCCGTGTTGGTGGAGTGGCGAAAGTGGCGGCATTGATTTCGTTGTAGGTTTGACCGGGATTCGCGTTACTCTGGTTCTGGTGCACGTCGACGACGACGGTGTGCGTCTGCAGCGGAGCGGATCGTGAAGCTTTCTCATTGCTGACGAAGCGACATTCGGGCGATATTGACTCCGGTCGCTGAAGCTAGAAGGCGAGAAGAGAAGGGAGATTAAAAACGGAACGTTGAACAGCAAAGAAATAAAATTTCGTAGGTTTATCAGTGATGAAAAAACGTATGCGTTGGAACATTCAGAGTCTGAAAACTGGACATGCCGACGATTGAACAAAAAAAAAATAGAGTCGTTATTTCGTCGTTGGGAAGCCAAACTGACGGCTCACGTGTCTAATTGACCAAAGCGTTGTAGCCAAATGGCAGAATTATCAGCAACATAATCAGATGAAACTCATGTGGGCATCACATGGTTGCTGAGTGCTGCGATTGCGAGTCGACAACAGCACAGTCTGCAAGGAGAAAAGAGTCCAGAAACGGCACATGATGGAACACAAAGTGGACCAACAGAGGAAGAGAGGAGTGATATGAAAGAGACAAGAGTTGACAAGCGATGCTAGCCAAAAGCCGGCCATCGTCAAGCGGTTTCAATCCACCATTCAATACTATTCAAGGAAGCGGAGAGGACGTTTTCGCTGCAGCGGATCCGGAGAAGAACCTGTTTAACTGTAGTCGTGCTGCAGCAGTAAAAAAGCCACAGAAGTAGACCGTTTTGTCGGCTGCCATCGACGGCTCCTAATGAACAACATGCGAATGGTTTTAATCGCAGCACAAGAAGCCGCCTGCCCACCGATTGGATATTTTATAACGCAACAAAATGATGCTGTGATAGAGATAAAGACTCGCCAGCCACTCGTGCGAACGCATGACTGCCTGCAGTCCGAATATCGATGGCAACAGCAGAGAGGATCTACTTGAAAGCGGCTCAAAAGTCTTCTACGATTATTACTGCTTTTTTTTAATTGGCATCGAGCGGATATTTGCAATCACTATCACTGCTATGGAGACACATGGGCCTGTGCTTGAGTCACGTCCGTTTAAACGTGGTCAATTATAATACGACACGCAGATGTTTTTGTTGCTGTTGCTGCTGTTGTATGATGAGTTACACTTGGCAACTTCAGCCATTTCCAGATATTTTGATGTAGTAAGTGACGATCGGATCGCGATCGGCGCTACAGATAACATCGCAAGCAACATATTTCAGCGTAAAATTCGATTCTTAAGTGTTTATTAATCGTCCGCAACTTGTGAGGACAAAAACAGAAAATCTTTTGGTAAAAATCGTTTATATAGAAACAGGACACTGAGAATTTGTACAGAGTTGAGTCCAATAATGATGACAATACGTTTTCTAAGGTGTTGTTTATTATGTCGAGGGAACTTTGAATGATTGAAGCTAATGATTATTGATAACAGCTGAAGCTATTATGATTACTTGCCAATATTAAGGCAGCGAATTTAGTAAAGTAGAACTCATTTATAGACCAAATTTAGCAAGGAAGGAAACTGTAACAAGTTAGCGTATATTCGGGCCGGTCGAAGCTCATTTTCATTACTAAACAACCTTCGAATTTCAACAATATGTCGAAAATTGTTAGACCCCGACAAGCATAAGTTTCTGTAGCATTAGTTTAGCCTATACGAGTCAGTATTGACCGAGTTCTCAGAGCATCAGTGCAAACTCTCCAACAAAGGCAATAGCTATAGCGGAGAGAACGAAGCATTCAGGAATCCATCAACGATTTAGTAGTGGATCGGAACAAATCCAGGCCATCAATGGAAATACATTAGCATTGGCAATAGCAAAAGAGAAGAGCGCGAAACACTCAGCAATGCGTGAAAAGTCGGTCTAGTACTGGATCGACCATGGAAAATATTTTTGTTCAAGATTCGCCCCATTGTTATTCTTTCTCTATGTTTGCAGTGATAAAGGCGCCAAAGGGACATTTAATTTCAAGTATTCGGGAACCTATTATCCTATCTTCAAGATACTTTTATGGATATCAAAGATATTCCAAGGTTCCCAGAAGTTTTTCCGGATTTCATAGAAAAGGAATTTCAAAAATTTCGATTGCGCTCAAATTTTCAACGTTTCCTATCAACATTTTCGCTCAGTGTCAGCGTTATTTTACTGTTGTTGTTGTTGTTTGTGTTTTGTTATTAAATGAAATGTGTATTTTTGTTTTTTTTTGAAGTGTTTAAACAAAGTTATTCAGTTGCGTGCCATGTTTGGCGCTGGCTGCGGAGTTATTTTAATTGCTGTAGTTATTAAATGCAGTCGTCAATAATCTGGTTGTTGTTGTTGTTTTTGTTGCCTTTGATGATCTCGTCGTTTCGCTCGTGTTTTTGTTGCATCACTTGATTTAGTTGTCTCGCCTCGTGTTGAACATAATTTCCGATTTGTGGCAGCCACAGCAAAAGCAATTGATTTTTTTTGTCTTGAAGGAGATAGAGTCTGAAGGGGAGGAGGAGGAGGAGGAGAGGAGAAAATGGAAAGAGGGGCCAATATAAAATAAAAGAAGAGACGTGCTCGAAGCCGGTTTTCGAAGCCGCAATCAAAAATGGGCGTCATCGGTTGGGGCTGCTGTGGATGCTGCTGTTTGTCCGGTCAGTTGAGTGTTATTCGAATTAATTATACGCAAACAACAACAACAACAACTACAATAATAATTAATATTTTCAAACAATATGAAAAAAAGTTGAAAACAAATCATAAAAACAAGAAAAAAACACCGAAAATCTTTCAATAAAAATAACAACACTTTCCAAATAAAATTTTTTTTTTATTATAAGGTCATCGGCCACGCCTTTTCATACGTCATAAATCAAAACATTTCATTAAAATGTGATCTCAGCATTAATTTAGTGAAATCGATCTTCTTTGTTTTTATTGAAGTGAAATTTAAATTTCGTTTTTTAATTTATCTCCTCTTCGAAAATGAATAAAATTTACATTGGATCAATCAGTTTAAATGCAATGTTTAAATAAAAATTACACATTGGCATTTATACTTTCATTCAGTAAAGAATATTCATTAAATTATTTACGATTTTCTTTTCTTCTTTTAATGCGTTTTTGAGCCAATTTCATTCAACTTATTCAAAAATTGTAAGAATTAAATATTTCGAATTAAAGAAGAAATGAAAAAATTCATTTAATTTGATTTATTTATATTTTCATTCGAGTTAAATAAATAATATTAAAATGCTTAACTAATGCTTCACGTTTGTGCGTGTGTGCATGTGTGTGAGTGTGTGTTGCAGTCACACGAAATCGTTTCTAAAGTTTTCACTTGCAGTTGATAAATGATCATTTTAATGACTTTTATCAACATAAATCAATATTTTATTGCTTCACGATGCACAACTTTTTGTTAATTAATAACAAAAAAGTGAATAAAATAGTAATACTAAGTTAAGTTAGTATTATACACCATACAGCGAAAGTTTTTATTTTTTTAAAATTTAAATTCCAATTAGAAAAGTAATTGTAGTATTTTCCTGAAAATCCGCTTAAAAAACGTCTTCGTGTTTACATCAAAAATCTCAACAGCAACATTTTGTGTTTAGACTCATTTTGCGCTTGGCAACATATGTTGATGTACGTTGTTAAGTTCAAGATTCATTGTTAAGATTGAGGGACTTTGAAGTAAGGGACTTCGAAGCGCCGATAACGCAAATTATAAAATATGTAGAGAAACTACTAACTAAAAATGCATTAATAATCTTCGCTGGAATCTTTTAATGAAGGTAGAAAATCTTGTCTATATTTTGGTGCATTAGAGAGAAAATAAAGGAAAGTTGCTCGTCTTGAATATTTGTGTGCAGTCATTTTAATTTTACCAATTCATCATAAAATAGAAAAATCATTAACGTAAATTAATTACTAAAATACTATTAATCATAATTTATATGAAACGCGTTTAATACAATCACAAATGACGTCGAAGTTTTCGATTTTTGCCGGGAGAAATCGACTATAACGAAAAACTTGCTTGAAACTTGTGATTTTTTAAAATTTTCCCTTCAAAAAATATCATTTGTTGTCATACTAGCGATGGGCAGCATTAATAAAGCATTTAAATGACAGTTTTTAATAAATTATTGAAGTAGATTTCAAATGTTCAACAAAAAGAAGCACCATAAAATAAAATTCACTTTATTCCGTTAATTTAATTTAATTCAATAAAATATAAACTAAAATTAAATTTAAAAAACATTAAATTTAAGTTAAAATTAAATTGAAATTAAACAAAATTAAACTAATTCAACTCAATTCAAATTCAATTGAAATTCCTTATTTCTTTTTATAATTAAGGCGACATGAATGAGGTTTATTAATGTCAAAATTGTCCAACGAATATTTCATTTAAAACTTAATTAAATAATTTTAACCTAGAAGCAAACATAAAAATTCAATGAAAAATAAGTTGAAAACTTGTTTTTCGCCAGAATCGTAAAAATAAAATATATAATAAACAAAATAATTGCAAAAATGTTAACGTCAGAATAAAAACTATAAACAATGAATTTGAAAAAAAAAAAATAAAAACTGAGAAGCAAAACAAAAGTGAGAAATAAAAACAAACAGCAATAATAATAATAAGAAGGAGAAGAAGAACAGCAAAAACATAAAGCATGAAATTCAGCTGCGTTGGCAACCCGGTTGCAGTCGATTTTCCGTTGATTTTCCGCAGACAAACCGACACCAGCGACGGTGTTTTTTTCATCTGACGGTGGCAGGTTTTTGGCACATAAAAAACAACAACAACAACAGTTTAAATAAATACCTTTTCAGTAGATTTCTGACAACATTTTTACGAACTTGCAACTCGTTAAATTTTAAGTTCATATTAAAAATTGAATCGACGAATAATAAAAAACCGACAAGCGTCTAAAATGACCCGAAAAATAATAATAATAACAAATCGAACAATTTTCTGAAACATAAACAACAACAACAACAACAACAACAACAAAGGCTCTGGTAAATGTTCCGAAAAAAGCAACAACGAACAAAAACCATTCAAGAAAAACTCCAAGGAACTGGCCAAAAAGGTGCTTATGGTTAACAGCGATGGGGAAGGGGAAGGAAGAGGAAGGGGAAGAAGGAGGAGAGGTGAAGAGGAGTTGAATGATGCAATAAAAAAATAAAAACATAACAAAACTATTACCAAACAAACGAAAAATAGTCCATAAAAGTAATTCAGTTGATGTTGTTGTTGGGGCTGTGAGCGGCTTTTATGTTTGTTGTTGTTGTTGTTGTTGCTGTTGTTTCAGTGCTGCTGTTGCCTGTTGTAAGAAAATCATAAATAATTCGTTCAGTTCACTCAACGGAGCAACAGAAAACCCAAGAAACGAAAAAAAACCTCAAGAAATCACAAAAACGTGGCACAATTTAAAGTTTTCCAAGTGGATTTGGTTGTTCGGCGGTCCGTCGGTTCTTCGGTTCGTCGATTGGTCTTAAAAAAGCTTGGAAATGTTTTAATTTCTTGTTCGTTGTTTGGTGCAGCGATTTTGACAATTTACAGCTTCTGTGAATGCATTAAAACATTTGCTTTTTGTTGTTATTCTTGCATTATTATTATTTTTACTTCTTTTGCAAGATGATTATTGCTATTATTATATTTCTTATTCGTGGTGATTCTCTTGATTATTCAATGTTTAATTGGGTGTTATTTTTGTTGGGCACTTAACTTTAAAGCTTTTAACCTATTTTAAAGATAGTTCCATTGAAAATTCAGTGGATTTTAGTTTGGAAGTCGTCAGAAAAGTTGTTAAACATCGCAACATTGGCAATTAATTTAAGTAAAAACTAAAAACATGAAAAAGTAAATTTATGCATATAATAATTAGTTAATAAAATATTAAAAGAAATCAGAGAAAACATAAATAACAATCCCTCAAGTATATCGCAAAAAGAAATGTTAAAATTAATCGTGAAAAGTTAAAAGCTTTGGAAGAAAATTAAAAACATTCAATTATTTAATCTATGTTTTCGTGAAGCGTCCAGCGTTTTTTTCATCCTTTCATCTTTTTATCGACGTTTCGTATATCATTCATTGGCACTGTGTCAAATTTAAATGTTTCTTTTCTCACACTCATCACGGGTCATCAAAACTGCTAACCTTTGAATGAAGTATCACAAAAAAAAAGAAAGAAATAAAAAATTAAACTCTTCAAAGTGTGAAGCTGCCCGTGTCGTGGATGTTGTTGTTGTAGTAGTAGTTGTTAATTTTGCTCTCAACGTAGTTTTTGGTGTTCGCTCGCTCGCTCGCTCGTTGTTGTTTCTCTCGTAGGTGTCGTCGTTTTTGCAGTCGTGTTTTGTTCGTGTTAACTTTTGCGGCGTAATATTTTGGCTGCTTGTTGTTGTCGTAGTTTTTGTTGTTGCTTTTCCACAACTGGATTTTTTTTTAAACGCGTCCCATTTAAATAACAGAAGAAGTAAGAAAAACCGTCTAAAAAACGCTACAGGAACCGATTTAATCAATGAATAAAAAAGGCGGATTTCAACCTTTCAACTGAACTTTTGCGTTAATCTAAAAATATTTTTGCTTTAAATTCAAACGAATTCTTTTCTTCGATTCGTAAAAGTTGACCATAAAAATCTTTTAAAATGGCGCGTCGTTGAATGAGATTATAAAAGGTTTAAAATGGTTAAAAATTAACTATAAAAACGAAAACTAAAATTTGAATATTCATTTAAATAGCTTTTTTGTTTATTCAAAATTAAATATTGCTGCTTACATATTTTTTTAAAAATAAATAGAAAATATTTTTTTTTTAACCTTAAATGAAAATTTTCATTTAAATTCAGTTTAAAAGTTGTTTATGAATTTTTGGATGTAGTTGAATATGAAAATATGCGATGAAGTGAAAAGTGTTGCCGTCCTTTTCACGCATACATTTATTTTGCTCCATTTTCTTTACGTATTTTTGAAGCAATTTTTAAATTGTTGAAATTTTTAATCAATTTTTACACGGTTTTCAATGTTTCTTTGACGCATAATAAAAATTCATTTGTGTTTTTTGTTTGTTTTTTTTTAATTTATTGTAAAAATTGGCTAAAACTGTTTACTTTTATTGCAATTAATTTACATATTATCAACTTTCTTCGTCATAAACCAACGCAAAATACGACATCTTTGCGAAAATCTAATCGAACGACGTCGTAATTTCTTCACACTGTCACCGAGTTGGACAGAGTTGCCAACGCGTGAACCGGTTCCGTGGACACATCGATGCGTGGTTCATAAATTAACAAACAGCGAGTCGACAAGATTAATGCACGAAATAGCAACAGACACAAGACGAGACGAGCCGAGTCGAGCCGAGCCGGCATCCATTATTAATCGCTTATTAATTAATTCGTTTCATTCTGATTTCATTCACCATTTTTCTTAGTCCGCGAATGAATGAGGACATCATCATGGCAATCATGATGCTTGTTGTAGGAAAAGTTGATATACAAGTTGGCAAAAGATTTCAGGTTTTTGCCTCGATTCCGCAACAGATTTTTTTGGAATATAATCAATGAAATAAAAACCAAATTCACAAAAGAACCGCTTCAATATCAGTCCTTGTGTCAATTTATCAGTTTTACAGTTAATTCTTCAAATATTGACTTAAGTTTCTGTTTTTTTTTTGTCGCAAAAGTCCGCTGAAGTTCGTAGTTATTCAACAAAGCGATTTCATTGACAGAATCGATGAATAAATCAACCTGCAATTGGCTAAAACAGCGGTCTGAACAGCAAAGGCAATTTAAACGTCAAATTTGACAGACAAAAAGATATAAAAAAACAAATAATTCCTACTCTGTTTACAAGTGTCTGATTTATGTACAAATGTCTGAGTGTCTGTCAAAACACTGCGTCAACATTTCGATAGGAAGCAGGAAAATAATAATAATAAAAATTAAAAAAAAAACAACATAAAATGTTTAAAGCTAAAGAAAATCAAAAGCTGATCGTTATTTTAATAGCTACTTATTTTAGTACCATGCAAATTGAATTGCAACTGGTTATTATCATGGCTGCTTTTATTGCTCCGTTGAATTGCTGCACGTAGCGATTATTAATTTTCACCATTTAAACGCAATCGCACGAAGTCGATTTTCTGCTTTTTATATAACATATAAAAATATTTATTTATAATTACGAAAAAACTTAGAATTGGCCTCTCGTTGGAATTCGCTTGAAAACTCAACTATTAAAAAGCGCCATCTTTGGTCGAGTAGATGCGATGTCAGCAGCGACGTTCGTCGAAAATGGCGATAATTAACAACGTTCAAAAATGTTGTTGCATTAATAAACATTTTTTTTTATTGTTTCTGCAGTTTATAGCTTTTTTTCTATTGGAGTTGTTTATGAAATAAATAATCAAAAGCAGAAATATAAAAACAATTGTTATTGTATTTTTTGTGTAGTATTTTTTCAAGTTTCGTTGTCTGTTGATGGTTCATGATTTATGCTTAGAGTTTCCTTAGAGGAAGGTGCTAAAAATGTTCAGTTAAATTGAGTGAGGTAGATTTTCCCCAAACATCTGCTGCGACATTAAAATCTAGCGATAATTAAAAAAGTGCGCTTCACAATTAAAGCTGAGTTTTACATTAACTGGGGCTTAAAAATGTCTTGAAATCCATTTGCAAATAATAAAAATACCCTTTTGCGAGTGATTCATGTTTTAATTAAAAGCTTTTTTTTGTGTAATTAACTTTTAAAGTTAATTAAATGAAATTGAATGAATTAAGTTTAATGAAATGAAAGCGAAGAAAAATTCTTATGAGCTGCTTTTTTGTTTTTAATGAAATTTACTCGATGTAAAAATAAAGATTTTACGAGATTATAATGAAAATTCATAAATTCGCATAATATATGTTAAAAGATTAAAAGTTTAATCGACGTTTTAATGTTAATATTCCAATCAGATTAACTTGCCGATTAACTCCTCTTTTCCTCTCGCTCGCACTCAATCGCTCCAGTTAATCTAACGGAATCTGTCCTTATTTGGAAAGTGGTGCCAAATTTGGCTCAATCAGAGCACAACAACAACAACAACAACAACAACGACAACAAAATGAAAGGTTAAAAAAGATTTTCAATTAAGATGCTCAAAAGAAAAATTAATAAAATAAATAAACTGCATGACCAAAAAAAGCAACGATAATAAAAGGCGCTAAAAAGCTAATTTCAGTCATTTAAAGGAAGTATTACGAAGGAAGAAAGTCACAGAAAGACGTCAGCAGGAAATGGAACAAGCGAAATGGAAGTGGAAGTGAAGCAGCGGCGAGAAAGAGTCATGAATGAGCGAAAAGCGTAATTTAAACGTGGTAATTAAAAATCACTTAAAGCCATCTCGACGGCTTTAAAAGCTGAACGTCATTTAAAAAACCATAACAAGAAATCAGAGAAAAACATCAGAAAAAGAGGAAGAATGAAAAAAAGAAGAAGAAGAGAAGGAGAAGAAGGTTTAAGCGACGACTTGTGATCGATTTTGCCAGACGCAATTTCGGCAAAATCCAACGAAGTCGCTGCGCCGTCGTTTATTCGCCGCGTTTCTTGTAGCTCCGTTGTTGGTGTTGTTGTTGGTGTTGTTGTTGTTGTTGTTGTCTTCATTCATTTCACGTAGCTCCGAGTTGTTTAAAGTGTTGTTTCGTGTCACGTGTCACTTTATTGCGCACTTCACAGACTACAAACGCACACAAAGCGAAGTTTCACGAGAAAAACTGACAGATTGCGATAAAAATGTATGAATAAAAATATTTTTCCTGTTGCAGAGGGGGGAAAAGGGGAGCAGATTGAAGCGAGATGTACTTAAAACTTAAAACACTTGATTAATAAATGGTTAAGTAAATAAAAAAGAGCGATTTGAAAGTCGAAAGTCGCCAGCAAGAAGACGACGCTTCGCTTCGTTTCCTGACCCAATTTTCATGCGATGAGATGAAAACGAGGCTTAAATTCAAAGTGATGGCCACAGTGATGACGACGAACAGACTGACAGACGACCCACCGATGGACAAGTGGCAGAAAGCAAACGCCGAGGAGATCGCGTAGACGTAAATAGACAAGCGACCAGAGGATCCGACGGACGGACAAGCACACAAAAGTAGTTGAAAATTGGACATCGAGATAGAGAGAGAGAAAAAATTGATAAAGAG
This sequence comes from Thecophora atra, assembly GCA_937620795.1. NCBI lineage: Eukaryota > Metazoa > Arthropoda > Insecta > Diptera > Conopidae > Thecophora > Thecophora atra. The sequence goes on along the minus strand of OW569397.1, from coordinate 70,173,356 downwards.
ACGAACGGAAACGAAGGAAGAAAAACAGAAACTTTTCTTGTAATTATTAATTTTTAGCTGTCGGCTTCAGTTGAAGCTTTTATTGCTGCGATTATCTAGCAAAATAACGCCAACTGCGATCGTTAATTAGTTTATGATCATTACAGTGAAATGGCAATTAAAATTAAAGATGAAAACTTTCATCTCCGAAAACTTTTCTTTCTGCCGTCGAATTGAATTCGTTGACAAATGATTTTTTATCGCTTTCGAGTTTGTCTTTAAATTTTTAAACTGTCGCAATTTTGATAAATAAATAAATGATAAAATTTTGATTTAATAATTTAATAATTAAGTTTTGAACTAGAAATTCACAATTTCGTTGTAGTTGTTGTTGTTGTAGTGTTGCAGTCAGCTTATTTAGCTTAAAGCAACAGTTACACAACGGCAAACGAACGCACAGAGCAAACAGAGACAGCAACAGCAGCACGAGTAACACAAAAAACAACGACGACTTTAACCATCCAACGACTTAAGCACGAAGCTAAATCAACGCAAAAACTGTTGCTGTCAATTAACTAAGCAAATGCGTAGTTGTTGTTGTTGTTGTTGGTGGTGATGCTGCTGCTCTGCCTGTTGTTTGGAAATGTAGTAGAAACTTCAAAAATGTAGTTGAAGTGAAGATTTGCATAATTGCGTTACTCTTCATGTGAATGTTGTGTTTGTGTTGTTGTGGTTTTTGTACTACTTGTTCATTGAATTTTTTTCGTTTTTTCGTAGTTATTGTTGCCCGTTGTTTTTCTCCCATTTCATTTGCAATTTACTACTTATTTTGTCTATTTGCTTTCTTTCTCGCTCTCACCTGCATGTATTTCGACAGCGCTGCTGCATTCGAGCGCTGTGCTTGTGAGCGCAGCTGCGGCGTCGGCGAGCCGAGGGGACTAACGATGGTCGACGTGGAGCCGCCGATGCCCGTGTCGTAGCCTTGAGCGTTGCTGCACTCGACATCTGTGAATGGAGAACAGAAAAACCGAAACAAGTTAAACAATGAATAAATCATAAAAAGCTAAAATGCATAACAAAATAAAGCGTTCAAATTAATTAATAATAACATAAGTGAAACGTGGATCAAACTGACGAATGCAAATATTAACAACGACTTTTCATATTAATAAAACGTTTAACAAATAAAAAACAAATGATAATTAAAATTAGAAATAAATAAATTTTCTATTGCAAATTATTAAAAAATGCATAAAACTTCACTTATACTTTTGAAAATAATTTTAAAGCTTTGTTTTTTCTATTTTTACGCAGTTTTGTTTTAATTGCTGCAATTAAAATAAACGACAATTTTATTCGGATCGATAAAAATTGTGTTTTGAATTAAAAATGAGTTGGGAGTGCGTAAAATGCAATTTAAAGCCTGCACAATGGGAAAATATACAATAATTCTTTCTAAAATTCACTGTATTATTTAACAAAAATATTATTATATTATTTAAGAAAAAACAAGAAAATATTATAAGTTTATTTATTTATTTATTTATTTATTTATATAAACTAAGTATATACATTACTTTATAGTTCACTAAATTGTATGTATTAATTAATATAATCAATGCTTTGTTAAACGAATTAAATTACAAAAGTTAACAACAGAATATACAGAATTAAAATCAACACAAGCATTCCGAAGAGGTTCATGTTGTAGATATGAAGTTTTCACAGTTGAAATGTAAAAAATTCTTCAGCAAAAACTACTTCAATAAATTTGCTACTAATTGGTTTATTCATGGCGATTCCTAAATACTACTATGTGTATTGTAATACTTAAAAAATTGTTTTCAATTTTAGCACATTTGTTTATTAATAAACTTAAATTGTTTTTTATTTTTTAAATAATTTCAACTGCTACATTCAAATTAATTAAATTTGTAGCAGCGCTATCTATGGGAGGCTAGTGAAACTATAAATGCGAAGTTTCTTTGCTACCGACGGCAGGATGGCTGTCCTGCTCACTCCTTCTGCCATGACATGCGTCAATTGAATTACGGAGAAATTAATTTCGAATGATCGACTGTTAACAACGTTTAATTAAATCGAAATCCTTATTATTTATTCACATTATATTCTATGAGTAAATCAATAAAATGTAAATAAATAATAAGGTTTCATATTCGTGTGCTTTCACTAAAAGTTTTGGCTCCAACTCAAGTTTAAATTTATTCAAGTAAAACAAACATTTTGCTTCACTGTGCACTCAACTGCATCGTGCACGTTTTCTCGATTGCTCAATTATTTCACAGCGTTTTTTTTTTGTATTTTTAAAATTGTGTTCAATCCTTTTTTTCAATTGAATATTTTTCTAGATCTCGCGCGCAGCTTCTTAATTTATTCACAGTGAATAAACAATGTTTTTTTTCTTATTCTTCTATTTTTTTGCATTAAATTGTAGATCTCCCTTCAGCATTTTACCATCGATTAGAGTGAGACAGACAGAGTAGCGCAATGAAGTGGGGAAACAGAAAAAAAAAAACACTTTCAAACTTCAATGGCAAAAAAGGTAAAAAAAAAACGAATGAAGTGGAAATTTTTGCATTTAACACGATCGACAGTCATGTGAATAAAAAAGGAAAGGAAAAGAAGTTATTTAGGAATTTTGTTACACAGAGAATCATTAATCATGAACAGTGAATTTATTATTTGCTAAAGTCGTCAATTGATGAATGTTTGTTGTTCGTTTCCTTACTCTCCATTCACTCTTCATCCGTCACACAAACTATTGACTCACCTTTGAGCGAGTTGTTCACACACATGGGACACTGATCGTTGCGGAACATGCACGAGTAGCAGCGCTCGTGGCCGCAGGTGTCGATCAGACGCCGGCGCTTTCCTTTGTCGAAGGCGATGCGGCAGCTCGGACACGCCGACGCCGACTCGTTGGCCTCATGCTCCAGCAGACGGCGAATCGACTGCAGATCTGTAAGAAAAACGAAGCGAAGGGAAGAGAGAGTGAGTGAGCGAAGCAATTAACATGTATTAACAATCAACTAACATGAGACAAAGAAATTGAGAGTAAGAGCGTATCATACATCTTCTTCTCTTGCCATTCATCAATAAATTCGATAAATAAAATAACTTGAAACATCATAACTACAATCAAATACTCATAAAATACTCATATTCATTCACAAAAAGCTCATTACAAACGATGTGATAAACGATTGTCTTAAATATAGAATTTATAAAAACATAAAACAGCCCCTTAAAATTAGACTCAATTTGTAAATCTTTTATTATTTAGGATTCTTCAATAATTTATTTATGATTTAATTATTTATTCATATAAAGTAAATATATACATTACTTTATAGTTCACTAAATTGTATGTCATAATTAATATAATCAATACTAAGAAATAAAAGTTAATATCTTTTGCTTTGTTAAACGCATTGAATCACATAAGTTAACAACAGAATATACATAATTAAAATCCACACAAGCATTCCGAAGAGGTTCATGTTGTATATATGAAGTTTTCAAAGGCTTAAATGCAGCGGCTCATAATGTCTGAGAGTACGATGAGGAACATTTATAAAAATGTTATCTAGCAAGTAAGGCCTATCAATAGCTCCATATAACAAACTTACGACGAAGGCAGCATTCAACATCTTACGACCATTAGTGATGGTAAGTCTATCAATTTTAGACGAGATTCGTAAGGTGGTAAGTTTAAAGATGCATCCCAAGGAAGATGACGCAAAGCGAACAGTAAAAACTGCTTTTGAACAGATTCAAGTTCAGCGATGTAGCAGGCGAAGTTTGGGCTCCTCACAGGCGAGGCATATTCCAACAATGGTCTAACAAGTGATGTATATAACAGCTTAGTAATGAAGTGATCCTTAAACTCATTAGCCCACCGTTTAATAAATCCCAACGTACTATGAGCTTTATTAGATATATGATTTGTATGTCTATGAAACCGTAACTTCCGATCAAGAACAACTAGGTCGAGAATGGATTCAACGGGATCTAATTTGCATCCACCAATCATGTAATTAATAAAGTGTGGGTTCCGGCGACGTGCAAAAGTAATTTTTTTGCATTTCTTTAGATTCAGGTCCATGCAGTTAATATCACACCACGTAATTAAAGAATTCAAATCCGATTGGAGAAGATTTGCATTACTAATATTTTTATAGGCTAAAAAAAGTTTCACGTCGTCAGCAACCATTAGTACATTTCCATATTTAATGGCAGTAGGAAGATCATTGAATACCAAGAACAGCAACGGACCCAAATGACTCCCTTGCGGAACACCAGAAAGGACTAGAAATTCATTTGATACGTAATTGTTAAACACGACCATTTGATTACGATTACTGAGGTAAGACTGTATCCAATCAAGAAGAGGTGTTGGAAAACCAAATAACTTCATCTTTCATAATAGACGATTATAATTAACTACATCGAAAGCTTTACTAAAGTCAGTATATATGACATCTGTTTGCATAGAATCTTTAAAGCTGCTGATAGTTGTCGATACCAATTCAAGTAAATTTGTTGTCGTTGATTTACCTTTGCAAAAACTATGCTGCGTAGGCGAAATTAAAGAATGAATTCTCCGCGAGATTTGGTCAGTAATTATCTTCTCAAAAAGTTTAGGCAAAGAACTAATTTTGGCAATACCACAATAATTCTTAATATCACATCTATTACCAGATTTGTGAAGTGGAATAATAAATGAGGATCTCCATACTTTCGGAAAATATCCAGTGCGTAAGGAGAACTGAAATAAAGCACTAATAGGTGCTGAATGAATATTTAAATTGTTTTTATGAAGTCTTTGCTTACTTTATGAATACTTTGAGTGCTTTTGTGACTACTTTGTAAGCTTCTATGAATACATTGAATCCCTTGATGAATACCTATTTGTGTTTATGAATATTTCGATTACTTTTTATGAATACTTTGAATACTATTATCATTAATTTGACTGCATTTATATTTCGATTGCTTTTATGAATACTTTTCATTCAATTATAAATTTAATTATTCTTGCTCTGGGATAACGATAATTCGTTAATAATAAACTCTAATTTTTGATTGGAATTTTTATTAGAATTCAAACAATTTTATTATTAATCATCAACAATTCAATTAATAAGATTATTCACATAAATACTTTGGAATAATTACTTTTTCATGCGTAACTTTGAAGTGAATGCTTTTGAATATTAAGTGAATTCAGTGAATGGCAAAGCTTCAATTCGAACTGTTCCTGTTAATATTCTTTTAATGCCTTTTTGTTTAGCTCTATAATTTTAATTAGCACTTCAAGGATTTTGTAATTCATCACTTATTATTATTGTGCAATTAAAGATTATTTTTTACGATGACTTTTTTAATAATTTCCCCCTTTCGACTGTTCAACAATCTGAAGCGATTCAGTCGACTTCTTTTCAAATTTTTTGTTTGTAACTCACGTTTCTCACACAACGAAGACAATTATTTTCGTTTGTTCGTTCATTTGTTTGTTTCCTATTTTATGTCAACAAATAATAAACAAACAATTGTTAATATTTGGATTATCGTTGAGCCGCTCTGCATCTACGCGTCGCCACAATACAACTGGCGATCGACGGAGAGCGACAATAAAAATTGTATTCAATCATACGAACGGCGGACAATTCATTCTCTATTGGCGCGAGCGGAAGCGAGAGAGAGTGCGAGAACGAACGAAAAGAGATTTTTGGCGAGTGCTTTTGAGAATGTGTGTAATTTTTACGAGTCGTCGTTGCGTGGCGATGCTTTGAAAGCGTCGTGGGTTGTTTGCTATGGCGATTGCGATCACAATTCACGGCACTCGAAGTCTGCTACTTCGGCTTCCTTCGTCTGCGCTCGTATTTCCCCACGCTGCGATCCACTCAACAGCAGCAGCGCAGCGCAAGCGCGGCTTCGAACCGCTTCGCGTCGATCTGAATGCGTGGGTTTTCAACTTCCTATGCACAGGTTTTTCAGACTTCTGCACCAGACTCGGCGTCGTGAGCGTTGCTTAAAAAACATCCTACGCTCAGCAACAAATGAAAGAACACAACGTGGACTCGTATACAAAGATGTCAAAAAAGCGACTCCGTCTTTAAAGTGAATGCAGCTCGTTTATTTTTTTAAAATTTTGTTGCTCATTTTACGTCAGCAGCAAAATTGGTTTCAAGACGTTGGCGTTTCTTGAATGAATTTTTCTAAATATTTTCGGTGATTTTTTTAGACCGCAAATAATAAAAAAACGAACAACAAAAAAGCAATTTGCTAATAGAAAAGGTGTTTGTACAGAAAAACAACAACAACACCGAAAAAGAATTGTGCAGAAATCTAAATAAGAAAATAGTTAAAAAAGCAACGTGCATTTATACACACACACACACACACACACACACATCTGCACTCTGGCTAAGCATGTAGTTCATCGAGTGGGGATGAATGAAACCCACCTCGTTGAGGTGAGTCGACAGACCGAGCGAACCGAACGTCAGCTGAGTGCTGATAAGTCGCCACATGCGTTTGCGTGTGTGTGTGTGTGTGTATGTGTCTTCGCGATGCTCAACTTCTACCTACACGACATTTTTGCACAAACTTAAGTCGTTTTATTTATTCTGCCCACTCGGGAATCGCTTCACGATCACGTTTAACACATGAAAACTTTTCCGCTTTTTCATTATTTTTTCATGCTAAAAGAACAGCTTCCATTTTTCACACTTTATGCATTTTTTATGGTATTTAATGAAATCTAATTCATTTGACCAAATCTCTACGAGGGATTAAATTGAATTACAGCACATCAAGTCTACAGAGTGTCTACAGAGATTTAGCAGAGTTCTGTTATGTGACATGCAAGCAGCGCTTCTTTTGCTCGCAAACCGAGGGCGGAGACGAACACGAAAGTACGCAAAAATAAACGCAGATTGTTTGAAAGGGATAGAAATTCATAGGCATAATAAGATGCGGAAATTCAATTGTTGTCGGTTGACGAACTCGGATGAAATCATTAAATAAAAGCGAACGAATGAATTAAGCAAATGAGGGAATTTTATTTGCAATAAGCAACATCATAAAAATATTTAAATAATTTCCAATTGTTCATATTTAAATTAATTTAAAGCTAACAAGCAATATCCAAGAATTACTAACAGCCACATTCCCGATACTCGCTCGCGTCTCAGACGCTCCGTAGTTGTTTATTCTCTTTTGTGGTTTTCTTAAGTTTTGTTGGTATTCGACGCTGGCGTACCGAATCAATGAATGAATGGGTGAATGATGAGTGAATGGATGACTGAATGGATTTTAAGTTGTTCGTTTATTTATCGTAAATGAGTGAGCGAGCGGCCGGTAACGGCTGCTCAACGAGGCGTGTCTATGAAGCTACTGTTACAACAACAACAACAACAACAACAACAACAACGAAACAGGGTGATATCAGAGAAATAATTTTATTGCTTTTATTAATGTTGTTGCTGATTACCCAAAAACTTTTTTGTTGTTCTCATTTCGTGTTTTTCTGTTGTTGTTGTTGTTGTTGTTTTTGTCGCTCTTTTTCGCGTAGGTATGTAACTAGATTATTAAATGAAAGACAACAACAACAACAACAACAACAACAGCAATCATTGCAATATACTTCATGTTCCCCTGTGCTTTATGGTGATGGCTGCTCTTCTGTTGTTGCTGTTGTTGCTGTTTTATTGTCATAAACATTGATGATGGCGCACTAACAACAACAACAACGGCAGCTACGGCAGCCAAGTTATACAACAACATTTAAAAAAAGGGTTGCCAACAGCAGCCAATTAATACGTGAATGCAAACTAACTGCAGATGACATTTAAATTTGCATACGATGGCATATGGCTGAAGCATTCCTTCTTTTCCTCTTCCTCTTCTTCGTCTCAACCTTCTCTTCACCCCCTACTTTTCTTCTTCTTTTTCTTATTATTGCTGTGGCTGCTGTTGTTGTTGTTGTTGTTAACAACCAATTGACATTTCTTTGTGTTTAAATCCCTTTCTTCTTTTTTTATTTTGCCATGTAATTTTATTTGTTGTTGTTCTCTTTTTTTTATTGTTATTATTCGGTTATTCATTCATGTTTTCTGGGGTAAAAACCCTCGCAAAAGTCATTGAAGTCACAGAAACAAACGACAAAAAACACAAAAAACCAACTCTTGACTTTTATTTTTCATTTTTACTTTTATTATCCTTTACATGGTTTTTTCTTATTATTATTCGTATTTATGATGTTTTTTATGTTGTTTAACAACTTCTGGCGGTGAGAGACTTTTTTTAGTATTGAAAATTTGCATGTTTTTAAAATATGTCGATGTATTTTTGTGTGTTATTTCCGAACAAGTGAAGATGTTTGCCGTCTGACGTTTACAGGGTGTTTACAAAATACAATATAAATAATTATTGCCCTTAAATTTGAACAGCAGAAGTGTTTCTTTGCTTTTCTTCTTAATTTTTTTATAAAAACTATCAAACTTTGGATAATTTTTATCATTTTTATGAGCTGCAGTTTGTTGTGTGAGGAGGAAAAAAGGCGGGAGAGGCGTTTTCACAGGGTGCATCGTAGTTAAAAAGAAAAATTACACAATAAAATTACATCATAGACACAAGCAACAAAAATAACAACGTTTAAAAAGTTGAGAGAGGAAACTTCCTTTGAAGGAGAGAGGAAACGAAAAACTCTTCTAGACTCTAAATTTTAGTCCAAGGCAAAATGGCAAAAATTAAAATTTAAACGCGAATTTAAAAACTAAAATATTTCAAAATTTCTTCGTCAAACAAAAAGATAACGAATATTTATGATTATAAAGAAAGGTGATTGTCGTAAAAGCACCGAGTAGAGGGAAGAAACCAGTTAATGGCGAAAAAAGCAATGCGCAACGTGATGAAATTAAAAAAAAAACGCCCGATGACGACATGCAAAAGAAGAGATGATACAAAAGTCGCATGATATAAAAAAGTTATGTTTTAAAAATAACTTAAAACAAAAAGCGTAACAAAAAGAGCAAAAAAGAGCACTTCACAAGAAGAGATTCGACGGTGAAAGAACGGTTAAAAGAACGTAAACCAAGGTTTTAAAAAATTCGTAAAAACATAAAGAAAAAACAAAAACAAAAAAAATGTGTAAAGATTGAAAAAATTAAAGAGCTTCCAAAGAAGAGGACGGGGAAAATGAAAAAAAAAATCGATGTTGATGATGGTTGTCGGTTGTTGGATGTTGGATGGTCATCAGAAAGGCCAAAAGATCGGCCATCGTCATTCGGCCAAGTCGACTGAAAAGCAATAAATATTCGCAAGTTTATCAACGCAGCCGATCAACAGAAAAATTTTGCGTCAGAATTTCGCGGCAAAAAGAAAGAAGCGGCAAAAAAAAAACACGCTTAAAAATTATGTATTTAAATTTTAAAAACAGACAAGAAAAGCTCAACTTTTTCCCATTTCGATGCTCTTCGAAAAAGAAGAAGAATCTTCTTTAAGTTGTTGTCGTTGTTGTTGTTTTATACTTTGATTTATGCATCGAAGTTTTCAAAAAAGTTATTTTATTTATTTTCATGTTGCTGGCAGAAGCCGAAGAAGTGGACAAATGGATGAATTGATTACTTGATGATTGGATGAATGAATGCGTCGCTGTGCTTCCAAAACTTTTTGTTCGCTGTGAAGATGTAAAAAGAAGAATAAGAAGAAGCAGCTGAACTTCAACTTCAACAACAACAACAACAACAACAACAACGAGTGAACGTTTTCACTTCTGCGTTCGTTTAGCTTCGAATGTTGATAAAATAAATAAAATAATTAAAATATTTAATTAAAATAAATAAAATAAATAACATAAATAAAAGAAATAACATAAATAAAAGAAATAAAATAAATAAAAGAAATAAAATAATTAAAATAATTAAAATAAATAAAAAATTAATAAAATAAATAAAATAATTAAAATAAATAAAATAATTGAAATAAATAAAATAAATAATTCAAATAAAATAAATAAAAGAAATAAAAGAAATAAAAGAAATAAAATAAATAAAATAAAAAAATTAATAAAATAAATAAAATAAATAAAATAAATAAAATAAAAAAAATAATAAAATAAATAAAATAATTAAAATAAATAAAATAAATAAAATAAAAAATTAATAAAATAAATAAAATAAAGAAATAAAATAATTAAAATAAATAAAATAAAAAAATTAATAAAATACATAAAAAAACTAAAACGAATAAAAAATATATGTAACATAACATAACATAAAATAACTTATAGCAAATATAATACGAAGAAGAAAGTCAAATATAATTTAATAAACTTAGGTCCAACACCAACGCATAAAAACGCATTTCCACAAATCCCAGATTTAATTCAAGTGCTTAAAATTAAATCAGCTTTAGAATAAATTCATTTTTAGTGCAGACATCGACTTAAAAGCATTTCAACGCATGTCAACGAATATCTTGGTGATTACGTTAGTTCTGGATGCAGTCGTAAAATCCTTTGCAAAGAAATCAAAGCACATTGAAATCGTTTAAAACTTATGAGATCTTAAACCAACGCGCAGTTAAAATAAATAAAATGACATTTAAAAAACTCTTTAAAGTAATGACGTAAAATATTAAGTAAGAGCAGCGAAAAGCAACAGAGAGCAACGAGTAACGCTTTAATTCATTCATTCATAGTTCACGGCTGCACAGGCGCTCGAGAGACAAAGACAACGCCAAACGATTTAAACATTAGGAAGAGAAAACAATTGATGGTTGCTTCTCTTTAGTTTAAAAAAATTTAACAAAAGCTTGAAGTGACGCAGGAAGGAGTTGTGAAGGAGCTAGAGAAGGATGGATATAGGAATGTGTATGCAAAGAAAAGGATAAATTGAAGCCTTCGTCTTCTGTTTTGTATGAACAAAAAACTATTTATTCACTTGCTGTTTTTTGTAATAAAAAAGTTCAAAAACAACGACTTCGACTACGGCTTTTTCGTTATTCAAGCGAAGCGAAACGCTTGCGGCGAAATTACCTCATCGCCGAGTCACCGTCGCTGGACTGAACGTAGTTTTTAAAGAATTTTAATTAACTATTCAGTTTTATTAACTAAACAAAAGACAGAAACAGTCAACAAAACGGCGAAAGAGTCACAAACATCTGTGGGAGAATTTATGCCAAAGAAAGCGCAACGAAACGCAAAACAACACAGAAGAATTATTAATAACGAAGAAACTGTTTCGTAGGTGACGGAGAGAGCGGCCGAAGACGAAAAACCGAAAGAGTTGGTTAAAATAATTGGCGCCGTTTGATTGTTGCTATCGCGAGCATAAGAACAAGCATCTTATCACTATTTTTAAATAAATTCCACAATAATTGAAAAAAAACGGAATATAGAAACCTCAGACTACACGAGCTACGATTAGAAGAAGTGATGACATAAGAGCGAGCGAGACATGCATGAGTAATTGAAAAGCTGACATCGTTAAATCAAATGGATGAGCAACAACGACGCCGACGACGACGCCGACCACGAAAAGACGTCGTCTCTTCGATAAATAAACGATCATATAACAAAACGAAAGAAGACGACATTTCTACACACGTTCGTTGTTACATTTATGTATGTATGCGTGTGAAATAATGAAGAAGGACAAACTTAAGTAGCGATGAAACGTGTGCTTGGCGATATTTGATACGACTCAATTTTGTTAAAAAAATATTTAAAAATATAGAAGAACTAAAAAGAGATAAAATAAACCAAAAAAAAAAAAAAGAAAAATAAGACAAACAATTTTTATTTTGTAGCCGTGTATGATAACTCGATCAGAACTTAACGATAAAAAATAACAAAAAAACACGAGTGAAGCCGAAAAAGTAGCATTCACAATTCAATGCACTTCACGTAAAGCGCATAACGACTGCTTTGATACGAGAAGTGTTCGTGTTCCTCGTGTCATACGAAGATAGGGAACGCATGACTGCATGTGTTTTGTGCATGTGTGAATGAAGAGTTGCGGACGATCACGTCATTGCACAGGTCAAATGCAAACAAAGCCAACGTAGGCAGCAATTTGCTGTTTAATAAACGTAACGGAATTCCTCAATTTTGCATTCTCCGTGGAAATTGGAACAAATTTGGATGAGCGTAAAACAAATCTCTCATGAGAACCAATGTCTATACATAATTTCGCATCACACATACATTTAAAAGCATTTACGTCGTCATTCGTAGTCGTTGTGTTCGTCGAATCTTTTATACGAAACGCGTAAGCTAAAGAAATCCAATTGTGTTTAAATACAAAAGACTTCATTAAAATACATTTTGGACCGCAAATATCATTGGTTAAAGTTTCCAAAGAGTTGATTTCGGTGTGAACTCTGTTGATCTTCTGATATTTTATGTTATTCTGCAAAAAATGAATAGTTGAAGGTTGAAATTTTCACTTAATTTCAAAAGACTTTGTCTAGAATTTCAAGTTAAGAACTGTAAAAAATGCTTTTGAAATTCATCGTCTTCTGATTGAAGTCGATTTTAGAATTTTTTATTTAAATTTAGTATTTATTGTAGTTTCATTTGCTTTTACACAATGCATCAAATCAAAAAGGTGTTCCAAATGGCAACAAAAAATTTAAATTTAGCATCTTTTTTGTTTTTGAATTATTTTTCATTTCAATTTTATTTTTTATTTGATTCATCTGTTCTTATTTTCGTATTTCTGATTTTCGTATCGATGAATGTTGTTGCTGGAGCATAAAATTATAATAAATCGCTAAACGCTACACAGCGTTGCATATTAAATCACTTTTTTTATGCATTTAAATCATTTGCAGCCGGATAAAAACGCTGCGCAGTGAACACGTCGCTCGTTCGAAGGAAAAACCACTTAAATGCAACGAGTCGCTGTTCGGCTGCGTGTCTCTGATTCCCTGATAGCTGAAAAATATGTTGCACTTGCTGCTTGCTCAGTTGCTCAGTGGGTTGTTTCGCTTGTTGCTGTTTCGCTTGTCAAAAAATAATTTATTAACCTCGATGCTATGAATTCGTTTCGTTTCGTGCCGAGTTGTTTAAATCAGTTAACTGCTAATTGGCCTCAAAGCTCTTTTCTACGCCACAATAAAGCAACTAAGTAAAACCAAATTAAAAATGCTTGATTAAAATTCTTCTAATCGTTTGTTTTAATCAAATCAATTTTTTAATTGCGGTCCAGAATCAATGGCATTAATAAAAAATTTTTTTTTGTCACATAATTTTTTGGTTTTTGGCTGCATTGCGTTCAGTTGTAAAATAAATGGCTTCAATCGTAAAGGTAAACGCATTTCTTATGTTTTATCTCTGTCGCTTATCTGTTTACGAAGTTTTACGAGCGCGACAACGACGTCTATCGACAATTTGTTGGTGGGATTTCTTATGCTCCAAAGCAATCCTACGAGGAGAGCGACGAAGCACGATGACGTTTGCTTGTATGTAGGTCGCAAAGCTGAGCATTCAACCTCCCCCGACTCCTTTACACGAGCTACAGCAACAATTATGCGTAATAATAATAAAGCCATGCAATGGAGCTTCGTTCTTCGGCTTTCCTTCATCGCAGAAGTCGCCAACCTTTGTTAATCATGCGACACTCACACGAACACGAATACTCGCACGAATACTTTTTCACGCAGTTGCGATGATGCAGTGGATGTTCGTTCTTTTTCGGCGTTGAGTGCGTCGTTGCAGGTCGCCATGATGCTTTGATTAACTTTTTATACATTAACTAAAGCATAAATTGCATAAATGTGTAGAAAATTCAGCAAAATTACTCTTTTGACTTTAGTAATTCTAATAAATAAATAAAAGTATTAATTACAATGCATAAAAAAAGACGCAGACCAACAACAATCGAAAAGTCGCCGAAGTGTATTTACCATTTACGATTTAATACAATCTTCGTTTTTATACCCTACACCTTAAGGTTGAGGGTATATTCACTTTCTACCGGAGTGTGTAACGCATAGAACTAGACGAGATAGGTATGGAAAAGTATATATATTCTTGATCAGCATCACCACCGAAATTGAAATAACGATGTCTGTCCGTCTGTCTGTCTGTCTGACTGTCCGTTGAAATCACGATCACAGGAGAATGGATTAAGATTTCAAAATGAAATTTGGCAAAAATATTCGTTGCTATGTTGGGGTGCTTCGTATTGAAAATGGGCAGAATCGCCCAAGGACCACGCCTACTTTTTATATCGAGAGTGCAGGTACCTCTGTTTTGCCTATTAAAAAAGGCCATATCTCCATCACTTTTAGAGAGAAGACAAGAAAATTTTATATGTAGGTTTAGACTAATGCTTCCAGTTAATATGCCAAATATGGGCGTGATCCGCCCACTTTAAAAAAAAATTTTTTTGTTTTTATTATTATTATATATATATTGTATATTTTTTATTAGATATATAATATATATATTGTATATATATACGAGTATATTATATCGCACCACTTTTAAATATATCTACGAGTATATATGCAGCTTTAAGGTGTAGGGTATTTCGGCTACAGCCCGGCTGTAGACAACACCTTTACTAGTTTCAGTTTCCTTTTGTTACCTTTTCTTGGGATTTCACCGCATTTTGCTTTGTCTTAATTTCTGTTCTGTTACGAAAATAATTCTCAAAGTTTATCTGATTTTCCAAAAACTGGGAAAAGTTCAACGTCCGATCGAAAGGAAAGTGCAAAGTCCGAAGTCTGAAATTTCCCGGGAAATCGTCACCGACGTCTGTGTTTTTGGCTATTTTATTGTGCAATTGCTGTCAACTGCAGACGAAGTTTGCAAATAATAGGCGCCAAGAGTTTTTATTCTTTATTTTTACTAACTTCGGTCGCGGTTTTTGTTGTTTTTATTTCTTGGTTTGGGAATCTTTCGGATTTATTAATAATGCTTCGAAAAAAAAAAATTTAATTTCATAATTTCTTTGAAAATTGGTTAAATTTAAAGATGTCGCTGTTTACATTACGCAAAGCATTTAGATTTTCAGTTATTTATTTTAATTGTTCTATTTATTAATTTATAAATTAATTAATAAACTGTACTGAAAAGGACGACGAGACCGTGGAACAGTTACTTCCATCCATACGCTCCATATTAGTTCCGAGTTCTTCAATAATCTCCGTAAATTACCCTCCATTAATCTAGGAATTTTATTTGCTGTATAGGCAGCTCGTTGCGCTTTAAATAATGGAATTGGGAGAGAACCATTGGACATTTATACGGGCCAAAAATTGGTCGGACCTGATAATCAAACCTAATCTAGTATTTTGCCTGCTCCTATTTTTATACCCTACACCTTAAGGTTGAGGGTATATTCACTTTCTACCGGAGTGTGTAACGCATAGAACTACACAAGATAGGTATGGAAAAGTATATATATTCTTGATCAGCATCACCACCGAAATTGAAATAACGATGTCTGTCCGTCTGCCTGTCTGTCTGTCTGTCCGTTGAAATCATGATCACAGGAGAACGGATTAAGATTTCAAACTGAAATTTGGCAAAAATATTCGTTGCTATGTTGGGGTGTTTCGTATTGAAAATGAGCAAAATCGCCCAAGGACCACGCCTACTTTTTATATCGAGTGTGCAGGTACCTCTGTTTTGCCTATTAAAAAGGCCATATCAGCATCACTTTTTGAGAGAAGACGAGAAAATTTTATATGTATGTTTAGAAAATTTTATATGTATGTAATGCTTCCAGTTAATATGCCAAATATGGGCGTGATCCGCCCACTTTTAAAAAAAATTTTTGGTTTTTATTATTATTATTATATATATATATTATATATTTATTATTAGATATATATATATATATATATATATATATATGTATATATATTGTATATATATACGAGTATATATGCAGCTTTAAGGTGTAGGGTATTTCGGCTACAGCCCGGCTGTAGACAGCACCTTTACTAGTTTTCTATTGCCTTTTCCTATTTTTCTGTTTTTGGCTACTACTTTTTTCCACTACTAATTTCCAATTGGTACTACTTTTCACACGTCTGCTACTATTTATTAACTGTGATTATTTACTACTTTACACCCGTTCATTGCGCATCGTTGTTCTCTCAACGCCACTTTTTCTACTACTTTTTCTTCGACTACTATTTTTAATTTTTCATTACTTCATTTTTTTCTCGTTCTGTTTTCGTCTTTGCGGGTCTCGACGACGCGTCACGACTTCTGTTCACAATGGCATTAAATTAACCGGTCAGCTGCTTGAAATTTATGACTTTGTGCTATTTTTCCCCAATTAAGATGAAAAGACAAAAAATCAAAGTAGAAAAACTCAGAAGAAATATAAAAACAACAACGTTGAAATAGAGTCTATGAAAGCCCTGGAAAAGTAAGCACAAAAAATATTTCAGAAAAATTCTTGCTTTTCTTATCGAGTGCATCAACACGTCGTGCAAAAAGAACAAGAAATAAACAGCAACAACAACGGCAAATGTAAAATGAAGAAAGAAGAAAGCAGCAACAAAATCGCAGAGAAAAACATCCAAAAATGCAAACGAATTGCATCGAATGTGGCGAGTGCTTTTACTCGTTATAATTGTTCTTTTGCGAGTTGAGTTCCAGTTGTTCTATTAGAAAATTCGTCTTCTTCCTCTTCTTGCTGCTAAACATTCTAAATCACAATAAAAAGCAATAAGGTGCAAAAACTAATTAGTTACGGAAATCAGGCAGCCATTTAAATATTCAGTTATACGTCGAAGTAGCGAGAACAACGTTTTTTTTGTTCAAAAGGCGCTTTTCTAGTGACTCTGTCGGTCATCGCACGAATTTGAATTTGTCCCCACTTCCTTCGCTCATTCATGAGTTATGAGTTGGCGTTGGAGTTGGAGTTGATACTGGAGTTGAAGTTGGAGTTGGAGTTGAAGTTGGAGTTGGAGTTGAAGTTGGAGTTGGAGTTGAAGTTGGAGTTGGAGTTGAAGTTCGAGTTGGAGTTGAAGTTGGAGTTGACTTGAGTACGCATCTTGAAAACCCTTTTTCCCGTTTCTTTTTGTAATGGCGCGTTTTTGTTGTGTGCTTCTTTTTGGTCGCAACTTTTTTAATTTTCTTTTTTCTTTGTTCCTTGCCATTTTACGTTTTTTTAGGGCAGAAGAAGAATAAGAAAGGAAATTGCATGTAATGTTAAATTGACTCATTTATAATTTATGACAGCACATTTTTATACGAAGTTCTTTAATTTTCTTTATTTGCGTTGTAGAACTTTCAAAAACTATGCATCAACATGGAAAAGAATTAAATAATAAAAAGAAGCATTTGTCGCTTTAAAGATTTTCTTGGCGTTTCTTTTAAAGCAAAAAAATCGATCGTTTTTTTATCGGTTTATTTTCTGATTCAATGCATCAATTAAAAGACTTCTAGAATATATTTTTTTTTCTAAACAAACTTCTTTAAATTAAAAAAAAAAATCTTTTCTTTTTCTTGTTGTTACTTTTAATTTTATGAACTTTTTTCTACTTCGTTGATTGCGCTTATTTGTCATTAAATCCAAGAAACGGTTAAAGGTAGTTTTTTATCCTTTAAATATTGTTTCGCTCTTTTTCGCCTTTTACTTCTTTTCCTTCTTCTTTTTTTTCTTCTTCTGATTTTTCTTCTCCTGATTCTGCTCCTCATTCTTTATAAATATCTTTATCATCCATAGAAATTCATCTATGTTAAGCTTTGCTTTTTTCTTCTTTATTTGTTGATGCCTTTTTGCCTTTCATTTCCTTTTTCAATTTTTATATTTATTATTTTTTTCTTTTATTTCTTTTCTATTATTTTATTAGTTTTTTCCATTTGATTTAATTTAGCCGTTTATTTTTTTTATTTTTTATTTCGTTTCTGCTTCAGTGTTCGGTGTTGATTTCAACAAAGACTCGCAAAAATCCGTCATTTGATCCACATGATTTTTGAAGCGTGTTAAAGTGAAGCAGAGAAACCTTCACGTGTTTTTGTTGTTGGGGTTCGTGTTGTCTCCGTTGCTGATGATGACGATGATGATGATGATGATGATGACGATAATGATTATGATTCACTTGTGGTTTAAGTGAAAAACCTTGAAAAAAGGTTTCGTTTTCTTCTTCGGCATTTTTAGCAAACAAAAATGTCTACTATTTCTATTATTGAAATATAAATCTAAAAGGTTACGTTTAATTTAAAGTTTCTCACTTCCAATTAAAGTAAAGTAAAGCAACGTGTTCCATAAGGACCTCTGTTGTCCCTCCGTTATTCGACAAGACAGAAGTATTTCTGGTCAGCAGCCATTGCCCGTCTCGCAAAAACCGATGTCTTCCTACGTGGGTAGGCAATGTTAAAAGTGCACAGCTAAAGGAAATGTTAAAAGAGCACAGCTACAGTCAGATGTCAAAAAAGAGGTATTTGTGCGTTGCGATGTCGTGCTATGGAGCTCTTTCGGTTTTCCCAACCGAGGCCCTGAACACTAAGCGAATCTAGTACCGATATGACACTCAGCCTGTAGAATGGCTTCCCTTATAATATGTATTGTATTGTAGCCAAGCCATATTCTGCACTAACAGTTCAAACGTCGATATATCCGGTTACTCCAGGGCAACAGGCCCGTTATAGAAATGTCTCTCCGCCTTCCAGGCAAAGCCTCGGAGTTTGGGAAAACATGCTAACCGTTGAAACAGCTGTACATACAAGGAAAAGTGACGATTGCAATGGTAGCAAGGGATTTTTAATTTCTGATTGGACTTAGGCCAATATGTCGAATTTTTACGTGGCTATCAGTAAACCGTCTACTGTAAATCGTTGGTCTACGACTGTTATGGATCAAACTCCCTGAAGGACTGCCGGATATGGACCGCTTGCAGGCAGATCTCGAGGTTGCCAAAAGTTCGTTCGAGAAACCAGGTGCCAAACAGTTGAGGCGTTGGTACGTCAGTGGCAGCCATTAACAGAGCAGAGTTTATGAAAGTTATGAAGAGCGCATCAATTGCGATAATGAACTGTGTCCCTTGCTTCCATCTGGAAACCATATCTCCATGGGCAGTTGAGGAAATAATAAATAGGAATAAACGCTGAAGTGAGCCCGCTCTAGCTTTTTGAACACATGGGCATCATTATGTCAGTCCCGGACCTATAATGCAGCATTGGATGTGTTTGAAGTGGATGAATGCGTGATGTGAGGGAGTTCAGGATTAGTCAACAACAGAAGCAACTAATCCAGCGTTTCGTTTGCTCTCCAATGAAAATGAATAAAAAGCAGAGATTTTTTTGTTGTTGTCGATTAATGAAAAGCGCCACGAATTCAATTCAGAATGAAAAACCATCTGTTGTTTGTTGCAGTTGTTGTTTCCGTTATTGTCAAAATCATTTGCTGCTAAATATGTTAATAAAAAGCCTTGTCTGGTTTCTTATTGGATTTTTTGGTTTTTGCGTTTTTTTTTTTTTGTGCAATGACAAGTTTTTGCAGAGCACATTTTAAAAAAACCCACACAAATGCTCTCTCACACACACAATGAAGTGAGTCTCTTAAAATTTACTACGCAATATTTTTTTTGCCACTGAATGAATTTTTTGCATTCATTGGGACTTTTAAAACGCATTCGTTACCAAACAACAAAATCAACAACGATAAAAAAACAGTCACCAAAAAAATGTATGTCACCGGAAACGGAGACAATTAACAAAAAAAAAAGGAAACAAGGAAAAAAATCAAAGTAATTTCTTCAAAATAAATAAAATCACAAATAAAATGAAGAAGTATAAATATTAAATCGATAATAAAATTCCAAATTAAAAGATTGCCAGAATTTATAAAGAAATAAATTAGTTAATTCGAAATGTATTATTAATTGAATTGTTTAAAATTATTTAAGATATTCTATTACAAATTAAAGGCCAATGAATTTAAAATAAATGGAACCAAAGGTTAAATTATTTCGTTTCGATGTTCAATGCAAATACCAGAACGAATGAGAAGATACATGGAAGATATAATCGATTTATGGTATGTAATTATTTATTTATTTATTTATATGTATAAACTAACTATATACATTACTTTATAGTTCACTAAATTGTATGATATAATTAATATAATCAATACTAAAAAATAAAAGTTAATATCTTTTGCTTTGTTAAACGAATTGAATCACAAAAGTTAACAACAGAATATACAGAATTAAAATCAACACAAGCATTCCGAAGAGGTTCATGTTGTAGATACGAAGTTTTCACAAGGCTTAAATGCAGCTGCTCATAATGTCTGAGAGTACGATGAGGACCATACCATGAACTTTATTTTCTAAAGTTCATATAACTGAGTTATAAACTCAGCATTAGTTCATATAATCGAGGTGAGCTGCTTTCTATTTAATGCACTGTTTGCAATTTAATTTTCATCACGTAGAAGAAGAAGATGAATGAAATGGAGTAAAAGAAGAATAGGAATAAAGAAAAAACTAAAGATTGAGGTCAATTTTCTTGGCATTAAATTGCATAAAGATGCAAAGATTAAAAAGTTGCTTACAAAATGTGAAGAGTTGTTAAAAGAACTCTCGTTGCTTTGTTCTTATTCCTATGTTTCTGTTGTTGTTGTTGTTTTCATAGAACCCGCTTTAAACCAAGCTGCACGATAATCTTTTTATTTTTATTTTTCTCAAAAAAGTGTGTGACTTTTTTTTTCTTTATGAATTCTTTTAAATGTTTTTTATCTTCTTCTTCATGCTTCTTTAATAATTTAATTTTTCTTGTAATTTTGTCTTTTTTTGTACTTTTCACTTTGTTTTATTGTAGCTATTCTTTAATTGTTTTGGTTTGTTTTTTATTTTCTTATCGCTTTTGTTGTCTTTGGTTGTTGTTGTTGTTTTTGCCTTTCACCGCAGCCTCTTACAAGAAATAAAACAATTTATTAGACAATAAAAATGCAACAACAACAATAAAAAATACAACAATAGCCAAGATCAAGTGTTTAGAGAAATAAAAAAAAATAATAAATAAAAACAAGGGACAACAAACAATAAAAAGAAGATGTATAAAATGGAGTGTAAAAGAGAAGAACAAAAAGACAACAACAAAACTAACAGCAATAATAGGAAGATTGTGATGATTAAGAAAGAAGAAGAAGAAAATTAAGTAGAAGAAAATTAGGAAGAAGAAAATGAAGAAGAAGTAGAAGAAGAAGAAGAGGAAAATGAAGAAGTAGTGGCAGAAGAAGGGGTAGGAGAGGATGATGATAAAGAGCGCGGAGGCGGAAAAGAATAGGAAGCAGGAGAAATAAAAGAAGAAGGAAAGAAGAAGAATAAGGATTATAATAACAGCGACGAAAAAGGCAAAACGAGATAAAGAAGAATATGAAGAAGAAGAAGAAGAAGAAGAAGAAGAAGACGAATATAAAGAAGATGTTGTAAGCGAGCGAAGAGAGAAGAATAAGAAAATAATAAACGTTGTGTAATTTAAGTTGAATATTTTCCATTGTTAAGTTTTTGTGTGTTGTTTTAACTTTTTATTTAACTGTACTTTAGTCACTGTGCATCTTTCTTCTCTTCTTTATTAAATGCACTTTTAATTTTCTCACACATCAACACGCTACACACACACACACACACACGAAAACAAACGAAGAAATCGAATCGATTCGGATTCGATTTCATTCACTGCGTTTTTATTATCTTTTTTATTTGTTTTGTTGTGTGTGGAGCGTTTATTTTGTTTACTTTTTGGCTTTCTCATAAAAACATGATATTTACAAGAAGAAGACAAAACGAAAACGAATGAAAAAAAGAAGGGAATGCGTTTTCAAGTCTTTTATTTGATCGCAGGAAGTTCAATAAACATGCAATTGAATTCAATACGAACAACAACAACAACATCAGCAATTTTTAAGGTTTCCAATGTTGACTTTTTTATTTTGGTTTTATTTTTACTTTTTCTTAACCTTGATATCAATTTTCAATTTTAATCGATTTTAATATTTCTAAAACAAAAAAGAATGATTTTAAAGATAGCAAAAGAAAAGAAAAAAAAAATAAATAATTAACAAATATCAAGAAATATTAAGCAATTATTATTAAATAATATAATTAATAATTATTTACATTACTTATTAAAAATAATTGGCATTTGCTGAAGCTGAACGTGATTTCCCAGCGACAGCAGAGAGCGTGAAGGAGAGCGAGAGAGAGCAAAGAGAATATTTCAGCAGTGACTTCATAACTACGAAGAAGTGTTGCGTAATGTGTTGGTATCGGCGTTTGTTTTTGTGTCTATTTAAATTTATTGCACTACTTCAGCTTGAACAGTGTTACATTTATTTTAATAAAGACAACAACAGAAAATTCCTCGATTACTTTGCATTTTATGTGAAAAATACTTTCCATTCTTTCTCACAGGTAAGAAAATAATAATGATAAATAATAATTTCACGCTCCAAGCGCCTCGGGCGGCTTCGTTCGCTCCTTCGGCCGCGATTCTACATCGGCTCCACACAAACACATGCATAAAAAATCATCTGCTGCAGCGGCCGCTCGGCTGTTGCAAACATCAACCGACTTTTAATCGTTTTTTTCCGTGGTTCTTTCCGTGATTTGCTTTGTTTTTTCTTTCCTGAAGCGTTTTAATGCGTTGCGTTAACTCGCAATTATTTATCATAAGTTGACAGCGTTTGCGGCGCTTGAAAGTGTTTTTGATTAATGCAGCCATTTTGCCGCCAGGTGGAGAATTTCGTATGAACAGTTTCCGACGAATGAAGGAACACGTGAATGAGCACGAAGAATGTAATCGTGGTAATCGAATACTTTATAATACATAATAAGAATAATAATAATATTAATAATAATTGTTGCTTGTTCCTAATTTCATCATCTGAGGGTCAGTTTATCTGCTGTCGCTTCCGCGGCTTCTGCGTTGTTTTCGAGCTTCAAAAACTCTTTAAACTTCAGTTTCAAGTTCAATGGAAACCCACATCCATTGGCAAACGTGGGTTGGTTGGCCTTTTAACGATATTCAACGACACGTCAGTTGCTTTTCTCCCAAGCATCCATTGTGTTTTTTTTTTTAATTCTCACTTTTGCTTGAATGAATGATGTCTGCAAAGTTGTTGTTGTGGCTTCTCTTGTTCTTATAGAACAACAAAAACAACAACAACAACTCTTTTACAGCATGCAAGAAACACGCAATCACGGACAGGAAACTCATCGCAACAACAACAACCAAAGCGTAACCTGCATGTGAAACGACGTCGCTGAGCCACCCACTGACAACGCAAACGACGTCGCTCTGCCTACACCACAGCTGCAGCGGTTAAAGCAGCGCAGCAGCCGTCGACATCGACTCTGTTGAGTTTCTTGTGTTGTTTTGTGGTGGATTTCCGCTCTCCATCGCGGCTCTCCTCTCATTAACATTGTTGCTTTCGGCTTTTAATAGAATCATTAACAAGAATTAATATTTATTTATCACTTTTGGGTTTGATATTCTTTATTAAACAATTATTTGTCGGTTGATATTTCGATTGATCCGAAGAAATTGATTCAAATTGATTTCCGATAACATCAACAGTCCATTAAATGAAGGTTTTCCAAAACAAGGGGACAATTTATGGATACAAATTGGGGTGATACAATTTCCGGCATAAATATGCATAAATTTCAGTCACAAAATGAAGATGTATAAAGAAACAGATTCACATTTTCACATTTTACATATGAAAAGAAGCAGCGAACAGCAGATGAGGTCAATTTGAAGGCGCAGACGATGGTTAAAAAAGGTTTTCTGTTTCCCTCGAAAATTAATCGCTTTCAAATCGTTTTAACACATGTTTAGAAACTTTTATTAGCGGCGCCACAAGAAATTATCGAAGAACCGATTGAAGCGGCTTTCAATCCATTAATTAGCTTGCATTCCTCTTCCTCTTCCATTTCTCTCAGCTCCTGTTCTTCTAATGGTTTTTCCTTTCATTTGTTAAATTTGTAGGAAGCTCGAAGAATATTCAAATAAAGCAATTCACTTCTTTTCAAATTCAAATTCATTCAATTGCCTTTTGTATTGTCTTTTGTGTTATTTTTGTGTTTGATGTGGGTTCGAGCTGTTAACTAGTTCCTGGACTAGTGCCACTCACTTAAATCCCATCAGAATCGGCGATGGATCGGATTTAATCCAAGTTTGAGTCAAGTTTATTTCAATCTGAAACAATTTGTAACTACATACGAATTTCCTGTAATTTAATACTTTCTCCGTCTTTCGTTTTGTTTCTCTTTTTTTCTCTTTCGCTCTTCACTTCCCTCGTCTTCGTGGAATGCGTAGAATTAACGTGGCACATTAAACAAGACATTAAAATGAAAGCCAGGAATTTCTGTAGCTTCAAAGACTTCATTGTTTGCCGATTGTGCATAAACGACGTTTCAGAAAGGAATAAAAAACAAAGCAAAAATAACAAACGACATCAACATCCAAAGCATTCGTTGCTGATGATTTCGCAGAAGGATTTAACTAAAGTAACTAAAAATGAAGCAAGAGAAACAAACAAACGAATATTCTATAAAGAAGAAAGATGTAAAATTCCTCCAGAAAGTGTTTCTCAATACATAAAACAAAAGGAAAACAAGAACCCACGAAGGAAACGAACAGAAGCAATAAAGCAAGTCCAATTAAAAAAAATCTCTTCTTCGGCTTTACGGAGGTTTGCGAAGATTTCTCAACTGTCTAGACCTGATAATGAAAAATATTATTATGATAATCCGATTAGAAAAAATTTAATCTTGTCCAGCTTTGTGTAAAATCTGGTTAGAATGTGATTTGTTTATCCAATCTTATACCAATTTGGGAAAGTCTGATTGGAATAGAGATTTGCCTGTCTCATTTTATTAGAAACTTCAGAATATTTAGAAAGAATTTGGAGATATCCCATTTGATTACATAATTTAACATCACTAAAATATTATATAACATAAGTTATAACATAATACAGTCGAACTTCTCTATAGTGAACTTCTATACAATGAAGCACTCCCTATTATGAATTTTTTTCAAGTACACTGCTTTTTCGTTCAATTTCTGGTCTTGTTTGATCTCTGTATAATGAATTTCTATACAGTGAATATTTCTATACAATGAACAAGTTTTACAGTTGCAATCTCAAATTTCATACGTTTTTGTCTCCTTATAATGAATTTTTGCAAATAATTTTCCGTTGGCTATATTAGTAACACTGTATTCCGATGGAAAAGTAAACTTTATATGGGCATCCCCGAAATTTGAAAATGACAACAGAAAAAGATAAAAAATTACTATCACTAACAATTTTGACACCTGCATTGAGTTACTTGCATTAAGCAACGAGCATATATTATGAAGAGATTACAAAGGCGAATTCATAGCGAAAATAGTTTATATTTTTTTAAATTTTTTATATAATATATGCGCGTTGCAAACAGTGTGAAAATGTCGCAGCGAAATAGTCTCTCTATTGAAAAAAAATTGTTGATTATTAATAAAGTTGAAGAAGGTGGAGCAAAAAATAAAGATGTTGCTAAACAATTTGGAATTCTGCCTACCACTTTTGTGGAGATGAAAAATGATGTACCTAATAAAGTTTTCGAGTCTCTTAATTTATTAGAAGCTTTCGTTGAAGAACAAAAATGGAAAAGTGTAATCCAAACTGAAATTACTGATTACTTAAAATAAAAATTTAAAAAAGTATTATGTTTTCTATATAATGAAATTTCTATATAATGAAGTAATTTTGTGGTCCCTTCGACTTCACTATAGGGAAGTTCGACTGTATCTGAGTTATAAAATGTACAACTCTATATGTATATGGTTAGAATCGGACTTGAGTTCGGTAAAATCCCAATCAGAATCCTCATATTTTTCTACTCGGGTATTATTTCGCTCGACCGACAGTTCTATTTCCTCCACTTCATATTTTTGCATATCACAGTGTATTCAATAACCAGAGACTTTCTTGGAGAAAGTCAATATTTCACCGGTATTTGCCAGTCTTCACGTCTCCAATCGGAAAGGCAAAGGTCTTCGGCGAGTGACTCCAAGAAACAACGAGTGATTTCCAAGAAACGACATTATTCAGGAGCCTCAAGACCCTGCTTTTTGAAATAGGTCATAAGTTTATAGTGTCCGAGGAGAACTCCGGTTATTATTCGTAGATTACTCTTACTAAAACCGAGAAAAACTTTGGCCATTTTGGGATTGTATCCACCAATAATACGTTTATCCTGTCTGAGTCCGAGAGTGCCGTTTCAGTAGGCATTTCTAGAACGCCTTTCTTCAGTATGTAAAAAAAATCCTACCATGTTTTCGCCAAATCTTTTGCCAACTCATTTCTTATTAATCCGGCGTGGCACCGAACCTAAAGTATCTTCAGTTTATTTAATCTTTCCAAGCTATTCAGCTTTCTTAAAAATTCCCATAATGCTTTCGATTAAATTTCATGGGAAACTAGTTCCTTAATAGCTGACAGTCTATCGCACATCAATACAATACTTTGGCCCTTAATATTCCGCTTGAGGCTTAAATCGGAACAGATGTTAAACCAAAAATAACTTTAAAATAAAGTAAAAGAAGTTATAAAATAGCCACGCCCACATCCATATAAAGTATAAGTCCTTCACCATTCAGAAAATTATGAATAAAAGAGATTTGAAGTGGATCAAACAAAAAACCAAGAACAAAGAAAATAACTGAAACAAAAACAATATTGACAGACGATCGAGCAGAAAATGTCTCGAATCTGGTGCAAACTTAAATTAACGATTCTCTTCAGTATGAGAAAAATGGAGCAACAGGTTCTGCCTGTTGCAATAAATCTTCCGAAGATCAGAGGAAGTGAAAAGAGAAGATCTTCGCTCCTTCTTCCTGCCCTACAAAGTAACCACATGATTCAAAACGCTTACCTAGAAAACTGCAGCTGAAGCCGCTCCCAGATCGACGGCCCGTCGTTTTGTTGCAACTCCAGGTACTCGTATTGGGAAAATTTATTTTATCCTTTGATGTGGACATTTGGAACGACTTCTTGATGCTTTTGCGGTTGCTGTTGTGCTGCTGGAACCCTTCGATCCAAGTAAAAACATAACCAAGCTATTTTTAGAGAAGCTTCCACATCGGAGATCCATCCAACAAAACTGATTATTATTTTTATTATTACTGCTGCTGGTTTTCGTTTTATTTTTGTTTTAAAATTGGCTCGATTTTATTACAGTTTTTTGTGTGAATGATTCACTGTTTGATAAGAGAAAACAGAAACAGGTTTCACTTTCGAGCCTCGGCGATCGTGTAGTGCTTTGATCAGCGTTTAAGTTGTCAATAAAATCCGAAAGGAAACGTTTACCGACGTCTGAAGGAAATAAGAATCGCTGCAGCTAACGAACATCGAACAGGGCATCGATCCGCAGTTAAGTGATCTTCGCCTTGGCTGCAGTTCGTCGATCTACACGATGATGCTGACAATAATAATCGTCGTTTTCATCTTGTTAAATCGATCTTGCGTAAAAGATTATCGCTTAAGCGATGATCGGTTTGTCTCCGATCATGTTACTGGAGATCAAATCGAAGGTGATGGACAGAATCAATTGAGGCAAGTTGATAAGCAACTACTGAGACTTGGAAGTATCTAATAAAAAGGTTCTCGTCGAAAAATGATGTCGATCAATCGAGTGTTTCAATAAAGAAGCTGAATCGATCTCGATCTTTAATAAGAGACTTACATGATCACCATGAAGATCACGATCTCAGGCCGGCATATGAAATGCTATTTTACAATCGGTGATGGAATCGGTTAAATGCAAAGATGCTGCGATCATCAACTGATGTGATCGTTGGTTTTAATTGCAACTCTAAAACTCTATCTTGAAACTGTTTAAAAACTCTACCATTTCATTAGAATTGTTACTGATCGCTTTGTCTCTCATTAAATTAATAGTGATCATCATGGACAAGAATTTAAGATTTCTGTAATCAATGAACTCAAATGATCGTTAAAATGAAAATAACTATTAAGTGATGCTTCGAGGACTATAATCATAACAATTTAAAGAGATGCAGAGATCCACGTGCATCGTTGATTGCTTGAATAACTTAAAGACGATGATTTTTCCATGAAATATAGAAATGCTGCATTGACGATCGTCAGAAGGTTGTGAGTTCTATGATCTTGAATTACGCTAAAGACTAATGATCACAGTAATCACGATCGCGAGATTAATGATTGTACAGTGATTGTACTTAAGTAACAAAATCTCGGTTGATGAACTGATCTTGGGGCAAGAAATAAGTTTCTTTATAATATAAAATTTTAAATTAAAAGAAAATTAACTAGTAAAAAAGAAATATATCCAGAGAAGTTGTGCATAATATTATATTTAATAATGCAGGTTTAGTAATAATAAAAATCTGAAAGAATTACAAATGACTAAAAAGCGATGTCTCATCGTGACTTCAACGTTTCGGGATCACTTTAAAGCTTCGTTTTCAATCCTGTTTCAGTTTGAAAACGATGATTTCAGTGATCGCGTTGCCAATGACTTTTAGATGGTGTTTTTTGTTGGTGATTCATCGGTTATACAAAAGAAAATGAAGACTAGGAATGCAGTCATCATCGTTGTTTTGATCGTCGCTGTTTTAACGATCGTTGCTACATTCTTTTCTCTGCCTCAGGTTAAACTTTTTCCTGGATATTTTTGATCGTTTTCACGGTTTCTTTTTTAACCAAAGGTGCAAAGCCTTTGTTTTCAGTTCCTTGGCTCAAGTGAAGTTCAGAAAAATGGAAAACAACAAGAATCCACTGAACGACGTCTTCATTTTGCAAGACCGACGACGATCGTCAGACGAGTGGCTGCAGATCGAAAGCAACAATACAAGAGGGATAAGAGGAAGAAGAAGAAGAAGCAAGAGGATGATCGCTTTAAGATAGGTTTTCTTTTTGTGGTTGCGTCTCTGAGCTGCACAAGTACAACGCCAACCTTTAGCCAACTTCAAAAGATGTTAAAAGTTGTAACCGTTTTATTAACTGCGGCTGTTGTCTTCGTTGTCTGTGCTCTTTTTATTGTTTGTTCGCTCTGCTGTTGTTTGGACGAGAACTTGTTACACTTCGTAGTTCGTGGAACTACTGTAGAAGCAGCAACAGCAGCAGCAGACATTTGAAAGACCAGCAACAACAACAACAACAGCAGCTTGTACCTTTTTAATTTTTATTGTTTGTTTGAAGCGTTGCACAGGTTTTTTTCATGGCCGACACGATCACTGAACGGCAACTTAATTCCGATGCTGCTTCTTCTACTGTTGCTCGATCTGTGAAGATCACCGCGCACAAAAAGGAAGCAAAACAAAGGAATTATGAAGTGAAGAAGAAAACAATTCGAAAGCGATTGTCAAAGAATCGAATCGAAGCAACTTGAAGACATGATCGATTTTTTATTGCTGTTGTTTTGGTGAAACTCTTCGATCTCTTCTCTGAACTTCTTTTAGATTCGTAGTGAGAATCGTTTTGAGGTAGAAGGAGCTGTTTTTGGTTTTTATTCGTATTGTTTTTGTGTTGATCCTTAAAAACGATGCTAAAATTCATATTAAACACGCGTTTACATCGTTTTGTTGTTATTACTATTATTCACCAGAAACAACAACTTTTAAATCTTTAATCGGACGAAGAAGCACCTCGGTAATAATTTTTTATAATTTTACATAATTTCATTTTTTCCAATATTCTTGAATCGGCTTCTAAATTTTTATTGTTCTTTTTGGGTCTACTTTTTATTTTTTTGCCTACAATTACTTTTATTTAAAAGGAAATTTCTCTTTTGTTATATTTTTTAAAACAATTTTCACGTTAGAAGCTCGCTTTGAATTCCGTTTCACAGATGATCCACGATCGATCAGCGTTCGTTGACGGTTAAGAAGCAAATCCGACGCGCGACTCAAACGTTGTTCAAGCTTTAAATGACGACTTCGAACTGAGTCGTGTTGAGCAGTGACGGCATCCACAAGCGAGTTCCTCGGCTCACTTGGATTCTCAAACAGAAGCTTTCGTTGTCTATCGCTTTCTCTCCCACTCCACTATTTAATTCACGCTCTTCTCTGCTCTCAATTCGCTCTTTCCTGCGATCTCTTTTTCGTTAAAGACCAGAGACATTCTCTCTGCTGTAAATTCACTCCAATTGGAGTTAACGAATCTTCAACTGCCAATTCGTTCTTTTAGTATTTTACGTTCCACTTCATCCACCAAACGCACGAACTCTTTGTTGTGAGCGCACGATTGTGGATTAAAACTGGATTGGGGAGTGTTTGAGCAACGACGTTCTCTTTTTAAGATCCACGGCAGGGTTGCCAACTGACGTTTACGTCTATTTTTACGTTTTCACCGATGAAATTCTCCGATTTTGCTCAAATTCATAGAAATTTTCAGTTCAGATGTAAATGTTTTTACTTCTTTGTAAACGTAGTAAATACAAGAAAGTTTTGTAAACGCGAAAAATTTCGATGTAGAGATTTTAATGGTAATAATGGTAAATTAAATAAGTAAGTAGTAAAGTAAATAAAATTACTAATAACAAACAAAAAAAAAAAAAACTAAAAATTCTAAAATAATTAAAATATTAATTCTTGTTTGATTCACATTATCAAACTTTTTATTTCCAATTTTATCCACGCTTATCGGTCGCGGCGAAAAATTTTCGAATTCTCTCTCGAAACCAACATTCACTCGCCGAGAGCGTTGATGAATTCCTTTATTAAATGCAGTTTTATTTGCATTTTTATTTAAATTCGTATTATTTTTGTGTTGTTTTGCGTTTGATTTTTATTATCTGTGGAACGCTTCAGCGATTTTTATAGATTTCATTGTTTATTTTAACGTGCTTTTTTATTATTTGTTGAGTAATTTTAATTTAATGCGATTCACGACTCTTTTACATTACAACTGATGTTTCTGTTGCTGCGAAACTGCGGCTGCTGAACGGAAATTCACGGTTTTCATTAGAAATTCGTTCCGATTTCAAGTGGATTGCAATTGAATTGCTAATGAATTGATTAACAGTTAAACCGCAATCAAGGCGCCGCGCCGCAGCTGACCTTTCAACGCCCTTCAAGCGGGGGCGCGGCGCCTCGTCTGCGGAACAAACGTCGACTCACCATTTTCAGCGGCGTGCAAACATTGTTTTGCAATCTCGTCACTCAGCTCGTCGGCGGCGCTGCTGGCTGTGGCGCGGCTGTGCAGTTGCTGCGGCGGCCACTCGATCGAATGCATTCCCTCCGCCGCCAGATCCAACGGCATCGAGCTGCCCAGCGCCGAGCCGGACTTCAAGTCGAGCGACGACGTCATCGAGCTGCTCCACGGCGGCTGTGCTTCAAGGCAGCCGCACAGCGAGCTGCTCTGCGACTGACACGACGAGTCGAAGCTGCGGTTGCAGTCGCGTCGCTTCTCTGGCGTCGCGTAAACAGCATGCGTCGTGTTCATCGCCGGCGGCACCGCAGCCGCGTTCAGCGCTCCGTAACACGACGTCGTCATGACGTCGGGCGGCTCTGCGCCGCTGCTTTGCCAATACTCGGCTCTCCGATGCGCCATCTGCTCTCTGTCGCGCTCTCCTTCGCAGTCTTGCGCTGCTGATTTGCTCACGCTCAGCTCGTCAAAGTAGTCGAGCTCGGAGAGGCGAGACTCGTCGAGCAGCGGCACGTCGTCATCGTCGGGCGCTCCGTTGACGCTGTCGCTGGGCCACGAGTTGCAGCTGCTGCTGTGCGGATCGTCGCTGGCTGCGCTTACGGCTGCCGCTTGCAGTCGCTTGAAGGCTGCGTCGGCCTGCTGCATGACATCGAACGCGGGCGGCGGCAGGGACGACGAGTGTAGCGAGTCGGAGTCGTTCTCCTCGATGCACGAAAGGTGACGAGTGCGGAAACCGTAAACGACGCCGTTAACGCGGGCGGCTTCGTGCGGCGGCTGCAACTCGTTGTAGATGTGGAGTGCAGCGTCGCAGTCGTACGAAGGCGTCGAGCCGCCTGCGTTGAGATCGTAGAGAGGCGCAGCGGCTGCTGCGGCTGCGGAGATGCGATGCATGTTGCTGTTGCGTTGGCCAACAACTGAAAGAGAAAACGAAATAAAAGCATTTCAGTTAAAATTCAGTTAAAAAGGAAAGAAAGGAGCAATAAATAAATAATAATGTTGAAACTAATTTAAATGCTAAACAAAGTTATTAATGAATCAATGAATCGTCATTATTGAATCATCGTTAACGAATCAATGAATCGTCATTAATGCATCAATAGAAGCAGCCTCAACAACATCGCTACGTAAGTCGTTAACAGTGCTGTCGAATTTTCTCCGATTGGAGTATTTTACTACATTTTAACAAAACAATGGTACTTTATTATTACTTTATTTAAGTATTTAGATTTTTATTTGTCTGCATGCAGAACAAGAAGAAGAAGATTTCTCAGAGACAGAATTTAGGAGATGAAAATTAGTCCTCGGGTTTTTCGGCTAACTGCGTGATAACTTGATAAAGCTCTCTCTTTATAAAATCTTTTGTTATACAAAATGGTGTTTACCCGTTACAGCGCAACTGCTTAAAGAATATTTCGCTAAGAAGTTGTTTAAAGGTTAGCATAGAAAATTCTTTATAGAAAAGATTCTGTTTCTTATGAAAATTTAAAAGACGAAGGATTTGAATCGTCATAAAAATATAAAGTATGGATGGATGATATGAATGGGCTATATTGATGTTGTGCTTCCCAAGAAACTTGGCTATTCTGTGTTTCGTTATTCCTGTGTATGTTAATGTTGTCCATCTTTTTTCATTGGGCTCGTTGTGTCGTGTTCTGTTTCTTTGGAGGTCTTTGTAGATATTGTCTATGATGTCTTTTTTGTATACGTTCTTTTCGACTATAGCATATAGAGTGTTTAGTTCACATTATTGTATGCTTTTTGCGGTAGTGGCGTTCCCTTGAAGTTTAGATCATTAAGGACCTGCCATAATGAGTCTGCAGGATCATGGTTTAAAGATATGACCTTTTAGTCCACACACGCACATCTCCAAAGGCGTTTTTAAAGTCAAAGAAGCATTCAATAGTAAGCTATTTTTTGTTTAAACTATTGACGATGGTGCAAATCTATTATTTTTAGTGCACACACTTGTACCAGATTCTGTAAAGATTTCAACGCGCTAGTCTGCGAAATTTCACCGCGAAAAAACTTTAATAAGAATTCTGTTTGGCAATACCTCTGCAAATTAAGTTACTAATAGCACAGGCAAGTATTATTACTCGTCTGGTACTTGTCTTTGGTAATAGTTTGGGTTGTCGACACTCAAGAAACGGACATCTCTAGCGGCGAGTCGAAAACGTTTTCTTTACATAACTTCCGTTTTAATAAACTTTAACGTTAAACGTTTTTTACATAAACTTTCGAACTATTATACTTTTGGCTTTAAGTCGTAGATAATTCTATCGAATTCAATTGTTTTGACAGTAATATATAATTAAGAAAACCTATGGAAAATGCGTAAAGCTATAGAATTACAAAAGTTATAAAAAAGGTACTATTGGAATATACTAAAACTTTTTCACTTTTTATTTAGAAAGCATCACTTGTAATTCAGAAATGGCATTTGTAATTCAGCAACCATCGCAAGAAGTGTTTTAAATAAATGTATAAAATAATTAAGTAGCAAGTCTTTTTATTAAATCTTCATGACATGTTTTTAATTACTCATCATACAACAAGGGTTTTCTTAATAAATTTCACATCTCTGACTTCCCCTGTTCATGGGTGTCTCTGGGCCACAGTTAAACTCCTTAGCAAACTCGGGGAAGTTTGACAACGGACCGATGACTCGGAATTCGTCAGGAGGATGAACACCTGCCGTAATCGATGCAAATAGACTTGGATCCGAATAACTACACCACATTTGAGCATAGGAAATGAGGAACAACTGTTTACTGCTATAATTCATGGATGGTAGGATTTCCGTATCTGACAACTCTGTAGAGCTTTCTAACCAACGTAAATACCCATTGTAGGCGAAATGCACAGACCCTGCATCTGCAATGTTTTCTCCTTGACCATAACTTTTCGGCAATTGTCGATTGCCTAATGCATAGTGAATGTATTGATCAATGAAGCACTTTTTGCGATCTTCGAAAGCTTTTTCTGAATCCTCATCCCACCAGTTGTTCAAATCGCCATTGCCGTCGTACTTTCGGCCATGATCATCAAAACCGTGTGTTAGTTCGTGACCAATCTGTGTTCCAATCGTAGCAAACTTTAGAGCTCGTGGATACGAAGATCTAGGAAAGAATTTATGTTCTAGAACCATTAAAGGCATTGTAATTATATTTGTGAGCGAAGCATAATATGGAGTGTTCGTGAGACTCTCTTGACCCCTGTTTCTTTTAATTTCTTCCGAGCTGTATAAATCTCCAAACGGAGCGTCCATTCGGAGGATACTCTTCATGTTTCCAAAGTAATCTTCACTTTTGATTTGTAGATCAATGAGCTCCTGAGTGTAGTTGACCTCTTTGTAGTCCAATTGCATTACCATTGCGTCAAGCTTTTCAATAGCTTTCTGCCGGGTTTCATGGGAGATCCACTCGAGTGATTTAGACTGCATTATTTCCTTGAATGATTCTTTTATCTCCTGCCATAATATAAAAATTTCTCTTTCGCTATCCTCGGTGTTGTAGCGGCGGTAGATCATATTGTAAACATTACTTGTAAAGAACTCTTTTGTTCGCGCGATGCAGAGTGCTTCCTGAACTAATGTTTTGTTGGTAACAGTCGTGAAAAATAATTCCAATAGATTGTACATGATGTAGTTGGCCACGACGTCCTTCGGCTTTTCTTTGAAAACCGAAATTAGATTTCGAAGATACGACTCATGAACTTCATGGATCATGCCATCGTATACGTGCAAGTCAAACATTTCTAGCACTTTTTCGATATTCATAATAGATTCGTACTTTATATTCAGTTCTGGCAGTGTTATTACATCCACCAAACTTTCATCATCGATCTGTAATTTTTTATCGTACATTCCCGCTGCTAAGCTCTTTTCAAAATCGACAATGTCTCTAGCAACATTTGCCGCCTTTTCCCTTGTTAGATTTAGATGTCTATACAATTTTCCTTGTATGGATTCGATATATCCACTACGGTACGCATAGGTTTCTTCATCTACATACATGGGCCTCTTGTTCCAGTGAAGCGCTGGCTCTCGTATACCAAGCAAATATTTGTTTTGGTGTATTGAATGGAAATTTAACCCAAGTATAATGTCTTTATTGTACATTAGCTTTATTGCTACAATCATCTCAAACCAATCGAAGTTCTCTTCATCCCAATCGTCACCCATCACAGCAGGCATCCCGCCAAATTCGTTAGTGATGTTTACTAAATCTTGATAGTAATCATCAAGGTTGGTGTTTTTGCGATAATTAAGACAGGACCGATAGAATGCTTTGACTTTTTTATCGACCTCATTATCTTCGGAGTCAACAGGTGACTGAAGCACTTGCTTTACTTTGTCATTCAGCGTTTTCTTCATTTTAGAGTAGATGTTGTCGCGATCAGAATTTATGGTTGCCCAGTTACCACAAGAGAATGTGTAAAAATTAACACATGGATCAACACTTTCATTCATGTAGCTACGCATCTGAGATGCCTTCGCTACACGTTCTTCAAGATAGATTTCTCTTGGTATTACTTTATCCACCGCCGAAGGAAAGCACAAGGACTCGAGTGCGTTCTGCGAGATTGTGATAAATAAAGCAAATAAAATTAACGACGACATCTTATGGTCCTTTACTGCCTCCTCTGGAACGGAAGACGTCTGTCGAGCTCTGTTATCAAGTAGAAACTGATTTTATATTTCAATTACATTGAATGTTAATTGTTAAAAATGAGCAACTTCATACAGTCACGAGGTTATCGCAGACACCGACAAAATTTTCGTCTCATATATGAATTTTTATAGCATAAATATTACATTACGAAAATATTTTTCAAATTTAATGTGCAAAAGATTAAAGAGTTTTGTGATTATTAGTATTATTTTTTCGACTTTGTGAAAAAGTAATTCTATGCAAAGATTACAGATGAAGACAAATTCTATTAAAACTATCAAAGATGCTGTAAAAAATAAGAGATGGTGTAATCAATATTCATCGTATACATAAGTCTGAAATCCAATTCCATTCAAGAGATTTCCTCTGCCTCGTTCAACACTTTTGCATTGCTGCTTTCTAAGAATCTTCAATTTGTTATTGTCTATGATATGGACTTTGATATTGTCTATGATGTCTTTTTTGTTTCCGTTCTTTTCGATCTTTTCTTCTTTTCGCACATAGAGTTTTTAGTTCATTATTGTATGCTTTTTCCGGTAGTGGCGTTCCCTTGAAGTTTAGATCATTAAGGGCCTTCCATAATGAGTCTGCAGGAATAAAGACATGACCTTTTAGTCCACACCGGCACATTTCCAAAGGCGTTTTCAAAGTCAAGGAAGCATTCAAAAGCATTCCCGTTCTGGTGGTACGATCCGTGTATCGCACAGTAGTACGATTTTTTTTTACGATGTTCAGCGACAGATCGTTTGCATTCGATTTGTTTCTAATACTGAAGCTACATTTGTTGCTACGACTGTGTTCAGTGCAACACGCTTTGCCTTCAGTGTTCCCCTTTCCCCATTCACCAACTCCCAATCGCACAATAATAATTCCTTTCCCACCCATTTTCCATTTCCATAATTCGTTGAGGTACGTAACACGGCGAGAAAAGAAAGGAAGGAAGGAAGCGAGTAGCCACGTTGTAGCGCGGATTTGTTTGTTTTTTTGCTTTCTTCTACATTTTTACCCCCAGCAGCTTTGACGCAACTGCTTCTAGTGCAGCGATGTCCAAACTCACACTGTCACATTTTAAGCATGTGTATGAACGACTTCTCAACCTACACTGAAAAAAATTAATACTTCGAAGTACGAAGCATTAGTTTCTTTTTGTTAAATTCTGCTACGATTATTGCAACCCATTTAAAGTTTTAACAAGCATGTACAAGCGTGAAAAGTATCACGCCTCAATTATTTGCTAAAAATTTACGAATCTTTAGTTGGAGAAGGACGGAAAACGATATATTAGATGCGTTAATATGAAGAATTGAGCTTATTCGTAACAAATCTTGTAGATTGTACATAAAATATGATTTTTGCAATAAAATATAATAATATTATATAATATAAAGGAAAAATGGGTATTAACACAAACAGCGATAATTTTTTTGGGTGTAGCCAAATCAAACTTTCATGAATGCTCACGCAATTTCGGCAAATTCACTCATTGTATACATATTAAGGTGCTCAAAAATTGAGTGGCCGAATGGCTGCTCATGGGCGACGATGTTCTAGTGTCAGCTGCGTGCGTTGAGAGCAAAGAACTCGGTCTCTGAATCACCCGCACGCAGCAGAGAATCCCCACAATCGCCCATCCTTCATCGTCGTCATCCTCCGCGTATCTTTTAGCGATCGCTTCACAACTGCGTCGAAGTCGCTCAAAGCCATGCACTCAGTTTCGTTGTTGTTGTTGTTGTGATCGCTTTCCTGGAAGGTGTCAGAGGAGCAGCACAAAAGAACAAAGCAAATAGTGAAAGCAAAGACGCCAACATGAAACCGTTTGTCGCTCGCTGAATGCGTTAGTTTCACGTCTATTTTTAATGCGCCGGCAGAACGCAGTGCAACATCCTGTCAAGCAGCGCAGCAGCCGCCGCAGTCGCGGTCGCTTTTTTTTGATTTTCCCCCCAATGAATTTTTCCACGCGCGTGTTTTTTAATAGTTTCAATAAACAAAGGATGGAAAATATTCCCATCGCTGGAGTTGAAGTTAATAATAAGCATGACACTGAAAAAAGTCTCTTTAAATTCTAAACAAATTCACAGTGAAAAATTTCAAAAAACCGAAAAATAACACAACAGACATCTTTAAACTTGCAATTGTTTTTCTCTCGGTGCATGACGCGTGCGATTTATCCGTTAGAAGTGAAAATATTTGCGCCGAAAATAGATTTCGCTGCGTTACGTCTTCGGCGACGACGTTGACGACGCTGCGACTGCGGACGCGAGCAGCCGAGGATCCCCAGCGAAGTGATCCACTTTTCGTGGTTTATTTGTTCGCTTGGTGTGTGTGTTTATCGGGCGCGTCTCTCAGCGTGTGTGTGTGTGTGTGTGTGTGACAGAGTGTGATGCCCTGAGCGCGTGCTGCACGAAGACGGCGACGGCGCGAGGCGAATTGAGAATCTTGAACTTGCGAACGAAAGCGAAGTCGCAATCGAGAAGCGAGGAATTTTCAGCTATCGCTGCGAGCGGATGTTGGCGAGTAACGGACAACGGAACAGGGATTATTTTTAGCCGGAGACGGAGAAGAATCGCAGCTGATCGAAGGAAATCAATTAAAATACGTGTTGAAGTCAGTCGATGGCAGCGCGACGTCTGTGGAGTGTCTGGCGGGGCGGGGCAGCGGCGTGGAAGGTCACGGCACCGAAACCGAGACTCTGAATGGAATTCGACTCTCCGACAAAAAAGGAAAACGCGACTGCAAGCGAATATTCAAGGCGATTTTCAGGATCGCCTTCAAAGTGATGACTTTTCGATTGATAATTGAATTGCAATTCAAGAAATTCCTCTAAAAAAATGTGATAAATTGCAATTTGCAAGTAAGAATTTAATTAAATGTGTAAATGAAAAGTTAATTAATTATTAACTTCAACAATTTTTGTAATAAAATAAACCATAAATAACAAATGAATTAGAGCAAAATGTATTTAAAATTGTGAAATGTTTGCGAAAAAATTATGTAAAAATTATTCTTTCATAAAATTTATTGATTCTTTTATAGAATCATTTAAATCAAAGTACAAAAAAATAATAAATAAAGCAACTTTTAGCAATCAACTGAATTGAATTGAATTAAAATTTTATTAAGCCTTTTTTATAAAGTTAAAAGTTTTAAATAATTCAATTAATAAATTGTAAATAATATTTAATATTTAAACTCAACCACAAATATTCAAACTCAAAAATAATTTAATACTTGTGATAATTAAAATTAACAGGATTTTCCGAAACTCTTTTGAATACGTTTCTTCAATGCAAGCGCAGTTTTTAAATTTAATTTATATTTATTCAGAGTTTACAATAATAATTTAATAATTATTAAATAAAAGTATATACATAGTATATTTATATAAAGTGTATTACATTATTATTATTATTATTTTTTTTAAAATATTAGAAATTTTTTACTTTTGTTTTTTATTGTTATTCTATTTCTGGAGGGTTTATTTAAAAGTTAAATTAGTTTTTATTATATTATTTACACTTACTTTTAGTGTATTTATTTAGCTGTTTTTAGTTTCTTATATTTGTTATTGTTTATTTTTTTGTTGTTTTTCAAATAAAACTTAAATAAAGCATCGAAATCAGGTTTTAAGATTTACGCTTATTCATTGAATTTTCCTTTATAAAATTTTTTTTTAAAGAATTTCGATTATTGATTAAATTTTATTTTATTATTTTTTTTCTCTATTTATTTCATCTCTTCCACATTCCTACACTTCAAATATTTTAGTTCAATTTAATTTAATTCAACTAAAAAACTCTTTACTTACCGTTATAATAAAATATTTTCTCTAAAATTCGAGCTGTGCTCAGAGTTGCAATCAGAGTTGCAATCAGCTTAAAAAAGATCGCATCGTTTTTTTTATTTATTTTTCTCTATTTTTAAGAATATCTGAGATCATTTAAAACACATGAAATTTCAGTTTTTAATCTGTTTAATAATAAATCGTTTCGTTTTTTAATTTACTTGATAGTTTCTATTATTAAAAAACGTAGGAAAATTTTTTGTCTTTAGTTTATTATTATTATAAATTGAATTATTAATTGTTATTAACTTTTTGTTATTTCAATTATTCACAGAATTTTAGTCAATTTTTTGTCTAGTTTTTCACAATTTCGTAAAGTTTTTTTTAATTTTCTTTTTACATTCTTTTGAGTTTCTTTTAATTTTCACTTTTAATTTAATTTTACACGAATTTTCAGTTACTTTTTTAAGTTTTCTTGTTTCACTTTTCACACTTAATTTTTTTTTTTAAAACTCCTGCTCCTGATGATTTTCTTTATTCAATTTTGTAATCGATGTAAAGGAATTTTTTGTTATTTTTTCGATCGAATTTTCAGTCACTTTTTTTGTCTTAAATTTTTTCTTATTTTGTTAATTTTTCATTAATTTTTATTCAATTAAAAAATTACTTTATAATTCGATTTTTTAATATTTAAAAAAAAATTCTTCAAACGTCGTCAACTTTTTTTAAACTTTTAATTTTCTTCTTTGTGAATTTATTTAAATAAAAATTTGATTACTTTTCGTTTATCGATTTTAGTAACTTTTTCTTAATCGATGCTGAATCAGTTGGCCAATGAATTGGCAAAAAGTCGTCCAGAGCAGCCAGAATCGGCCACGATCACAACCAACAACGGAATGCGACGATTTCGGAGCGATTTTCAGGAAAATTTTGATCTCGTTGCGCATTCGAATTCGAAGGCGACGCGACGC
Organism: Thecophora atra; assembly: GCA_937620795.1. Classification (NCBI taxonomy): domain Eukaryota; kingdom Metazoa; phylum Arthropoda; class Insecta; order Diptera; family Conopidae; genus Thecophora; species Thecophora atra. The sequence goes on along the minus strand of OW569397.1, from coordinate 70,132,759 downwards.
AAAACGCGAGAGTCACGAAGAATGCGTGTAAATAGCGTAGACCTCAAAAAGTAACCCTTAGCCAAGCGACGCGCTGCAGCACGACGCGACGCGGCAGAAAAGAGATTCTAACTGGCGCAGTAGACTTTCAGACACGCAGAACGCGGCGCGAACAGCAGACGCACAGATAAATAGACGAATTGGAGGAGGAAATGGAAGGGAAGCTCCTCCTCGAGAAAGTGTCAACGTCTAAAAATAGATTTCATTAGAATGCAGCTCAGAAGCTGCGCAGCGGCGACGTTGATGCGTTGAGCGTCTGCCGCTGCTGTTTTTGTTGCTGTAAAGCGCTTCATGTCTACGCACGAGATATCAATTTTGTTGTTGTTGTTGTTGTGCATTTAGTCTATGTTTTTGTTGTTGTTGTTGTTTAAAATGCCGCAAGCGATTTCGGTGACGATTTTTCCATATTTTTTATTTATCTTTTAATTCTTTTAATGCACTTGACAAGTTTTTCCACGGCAGATGTTGTTGTTATTGTTGTTGTTGTACATGTCAACGAACTGCAACTGATTTTTAGCAGTCAAAGAACGAAACTAATCTCAAGTTGAATGTAATTTTAAAGAACCACTTTAAATTTGATGATTTCTTTTATAACTTTTTTTTCCCTTAGCTGGGCCTTTTGCCCCTCCTGCTTTTCCCTCTCTCGCTGCTCCTTCTCTTATATCGACACTCCCCTTTATCATCTTTTTCCGCCCCGTATCATTAAAACTTTTCATCATTAATCAAGTTGATGATCGAAAGACTCGTGAAAGTTTTTTATGTATTTTAAATAGTTTCTTCCTGTTGCTGATTCTTTAAATTCCACCCCCACTGCTTCTTTTCTCTCCTTCCGCTCACTCCTTTTCCCCCTCATTTATCACGTGTTGTACATTTCTATGGCGTTGACGTAAATCTCCAAAAAATCATTTTCGATCGTGAGTACATCGATGAATTATTCAAGTACTTTAACAATACTTGAGAATTATTTTAAACTGAACTCTAGTCTTTTTTCTCCTTCTCCTCCTCTTCTTCTTCTTCCTCATCGTCGTCTTCTTCATCTTCTTTTGATTGCTTTTAAAACTCGCGCGGAGTTTGACACCCTTCAAAAGTCGTTGACTTCGGAAATGCGATTTGTAACTTTTCATGGTAATCGTTTGGTTTCGTTGTTGTTGTTGTTGTCATTTCGGTTCATTGAACCGCGCTTCCTATTGATACAATTTTTCATATTTTCCAAACGAGGATCTCGTGGATTAAAAAAGGTTGATGAACGAATGTCACACGTGTTGCTGTCGTTAGTGTTTGGCTCCCATCTCTCTTTCTGCCTGCCCACTTTCCATCTAATTCCCCTCTCAGCGCTTTACAACCAACGCATCTTTCATTAAGAGATGATTTCCAATTCTTTCTTTCTTTTTAAAGTCCTTTTATATTCATATTGTTTCACCCTGCTAATAATGAATCATTAATTATATCGAATAAACAGAATTGAAATACTGAACTATTTTCATTTTAGTTATTTTTTATTTATTTTTTTATATTTTTTTAATGTTATGTTGTCATCGAAAATTTTGTCACTGTTTAACACTTATTTTTTTTTAAATATTACAATACAGTCTTTCATTTTGCAAATTTAAAAATTGTAATTAATTTATGTACTAATTTATAATGTTAATGGTTTGAAATGGCTCAATAAAATTTCAATTTCAATTTTATTTTATTTATTTTATTATTTGTAAGTCTTGTAATTTGTACAATTCATAATAAGAAATTTTATAAATAAACATAATGCTCAGTTTATTTATTTATTTATGTATTTATTTATTTGATTAGTTTTTAGTAAGTTATTTATGTTTTTATTTATGTAACTATTTATTTAATTATTATTTTATTTATGTGATTATTTATTTATGTGATTATATATATATATTTTTGTTTATTTAATTAATTATTTAATATATTTGTTTTCTAAATGACAATACATGTTTTCCATTTATTATTTATGTAATAAATTCTTCGGAATTTAACTTAAAATTTACTTTATTGGGAATGCGGGAATTTTGACGTTTTTGAAGAAATCTTTGAATTGTGTTTTGAAGATAATGAAGCTATTAAAAGTTATCCCTCATCCTTGTTAACTTCCCCCAGTGAAATATAGCAATGGACCCTCCAATCTTTGGACCCATCAAAATTTCGCTTCGCAGTATAACAAAAGAAGAAGATTGATGAATTCTTTTGCGGATACGACGAAGAAAATGTGTGAAATGACGGCTGCGACTAAATTTTAAGACTCACGAGTACATCACAAACTCCACAAATAATGTATAACAATAAAGATTAAAGAATTAAATTAAAATTAATTCTTATTATTAATGTCTAATAATAAATTTAACATACTTTTCAAATGTCAATTTGTTGATCTACATGAAAAACATATCTGAAAGTAGAAGGAGCAACAGAAAGAATATGAGACAAACACAGAGATCGGGAGCGGAAGAGTCTGACCTAAATATTAAGGTAAAATAAAAAGAAGACTTGAGAAGCTGGAATCGTTGTTATTAATTAAATAATTTTTCAATCATTTCTGCCGTTGTTTTGAATTTTTGCTGAATAAAATACATCTTTAAAAAAAGGGAAAGAAACTTTTGCTGATGCTGATCGCTTTTTTCTTTGCGAACAGATCAACTACGAGTTCCGAACTTCAATTCCATCCAATCTACAGTCAAGTTTAACTTCCTTTTGTAGATTTCGTGCTCATAAAATTACATCCATTCAGGTAATTTTATTTAAATGTTTTTTTGCTTTGGCGTCAAATCGACTTGGAAGAAATTTGTTGATTACTAAATGAAATGAAGAACAGCGACTGAGGATGAACGAAAAATTCACATTATAAATATTTACGATCGACGCTATCGAGTAAACAAAATAAAGTGTTGGATGGGCATTGAATTGATGAGAAAATTAATTCTTTTATTAATTTAATCAAGTTATAGCAATTTCAGCGAAGAGCTGAGATAAGCTCCATCTTCCATACGCATTATCATATACTTTTAGGCGAGATCTTTCCCAATACAATTTTTTTTGTGAAAGTACTCTGCATTTATTGTTAATCTGAAGATTTTCTGAGAACAATAGCAAAGATTACAGAATAGAATACTGTTACACAGACAATTAATATACAAAAGTAGTCAACAGTGTGTATTGACTATTATACATACGGTAGTCAACCATGTGTAACGACCTTAAGGAGTTTTTGACAGATGACTGGAGGAGACACGTTTTTCATCGTGTGTGCAGTTGGGTAGTTTTTAAGAACATATGTACTTTAATTTTTATTGGATTATTAATGAATAAAATCTAAACTGAAAAATCACAACAAATACTATAACTACTACTACTATATGTTGTACACAGCATAATTTATATTTAAATTGTTAAATCTCCTATGGTAGAACATCAATTTTTTATTGCTATCATAGAGTAAATTGCTCTTATCCCACAAGAGGATATGTGTTTATGACAAATACTTATGTGTAGGTGTCAGTGTGGGACTGGTCATTTTCTCAGAAAATTTTTTCAACTCATTATTTTCTGAGTTAATGAAATTCTTTAAAAATTTCATGGGCGATTCAGTTAAGAAGGTATCAATTTCCTTTATCTCAAATTGTAGTTTTTAAATGTCACCGCATGTCTACTACTGAGGCGGTGTTCAGCAATTAGGACCACATCAGGCTTATGTTCCTTCAAAAACAAGTCAAAGCTACGTCTTTTAAGATTCGAAACAAAAGAGTTAACGTTAATAAATATACATTCAATAGGTTTAACCATTGTTATTTAATCTTAAAGAAGTGAGCAGGTTAAATAAAGCCATCGTCTTATCTTCGTCGCATGTAAGCATTCGGTAATGCTTTGAGAAATTATTTATTTTTGCAACACTTTGATAAAGATTGCTTCCAAATAATCTGATGCATTCATCGTTAATGCTTTTATTTTGACCCAGTGGTTGCGCTGAAAGTCTGTTATTTTTAACTGCCGAAGCATACGATACGGTGTTGCTAACTTTAGTTGATGGAATTGTACTCTTTACTAATTTCTTAGTATCTATTTGATTGACGTTGCGGCTTTGCAAACGTTCAACTCTTTTCGGGCATCCGTTAAAATTGGCAGTATGACCCTTACTACCACAGTTAACACAACCTACCAACAGACCTATCTATTTGCTAACTTACCCAGTATCTGGGTCTGTAACCGCAAATACCTCACAATTTAACTCCTTTGCAGGAATCCTGCATTCACCTGGATTATGGTCCTCCAGACACTTTACGCACCTATAAGGCATGTGACAATCACTCGAAAAAAAAATCACGCATGAAAATATCACGAATGCAACTGTTTTCATGACAGGCAGCTCTATTAACTGACATCTGTTCAAGATGTTAGAAACGTAAAGTCCGATCGGATATACTTTAACCTTTATAGACAAAACTGTTTGAATAACGCTTTGTAGGTGATTCAAAATATTTCCCAATACAATGTCTCAATACCTTCCGTTCTAAAATTTCAAACTCTTTAATGGCCGTCGGCGGAACATTAAACGAAACTGGAAAGCCATACAAAATTACTGGTCTTATACAGGTTTTGTAAAGCATAAGTTTTGTTTTCTTTGGCAAATTTCTACTACAAAAAATAGTGGAAAAAGCGCCTAGAATCCGGTAGACTCGGGATTTTTCGTAATTAACAAAAACTTCATTAGAACAATTTTAAAATAAAACTAGTAAAGGTGTTGTCTACAGCCGGGCTGTAGCCGAAATACCCTACACCTTACAGCTGCATATATACTCGTATATATAAGATAAACTATAATTATAGCTGCTTAACTATTTCTCTGCGTTACAAACACCGGTACTAAGTGCGTTTACTCTCAGAATTTAGGTGTAGGGTATAAAAATATATTGCAATACTGGGTGGATGGGTAAAAAGAAGGCATGGCCCGCCTTTTTTTTCCCAAGAAAATATTATTGGTTCACAAACTACAATATTATGTACACCATTATTCAGGAAACTTATATACTTTTCAATACAATCCATGTAAAACCCTCTATGAACTATGTAAACTAAAAGTGGGCGGATCACGGCCATATTTGGCATATAACCTGGAAGCATTAGTCTAAACCTACATATAAAATTTTCTTGTCTTCTCTCAAAAAGTGATGCTGGTATGGCCTTTTTTAATAGGCAAAACAGAGGTAGCTGCACTCTCGATATAAAAAGTAGGCGTGATCCTTGGGCGATTTTGCCCATTTTCAATACGTTACACCCCAACATAGCAACGAATATTTTTGCCAAATTTCATTTTGAAATCTTAATCCGGTCTCCTGTGATCGTGATTTCAACGGACAGACAGAAAGACGGGCAGACATCGTTATTTCAATTCTGGTGGTGATGCTGATCAAGAATATATATACTTTTCCATACCTATCTTGTCTAGTTCTAAGCGTTACACACTCCGGTAGAAAGTGAATATACCCTCAACCTTAAGGTGTAGGGTATAAAAAAAAGAAACAACACGAACGATGGATTTGACCTTAAAATATTTTCTAATTTTTCTACTGGATGAATAAATTCTGGAAATTAAATACAAGAAAAACGAACGAAAGAAGCATTCACTAAACAACAATAAAAAAAAATATAGTGAAACATGGACTCACTTCGTGAACAATGATAAAACCTATAAAAAAAATCTATTTTAAAAAGATCCGGCCGGAATTTCTAAATTTTGAGGTTATTTGTACATTCGCTTTAATTAACGATTGTTTTTGTTGCTCTCAGACGTCGCATTCAATAATTGCTTTTGCTTATTTTCCGTGAAACTTCTTGTTTTTTCACAGTCGCTTTCAATAACTGCCTCGCCTCAAAGTAGGCAATAAATTTTCCGCTAAAGGCGCTGCTGAAGATAAAATTCATTCACATAAAATTCACTTTATAATTCATTTCAGATTAAAACAACGAAACTACATTAAAACAAGAGTAAAAAAAATAACTGAATCACATACATTTGAATTTTGACTCAATCATTTAATAGTTTGTTTTAAGAATTATAATTACAACTTGCATTAAATAAAATATTGTACGATACTTTCAGTTGCACATCCTGCTCAAGAGTTAGTATGGTAACAGCAGTGCGATGAATGACCTTCACAGATGAAAAGGTGAAGGCTGGATTTGAGCAGGCACGTAAACGCCAGCCGAGCAATGATATGCCGAATGATCATTGGAGAACGGCGAAAGCCAATCAATGGCATCACCATCGAAGGGATTCGAGGTAAGCTTCGTCGTCGAATAACTGCTTTTTGCTATATTTCTTACAATACTATTTTCCAGCTGCTCATATGGAGAGAAATCCATTATTTTACAACATAACCAAGTTTCTGCTGTCTATACTGGACACCCGGCTATTTTTTCTGGCTAAAATTATGTTAATGTTCGTTATAATGCTAAGTTACTTTGAAAATAAATTTTAATTTAAATTTAATTCTGCAATAATTATAAAAATTAAGCACTTTTTTAAACTTTAAATAATGAGGATTGAAAACATTTGTTCCTTTTCTACACAGCAGCTCTCTTGTATTTTGATCTCCACTTTTGCTAGCGGCATATCTCCTGCTTGGATTCACTCGATACGACTGAATTCACCCGACGTGATTCGATGTGTCTGCAAAATTAGTTCTCATGCCGATACAGACAATCATTTAACCTTAAACTGAGTCAACTAGTTGTTGGTCTTTCAGACCCATTAGATATACATTAGTTAGTTGATGCATTTAGGTGTCCATTCCGTGCCAATTTCAATGCCTGCTGCTGTTATATACAGCGTGTGAATGACCACTGCTTAAGGCGACTTAAAGAGTGCGCGACTTTCCTTCTGTGGCTCATCTCTGCGTTAGCCACGGTCCTTTATTTGTCATCACCGACAGTGCGAAATCTCTCCCTGAATTGAAACGCTTCATCGACTACAGAGATAACGAGATGCCGGACTGGCTCGGGTTTCCGAAGATTTGTGATTTCGTTCTTTCGATTTCTTCATTTATACTGTACGTGTTATTCACCACGCGACGTCACATCTGATTGGCTTGCACATTGGCTTCACATCTGATTGAACTATGCTGATGTTGCTGCCGCCATAAAGCAAACATTCGTTTATGTTACTGCACTCTTCACAAACGAATTCTGCTATATATATGTCTCAATATGTATTTGATAATATTGTTCAATAGTTCAATTACATGAGAGCATTAATAATTCATGTTTTAATGTTATTATATTATAAAAAAAATTATAGATGCTACTTCTTCTTCTTTGAGGTGAAAAGAGAAGGAATTTCATGAAATTATTACAGTACCAAATCGCCAAAAGTCTATGTTACCAAAATTGTACTTTAATATTGTTTGGTTTTCAAAAATAACTCAAAAAGGAAAATGAGATAAGGCAATTTATAATCAATTAAGAATTTCAAACACAATAGTCTTATTTTAATGTAGCGAAAACATGTTTTTCCTCAAAAAGTACCATATTATATGCAAAAGTACGCAGAAACATGCGCAGTTTGCAAACGGGTAATAAAATTCACTAGTAAGGTGGAAATGAAAATGTAGATATGCCAATACTACATTGATGCTATTTTCTTTATGTATATTAATTTATAACCTCAATTTATAAAATATTTTTAGAGAAGATGTATAATTTATTTTTTGTATTCACATAAATAAGTAAGAAAAATATTACTGAAATGTTTTATGAGGACTGGATTAAGTTAAAGTTAAAATGCAGCTAACGAAATACTTTGAAATCCTCCATATGAACTACAATCATTAAGGAAATAAAAGGTTCTATAATGTTAACAACTAGAAAGCTGTAAAAAATTTTAAAAATGTATTATTTATGCCAAAAATAAAAGTCTTGAAATATAAACAATCATTTTACTTTGTAAACGGAACCCAAATAAGTAGTGGGGTATTATACGCATAATAAAAACGTGTATTAAATTTCTTGTAAATACAAGACATTAGAATATTCATTTAGATTTTTTGTTCTGCGAACATTTAATACCAAAATATAACGCTTAATGTAAAGTAATAATCATAGATAAAATCAATATGCGTTCAATCGAAATAATTTATTTTATTTTTGCAAGTTTACAATTGCGTTGAAATCTCAAAACAAAGTGTTAAGGCATACATAAAATATTGTAAACAAAGGCAAAATCTGTCGTCTCCGACCCCTCATAAACGGGGCGTCAAGAGGTGAGTAGGGGTCTCTGGTGGGGAGTTATTTATCAGAGATCCAATTTTTCACGAAGTCTTTTATACAAAAATCCAAGTTTTTCAGCCATCTTTTTTTTTGTTCTCCCTTGAGCCATCCAAATTTAAGTAAAAACAATTAAAAAAGAGGAGCAGATACAATACATAAGAGATATTTACCAATCCACTATAAAAAATGCCAATGTGGAAAAAGAATTAAAATTTTTACCTGTAAATGCTATCGAAATAAATAAAAATTAAATGAAAATTTTTCATTGAAACTGATTTCTGTGAACACGCCTGCTGAGCATTTGAAAAATTTTACGAAAAAGCCGAAATAAAGGATTATATTTGTAAGCAAAGTAGCAATTTTGATATGAGAGGAAATCTAAGGTTGCTTACATTCAGGAATTTTACATACTACAGAGTTTTAAACCTTGAAACTTTCATAACTTTAATCGAAAAAGTCGCATGATTAAGAGTTATCCATAACTTTTAAATAAAAAAGTCAGGCAATAACTCTTATTCATAACTTTTATTTTTAAAAGTTTTCCATAAGAGCTATCCTCTGACTTTTAAATTTAAAAGTTATCGAAAAAGTTTTTGTCCGACTTTTAAATTTAAAAGGCTTCGAAAAGTTTCTCAGAAACTTTTATTCTTGAAGGTCACCGGTAAATGTTTCTATGAAGACTTTTTCTTCGAACTTTTTTGAAATAGGAGTTATTTTGAAGAGTTTTTCGCTGAAAGAAAGCAATCGCGCAGAGAACTGGCGAGTTCATTAAGATTGTTGAATACGCGAGATTTGAAAGATGGAAGAATTTTCAGCGGTAGATTATTCCCTGCATGTGAGAAATGGAAGGAAGCAGTTTAGATTAGTATTAGCTATAAATTAATAAGTAATTTAAGATCTTTCGTGTATAGAGCAAAACACATTGATAGATATGCATTGATATATGCAAATTGTATATGCAGCACAACAGGTTTCGCGTAAATGCAAATGTTGCATTTAATAAATATATTTTACTAAAAAATAATTTGTAGCAAAGACAATTGCGTGATATTCATCAGATCTTTTTGAAATCATCATTCATGATCGCTGCCTGTGCCTACGCATCACGACCGTAGCCCTCATCAGCAGGTACAGCGGCGTCATGCTTCAAATACGGAAACCTGAAAGATTTTCAGAATGGTGAAAACCGCATCAAAATCGGTTCATCCGTTCAAGAGTTAACTAACTTAAGATTAACATGTGACTAATTACATTTTAATAAAAATAGAACGCTTCCTATCTAAATAAATTCCATCAGTCTTCCTGCTTTAAATCCTACAGCCGTACAATGTGAACAATCAACAACAATAACAAGACAGTCGTTTACGCTTAAGCGGAACAACGTCTTGTTTTCTTAAAGCATTGGTGTCGCTGTACCTGCTGTCGATAAGGGTTGAGTGCGTTGCGGACAGACAGCGAGCAATGAGTGTACGCTTAGAAACAGCACTACAATATTAGCTGTAATAAACATATTTAATAATATAATATTTTATTAATATCTTTGTTACAAAATATTTGTCAAATTATAAAACTCTATAATATAATCTTAAAACTATAGTATAATCTTTTTTATTATTATATTAAACATATAATTAATCTAATTAAACTTCATGAATTACGCATGTATGTAGTATATGAAGAACTCGCAGTGGTGCCACTAAAAAAGTCCACTCAATTCTATTCAAAGTAACTAAAATATATAGAAGTAACTTCGTTAATATAACTAGCTACTTCGTTACATTCAACTAGTTACCCATTAACTTCGTTAATTCAACTTCAACGATCCAAATTAACTTTCTTCTTTCAGTTGATTCAACGTCAACGGCGCAAAGTAACTAGTTACTTTATCAATTAACGATCCAAATTAACTTTTTTATTTCAGTTGATTCAACGTTAACGAAGCAAAGTAACTTTTTTCTTTCCGTTGATTCAACTGCAACGGCGCAAAGTAACTAGTTACTTTATCAGTTAACGGCAAAAGAAACTATTTCGATTTCAGTTGATTCAACGTTAACGACACAGAAGTAACTTCGTTACTTTAACGATAACGAAAATATTTGTGAGGTTAACGAAGTTACTTTTAACTTCAACGGAAAGTAACTAGTTATTAACTTTGCCCAACTCTGTTCATAAGCTATGAAACGTTAACACATAGCAGCAACAACAACATAGTCACATTCATACACAATCCAAACAATGAGTTATTTCAAATCATTTATTATTATTATTTATTTATTTATGTCATTTGAATAAGAGTTATTTTTTTTAGAGCACTGGTTAAGAGTATTTAGAATAAATAAGGTATTTAGTTTGGTTAAATTTTACATAGTGGTGAGTGTTGTCCCTGTTTAATTGCTTTTTAAAGGGCAGAATTCGCATTCAACTCTTCTCTTCTGCTACATGTATTTGTTACCATTCCATACGCGAGTTATTGTCGTCTTGTGGAAGTCGGCGTTGTCGTTAAGGTGTCTAGTCCGTGAATGCGAATAGCTCAAAGACGTGTGTTTAGACGTCTTCTACCCTCACAACGACTTTCTAAATCACCACTGACTTTTTCGTTCTTCCGAAACGAAGATTGCGAACGAATATAAACGCAAAGTAGCAGGCGCTCATATTTGGCACTTTTTCAGCAGGTAAACTTTAGCGACATCTTCCGCTGAATAGTAATACTAATGTTTTAAATGGGCGCCTAAATGTATGGAACGACTACAATAGCTGCAGAAGGCAAGCAAATTGATTGCATACATTTTAAGTGGTCGTGAAATTAAATATTGCTTTAGCCATTCGACAAGAGATGTCGCTTTGGCAAAAATGATTCGTTTACTTGCTAGAAATTTATCAGTTATAATCGCCTGGTACTTTGAGTTTATTTCCATGTACTTTTCATGAGTTTCAAGAAACAAGCGGCGATCGCACTTGTTGAGAATTACAGAGAAAAGACAAGATTTAGAAACGGATTTATGTTAATTTATTATACGGATTTATGTCCGTACAGAATTACAAGGAATTTAAATGTCATTAAATAAAACACTCTATCATAATTTATTTGTTAGTATAAAAATTGTTTTATTTACATCGACAGACTTCGTTCGTTGCTAAAATTGATCGAAGTTAAGTTACAAACTTCACTTATTTATTAATTTGATTTATACAATTTGGAAATTTTATTTTACTGTTAAATGCTTTCTTTTATTCCTATTTCTTCCTTTAATAATTTTGATATAAAAATAATCAATTTTAAGTTTACAGATTTTGCTTATTTTAATATAAATCTATACTTAAAATTAAGTTATTTTTAAAAAATCTTACAATGAAAAACTAGTCTATGCTTACTTTAAGAAAAATATGTCTGTAAATTTACTCTTGCCTAATTATTTTTTTATTATTCTTTATTTGTCTGTAATTTGGTTTTATCAAATTATTTTTCTTTATATTTAATAACATATTGATTATTGTCCTTTATACATTTATTAGGTATTTGTTGCTAATATTTACTAGTTTTGTTATCTTTTATTGTTGCTTTATTTATTAACGCTTGAATTTGATATGCAAATCTATGTATATATAAAATGTTAGGTCATTCTATACATTAAATAATTGGAAACGTTTCCTTAAAATAGTCTAAAAAATAAATTAAAGTAGGTAATAGTAAAAATGGAGTAATTGCAAAACTTTGCTTTTCTTTTAGCTTAAAACTAAAACAACTCAATATGAGTCAATAAATTGATTTCTCAGTTCTGTGAAAAGGCAGAAGAAAAGCAAAAAAAAAATCGGGGTCACTTCTCCCCTTTTTGCGGGTGGATTACTTCATGGCAACATCGTCATTATAATTTTATCCTCTTTATTTACATTTTACTGTCGGAAGTTCCTGGTTTCAATGTTTCTTTCCACCCTCCGCTTCTTCATCCTCACTTCTTTGAGTCCATAATCATCCTTTGTTTAGGACTCCGATTTGTTATCGATGATAAAATTTCCACGTCTTCGTTTCTGTTTGTTTTTAATACTTATTCCTTAACTTCTTGTAGCTTCTACTTCCACTTCTTTGTGTCTCCTCTCTTTGTTTTCATTCTATACTCGGTCTGTTTTTTCTGGGAAAATTTTGTCCATGGCACCTTTAATGAAAGCGCATCTAAACAACGTCATCGTTGATGGTCGCTCTCCTTCTGACGTCACACGGCAGCTCGTCCTCGGCTAGAACTTCTCGTCGTCGATGTTCGTGCGGTAGTTGTTCATCGCGTGGGCGGCTCGCTTCAACGTGCCGCTCTCGCAGTCGTTGTAGGTCTTCGCCAGCACCTTCGGCGTGTGATTGTGCGCCATGTTGTTGCGATTCAAGGTGCCAGAGTTGCAGTTCTTCGACGGCGAACACATGTTGAAGCTCGACTGCCGCTTCACCTTGGGTCGTGGATCGTAAAGCTACAGGAAGAAGACAGAGAAGCATAGGGTAAAAATGACACTGCGAGGTCCTCGTTTACACTCACATCCTTAGTGGGTAGGCTGGAGTACTGATTCGGGTAGCTGTCGTAGCTGGGCGACGGCGAGTTGTTCTTCGCGGGCGGCGGAGGGGCGCGAAAGTGACGACTCGTCAGCCAGTAAGTGACGAGAACGCTCACGACGTACAGCAGAATGCAGAAGGCGATGATAGTGCCCAGCGCGGCGCTCGATGCAAAAACGGTGCCTACCGAAGGATTCAAATTGAGCCCGTTAAGGAACAACACATGATGCCATCGTTCATACTCACCCCCGCAAGGATCAGGCACACAGGCAGTCTTCTCGAACTCTTCGCCGCGACATTCGGTGTCCGTTGGAGCCTCCACGAGACACTTCCGATGGCGGAAGCGGATGCCGTCGCTGGAGCAGGTCGTCCACTCGCTCCAAGCGCTCCACCCAACGAAGTCTGAAAAAAATTCGAATTATATGTCGAGACCTTCGTTCGTTGTGCTATACTCACCTTCACACAGCGGCATCTCGCACTTCTCCTCGTCAATTGCTCGCCCTGTGCATAAGCGCTCGTTACCAGCGAGACAACGTCGCGTCCGCCTGCGTAGACCCACACCGCACGTCACCGAGCAGGCCGACCACTCTGTCCAACAGCTCCACTCGCTCGCCGTGGTCAGCAGCACTTCGTTCAGGTTATTGGTGCATGGCTGCAGATTGCAGGCGCGACTCAACACTTGGCGCCCGCGATGTTTGCCCTCGTGTGCTCTGTGCTGCACACCGCCGCCGCACGTCACGTTGCACGGACCCCACTCCATGTGCTCCGTCTCCTCCGACAGCGCCGAGTTCTCGTGATGCCGTTGGCAGATGCCGTCCGCATGACACAGGCGCGTCTCCTCCTTCGCCATTTTAATGATAATCGAGCTGATGTCCGCAGTGCTCGCTTTGCACGCGAACCGGAAACGCCGCTCGACGTGGCTGTCCGTTCCGCCGCCTTCCTGACTTTCGTTGTAGTGCACCAACCACGGCGTCCACGAGCTCAGCTTCTTGATCTCCGGACACGCCTGCAAGTTGCAGACCTCGTAGTCAATGTTGCATCCAGAGCAGTCCAGGCCGCCATTCTGCGGTATTGGATCGTTGCACTCGCGGCGTCGTATGCGGAAGCCGCCCGCGCACTGCGCCGTGCACTCGCTCCACTGGCCCCAAGGACCCCAGCCGCCGTCCACGGCTTGCTTCTTGGGCGCCGGACAGGGCGGCAGCTGCGAGCAGTACATCTCGCCGCGCTCGGAGCCCACGCAGGTACGCCCTCCGTGTGCTGGGCGCGGGTTGCCGCACGTTCGCCGGCGCGTCTTCACCGCCACCCCGCACGTCTGTGAGCAGGATGACCACGCCGACCATTCCGTCCAACCGCCGTGCATGGTGCAGTTGTGGACTTCCGTGGTGATGCCAACGCACTCGCTCCCTCCGTTCTGCGGACGGGGATTGTTGCACTCGCGGTTGCGACACAAGCAGCTTCCTTCGTCCTCTTCGTGCTTGTTGCACTTGTACCAATCCGTCCACGCCGACCACGCTCCATCGATCGGCGCCGTCAAAATGGGGCATTCCAGGCGACTCGCTTGGATCCAGAATTTGTTCATGTGGTCCACGAGCCCCGGCGGAGTGCATCGCTCGATGAGCTCGTTCCAGCCGCAGTACGGATCCATGGCGTTGACGCAGCTCGACTTCGATACGTGCCGGTTGCAGTGGTGCGAGGGGATGCGGATGAAAGCGTCTTCAGTGCCGACGTAAAGGGATTCCGTTACTTTAAGGTACTCAATCCGCAGGACATTCGCGGTTTCCTTCTGCAGATCCGATTGCCACGCTTCTACGAGGCAGGTTTGAGTTTGACGCGTTTCAGTTGCGTGGACGACCGACAACTTCTTGATGATGTTGTCCGACGTGGAGACGAACAACATGTGGACGCGTTCGTTGTTTTTCGTGTGCACCGTGTCCAGGGCGATGTGCCTAAAGCGCTCCAGCTTCGCAACGTACAGCGGCTGCATGGTTACCGGTTGCACTGCTTGATCCATTAGCTGATAGCGTGACGACTCCAACAGTTGCTTGTACCGGGTGCTGCTGCTAGACTCGCAACTGAACTGGGATCGATAGGTGCCTCTGATGGACTTCCAGGCAGAGTCCGCGTGCTCCTGATGCTTGAACGGCCCGTCGAAGGCTTCGTTGATGGCGGAGAGGTTGAAAGCACAAACCGCAGATCCATAAATGCTGTTACTGTGATTTACAAACGAGATTGCATCAATATGGGTCAGATTTCACGCGGAAAAGCCTTGTAATACTCACTCTGGTGTGGTGAAGGTGGCGTACACTAGATTCTCGTCGGCGGAGTAGGTCATTCCTTGGATTTCGTCGAAGTAGAAAGGATATTCGCCGGGCAATGAGCAGTTGAGGCGGGCCTTTAGGAAGGATGTCCAATTGTCCTTGAGGATTTGATCGCCGCCAACATCGTTTTTGCAAACCCGAGCAATGCGCGAATAGACAGCCTTTAAAAGGGAAGTTATACAATTTTTACATATAGATCTTCGCTCTCAAACTTACTTTGCCGCAGTTGATATACTCCAGAGCATCTTCGCGAAACAAGAAGTAGATGAAATTCCCGGACTCAAAACTGCCCACGAACTGCGGAATATTGAGCCACTTGGAGTTGTATTGCTTGGTCCGGATTATCTTGTTCATGCCGGGCTGCAATTGATCAGTGGGTTAGGAGCGAAGTCAGAGTGATCTGATTGCGCTGCGACACTTACCAGGCCCTGCTTGACGTCCTGCCGCACGATCGCCGTATCTGTTCCCGAGAAGTCCGTGGGCGATCCAACGAACATGCGTCCGTTCGCAGTCATCAGCGTCGTCACGTTCGAATTCGGGTTGAAGGGACACTTGCCGATGCCGCTGTCGAAGTCGATCGCCGTGAGGTTCTCCATCTGCAACAAGTGAGCGCAAAGCAAAGAGACGCCGTTAAAAATGCCACTTGACTGGCGGCGTGATCACCAACCTGGCGCCACGAACAATTCGGACTGAAGGCGAACGTCCCACACGCGTACAGCTGGTTCTCACCGTAGCTCTGCAGCACGCGCACGAAGTTGCGACACAAACGCTCCGATTGGCCTTTCGCTTGACACATGGCGATCTGCGCAGGCGCAGCCTCCCAAACCGATCGCTCCAGCAGATCCAAATCGAAGGACATGCGATAGAGAACGTCTCTGTTGGCGAATAGAAGGAGATGGAATTAGAGGCAATGCGAATTAAAGCCACTGATATTGAAACTAGACAGAGAAATCAAACTTATAAATAGAACGAGATTCAACGCGACAGCAAGAGCAGAAACGATCCGGTTCTGTGGAGTCGGCCAAATGTGCCAACTTCAGGTGGCAAGCGACCGACTTAACACAGTCCACAATCATAATTTCAACAGCTTCACGTATGACAAGATCAACAGCAGCAGCTCCAGCAGCGACCACAGACTGCTCGCCGGTCATTGAACCGCGAATGCGAAATCAATAACGTTGTTCGATCGATGTTCTCAGAATTTCGCGGCGACAACTGCGATCAGTTCGGATGTGGAGCTGCGGACGCGCTGCTCAATTGTAAATAATTGTGAAAGGGTCGCCAACAAACGGCGCCACGGGGACAGGCTCACAGCTGACAGACGGACGTCAGCCAACGATTGAAATGCGCGTTGTTTGAAGTGATCGCAATGTGGGTCTTTTTCAACGAATTCATACGACTTAATTGAAGCGGCTCAACGACTTTTAGCAGCACCGTGACCCATTCGAAAAACTAATCAACAACAAACGGAACCAAGCAGCAATAAAAATCAGCAAAAATTCAGTTTTTCTTTTGACAACGCGTGAGTTTTTATGTTGCAAGGTGCGCGTGGCTGCTTCTGGTGCCGGCTGTTGCTGCTGCGAATACGCGTAGCATGAAGCTTAAGATTCAGAGACTTGTTTTTGGAGTTGAAGCTGCCTTTTAAGCAATCGGCAAACGAGTCGTTGTGCGAGCGAGCGATCGAGCGGCCGCCGATTGATCTGTGGGCGGCAGACAAGCGCCTCGATGGCGGCATTCTTTGCACGGCGGCGAATTCTTGCTGGCTACAAGAGACTCTCTTTAATAATATCGCAGCTAAATCAACCAGCAATAACAAGAAATACGAATAATAATTATCGAAATACTGATAATAATAGTAAAAATAAATTTTGCGTGGTCTCAAGTCGCGTGTCGCCTTCGAAAGATTGTGTAATTAAAAGTAGTTTTCGTTTAATCTATTGGAAAAGTGACAATTCATTGTGATTCATAAAATAAATAAATGCTTGTAGTTTTCAGATCAAGTGAAGGTTAAAAGACAAATGCGAAGTTGACGAACAAGCATTAAAGTAATAATGATGACAGTAATAAAAAAGACACAAAAAATATCCTTTTTTAATTTCTTATTTCCCCTTGAGTTTAGGTTTTTTCAATTATTCGAAAGGCTTCAAACGTCACGAGCTCACATTTCATTTTTTCGTCAAATTTCCTATAAAAATTATTCAAAAAATTCATTAAAATGCATTTTTGTCTTTTGCTTTTGTTGCTGTTGTGTTCGAGCGGGGAAGCGACAGGGATGTTGTTCCGGATCTCCGAAAATAAAAGCCGCCACGGACACTTTTAATTATCTTTTATTTAATAATCGCTTTGACCGAGCACCGGTCGTCTTAAAAATCACTTAACTTCTGACTTAAAATTAATCGTTAGTTCTTACATTAACTTCGGCGTCGTCTCTTGACGGCGCTGAAGTGGGTCAGTGGTTCGGGTGTCGCAATCTCAAAAATTCTTAATTCGCGAAATTAATATTTTATTGATATTAATTTCGCAACCGCGTGTTCTACTTTTCTAAGTAGAGCTCTTGTCTTCCGCGTTGCAATTTTCTTTAGTTACGTTTTCGCTTTAACAAAAGCTTAAAGCTCAAAACTTCTGCCTAAAAGTATTCTTACTTGTGTAACTTTGCATTGCTTACATTGTTCAGTAATTCGAAGTTAACATAGTTAGTCATTCATTTCGTTTGTTTTAAACAGCGGCCGTTGACCGAATGAAGCGAAGCAAAAGTGCTGCGCTTGCATTTTAACGGTTCTTGGCTTGCTTCGACTATTCTGTTATTTGAGTCGATCGTGGCCTTGAACTAATTATGTTTAAATTGGCCTTGAATATTATTGTTCCGTTAAATTGGAACTTAGTCATCGTGATTGCGACACACAACATCCCTCACCCCTACGGGAAGAAAAATTTACTATCGTGAAGCGATGGTAAATTTTTCATGTATATATGTATGTATATTAAATGGGAGAGCTTAGTTTAATGACTCTTGATCTCTAGAACATTATGTGAATATTGTTGTAAAGTTTTAGCTGTTTACTTAATAATTAAGTTTTACATTTCATTGAATATTACTACGATAATTATATTATTACATTGTTGTTGTTTTTACAAATTTGTTGTTGTCTACATTGTTCTTTAATTGGATCTGTTTCTGCTTCTATTTTTGTGAACGAAATTTGAGATCTTACTTTTGAAAGTTTAAAAGTTTTAACAGTTGTGTATATTTCTTTCTTATTTTTAACATTGTATGCGGCTGCTGCTTTCGTTGTCCTTGGAGATGGCCCAGATATTGCCTTATTGACAGCTTCCTGATTTCTTGGCCGATTACCTGCATCGGGAGGGTCTTGATTGACGATGTTGATCATCGCTCGGATTGCCCGTGGATAGTAGAATCTTTGTACGTTCTGCTGATGGTTGCAGGGTACTTCTGATGGTTATAGGGTAGCTGTTACATGGTGACTGTTATGGTTGTAGACGGCGACACTTCCGAGATGATTGCTCACAAAACACGCTCTTTATTGCTGGTTTGAAACAGACGTTCCCACGACAAAAACCGCCGAACCTCTTCTGTTTCCTATGAGACGTTGACCCTTTGTTGTTTTTTTTTTTTCTGGTTTACTGGTTGAAACGAGTGCTCCCACGATAATAAATCGCCGAACACCTTTCGTTTCACTATGTTGTCATTATCGCTATATTTCTTGTATTGTCGAAACTGTTCGTCATTATTGCTGAAAACATCTGGTCTCGATGATATTCATCTCTCGTCCTCAGCGTCAATCTATTTAAGCAATGATCGCTGCTGCTAAGTAGGTTTCTACTCGTTGCTGTGTTACTGTTGCTGAAATGTCGCGTTGTAGCTAAATTATTGCTGTTGATACAGCTACCCTTCCCCCCTTTGAAGTAGCCGCTTGTTGCTCTTCTGCATCGCGTTATAAAATGGTTTGATTGTCCTTGTCCTCAGCATATACTATGATGAGTTTCCGCTCACTATTACATATTAACAATTGTTTTCAAGTTTTTGCTTAATTTTACGTTTAATTCATTTTCCTTTAACATGATAACCATTTTTATTTTTAACAATTTAATTTAGATTTCGTATGTATATCTTGTACGTATGTATATTCTGTTTTTAATTTCTTACTTCAGTTTTTAGCTATATTGGAAGCGTAAAATAAAATATGTGTATAAATTCCTCTATTATATGCCTACATTATTTTCATATAAATATATTTTCATTCTTATTCTTATTTGTATATTTGTGGTACATGTTTTTGTTTTAAAATAATATACATATATTTAAAATGATTGTGCCTAATTTACTATCTAATCTGTGTCTTATATTGTGAGGTGCTTTTTAAATATTCTCAATATTGTGTATATGTTTTATACTTAAATGTATGTCAATATATATATATATCTGTTAAATGATGCTAATGTGTGTGATATATGATTTATCCTTCATATATTCTATTACATGCGCATTTATTTGTTTAATACAAGTAAATGCAAATGCAATTTGCATTTGTTGTTCTTTAAAATTATAACTTCATTAAATTTCTTGGCTTTAATAAATATATTGCCTTGAAACTAAAAACAAACATTGAGTCTGTGTCAATGCAAGTTCATGGGTAGACACTTTCATTTTCCTACGACGGACTATATCTGTAGTATAGATCCCTAAGAAATTGGAAGTGTATCCGTTTATAATATATTGAATAAGATCCCTTTGTGCAACATCACTTACAGCTTCTTACGATTATCTATTTTCTATGTATAGATAGCTAAGAAACTGGAAGTGTGCATATTTACACACTGTATATGTATATTTTCCCTCTTTTTTTTTTTTTTAGTTTCCCCCTAAATATATATAGTTATTTAAACTTATTTATTATTTTTGTTTATAGTTAATTATTATTTATTATTTTTACTGTAGTCTGTTTACGCTCGTTTAATTGTTGTTATATAATTTAAGTAAATTGTTATGATAGGGCTTCTCTTTCCCTTTAATTTTTATTATTGTTGTAATAGGACTCTTGATGCTTACTATTTTGTATGGTCCTATCCATATTGGAGAGAATTTATTTTTCTTACCCTGATTTTTAATTAAAACACTATCTCCTACATTGAATTCTACTAAATTTAATTTACTGTCATAATGTGCTTTGGACATCTGTTTTGACTTTTCCTGATTCTTTCTTACTATTCCGTGCGCTCTTTGTATTTGGAATTTTAGTACTTTGTTTGGATCCTCTGCATTATAGATTGGGCTACATTTTCTTTTTAAGTTTGTCGGCATTTCTATATCAAACCCGAATAACGTTCTAAAAGGTGTTTGCTTTGTCGTTATATGCGGTGTATGATTGTGAACGTGCATTGCTGCAGTTAACCATTGGTCCCAATTTGAACCATCTTCTTTAGCGAAACTACGTAAGTATTCAGCTAAAGGTCGGTGGCTACGTTCTAATGAACCGTTGGCTTGTGGGTGATATGGCGTTATGTGTACCTTTTTGATGCCTAAAAGTTTGCATGTGTCTGAAAATAATTTAGAAACAATGCAGTGGTAAACGCAACAGGACCAAAAAATTTGACATGTCATTGGTGTAATCAACCAGGACATTTTTTGAAAGACTGCCAAGCTAAGAGGAACTGGGAAACGTTTCAGGGAAACCGACAAGGGCCCAGACAAGGCCAATAAGCTGGGAACCCAAAAATTTAAGTAACTCGAGGCCAAATGGAGTTGTAACAGTTAATCCGACATCAAAAGTGATTGTGGAAACGTTGCCGACTTCTAAGTGTTTTAATGAAAGCAGCATTCAAATAATAAATAATGAAGTACGAAGTTCAAAAAGAAATTGTGCGGTAGAAGATATATTTGTAACATCAGCGATAACAGGTGAAAAAGTCATCCAACTCCAATCCTACCGGCTGCGCCAAAATGTTGTGTTCGAGCGGGGAAGCGACAGGGATGTTGTTCCGGATCTCCGAAAATAAAAGCCGCCACGGACACTTTTAATTATCTTTTATTTAATAATCGCTTTGACCGAGCACCGGTCGTCTTAAAAATCACTTAACTTCTGACTTAAAATTAATCGTTAGTTCTTACATTAACTTCGGCGTCGTCTCTTGACGGCGCTGAAGTGGGTCAGTGGTTCGGGTGTCGCAATCTCAAAAATTCTTAATTCGCGAAATTAATATTTTATTGATATTAATTTCGCAACCGCGTGTTCTACTTTTCTAAGTAGAGCTCTTGTCTTCCGCGTTGCAATTTTCTTTAGTTACGTTTTCGCTTTAACAAAAGCTTAAAGCTCAAAACTTCTGCCTAAAAGTATTCTTACTTGTGTAACTTTGCATTGCTTACATTGTTCAGTAATTCGAAGTTAACATAGTTAGTCATTCATTTCGTTTGTTTTAAACAGCGGCCGTTGACCGAATGAAGCGAAGCAAAAGTGCTGCGCTTGCATTTTAACGGTTCTTGGCTTGCTTCGACTATTCTGTTATTTGAGTCGATCGTGGCCTTGAACTAATTATGTTTAAATTGGCCTTGAATATTATTGTTCCGTTAAATTGGAACTTAGTCATCGTGATTGCGACACACAACATTGCGAGAAAAGACTATTTATGTTAAATACACCCTTTTCGGATAGTATTGCTCTTTCCTTCGACTGCATAGGAGAATATTTCATGTACAAAACACTCGAATTACTTCAAAGGCTACAAAAATTAACAGTTCAGCTGTTAAAAAATTTGATATTTACGAGTAAGAAGTCGATCAGAGTCTTAAAAAGCACACAAGAAAAAAGCAATTGACGCCTGACACAGCAAGGATCGAATTTCAGTAATTAAAGCAGAAAATACGACCAAAAAGCGACCACGACATCGGGAAAAACTTACAACCACGAAAGATTATGACTTTGTGGTACTTGAATTTAGGGAACGAAGGAGTAGGAGAACGAGAACAGAACAAAAATAATAAAAAAGACAAACGAAAATGCTAATCAAATCGAAACCAGTAAAAATAAATGAAAAATAAACGAAAAAACCTTTGACAATAATAATTTAAATGTCAGCTTCATTAAAATTTAACAAAAAAATTCAAATTTTGTTTATTGAGCCTTTTTCAAAACAAGTTATAAGTTATAAAATTCATATGAAAGTGTTAACAAAATTAAAGACTATTAAAATTTAACAAATGTTTTAATAATATAATATTTTCTATTACAATATAATTTTATATCCTTTCAATACATTTTTAACAAATATGAAGAATCAGTAACGCTCTTTAATGTATTCAGTATAAAATTACTTTTAACATTAAACAGATAACGATGAACAGGTGACGGTAACTCAATCAATTTTAGCCGAGACTCATGAAGAGGAAACTTTCCGGATTCCACTCATTGGAGATTGCAGAAACAAACAACGGAATTCGCTTTTGGACCGATTCAATTTCCGCAATTGGCAGCCAGTCCAACATTAACTTTGCCAGGTTGAAGGAGTATCTGAGTGGATCTACTGAAGACGGAAGAACGTGAACAGAATCCCTCAGAGGCAAACCGAGGAAGGCTGAAAGACTGTACAAGTAATGGTTTCTGAATGGCCAGTATTTTGACAGAGGCCGAGGGACAAATTCGGAGGAGTACTGGCATGGTCGTGAGAAGACAGTATAGAGGGTTTATAAAAGTCAGTATAGACGGCCGGACAAATCTACCGTTCAATAAATCAGAAATTGTATATTTTAATTGGTATATTTGCAGTTATAATGATACAGTTGGAAAACCCATACTTCTATATAAAGGATATTGCTATATAATAATTTATGGTTGGATTGTGATTAATGGCATAATTTATGTGAATCCAAAGGTTTCTACATCGAGTTTCTGTCTTTGCCAGAGCTCCTTCTTTTCGTGTTCACTTCCCCTTTGACCTCTTCCCCTTTGACCTCTTCCTCTTTGATCTCTTTCCCTGTGCTTACTACCGGGATGACACTCGCAGCTTTCACGTGCATCGGCGGCGGTGGTGCCTTCAAATAACCGCAGTAACACTTGCAGGCGTTCGCCAGCTTCCGCACGACATCGATATAAACTTCGATGGCCTTCAGGTAGGTGGCCGAGGGGATGTATTCCTGTGGGTTGTCGGGCAGGGGCGGCGAGTTGTTGATCGGGGAGAAGCCCAACGTGGGGATGCCGAGTTCCCGCAAGTAGTTGGCATTCGTGCAGCGAGGGTTTATTTTCATCTCGATTGGCAGAGACAGAAGAGTCATGGCGGCCTGAAAAGCCATCCAGAAGATGTTGGTCGGATCGGTGAGCGTCGGGCCGGCAACGGGGCCCTTGTGATCGTAGATTATTTGCAATTCCAACGCCTCGTGCGCCCGCCATCGCTCCAGCACGGCGTCAAACTTGCTCAGCTCTTCGGGCGACGGCAGAAACGCGTCGAAGGTGATCTTCAAGCTGGGCGGTATCTTTGCAGTAGCCGATTCGGTCTCTATGCGAATGATATTGATCGAGCACACGTCGCCGCTATTCGCGTCTGCATCTTTCTCCATGTTCTGCGTTCGCATATCGTTCAATTGATTTAGTACAAATTGCAGCTTCTCGGAAGCTGTGTATTTCACCAACGCCGAGCTGTGGCCGGTCTCGCCGGGCACCACCACCGTCACCCGACACCAAATGCGCTCGGCGTAGAAGACGGTGATTTCGTCGAGCGGTGAAGGGACGCCCTCCTCCAGGCAGAAGCCGACGTTCAGAGCAGCGAACTCCGGACTCTTCACGAAGGCCGGCAACCCTCCCTGGCCGCCATTTTTGTTGTCGGGGAGGAAAACGACGTGAATCGTTCTCCTGAAGACTTCCAGGCGCATTCTGAGCGCCCTGATCGCCGCCAGGTACAGCAGCCCGACGGACTTGGTGCTCTGGGCGCCGTGTCCATAAATAATGCCTTCGTCGATGTGCGCCGAGTAAAAGCCGTACTGGGCCTGCTCTTCTGGCAGCGGGTTGGCGTCCATGAACGAACTCAGCATGATCGCGGGCGTCTTCGGCGACTCGCCCGTCCACGTCATCACGAAAACCGGATACTGCTGCGATTTGGGGTAATAAACGTGGTACGGAAGGTTCAGCAGCTCGGCTTGCTTCTTCAGGAACGTGATGCACGGCTCGTAATTCACCGTCGGCTGAGCTGTGGGAATTTTGAGATATTCCTGAAGCGTTGCTATCTCGTCGTGGATATCCAAGATTTCTCCGAGTGGCACGTCCATGACGAACGCTGCTTCGCTTTTCACACGTTTTCTAACCGAAGGAATTCCCTGATTTTGCACTGAAAATTTTTATCCGAATTTCCTTTTTATTCTTTCATTATTTTCAAAATTTCAATTGTCTCATGTCAGAGAGGGAATTTTTGTTTTGAAATCAAATTCTAAGCAAATGTTGCAGTATTTTTATTTTCTGAATTTATTTATTTATTTATTTGGAAATTAACGATATTTTATCGAAAACTCAACTAGAACAAAACAGCGAAACAGATAAGCAAATCATTTATTCACAAATCAATTAGCGACAATTTTTAATAAGAAAAAACTAGTACAAAAAAAATTTAGTAAGAGAAGAAAAAATTACATCATCCACCACAACCACAACGACGGAAAAAACAACAACAGCAGCAGTCGCTATCAAATAAGAACAGATGATTTTCTCCAATTGGAGTGCATCGCACACAACGAATGAAAATGAACGATCTTCGTGGCGCAGACTGCTTGGCTTCACAGCGGCTGCTGAGTCAGCACAACAACAACAACAACAACAACAATACTAATAACGATTGCATAACAAAAAATTAACACATTAATAAAACAAATAAATAAAGAATTGTGCTAATTAAGAAAGAAGCGAAACAAATAAATGATGAATATAATAGCAAAATGTGAATAATAAATATTTCAGCCATTTTTGTAGTTGTTACAGTTACTAATAAAAGCAAAAAGTATTTTTTTTTGTGTGAAAATGTAAAGTCTTCACAAGATAATTTGAATGAATTTTTCTTTGAATTATTCTTCTTAAACATCTTTTTTCTAGTCGTATTTTTATCTTTATTGATTACCATGTAATCGCAATTTTCACACATTCTTTTTAAGGCCGTTTGTTTTGATTTAACCTGGTTTTTCGTCGATCGTTGTTGTTTTCTCTTGCTTCGTTGTTTGTTTTTATCATTTGTGTGCCTCGTTTTGTTGTATGTAGTTTTGTCGCGATGTCCGCAACATTCATTATTTGCACAGCTTGACAAGTGTTAAAAGAATTATAAAAAACCTATTTAAGCAAATAATAAACGACAGCGTTGAAAAAGATTCCCAACAAAGCAAACTAAAAAACGAAATACTTCACTTTTAAAAAATATTTTTATGAAAAGTAAATTGAAGTGTAAAAAAATATCATATTTCAGCAAAACAACCGATTTTTTTTTAGGTGAAGGTGCATAAATATGCAATAAATGCACTTTTACATTTAAAGTCGCAGTAGAATTCGAGCTGTCCTAATAAGAAAATCTGTAATCTTCACGCAAGTGAGGTTCACTTAACTAGAACAAGAAACACATACAATATAACAACAACAACGAAAGCATTAAAAAACAAAAGTGAAGCCGAGAAAACGAAGTCGTGTGCGTTGCCTTCGTTATCTTCGGTCGTTGGAAGAGCAGCACAACTGCCTTTTTGCTCCTTTCTGAACGAAAATTAGACTAAACAATTCTGCAGCATTTTCCAATTAAAGGAACCTGTTTTTTAAACATATGCTGCTTCTTTTTCAATATTCTACGTAGATTTATTGTCTTGAGTTTAACTATTCCATCTTCTTGAAGCTCGTAAAAGTATTATTTATGTACATCAGCTTCTTGTCATTTATTTCCTTTTGTTGTTCTTTACAACCAATTTTTTTTACTTACATACATCGAAAGATAAGATAGAAGAGAATCGCTCTCCTGACAGAGAATTCATCAAAATAAATCCCAGCAAAACTACAAACACCAACTAACACCTGCTTGAAAGAGTGCTCACATGCACGCGTTTGAATGTGTGTTTTCATGCAGGCGAACATGAGTCGTTGCTTGGAAAACGAGTAACTTTTTTCTATGCTTCGTTTTTATGGAGAAGTTATTCCTTACATTAGGCTGTGTTGTTGTTGTTGTTATGATATTCACAGTAGGTTGACAATCAAACCAAAAGAAAAAAGCCATAAGAAAACGCATTCGATATCTGAGCGTATTTTATAATCTTATCGTCATGTTGTTTACTTTTTATAGTTTTTTAAAGTGTTATTTTCCACGTCTTTCTCAGAAATGAATTCGTGTGGTGAGTTAAGGCAATTTATTCGGTTGACCAATCGACAATCCGACCAACTGTGTTGGTGTATCGCCAATCATATCATATCGCCAATCTTTTTTTGTTGATTTGCTCCATATGTATATGCATTTCTCTATCCTCCATAAATTATTTATGTTATCTTTTATTACTTTTCATTGTATTAAAAAAGAAGTTAGTAGCAAATAAATAAACTATTTTTCAATAACCCGAAATACGTATATTTCAATCCCTTCAGTTTTAATTGCAACATGAATTCTCTTCTTTCCCAAAGAACACCGAATAAATTTTTGTATTTCAAATTCTCCACAGTTGAAATTCTATTACGAAATATTTATTTTCGGAAATTTGCTGAAAAATCTCCAATAAATTACAAATTAAAAAATTGCTAGCACAAAATTTTCTCTTATAATTTCAACCGGTTTCTCAACTTTCCTTCTTCATGTCTTTATTCTTGCTATATAATAAGTATTTTTAAAAACGAACCTTTTTTTAATGTATCCATTTCTTTATATTATTTTATTCATTAGTCAACAGTTTTTTAATTACTCAATAAATGTTCTTTTATTCCCTTGCAGTTAAAGTTAATTTTTATTTTATTAATTTAACGCGCTGTGAAAGTTACATAGAGAATTTAAATCTGTAATTAAATGAATCATTTCAATAACCTCAATTTAAGTTAACTTCACGTTAGAAATTCATATTTAAATTTAATTTTTAGTTAAATATTTGTCATTCAAAAAAGTCAAAATTCAAAAATTCCAACATGAATTCAAATTTCTTAAAATGACAAAAAATATTTCGAAAATTGAATTGACAAAAATTGGAAATGAAATTTTATAAATTAAGTCGTTTTTGCCATTTTACATTTCTCTTCATTTTACTTTTAATTCATTTCATTTATGGGTGAAACAGATTTCTGGCTTAAAACCACAAAATCAAATTTTAAACAACGTTAAACTAACGCGTTAGTTAAAATAAACAAACAGTTACAAGGAACTGTGTTCTCGAGAGTTAAAATTAACGCAAAACTTAAAGTTAATGTTAACAGATAATTAAAGAGGAAACAAGCAGAAATTTGTTATTTATGTATTTATGACAGTGAAAGTTAACACATCTTTAAAACCAAAATTTTGTGTGTTTCCTTTATGAATTACGTCGTTAACTTTAACAACGAGTGAAGAATGTGAGCCTCTTTTTATTACTTAACTAATTTTGTAAGAAGTTTTTTCATTCCTTTAACGTGGTGCCATACCAATCAATAAAAATAATTTAATAAACAATATTTTTGAAATAATTTTGTGACAGACTGACCTAAACCCTAGAAAAGCCGAAAATACTTCTATTTTATTGTATTTAATCATTTAATTTTAATGCCTTTTAATAACCTAATTTTTTTTGTATTAAATACATTTTCATTTCGCTTTTTGTGAAGGTGATTGTGCTGTTTGTGAGAGGTTTCTTTTATTGTATTTATTTATATTTTCCCTTTAAATCTTTACTCAATTAATACTCATTTATTTTCCTTTATTTTATTTACCTGGCTCCAACGATGACTTGATTTCTGGCCACATCGAAAAGCATCTGCGAATACGTGCTTGCCTCAGGATCCACAAATCGCTTGGAAGTCAGCATTAAATCTAGAAAAAGTAGAAGAAAACTTCGATTATTCACAATATATTTTGGTAATAAAATTATAAATTTTAAGAAAACATTTAAACTAATTAATAATCGCATGAAGATTATTCAAACTTTTAATATTAATTATAATAAGTTCTAAAATTAAAATAAAAGAATTGATTTATTGGAAAGGTTTTCTTTTACAATCTACGATTTTCCATTTTCATTCTTATACTAATTTTTAACCTATTTCAAAAATATAATAAACGAATAAATCCAAAAAATCCACTGTTCAAATTCGAATTTAAAATGTTCCTCAATTAAAAGTATTTTATCGATTTCCATTTTCTTGTTTTCTTCAAGTTATGTTGACTTTTTAATTTCGATATTTTCATTTATTTTTCATGCTGTTCACTCTCATTTTCTTTCATTTTATTTATTTATTCAGTGCATTACGATAACGTCACGTCTCCCAACTCTCATCGGGCTTCTGTTTATCGCTGCTGCTTGTCTCATTTATTTGTTTACTTCTCCTCTTACCTGGAAATGATATGAAACGTGAATCGTTCTCCGTCAGCTCAGAATCGGAGGATTTCTGATGAAGTCCCAACGTCAAATGCGACGACGTCTTCAACAACAGCAAAGTTAAAAGTAAGAAAAGCATTTTTACAGATCTCAGGATATTCATGCTAAAAACGGAAATAAAGACAAACAGAAACGAGACAGGAAATCATTAAAAAAGGTGATATAAATAAATATTTTATACAATATTATTATGTAATAACAAATATTAAATGGAAAATGAATATAATAAAAGAATATTATACAACAAAAATACATAAATACAAATAAAGTTCTGAGTTTATTTTCTGTGCTCGTATTTATTAAATTTTATATATTATTTCTTCGTAACTTTTATTAAATTTCGTATTTCTTATATAATTCTATATATTGTAAAATATTGTAAAGAATTCAAAATATGATTCCTTAATTCTTCTTGTTTTCAGCTTATATTAAAATATGTTGTACATGAAAATATTATTTTATTTAAAAGGAAGAAAAAAGATCTGAATATGTTCCAAGTTTTACAGTATTTTAAATTAGCAAAGAAATTTAAAATAAATCACTGGAATTTTATTTACATTTTTATACTTTCTGACGGCATTTTTACATTTTACACTTTTACAATCTTTTAACAAGAAAAATCATTATTTTTCCAACACTTTTTATTATAATTTTTCACTTTTATGATATTTTTTCTTTAAATAAACTCCTTCGCTTTAAAGTTTAAAATATTCAACGATCGCCACAGAGCAAAATATTCAACAGTTTTCCACGTCTGACGGCTCAGAACAAACTGAATAATTTCGAAATGAATAATTTCCGTCTGGCGGCGATAATCGACGGAAACCCAAACGAAAAGCGATTGTAAAATTGTTGTATGGACGTATTGAAAGATTGATCCGTGCTTATCCAGTCCAAAGTTGCTCGAGTGACGTGAGGATCAGAGTGAAAATCATTTACAATCGCTGGGAAACCACAGAAGGAAATCCCAACAAATCACGTAAAACGTTTGTGATCGAAACAATCAACTTTGTCGCCAACCGAGGAGCGATGCTAATTGCGAGTATTGCAGCAGTGGCACGTGGAAAGAAGGAAAGACTGCAAGGAAGGGAAAAGGATAAGAAAAACAGCGGGGTCCATCTCTAGTTCTTAAATTATGATGTGAATCAGAAGAGGGAACTGGGAATTGAATCTTCTAAAAGAGTGAGTGAAAGAAAAAGTGAGGAAAGTGTGGAGAAGAGAAAGGATCACCTTAAAACAATTTTTTATTTATTTACATATGAATTTCGATCACGTGTTGAACGCAAAAAAACGACTCTTGGAACATCGAATACAAAAACAGGACAAACAAATGTCAGTATCGCAGCTGGATGTCGGTCCTGAACATCCTGAGAGGTTGTCACAGACACGAATACACGCAGTAACTGGACGTCCTTCACCTTAAAAACCGAGTATCGTTGGATTCAATAGAAAATAAAAATAAAACGCGTTGTTGGAGGGAAGCTGGGAGAAGAAAAGGAAGGGAAATCGTACAAAAACGCAAGCAGAAAAGGAAAAATATGACAAAGACGAGGAAGAATTTGTTGAGGAAGAAGCAGCAGAGTATCACGACTCACTGACAACCAAAAATTAGTCAAACAGAACTCATTTTGAAGCCATCTTTTCCATCTGCTGTTGCTGCTTCTGTCGTCATCATTTTTCTACCTGTTTCACATATTCGAAAGTCCCTTTTTGACCCTTATTCCTTGTCACTTCGACTGCCTGTCAAATAAGAAAACATAAAAGGCACGTACTAAAATATTTACAAAAGAAATTCGCCTCGAAAGATAAAAATATTGTCTGTTTTTTCGATAAAAGGAAGGAAAATAAAGAAGAAGACGACTTAAAACACAGACTTTTGCTAATAACGCAAAAGTTTCTCCATTTTTTAGGAGCTACTTACATTATTTCTATTATTTTTATTATTCTTGGATTGATAAAATTTAATTGCTTCGACATTTTTCTAATGGATCATGTAATTTATCAAGGCCCTTCCCTTCTCTCCGTCTTCTCTTCCCCTCTATCATCCTTTTCTCTCGCACTCGTGTGGATCCCGATTACATTTTTATAGTGTCTCCTTCTTCTTTCTTTAATCTGTGTCGCTGTCCGAGTTCCTCAATTCACAGTCTTATAAGAAAGACTCTATACAGTCGCAGTCCTTCCCCATTCTCTCTTCCCTCTCCTTGGTCCTTCCTCCATCAATCTTCTCATGACCTTCCGTTTCGTAATCAACCTCACAGACTTCTTGTAGTTTATTTTATTGGACATTCAAGTCCCTGTATCGCTACCTGTTCAGTCAACGACTGCTTCCTGCCTTCATCGAGTTTTATTTATTGAGCTCGATGCTATCAGGAATGACGGGACGAATGTCACTCGCAGAGGACGGATGAAGGCCAGTAGTAAACTAAGAAATAGACGAAGGAAGGAGGATTTCTGTATAGGAAATCGCATCGGAGCCACGAGTTGCATTAACTACGTCGCCGGAATTCCCCGACATTAACAATCATTGATTTACGGCCACATTCCCGATACTCACTCGCTGTGAGCGCCCGAGACGCCAGCGTAGCCGAAACTGAGACAGACTTTGTATTCTGTAATCCAAGCGTCTGCCAGCGTCAATCAGCGTCTTGCTTTTTTTACCTGATGTTATGCTTTGCAGACTGTCGTAGTTTGCAGACCGAATAGTGTTACCGTCGACGGAAACCTTTTTGTAGTTTGGTGATATAGTTTGGAAGCACTTTCAAAAACACCAAAAAATGCAGTCACTTTGATTTCAACTACGTGAGAATCCTAGTGGACACATATATTATTGTATATAATATATGAACATGAGTGTGTGGCAACAATGTATGAAACAAAAAGCAACTATTTGTCTTATCATAATAATAACAACTAGAACCTCCATTTGACTTGTTCGTGTAATATAGCAAGCAGCACGCGATACCATTCCTATTTTTGTTCGAAAATGAAGCCTTACATAAAACCGTAGCACTTGTGAAATACATTTTGATAATTTAAAATTAAAATTAGGTTCTTTATTAACAAATAAATAATTAATAATTTAATAAATCTACCTTTAATAATTAATAAATTATTAGTTATTACTTCAACAATTAATAAATTAGTAATTATTAATTTCATAACTAATAAATTAGTAACTATTAATTTAATAATTGATAAATAAATTTCTTTAGCAATTATAAATTTATTCATTAAAAACTTCGTTACAAAAATTTCTGTCAACCACAACATTTTTGTTCAAGTCGGCAACTGTTTTGTTCCCGTCTCATTTCGAACCGACTCCGTTTTTCCGGAATGCCTCGACTAAAGATTGACAACTGATAAGGTCTGCAAAGCAGGTAAAATACCAACAAAATTATACAGTAAACGCCAGCGAGCGACTGCGTCCCGTCTGGGGTTTTGGCAGCGCAGTTTCTTCAAAAACCATCGACGCTGGCGTCAAATACAAAGAAAAACTACGAAAACCACAAAAGAGAATCAACAACTACGGAGCGTCTGAGACGCGAGCGAGTATCGGGAATGTGGCTGTAAATAAAAAGTTATTCAAAAAAACCATTAATACAAAATTTATGCAGTGTAAAAATTAAAGTGTATCTAGCAAAAAATTGTGCCAAGAAATGATAAAAAAAGAATAGAAGCGCATAATAATAGAAACTCTTTTAATTGAATGGCGAAAGAAGCTGAAGGCAAGAGGAAAAGACGTAAGGGGAAGACTATGAATTGTTTTGTTTATAAATTCAGTCCATACGACAAACCTAGATCTTCAAAATGATCAATGAAATCAAAATGAAAGACAAATTAGAAAAAAATTTGGCTGAAGAAAATTGGACCATGTCATTTATAGGCAATGACAAATAAAGATTGTTTTTTATTATAATAATAAAGGATTAAAAATGTAAAAAAAAATATTAAAACTCCGGCAATAATAAATAAATTCTTTTTAACAAAAATAATAACAAAGCGCAGATCCAAAAAAGCTAAATTTATTGTGCCAAAAATAAATATGTTAATATGTGTATTATTTATAATAAAAACAAGGAAGCCGATAATAATAAAAACAATATTTAAATATATAGATAACAATTCCATCGCACATCTACGGCGCTTGAATTCCGTGGATGAAGTTTCTATGGACTCGAATTCAGTTTAAATGCTGCCTAAATTTATTTATGAAATATTTAAAAGCTTCGTGGTCTAAATTTGGACAACTTTTTCAAATTCCAACTCACAACAAATCCACGATTCGAACAAAAGATAGCAATAAATTAAATAAATGAATTTTCTGCCCCGAATTTATCCATAAAATTACAAATTATTGTGATTTTTATAATTTATTTTTAATGAATATTTAGCAAAAGTTCGTGTTCATTCATTTTGACAGATATTCATGAGTATCTATGAAAAATGACTCCAAAATGACTTCCTTAATTCAGTCAATCAATTATTTTTAGATCTATTTTCTTATATTTTTTTTAACCACGATTTCAAGTTAAAAACTTCGATTAAAATCTAATTACAAAAAACAACAAATAACAAATAAAAATCAAATGAATTTAATTATAAGCTTTTTACACTGATTTTAATTAAAATCTTTAAATTTAAATATTAAAAAATATGTTTTTGCAGTAATAAAAGAATTTATACAAATATTTTCTAAATAAATAATTTATTGGTACTTTTCTTACTTTAAAATTTAATATTTTAGCGTTTAATTTGAAAAAAGTCGTGTTTTAGTTTAAATTATTTATCTGAAAATTCCTTTTAATGGAATTTTAAACCTTTCCAAACGTCATAAAATATTATTATTACTTTTTATTAAGGAAGTTATTTTAAAAGGAACTTCGAAAAGTCAAAGGCCCTCAAAAAGAGAAACGTTACGAAAACCACAAAAAACCCTTAAAATAATTACAATAAAATCCACAAAATATGTTAGAAAAGAGAAGAAAATTAAAAAAGATTAAAGTCATTAGAAATGAAAAGAAAAAATAAAAGATCAATAAAAAGTGCGTAATAATTTAAAGATTATTATGTCATCAGAGAAAAGATAACAGCCAGCATCCGATCAAAGAGATTCATCGAAAAAGCATGTAACTTGATTCAGACGGAGATAGCGATAGATCTCTCGAAACGAACACTTGTTTACGTTTGAAGCTTCGTGGCTCGGCCTCACCTCTTCTCTTACCACAACGCAACCACAATCAGGTTTTGAATAATCATTTGAACCTTCGTGATTAGCATAACAAAGCATGTTGGGTGTCCGAATGGCATGAATAGAAATAATTACGATTGTAGTGAGGCTGATGGCGACGAGATGAATTCGCTCAGCAGCGAGTTGAATGGAGAACAAGCAGCTAGTATCAATTTCTAAGACGCAGCCAGTTAACAGATTGCGTCTGAAATGAAGTTTAGCACAATTTAAGTGTAGGTGTTTGCAGCGACGATAAAGCGATATTGTGAAAAACATTCCTCCGTAATCACTTAACTGCTTCCCACGTGAGAAATGCGTCCCAGTTGAAGTCGTTATGCATTCGGCAGCGGGTGGTCACTCGATTCGTTGTTCTTCGTTCTGTCGTGCGACAGTCGGGCCGAGAAGCTGTAAATTAGAACTCAATCTCTCTGCGTATCTTATGACACTTTCCTGCTCACTCCTTTGACGATGGGCAAACAACGCCACGATTTCTTCTCATAAGTCCTGTGAAGCGAGCCGAAGGAGCGGAACCCGATTGTGAAATGAAATCGCTTCTCAAAGACCCCAATCGGAAATGAAGCAATTATAATTTCGTTTATTTTAAAGAAAATTATCAGAAGATTTAGCAAAATAAAACCGAGCGAGTTGAATTGCAAAATTTTGGATCTATTTTGACGAAGTCGACTGAAATCTTGTTGATAAATTGTTCAGTATAAATTAATTATTAATGAATTTGTGATTATAATTAAAACAATAACCCTCCAAGCAAAAATAAAGCGTTTCTTTAGTTTTCTGTTTAAAAATAACTTCATTTTGTATTTTAAACGATAGTTTTTGGTACTTTTAAGAATTTCTAAGATCTTTTTTTGTTTTAAAAAATTGTTGACACACGAAAAACCTGTCACTTTTGACACATGTGAGAGCTGTGACAAATCTTCATTTGAAATGGCAGCTACTCTGCACAAAGTGTCAAAATAAGCCTAACGTTGGCACTTAATATTATTTATGATTTAACAAGAGATTAGAAAAAAAGATATGCCAAGCTTTTACTTGACGTCTCATGTCTGTCTGATTGCTTAAATTGTCGCCTTGTTAATTTGCTGATGTCTCTATTGCCATCTCTTTCACTAACCTTCTTTTTTAATTCATCTCATAAATATGCATTTTGCATTTGCTTCTTCTTCTTCGTCTCCGACAATCACCTTAAATTGTTGCATTGCCGACAGTTTAGCTCGAGCTGCTCTTAACTTTCATTGCTGCAACATTTAATTAATTCATAGAAACATAATCTCAAACGCTGTTAAAAAGAAAAAAATAAATACTCACGTTTACAGCAAGAAGCAAACGAATGATGTTTGCTCGCTACATGCGTTGCTGGACGAGTCGTGGAGGGAGACGGAGGGAAGGAGCTGCCTCCTCTTGATATCGTTATAAAAATGCTTTATTATGATGATGAAATGAAGTCGCACTTGAAACTATGCCAGGGTGTCAACAAGCCGCAACAACAGATGACCCACTCCACAAAATGCAAAAACTCGACAAAGCAATGTTTACGTTTGAAGCTTTACGTGTAAATTTTTTCCTACTGGGATAGCGACAGTTTGAAAACATAACGAGAGCGCGTGAGTGAGGAAAGAGCACGTGCCATAACATTTTCAATGAGAAGAGACCAAAACAATGAGATACCAACCAAGAGTAATAAAAATTAAGGCATACATAAAAAAAGAGAGTAAAAAAGTAGCAAGCAAATAAAACCGAAAAATTGTAGTTGTTCCTAGAAACTTGTGCGAAAAGCTGTAGAAGAAGAGGAATTGTAGTTGGTTGTCGCTGTTGTTGTTGTTACGCTGATAATTAAGCTCGCATTGGAAACGCTAAAAATTAAAGTCATGGGAGAAAAAAGCGAAGCGACTCGTGCTTTATTAAAACAGATCCGTGGATGAGACAAAATTTAATATAAATGCATAAATATGCGAGTGTGTATGTGTGTGTTTGTGACAATAAAAATTATAACACTTCAGTCGTGTCACCTGTGGGACGTGTTTCATGTTCAGTGACACACAAACACAGAAAGTCGCTCAGTTTAATCGCTGTGATTTAATTTATAAAACTGCTGATTAAGAATGAAATCACGATCTCTTCATCCGCCCACCTTAAAAATGGCCACGTGTCTGAGCCGCTAATGTTTATTTTTCTCCCAAAATCATCGTCATTTTGTGTTCATATCAAATGAAATCGTACTTTAAACTTCGGCTTTTAAGCGGCTCTGTTTAACGAAGTTTATTGTGTATAATTAAATGCATTTGGCTTCTTTTTCGAATTCGTCTCCAATGAAGTCAAAATCTTTCCACGTTCATAAACGAATTTGTTCCATGCGATCAAAGCTGCGGCTTTCCGCCGATGATTAAACATAAAAGCAAATTGATTGCTGTGGCGGCTCTTTTCGCTCGTGCTCGCCGCGCTTTTACTCACGCTCTCTGCGTGCGTGTGTGTGTGTCTGTCTCTCTCCCTCTCCCATCAACCGCAAGTGAAAGCTAAGTAATTAATTCGTGTTGCGCTGTTGTTGTTGCCTTTTTTAAAAAAACGTTTTCAATAATTTTATTATCAACGATTGTTTTTTGTCCCTTTTGTTGATTTTTTTTTTTTTTTTCTTTAAATTAGTAGCTTTTTAAATCGAAATCGCCGACGGCTGAACAAAACTTTTTCTTACCTTTTTCTTTATTATTTTTATTTTATTATTTTTATTCTTTCAATTTTAAAAAGTGATGACTTTGAAGTTAATAGGAAAACATTAAACAGAAACGAAAGAGAATCATAAAATTAACCAACTGTGAAAGTGGTTGTTAAAAAAGAAGAATAAAACAATGTAAATAATAACCAGAAAAGGAAGAACAAGAAGAACAACGACAAGGTTTGGTGTTTTTTCCCGAGCAAAGGTTCTATAATCTGCGTTGCAACTAGGGATGTCAATCCCGGGATCCCGGGATCTCGGGATTTCCACAACATAAGCATCCCGGGATTTCATTAAAAATAATCCCGGGATTTTCGGGATTTTTGCTGCAAATTTTTTTTTAAGTTTGTATGGCAATTCCTTACAGTTCAAAGTGAGAGGTTGCTCAGAAATAACTAACAATCGCAATATCGTTTTATTATGTAATATGTGTCAGGCTAAAAATACAATATACAAATAAATACACATATATAATTTATATGTCATATATATATGTATTTACCATACAAAGCATCAATATCTTTTTTTAACTTTAAGATTTCTTTGGTTTAATAAATAAATTAACTTCACCACATATTGCGTTTCTGTTTATGGCTATTATACGACTCCTGTAAAATTGATCATGCTATATCATTCCGAATACAAAAAAAGCAAACATTTATAATTGTATATAATACAGGTTCATATTATTTTTGCAGTCCCGAAATTAGTCCCGATCCCGATCCCGGGATTTAAAATTTTAAAATCCCGAAATCCCGGGATTGAAAATTTTTGTCCCGTTTGACATCCCTAGTTGCAACGCATTGCATAAATAATAAAAAATTTTCCTTGCTAGCGGCTAAAAATTCGTATGCAGCCATTTAATTGTGGTCAAGACCTTGAAAAAACCATGAAAAAATAAATTCAGAAAACAATTTCGCCAAAAGAAATTTTCGAAGAATAAATTATTCATGCTTTTGTTACTTTCGGGTTTTTCTGCTATTCAATTAAATGAAATTTCTTTAATCTCTCCTTCAACAGTTGTAGAAATATAATAATAAATGTAAAAATCAAAAATAACAAAAATAAATTACATGCTTTATAATAAAACCAAGGAACGCCACGCCAAAAATTGAAACGACGTTCGTCTAAAAGTTCTTTCGTTTTTCAAGAGCGGAGAGAAGACAACTAAAAAACGTCGTCGACTACACGCTCCCTTAAACAAATGATTAATTAAATGATTAACGCTTTAAAGCTTGAACGATAGAGCAGTAATTCCTGCTCTCTGCTTAAACACAGTCATAAACGTAAAATGCGTGCCTCTATAACTATTCTCTCTCTCCGTTTGCTTCTAAGTATTCCAATCGGAATGCAATCGGAACCAAAGTCCAGCTAATTAGAACTTTTTTCTGCTTCTCCTTTTAAACAATGGCAATTGCAAATGAAGTAGCAATATTTTTATATTGTTGTTGATGTTCCTCTACACGATGACCCATTTAATATCTATATATTTACAATAAAAGAAGATCAAAAAAAAAAGAAAAAAAACGTAAAACAAAGAAACCATAAAAACACCCAATAAAATATTTTTTAAACATAAAAATTCAATTCAGCGAATTAATGAAACAAATCGCCAGCGGAAGAAACTCTTAAGTAACAACAATAAAAACGTAAAAGCATCAGCGAAGCGACGAAGGAAGGAAGCCGTAAATCTCTCTCTCGTGTTCAGCGCAGCTTCGGCTTTTTATTTCCAAGACAAAAGTAAAGAAATTGGCGAAAAAGATATAAAACAGCCGATTAAAAAATAATGAAAAGAGAAGCTTCAACGACCTTCAAACGCTGGCGAAACCTTGCGAAATATTTCAACATTCGTTGTCTCTTTCTATCCAACTGCTCCAGAGAAATCGTCGATCATTCGATATCGATCTCCCCTTTCACCGTTTCTTTATAAACTCTTTTCTCTCT
This sequence comes from Thecophora atra, assembly GCA_937620795.1. Classification (NCBI taxonomy): domain Eukaryota; kingdom Metazoa; phylum Arthropoda; class Insecta; order Diptera; family Conopidae; genus Thecophora; species Thecophora atra. The sequence goes on along the minus strand of OW569397.1, from coordinate 70,094,125 downwards.
TTTGAATCAACCTTTTCTTTTCAGTGTTTATTTTGGTCTTTTTTCGGGCTTCCATAATTCAATCGATCGCCTCGCTTCGTGCTAATGTTTTAACTACAGTAAAAAATCATAGCCTACATTTCAAACAAACTTCGCATTTCTTTCAGCTACCTGAGCAGAGAAAACAAACAAACTTCGTGTTTCGGAAGCTTCAGGAAGTCGTTCATTCACGAGGATGCTTTTCAGCTTTGCTTTTTACCTGGCGCTGCTGCTCCGTCTTCGGCTGACCTCGTGAAGGCCGCACGAACGACGACACAAACGCCAACAACAGAAAAGCTTCAAACACAGCTTAAAGCGGGAAAGCTTGAAATTATTAAAGAGAATTTATTTGTAAGCAATGAAAAAATTGCAACCAAAGCCACGGATGCAAAAATAATATGAACCTGTATTATTTACAATTATAAATGCTTGCTTTTCTGTATTCGGAATGATATAGCATGATCAATTTTACAGGATTCGTATAATAGCCATAAACAGAAACGCAATATGTGGTGAAGTTAATTTATTTATTAAACCAAAGAAATCTTAAAGTTAAAAAAAGATATTGATGCTTTGTATGGTAAATATATATATATGTATATGACATAAATTATATATGTGTATTTATTTGTATATTGTATTTTTAGCCTGACACATATTACATAATATAACGATATTGCGATTGTTCGTTATTTCTGAACAACCTCTCACTTTGAACTGTAAGGAATTGCCATAAAAACTTAACAAAAAACTTGCAGCAAAAATCCCGAAAATCCCGGGATTTCATTACAAATAATCCCGGGATTTCGGGATGCTCAAATTGTGGAAATCCCGAGATCCCGGGATCCCGGGATCCCGGTATTGACATCCCTAATGCCAACTCAATAAACATAATAAATAATTTTTCAATTTTAATAAAATAATTTTATTATGGAAAACAACTCATTCTTTCAACTGTGAATATATTAAAAAGTTGCGTACTCTCCAATGGAATAAAATATAGAAAAAAAGTAAATTAGTGATTAAATTCGAAGCCGAATTTTGTTATTATCGCTGCACGTAAGATTTTTAAATGATTTTCTTCTGTTGCTTCATTCCAAAGAGTTTTAAGAATTTAGCTGATGTTTTTATTATTGTTTGGGAATTTTGATGGGAACCCATTTTGAATGCTAAACACAAAACAAAGCAAAAGCGCGACACCCAAAATTAATTCGAAGCTGTGATCGCGTCGTCGCCATCGCGATTGCAACTTTCGATCTTGATCCCGAATTCAACTCAGTTTTATTTTTGCATTTGTTTTTAATGCTTTTTTTATATGCTTCTTTTATTATTTAAACCTCAGAATTTAGCACTGAATTATTGCCAATGAATGTTGACAGGCGTCGTTGGCGTGGAAGACGACCGACGGCGAAGGAATTCCCAAAAGATTTCGCGATGAATTGAGAAAAGAATTAATGAAACAAACAAACACCAAACAATATTCATAAGCAGCATTAATAAATCGCTTCAAAATAAAGGTAAATAAATCAACACTTTTTAAATTGACTTTTTTGCAAACTCCTTTAAAAAACCGATGTCGAATGATAGAAATGATAGAAATTTCATTTAACTTCTTATTTACACATTCAAGTTAGGTGCTTAATATAAAGAAAACCTCTTTACTTCGATTTTTCACTTCTTAAATTAATTTAAAGAATTTAAAAATTCGATTTTAATGCAAAGTGCATAAAAGCCATCGATCGATCGCTCAACTTTAAATGGAAACATGAAATTTTATATTTTCCATCAGCAGCAAAGGAAAAGAAAAACCAAACACAGATTCGTTGTTTTTTTTTTGGACATCTGTTGGTGTTATTCTCGTTGTTGTTGTTGTTGTTGTTGTTGTTGTTGTTGTTGTTGTTGTTGTTGTTGGATCAATTTCTCGTTTCTTGCTTCGATTCCATTTCGTTCTGTGCTCCATGTCTGAGACGACGCTCCAAAAAAATGAATAAAAAATACTTTTTCCGGCCAAAGATTTATTTCAATTATCACTTCGATGCTGCCAACACATGTTGTTATTTTAAGCCAACAACAACAACAACAACAACAGCAACAGCAAAAGGAGTGGTTGGCGATAAAATAAAAAACCACATCCAAAAAAAACCGATTAACTTCACAACAACAAAAAATTTCCTTCTTTTTGGGGAGATTTTCTTTAACTTCAATTTAATTAACTTGGAGTTAAATTAAAAGTTTCTCTCTTATTTAGCAAGTGAAAATGTTGTTATTTTTACTTGAAAACAAGGAAAAAATCAATTTAAGTAATAGTTAAATGAATGCAAATTGGAAAAAGTTAAAAATTCCACCTCATTTTAAAAGCACTTTAAATTCCATGATAAAGAAAAAAAGATAATCTCCGTATTTCTACAGTCAATTAACAACAAAAGCTTTACAAAATTTAAAAAAATCCCGCGATTGAAAATCGGTTAAAAATCGCAACGGCTTTAAAAAACTCATTAATCATAAAAGCGAAATATTTTTAATATAAATGTGAAAAAAAAAACAAAAAGCAGAATATAATCAGGAAAAAACGGCAAAAATCCATTATACAACGATCGAAGTTCCGTCATTAGAATGCGAAAGAAAGAGACGGAGATATGTTGCGATATAAAATTCGACAATGGTTAGATTTTTGATGGACTCCAATTGGATCCACGGAATCCAATTAAACAGAATTTTAGCCATACAACAGAGAAAAGTAAGGAAAATAAATTAATTGGTAAAAAGAAAAAAAATCAAACTACGACAAATATCAAAACGTGTACAAAAAACAATTGATTTTAATACTGGAAAACTAGAATAAAAACCCTTTTTCTTTAATAATAATAAATTCCCATTCAAATTCCCAATTTTCAAAGAAACTTCAGCTTCTTTTTGTTTCAAGGGAAATAAAAATGTATGTGCAAAATTATATGCAAAATATTAAAAAAAATCTATTCATTTATTAAATTAAATTTCTAATACGTTTTAATTACGCTTTTATAATTTGTTTCCATTACATTTTTACATTTTTCATTATTCCTTTTTTCCCCGTTTTAAAAGGCTAAAAAGTGGCGTGACAACATTTTTGCCGCCAACAACAAAACGTGTGATTGTCAGCGACTACAACAACAACAACAACGTGCCAAATTTGCTGTTGTTGGCAACGCTGTGTGAACATTTTTATGGGCATTTCTGATATTTTTTTTTCTGCTCTCATCGATGACTTCGTTTGATTTTATTTGATTTTCTTGTTTTTTCTTTCTTTTGACGACGTATCGACTTTTGAATCGTGTGGAAAAATTCACGCATCCACGCGATTCACTCAACCGCGATGATGAATGATGACAATAAATAAATTCGTTGCGATCGATTGAGAGCAACAGATCGATTACAACAACAACAACAACGCTGCGATTTCGAACGATTCGAAAGCGTTCACCGCAACTTCACCGACTTTTTAAATCGCTTTGAATTTCGTTTGAGTTGCTGCGGTTTTCTGAAGCGGCGAAAGAGAACGCAAGGAGGACGAAAAGAAGAGAGGCAAGAGAAGAAAAACACGATAAAGCACGGATTATTTTTTATAACAGTGGGTTTAAAAATAATTGAGTTTACAATAATAATAATTATTGACGATGATGATGATGTTTATGTTTTTTCCTCCGCTTTTTAATGTCCACATTTAAATTTTACTTTTTCTTCAACTTTGAATTATTTATAATAAAATTCACACTTTTCTCTCCATCAATTATTATTGATGTTTATGTCGTGACCAACCATGAATTATTCAAAGCTATAAACGCAAGCAAACAAACAAAAAAAAAGCTCAACTGCACTCACTTGAATGCATCCTCCATTCATCTCTTTCGCTCTTACAGGCGACTCATGGACGATCGTTCCAATCGCTGCTGCCGAATGCACAATTAAAATATTACAACAGCAACAACAACAACACCACCAACAACAACACAACCAAACATATACACACTCACACACGCTTTTACATCAGCGAAAGTATTCTTTTGCTTGGCTACCTTTTAATTTCTTGGCAACCTTTTTAACCTCTCTGTTGACCACCACAAACTCACCTCACCTCACCACTAATTTACGACAACTCGAAACTCTTCTTCTTCTTCTTCTCTAAAAAAATAATTAACAACCATTTAAAAGGCATTTAAATGCATTCGTGATTGTCTAAAAATGTTGTTTTGTGGGGAAAGCTGTTTGGGGGCGGGAGGAGGGTCTAATAATGCGCTTTAGAGATGCATTTAACATTGAAAACTATTATTAAATTTTTGCTGTCACGCGTGCTTCTCGCTGTTGCTTACGTTGCTGTTGCTGGACCTTCAAATTTTCACAATAAATTAAAAATTTTATACTCTACAAAACAAAAAAAAAATTTAAGATTGGAAAAAAAGGAAACTATATAAAAGAATTATAATTACAGTCGAACTTCTCTATAGTGAACTTCTATACAATGAAGCACTCCCTATTATGAATTTTTTTCAAGTACACTGCTTTTTCGTTCAATTTCTGGTCTTTTTTGATCTCTGTATAATGAATTTCTATACAGTGAATATTTCTATACAATGAACAAGTTTTACAGTTGCAATCTCAAATTTCATACGTTTTTGTCTCCTTATAATGAATCTTTTCAAATAATTTTCCGTTGGCTATACTAGTAACACTGTATTTCGATGGAAAAGTAAACTTTATATGGACATCCCCGAAATTTGAAAATGACAACAGAAAAACATAAAAAATGACCATCACTAACAATTTTGACACCTGCATTGAGTTACTTGCATTAAGTGAACAAACAGTAGCCGTGTTTTTTTAATGAACTATATGGTTTTTGATATCCGGTTCATTAAAAAAACGATGAGGGAAATTTCAACGTATGCAATCATAAAGGGAAGTTATTAATTAAAACGACTGTGTATCGCTAAATTTCTGTTTCCAAAATAAATAAATTGTATATACAATTTATAAATAAATTGTATAAATTATATAAATAATTATTGCGAGGTTACGCAAGTGTCAATTCTAATGAGTGTGATTGGCCGCATAGTCCAAAAAAGTGGGAAATTACAAATTTCCCTATAACCTCTATAGAAACCTGGGTAAGTGTCACTTGTATGGAGAAGAACTATATAGTTAATTAAAAAAACACGGCTAGTGTGAAAAGGTCGCAGCGAAATAGTCTCTCTATTGAAAAAAAATTGTTGATTATTAATAAAGTTGAAGAAGGTGGAGCAAAAAATAAAGATATTGCTAAACAATTCGGAATTCTGCCTACCACTTTTGTGGAGATGAAAAATGATGTACCTAATAAAGTTTTCGAGTCTCGTAATTTATTAGAAGCTTTCGTTGAAGAACAAAAATGGAAAAGTGTAATCCAAACTGAAATTACTGATTACTTAAAATAAAAATTTAAAAAAGTATTATGTTTTCTATATAATGAAATTTCTATATAATGAAGTAATTTTGTGGTCCCTTCGACTTCACTATAGGGAAGTTCGACTGTATATAAATTATTATTAATAAAATTAAAATAAATTATTGAATAAAAAATTTAAAATAAATTGATTTAAAAATTGAAATTAATAATAAATAAAATAAATTATTATTATTATAAATTACTATACAAAATTATTATTAAAATTGGCCATTTAATCATTGCAAATGTCTTTTTAATGGCATCCTTTTTAATCAAACTATAAATAATGAGTTTCTCATGAAACTTTTGTATTTTTTAATCAATTGATTCGGAGATCGAAAGGACTCCGTGATACAGTAACATTAACCATCGTTTATAGCTGAAGACTGATTAAAATTATCAGCAATAAGACTGCACTTAACCGAATTCCTTAGCAGAGAAATTCCTTGGCCCACAGAAGCATTTGACATAAGTAATTTGTTTCTGTTTTTATGTGATATGATTTCAATGAATAACTCAATAATAATATCTCAATTTCCATCTATTAATGATCAAGAGTAGAGAAGCGTTATTATCATTATCATTGCTTTTAATAATAATAATAATATTATTGCCATCGCCATTAAAATTATTGTTATTATGTATATATTTTTCGGTTTATTGCTGTTGTGTGCATTCTCACGCTTTGCGTAAAAGGAAACGCTGAACGCTGCATTTTTTCACTGTGAATTTCTCATATTTTATAAAAAGTGACCAAGAAACAAACAGAAATCAAATCACATTAAATTGCGAACTGAAAAAACTCACGATTTTACTAAAACAAGGGGACAACGGTGACCAAAAAACAAAATAATAATAACTAGTAAGGGTACCTTCGGTCAGACCGAAGCTTATATACCCTACATCCCAGCAACCTTTATTATAAAAAAAAAAGAAGTAGGCGTGTCACTCCGCCGATTTTCCCCATTTTCAATACAGTTATCTATGATGGCAGAGAATATTCGTACCGAATTTCAAGTCAATTCTTCCAACCGTTATTCTGGAATTGCGGTTTATATCAATGTCATATGTTCGTGGGCGGACACGCCCATTTTTTTTAAAAATTTAATCTACCTGTACCGATGTATTCGGAAACAAAATTGAAGCTCAAAACTAAGTCTACAAGTTGAAATATTGTTAAAAGAATTAGTATTTGTTAAAAAAGTAGGCGTGGCGCTGCACCGATTTATCCCATTTTCAATCCCACAGAGTTTCGGATGACAAAGAATATACGTGCAAAATTTCATCGCGATAGCTTCATTCGTTCTCCTGTAATCGTGATTTCCACAGACAGACAGACAGACAGACAGACAGACAGACTACGGACATGGCTAAATCGACTCAGGAGGTGACACTGATCAAGAATATATATACTTTTCCATACCTGCAACGCCTCCTTTAATGCGTTACACACGGAAGCACAAAGTGAATATACCCTCATTCCTTCGGATGTAGGGTATAAAAACTGCAACAGAACAAAAAATTTTACCTTCTTCAACCATAAAAAGAGCGCAATTTTCCAACAAATAAGCAAAAAACTACAAACATTTTTAAAACGAACTTTAAATAAAAACACGAAATTTCAAAAAACCAACACTAATTTTTGCAAAAGAACAACAAAAGAAGCAAAAGAAATTTTATAAAAATCTTTAAATTTTTATTGTTTTATTTTCAATTTTACTTTAAAAAATTTTAATTTTTATATAATTACAGATAATGAAATTTAAATAATTACAAGAGCTTAAAACCAATAAAAAATAAGGATCAAGACGAAAGATTGAAATCACAGACTTTTTAAAATCAATTCATTTCATTTCAGTATTTATTAATAATGAAATTCATATTTTCTTCATTTATTTATAATTTTTTATTATTTGATTATTTTCCATTTTTAAAGCTGTGTGATATAAATTCGCCATCTATGAGAAATTAATTAAGTTCGTCGACTAAACAGTCAAATAATTAATTAAAAGCAGTTCTCTCACTTTTATTTCCCATGTTTAATTTAATATTTCAAAATTGTGATTTTTAAGAAATTTTTACCTCGTCGAAATCGAATCACATGTTCAAACGCAACGCGATTTTTTAATGCTATAATTTTCAAGACTTGCAAATGAAAGCATTAAAAATCGTTAATTGAATGCATATCGCTGAAAACTTCCGGTTGCAGGGTGTAAAAAAGCCGTTAGGCAGCTAATGTAAATGCCATAAAAACGGAGACTACGATAAAGGACAATAAAAAATGGATTTTACCATTTTAATGACTTCATAAGACGCGAAATTTCAAAAAAAGTTTGCTATCACGCGAAATTAGAATGAAAAAATAATTTAAAAAATTATCACAATTCAAAAAAAACTATTTAATATTTATTTAAACATGTTTATTGTTGTTTTTGATTATTATTTATTCGAGTTTTTATATTAATAATTACAATAAAACAATTAAACTATTAAAATTTCTTTTATTTAGTTAATGCGCGATCGTTCTTATAAAATCACAAATTTTTAAAGTAAATTAATTATTAATTAATTCATATCAATGTGTAAAACATCCAAGATTCCTTTAAGAAGAAGAAATATTATCCTTTATTAGACCAAAAGATCTGCATTCAACTTTTGTTCAATGCAGCAGATTGATTAATCGATGCAATTGCTTCAAAAGGATCCACGAATCGTTTTGACATTCATTATTTTCACCATCAACTCATCACATAAACAACTCACGGAATCTTCAACTCATTAAAATTATAACTCGTTAAATTGAAGCCGCTTTTAAACTGAAATCGTTTCGATTTTCGGTTTTAACCTTTTGAAAATATCTTCCCAAAATATTTACTGCGCTTTTTTATTCATTCTAATCTTTTTTATTTTCCTAATTTCCATTTATTTCATCGTTTTTTTTAATGTATTTTTATTCGTGGAAGGAAAAGTCTAAAGCCGCCGTCGAGCGACACCGACGATGACCTAAAACGGTTCTTTCGAGTCCTCGTTCTTCAAATGTCTTATTTGCATTATTATTTTGATAGTTTTCTGGTGTAGATAAGGTTTTTTCTTGTAAAAGTTGTGTGTTGAAAGCTCGTTTCGATCGCTCAGAGTCTCTTCATCGCAGTCCTATTTTCCAACTCGGTCCCGTTCAGTTCTGTCCTTTTTTATTTGTGCAATTGCATTGATACCGCGTGGAAGCACTTTAAATAGGTCATTTCTCTGAGATGACGACGACGTCGAATACGAATGCGTGTCTCTTATCTGCTTCTCATAAATTACGACCAAAATGATTAGTGGCAACGAGTCCATCGTCACCGACTTCAACAACCAGATTCAGAGGATGAAGAAGCAGAAAAGCCTCCTCAACCTCTGGAAACTCATTTCTCTCTGAGATTCTCAGGGAATCTCTGTTGGTCTCTTTTTCTTTGGTGAACATTTTCCAGTTATAATGAGGCTTTACAGCACAATCAACTCTACAAGAGAATCGACTGTACAGTAGAATCGCCTATTCAACTTCAAGGGGAATACAATAAAAACATGAACAGAAGCAGGAAACTTGAATTAGATCATAGAGATTATAACATATTATATTATCATATTGCAATATATATGATTAGGTACTTTATTAACAGATAATATACAAATAATACGAGTAAGTATATCTTTTAGTTCTCTCAGTTGATTGGTTTTGATTGTATTTTGAGAAGTTTGACGGTTTTTATGATTTGTGTTGATCTCGTTGCGATCTTTTGATTTAGTATTCGTCTATATATTCCTCTATCTATTATTGCCTCTATTTTTTACCATTACGCCAACCAATATTTGAGTTTATTGCTCCCTGCGATCGCCTCTGATTTGGTTGATTTCCAGATCAATGGATCAGTTGATGAGTTTATCGATCAGTGATTTAGATATTCTATAAGTCCGTCTGTTTTACTATATATTATTATTACAATATTATATTTTATTATTATAAGATCGGTTATTATCACATTGATTAATAAATTAATCTGTTCGTTTGTAGACTCTTTTTCTTCTTTTGTCTGACTAATTTTTAATCTGCGATCCTTTGCCATTTTACCTTCTTTATCCTTAACTTCTTCTTCGATTTTCTTCCCAATTTTTCTTAATTTTTCCTCAAAGTGGCTCATGGTTTTCTTTTAATATCAAATTTTATAGGAGCCTAATGTCTTTAGCAATATTTTGTTATCTTGTTATCTTAATCGTTCTATTGTTCAGCTGTAAAGGATCCTGAGACTTCCTTTATGGCCTTCATATTGAATTTGTGAATAACTAAAAAAATATAGGACCGTTATTTCATTTATAGCCAGCTTATTATACTACTTATAGCCAGATTATTAAAGCCTATGTATCAATTACTAAAATCATCTATTGAAAAAATTCTGGATTTCTTTGCACTACACCCATTAACATTTTCCTCAGTTTTTCTATATCGTCTCATAGGTTTTCTTCCTTTTTTCCTTTGTCTATATTTTGGAAAGGATTTCATTAGGTATCAATTTTAATCGTATTCTGAACCTCTTTAAATCAATTTTCATCAAGAATAATCATTCAAAAATAATCATTATCATGTCGTGTGACCTCTGACATTTATTGTATTGTACTCGAATATTTTTTCTTTTTTTTTTATTTTTCATCCAACAACTGATTTACGATAGTATTTAATAAGAACTGTAAAAATTGACCTCTAAACCTGAACTGATAAATTTTCGCCTGTCTGTTTTCTATTTTCTAAAACGTTTCTGTTTCCCCGTTTTGTATTTCGTGGAATTCAATTCAATTTTTCCATAAAACGATATTTATCAAAATTTTGGAATGAAAATTTAAACAGAAAAAAGAAATGTGCCAACAACAAAAAACAAATTGAAATCATTATCATTATTAAGCAAATGCAATGAACTAAAATCAAGAATTGAATTAATTTCCTGAATAATAAAAAATACTTTAATATTTTTAAATATATTTATAAAAATATTCTTAATATTTTTTTGACAAATTGTAATTTCCTTCGTTTATTTTATTATTTATTTGTTCTTATCGAAGTACAAAGAAGTCGATGGTTAAATCAATTGGCGACGTTGAAGATCAAAAGAAGAGAAGAATACATACGAAAAATAAATAACAAAAAGATCAGGAAACAAATGAACAAATGACAACCGCAAACGTCATCAAAAAAAGGAATAAAAAATAGGAAAAAATAACGTAGGTTGTTGCGAGTGGCTGTTGATGTTGCAACTCGTACATCGCTTGGAAAAAGATGATGATGATGATGATGATGTTGTTGTTGTTGTCTATTATATTGATACCGAGAGACAGAAAACGTACATCGTTCGAGTCTTTGATGTGATCAAGAAAACCTACAAAAGCAAAGCCGAAGCCGCTGCTGCATCGAATGCAACTGCGATGGCGACTTCTTCTTCTTTGTTGTGCTGTTGTTGTTGTTGTTGTTCAAAGCATCAGGAGAAAAGCTTGACTGGAGGCTTGACTGCCAGGCTTACAACAGCCGCAATGCAATAACAACAACAACAATAACAACGAGCGGACGAACGACTGAGCGAAAAGTGAAGCAGCTGCGACAAGAGTAACAAAAACAACAACAACCACAGTAAATAAAAGTGTTGCTATAAAATAAAAATTTATTCATAAATAAAGAAAAAAGTTATTGTTGCTTCGAATTTTCATTTAATTTTATTTCATTAGAATTACTTTTATTATTATATTGCTTTAAATATTTAAAAAAATATTAATTGCAGTGAAAGAAATTATAAAATAGAAATTGAAATATTTTAACTTTAAATATTGTCAATCAGAACCAGAGGACAAAGAAAATGAAGCGATTGGAGGATAAGGAAAAGGAAAAATAAATCATTTTTGCTCATGGATCAGGTTTTCTTTTGTTGTTGTTTTTTTGTGGCGAAGTTGCGAAGCTGCGAAAGTTGTGATTGTGATTTTTGTTTTAATTTAATTTTTCTGATTTTTCCCTGAGCACACATGGTTTTGTTTTTATTGTAAACGTCAAGGATTCCACTTACTTGGCTACAATCCTTTGAATTCAAGTTGCTGAATGCGTGAAGAAATCAAAATTTGGCACAGAAACAAAAATCGGCGCTTGAATACATTTTTTTTATCTCTTTTATCGTTGATTAGTTGCGCGTTTTTATTTGATTAATTGAAAAATTAGTTTTCAAGGCTAAAAATCAGTTTAAACGGTTCTTTATTTTTTTTTATTCATCACAATTGAACACAAAAAACCCTTCTTATTGTTTATAATTTCATGTTTATTAACTTTTTTTCTATTCTTTTTTATTCGTTGTTCGATGGACGATTTTTTCACTTATAACACAATAAATAAGGAAATATAAAATCCAGGCTTGAAACTCTCCGCAACCGAAATAAAATTTCTTTGAGAAATGCGCCGAGCTCATTAATTCTATGCAACGAGGAAGGAAGGAAAATGCAATTGGAATATGTATTAACAACTAAAACCGACGTGGCTCCAACGCGTCCTTCTCTCCAAAGCGACAAACGAAAACTGACTCGCAAAGCGATCGAGTTTGCGACGACAGCTACAAAACAGTGGAGTTTACAATCGATAACAACAACAACAAAAGCCGAAGTCGCAGCAGGAAAAACTCGCATACAAATGAATGCTCTCTCTCCGAGTTCAGTTAATATCGCTCTCTTCTTCTCTCCCTTAGAACACTAGCAAACACATCCATATTCGCTCACGTCGTGTGGTTGAAGTGGTAAAACAACAGCATGAAAACCGGTCAAAACAAACTAATGAACGAAGCAAAAGATTTACAACTCTTGCAGGGTCAGTACTAAAACTGAAACAACAACAACAATATTAACACATACGCCACCGCAAAGCATAAAAATTGAGCAGTGTTTTTTTATTGTGATTTTATTGGAGATGTACAGTTTTTTATTCTACTCTGCCACATGATGTTGAGACACAGCCGCAGATACAAGCATTTGTATACCAATACTGATGCATTTACAACATCGAGAAGTAAAGAGAGTCAAAAATTATGGCACAAAACAGATCCGAAAGATAAAGTTACAGATAAATTGAAGCCAAATACACATACACAAGAATCAGATAAGGAGAATACAAAGAGAAATAGAAAAAACGCGTAGATTCAGATTAAAGTAGAGGAAAAGAATAAAAAGTTAATTCAGGCAACATCAATTTTAATTCATAAAGCTTTTTAGAAAAAACTATCAAGATTATCTTATTAGTTTTCTGATTAGAATCCAATTCATTGAATCGTTGATTGCTGCTAAGTTTCCCATTCGACACCATCTGCAATGATCGAGTTTTTCACCTCAAAACTTCTCTGCTTTCAATTATAGAGAAAGATGACGAGAAGTTGTTCTTTCTCTATTTTTGCAACTCTGCTCAACCACGCTCAAAGCACACGAACCATCATCGTGCCTTCAAGCGATCGGCGATTGAAGTTCGGGTTCGTGAACGTGATGTGAAATACGATCGACCGTTCGTGTTGTTTCAGTTGCTCTGCTTTCATTTAATTTTTGATGCCGTCGCCGTCTCTGCACGACATTCGACTGTGAGTTCTTCGTATTCGAGCTCGAACTAAGCTTGTTTATGATGTTCTTAGTTCTTAATTTGAGCTTCATTTGGTTTATTTTGCGCTTTGTTTTCTTTTGCATTTTAATTAAAAACTGTCGTTTACAGAAGAATCGCTCAAGAATCGTGCTCAAGGCTAAGAATCAATCAACAACAACCAAAAACAATTCAGTAAAAAATCGTTCAATTTGAAAACTAAATTTATTTGAATAATTTTCTAAGGATTGAAAAGAATTCCAAAAAGGCGCTTTCAAAGTTGATAAAAATGCAATTTCCAACTGCTTCTTCTTCCCATCACATTTTTGAAGAAGTTCTTCATTTTGAAGTCGAACTGAAGATGCGTAAAAAAACCGTTTCAGTTGCTTTAGTTAAAGAAAGAAATAAACAAAATATGTACCCATTTGGAAAAAGAAGTCATCGGTTGTTGGAAGAGGGGAACGAAGGGGGGCAGGAAACATCAACAACAATAAATAAGTCGAGCTCCAAAGTCACGGTCCTCACGTACAACGATAAAAGTTTCTGACTGATGTTAAGAAGCCGTCGAAGAGAGGAGAAAAACCGGGCAACAGCTAAAATAAACAATCGCAAAAGCAAGAACAAGAAGAAAACCAAAAGAAACATTCGCTAAGTACTGCGAAGGAGTGCAGAGACGACGAACCACGAGCTAGAGCAGCTGAAGTTTGCAAGAAGCATCAAACACAAACCCACAGAGATACTTAAGCTACAACAACAACAACAGCCAGGAGCAACAACAGAATATCGCACTGATGCGATCAGCTCAACACGCGCCACAAAAAAGCACCAAAAAACCAACACAAAAACCAAACAGAAAAAAACAATCAACTAAAAAACCGGTTGCTTTTCTTGCTTGGGTTGAGATGACGTCCTCATCACGTCCCTTCTCTCTCTCGCTCACTCGAAGAACTCTACTTCGGCTTCACATGAGGAAGTAGCAGTTGAGCTTCGTCGTTCGTTTATAATTCGTGGTCGTTGGAAAGGAAGCGCAGAGAAAAACCCTTGTCACCATCATGTCGCTGTCTGTGCCGATGTTGCCGACGCCTCTGAGCCGATTGCGATTGCCACAGGACGCATCGCGTTGCAACGTTGGCCAACCTGATGCAGCGGCCCGCACACGCGCAACGAGAATCGTCCGTCCGTCCACCAGCCGAAGAGCTTTAAGACGACAGCTGATCGTCGGAGATGCCGTCGAGATAGATTTCGAATGGCTGGATGAACAGTTGACAGCGTGATTCTTTTGCCCGAGTCGATTGAGTCCATTGGAGCTGCGCAGACTGCTTTTCAGTCATGTCAATGTTCTGTTTATAAATTTAATGCCTTGAAGTTTTCTTAATTAAATTCAGAATGACGAAAACCGTCTGAAGATTCTTCAGTGAAGAATAAAAACAGACAAATAATGAGAAAAGGGTTTCTGCAGTGAATTGTAGCTGCTAAAACTTCGGCTTACTTTGTATACTAGAATCTACTCAACCAAAGATTACAGAATATTCTAAAATGCTGTCGTTTGATCCGAATGTAGACCTTGAGAAGTAAGCGTTGTGATCATCCAGGTTAACCTCAGTTAGCACAGTTCATTCAGGACCTATGGGAAAAATATATTATTATTATTTGTTGATTAATATATAGATATATGTAAATCTTAAGACTGATAATGCAGAAATGGAAGCAATACATGTAGGAAATAGATATATATAGGCTTAAATATAGCGACAATAGTGCTTCAATTCAGACTCATCACTATATTTTTCCCAGTACCTGAACATCGTAATACTCAATTGTAACATCACAATAAAAGAGACTAACAACGATAATAATATCAAGATTTAGGATAATGAAACCTCTTTAATAGGATTATAAGGACAATAATCCTTAGCTTCTTTTATCAATAGAAAAGTCCTAAAAACGCCCTCCATTGATCGGTGTTTCCGTTGGATGAGGAGTCTACAGACTGCGGGTTCTCTGGTGAAAGATGTATGTATGTATCCTTCATAGACGGATCAAGGGTCTATGGGTCGTAATAAACGACGATCTGGCTTGTCGCAGAAATGAGGCACTTTTAAATTACGGAAATAACTAAAAAGTTCATACAATTTATACAAAAAGAGATGCAATTGCGGTCAAAGAACGCCCATTCTTTATACTCAGAACAGGAGACGTCATATTAACTGGCTAATAATACAATTATTGGCTTTATAAAATAAGAATTAATGGGTTTTTCCCTAATGTAAAAATACTTTTGTATAACACGAAAATTTATGTTTAAAGGAATACTTCAAACCTAAAGAAATATTGATAATATGATAAGAATATTTAAGAATATTCTAATTATAATATATAAACACATCTGCGAGCCTGGATGAAATATAGATTAAATTTCCGGACAATGGGATTTCTTATAGTCCAATTTTATCCACTTCCTTTTCACAGATTCTGGATCAATCGATGGCTGTGTACAATTTACTTTGAATTGCAGTTTTTTATACTTTGGTCCTTCAATTATAATGCCGCTTTTCTATGAATAGGTTTCCCGGGCGTCTTAATGTTTATTTTTTTCTTTTGTCTGTTTTAAAGTAGGATTGACACGAAATGTGATGCTGTTGTTTTGGATCCACGTCGAATTCCTTGCAATTCCTTTCCTTATATTGTCAATAAACCCTTGAAAATGGGTCAAATTATAAGCGATGAGTCACGATACTCTTAATTGAAAGTGTTTCTTCGTTTTTCAGCGATTCTGGAGGAAAAGGGGAAGCAGCAACGGGAGACTTATTGGAAGTTGAAATCAGTTGAAGCTGTGAGAAAACAAAGTTCGCCGAGTCTCTTCTCTCCGCTCTCCCTCCCAGTAGAAGCTGTGCGATGCTCTTCTTCTTCCCTTCTGAGATTTGCCGTTGGTCAGTGACTTGATTCGCGCGCGTTCTCATTCCCGTGTCAATTTGAGCACGTTAATCGTTAATCTCTGCAAAGCACTCGACAACGAAGAAACTGCGACTATGACAATGATAACGACAGAATAACGATGATGACGATGGCGATGATGATCATTCAATTGCTTGGAGAACGGTTGACGGTGTGTAATGAAAACAAATAAAGACATCGCAGAGCATCGCTCAGCCATCGCGATCTGCAATTGAATTAACTGTAGATTGTTTCAGCAAGTATTTTCATTGTTGTTGTTGTTGCTGCTGTGCTGCTGCTGAAACACAAATTTTCCGGCCGCTCCACAGAAACTTAATTCCGCAATCAAGCGAAATTATCTTCAATGAGATGACGAGGAACTTTGAACGACCGCCGCTAGGAAAGTTTCAAGGAAATCAAAAGAAATGGAAAGCAAATTAAGAAAATGGAAGAAGAGTTGAACGATGAGGATGAAGAAGAATAGAACAACGGAAAAGAAACTTGGAAAATAAATTAATAACAATTTTTATAAGTCCAAATTAGAAACACAACGCAACGATGCGACATCGCAGTCGTAGATTTCTCTCTCTCTCTCTCTCTCTCTCTCTCTCTCGCATGCACTTCTTGCTGTGAGGACACTTTCTCTATCTTTATAAATCTTTCATGTGTTCTTCTCTACTCAGAGAAAGCAATTAACTGCTTCATGTCGTAATTCCTTTACCACGAATCCAACTGGAAACGGTACATAAAAGGCAAAATCCGATTTGAAAACCAAACTCAACGCTTTTGGCATACGAACGACCCACAAAAGACGACATCATGTGGAACACGTTCCCAAACACGAACGCGTAACACGATCGTCGTCCCGATGAAGCCGAACGATGGATGGATTCTTGATTTAATAGTTTCACGGTATAAATTCAATGGACGTGTAGCTTTAGCACTCATACAAGAACAAACGAAGAATTAATAAATGGTTGGGGGAGGCGAATGGAGAAAGGATGCCATTAAACGGCATTCGCCGCCCGTGAAATTCACATGCCAATGGGTTAGAAAGCGACGAAATATCCGCTACGCATATTAACCAACACACACACTTACACACGTATTTACACGCATTTATACTAAGTTCAATAACTAAAAATTACTCCCGCTCATAACAAGAGCAAAAAGTGTTATAATAACAGAACTAAAAGGTAAATAAGGGAATGAAAACAATACGAAGAAAGAAGAGGAAGCACTAAGTATTAAGCGTTATTGTTAAAGAAATAAAAAAAGCAGCATTCAAGGAATCGCTTTTCTCCGTGCTTCTGTTGTTGTTGCTTTAAAGTTGATTTCTATGTTGCTGTTGGTTGTGCTTGTTGTTGTAGTTGTTGTTGGCTGCTCAGCCTTTGCAGGGATCAAGAATAACTTTTTCAAAAATCATTTAAATAAAAAAAAACACCAACAACAACAACGATAACAACTGGGCAGCATTAAAGAGTAAAAATATAAAAAACCGGCAACAAATCGAGCATTCAAACATTCAACGCACTGAATGCGTCTTTTTTAGCGAAGTTTTTTATTTTTTTTTTTAGCCAAACACAACGAGTGCCTTCAAGATCGAGGCCAACAACAACAACGACAATAAAAACCGAAAGCAAACTAAAAGGAAAAATCTGAAATGAACGAACGTCAACATAAACATCAACTTAAATAAAAGTTAATTAAAAAAAGAATAATAAAGATGACGAAATATATATTACAAAAAAAAAAGATGAACTGTGTTACTCGCGGTATCAAAAGGAAGCAAAAACAAAAGAGGAAAACTGAATAACGACAAAAGGAGGGAACGTTGATTCCAGGATTGAACCAAAACGCATTCCTTTTTAAAATATTTATATTCCTTAATTATAGTGAATAGAAATAGTGAATAGAATAGTGTGAATGAAATTAAAATATTGCGAATCGTCTTTTGATGGCGAAAAGGACAGATATTTTGTGCGCAAAAGACAGCGTATGTAGCATACAGAGAAAAAAAAAACAGAATTTAACATATGCAGAAGCAAGATCTTCAATTACAATTTCACAGTTTAAATACTTAAAAACAATAATACGCTGTTTCCATAACCCAATTCTTCGATGGAAACACCTTCGCGTGACAAAGAGTGATGATAATTGCCATGAATGCAGTCAATGATAATGAACACTTCGCTGACCGCTTTTGCACTGGATTTAATTGCTGCTGTCTCTTTTACTTCTTCCATCAGCGTGGCATCTTCATTATTGGACAACTGCGCAGCTTCAACTCGTGCAGCTGCACGAAATGCATCATTTTTTCACATCTTCAAAGCAATCGATGACACAAAATGCCTTCAATGTTTTCTTATCACGCAGCAATTCGTACGCGATGCACAAAAAACTTTCAAATCCTCGCCCAAGACGATCGTTTGCTGTCGCTCGGAAGGCAAATTCGAAATTAGCAGAAAATTTAGTTTGGATTCTACTTTACATTATAAGTTTTTTCATTCACTCGTGATGGCAGCATTTTGCAACGAATAATGAATATGAAGAAACTTTGCAATCGTCTGATAAGTCAAATGACTTCTCATATGACTATATATTAGCAACTATTGTATAATAATGTAAATATATTAGAGCAAATAATTTAAATACTTAAATAAAGGAAATTATTTAATAATTTTGTTTGATAGCACGATTTACAACTGCAAAATTTTTATTATACCCTACACCTTAAGGTTGAGGGTATATTCACTTTCTACCGGAGTGTGTAACGCTTAGAACTAGACAAGATAGGTATGGAAAAGTATATATATTCTTGATCAGCATCACCACCAGAATTGAAATAACGATGTCTGTCCGTCTGTCTGTCTGTCTGTCTGTCTGTCCGTTGAAATCACGATCACAGGAGAACGGATTAAGATTTCAAAATGAAATTTGGCAAAAATATTCGTTGCTATGTTGGGGTGTTTCGTATTGAAAATGGGCAAAATCGCCCAAGGATCACGCCTACTTTTTATATCGAGAGTGCAGGTACCTCTGTTTTGCCTATTAAAAAAGGCCATATCAGCATCACTTTTTGAGAGAACACAAGAAAATTTTATGTGTAGGTTTAGACTAATGCTTCCAGTTAATATGCCAAATATGGGCGTGATCCGCCCACTTTTAGTTTACATAGGTCATAGAGGGTTTTACATGGGTTGTATTGAAAAGTACATAAGTTTCCTGAATAATGGTGTACATAATATTGTAGTTTGTGAACCAATAATATTTTCTTGGGGAAAAATGGGCGGGCCACGCCTTCTTTTTACCCATCCACCTAGTATTGCAATATATTTTTATACCCTACACCTAAATTTTGAGAGTAAACGCACTTAGTACCGGTGTTTGTAACGCAGAGAAATAGTTAAGCAGCTATAATTATAGTTTATCTTATATATACGAGTATATATGCAGCTTTCAGGTGTAGGGTATTTCGGCTACAGCCCGGCTGTAGACAAACCTTTACTAGTTATACCCTACAACTTAAGGTTGAGGGTATATTCACTTTCTACCGGAGTGTGTAACGCATAGAACTAGACAAGATAGGTATGGAAAAGTATATATATTCTTGATCAGCATCACCACCGAAATTGAAATAACGATGTCTGTCCGTCTGTCTGTCTGTCTGTCTGTCCGTTGAAATCACGATCACAGGAGACCGTATTAAGATTTCAAACTGAAATTTGGCAAAAATATTCGTTGCTATGTTGGGGTGTTTCGTATTGAAAATGGGCAAAATCGCCCAAGGACCACGCCTACTTTTTATATCGAGAGTGCAGGTACCTCTGTTTTGCCTATTAAAAAAGGCCATATCAGCATCACTTTTTGAGAGAAGACAAGAAAATTTTATATGTAGGTTTAGACTAATGCTTCCAGTTAATGTGCCAAATATGGGCGTGATCCGCCCACTTAAAAAAAAAAATTTTTGTTTTTATTATTATTATTGTATATATATTTTATATTTATCATTAGATATACAATATATATATTGTATATACATATATACGAGTATATTATATCGCACCACTTCTAAATATATATACGAGTATATATGCAGCTTTAAGGTGTAGGGTATTTCGGCTACAGCCCGGCTGTAGACAACACCTTTACTAGTTTTTATATAAGTTGTTGCCCAAGGATTCTTAAGAGATGAGCAAAAAAAAAAAATTAACTCCATGCAACACAATCACATTAAATTTATTTACAGCGACTTACAAAAAACACCTATTTTAAAATATGAATTTTTGTTTAAATATATGTATATGAAATTGTTTTTGCAACGACAATTTCAGCTCTTGTTTTAATATTTTAAAATTTAATTTATGTTCCACAAAAAACCAAAGGCAAATACACCACCCTAAAACGTTTATTATCCGTTTAGCAACTTAACATATCAATTATTACTTGGCCAGAGCCGAAAACTAAAAAAAGAGCTGGTTTTGTTATACAACGTATGATATAAAATTGTTTACCCTATATCTCTCCATGCATCTATCTCTATCTATCTATGACATTAATTCTTTTCTATCTTTTAGAAGAACAACGTATTTTAATATTTTTAGCACTAAACTTGCATTTTAATTTTATTTTAATACATGTGACTGCATATTAATACATTTGCCAAATGGATTTTAGTAACTTTAAATCACTGTTTTCTTATAAAATATTTGAATAATGTTAAACAATTGATTTCTCAATGTTTTATGGACGATCTATAAATTTTACTTAGAAAAACATTAATGAATAGTACGAGTATTAACAAACTTAATAGAATTAAAAATATTTATGTTGTTTATTTAATAGAAAATTATTTTCCTAGCGGCACAGAAATCAAAGAGATTATTTCTTCCATGGTGTAGCAAATATGGAAGAACGAATTTATCAAAGCTCTATAACTCACTAATCGGAAAGCGAGTTTGTTATTTATTGGTTTCAGTTAATAGCGCCAATAGCAGCAACAACATAAATTAAGTATTTATTTTCTTGTCAACTACCTATAAGCAAAAATTTTAGAAAAAAATTATCTGAAAATTTCTGCAACCAAAGCAAAAGCAAAAAAAAAATGACGCAAGCATCGTAAAGTGCAAAATATCATAAATTTATAGGCCGTATAAATCATCCTAATTGGATTACAGACTACAGTAAACATATATTGTTTGTACAAAAAAAGTAATGTGACAATCGAAAATTGAATAAAGTCACGCGTGCAAATGATAGGCTAAAATAATAAACAAAGGAAATTCGTATTTGTTTCAAGGAAAATAGTTCAAGAATTTCTTCAATAGTAATGATATTTTTAGAGTACAAAGTGCATTCAATTATTAAAAAGCAAATGATAGCCACTTAAGCAAACAACGTCGATTTAAATCAATCAAAGGGTAAACCCGGCACCGACACCAAATTTTGGATGTCACAAAAAAATTAAAATTGGTATTTTATTATTTATTTTTAAATTTTGGCTGTGATATACGAAATAGAATACTTTAAAACAAATAAATTAAAATCAATTAAGTGGTTCTCGAATTGGTGCTTCACACGTTCAACGTAATTATCGTCGTTATCAATAAGCTACACAGCACGCTTTTAAACGCATGAATCAGTCGGTCAATCGTGTTTGACAAAATAACTACAGTATTTGAGTCGTTTGCGGAGGAATTTCCTATTTGCAAGCTGATTCTGATATGAAAACGAGTTCAAATTAGATTTCAGTATATTTGAAGAGTCTACAACTAATATATATATATATATAAACATACATAATTACTTACGCTTCATCAATTCGCCGCATCAGAATGAAGGGGACAATGGATAAGGAGTTGCTGCCCATGAAAGCGCATTATTTTCTTTTCAATGCAGGTACTAAGATAAAAATTAAAATACGAAAAATAAGCTAATTAATAATTTCCTTACAAGCTGGGTTATTCCTAAAAGTATAGTTATTTGCTCTTAGTGACAATTTTAGTAAGTTTGCATCAGCCTCTAGATTTATTAATAACTTCCATCTAATTTAAAGGTAGAATATTTTTTAAAATTAATACAAAAATGTTAACCGATAAATGTAAATTTTCGTGAACTACGCATATACATAAAGTATAAAAAAACAATAAAGATGTATTCAATAGCAATAAAACTGGTTAGATAAGCAAAAAATTTAAACGTATTCTTTAATAGGCATATCGCATTAAATAGCTGACTCACTAAATTTTTACAAATGTTAGTTTAATAATATGTTTATATAGTAATCAGCAAAATTCTTTTTACGATCTTCCTCTATGAAATTTAAATGAATTTAAAATGAATTTGATTAAATTTGTAATAATCTTTTTATAGGGACCGCGCCAGTTGTACCTTTTATGCCCACCTTAGCACATCAGCTGGGATTTTCCTCGTTTGTAGTGGGAACCATGTACTCTATTTTGCCGATTATTGGCATGCTGGCAAAACCATTATTCGGCTTCATTGCAGACCGGTACGTTTATTAAGTATGCTCAGTAAATTCCACTCCAAATTAAACTCTTCTTAATTCAAAAGGTATCATCGACATCGCCAGCTATTTCTGGTATCAGAAATTATCACTGCAGTGGCATTTTTCCTTATTATGTTCATTCCTGCCGTACCAAAGCCGCTACCTTCCATTCAGTTCCACTGCAACGGAGGCGTGTCCGATTTGCGTTACTGCTCCGAATTCGATGATTGCATTGAACGGAATTTAGTAACACATTTTTCAAACCAAACCATTCCCTGCCACCTGCACTGTAAATCGGAACCGTTTATGTGGGACATCGTCTGCAAAGATTGGCTGAAAAATAATGTGTCGGAGTGCATCGAGGCAAACAGAGCAAAATCGCTTGACTTCACCACCTTCATAAGCATGAACCACAGTTTGAAGGAGAAAAAGTGCCTTTATTTCGTTTTACCACACAACTCTGGCCAAATTAATGGACAAAATGTGTCGTTATACTGTCCGAGAGACAACCAGACGCGCTATTTCAATGCCACCTGTGACATCGATTGCAATGATCAATTTTTTAACAATGAGTTGGCCGAGAGTCCGGTGATCCGCAATAGCGACGCCGTGGGCCTATACCAGTTCTGGCTCTTCTTCGGCATGCTGATCATCAGCTGGATCGGAATGGCGGTCATAGTCAGCGTTGGTGATGCTATTTGCTTCAGCATTTTAGGCGAGCGTCACCATTTGTACGGCAAGCAACGCTTGTGCGGCTCCATTGGATGGGGGCTGTTCTCCATAATTACAGGTCTGTTGGTGGATAAAATGTCCGGCGGCAGCATTGTGAAGGATTACACAATAGTGTTCTGGATGACAGCAATCATACTCAGCTTCGATGTCTTTGCTTCGTACAATCTTAAGGTATTTAGAGCTTGAATTTACGGCTCGTTATTATATATTTATGTTATTGTTCTCTCATCCTTAGCATACGCAGACACACCTCTCACCAAACATCCTGCAGGATGTTGGACAAAT
Source organism: Thecophora atra (assembly GCA_937620795.1). NCBI lineage: Eukaryota > Metazoa > Arthropoda > Insecta > Diptera > Conopidae > Thecophora > Thecophora atra. The sequence goes on along the minus strand of OW569397.1, from coordinate 70,070,575 downwards.
GTTTCTTTCCGCACGTTGTGTGGTCTTCTTTCTTTGGTGTATTTCAATTGGCCTTTGCACAGCGTTGATATGGAACTTTCTGTTTATATATTTGGAGGAGTTGGGTAAAAACATTGAAGGCTGCCAGAACTCAATGAAAACGCTGCAAGGCTTAGCCATGGGCATTCAGTCCTTCGGCGGTGAGCTGCCGTTCTTCTTTTTGTCCGGGAGGATTTTAAAGAAAATTGGTCACGAAAATGCAATGAGCCTGGTGCTTTTTGGCTTCGGTGTACGCTTCATCCTATACTCGATGCTCCAGGATCCTTGGTACGTGCTGCCCATTGAGCTAATGAACGGCATCACCTTTGGCATCTTCTATTCGACGATGACCTCTTACACGAGTTTAGTTGCGCCGCCAGGCACCGAAGCAACCATGCAGGTTGGTGTTTATAATCACGCGATATGATAAATTTCTGTAAATTCGTGAAAAATTTCCCAAATAGGGCCTTGTTGGTGCAATCTTCGAAGGCATCGGTGTTTCGATGGGCAGCTTCATTGGCGGCCTACTTTTCGATGTTGTCGGCGGAAGACACATGTTCGAAATGTTCGGAGTGGCTGCTTTTATGGCATTTGTGGTGCACGTGTTCGTTCAAATGTTTCTGCAGCGCAAGTATCTGGCCGGCAATGCGGGAAGTTGCCAAAATGGTAAGAATGTTGAAAACGCTACAACAAATTCGGTTCAATCGTCCGTTGCACAGACCGTTGTCAATTACACCAGTTCTAATGAGACAGTATTAAACAGTAATGTAGATATTCCTAAGGAGCAGAGCGATGGTTTCACTGAGATCGATTTAAGAAGAACGTAGTTTTCAGAGCTTGTTTCCATTTTTATATACTTTGTAATAGATTTTAAAATAGATTTAAGTGTTTTTAAAAAGCAGAATAAGATAAAAATATAAAAATTACATCTAGAATTAAGCAAATACATAAATATACAATTAATTTCAGAGTATTTGTTGTGTAAATTTGTTAAATTCATATTTTTATTTGTATTTTTAACAAAAAACTAAGTATGAAAAAAGTTAAAGAAGAGGAAAAGTTTCCTACTAATAATTATGTTGATTTTAAGACAGAAAAATGTAAGATTTATAAACTACCTCTTTTGTTTGTTTTTATATGTAGATTTAGTGATTTTTTAAGATCAAATAAATGAAATTTAAAACACTATTATTTAAAAGTATTAACAAGCATTTCCTTAGTAAGTAGTATTATTAAATTGCAAGCAACTCTGTTTAAATTTGTGGACACGTACTTATATTAATTGATTTAATTAATTGCTACATTTTTATTAAGATTTAAATTGTAATATGCTTTGTAAATAAAACTACATACTATTTCTATTCATCCCAAAATTTTCTATTACAAGAATAATTGATAAAAAATAAACTATACTCATCGCTGATTTAAATAATTAATTTGTTGATACTTCTAGGTCCAGTGAGATATTTAGCGCCAAGCGATGCAATGCATATCCTCGACGATCGCGAATATAGTATTGTTTTTTAATAGTCTTGCATGCGGCAGAAGTTCGTTCATGCTTTTTCTTGTTAACACGGCATTGGATGCGGTGGAGGCGTTTCTACGACAACAGTTTCGAATCTATCTTGCAACTATTCAAATAGTGTCTGACTAAGTAATTAAAATTATGAAATCCAAAGCAACGTTTTATTTATATAGATTTTGTCACTAAAATCAAAATTTCTTGCCCTCATTCGTAGTAAGCACGATTTTAGTGAACTTATTATATAGCTATTATATACACTTTTAAATTGTAATGCAATTGTGGTTGTAATTGAGAATTGTGCACGATTCTTGTTAACATTAAAGTATATCTATATATTTTAAAACTAGTTAAATAATTAATTTATATATTGTACAATTCTGTTGGTACCGTGAAGTTTACAGATTTGTTTTACTTTTTATACATAAGCTCATATTTATGCAAATCTGATTAATTTATTAAGTTAATTTTAAGATTTTTTTATGTGTCGTGTTCCCCTTATTTTCTGATTTTATAATTCAAAGCACTGCGTTAGCCAGAATAATTGTAAATTTGTTTCTGTCTATTTTAAATTATAATGTGTTATGCGTCTATTGTTTTTATTTAATTGTTTTATAAAACAATTTTATTATTATTATACATCAATAAAATGCTGTAATCCAAATCGATCCGCGGTGCTGCTGTACCGAAAAATATTACGATGTACTCTAAACTAATGGAAATTAATCTCTAAATATAGATTTAATTCTGACTTTCATTGATTTAATTAATATTTATTAATTTAAATGAATATAAATAAAGTTTATACACGCTTATTGCATGCAAAAAATTGTTTTGCTTTTTTCATTTCAATTTTATTAGCGGATAAAAAGTTCATATATAAAATGAATGAGCAATTCACAGCTTTATACCTTTCTTTTAATAATTAGTCCGGTTTGGTGCCAATCAAAGCTTCTTCTTTCTGTTGCTTCTGTAATTTCTGTTGCAGTTCCTTCCGTTTGTATGCTTCAATATGTGCTGCACGTTTCTGCAATTATATTGTTAAATCCGAAATTTAACGTATAATAATAAATATACTTTCATTGCGTTAGTACGCTGATAAATGTTCTGCATTTGTTTTTTGATTCTTAACAATTTTTCTCTATAAATTTTCACATCATTCATCTGAAACATAAAACCGAAAACAGGTTAATATTGCTTTGATAAATAAATTACGATTTTCACTAATATGATTGATTAGATAAGAATTGAAATAGTTGCTTTTTACTGAAAGCTGCTTGTTAGGTACTCTTTTTCATCATCTTATATTAAGTCTCCATCACAGATTATAAGCTGTATGAATTAATTGAATTACATATGTTAGCTCACCATTTCTTGCAATTTAACGATCTCAGCATTGTCTAATTTATGTTTTTCTGCTAACAAATCAATATATATTTTATTTTGCTTCCCGCTGAAATCAAAAGCCCTTTGGTAATACATTCAAATTTCTTTAAAGTCAATTAAGTTTACATCAATTCTTTCAGCAGTCCCTTGACGTGCTGCAGAGGTGGTTCTAAGATTTGAAGTGTGCCTTTGGCTAACTGTGTCGCAGCTAGGGAAGGTGCAGACTGCTGATCAACGGCATCAGCGCTGACACAGTCCGTGGAGCTGCCGCTATTGTTGTCTGAAACAGTTGCTGCCAAATCATTATTTATCGTCGCACCTGTTGCGTGAGGCGAGCTACTCAGAGATTCTATTGTCCGTTGTTGGGTGTTGGCTTGACTACTCCGGCTGGTGCATGCTGACTCTTCGGCTAAAATTATACTATAATAAGTTATATAGAGTTATCGTTTTTAAGTTATCAACATAATATATTGAATGCGATAAGCTGGGCGTGACATTTACGTAGCTCACAAAAACCGAGATTGCGTTTTGATTATTTGTTAACTTTTTGTACCTGTCTGTATCGCAGCTTTTTAACATTTTAACTTTATGGATTTGTTTGTTCCAAAGTTATTATCTTTTTATAAGACCAATAAAAAGCATTTTCTCGTAAACAACTGATTTGTATAGAATCAGCCGAAAAATCAGAGATAAACTTTTCACGATACTACAAAACCACAAACCACCAAAATATTGCTTGTATTTTTGAGACGCGAGGTGAGTTCTCTACTTTGTTATAATATTTGCCTATGGTCATATCACATACATATGTATATATTACAGTATTGGACAAAGCGTGAGCAACTCTTCCTTCGCCTGTGCTAAAAAAAATCTTAATATCGCCATTGAAGAAATGATTACACCTAAGTCTGTTTTTACACGGTCTTTTTGTACACGGTTTTGATATAACACGGTTTGAAAATTGAATATTTTTAATTTTTTTACACGATTTTATTCCATTTAGCACGATTTGAAATTTTATGTACTTAAATTTTTTTTGTCAAATTTAATTTTTGCGAAGTTTGTTCATATCACAAAAAAGTATTTATGAAAGAAAAAAGTCTGAAACCATCGATAGTATCGATAGTTTGCGAACACTAGCTTAAATAAAATAAACATTAATTCTTGTTGTTAAAAATTCTTGTTTTTCACTAATTTTAATAGGTTTTAGAGATTAGGAACAAATCACCCATTTTTGTATAAGACCAATGTCTTTTTTACACGTTTTTTTTTTTACACGGCTTCTTCTGGAACCAATCTACCGTGTAAAAACAGACTTAGGTGTATTATAAAGAATACTGCATTCATTTATTTACTATCGTTTCTTATTATAAACCAAGAACAAAAACTTGAAGAATGTATTTTCAAAAAAAAAACAAAAAATATCTAAAACATAACCAACTTATTTTAATATTTATTATTAGTGTCATTACATCTTCGAGGCAATGGCTCAATAAAACTTACATGTAAATATTTTATTAGGGCTCCCGTAACTTATTCATCAAATCCTTTTCATATTTAAGTGCATTTAAAGTAGTGTTCATCCCCCTGACGATGGATTGAAGGGTGAAACTGCGCCGATCAGTAAAACACATTGACGACTTCAGAACTTATCCAAACCGTATCAAATTTTGACGAATTTTCCTGATTGGGCTATGGATTCATCTGCGACTTCTACTTCAGAAAACAACCGAAATAATAATAATAAATAATAATTCCCTTCCATCGATTCATTCATAAATCACCAATTCAACCTGGTGATAGGTTTTCATTGTAGTATTATTTTGAGTAAAGTTTTTAACGATAAAAGCATAACGATAAAATTTCGAGTTTTTTTATAACTTGATTTATTTTGGTATCTACTTATCGATATTTTATCCTATTGAATCGGCGTTTCAATGGGTTCATGTTTGTGTATATAATTTATGGATCCATATATATAAAAGTATGTAATTTAAGTTTGCATTATAAAAAGCGTATTCAACATTTTACAATCTTTTAATAAAGAGTTTGAATATTTTGAAAAAAATTTGTTAAGTCAAAATTTTAATTAATAAAGTAATTGATCTAACTAAACTAAACCCACAATAGTGACTATAACACCAGCCCTAGTCTAGGAGAAGCCAAAGATAATTAAGTGACGAAATCCGAAAGCGACTACTTTATTTACATAAGTACGAGATGTAAAGAAATTGCTTTAAATTAAAATAAAAGAAACTCATAATAGACGACGAGCTCTTTGTCGTAGTGACCAAATATCACACAAATTCAATAACTTAGTATCTGATATACACTTAAACTATTAGCGAGCTATCTTTTAATAGTCCAGGCTAAATCTACTCCCATTTACCCTTTCTTGTAATCTAATATATCGACTACGCCCGATATCTTTGTTGTATCGTCATCGTTCTCCAATTCACCGCGTGCACAACGACCGCAGCAAGCTTCTGAAGGCTTATTTTCACATTCACCTAAAGCTGGCGGCTTGAAATTAGGCGTCCACGGTCCCAAACTGCCCGTGGCATAAAAGTCCATTGGGTAGGCGTCATTCATTGGTGCTTTATTGTGTGGCGTCCATTCGACGTCTCCGAGCACAACAGACAATTCGTACGGATTGAGTAGTGGCTTGGAGAAGGCTGAACCCCAATCGATAGACAAGCGTGGACAAGCAATCTGCACAAATGCATCAATATCTCGGAATAGATTCAACTTTTGTGGAAAAATTTCTGAAAGCAAAATCGTAGTCGTCTGATATCCCTTGAGACGTAGACGCTTAACGAGGAAGCGCACAACGCGAGGACTGCCCTGGCGTCCCAATGTACCTATTATGACACCAATTTTCTTGGCGTTTTTTGCAATTGCCAACTGTGAATACCGCATTTGCTGCATCGTTTGGTGATCGTATTCTTCAATCGTGAACTTTTTCTCATAGGGATCGTACTTGTATGCCTATAAACAAGCAAGATTTATGATGTTTAATATAAGCGAACATGTATAAAAAACGAAAGTTCTTACCTTAACTTTAGGATTCGCAATCATGGCCGACTCAAGATGAAAACGTCCGTCGCCTAGATATATAAGAAACTTTACAGTGTCTGGCAAAGTCGGAGAAGTGCAGCCGAGTATTTCACCAGGACTTAAAGGCTTGGCTTGTGGCACCAGCACCTCGTAACCGCATGATTTCAGCTCCGCTGCTGCGGCTTGTAAAGTTGTCACAAATTGAATAGTACTGACCAACGCCATCTGACCATCCTCTGGCTTGAAGTTCAAACGCACCGAATCCAGAAAGTGAAGCGGATCTATTTTTATGTCGACAAAAATGTACAAAACCTTAATGCCAGATGTCTGGTCAATGGGTATAAGGCAGCTGTGTCCATAGTGCACCAGTAACTCAGCGCCTAGAGCTTTGGCTGTGAAATCATCAATGCAACATGCGCCATAGGTTACATCACCCATGATAACGGTGTCGGCGTCGGTAAAGCGCTCAACAATGTCGCTAATAATCATTGAGTACATGAGCAGACCTTCAGGCATTTGCAAAGCAACGCGCTTAGCTTTCATTTCACGTATTCGCCAAATGGTTTTGTGTACTTCAAAGTTGTAATTCGAGGGTAATCGATCGATAGCGTGTTGCAGCAGTGGATCATCGAGAAGAGATTGAGGAATGCGATTAATGCGTCCTTTCTGCTTAAATACCTTTTTTGGCTTGGCGTGTACCACAACCACATCGCTGGACGTTTCATTGCTGAGATTCATGTTAGAACTCTGAGAGCTGTGTGCAAATTGAGAAGGTTGGATTAGGTCCAGCATTCTTCGGCCCTTAACACTGGACGGAATGAGACAAGCTGAGAATGAATAAATATATTCTTAATTAAATAGTTTGACAGGTTTATGTAGAAGAGGAAAATATTTCATGCTATTCTACATATGTATTCAAACCTCATTCAATGACGTTTATATTTTACTCATCACAAGATTCTTACACAAATTATGAAATTTAAAGGGCAGGCAAAATAAAAATAAAATATTTTTGAGTGATCGGCTCAATTATTACTTACCCAGGGAAAAAGGTCGCTTTTAAGTACTACCTCGCAGAATTTTCAATAATTTATTTATGTGGTTTCTAATATTTATTTGACTTTGATCTCAATGAACTGTTGGACACATTCACTATAAACAGCTAATGCCCTCGAAAGAAAACTGCAAGATACTCCAAAAAACAAAAGATACCAACAACAACACGTTGTGGACTGATTTGTTTTTGTTCAGTTGCTTTTGTGCCTGTATTCGCATAGTGGGACGTGCGTGAAATTAGCAACGGAAAAGTTAGCAACGATTTTCAGGGTGGTTTATTTGTGGATGCTATTTATGATAAAAATAAACTTCATTTTCAAAAATTTATTAAAAATTAACCGTATATCGTAGAAAGACACTGTTTATAGCGTTTTAAAGAGAAATTTATGCTCTTTCTTTTTGCGGAATATGAAATATCTATATGTTTAGAAAAAAAAGATATAAGGTAAAATGTAAACATGACTTTGTGGAATCAAATATTAAATCGCATTTCCTGAGTTATTTAGTATATTCTGCTCTAACGCCGCCTTATCTATCTTAAAGAAGAAATTTTTCTCTTTTTTTTGATGCAAACAAAATTGTCCTAGCTAGTTTCGTTTTCCAGATATTCCATAAAATGTGTTCGCGGCTTCCGACGCTTCTACTAGGCTACCTGTTACACCTACAACAGTAATTTTTTTACAGTTTCATAGTACACATGTACAGAATATGGAATCAAGTACAAAAAATCCTATCTCATTCTGATTTCATGTAGAAAAGCCGAAATAAATATGCTAAAAAATTTACAGAATGTTTAAGGCCGCCTGCTGAATTATTTAGCCATACCTGCTCTGATCGCACATACCCTATCTTAAAGAGAATATATTTCTGCACATTTGAGACAAAAAATTTTTGTTCTAGCTAGTTTCGTTCTGGAGATATTCCATATAGAAGCCGAGGGAAACATACATTTTTTGGAAAATTTGCGTTGCTACAATCGAAGACGCAATTTCTTGGAGATGACAACTGGCCAGTTGGTATATGGATATATTTCCGCGCATTTTGATACTCCAATAAAGTGTCTATCTTAAAAATTGGCTGAGAAAATCGAAAAACAAAAATTTTTGCCTTCCTTTATTTACATTTCACATTGTTATGATCTGGCGTTTTTCCTGGAAAAAGTAGAACGTAAGCAAGATTGGTAGTAGAATGGAGTTATTTTTAAAGACTTTTTTGGGCATTTAGGATTAGTTTAAACAAATTGACAGTTGTTGGGATAGAAAGAGGATACTTTCAAGAATATTTTGATGTAACATTCGTGTAAATCGGATGTTTCTTGGTGAACTAAATCCACTGCAAAGTAAGCAGAGTTTTGCAAGTGTTCAAACGCCGCTGCTGAGTTATTTAGCAATACCTGCTCTGATGGCATATAGTCTATCAGGAGGAGGGTATTTTTCCGCGAATTTGGCTAGACAAAATTTTTGCTCTAGCTTGTTTCGTTCCGGAGTTATCGCAGATTCTACGTTAAAATGGATGATCCAAGAGGGAAAAGTGCCGTTGCTGGCTTATTTACATACCCCTTCTCTAAAACCATATATGCCATCTAAAAGAGAATATTTTAACACAAATATGAGTATAAAAATATTTTCTCTAGACAGTTTAGTTCTGGAGATATTTCACTTTTAAATTCAGCTGATCACACTTTTTTGGCTGTAAATTTGCGTTGCTACCTATGAAGACGCAATTTTTCGGAGATGACAACTGGCCAGTTGGAAAGAGGATATATTTCCGCACATTTCGGTACTCGAATGAAGTGCCTATCTTAAAAATTGGCTGAGAAAATCGAAAAATTAAAATTTTTTGCCTTCCTCTAATTACATTTTGTTATGATCTGGCGTTTTTCCTGGAAAAAGTCGAACGTAAACAAGATTCGTAGTAGAATGGAGTTATTTTTAAAGACTTTTTTGGGCATTTAGGATTAGTTTAAACAAATTGACAGTTGTTGGGATAGAAAGAGGATACTTTCAAGAATATTTTTATGTAACATTCGTGTAAATCGGATGTTTCTTGGTGAACTAAATCCACTGCAAAGTAAGCAGAGTTTTGCAAGTGTTCAAACGCCGCTGCTGAGTTATTTAGCAATACCTGCTCTGATGGCATATAGTCTATCAGGAGGAGGGTATTTTTCCGCGAATTTGGCTAGACAAAATTTTTGCTCTAGCTTGTTTCGTTCCGGAGTTATCGCAGATTCTACGTTAAAATGGATGCTCCAAAACGGAAAAGTGCCGTTACGGGTTTATTTACAGCATTGCACTTATTTTCGTTTGGCTTTAGTTTAAGGCGGAAAAACTCATCATCATACTTACATAAATGATATTTTCAAACCTAAATACCGAACTCACAAGGACGGATAATTCATTAAATGAGTACATACATATGTACATTTTTGGTATGCTTTCTTGTGTTGTATTTTATTAATCTTTTTCGATGTGCATATATGTATACAATTTTTATAAAATAATCTTAAAATAAATAAAAATTAAAATTTTAAAATAATAAATTGCGGTGTGCAAGAGAAAATATATATGTATGTAATTGCAATAACTCCAAAACAACTTAATGGAGTTTTCCAAAATGATAATTATAAACGCTAAAACAATAATTGTGTTTCAGAAACCAGAATTTTCCTTGCACTAATTTTGGAGTAACATATTTTATTAAATATGCTCATATCTATGCATACATACATACATATACAAAACTACATCCTAATGCTAAAAATGAAAACCCTAAAGAAAAAATGTAACTTCTGCAGTTCTATATTTAGACTATTTACATACATACATATGTAGAATGATTTAAAATAGTGAGAAAGGTCAGTAATTTGCTTTGCTTCCTCTACAAGCCGCATATGTATGTAGATATGTATATCTTTCGTCTTTAATTATAGGAAACAAATTAACATCCACACATACATATTGTCCACGAAACTCTTTTCAATCCAACAACAAAAATGAGGTGATTGCTTAGGTAGCAACAGCAGAAAAGAAATCTAAAAAAAAGTTCATCATTTCTGGCGCCTCATTTCCAACAACTCACTATTCTCGGAAATAAAGATTACAGCATGAGCATTGGGACGTTAAAAAAATTCCTCTCCATTGAATTTCAGGAGTTGCCAACCCATTATACATAAATGAACAATTGATATTAGTTATTAATTATATTTTAATATGCAAAAAATAATATAAACTTTATTGATATTACAATTAAATTAATAATATTATTATTAATAATTTTAATAATTTATAATAAATAATAATAATTTATAATTAATAATTTCATTATTAATAATTTTAATAATAATATTAATATTAATAATATTACTGTTGAATAATTTGTGTATACATAAATATGTACATATATTTATTTTTAAAATAGATACTAAATACGTTTAAGAAGCACTATTCTATAAATTTGGCAACTTTATTCTCTGTTTCAAGTATACGCATAAATATATATATATACTGCAATAAATATTTCATGGAAGTAGATTTGTAGTACAGTACAAACTCGATAGTGTTAAGCAAGTAGATTTGTTTTTATTCTTATTACTAGCATATAGAAATAATAAAAACGCTTGTTTGATTAGATGACACTTGTTTTATTTGCAGGTTGCTTAAACAATAATATGCACTTTTTCTTACATAAAATTAAGTTTTTCTTTAAATTGACTAGGCTTAAATATTGAGGTGAGAACTTCAAAAATATTATATAAAGGAACCAATAACAAATAAAATTCAGCAAAGTAAACTTAGAACTTTATATAATCGTTGAATCATATCTTCCATGTACATAGAATAGAATAGCATAGAATTAGAGTAGTTTTCCTTTATTGCAACCTTAAGCGGCTATTTTCTTTTGAAAATTTGTATATATATGTTAGTAGGTCATATTGTACACAGAACAGAAACTTCAACTTAAAAAATATATACACACATTCATATTACATAACAATCTCTATAAAAAATTGTAGAGGGACCAAATTTCAACGGAAATTTGTAGTTGTGTAGAAGTTTTACGAGTGCCAGCAACAAATTAAGACATTGAATGAAACTAGGTCAGGGGAATTATTTCAATGACAAGGTCAATGCTGAATCGTAATGGTTCAGATTTATTTCAAATGAAAAACAAAAAGAATTGCAACAACTAATTATTGAATGTGATTTTCAAAACGGAATAACGTGATTATTTGCAATACCCATGCCATGCAATAATCAATCCCAATTATTCCTGGAATGATGAATTAAAGAATGAATTATAAAACTTGTTATTTGCAATAATTTTAACTTGCTATTTTAGTAAATAACTTCCCAGATTCTATTAAAATTTCGTGTTCCTAGATTTTGGAGTAGACAGTTTTGAAGCGAATGTAAGTAAGTCTTGAACGATTTTACTTTCTACATACTTATGAAAAAAGATAAATTGCATCGCATGTGGAAATTTGGCTTCATTCAATTTCTGCTCTAGTACTATTCTGTGCAACAGATAAAAAATGCACATTCCTTGATCACTAGCTGTGTTCTTGTTTGATAGCAAATATCACTTATAGAGATCAGATTCGCCGACGGCTGCTTAACAAAAGCAACATGCATACATATGTATGTATTTTGTTCTGCTAAGGGTAGCCGACGCGGCGCCCCGCTGGTGTGTAAATTGCTATGTTGTTTTTTTACTTTGGAGCGCTATGAGTAATAAAACAAATATATTGTCATAGAAAGAATATTTATTGCTTATAAGTCCATTGTTATCTTATTAATCGTGCACCAATTAAGAGTTAGTTAACTCTTAAACTCTTAACTCCACCTATTTCAATGCGATTTTCGCTTTTCTGTCCAGAATTTTTTCAATTTCTAGTTATTGAACACTATTGCAATATTTTTTATTGGGATAGCTTATGAAAAAAACGGAGATTGCTTTCCGCAAATAAAAAAAAATCGTTTTTCGAAAATCAACAAAATTTTCTTTGGAAAATCGTGTAAAAGAGAAAACGATGAGAACTTTTGGAATCTAAATTTAGACATACATATTTATTTGTTTGCATAATTTAATGTCATAAAAGAAAAGAACGCTTACAACTAAAAAAAAATAACAGAAAATTACTTCGACTTTTTTTTTAGTTAACATAAATTTTTATAATTTAAGCTTTTTTGTCTTCATCACTGTTTATAGTGAAATCATCATCAATCGATATTGAATAAAATGAACATGTGACTTCGACGTTCTTTTAGCATTTAAAAAAAATATGTAAATATGTACTCCATAATGACATTATGGAGTTTGTTAAAATAATCATTATGAACGCTAAAACAATAATTCAATCCCTTGTTGCCCTGCATTTAGTTATATACAATTTACATACTTTACGATATATGCACATATATATGTGTATGTATGTCTTCTTTCTTATGAAATTATAGGTAGTAAAATTCTTGTGTTTTCTATTTTTGATGGTGTGTGCGATTATAGAAGGTATCACGTATGTTATTTTGTTCAAATTCCAATGAATATACAAACTCCACACAAATTTACATTGTTCTTTAACGATCTGAGGCTATGTAAGCTCAAAAATATTTCTTTCTATGACAATATATTTGTTTTATTACTCATAGCGCTCCAAAGTAAAAAAACAACATAGCAATTTACACACCAGCGGGGCGCCGCGTCGGCTACCCTTAGCAGAACAAAATACATACATATGTATGCATGTTGCTTTTGTTAAGCAGCCGTCGGCGAATCTGATCTCTATAAGTGATATTTGCTATCAAACAAGAACACAGCTAGTGATCAAGGAATGTGCATTTTTTATCTGTTGCACAGAATAGTACTAGAGCAGAAATTGAATGAAGCCAAATTTCCACATGCGATGCAATTTATCTTTTTTCATAAGTATGTAGAAAGTAAAATCGTTCAAGACTTACTTACATTCGCTTCAAAACTGTCTACTCCAAAATCTAGGAACACGAAATTTTAATAGAATCTGGGAAGTTATTTACTAAAATAGCAAGTTAAAATTATTGCAAATAACAAGTTTTATAATTCATTCTTTAATTCATCATTCCAGGAATAATTGGGATTGATTATTGCATGGCATGGGTATTGCAAATAATCACGTTATTCCGTTTTGAAAATCACATTCAATAATTAGTTGTTGCAATTCTTTTTGTTTTTCATTTGAAATAAATCTGAACCATTACGATTCAGCATTGACCTTGTCATTGAAATAATTCCCCTGACCTAGTTTCATTCAATGTCTTAATTTGTTGCTGGCACTCGTAAAACTTCTACACAACTACAAATTTCCGTTGAAATTTGGTCCCTCTACAATTTTTTATAGAGATTGTTATGTAATATGAATGTGTGTATATATTTTTTAAGTTGAAGTTTCTGTTCTGTGTACAATATGACCTACTAACATATATATACAAATTTTCAAAAGAAAATAGCCGCTTAAGGTTGCAATAAAGGAAAACTACTCTAATTCTATGCTATTCTATTCTATGTACATGGAAGATATGATTCAACGATTATATAAAGTTCTAAGTTTACTTTGCTGAATTTTATTTGTTATTGGTTCCTTTATATAATATTTTTGAAGTTCTCACCTCAATATTTAAGCCTAGTCAATTTAAAGAAAAACTTAATTTTATGTAAGAAAAAGTGCATATTATTGTTTAAGCAACCTGCAAATAAAACAAGTGTCATCTAATCAAACAAGCGTTTTTATTATTTCTATATGCTAGTAATAAGAATAAAAACAAATCTACTTGCTTAACACTATCGAGTTTGTACTGTACTACAAATCTACTTCCATGAAATATTTATTGCAGTATATATATATATTTATGCGTATACTTGAAACAGAGAATAAAGTTGCCAAATTTATAGAATAGTGCTTCTTAAACGTATTTAGTATCTATTTTAAAAATAAATATATGTACATATTTATGTATACACAAATTATTCAACAGTAATATTATTAATATTAATATTATTATTAAAATTATTAATAATGAAATTATTAATTATAAATTATTATTATTTATTATAAATTATTAAAATTATTAATAATAATATTATTAATTTAATTGTAATATCAATAAAGTTTATATTATTTTTTGCATATTAAAATATAATTAATAACTAATATCAATTGTTCATTTATGTATAATGGGTTGGCAACTCCTGAAATTCAATGGAGAGGAATTTTTTTAACGTCCCAATGCTCATGCTGTAATCTTTATTTCCGAGAATAGTGAGTTGTTGGAAATGAGGCGCCAGAAATGATGAACTTTTTTTTAGATTTCTTTTCTGCTGTTGCTACCTAAGCAATCACCTCATTTTTGTTGTTGGATTGAAAAGAGTTTCGTGGACAATATGTATGTGTGGATGTTAATTTGTTTCCTATAATTAAAGACGAAAGATATACATATCTACATACATATGCGGCTTGTAGAGGAAGCAAAGCAAATTACTGACCTTTCTCACTATTTTAAATCATTCTACATATGTATGTATGTAAATAGTCTAAATATAGAACTGCAGAAGTTACATTTTTTCTTTAGGGTTTTCATTTTTAGCATTAGGATGTAGTTTTGTATATGTATGTATGTATGCATAGATATGAGCATCTATATATATAAAAATGAATTGTTCGTTTGTACGTTCATAACATGCGAACGTGAAGTCCGATTTGCTTGATTTTTTGGTATGTTTTCATTATTTGCCTGTAGAAGGTTTGTGTGAAATAATAATTTAAAAAAATTTCATTTAAAAAAAATTATTTTTGCATAACGGAAAACAGAGGAATCAAAGTAAATTGAAAAATAAATTTGACGTTTTAATTTTGAATTTCAATTTGACAATGGAAGTAAGTAAATTGTAAATGTCTTCCATTATTGCTTTGTTTTGACAAATTATTTTGACACACATAGAAAACAAAACAGGTGTCTGTTTCGGGTGTGTCAAGTCCAAAACAGTGTTACGTATGACAGAAAATATGGAAGCGTTTAAAAGTGATGAGCAGCAAACCGAAGCGAATCAAGAAAAAGACGAAATGTGTTTTATTTTTGTGTATAGTTATAATTATGCCGCGACCGAGACGTGGCGCCAATATTGGTCGTCGTACTCATAATACAAGACGAGTTGCATCTGTTAGAGCAGGTGAATCTGAAGCGGAACGTGAAGTGAGACTTGAACAGCAAAGAGAGCGTCAATCGAGATCGCGTTCTGCTCAAACAATCGAAGAACGATTCGCGAGTAATTCTTCGGATCGAGCGAGAATGAGTCGCAATCGCGCTGTTAGAAGTCGTGCCAATGACAATATTAATCAGCGAGTAATGCGTGCTGCTTTCAATTATGATAGTGAAGTTGACTATTGTTCTCTTCCATGCCTTTCAATCGGAACTATGACTAATGTCTGCGAACAGTGCAATGCATTGAAATTTCCATCGGAAACTCCTGGAATGTGTTGTGCAAATGGACAAGTAAAATTGCCTGTTTTGAATCCTCCTCCTGAGCCTTTGAGGTCATTAGTTTCTGGTTTGACTCCAGAATCGAATCATTTTTTGTCTAAAATACAGCAGTACAATTCATGTTTCCAAATGACGTCTTTCGGCGCCACAAATATAATCAGAGATGGATTCATGACTTTTAAGGTAATTACTGAACACGACACTAACAATGAGTTCTATCGTGAGATTGAATCAAATGTTTCATGTATGCAGATTCAAGGTCAAATCTATCATCGAATTGGATCGTTATTACCATGTTTGGATTCCAATCATTCCTTTTTGCAAATTTATTTCATGGGAAATTCAGATGTTGAAATTGAACGGCGTTGTGTGGTGGCACAAAATCCAAATGATAGTAATGCAGTGAGAAGAGGATTAATTGAAAGATTGCAGCAGTTTTTTCACGATGAAAATTGTTTGATCAAATTATTTCAAACTGCCCTTGATCAAATGCCTTCGGATTCTCATAGAATTGTTATTCGGGCCGATAAAGCACCTGGTGGAATTCATGCTGGAAGGTTAAACGCACCAACAATTGATGAAGTTGCCGTATTAATTGTGGATGAAGGAGCGAGCAGTCGAGATATTGTACTTCATCGTCGAGATCAAAGTGTTGTGCATGTTTCGGAAACTCATCGTTGTTATGATGCGTTGCAGTACCCAATTTTGTTTTGGCAAGGCGAGGATGGTTACCATTTCAATATTAAGATGAAACATCGTTTAACTGGTTAGTTACAATAAAATGCATCACACATTTTGTGAATTATTGATACTTAATATTCGCATTTATTTCAGGCTTGGAAACAGCAAAAAAAGTTAGTGCGATGAACTATTATTCGTACAGATTAATGGTTCGGCTGAACGAAATTAATCATATATTGAATTGTAGAAGGCTTTGCAACCAATTTATAGTTGATGTTTACGCTAAAATTGAGTCTGAACGATTGAATTTTATTCGATTTAATCAGAAAAAGTTAAAATCCGAACAATATATTCATTTGCGCGATGCAATTCACAATGATGGGAATATCAACGATATTGGCCAAATGACAATATTACCAGCAACATATACTGGAAGTCCACGACACATGCACGAGTACGCGCAAGACGCAATGACGTACGTTCGGCATTATCATCGACCCGATTTATTTATTACTTTCACCTGTAATCCTCAATGGAATGAAATAAAGCAATATATGTTTCATGGTCAAAGTGCTTCTGATCGCCACGATATTGTTGCGCGTGTGTTCAAGCAAAAATTGAAAACGCTTATGGATTTTATTGTCAAACAACAAGTGTTTGGAAAAGTTCAATGTTGGATGTATTCTGTGGAATGGCAGAAAAGAGGACTTCCGCATGCACATATTTTGGTTTGGTTAGTTGATAAAATTACGCCAAATGAAATTGATAGCGTAATATCAGCCGAAATTCCTAATCCAATCATTGATCCAGGACTGTTTGAATCAGTTACGAAGCACATGATTCATGGACCATGTGGGGCATTAAATGTCAACTCACCGTGCATGGCTGAAGGAAAATGCACAAAACGGTACCCAAGAGCATTAATAGCGGAAACAATTTCTGGTAATGATGGTTATCCGTTATATCGTAGACGTTCACCTGAAGATGATGGCGAAACAGTTATGGTGAAATGCAAAAATCAAGACATTAAAATTGACAATCGTTGGATCGTTCCATATTCGCCGCTATTATCCAAAACTTTTGGTGCTCATATAAATGTTGAGTATTGTAACTCAGTAAAATCCATCAAGTACATATGCAAATATGTTAACAAAGGAAGTGATTTGGCCTATTTTGGAATTGCTGGGGATAAAAGTGATGAAATCACTTCATATCAATTAGGCCGTTATATTAGTACAAATGAAGCAATATGGCGAATTTTTTCATTTGCAATACACGAAAGGTATCCAAATGTACTGCACTTGGCAGTTCATCTTCAGAATGGTCAACGTGTGTACTTCACACCTGAGAATGCGGCGCAACGAGCAGAACAGCCACCGAAAACAACGTTGACTTCATTTTTTGATATGTGCAGAAATGACGAATTTGCTAAAATGTTATTGTATTCTGAAGTGCCACGATATTTCACATGGAATGAATCTGCGAAAGTTTTTCAAAGACGGAAACAAGGGCAACCAGTACGAGGCCATCCAAATGTATTTTCTACAGAAGCATTGGGTCGTGTGTATACCGTTCATCCAAATCATTATGAATGTTTTTATTTGCGTTTATTATTGATTAACGTTCGTGGTCCTACGTCATTTGAAGATTTAAGAACAGTCGATGGTGAATTGTGTGCGACTTATCGGCAAGCATGCCAGCGTTTGAATCTACTTGAAGATGATATGCATTGGGAAGCTACACTTGCTGATTCCGTAATTTCATCATCTCCACATCAAATACGAACATTATTTGCAATTATAATATCTACATGCAGTCAATCAAATCCATTTGAAATATGGCATAAATTTCGTGATGACATGACGGAAGACATTTTACTTAGAGTGCGACGTTCAGTTTCAAATCCTGAATTAGAAATCACACCGGAAATGCATAACGAAGCTTTGATTTTGATTGAAGACATGTGTATAATGATTGCAAACAAAATATTAGTGCAGTTAGGAATGATAGCGCCTAATCGTGCAGTTCATGATGTTATTAATCAAGAAATGCATCGTGAACAACAATATGATCGTAATCAATTGAGAACATTTGTGCAGTTAAAAGTTCCACAATTGAATAGTCAACAGAAATATGCTTATGACAAAATCATGGAAGGCGTGAACAATGAAGGAGGTGGATTTTACTTTATTGATGCACCAGGAGGCACTGGAAAAACATTTTTGCTGTCATTGATTCTGGCAACCATACGATCGGATAATAAAATTGCTCTTGCAGTTGCTTCATCTGGAATTGCTGCTACCTTATTAGACGGTGGTCGAACTGCGCATTCTGCACTTAAATTGCCTTTGAATATAACAACGATTGAATCTCCTACGTGCAACATTTCCAAAACGTCGGCAATGGCAAAAGTTTTGCAGCAGTGTAAAATAATCGTATGGGACGAATGTACAATGGCTCACAAAAGATCATTAGAAGCATTAAATCGAACCATGCAAGATCTTCGAGGAAATGAAAGACTTTTTGGTGGCGCCTTTATATTGTTATCAGGTGATTTTAGGCAAACTTTACCTGTCATTCCACGATCTACTGCTGCTGATGAGCTAAACGCATGTTTGAAGTCTTCAGTTTTGTGGAAATATGTTAAAACATTGCGTCTTAATCAAAATGTACGTGTACAATTGCAAAATGATCCTTCTGCAGCTGAATTTTCAAAACAACTTTTGGAAATTGGGAATGGTAAAGTTGCAGTCGATAAATCAACCGGATTAATAACATTACCAAGCAATTTTTGTAATATCACTCAATCGAAAAAGGAACTGGTTCAACGTGTGTTTCCAAATATATTGCAGAAGTACAGGAATCATGATTGGTTGAGCGAACGCGCAATATTGGCAGGAAAAAATAAAGACGTGAACGATTTAAATGCAAGTATTTTGCAAGAAATAGATGGCCAATTTTTTGCATACAAATCAGTGGATACGATAATAAATGAAGATGAGGTAGTGAACTATCCTACTGAATTTTTGAATTCACTTGATTTGCCAGGCTTGCCACCACATTATTTGGCATTGAAAGAGGGAGCACCGATAATAATGCTCCGAAATATAAATCAACCACGGCTTTGTAATGGCACCAGACTTTCCGTGAAAAAACTGATGGCCAATTTAATTGAAGCAACTATTCTGAGTGGTAAATATAGAGGCGAAAACGTTCTAATCCCCCGAATTCCAATGATTCCATCAGATATGCCATTTGAATTTAAACGGCTTCAATTTCCTGTCCGTCTTGCCTTCGCTATAACCATTAATAAAGCTCAAGGTCAGACTTTGAATATTTGTGGCTTAGATTTGGAGCAACCTGTTTTCTCGCATGGACAATTGTATGTTGGTTGTTCACGTTGTGGTAAACCCTCTGCATTATTTATAAACACAAAAGATGGAAAAACTAAAAACGTTGTTTATCAAAGAGCATTAAGTTAATTTTTAAAGTATTTTCATTTTCGACCTTTTTATTTGAAAATAAATTATTGTAAGAAATTGATTGTGGATGAGTTTTACTGAAAATTGAAAAGAAATTTCGCAAGTTTCTTTTGTGTATTCGCCCTGTGAAGCGGGCGAAGGTTTCGCTATCTTTTATCTATATATATAAAAATGAATTGTTCGTTTGTACGTTCATAACATGCGAACGTGAAGTCCGATTTGCTTGATTTTTTGGTATGTTTTCATTATTTGCCTGTAGAAGGTTTGTGTGAAATAATAATTTAAAAAAATTTCATTTAAAAAAAATTATTATTTTTGCATAACGGAAAACAGAGGAATCAAAGTAAATTGAAAAATAAATTTGACGTTTTAATTTTGAATTTCAATTTGACAATGGAAGTAAGTAAATTGTAAATGTCTTCCATTATTGCTTTGTTTT
This sequence comes from Thecophora atra, assembly GCA_937620795.1. Classification (NCBI taxonomy): domain Eukaryota; kingdom Metazoa; phylum Arthropoda; class Insecta; order Diptera; family Conopidae; genus Thecophora; species Thecophora atra. The sequence goes on along the minus strand of OW569397.1, from coordinate 70,050,424 downwards.
GACAAATTATTTTGACACACATAGAATTTTATTTTAAATTTTGAAAAACAATTAAAAATTATAAAAGGCTTAATGCCGATTAATTACTCTGTTTCGGGTGTGTCAAGTCCAAAACAGTGTTACGTATGACAGAAAATATGGAAGCGTTTAAAAGTGATGAGCAGCAAACCGAAGCGAATCAAGAAAAAGACGAAATGTGTTTTATTATAAACACTATAAACACTTATAAACATTATTTGTTTTTTTTTTAGTTATAATTATGCCGCGACCGAGACGTGGCGCCAATATTGGTCGTCGTACTCATAATACATGACGAGTTGCATCTGTTAGAGCAGGTGAATCTGAAGCGGAACGTGAAGTGAGACTTGAACAGCAAAGAGAGCGTCAATCGAGATCGCGTTCTGCTCAAACAATCGAAGAACGATTCGCGAGTAATTCTTCGGATCGAGCGAGAATGAGTCGCAATCGCGCTGTTAGAAGTCGTGCCAATGACAATATTAATCAGCGAGTAATGCGTGCTGCTTTCAATTATGATAGTGAAGTTGACTATTGTTCTCTTCCATGCCTTTCAATCGGAACTATGACTAATGTCTGCGAACAGTGCAATGCATTGAAATTTCCATCGGAAACTCCTGGAATGTGTTGTGCAAATGGACAAGTAAAATTGCCTGTTTTGAATCCTCCTCCTGAGCCTTTGAGGTCATTAGTTTCTGGTTTGACTCCAGAATCGAATCATTTTTTGTCTAAAATACAGCAGTACAATTCATGTTTCCAAATGACGTCTTTCGGCGCCACAAATATAATCAGAGATGGATTCATGACTTTTAAGGTAATTACTGAACACGACACTAACAATGAGTTCTATCGTGAGATTGAATCAAATGTTTCATGTATGCAGATTCAAGGTCAAATCTATCATCGAATTGGATCGTTATTACCATGTTTGGATTCCAATCATTCCTTTTTGCAAATTTATTTCATGGGAAATTCAGATGTTGAAATTGAACGGCGTTGTGTGGTGGCACAAAATCCAAATGATAGTAATGCAGTGAGAAGAGGAATAATTGAAAGATTGCAGCAGTTTTTTCACGATGAAAATTGTTTGATCAAATTATTTCAAACTGCCCTTGATCAAATGCCTTCGGATTCTCATAGAATTGTTATTCGGGCCGATAAAGCACCTGGTGGAATTCATGCTGGAAGGTTAAACGCACCAACAATTGATGAAGTTGCCGTATTAATTGTGGATGAAGGAGCGAGCAGTCGAGATATTGTACTTCATCGTCGAGATCAAAGTGTTGTGCATGTTTCGGAAACTCATCGTTGTTATGATGCGTTGCAGTACCCAATTTTGTTTTGGCAAGGCGAGGATGGTTACCATTTCAATATTAAGATGAAACATCGTTTAACTGGTTAGTTACAATAAAATGCATCACACATTTTGTGAATTATTGATACTTAATATTCGCATTTATTTCAGGCTTGGAAACAGCAAAAAAAGTTAGTGCGATGAACTATTATTCGTACAGATTAATGGTTCGGCTGAACGAAATTAATCATATATTGAATTGTAGAAGGCTTTGCAACCAATTTATAGTTGATGTTTACGCTAAAATTGAGTCTGAACGATTGAATTTTATTCGATTTAATCAGAAAAAGTTAAAATCCGAACAATATATTCATTTGCGCGATGCAATTCACAATGATGGGAATATCAACGATATTGGCCAAATGACAATATTACCAGCAACATATACTGGAAGTCCACGACACATGCACGAGTACGCGCAAGACGCAATGACGTACGTTCGGCATTATCATCGACCCGATTTATTTATTACTTTCACCTGTAATCCTCAATGGAATGAAATAAAGCAATATATGTTTCATGGTCAAAGTGCTTCTGATCGCCACGATATTGTTGCGCGTGTGTTCAAGCAAAAATTGAAAACGCTTATGGATTTTATTGTCAAACAACAAGTGTTTGGAAAAGTTCAATGTTGGATGTATTCTGTGGAATGGCAGAAAAGAGGACTTCCGCATGCACATATTTTGGTTTGGTTAGTTGATAAAATTACGCCAAATGAAATTGATAGCGTAATATCAGCCGAAATTCCTAATCCAATCATTGATCCAGGACTGTTTGAATCAGTTACGAAGCACATGATTCATGGACCATGTGGGGCATTAAATGTCAACTCACCGTGCATGGCTGAAGGAAAATGCACAAAACGGTACCCAAGAGCATTAATAGCGGAAACAATTTCTGGTAATGATGGTTATCCGTTATATCGTAGACGTTCACCTGAAGATGATGGCGAAACAGTTATGGTGAAATGCAAAAATCAAGACATTAAAATTGACAATCGTTGGATCGTTCCATATTCGCCGCTATTATCCAAAACTTTTGGTGCTCATATAAATGTTGAGTATTGTAACTCAGTAAAATCCATCAAGTACATATGCAAATATGTTAACAAAGGAAGTGATTTGGCCTATTTTGGAATTGCTGGTGATAAAAGTGATGAAATCACTTCATATCAATTAGGCCGTTATATTAGTACAAATGAAGCAATATGGCGAATTTTTTCATTTGCAATACACGAAAGGTATCCAAATGTACTGCACTTGGCAGTTCATCTTCAGAATGGTCAACGTGTGTACTTCACACCTGAGAATGCGGCGCAACGAGCAGAACAGCCACCGAAAACAACGTTGACTTCATTTTTTGATATGTGCAGAAATGACGAATTTGCTAAAATGTTATTGTATTCTGAAGTGCCACGATATTTCACATGGAATGAATCTGCGAAAGTTTTTCAAAGACGGAAACAAGGGCAACCAGTACGAGGCCATCCAAATGTATTTTCTACAGAAGCATTGGGTCGTGTGTATACCGTTCATCCAAATCATTATGAATGTTTTTATTTGCGTTTATTATTGATTAACGTTCGTGGTCCTACGTCATTTGAAGATTTAAGAACAGTCGATGGTGAATTGTGTGCGACTTATCGGCAAGCATGCCAGCGTTTGAATCTACTTGAAGATGATATGCATTGGGAAGCTACACTTGCTGATTCCGTAATTTCATCATCTCCACATCAAATACGAACATTATTTGCAATTATAATATCTACATGCAGTCCATCAAATCCATTTGAAATATGGCATAAATTTCGTGATGACATGACGGAAGACATTTTACTTAGAGTGCGACGTTCAGTTTCAAATCCTGAATTAGAAATCACACCGGAAATGCATAACGAAGCTTTGATTTTGATTGAAGACATGTGTATAATGATTGCAAACAAAATATTAGTGCAGTTAGGAATGATAGCGCCTAATCGTGCAGTTCATGATGTTATTAATCAAGAAATGCATCGTGAACAACAATATGATCGTAATCAATTGAGAACATTTGTGCAGTTAAAAGTTCCACAATTGAATAGTCAACAGAAATATGCTTATGACAAAATCATGGAAGGTGTGAACAATGAAGGAGGTGGATTTTACTTTATTGATGCACCAGGAGGCACTGGAAAAACATTTTTGCTGTCATTGATTCTGGCAACCATACGATCGGATAATAAAATTGCTCTTGCAGTTGCTTCATCTGGAATTGCTGCTACCTTATTAGACGGTGGTCGAACTGCGCATTCTGCACTTAAATTGCCTTTGAATATAACAACGATTGAATCTCCTACGTGCAACATTTCCAAAACGTCGGCAATGGCAAAAGTTTTGCAGCAGTGTAAAATAATCGTATGGGACGAATGTACAATGGCTCACAAAAGATCATTAGAAGCATTAAATCGAACCATGCAAGATCTTCGAGGAAATGAAAGACTTTTTGGTGGCGCCTTTATATTGTTATCAGGTGATTTTAGGCAAACTTTACCTGTCATTCCACGATCTACTGCTGCTGATGAGCTAAACGCATGTTTGAAGTCTTCAGTTTTGTGGAAATATGTTAAAACATTGCGTCTTAATCAAAATGTACGTGTACAATTGCAAAATGATCCTTCTGCAGCTGAATTTTCAAAACAACTTTTGGAAATTGGGAATGGTAAAGTTGCAGTCGATAAATCAACCGGATTAATAACATTACCAAGCAATTTTTGTAATATCACTCAATCGAAAAAGGAACTGGTTCAACGTGTGTTTCCAAATATATTGCAGAAGTACAGGAATCATGATTGGTTGAGCGAACGCGCAATATTGGCAGGAAAAAATAAAGACGTGAACGATTTAAATGCAAGTATTTTGCAAGAAATAGATGGCCAATTTTTTGCATACAAATCAGTGGATACGATAATAAATGAAGATGAGGTAGTGAACTATCCTACTGAATTTTTGAATTCACTTGATTTGCCAGGCTTGCCACCACATTATTTGGCATTGAAAGAGGGAGCACCGATAATAATGCTCCGAAATATAAATCAACCACGGCTTTGTAATGGCACCAGACTTTCCGTGAAAAAACTGATGGCCAATTTAATTGAAGCAACTATTCTGAGTGGTAAATATAGAGGCGAAAACGTTCTAATCCCCCGAATTCCAATGATTCCATCAGATATGCCATTTGAATTTAAACGGCTTCAATTTCCTGTCCGTCTTGCCTTCGCTATAACCATTAATAAAGCTCAAGGTCAGACTTTGAATATTTGTGGCTTAGATTTGGAGCAACCTGTTTTCTCGCATGGACAATTGTATGTTGGTTGTTCACGTTGTGGTAAACCCTCTGCATTATTTATAAACACAAAAGATGGAAAAACTAAAAACGTTGTTTATCAAAGAGCATTAAGTTAATTTTTAAAGTATTTTCATTTTCGACCTTTTTATTTGAAAATAAATTATTGTAAGAAATTGATTGTGGATGAGTTTTACTGAAAATTGAAAAGAAATTTCGCAAGTTTCTTTTGTGTATTCGCCCTGTGAAGCGGGCGAAGGTTTCGCTATCTTTTATTATAATTATAAATTTTCATAAATATCTTCTTATTATGTACAGAAAATATCTTATATATAAGAATTAATGTGGATTAATTAATCTATATATACGTTTAGGCGCCAGACAGACAAACAAGAAACATTGTTTATCCACGTGCATTAGAATAATTTTAGCACTATTATCTAGACAATCTTTTATATTTTCTTTTTCTAAACAAGTTAGAAAACAACAAACTTTATCTTTTTTTAACATTTTTAGTGGGGCAGCAAAGCGCACCGGGGCAAAGCTAGTATTTAATAAAATATGTTACTCCAAAATTAGTGCAAGGAAAATTCTGGTTTCTGAAACACAATTATTGTTTTAGCGTTTATAATTATCATTTTGGAAAACTCCATTAAGTTGTTTTGGAGTTATTGCAATTACATACATATATATTTTCTCTTGCACACCGCAATTTATTATTTTAAAATTTTAATTTTTATTTATTTTAAGATTATTTTATAAAAATTGTATACATATATGCACATCGAAAAAGATTAATAAAATACAACACAAGAAAGCATACCAAAAATGTACATATGTATGTACTCATTTAATGAATTATCCGTCCTTGTGAGTTCGGTATTTAGGTTTGAAAATATCATTTATGTAAGTATGATGATGAGTTTTTCCGCCTTAAACTAAAGCCAAACGAAAATAAGTGCAATGCTGTAAATAAACCCGTAACGGCACTTTTCCGTTTTGGAGCATCCATTTTAACGTAGAATCTGCGATAACTCCGGAACGAAACAAGCTAGAGCAAAAATTTTGTCTAGCCAAATTCGCGGAAAAATACCCTCCTCCTGATAGACTATATGCCATCAGAGCAGGTATTGCTAAATAACTCAGCAGCGGCGTTTGAACACTTGCAAAACTCTGCTTACTTTGCAGTGGATTTAGTTCACCAAGAAACATCCGATTTACACGAATGTTACATAAAAATATTCTTGAAAGTATCCTCTTTCTATCCCAACAACTGTCAATTTGTTTAAACTAATCCTAAATGCCCAAAAAAGTCTTTAAAAATAACTCCATTCTACTACGAATCTTGTTTACGTTCGACTTTTTCCAGGAAAAACGCCAGATCATAACAAAATGTAATTAGAGGAAGGCAAAAAATTTTAATTTTTCGATTTTCTCAGCCAATTTTTAAGATAGGCACTTCATTCGAGTACCGAAATGTGCGGAAATATATCCTCTTTCCAACTGGCCAGTTGTCATCTCCGAAAAATTGCGTCTTCATAGGTAGCAACGCAAATTTACAGCCAAAAAAGTGTGATCAGCTGAATTTAAAAGTGAAATATCTCCAGAACTAAACTGTCTAGAGAAAATATTTTTATACTCATATTTGTGTTAAAATATTCTCTTTTAGATGGCATATATGGTTTTAGAGAAGGGGTATGTAAATAAGCCAGCAACGGCACTTTTCCCTCTTGGATCATCCATTTTAACGTAGAATCTGCGATAACTCCGGAACGAAACAAGCTAGAGCAAAAATTTTGTCTAGCCAAATTCGCGGAAAAATACCCTCCTCCTGATAGACTATATGCCATCAGAGCAGGTATTGCTAAATAACTCAGCAGCGGCGTTTGAACACTTGCAAAACTCTGCTTACTTTGCAGTGGATTTAGTTCACCAAGAAACATCCGATTTACACGAATGTTACATAAAAATATTCTTGAAAGTATCCTCTTTCTATCCCAACAACTGTCAATTTGTTTAAACTAATCCTAAATGCCCAAAAAAGTCTTTAAAAATAACTCCATTCTACTACGAATCTTGTTTACGTTCGACTTTTTCCAGGAAAAACGCCAGATCATAACAAAATGTAATTAGAGGAAGGCAAAAAATTTTAATTTTTCGATTTTCTCAGCCAATTTTTAAGATAGGCACTTCATTCGAGTACCGAAATGTGCGGAAATATATCCTCTTTCCAACTGGCCAGTTGTCATCTCCGAAAAATTGCGTCTTCATAGGTAGCAACGCAAATTTACAGCCAAAAAAGTGTGATCAGCTGAATTTAAAAGTGAAATATCTCCAGAACTAAACTGTCTAGAGAAAATATTTTTATACTCATATTTGTGTTAAAATATTCTCTTTTAGATGGCATATATGGTTTTAGAGAAGGGGTATGTAAATAAGCCAGCAACGGCACTTTTCCCTCTTGGATCATCCATTTTAACGTAGAATCTGCGATAACTCCGGAACGAAACAAGCTAGAGCAAAAATTTTGTCTAGCCAAATTCGCGGAAAAATACCCTCCTCCTGATAGACTATATGCCATCAGAGCAGGTATTGCTAAATAACTCAGCAGCGGCGTTTGAACACTTGCAAAACTCTGCTTACTTTGCAGTGGATTTAGTTCACCAAGAAACATCCGATTTACACGAATGTTACATAAAAATATTCTTGAAAGTATCCTCTTTCTATCCCAACAACTGTCAATTTGTTTAAACTAATCCTAAATGCCCAAAAAAGTCTTTAAAAATAACTCCATTCTACTACGAATCTTGTTTACGTTCGACTTTTTCCAGGAAAAACGCCAGATCATAACAAAATGTAATTAGAGGAAGGCAAAAAATTTTAATTTTTCGATTTTCTCAGCCAATTTTTAAGATAGGCACTTCATTCGAGTACCGAAATGTGCGGAAATATATCCTCTTTCCAACTGGCCAGTTGTCATCTCCGAAAAATTGCGTCTTCATAGGTAGCAACGCAAATTTACAGCCAAAAAAGTGTGATCAGCTGAATTTAAAAGTGAAATATCTCCAGAACTAAACTGTCTAGAGAAAATATTTTTATACTCATATTTGTGTTAAAATATTCTCTTTTAGATGGCATATATGGTTTTAGAGAAGGGGTATGTAAATAAGCCAGCAACGGCACTTTTCCCTCTTGGATCATCCATTTTAACGTAGAATCTGCGATAACTCCGGAACGAAACAAGCTAGAGCAAAAATTTTGTCTAGCCAAATTCGCGGAAAAATACCCTCCTCCTGATAGACTATATGCCATCAGAGCAGGTATTGCTAAATAACTCAGCAGCGGCGTTTGAACACTTGCAAAACTCTGCTTACTTTGCAGTGGATTTAGTTCACCAAGAAACATCCGATTTACACGAATGTTACATCAAAATATTCTTGAAAGTATCCTCTTTCTATCCCAACAACTGTCAATTTGTTTAAACTAATCCTAAATGCCCAAAAAAGTCTTTAAAAATAACTCCATTCTACTACCAATCTTGCTTACGTTCTACTTTTTCCAGGAAAAACGCCAGATCATAACAATGTGAAATGTAAATAAAGGAAGGCAAAAATTTTTGTTTTTCGATTTTCTCAGCCAATTTTTAAGATAGACACTTTATTGGAGTATCAAAATGCGCGGAAATATATCCATATACCAACTGGCCAGTTGTCATCTCCAAGAAATTGCGTCTTCGATTGTAGCAACGCAAATTTTCCAAAAAATGTATGTTTCCCTCGGCTTCTATATGGAATATCTCCAGAACGAAACTAGCTAGAACAAAAATTTTTTGTCTCAAATGTGCAGAAATATATTCTCTTTAAGATAGGGTATGTGCGATCAGAGCAGGTATGGCTAAATAATTCAGCAGGCGGCCTTAAACATTCTGTAAATTTTTTAGCATATTTATTTTGGCTTTTCTACATGAAATCAGAATGAGATAGGATTTTTTGTACTTGATTCCATATTCTGTACATGTGTACTATGAAACTGTAAAAAAATTACTGTTGTAGGTGTAACAGGTAGCCTAGTAGAAGCGTCGGAAGCCGCGAACACATTTTATGGAATATCTGGAAAACGAAACTAGCTAGGACAATTTTGTTTGCATCAAAAAAAAGAGAAAAATTTCTTCTTTAAGATAGATAAGGCGGCGTTAGAGCAGAATATACTAAATAACTCAGGAAATGCGATTTAATATTTGATTCCACAAAGTCATGTTTACATTTTACCTTATATCTTTTTTTTCTAAACATATAGATATTTCATATTCCGCAAAAAGAAGGAGCATAAATTTCGCTTTAAAACGCTATAAACAGTGTCTTTCTACGATATACGGTTAATTTTTAATAAATTTTTGAAAATTAAGTTTATTTTTATCATAAATAGCATCCACAAATAAACCACCCTGAAAATCGTTGCTAACTTTTCCGTTGCTAATTTCACGCACGTCATAGTGGGCAACCATTGACGGCTGCTCCAAAGTCACGTAAGCAAAGTTCTGATATATCAGCTGTGCTGATAAAAAAACGGCATTTTCCAATCATGGAAAGTAATCACGCAACTTTCCCGTAGTGCGAGCTCCCCTAAGTAAATGCGTGAATTGCATGATTTGCGTGCAAGAATTTCAGTGTTGCATATCCTCTTGAACAATGGTCTCAAAAAACAAATAGGAAAACACAAAAAAATGGCACTTTCAAAAAAATGTAAAAACTTGTACGCATTTTCACGACGTCAAGTTTTTTTCAGTCTGCACTATTCAAATAACTTCTCCGTTTTCTTTTAGAATGTTGTTTCAAACTTGCAATTCGAATCATTTTAAGAAAACAAATATGTACTCAAATCTACACTTGACATGACAAATACCCTGCTAACTGTGTGGGTGCTCTCAAAATCGGAGCCCAGATATTTTTTGTTTGATAAAACATTGCAGAACATATCCTTAAAGTAAATGTTGATGAATTTCTGCGAATGACCGACGAACAAAAGGAGTTACTCAAGTGGCGCTTCCTACTCGAACACTTTGAAGTAACGCTGTTAATAAAGAAACCCTCTGCAGTCCCTAAAAATACAGCAATCAGTGTAATTGATTTGCGTTCTGTCGATTTAGAAGAGATTGCCAATAACATTTAGGTTTTCTAAATCGAAACAAATATCTTTTGATAGTTGCATAGACTTTCCGGACAAGGATTAGAAGTGTTGCCATAAACTTGCTTTATATTATGATTTTTATTTAGATTACATAATTAGGAAGATCAGTTTCTTACGTTTTATTACGGTCTTATACTTTTAAATCCATACATATATCTGATATTTTTTCTATTTTTTACCTTTACTATAAATTTATTTATAAAAATTAGTTTAAACAAAGCGAAACAGTAACCATACGGAGTTATTACTCTAAACTGAAATTCCACAACAGATTAAGTGTGTTTATCGAGGATTACGTTTAAAATGGTACAATTTTATTAAGTACGTAAGGAGCTTCGCGCTTCACAATAATCACTTGAATATTAAAAAGGTAACTAGGAGAATTATTTACGACATAAAATCCGCGTGCATCAACGTCCGTCTTCGAATAGCGTTTAAACGTATCACACTTCGGCATTAGAACAGTTTCAAGCAGGGTTCGTAAATGCTCGCTCAGGAGCGCTCTTTTCGGCTCATTCCAGCTCCGGCTCGCTCACAAGAGCCGTTGCTCACGTGAGCCCGAGCCGTCGCTCTCAAATTTTCTGGCTCCGGCTCGCGAAACGTCTCAGTAATAGCCTAAACACAGTTGGAGTGGCCGGATACAACTTCAATTTTTTCCAGCCGTCAAACTCTGGCGACGACACACAGTTATAGCTGCGTAATCGGGCGTCCATTGTATACAAAGGGTTTTTCTACACAAACAACATCTACACAAAAGAAGAAGAAGACAGCTCTGCCGCCAGCCAAACGCCGCCAGATTATAAATTAGCCGAACTCTGGCGGCGTAAGTAAGCGACGGAACGTAGTGGGAATCTGGAAAATAACTTTTTTCTCGTTGTCCATAAGAGCCCATGTAATTTTGACAGCTGAGTAATGAAGTTGTATCCGGCCACTCCAACTGTGTTTAAGCTATAAATGGCGAGCCAATGAGCTGCTGGCTCGGAGTTGATAAGACTTTTACTGAGCAGCTCTGAGACGATGAGACGAGAGCTGCTCTGAGCTGTGAGCCGATGAGATGAGACCTCTTGCGAGCAGCTCTGAGCTGTGAGCTGATGAGACGAGAGCTGCTCTGAGCCGAGGCGAAAATGTCTTTGATTATAATGAATGAAATAGTAAGCAAAAAAGTCTACCTTTCATCTTTATTTTAAAAATGTGTAGATTTTGAGAAATAAAATCAACTGTAAGAAGAAGAAACTTTCAAGATTGCAGTTTCAAAATTCAAACAATTAAAAAAAAATTGGGCTTCCTAAAAATGCTGTCAAATTCTTTATTCTGCAACTGTGTGTTTATTTTTTGGAGCATTTCAATATAGTTTGTGCGCACTTTTTAATTTTTTAGTTGACACTCTTTTTATAAATTATTGGAATAAAAAAATAAAAGTTTTAATTTTAACAAAACAAAAATGGACGCACAGTCTAATGTTGGTGGTTCTTCTCTCAGTCACTACTTTGCTAACGATCCACCTAGCTTTTTTGATGAATTTGCTAGAAATACTTCAAACGCAGCTAAGCAAAGTGGTAAAATTCAAATAGATAATTCGCGAGAAATAAGCTCCACAATCTAAATTTTATGCAGAACATCCGGATAAATCCTTATTACATTCCTCATCTAACATGACAAAGACAGATTCTGCTAATGCAACCAATGTAAACAATGAAAGCTGTATAACATCCAACTCATTTGGCGGTGGTTTTATAGCACCCGTGTACATCGAAGATCATTCGCCTGATTTCGAGGACGACATTAAAGTACCAGATGAGGTTCGCAATTATTGGGAACCTTATATTTCGGAACCTGGGATACCACCATTACTCACCTGTCCTGGCATGTACTCCCCGAATGACTTGGTAGGTCAATTGAATTTTAATTTTGGAAATTTTATTATTTTTTGATTAAGTTAGCCTGATCCCATTTGCGAAGCAGTTGGCAAACATCTTGGTGAAACAGAGATGACCCAGCGTAAAATTCTTACAGTAGATGATGTGACACAGGATGATCGTGGATTGCGTTCTCTCATCGCTGCAGGCTGCTACAGGTCTGCTGTAAACTTAACTGGCCGGCTTCTTACTATCTGCGGACAGGGTTATGGGCGCGCAGGACAACCGGCGAAACATTCCCCACATTCCCTGCAGCTGTGGTTCACGCGTCTGGCTCTTCTTGCTAAACTGGGCGAGTATGAACTGCTACAAGCAGAGGCGGAACCATTTGGCACATTGAATCGCCCGGACATTTATTATGAGGTACTTATTGAAAGCTTTGGATGTCCAAAAAGTTATTAATGTGCACTTCTTTAAGTTCTACCCTGAAATGCACAATGACAAGCAAGGCTCAATTGCTTGTTTTTCCTTTCGCCTGTTGACCGCAGAGCTACCTATTTACCAAGGGAACCCCCAAGCTGCTTTGGATCGTTTATCGGAAATGTGTGTTATATCAAGCGAAATAAAGAAATATTTCGAACATCGTCATGACAAATTGGCTGCCGAGTTTTGGAAACGACGTGAAATGCGAGTGTTGCACTCCATTGTCAACTGCGCTATTATTGTAAAACGTTAAAGTTTTTATATTAGTAAACTAAATAACTTAAATTTCCACTTTTTTCAAGATGAAGAAATTCAATTTAATCGACGACATCATAAATGGCATGATTCTCGAACGTACTGACTTAAGTAAGGAAGAGCGCCGTGCATTGTTCTCCGCTTGGGGTCGCATTTATTTGCAAATAGGTGATATTTTTGGTGCTGAACAGAAATTTGCCGAAGCGCGCCGACTGAGGGATATGAAAAGGTTTTAAATTTGTTTCAGACCCTTGCAACTAAATCCTCTGTTTTTACATCATAGTAATTCTCAGCCCGATTTACGTGATCTTGTGGATAAAGGTCTGATCACTGTGGCCAAAAATGATTTTCAAGAAGCTTTCACAATCTTCCAGAAAGCATTACATTTGGAATCTGGAAACACAATGCTACTTAATAATATGGGTGTCTGCTTACTTTATGCTGGGAAATTAAAAGATGCAATAAATTTGTTTGAACGAGCAATTAATCTTAATCCACAGAAGTCGTTAAACGAAAGTTTGTTGGTAAATCTTTCGACGTTATACGAACTGGAATCAAACAATTCCAAGAATAAAAAACTCAACTTGCTGCGTCTAGTTAACAAATACAAGCCAGATTTGAACATTAGTCTAGAGATCTGTTTAAAATTAAAATCGTTAAACTGAGTCTTGTGATTTCAGATTTCTTTTTAATTTTCGTTTTGTAAACATCGCTTTCATAGCTTTGGAAAAAGACAAATCAATCTTAAAATCAATTTAATTAACATACAAGAGTTGAGTAGGGGAAAAGTAAAATTAAGTTAATGGTAGTTTTTAGTTGTATTTTATATGTCAATATATCTAATACTTCATTTAAGTCTTATATGTTAAGCCAAATACGTTTGTATATCCCATACAGTCTGTTTAATATTTCGCTATTTAAAAATAATTTTAATTTATCATTTATTAATATTAATATACGCTTTATAAGGCATACTCGTGTAAAACTTCTCTTAAAATTGTTTAAAAGAATTGTCATAAATGCTGAACTTTTTTCAGGGAGTACTTTAACACTGAGGAAAATAAAATAAAAATTATGCTTCTTCTTAGACAGTGATTTAGCAGAATAAATATTATAAAATAAAAAAATATTAAACCCAAAAAATTGTATTGGCTTGAAAAACACTTTTCAAAAAGTGCATTGAATGAAATCTAATCTATTACATTCTTTGTTTTGAGACGAAAGCAACACGAAAACAAAAAGTAATAGAGAAGAGCAAACGAAGACGAAGGTGAGAGCAGCAGATGAAAATTTTATTGCAAATGGCGAACATTGATACGGACAGATTGTGCTTGATTTGGTAAAGAAAAACGAATTCATGCGGATTCGTAATGTTTATATTGATAAAAAGAATTTAGTTGTTGAGCAAAACTTCGCGTGTTATTTTTAAGTTGAAATTTACACAAATACGGTGAGTTTCAAGGCAAATAGTCGTGTCTGAAATTTACGTTGTTGACTGAAGCTGCCGAATGAAAGAATCAATGAAAAAAATAGTGCTCAACGGGGGAAAATTTTCATCAAATACTTAAAAAAACTGGGGACTCTTCGATTCTGTTATTATAATAGCCCATTTGCAAAGTGTTGATTATTAAAATTCCACACTATAGAAATCAGAACAGAATTAAATGCGTTTATATTTTTAACATTGAAAAGTTCGGGTTTTAAAAGGAATAAAAATAAATATACTGAAAATTTATCGAAATTGAAGTGTAGAGAAATTTTCTAACTTTTGCTAATTTTTTTCTAAAACTTATGCATTAATGTGGCATAAAATCCAAAGTTTTCAATAAATATTTTCAAATATACAAATTGTTTATATTTTTGAATGAATTTGATTTTTTATTTATGCTAAACGACGAGTCTTTGATCAACTGAATTAAATGCTTATGTTCGCAATGCGATAATTGGGAGATTGTAAATATTTGCATGAAAAAAAGCGCGCCATTTAATTTGTGACGTAGCGTTAACAATCGGACTCTTTTAACTTAGGAAGAATATAGTTTAGATTTTTAAAGACGGATTGAATTAAAAGATTTGTCGTTTTTTCAATATTTTTTGTTATTTATTTAGATTCTGGAATTTTGAATCCTACTAAAGTCAAGTGTCGTCAAGTTCTGCTCAGCTCACTTACATAAGGCAGTACATGCTCGTCAAAAGGTCATATACTGACTGCCTGGCTGTTTGCTTACGCGCCTTTAATATGATATTTTTAAGTTTGCTTTATCAGTAACAAGTTTGCTTTAAAAACAACACAAATATTGTTTTGATTAGTATTTTTCTCCTCTTCGCAATACATCCAGTTAGATTCGTAAACAATCTTCTGTAAAATCGTGCTTATTATTTTGCAACTTTCTACAATCGATGATTTTATGGCGCTCTCTCCGATGCGTGCGCACTTCTGGCGATTAAATTTGATACTCTTTTGAATGTCTGTATTTTCCTACTTCGTGGCTGAGACGTAGTTTCATTGCTCCTTATTTGATTTATGATATTTATGATTTATTTTGATGTTTAGTGATTATTTATTTAAATGTTTAAAATATTTCAACATTTTTGATGCATATTTATGTTGATCGTGTTAAGTGAAATAATTTTCCGTACTTTCCTTTTTTCCAGCCTAGAATTAGAAAAGATATTTAAGTAAAAATTTAAGTAAACACATTTATAAAAATATATATATTTTTTTATTATATTTAAGTAAATTAATAAGCATTACTTTTATCTAAGGTTTTATTGCTGCAAATACTGATAATATTTTGATATAAAATTTGTTAATTTCGTTTGAGTAAGTTTATATTTATATGTATATTGTATAAAAACCCTTGTGTTTAATTGCCATTTTGTTTATTATTTTTTATTTATTATGCCTAGATTTACCAAATTAAAAATAAATACATAAAAAATAATATCTAGAAAAGAATAAATAATTGAGTTACTTGTGCTAAGTGATTTTTGAGAACGTGTTAACATAGTAATTAAGTATAATTAACAGTTATTATATTTTGTAAAATGTTTCCTTTAAGATTTTTTATTTTTCCCAGTTGATTACAAAGACAAACACTGTTTAGATTATTTTCTGTATATAATATTTAAAAGTGTACCGCTATCGTTATTTCAGCTTGTTTTTCCGTTTCCAACTCTCGGATTTATAACACTGTCATCACTAGAATCTAATGAATAGATTAAATAACCCGATTATTTTATTTGCGAACGCGGAGCGCGCTGAGTTACCCTCCATTAGCATTGAATTCTGCCTGACATCTGAATCACATTTTGTGATGAATCAAATATTGCTAGTCAGCTTGCGTTGTTTTACTACTATTTTACTTCATATATATGTATAGTTATGCATACATAGACTAGTGTCTATATTATAAAAGATTCTTGGCTACGAACTGAACTGAGCACTTACTCGTTTTTGCTTCTCAGGTACTCTCGTTGCTGTTCTTGCTTCTGCTGTCCGTTGTCATCGGGTTGCTCGCTCGCAACTCTGATAAAACTGTGAATGCTCAATGGTGCTATTTTATTATATGTATAGCGCCGTCCTCCACACGCTAGGCTTGCTCAAATTGCTTTCGGAGAACTCTTTTTGTTTCATTCCACTCTTGTTGCAACTAGTTTATGCGCTCATTTCTTGCGAACGACAAAAATAGTTTCTATTTTATTGTTTTATTTCAATTTCAACCTTGATTATTATTATGTTTGCACCTTGATACTAATTTTTTAAATGATTTAAAATATTTCTTAGAGTTTAGTACACAATTCGGCTCACTAAATGATGTTAAGCTTAGCTTTTCAACGGTTTCTAAGGTTAGGTTCGATTCGATAAATTTCTATGAGTTTTTAATTTGTATTTCGGTCCGTCCTTTGCTCTGCTTCCTCAACACACACTGGTTTTTGGCGAAAAGATTTCAACGCAGCCGTTACTTTCGATTTTCTCGTCTCTCTCATCCGAGTGTCAGTTGTTGACTGGTTTGCCCTAATCGTAGGAAAAACAAGCAACCATCCAACAATTGAGCAATCGACGACGAACAGCCAACCGAGTGTTTCGTTTTTTATTTTCTCAGTTTTTGTTGCTGTTTTTCATTTTAATAAATATTTTCTTGCGTTTGCGGCGGTAAGCGGCTGCTTTGCTGCGCTGCGCTGCGATGTACAACCAAATCGAATGTATCGGAGACAAAAGGACAGACAGACACCAGGCTGACAGATATCGTAGCCAGACAACCCCAACTTTTATTATTCGCTCGTTCTTTGATTCTCAACAGCTGTTTCTTTGTATGTTATTTACAATTTCAAAAATATGCTGTCGCTTTTCTTTCTCCTTCGTGTAATCGATTTCTGAAGTTTTCTTTGGCTGCTTATTTTCGTTGTGGTTAAATTTGAAACTTATCGTAAAAATAAAAGCTACAAATATAAAAATAATAAAAGTTTAGAACCAAATAAATAAATAAAAGAAAAAACAAAATGGAGTTCGATAAATATATGGGTTATAAATATTTTAATTACCAATCAAGCTAAAACATGTTTCTTATTTACATATTTATATTTTCTTAAACATATTTTTATTTATTTATGTAGATTTTTGCGTTATAATAAAAATTATCAAAGAGTTTGTACAATTCCGTTTAAATAACACGCATTATTCTAGGTTAAATATAAGATTTCAGATAAGATAAAATTTTTTAATTTTTTATCTAAATCACATAAAATATGAATTCAAGTACATTTAAAATTTCTTCAAATATGAAATAACAACAAACCATTATGTTTATTATTATTATAATAAATTATTTATATAATGATGAACCGTAAAATTATTTTAAAACTTAATTTATATTAAATTTCCAGAAAATTTCTTCATAAACTCATCACTCACATGGGCAGCTCTTAAGAGAGCGAGAAAGAAGCAATAAAAGAAACAAAGAGAGAGAGAGAGAGAGAGAGAGAGAGAGAGAGAGAGAGAATCGCTTAAACTTTGTTCCTCAATAAACTGCTCACTGAAATGGCTACCAACAGCAACGTAAACATGCACAGCATGTCGCCGTCGTCACCTTTAGCAATTGCATCTGTTGGAATGATGCCTTCAGTGATTTCGAGCACTGGCAGCGTCATCAATTCTCCCCTTTCGTCGATGATGCCCGGTGGAGTGGTCGGCGGCGTTAGCGCTCAAGCGTCGTCTATCAGCCAAAGTGCTTGGGATCAACTCACCTCCACTCCAGCAACAAACACTGTCGTCCCTGCGAGTGCCCCACCACCGATTCAATCGACTTCCAATGAGTTGAGTGCTGTATTAGGCACCAACAGCGTCAACACCCCTCTTCCGCCCAGCTGCTTATCCCTTCCGGCTGCCGCCAAAACTCTTCCCCCAAACACTGTCATCCCAAATGATAATCTGATGACTCATACGCCACAGGGACCGCCAAGTGCTTCTAGCATGCATGCTGGAGCCGCTGGAAGCGCGTCCGGCGCTGTTGCCGGTTACGGCGAGGAATTAACAGCGGAGTTAGTCAATCAAGGCTGGCGCAAATTCTGGTCCAAGCGGGAGAATCGTCCGTATTACTGGAGTAAAATCACCGGCGAATCGCTGTGGGAGATGCCCGGTCAACGACCGTTCGATCCGCTGACAGATCCTTTGGGTAACAGCCATTGCTTTTTCTATTAATATTACTTTAATTGACTTTCTTATATCATACGAGCAGGAATTTGTCATGCTGGTGGTCAGACTCCTCTGAATGCGGGAACGCCCCATCACGGAACGCCTTCCATGCATCTTCCCGGACAGCATCCGCACCTGAAGCGTCGACCTTCGGACGATATGCACCTGCACCCGCACCAGCAACATTCAATGCAGCAGCATCTTCAGGCGCCGCCCATGAAGAAATTCATCCTAGCAGGTCCTTGGGATCTGGAGCTGGGCACCAACGCTGTCATCGTAGAGCGGCCGCCGACTCTGCTGCCTCAACCGCATCCCGAGATTGAGGCGTTGAGAGCCGCTTACACCATGAAGTTGGTTAAAACCTATGAGGATCTCTGCATGCGACGTGAAAACATAAAAGCTCCCAAGGACTCCTTCAATCGATGGTTAATCGAACGCAAAGTCATCGACACCGGCTGCGATCCTCTCCTGCCGAGCAACTGCGTCCCGGACATCTCGCCGTCCATGTACCGGGAGATAATGGCGGATATACCCATTAAGCTTGTCAAACCGAAATTCACCGGCGACGCCCGTAAGCAGCTATCGCGCTATGCCGAAGCTGCTAAACACATTATTGAATCTCGTTCGGCACCGGCCGAAAGTAAGAAGGTCGTCAAGTGGAACGTCGAAGATACGTTTCAATGGCTGCGCCGCACTGTGGGCGCCAGCTACGAGGACTTCCAAGATCGTTTGGCTCATCTGAAGCGCCAGTGCGAGCCGCATTTGGTGGAGACAGTGAAAGGTTCCGTTGAGGCTCTCTGCGCGAAGATATACTGCTTGTCTGCAGAGCACGCGCGAAAGATACGTGAGCGTCATATGCAATTGCTCAAGGAACACGGGATACCGGAACCCACACCGCCTCCACCGCCGCCACATCTGAAGAAAGTCTGGTGCTATCCAATACAGTTCGCGGTGCCGTCGCCACGCATGCCTGCCATCGAGTATGTGCAGGACCGCGATCACATGATCATCAAATACACACCGAGCACCCACAACCAGCCGGACGCGCAGTACATCAACTTGTCGCACTTGCAGAAGCTGGAGCAACTTTACCGTCATAATTGCTTCGACGATAAGAAGTTTGATCTCTTCATAGGACGAGTCTGGTGTTTGCTCAAGCGCTACCAAACATTTTTGGGCAATGCACTCAACTCGTCCCAAGAAGCAGAACTGACGCAATCCTCGCTGCCAGTGCCGGTGTTCGAATGCCTTCACCGACACTACGGAGTGAGTTTCGAGTGTTTTGCCTCGCCGTTTAACTCCTATTTCCGCCAGTACTGCTCAGCTTTTGCCGACACTGATGCCTACTTTGGCTCCAGAGGGTAAGAAGCATTTTTAAGAGGCAACTGTGAGGTTTACTGCAGTTGAATTATGTTTTTGTGTTGTTGTTTGTAGGCCGTTTTTGGATTTCCGACCAGTTTCTGGATCCTTTCAAGTGAATCCACCGCATTGTGAGGAACTGATTGATGCTGCTTTGCTTCATATTGATAGGTTGTTGAGCGATTCAATGGAACCATTGAGGTAGCATAAGATTATTTCTTGTCCCTTGTATGGAGAATCATTAAAATTTTATTGTTAACAGTTTCATAGTGTTCTTGCCCGAGTGGAAAAGCATCGCCAAACTGGAGGAAAGCATGTACAAGCGCCGTTCGATGGTGGTGCTTGGAATGGCACACGAATATCGACATGGTTACCAGCACATCATATCAAAGTAATTATACAGATGATTATAGTTCCTTAAATTATGTTATTTAATGTTTTATTCGTCCAGAAATGAAGTGAATGTGAAGTGCATGCAAGGAACTCAGGTCGTTTGGCTGCAAAACAGCGCTGGCCATACGCGCTGGGGCCCAAATGAGCATCGTGTCGAGGCGCTACGTGAGGCTTTTCGTCCTCAACGCGACAAGGAACGTGAACGTGCTGCTCAAGTGGCCACTGCTCATCAGCAGCAAAACAACCAAAATCCTGGAAATGGCAGCTCAATGCAAGCGTCTTCGTCAACATCGGCTGCTGCTCTTGCAGCTGCTGGCAGCAACAATATCACCAATTCAGCTGCGGCCACAGCAGCAGTGGTTGCTGCAGCTATCGGACCCAATCTGCACGCACCCCTTTCCCCCCACACACCCACTCATACACCGCCGAACTCGTCTTCGGTCGCATCACCTGCTATGAGCCTACAAAGCGATTGCTCTTCTCCGACATCATCGACCATGTCCTTATCGCCAGCACCTTTGGGCAACAATTCAAATTCCTTGGACTCTACGACGGCTATGAGCACGAGTGGTGGGACATCTGTGGCTATCACAGCGACTGCCACAACCACCGCAACATCAGCTGCGGCCGCCGCTGCTTTTGCTAGTTTAGTCGCCGCTGGCGGAGGAGGTTCGGTCCCTGGCACCTCCATTAACACTTCCACTACACAAACAGCTATCAATTCAGCTGTTTAAGGTACCATCTAAAGATTTAGCTAAATTGATTGTACATTATTTTACTTTTCTTGATTTCTGAGATTTGTCTGGAATTCTTTTTAGTAACGAAGTCTCTAAAATTAATCTTCGTTGTACTTTTTTGTTTAATTGTAAATATAAAAATACCGCATGTAATTCAAACACGTGAATCTTTACTAGAACTACTTTTAATTATAGATACTAGAAAACGATGTAAGAAGTGTTCTATTGACAGTGTTTTTTGTACATAAAATTGAAGAAAAATGGCTTATAATATTATTGTAATTAATATAGTATAATGTATAATATAAATATATATTAAAGTGTTGTGATGCATATCCAACACATTAACTGTAAATACTTATTTAAGCACAAACATTTTATTGAATTATTAAACTATTAATAAGGTATCCAATTTTGAGATTAATAAAAGTGAACAAAAATAAAACATAATTCTAATAATTGTAATATGATTCCTATGTATAAATAAATAATATAGCGAATCAAACATATGTAGTTTATATATAGAGCTTTGTAAATGAATCTTAATCACATTTTGGTTTATGATAAACATTTACGTAGCGAAAAGAATACGCATGTACATAAACATTCAAAGAATTATTAAAAGGAACATAATATATATAACTTTAATGCATAAATTGCATTAGTACTACTATAAAATTTCGTAAAAGTATAATATTAGATCTCTAGTTTTAAAAATAATAAAAAATAGCATATATAATTAAATAAATTGAAAAACATTAAACAATGATTAAACTCTAAAGTATCGATACATCAACTGCAAATAAGATGTTTGTATATCTAATTAGAAAAATGCAAATTCAAATCAAAACAAAATACAAATAATTCACAATAATCTCTCCATAAAAAGTAATATTAGCGTAGATACTAAAAACAAATATAAATAAATCTGCAATATATGTTAAAAAGTAAAAAATTTATGAAAAAAACCTGTAAGCTTTAAGTAAATATATGTATAAACTAACAATTTTATTGACTTTTTTTCATGAATTAAATATTCTAAGGGAGAAATATGAACACATGAATTACAATGTTTATTATTGTAGCCAATAATAAATTAATTGCTTCTCACTATGATTTATCAAATGTTGCATAAATAAAATTCATAGTGAAATATGATAATAAATGTTATTAGATAGAAATGTGTATGTTGAATTATATGCAGCAAATAAACTTCTTTTTAAATATGGAAAATATTGACATGTTTTTTCGTTACTAGTTTTTTCGTAAAATTCTGCCACATTTATTCACAAAAAAAAGAAGAAAGAACAAAAATATATTTTAGTCAATAATTGTATCATTCGTGAACTTCATTATTACTCACCTTATTTTTTCTATTTTTTAAAGACATCTTCATCGATTTTTTCATAGATCCTTTATTTTAAATTGCATTTTTAATTTAGTAATATATTACTTGTCTGTGTTTTTATACTAATGAATCTATTAAAGTTTTACGGTCATTACATGCTCGCCAATTCAATATTAAATTTAAATACCTTTAAGCCGCTTTCTAGGCAAAAATTGCAACTGCTTAAATTAAATGCTTATAAAAAAATAGAGCAGCACAAATATTTTATCAATTTGTAAACAGATTAATTAAAACTAGGAATAAAAAAATGAATGAATACAAAAAAAAAAAATTAACAGTAAAGTATATGTATATGCGCGTGGATATACATATACATATGAATATGGAATATACATATTCCATGAGCTGAGGAATA
Organism: Thecophora atra; assembly: GCA_937620795.1. NCBI lineage: Eukaryota > Metazoa > Arthropoda > Insecta > Diptera > Conopidae > Thecophora > Thecophora atra. The sequence continues at coordinate 70,028,006 of OW569397.1, read as the reverse complement.
TTTATTTACCCAAATGCAGAATATATTTATTTTTCTTTAAGCTTAAATAATCCCACCCATTTAATTCGCGTTAAATGCAAACATTTTCTCTGTTTATAGGTATACTAAGTATATATAATTTACGCAAACACCTTCTCTGTGTCTACATTATTTCTAAACTGGAATCACTATTCTTGGTAACAACTTCCGTCTCTGAGGAGCCAGAGCCAGAGCCGGCATCGTCCGCCTTCTCATTGTCATCGGACTGGCTGTTGTGGTGGCGATGGTGTGGCGATGAAGACAACTGCCACGCCGGGATGGAAGCAGGAACGCCAGCGAGAGGAGAAGCAAATTGTTTCCTGCAATGACAATAATTCGTTACGAACGTGTGTAATGATTTTCTATAATAAAAGTTGGACCTATTGAGGAGTAGTCCTTTGATAGCTTCTAAATCGCTTTTAAAAAGACTGAGTTCTCGATTTATTTGTCGCGTTTGATCTTGCGTCTGTTGAACTAGAGTCTCCTTGATGTGCGTCAACTCGATATTAACTTTATCAATACGGGTTTCGACTTTTTTGTCCATAGTCTCCAAAGCTTCTTCGATAGGTTTCTTTTTTCTGCCAAACAAGAATGGTTCAATGAATTTCTGGAAAACGTATACGAGAAGGATATTGAAAAATGATTTTAAAACTACTTCAGATAGGGCCATACTTTGAAAAACATATACACAGCATATGCTACGCCGCCCAACAAAGCCATGGAATGTAGAACTTCCTTTAACCGGCCAAAGGCAGTCCTATGCGGCTGCAGAACCATCTGTGTGCTACTGCTGTGAGTGCCCATGTTAATTACAGTGGGCCTGTGGGGATCTTGCGAAAACACACCCGCTCTCTCACAAGCCAACTGAATTTCCTCCACGGTAAGACCTTTGGACCTTAGAAACTGCTGCTTTTGCATAAGCGTTGTGTAACGTACTTTGTCATTTTGTAAAAAACTGACCGCTGTTGTTATCTAATTATTGTTACGTAGCATCCACAATCAATTCACCAAAACAAAACACAATCAGTTAATCATCGGATACGTACCATGGATTCTCGCGGCTGCACAGAAAAAGTTGTTGCATCTGTTGCCACAAGTTCCACGTCGTTGGAACTTGAAGTGGCAGTAGTGGTGCTACTAGCTCTAAGTTCGGTGTCGCCGGTGTCAGTGTTGGTAGACATGTCGATAGCAACTTTAAATTTAATTTTGTCCAAATTTCAACTACGTACGATTAACGTACGGAAAGCTGTGCGAACAGTGGCGACAGATCAAAAGTACAATGCGATAAATTAGAGAAAAAGGTATAGAAATAGATTAAAAGGATGGAGGAACTATTTTTGGATCAGCTGTGGCAGAGCAACTCACACCTGATAAAAAAAGTGTAAATATGGACCGTTAAAAGTGCGCACAAGTCCGAATTAAGTATTCCCTTAGACTTGGCACCACAATTATCATTGACATCATTAATACAAATAACACCATTTGTCTGTGATTATATAGTGTTCATTATATATTTTTGTTCATTCCGAGCTTGACGATTGACCAGAACATATTTTTTGTTGTTGCATTATCTCAGTTGATACCGGCGTCCACATTCTTCACTTTCTTGTTGTTGTTTAAATAAAGTGAACTCATTTTTCGAAAAATAAACACTTAGTTCAGGTAAAGTGCGTTTATAATTTATTTATTTAAATTTATTGACTACAGAAACTGCACTCATACGGCATATTTTAAATTCAAATGTTTCATGCAAATACGGGATGTTCTACGATTCAAATCTCATTCTCTGCGAAAAATGTTCTTAATTTTTAAAGTTTACTTGTCGGAAGGAATTTTATTGAAATGAAATTTATAATAATTAATATATATTTTTACACTCGCATTCAAAATATTTAATTGTTAATGTTTCACTAATACAAAAAAAAAATATTTAGTTTAAAATAACAAAAAGTATGAAAATTATGACGTTGCGCGTTTTGAAATTTTGTAACTTTTGTGCGATGCTTTTAACGCTGCATTAAATTGATTATTAAATATAAGTACATGTAACGATTTTTCGTGTTGCTGTAATTTGTGCAACATGTTATAAACAATTGTTTCCACGGTCATTAATTAAATATGGATTTATTAATAAAAAATTGATATTAATAAAAATTTTTTAACTATTAATTTATAAACCTTATTAAATTCTATAATAAAATACATATATCAAATGCTGTAATGCGCGCATGCCTCATGAAAACCAATAAAAAACTTCTCATGCGTAGCCTCGAATAAAATATTTGTTGCTTACTTTTCTTTAGGTTTTAATTTTTTTTAATCCAATTAACTAATTACATTATCGTTTCAACGCAAACACCAAAAGAATTGAAACGACCTACAATGTTAGCAGTATTTTTAAAATAAATTCATTTAGTTTTTGGTCGTCGTTGGAGTCAGAAGCATCAAATTTGAGAATTGTATAAAAGAATTTTAACCGTTAAATTTAAATCCAGATAAATATGCCGAAAATCGATCCAGAAACTCAAAAATTATACGACGAAATAAATGGCATGATACAAAAATTTAAGGTGCTAAAATTTATACAATATATATTTGTAAATTTCTTTTATATTAAATCATATAAAAAATGTTATTACAGGATGATCAAAAAGCCAAGGCCGATTGTACACTGCAAGAAAAATGTGGCGACATGGGCGATATACCGAAAATACGATTTCAGTCGAAAAAGGTTCTCAAAGGTCACATTAATAAGGTCAACTCAGTTCATTTCGCTGGAGATTCAAGGCATTGCGTAACTGGTTCACTAGACGGCAAGCTAATCATCTGGGACACATGGACCGCTAATAAAGTCCAAGTAAGATTCGCAGAAACTTTGGAAATCTGGGGATTTGCTTCAGAGTGCCATTTTTAGATTATTCCCCTTCGCTCGGCTTGGGTAATGACGGTGGCTTTTTCGCCTTCGGGCAATTTCGTAGCGTGCGGCGGTATGGACAACCAATGCACAGTGTACGATGTGAACAATCGTGATGCATCGGGAGTGGCGAAAATGACTCGGGAGCTTCTTGGTTACGAAGGCTTTTTAAGCTCATGTCGTTTCTTGGACGATACCCATTTGATTACCGGATCGGGCGATATGAAGATGTAATGCAATAAATATGATCCATAATTTATATGTATGGTAATTTTTGTTATAATTCTTATTTATTTATGCCTCGTTTTGATAGTTGTCATTGGGATTTGGAAAAGGGTGTCAAAACTATGGATTTTAATGGTCATGCTGGAGACATCGCTGGTCTGTCCTTATCACCGGACATGAATACTTATATTACTGGATCTGTGGATAAAACTGCCAAATTGTGGGATGTGCGCGAGGATAAACACAAGCAAATGTTTTTCGGCCATGAAATGGATGTTAATTCAGTTTGTGTGAGTTTGATGAATAGTAAAAGCTTTGAAATACTTGCAAAAATGTGTGTTTACATTTCGCCATAGTATCACAACAGCGGCCATGCCTTTGCGTCAGCATCGGAGGATCAAACTGCACGACTCTACGATATTAGATCGGATCAACAGATTGCACTCTATGAGCCGCCAACGAAGAATACCGGCTTCACATCGTGTGGTAAGTTTGACGTATAAAAATAAAATCGTTCAAATTATAGAAATCGATTTCTGAATTTAAGTAAATTAATCGTGTAAATCTTCTTAAAGCGTTGTCCACAAGCGGACGTTATTTAATTTGCGCCGGAGTGGAGGGTAATATACACGCTTGGGATACTGTAAAAGTTACTCACAACGGTGCGTCCTCTTCATGTATTCAATAGTTAAAAATTCAGCAATTCTTTTTCTATCTGCAGGTGTGCTATCAGGTCATGAAAACCGCATCACCTGTATCAGTTTAACCCCGAACGGAATGTGTATGGCGTCCACCAGCTGGGATCAGCAAGTGCGCTTATGGCTTTAATTTTTTGCTGCATATTTGAATTGAATTGTGACCAGCATGTAAATTACATACAGTTAAATTAAAATATTGCACTTACGTACGAATAAATTCTAACTTTAATTTTAAAAACAAAATAATTAAATGCAACTACATTTTCATTAAAAATATTTGACTCTTTTTACAGTTTACGTAAACGCTTTTATATTTGCTATTAACCACTAATTTGCTAAAACCTCTGTTTTTTTAAGTTTAATAGATTAATATAGAATTTTAATACATAGCCATAATTTGTTGTAGGTCTTTGTTAAGGAAAGGATTCCTCCAATCATTTGCTGGATTGTCTAAATGATTATCAAAGTCGACAATATCTTTCATGGCACCATGTTTTAGCATAAATGACACTGCTTCTAATGTTGCCGTGCTTTTATTCAGTGAAAACGGTGCTTTAGACCAACCGCTTGCTTCGCCAGTACAGGTAAAAACTTTAAGCGCTGGTGTTTTGTGATTTAAAGACACAGATTTGTTGTCAATAACCACAAAGCAAGCATTTTGGTAGTTCTCTTGAATCTTCTCAGCAATTTTTGCTGCGGGTGCCTTATCTACAGAACAGTCATAGAAGTTATCTGCTGCCGCATAGTAACCCGCAATATCTAGATTTTCCAATTCCGCTAATGCATCGATCTACCAAAGAATTAACAAATAATTTCAAATACTATTTGAGGCATTTCTAATTGTTCATACCTGTATCAACGCAATTTCTGTCATAGGAGTTACATATAAGCACTGATGGAACAAAGGAATCGCATCTACAATGTGTACCGTGGAGCCTTTCGAAGACTTTTCTGCCAATAGAACTCCGTTCACTGCCAAATGTGGATACTTAGCGACGTGGAAAATCATTTTTGCGTACGCCTTTTCTGTAAATTTGTAGTCTCCCATTTTATATGCTTTTACTAAAACTGAAGAATTGGAGTCTTATTTATTCAATTAATTAAGCCAATTCAATAGGTTTTAGTGAAATATATTTATTTTTTGATAATTGTTCTTAATTAAATTAAACTGTCAAATTCTATTAGTTAAAGTGCTGCCAAGCCAGTAATATTATTGCTAAGGTCGGATTTACATTGAGGAACTACAACGCGAGTACGTTCATAAAATATAATTTTGATTTTTTAAAATTAATTAAAATTAAAACATTTTATATTTGATGTGATGGATTAGGCTGGCCAAATGCAGTTTTTGCTAACTTACTTCTGGAAGAAATTGGAAATCCACCACAATGGTGGGTTTTCACGAAAATAATTTATGTCGAATCGCCATCGCCCATCCACTCATTATATTAAAAGGCTATATCATAAGGCTGAGAGAAAGAGATCACCCTTAAAGCGGAGTTTGTTAGACAAATAAACGAAATAGATTTATTTTTATTTAAATGTGTTTTATTTGTTTAACATCATATATAAGTATATAATATTTTGATAAATGAATTTAGACCCGTACCCCAAAGTAAGAGGTAATGGAATTTTCGGCTGGGTTGTCGGGTATTCTGACACGTCGTAACTTTGACGTAACGGTTAACACTCGACACGCATGTGTTTGATATCGCTCGGTAAAAATATATTTCTTTTAATATAAAGCAAAATTTGGATATCAATGAAGAACTTTACATTTTAGACAGATTTGAAGCGAAGTGATAACATACAACTCGAAGATGGTCAAGGAGAAAGATAGCATGGACACTAAAACTCCCGAGGCTGGTTTGGAACAGACGTCAAAAAAGGCAGCAAAGAAACAGGCGAAGGATGCCTTAAAAGCCGCTAAGAAGGCGGAGTACAAAGCAGCCGCGAGCAAGAACAGCGGCGACGGATGTGAGGCAGAAACCAGTGAAGACTTTTCTGAAGGGAAGTATGGACATGCAGGAATGATTCAGTCGAGGGATAAACACGAAGAACGACAGTTTGTATGTCTACCGGAATTGAAGAACCATGTTGGGAAAGGTGTTGTTTGGGTTCGTGGTCGTGTGCACACTTCTCGATGTAAAGGCAAGCAATGCTTCCTCATATTACGTCAGCAAAGTAGCACAGTGCAGTGCATAGCAGCTGTGAGTGAAACTACATCCAAACAGATGGTAAAATTCGCTGGAAACATTCATAAAGAAAGCATAATTGACATTGAGGTACAAGTAGTTGCAGTTGCCAATAAAATTGAGTCGTGTACTGAGCAGACACTTGAGTTAAAAGTTCAGCAAATTTTCGTTATTTCGCAAGCGAAGGCTCAACTGCCACTGCAGATCGAAGACGCATCCAGGCCGGACAATCCAGACGACGTGGAGGGTTTGAATATCCGTGTGAATCAAGACACACGTTTGGACAATCGTGTTCTCGATCTGCGCACGCCTGCGAATCAGGCAATTTTTCGTCTGGAAGCAGGAGTGTGCCGTTTGTTCCGTGACATTTTGACTGAAAAGGGTTTCACTGAAATTCATACACCGAAGATTATATCTGCTGCTAGTGAAGGAGGTGCAAATGTGTTTACTGTCAGCTACTTTAAGGACTCTGCGTATCTGGCTCAGTCGCCGCAGCTCTACAAGCAAATGGCAATCGCTGCCGACTTTGATAAGGTTTTCACAGTGGGCGCTGTCTTTCGCGCTGAGGATTCAAACACACATCGTCACTTAACAGAGTTTGTGGGTCTCGATCTGGAGATGGCTTTTAAGTATCACTACCACGAGGTGCTGCACACTATTGGCAATACGTTCACGGCAATTTTTAAAGGTTTGCGAGACCGTTACAGCCGCGAGATAGAAGCAGTTGGACAACAGTACAAAGTTGAGCCGTTTAAGTTCTTGGAGCCACCACTAATATTGGAATTTGCTGAGGGCGTTGCTATGTTGCGTGAGGCAGGCGTGGACACTGGTGATGAGGAGGATCTCTCAACACCTAACGAGAAATTACTTGGGCGTTTAGTGAAGGCGAAGTACGACACTGACTTCTATATTTTGGACAAGTTTCCGCTGGCTATTCGTCCCTTCTACACAATGCCTGATCCAAACAATCCAGTCTATTCGAATTCCTACGACATGTTTATGCGCGGCGAGGAGATACTCTCAGGAGCTCAGCGTATACACGATCCCGATTATTTACTGGAACGCGCCAAGCATCATGGCGTCGACACTTCAAAGATTGCCGCATATATTGAGTCCTTCCGTTTCGGCTGCCCTCCACATGCAGGCGGTGGCATCGGCATGGAACGTGTTGTCATGCTTTATTTAGGATTGGACAATATACGAAGAACTTCGATGTTCCCACGCGATCCGAAGAGGTTGACACCTTAAAAGACGTGGATAATGGAGCCTAGGAATGAATTTGCTGAACTATTTCTCTTAATCGAACAAAACAATGTTCTATAACTTATTATTTCTTATTATTTCTTTATTAATTATTTTTTTTTTATGTAATCCTTTTTTAAATGTTGACACTTGTGTGAACAAGTTTTTTTCTATGATTTTTATTTAATTCCGTATAAAAATATTGATCGGCTAAGCTTTGTGTGATTAACAATGACCCTTTCTGCGATTTTGCAGACAAAACAAAACGTTAACCGTTTTTATAAAAATAAATTGGAAATCACTAACTTTTTTAAGAACTTTTTTAAGACAAAAATGTGAAAAAAGAACTTAATAAAATTACGGGAATACAGCGCAAATGCAACCAAGTAATAATCATTGAAACTCCCAAGATGCCGATGTTTATTATAGACGTAGATAGCTCCATCTCTAATTTATGAAAACATCCGTATATTTTTTTCATATTCTACGATTTATATATTTTTTTTTAAAAAAACATTCCTTTCTTTATTCTTAGACATTTGTTAAATACATTTTTTACAAACAGTATTCAAATTACTGATTATCACCAACGCAGGATAGCAGAAATTTTAAAAATCGATCGCTTTCTAAAGTAGATTTGGCAAAAAAACGATACAAACTATAAATTAAAAATCGAAGAAAATAAATAATAAGAAATATAAAAATTAACAAAAAATTGGGAAACAAACTAAAAAAGAATAAGCAAGTAATGAAATAAAAACATACAACTTAAGAAAATGAATAAATAAAGCAAAATAATAATACACACAAAAGTAGGAAAGATGATAAAAAATTAAAAGCATAAAATAATACAAGTAAAAATAACAATCTTGTAAAATAAAATAAAGTAAATTAAACAAAATCAAAATATGTAATTTCAAAGAAATTGAGTATTGAATTATTTGAATTTTAGTGCAAAATTCATTAAAATTAACCAAAAGAAATTGATAGAGAATAAAATGAAAACGATAATCAGTGAATAGGTGAAAAGTAAAAGATTAGATTGCTGATAGGAAGCGGAAAAGAGTGAGAAAGAAATAGGTTTTGAGAGAAAAAGCAAGTTTCATTGAAGGTTTTAAAAATTTGGTAAGTATTTTTGTTTTCTTCTAAATAAAGTTAAAGTTTTATGTCTTTTAAGCTTCTAGATCAGACTCTCGGTGGAACTACTGCATTCCTAAAATGTGTCTCCTTTCGTTGATTGTCTCTTTAGGATTACTACAACAGGTTAGGTTACTAAATTATTTTGGAAGTCACTCCACTTAAACCGAAAACCCATCGCCAGTGGGATCTAAGATCCACGGATAGTTATTTGGACATTCCATGCAGGTGAACAAGCGGAGAGTCTCGCCGGGCAGCTCCCGGGTCGTCAGTGGGCAGGCGTTAGGCAGGGAGCAGTAGGGCTGGCCCTTGATGTCGCACTTCTCCTTCCATTCCTGGAAGTCGCGCAGTGAATTCAATTCAGTCGGATTCTGCATCCACTGAATGACCTGCAGATTGGTCACAAAGAACACGTCGTTGCGCCCGAGCATCTCCTCGATGAACTTGATCAGCTCATCGCGATATTCCTTCTTCGACTTCAGCCACGAAGCGTGGAAATGCAGGCCCAAGGGGGCGCGGTTGCTGTTGTAGTGGCGGTTGAAGTTGTGGCGCAGCAGACGGCCGAACTGCTCGCCACTGGCAACATTGGAGCACGAGTCAACCATGTGGCAACCAGGCAGGGATTCGTCGAAGGTCGGGTCATCACGACGATCCAGCTCGTTCATGACCATCTCCCAGACGGGGTGGCTGCGCGAGGGGCAGTTGTGCGCGTTGCCGTTGCACTTGTGCGGCATGCGGAAGTACAGCGTGTAGGGCCAAATCGGCACGCGGCCCAACGACGCGGTAATCGAGGCATCGTACACGAAGAACTGATCGGCCATCATTTCGAATTGCTTGTTGCCGCCGACGCGTAGGTAAGGAGCACGCATGCCAATTATGGAGCCATCGGTGATGTTCGCGAAGCGTTCGACAATCAACCGCGAGCCGGCCATCTCAGCCAGCCAGTCGTCGTAGGTACCGCTGCTCCAGTAGTTTGGGTCGTCCTTGTGCGTCAACGAAAAGACGGAGATTTCATGGCCGCGACGATGGAGGTCCTGCACCGCCGAGTAGTTGGTGTACTTGTGCGAAACGAAGAAGGTGCCCTTGATCGAGCAGCCGTTCGGGTTCTGCCGCTGACCGTTGAAGATGTCCTCGTACAGGTCGATGTTGTCGACGTTGACGGCGCCGTTGAAGGTGATGGTGATCATTTGAGGTACCTGCTGCGGCTCGATGCTTCCAGGAATGCGCGTGCCGTCAGCCGAGCAGAAGCAATCAGGCAGAGCGCATTGCGTAGGATCGCATTCGGGTGCACGGTTGGGATCTTCGTCAACGGCTGCATATTGAGGAAAGAAGTAGAAGAAAATGAAAAACTGTCAGTTGAGATCTTTGAATAACGTTGCTTCATTTACGTATCATTTTTCAATCATCATCAAACTTACAGCAAGCATTCTCATCGGATTCATCCTTGCAGTCAGGTTTTCCGTTGCAGAACAGCTCCTTTTCGAGACATTCGCCATCGCCACAAGAAAGTTTCCCGTCGGGACAGATTGGTTCGTCTGTCTTCAGGATTGGCTTCACTTTTCGTGGCTCTATTGAATAATGGAGAAAAATAACCTTAGCTTTGTAAAATACTAGAAATTTAATTTTAAAACACGCCATCAATAGCAACAATTAACCACACCAAGAATAAAAAGTAGTAATTGTGGAGTGAAGGTTTAGTTAAATATATTAAAATTAAAAATTAGCAATAAAGTTTGAGTTCCTTTGAGCAGGCAATGTATAAATCATGATATAGAGAAAACATATAGGATTATAAATATATACACATACATATTTAATAGTTTAATATTTTATATGCACCTTACAGAGAAAAAACCATAAACCAAACCAAAGTTCTAAATTGGCAAGTAGTGATAAAACGTTAACAATACTTTTATCATATACTACGTTTTTATAGGCATGTGTTTTTAAGTTCATGGTAGTGTTGATGAGGTAGAAAAGGTAGTAGTTTTTTTAGTGAAACTGTTTTTCAGCTTTGGCCACATTTGTTTAGATATACTAAAACTGTGTACAAAGATAAATAAAGTGCGTGCTAGAAACCACGTCCTTCTTTAATTATTTTGTACAGGAAAAAATAAACTGTGTGTATGAATAAATTGTGTGTGTGTACAGGATTTAATATATTTAAAAGTTCTTCAACCGTTAACCGCATTTTACTATCCTTTCTCCTTTCGACTTCTGTCTGCTGTGTACGATCAACTTACTTTCTTTCACATCGCAGTTAGTTACTTTTGCCTTCCAGTCACACGTTTGTTTCATAACATCGAAGGCCAAACCAGATGGGCACTGAATTTCTTTCAGACCAGATTTGGTGCATCTAAGGAACACAAATGGAAAAACATGGGGATCAAACGAAAACATGGAGCGTGTGTCTTGTAGTGTTTTATATGTAAAAGTTGTGATGGCAGATGAAGTGTTTGTGGATATGATTGTGATTGGTAGTCGATTTTCGATTTATAAATTTTAATATTGAATTTTTTCGATTGGTAGCAATGATTCAGTTTAAATGATCCTGTTTTATTCGTATATTCTGAATGATTTCATGATTATACGCACAAATGCAAATTTGTTTTGCATCAGCTTTTATTCATAAACGATGACGTTACACGTTTTCTTTGGCAGTGGAGAACTTTGGTTGTATTGTAAATCGAAAACAAATACAAAAACCGTAATAAAATAACGTAAATAATGCTAATAAAAAACCAATTTGTTAGTTACAAAGAAGATTATACACAAGGAAACCAGTAATAAACAATTATGTAAAGTAATAAAAACCAGAAGAGATTTTAACGAATTAGGAAGAGTACGAAATTTTGAAAAATCGCCAGAAATGTAATAAAGTTATAGAGATGCCAAGTTACAATAAAAACTAATAGGCAGTTGGCATACGATAAAAATACTATCTATATAACGATAATAATAACAGTAGTTAGGAGTAAAAGTCAAAAACACCAGAGTTGATTATATTGTACCTTTTCGAAAAGGATTTCATTCGCATTTGACATAAATACATTCGTCAAATATAATTATATAATGGTACAAAGTAAGCATTTTTTTAGCTTTCAGCTGTCAAACTTACTTTCGAGTTCATTGCAATTTTTCACATTTGTTTTCCAATCGCAAGTTTGTTTTATTATATCGAATGCTAAACCGCCAGAGCATTTAATTGTTGCAAGTCTTGTGATGCCATTTTCGCCGGCATTGTCACATCTGACAGATGGATGATATTTTTGAAATTCGAAGTTTTTCGATATAAATATAAGTTTTTGTTGTTTGATTAGAATAAAAAAATGTATTAAAATTGTGTTCTGTTTTGAGTGATAAAGGAATATAACTAACAACAGAAAAGAAAACAACAATTTAAATTTTCGTTGTGTTTTTGACATATCAATCTATAAAATGACAGACAAGTCACCACGTTGATTACAGTAAGTTCAAATTGTGTTACGTTATGTCTCGTTAAATGCTTTTGCTAGGCGACCCTTTTTATGGGTTGGGCCTTAGGAATTGTCATAATTTGTACACGCTGCTTTAATGTATTGTGTCCAAAATGATGACAATGTCTGTCATTAGCCTATAGCAAGTATTGATATATCAATTGGTTCAGTAGCACTTCTAATAACTCAAATATCAGAGGATAACAGAAAACACTTAAAATTTTTTTTCTTAATTAAGTTTTATATTTAAACATGTGTTTTTAATTACCTATAGACCTCACGACAATCCCCTTCTGTGTCCAAACGGAAATATTCATCACCCGGTCTATCCGCGCACGCTTCCTCGATATCAACGCCTTCAAATTTGTCCTTAACGTCTTGTGCGTACGCTATAAAAATTGTATAATTTAAAATTATTGAATATTACATGTATATAATTTTTCCCATTACAAAATGTTGCGTGGGACAAGCAATAATAAATTATATTAGTAGGTTATAGTATATATTACAGTTATTTTAAACCCTATTTATAAAGAGTAGTATTTGTTTATAGTAGTTTAAATTCAATTATATTAAATTAATTGTAAAACTTATTTAAATTAGTACTTATGTAAATTTTAGTATATGATTTTCCTATTCTCTCTACAATTCACTAGCCTTCAACTTTCTCGCTGATCTTCTTTTCATCTTACGCGCAAATGAAATCGAAGATTTTTTACAGCTCACGCGGAACAAGTTTTCTCTTCGGTTTCATTTTGTTGTTTTCGTTTTTCTCCTTAAGTTGCTTAAAGATTAAAAGTTATGCAGACCTGTTCGACAAGTTTTGTGAGTTCAGCTTCGATCCAATGTAATTTATTGCATAAAACCGTGTTGTAATCCATGTTGAGATGTTTACAAAAATCAAAAAAATTATAAACTGCGATTGTATTCAAAGCTCATACTATTTTATTGTAACGTACGATTTTGTTAATATTAACCTCAGTTCTTAACAAAAATACATGGTTTTGATAGAATGAGGACAAAGTTTAAAAAAAAAGATTTCACACAGATCGGTTAAATTATTTAATGTTGCATAAGAACACGAACATCTTTAAGACATCATAGTAAAAACAAAAATGTGAAGTGTGGCTAATATGACGTGGCTCATACAATTATTGCATTTAACTAATGTTGTTTAATATTTAATTTCATTATTAGTGTGTTTATAAAATGCATTTTTAACTACGTAGCATTATTTATTATAATTTCTATGTATATTCATATTATTTTATATAATTTAGGTGTGGTTTTACGATTTCATTTTCTGCTCATTGTTACATTGTTTGATACATTTTTTGTTTAATATCTTGTAATGTTTAGTAACTTTTATAAAATAACGAAGCGTTTTCAAATAGCTTCAAAGGCAACAGAAATAGTTTATACAATGCAAGTAGCAGCAGTGTAAATTCGGCCGCAACGAATATAGTTCTATATTTTTTTCAGGCGTTAAACAAAATTGCGGCGCATTGCAGAAAAACAATTGCAAACTTATTGTAATAGAACAACTAATACCGGTTCGAAATATTCTTGGTGTAATTGCGTGTTTGAAAACGGCTGAGTTATGTTTTGTCAGTTTTGCTTTAGGAAAGTTTTAATGCAGGCAATAAAGAAGTCAGATTAATGAAATGTGTGTGTGCTTCTTCATAACGATGTGTTCATTTAGCCATGCATTTATTATTTGTTCAAACGGCAACAATTCAAAAAAATAAATTGCAAGTTCTGTTGGCGTTTTGTGTATTTAATTTAATGTTGGAACAGAAACTAGAGGGATTGACCCGCCGAATTGGCCGCTTTCGTGGAAAACAACTGCGGAAGTTAAATAATATTGCAAATCTATTGCCGCCATAAGTAAATTTAATATATCTTAAAAAAATCTCTATCAATGAGCGTAACAAAAAAAAAAAATTATTTGTGCCTCTCTGTGCCTACTGCAACACTGCTGGTTAACCTTGTTCCGTTCGAGTTTTAGTCGCTCACGATTTCGAAAGTACGGCAAAGAACAGGTAAATTGCATTTTGAATCAGTTTGCACAATATCTACAGCTAAATTAGAAACATTTTAAGAATATTATAGAAACCTGCACAGTTATCTAAGTCTTATTAAAACAAGAAACTTAAATATTATTAAAGATTTAATTTCATCTTAAATCATTAAATCTTTATACGTGCATTTTAAAATAATGCCATTTAATAAATTTGCAAGTCGATTTGAAATTAATACTACTTATTGAAATGCAGTGAAAAAAATATGTATGTAAGTAGAAAGGAGCAGAAATATTGTAAGATTTTGAAACAGGAGAATTCAGCGATTCAACTGGAAATAAACGTTAAAACGAACACAAAACTATAATAATTTCGAATTGAAATCAATATTCTATATTTTAGAGGGGAAAAACTAATCGAAGGACACACAGAAAACTTTTAAAAAAATCACTTCAATTTTTCTGACTTTACACTGCAATGAAAACTTCTTATTTTATAACTTTTTATTTATTAACATCTTTTTCACTTTTATATTTTTTCGTTGCCCTAATACACCTACAAATTTAATTTTTAGTTATTAAGTTAACGTAAATTAATTCAAATTTGCTTTTTACTCACCCAAAGCGCAGCAGATTGCAATAAAACTTAAAAACTTTTTAACCACACGCGCCATCTTGCGTCTGCGCGAATGAACTAAACTAAGAAACTTTTGTATCCACGTTTAAATATCGTTGAGGTGAATGAAAAAGACAAAAGGTACAGAAATTAAATATGCATGAAGCAAAGAAAAAAAGAAAAGGAAATAAATTTAAAAATTCAAAGAAAAACAACAAAATCACACGATCACTTTGAGTTGAGATGAATGTATATATATATAAACATATACAATTATATACATATACATATGTATATTGCTGTATATTTATGGAATAATTTAAATTGTACTTCTTTCATTTGTTTTCGTATTTCTTTGTTTTTATGGTAAAAATATTCAAATCGCTTTTAAATTACTTTTAAAATATCCAACTGATGCAAACCGTCGTCGTGGCTATGAAACGACGTCCTGTTGTACTGGTTCAATACAGAGCCACGCTTACACTAGGTGTTGGCCGATGAGATCGAGTTCTATTTATTAAGACGGCCAACGAAGTCGGTAGCGCCGAGGTGAAACTTCTGCGCGAACGCTGAAGGAAAGTTCGGCTGCTGAGATCGCAGTGAGAACGTGAAGATATTTTTTGGGTTACTTTGTAGTGTAGTGATGGCGTGGAGTAGTAGTGTAGTAGTAGTAGTAGTAGTGGAGTAGTAGTGGTATTTCATATCGTTGGCTTGGTGTAGGTGCATCTGAGGTTGGGGAAATGTTCAAGAGAAGAAAATCGAGTCGTCTGTATAAAGAAACAAAGTACAAAAAAATGGAATAAGAAGTACAGCAACAGAGAAATACAATTAAAGAAATTAATTCGAAATAAAAAAAGGAAGGAGAAGAAGTGGTAGTATTTAAAAAGAGGAGAACAGGTTGAAAAAGTGTCAAAAGAAGTCAAACTTTTTACCTCATGCGGTGGGTTACGCATGCGTCTGCAAGTGTCGCCATCGCAACAGTTTTTTCACTCTTTTTTCAATCTGTATGGATGGAAAAAAGCTCGTTACTTTCACTGTATTAAATGCATTGATGTATTTGTTTATCTTCATGTGGTTGTGTGCGAAGTGATTTTCTCCTTCTGCACATCAACACATCATCAAATAATTTATGGAAATGCAGTAGACAAAAAATAAAACATTAACAATTTTGTTAAACTTCTGGCTAATTTGGAGAATTAATCAAAGAAATAAAGTATGATTTAATAATAAAACAATGATAACGTGAATAAGGTGTTGTAACTAATTAATTTTTGCAAAGTTTTAATAATTTCTATACTTTAATTAAGATATTTTTCGTTTTAATTTTTTTTTTTCATTAATTTTGTTTTCTTCAATAAAAACCAACAAAATCCTTGAATGGCTAAAACGATGTCTTTTATAATTTTTTTTTACAAATTTCATATGGTTTTAAATTCTTTTATTAATAAAGAAAATATTGCTTTAAATATTTTCAATTTAAAAACTTTTACATACGTATGTGTTGTTCAAAATCAATCTCCTCACCACATTTCTCAGCACACCACTGTGTTGAGTTCTGTGGTGATTTCTCCTCTTTGCTTTTCAACAATCGTTTTTGAATTTAAGAAAAAATTAACATAACGGGTTCAGTGGAGTTAAGTTCGGATGTGTTGGAAAAAGCTTTTTCTAAAGTTATAGTTTTTTTTTATAAAACTCATCACGTATTTTATTTTATTATTGAGTATTTTATTTTTTGCCTTTTCTTTTATCGATTATTGGGACTGCGAAATAACTTGCTTATTTCTGTTAATTCACTTGTTAAAATATTAGTTTTTTCTGTATTTGGTACATTATAAGTTATTTCTGTAAAATATTTTCGCCTTTTTTCACTTTTGTCATAATTATTCATCTAAAACCACAGATAATTTATTATTTTGATTGATTTTATGTTTTCATCACGTTTTCTCATTTCTATATTTAATGCCTTCCCTTTCCTTTCTCTTTCCGCGTAATTTGCGAGTTGGTTTTCAATTATTAGCGAATCGGTTTGTTGGTCCAATGAATGCGTGCTTTACGAGTTACTTGATGTCTGCAGAGTTGCGTTGTTTAATCACCGTGTTTAAAGGTGGGTCGCTGGAGGCAAAAGAGAAGGGGAAGGCGGCTGGGAATCCAATGAAAATGTCATCAGTTGATTTGTGCTGAATAAGAAAAACTTATTTAAACAACTTTTTTATTTTATTACACAAAATTTCATCACGACATCAACTAGAAAAAAGGGAAATTTAATAAAAAACATTGCATTGCTCAATATCGAATATAAAATTACAGAAATATAAAATTTATAACGTGTCAAAAGTAAACAATTAATGAATTATTATTATTATATTAAATTATTATTATTCATTTATTAATCATATAAACTAAGTATCTACATTACTTTATAGTTCACTAAATTGTAATAATAATAAAAATAATCAATGCTTACATATGTACATATGTAATTGAAGATCTTAAGATTTGAATCAGAGAAGTTAACAACAGAAAATGCAGTATTAAAATCAGCACAAGCATTCCGAAGAGGTTAATTTTGTAGATATGAAGTTCTCACAAGGCTTAAATGCAGCGGTTCATAATGTCGGATGAGAAACATTTAAATTAATGTTATATAACAAGTAAGGAATATTATGTTATTTTTTTTCAGTGTTTACTATTTTTTCAGTGTTCGGTTCGAAATCTTCCTCAATTAAAAACGTTAGAATTTTAAATTTTTTATAGAGTTTATTGACCTTCAAGACTTCAAATCGTGAATAGGAAACATGTTCGGAATATTAAAAATGCTGCAAGCCTCAAACGACGTCATCTCAGCGTTCAAACTTTAGGGAAGGTTTTAAAAGGAAGTGTTTAGAAATAGTCATTTAAAGGCGAAAATTGAAATAACATTTAATAATTGGTTGTGTGCAAAAAACATAAGCGATGATAATTATCAGCAGTTTATCCTAAAAGACAGCCAAATTAATCAAACAGCTTAAAAAGCGTTTTGTAATAATTGATATTCGTGACATGTTGATGTAGTTATGTTGTCGTCGCCATTAAAGTACGGAATAACTTACAAAAATAATGTGCTCTTTGTGCAAGCAGAAGAGATAAAAAGTAGTTACAATGACAGTTGACACATCTTTCTTCATGAGGTCGGCCTGAAACATCGCTGTTGCGTATCGATTTCTGTTTTACTTCCAACACTCTAAAAAATAAATGCTTATGGTAAGCACAAACGGGGTTTAATTCAAGCACACTTAAACACGATTTTGAGCCTAGCACGACATATGCGTTATTTTAAGCATTATTTAGCATGCCGAGCTTAATTTAGTATTTCACCCTTTATTGAGCATGCCAAGTATTGAAATAAGTTTCATTCATGCTTTTTCTATGTATCAGGTACATAATGGCTAAAAACTGAGAACTACATGCTTCATTTAAATTTTCATAGAATTAAATTAAGTATTTCATGTCGACTTTTTAAGAATGCCAAATTCTATATATAAGCGTACGTTCGGTTAATTTAAGCATTTTTCATTTTGATTTTGTTGGCCCCAATGCTTTTATTAAGAATACAAAACTTATTTTGAGGACCTTATTTGAGGAAGTTTTTAATTCAAGCATTTTTACATCCATATCGATCTCAATTTCACACTTACTATATTCACATCGGCAGCTGCAAATTAAAAAGACCTCAATAACAGCAACGAGCATATATTATGAAGAGATTACAAAGGCGAATTCACGGCAAAAATATTTTGACGATGGTTACAGAGTTCGGGGACGGACCATTTCAGTCGACTCGAACTTCGTTTGCTTTTGTTTCATGCGTATGAGGCAGCAGAATGCCGTATAAACTTATGCAAAAAAGTGCTTCAATGCAACCATCGTGGACATACGATGTGTGAAGTAAAACAAATGAAGATTATAGGTTTCTCAGGTGTGGAGAGGCAAGGGGTACATTTAACTTCTTATTAATATTTTACAATAACAATTCCCCATCGTGTGCGCAGGTACAAAGCAGAATTTTTCAACTTTGGGTTTTATGACCTTTGAAACAATACTGTTTGTTGTTATTCCTTCGATGGTTGAGAATATGCCTTTGCGCTTTGATTATCAGAGGGGGAAGAGAAGCAAGGGGTTGTTTCTGTTTATGATTTTTGTGCTTCTGATCATTTCGCAAATTTTTACATTTTCAGCTTCTGAGCATTTTCGGCTTCTTCATTCAATTTGCTCCTTTCGCACTATGCCACTACAATTTTAATGAGGCTATAGAAAAAGGTAGTATGTATGTACTTATATTAAAAAGTATTATTTAATTGAAGTTAATCTTTCGGTAAGTAATAAGTAGTAAAATAAGGAAAAATGCTAAATCAAAAAAAATTAAAATATAAATGGTTGAAAAATGAAGAATATTTTAACAATTAATGTTCAATGACAAATTACGAAAATTTTTTGGTTTTCCATATATTGTACTCTAAATAAAAATTTTTTACTTTATATTAATTTTATTTAAGTTACGTACATTTTAAAATAAGCACTACCTTTTCTACACTCGAATTAAAATTGTAGTGGCATAGTGCGAAAGGAGCAAATTGAATGAAGAAGCCGAAAATGCTCAGAAGCTGAAAATGTAAAAATTTGCGAAACGATCAGAAGCACAAAAATCATAAACAGAAACAACCCCTTGCTTCTCTTGCCCCTCTGATAATCAAAGCGCAAAGGCATATTCTCAACCATCGAAGGAATAACAACAAACAGTATTGTTTCAAAGGTCATAAAACCCAAAGTTGAAAAATTCTGCTTTGTACCTGCGCACACGATGGGGAATTGTTATTGTAAAATATTAATAAGAAGTTAAATGTACCCCTTGCCTCTCCACACCTGAGAAACCTATAATCTTCATTTGTTTTACTTCACACATCGTATGTCCACGATGGTTGCATTGAAGCACTTTTTTGCATAAGTTTATACGGCATTCTGCTGCCTCATACGCATGAAACAAAAGCGAACGAAGTTCGAGTCGACCCAAATGGTCCGTCCCCGAACTTTGTAACCATCGTCAAAATATTTTTGCCGTGAATTCGCCTTTGTAATCTCTTCATAATATATGCTCGTTGATAACAGTGAGAGAGAAGATAGTATTCTCTTGTTGTATGTCTGAAATCAATTTGTTGGAAAAAGATTGTTTAAAATAAAACACAAGATTACACTGATACAACTACAAAAAGTTTTTATTTTTTCTTTTATTCTAAGAAGGATTTCACACTCCATGCAGTTTCGCCTGTTGGCAGTACATATAAATTGAATGGCGGACCACTTAATTTTCCAATTCTTATTATAGAAAATTTTAATAATTGTGTTTTGGTTTTATCCAATATAACAGCAATTAGATTGTGGTCATATCTTAGAATATTACAATGTTTACAACATAAATATATTTCACTTTTGAATAAAATACAATCTTTAATTTGAAAAATTAACATATAATTCAGTATAAATAATTCTGTTTTATAAAGCGAGCCCTTGAATTTCAAACAAGGTAAAAAATGTACTTACTCTGAAACTGACAATAATTGACAATAATTAATGCTGAAAATACATACGGAACTTGAGTAACTATCTTCTGACGCGCTATCCGTGTCTGCCATTTGTAGAACAATATCTTTCTTCCAGTTTTCCAGTTCCCGTATAAAATCAAATTTTGTCCCGAGCTCGTTTTGTTGAACAAAACAATTAATGTCCCATTCTTTTATTTGTAGTAGACGCGTGGTGTTAGTTTCAACGTTAATAAGCTTTGATGGGTATGCAAAGTTACTTCCCAAATTTTAAGCAATTTTAAAATTGGTTCTTCTAAAACAAACTCACCGTCGAAATAGTTTAATTAAAAAAGTTACAGTTGCAAATAGTGTAGAAGCAAGTTACTAATATTATCTAAGTACTTACCCTTATCTGAAGTAGACATTAGAATTGCACATGCATCCACCACAAACGAGAAATCAAAACTGAAGAAGAAACCGACGCTCATATTTAACATATACTCAAATTGAAAAAATTAAGTACTGACGTGATAGATTTTAGAACTCCAAACTCAATTTTGATTCAATGTATATTCGTAAATAGGCGAAATTAAGTATTGGCGTGCTAGATTCCAGCATTTCAATCTCTATATATTCTTATATATATTACTTAAATGGAGAAAATGAAATATTGTCGTACAAGATTCAGTCTTTTATACTTTTCTACTTAATATTTTTTCTTACAATATTATCGCATACAAGTAGGAAAGACCGAACTGAATATATCCTCATAAATATATCATATTAAATATCCTATTTAGTAGTCCTATTAAATACATAAGTAAATTAGTATGTTAATTCTTCGTTTAAGTTTTTTCTACTTGTATTAAGCAGCCAATACTTCAATAGCGCCATTCTCAATTTAAGCACGTTTTTAAAAACATATTGTTCATATTTATAAGCATAACAAGCTTCTTTTAAGCTATCCAAGACTAAATCTTTTGTTTTTCTTCAAATTTGTAAAGAAAAGCGAAAAATAAGACGAAAAATGCTAAAATTTCAAATGTTTTGCTTCTCGTAAGCATAGAAAAGGCTTGACTAAAGCATTACAATGTTTTAATCAAGAACGCCTAGTCATGCTTCCCATAAACCTCGGATACTTAATTGCTTAGCACGGCATATTTTTCGGAGTGAAAGTGATGCCATCTTAGAGATTCTGTGCGTGTAGCGCTACGTGAAGCTGTTTTGGAAGCACTCTCTGATGGAAAGATTTTAACGGACACAATTTTCACCAAGTTCACGAAGCTAATTTTGTAATAATATTTAATAAACAGTATAAATAAGGTTAAACAGTTTTTAATACTTAAGAAAGTCACTCAATCGTACACTAAAACTACAAATTCAAGAAAAACAAAAGATATCCAATCTTTTCGAACATCAAAGTCAATAATGCAAAGTCAATACTGCAAATAACAACGAAAGGCTTCCGTTGCCAGCCATAAACTTGAAACATCAACTTGGAAAGCAGTTAAATAAAGCAGAAAAAGCAATAAAAGCGAAAAATAAAAGTTCAATATTTCAAAGGAAACACAAGAAATGGACAAAAATGATAACAATGAGGAGGAAGAAGAAGACGCAATAAATACGAAAAAGAAGTATCAAAAAAATGGATTATGTGGAAATAATACAAAATGCAAGGCTATAAATGAACGTACTAAAATGACGTAACAAAAGTGCATGTTACGCAAGAGACAAAAAAGAGAGCTGCCAAACTAAAGTAAAATAACCAAATAACTATAAAAACAAAACAAAAATTGAAGTGTTTTTTTAAACGTGAAAATAACTTTAAATTTTTTTTAGTGAAATATCACAAAATAAATAATCTTTATAAAAAGACAACAAAAGGGTAACGTATAAAGAAAGAAACCATAAAAACGTGTATGAAAACCGATAAATTTTAATAGATTTTTAAAACGAAATTTTAACTAAATAAAATTTGGAACAAATCGAATAAATAAATATATTTCAAAGACCTTCATTAAGTCAATTTCAATTTGTTTTGTGATTTTCAATGCAAAGATTTAGAGTCAGAGTGAAGTTTTCTTAATAAAAGTATTAACAAAAGAAAATTATAAATTGAAACAAAATGGTTTATTTTTATTGTGAAATGGGAAAAAGTAGTGTAACTTTTGATTGGAAAAAAGGAGAGTGATTTTGATTTCAGTGTGAATAGTCATGATATATTATATTTCTTTGCAGTAAGTTGTGCACTTTTGGTAAAAATGTAAAAAAGTGATAAGTTCCGTAAAGTGTAATTTAACACATTTGAAATTTTGAGTTCGTAATCTAGACTTTTCATAAATCTCATGCAAATACTATTAAGAAGTCAGAGAAGGGTAAGTAAATAAAAATTACTATGAACTTAGTTCTTATTTTAAATTATTATATTTAATTAAATAAATTTACATAAAGTATTTCGCCGCTAGAGCCATTTAAAGTGAGGCTTTTTATAAGAATTCCTTTTTCATCTAACAAATGATAAGCTATAAAATTGATATCCCTGGCCGACAATAATTTGACTATAATAGCTAAGAAGTTAGATAAAACTTCATTCTTAAAAATCCCTGTAAAAATTAAAATTAAATGGACTTTCATAGAAAATGAAGAAAAAGTTATTTTTGCATATTGCATTTGAATATTTGATACTGAAATTGTTTTATAAAGTTGAAGTTCCTCAAAAACAAGGTTTTCCCCGAGTTTTATGCTGTATTTATTATTATCTCTTGTATTACTTTCCGCTGTTAAATGCTGAGTTTTGCATGTTTTGTTTATTATTCAAGACACATTAGAAATTTTAGCAGAAACACGAGTTTAGGAAAACTTGGAATTTTATGCTTGTTTTTGTTTTTATAACTGAACTTTCTTGATGATTGTGTTAATTTTTTCCCCCGATATAAAGTGTTATTTTGTGAATTCAAAGTGCGTTTCTTCCTTGGTTCCAAATGATTCCAGAGTCTCTCGTGTTGCTGATGGGGCAATGAAGCGTATATGACGGCATTTTGGAACACACCCTGCATCAAAACACACCTAAAAATGAAAGAAAACAAACCAAAAGTCGAAGCGTAAATAAAATATCTTGTACATCAAATAATCCGGAGTTAATTTTGGTTTTACGCGAGTTGTTGTTGTTGTTATTATTGTATTTGCTCAATGATGCATCATCGGGGTTTTTTTTTTGTGTCTTAGTTGCTGAAGAAATGCCAACTACAGAATTGAATATGTTCGAAGTGAGCGGATGTCTTTAAATTCTATATAAAAAAAAAATCAAATTTGCAATGCAAATATTGCATTATTTATGTACATATGTACATATTTTGCTTTTCATGTTTTCCTTTGTTAATTGCACAGCCAAAAGCATTCCAAATTTATTGACTGTATTCTTGAAAATTACTCACTGAAATCTCTAGACATTTTTTCAAAATCTTTTTATAAAATTTTTTCCATTTTGTTGCATTAAATTTCCGTTAATGTTTTATTTTCTTTTGTGGTTTTGTTATAAGCTGGGTGAGTTATTTAAAAACAATTTAACTCCATTCATTTTAATCCGATAACAATAATAAAAAAATAATGTGGGAGCTTTCGATGCATTACGACTTTTTGTGTTGGTTTTTGCCTAAGTGATTTCAACACTAATCATCAGCAATAAAAGTAATAATAATCAAGTTGATGCACGCCTCATGTTTTTTGTGGGACGCCCACTCGACATTTTTTATTTCATCAAACATATTTAATAGTAATTTAAAACAATGAAATTATGTAATGTGTAATTATTTTTTATTTATTTCACAGTTAAAGCAGCCAGTTTCTCTGGCTCAAAGCTTTTTATTTCACCTTCTTCACAAAAGACAAAAGACAAAAAGACAAAATAATTATAATTTTATTATGCTTCAGGTTTGTTAAATAAAACCAACAACAACAACAACAACGATGAGCAGAAAATTAACAGTGACAAAAAGAAGTCCGTTTTATAACAAAAACAATTTTATAAAAATAACAACAATAACAACAACAACAACATCACTTCACTGTTAAACTTTAGCAATATTCGCGCTTCGATTTCACATTCGTTGCTCTTTCAATTAACAAATTTTAAAGCCACGTTTTGTTTAACAACAACTTGTTTATGCATGTTGTTGTTGTTGTTGTTGTTTTTTTCGGGTTTTTCTGTGTCTTTGGATCTCAGTAATCTCATTTGGTTTGCTTAAGCGGCACATCATCGTTTTTCAATTAAAATTCTTCAATTAAATTTCGATCTGTTGAGGTGCTACTGATCATTATTAAATACAACAAAAAAACCAAAATCCGAACACCATTAAAATACCGTTATATTTGAGTATTAATTATTTGCTAACGAAATTAGTTTATTCAATGTCCGATTAAAATAAAAAGAAGTTATGCATAAAAGTTAAAATTTTTATTAAAACATAAAAATTTGTATTAGCATCGAAGTTGTTTTGGCTGGAAATATTTAATTTAATTAAATTTATATATTATATTTAATTTTTAATAATATTTTTCTGGATTCTAGAAGCTGTTTCGAAGCTGTTTTACAAAAGTCCTTTAATAGTTAATATTTTAATTGCAGTTTTTAGCGTAATCATTTCTTTTAATCAACTTTTTTAAAAGACACTTATTAAAAGTTGGAATATGCTAAATTTTTACGAAAAATGAATCAAGCCGGGGTCGGAAAGGGTCATAAATATTATGCACACGTCTTACCATTAACCAAACAAAAGGAGAATAATAAAAGTTAGTGATTTCTGAAATAAAATTGACTGTAAAAGACAAATTAAAGCTGTAGCAGAAGAAATCAAAATGCACAGAAGAGACACAAAAGCCACAGTGAGCAGGAAAACTTGTTTAACGAATGTTGTAATAATCGCAAATTCGTCTCTGATGTTTAAATATGGCCAAAAAACCGGCCGGGCCATCGTCCAAGGAGAATGCAAGATATTATAAATTATCGAAAGAAGCTGCGAACGAGGCGAAGAGAGCTGAGCAACTTTTTTTTTGACGCCACTGAAGTTTATTTCTTGGAAATGTCAAAGTGAGCAGAGGCAAATTTTGAAATTTATGTTGTCATAAACTTTGCAAAATTGTGTATTGATCGTCATTATTCTTTCAGAAATATTTTTAATTATTTCTGTTTCTCTCTTATTTCTCTTTTATTTCTACTTTTCCCCGGTTTCATCCTTTGAAATTAGCTTTTGATTTTAATTTCTGCTCCCTCTTAAAGATCAAACTAATTTTATTTGTTTTTTTGTTAAGTGCAAAGGGTAAAAGTAGTGAAACCTTGCATTACAGTCATCATCGTGATAACTCCGGGCCAATAAACTTTACTTTTGCTACTTGCAACGCTGAAACGTGCGGCGGGATGCGGTTTCGTCCACGATTTCTGCAAATTCCTCAAGCTGACACTTAAATGTCAGACTTTTATTGCGATTCGACGCTCAAAACCACACGAAAAGCCAAGAAAAGGCAAATCAAAGTTCGTTTTAAATAAATACAAAATCTTAATTCGTCTGAATTGTTTGTGAAATCTACGAAAGACTTTTTAAAAGCATTATAACTTGTTTTCATTGCAGATTAACTATCTGATTAACTATATTATTCGTAATTTAATCTATGAAGAAGTTTTCCAAAAAATGCAGTATACTAATTGATATAGGAATTCCTGTAAGAAACACCATTTTTCTCTGTTGCAATTTTGTCTTCTGTTCTGTTTCCCGTCTGTTCTTAGCAATGGAATGTTTCGTGCGCACGCGTAGCGATATCGATCGTAGCAACATCGGATTACGACGATCGCCAGCGATGTGCAATCGTTGCAATACAAACATTTGAAGGCGAACTTCTTGAAACTTTAAGAATACGTTCTCTGCATGCTTCATTTAACAGCGGTTACCTGATATACCTCCTCTGATATACAGTATATTTACCAACGCATCGAAGAAATAGTCGGTAAGAAACAACAAAATCCAACAGTTTTTTCATTCCAAAAGCATTTATATGCAATTCCAATGCTCGCCGTGTTTGGATCCGCGTGCAACAGTATTTTTAATAGATTCATTGCCCTCGCCTTCGTCCTCGCCCCTTCATTTCTGTTCCACATGAACAACTGAACGAACTCAAAAGTCAAAGCATTGAAATTATTTAAAGTACGTTGAAAATTCCAAGAAAAGCAAACAAACGGACAAAAGTGTGTAGCACATGAAAAACAACCGCACACAGAAGCACACCTTCTGAGCACATGAGCCACGATCGCGTACGTGTGCGGAGTTCGTGTGGGTGGATGAAGGCTGGTGTACGTGAGCCTTCTTATACATATGTATGTATATCACTCACTCACTCTTTGGATGCGTGTTTTGATTGCATGTTGAGACATTTTTCATATATATACTTTAATTGGTGATTACTTTGTTGCTCTGTGACATTCTTATGCATTTACACGATCACATTCTCAGGTTCTCAAGCTGCCGCCAAAGGCGTTATGTAAAACTTTGTTAATTGTTTTTTATTATTTTTTGTAAGGTTTTTCTTTTTTGCCTTTTTTTCTGGTTGTCAGGTTTTTGTTTTTTACTCTTCTGAAAGCTGCTCGTTAACTTTTACTAGAGCAACAGGAAATATTTTTCTGACCATTTCGAGGTTTTCCTGCACCTTTTGAAATTGCGTTGCAGATATTTCTGAGCAGGAAGGAAGTTTTGGAACTGCCTTGCACAGTTACAGTCGGGTAATTAAAGTGCAGTGGGTGATGACGGTATCGGGGCTCAGAACTGGTTTGGTATTCAATTTATTTTCATTCTTCCTGATTACCTTTAATAATTCATGATTTACCTGAATCAAGGGTAAATTGAGATCTCCATCTACATATTTTAGAATTCGATTGAATTCCTGGTTCAGAAGACGTCAGAATTGTTAAATAATTCTAATAATTCTTGTTGTTACCCTCGAATGCCAAATGTTCAAACATGAAAACGATAATGGATAATGGATAAGGAAACTAGAAATTGACCAAGGAAAAGAAAGTTTCATGGAATTAGAAAAACATCAGTTGCTGTAATTGCACAATTTGTTAATCGGGGCCGAAGAGGGTTTAAAAAACATAGCGAAGGTGGTTAGAGGTTCAGCTCGATATGGAGCTGTATTTTATATCCAAAAATTGGTTCAAAATCAAATCAAATTCGACCATAATCAAAGAATTTGCTATTCAAATTTATAAATGGAGCTTCCAAATATAACTTTATATAAAAATACTATATAATCGCAGCCTAATAATACACAGACGCAGAACACAAAATTTTGTTCGCAGGAAAATTTATCAAAAATTATTATTGTGATATTATATTCAAAAATTTATAAAAGAGACTCTGGAAATTCCAATGAATTACTGAAATATTTTTAACTGAAAAGAAATAGTTAAATACTGATTTATTTTTTTAAAATTAATAAATGAGCAAATGATCAACTATCTTCGATTTCAATCGTTGTCAGATTCTGTTCAATAAATTCAAATATTTAATTAATAAATCACGACATCGCTGTCGTTTTCCTTAAGATTTGTGACCTTTATTCGATGCGAAATATTTATAAATAAATGATTTATAGAATTGATGTAATTGTAATTGATGTGATGTAATAAATTCAACGAGGAATTTTTATAATGAAATAGTTAATACATTCACCTGATGATTGGCATTTTCTTCAAGAAGCATTAAAAACATCGCCCTGAAGACTTGAGCAATAAATAAATAAATCGTAACTCGTTTTGTTCTCGCCTCTTTCGTTTCCGTCTTTTTTAATGGTTGTTCTTCTAAATCTTTTTCTTCTTCTTCTCTAGTTAAGCCTGAGTGACTTTTGAGGCTTAAAATTGTCGCCCAAAATGACATTATTGCGATGTTTTCCTAATTATTAATGACCGAAATTTGTTCGAAACTCGTTTTCAGCCGTTCACATTAAAAATTGCTGAATGTGATTAATGATGTTGGCGGCTTGTTAATTTTATTGATTACAATCAAGCAGAAAACAAATTCATTATTGTCTGAATTGGTTTTGTTTTAAAATTTAATTAATTAGTTGATCATATATAGAGAAATAATTTAAGAAAATGTCAAAAGTGAATGGCTGGCATTTTATTATAGGTGTACGTATTAATTACTTAATCAAATCAATGATACCATGCATCATTAAATTAGACAATCATTCCATCAATCATGATTAAAATCATTTAGCCAAAAATTTCTGTTCTAATTACGTGATTATTATTTAAATTTAATGTAAAGGGAAGAACTTTTCCATATTCAATGGATATAATTTATATTTTAAAATATTTGATTTTGAAAATGCCATATTTCTTCCTTCTTTTGATTGATCTCCAAAAAATTGATAAAAAGTAATCTTAAAAAATGTAGAATAATATTTAATTCTTACTTCTACTTAATTAAATCATTAATTTTAAGTGGCTGTTTTTACTTTGGAATTGAAAATAAGAAATTCCTTAACTGCTGGTTTTTTGAAATATTTTTCAAAATCCGCTTCTTTGAAAAAATTAAATTTGTTAACTTCAATGTTCTTGAATTTTTTGTGGTATTTTTTGGATACTTTTTCGGGGAATTTTTGTGAATATTTTTTCTACGTTGGCCAATAAAATCCGCGATTAACATTTAAATAACCTAAGATTTAGTTTCGCGTTCGTTGTTATTGTTATTATTGGATTCTTGAATTTAATTTCAGATTAGTTTAATTCCATTTTTCGCCTTCATATCTGGTTGTCAACCAATCAACACACACTTTTAATGTCGTCTACGAGTGACTACTTTAACTTGATTGTGAAATGTTTTTTAACAGTTATTTTCCCCGCTTGAATGACTTTGACTTTTAATTGCTACTTTAGAATTAACTGTAAATACATAGAAAAATACGTATGCATATATATTATTATATATATGAGTCGAACTCGTTCTATTATAATTAATATAAAAGCATGATTAACATTTATTTATTGCTGAACCCATTTAATTTGAATATATTAAAATGTTAATGCAATTATTTGCTGTTTCTTTTTGTTGCTTGTATTAAAGTTGCTTAGAATTTTAATTTCATATTATAAAGTACAGTATTTACTCCATAAGGTGAACATCTCAAGGAGCTAGGAACTGTCAACGGTGCATTTGAATTTTCATTTATTATTTTTTTCCTTTCCATTGTCGCTTGTTCAGTACTTTAATTTAAAAATTGAATATATTTTATTTAAAGCTGTAGCAGTGATTATATCCCTGTATTTACTCAAGTAATGGACGTATTCTATGAAACTCATAGGAAAATCATTTGCATCCATATCCGAAAGTTGAGAAAGACGCCGTTGTACGAGGATTTCGATCGGCAACGGAATCTATCTCCACTTTCTTACTAATTTCAATCATATTCCCACAGAGCGTAATTTCAATCATATTACATAGTAATACAGGACTTATTCGTATTACAAAGCCAACTTAAATTGTGAACTATCAATAAATGGTTGGTTTAAAAGAGATTCGAAATAGGCACTGTAATATGGTGTAGACTCTAGCGTTATTCAGTGATTTGCAGAAATATGTTATTGATTTGATATTATTTTTTTTCTGTAGTTATAAATACAGTCTGAAGATACTAATGTGAATGTACTCGTAACCTCTTTAGAAACATTTGAGATCGGGGTGGAGCTCCGATTAAAGGAATATATCAATTTGGCTCTTGAGGGTACATTGGATGCAAAGAGGACCTCGCCAATTCGATTACGCTAGCCATGAAGTGCTATTTATTTACCGACTCAGAGCTCTCACTTTAATTGGATTCATGTCGCAGAGATTCTTATAAAACTAGACTCCCATCTGGGCCTGTCTCCTCCGGCCAAGAGCTGTGCAGCTACATAAGAGATGTGAGACCGTCTCCTCCTCCTCCTCCTCATTTCTGCAGCTCCTTCAGAAGTCATTTGAGAAAAATCCCAGCTTCCCAGCATGAGCCCTAAAACGCAGTGGCCTGTCATGACTCCTATCACTCGCCAAATGTTTTGTGGTCGCGGCTTAGTTAACGTAAGGAGATCTTGCGAGTTTTCTATTTGATACCGAAACCATAGCTTCTTCTCGTACCTTCTATAATCAAAAATAAAACACTTATAATTTTCTTTTATGGTTTTTTCTTTATTTATCAATGTAGTTTTTGTGTTTTTTTAAAATTATAAAATAAAGAAAATATTTAAACATATATTTGTAAATATACTATATAATCATAATACATATTTAGATTAAATAACATGCTACAAATAAAACATTTTTTGTTAATTGAGAAAAACATAAATTTTTCCTAAACAAAATTATAAATTTCACACAAAAACTAATCAAAAATATACACATGGAAAATGTTTATAAAAAGAGAAAAAAATCATAGATTTTCAAAAGATTTTTGTTGTTTTTGTTTAGAATTTTCTTCGTTTTTAAATTAACACAGCAAAGGCTTTTCAACTTTAAACTAGAGAATGTGGCAGATATCGCAGGATGCAACGGAATTCATAATAGCATTGTTCTTCATATAAATTATGTATTCTTTTGTATCCGCTTCGGATTACTTTAAATACGCTCGAATCCTTTTCTTATCGCTTATATTTTGATAAATCCACTTACATTGCTTCACATCTACAAAAAAATTCGTTTTATCCACATAATTTCCACATATAGTCTATTATAACCACTTATATAAAAATTTGCAGCTACATTTTGTGTCTCTGATCGGAAGCGTTATCATACGTTATGCTTTGTATTTTTTGTGTTTTACGCTGATCCACAGAAAAGATCCGTAAATACCAAAAAATCAAAGCAGAACCTATGAAAACACTTTCGTTCAGAGATATAAAATTAGGCAATTAATCCGCATTCACGACAATCAGAAGTTGGATTTTAACCAGGAAAGAAAAAGTTAAAATTGTGTAGATATGCATGTGTATGTAGATACCAGAAGAGACAAATAATTCGGTCATTTAACATGACAATGGAAACATCATCTGCCCAGGAGAAGGAGAGAGAGATACAACGGTTTGGGAAGAAATCTCACAGGGCGACTCTCGCAACCGTTACTTACACTGCTGATAGTTAAACGATTCTTGGCAGCACTTTTCTATTCATTTTCGCTTTTTTGATTTTTTGCCAGTAGAATTATTAAAGGAAGAAATACATATTTACAAAGATATAGTTGCTGTTGCTGTTGTTACAGTTTCATAAGATGTTGTCAGCTTTTTTCTCTTCTCAAAATTTACATTTAGGTACGTATGTACATACATAAGTATATCGATCACGTTTACAGCCTCCTCATTTGGGGCGATTCTCAGAAAAATATGGCTGTCAAAGAATTGTCCTTAATTTGTTTGTTGTTCGTCTTCTCCTTTTTCTTCTTCTTTATCTTCTTCTTATTTTTCTTTTAATTGTGTCTTATTTTTTGTTGTTCTTATTGCTTGGTTATTGTAGTGGCTTCTCACAAAATGACTTAGAAGAAACCATCTCCGGTGGGGTCATTGACCCATGGGTAGTTGTTGGGACATCTGACGCAGGTCTGTAGATTGATGGTCTCCCCGGGAACCTCTTTAGAAGTCAGCTTGCACGAGTTGGGCACCCAGCAGGCGGGCTTACCTTCGACCACGCACTTCTCCCTCCAGGGCTCGAAGTTCTTAACCTCGCTGATGGTGCGCGGGTTCTGCATCCACTGGATGACTTGCGTCATGGTGACGAAATATACGTCATTGTGGTTGGCCAAGATCTCGTCGATCCAGTACAGGAAAGCGTCCAAGAACTCGGGGTTGTTCTTTAGCCAGGCGGCATGGAAGTACAGGCCAAGGGGCGCGCGGTTCTGGTCGTAGTGACGGTCGAAGTTGTGGTTCAGGAAGTTGTAGAACTGGTCGCCGGTGAGGATGTTCGAGCAGGAGTCAACCATCGCACAACCGGGCAGGTATTCGTCATTGGATGGATCTTCGCGTCGATCGAGCTCGTTCATGACCATCTCCCAGACGGCGTGCGAACGGGTGGGGCAGCTCTGAAGGTTACCGTGGCAGCGATGAGGCATGCGGAAGTACATGGTGTAGGGCCAAAGCGGTGGGTTCGACAGCGGGGCTGTGATAGTAGAATCGTAGAGGAACGCCTGCTCTTCCATCATCGTGAACTGGTTATTGCCTCCCACGCGCAAATATGGTGCTCGCACCCCCACCACCGAATTGTCCGTAATGTTGGCGTACTTCTCGATAATAATACGCATGCCAGCCATTTCCTTGGCCCAATCGTCGACGGTAGCATTCGACCAGAAGCGCTCTTCATCATTGTGGCTATGTATTGCAAAGAAAGAGTGAAAAAGAGAGAAAGAAAAAGTTGTATAGGAATTAGATACTAGAAAGGCAAGAAAACGAGTTAATCAAAGTTTCCACGGAGGCCTAGAAGTCTATTGAAAGGGTCTTTTAAAATATTTTTAGTCGTCAGTAAAGGCTTTTAGCTACTCGTTTTGTCGTTTCGAGAACTTCAGATGGCACATCGCCGAAACCTTTCTTTATTTTACGTGGTTGCCGGAAAGAAGACCACCGAAGTTCATTGAAGTCCTTCGATGACTTACGTTATAGAGTGTACGGCGATTTCGTGGCCCTTGCGGGAAGTTTCCTGAACAGCTGAATAGTTAGTGTACTTGTGAGAGAGGAAATAAGTGGCTTTGATATCGCATCCGTTCGGATTCTTGCGTCCTTTAAAGATGTCCTTATACAACTCAATGTTGTTGTTGTTAATGGCATCATCAAACGTGATTGTAATCATCATGGGGACATCCTTGGCTGGCAGATCACCCGGAATCAAGGTGCCATCCTCAGAGCAGAAGCAATCGGGCAAAACACAAACAGCAGGGTCGCAAGGAGGAGCACGATTTGGATCATTATCGATATCTGTAAATAGAACAGAAATGAAAACAAGAAAAATATATTAAAAGGAGCAAAAAAGCAATAAATATTTTATTATAAAGGTTAATAGGCAGTATAAGTGAAGTTGTACTAAGAGTCTAAAATACATTTAATTGCAAATGCAAAGAAAACAAAAGAGTTGTTTTGCTTAGTCAAGTGTTCCGTAGTTATTCTAATTAAAACAATGTCAGGAAATCCTTTACAAAGTCTTATCAACCAATTTCTATCCTTTTCTTCTCCTACGATAATCTTTAGACTCTCAGAAAATTTTTTTCTCATCTATAGTCTTTGTTTACATGCTTTGCACGTTTACGTTGAGGTCATCAACCTGCTCAACAGTCCATCCACATTTGATGAGATCCGCCGCAATCACTCGAACGCTGAGAAACGGTCTCTGGTCACAAATGCCAATGAACTTTTGGAAAATCCGATTCATTCGTTTATTTATTCATTTGAGTATAATGAAAGTCATTATCAACATTAAATTTATGTAGTATTAAATTGTTTTGATTTAATATTTTGTGCACATAAACGTTGTTTATGCTGTTGCGTGTTGTTTATGCTGTTGCTGGCTATAATTAAAAATTCCATAAACGTTTTAAATGCCGCTTTTTCTTTTAGTTCAAGTGACAGACTGACTAAAAGCCTGGACTGAGTTGAATCTTCTATGAGCTTAACTACGGCTATGGCTGCCACTTTTATTTAGTCAGTAATAAATAAGGATTGGACAAAAGCAAACAGTATTTTAATTAACGTGACTGGAAATTTAAAACAATCGGTTTGTTTATTGGTTAGCTGTTGGTTAGTTGCCGTTACTTGTTGGAATG
This sequence comes from Thecophora atra, assembly GCA_937620795.1. Taxonomy (NCBI): domain Eukaryota; kingdom Metazoa; phylum Arthropoda; class Insecta; order Diptera; family Conopidae; genus Thecophora; species Thecophora atra. The sequence goes on along the minus strand of OW569397.1, from coordinate 69,994,092 downwards.
TCAAAATCTTCGTGGTGTTGACAGTTCTGTTTTTGACACTTGTAACAAGTTCAAATAATTGTCTAAACGGGAGAAATATTCAACAAGTTGTTATTGTTGTTGTTTGTTATTAGACACTCCTTGTTATTATAGACTCTATGGACTCTATATCATTTATGGAGCGTATTGTTTTGAGCAATGTATTGACGAATCGTGACTGAGTGTAATCAGTGGCTGTCAAACAAAGCGAATGGGTTACAAAAAGTCCAACGTTAATGGCAATTCATGGAAATATAAAAGAAGACATGAGTAAACTGAATAAACTTCCCGTCAAGCTTATCAATGGACGTATCCATGGACTCTATTCTTATTATTTCCGGTCATATTCAAGGAATACTTGAAAGTTAATACACTTTTGAATCGTAGGTATTCATGAAGAGTTCGTTTAATCGTTCTTTAGTAGTTTTTAGGCTGGCAATTCTTCTGCAATTTTTCTCGTTTTTTTTTCCTTTTCATTATTACACTCACACCTCTTAGGTTAGGTTAAAAGGGCGTGTGGCCAGCACGACCACATCCATCAAGGCCAAAGCGGCCCATTGTAGTAACTTTTATTAGTTTGAGGACAAAGAGAAGGATAGGTTAGGATGTGGAAACCGGCGACTACCCGAGTCCCTCACATTCCCATAGAGCCCCTCCCGACGCAATGCTTAGTCAGGCATGGGCCTAAAAAAGTGGAATTGGTGCTCTTGATGAATCTCAGCAGACTGGCGATCGGTAGCCCCGAAAGCAGTGAAGACTCGGGCAATGGCAGAGCAAGTGGATCACACTCAAAGCTCTTAATCAGCTTCATTTCAATTTGAAACCATTTCAGACCCAAAATTCATATTTTAAGCTGGTTTCGTTGTTGTGTTACTATGTTAAATGAAAATGTTAAAATTAGCAAAAGTTGTGATATTTAAAAGATGATATCAAGGTCAACAACATTTCGCATTCGTTTTAAATGGTTTCTTTTCGTACAATTCACCAGCCGCTAGCAAAATTAAACAGGTTTTATTTAAATCAGAAAAATTGTTGGTGTAGTTTTTTCGAAACTTTTCCATTATTGCTTTGCTTTGTAATATTTTTCTCTTAATACTTTTTCTTCTGCTTGTTTCCTGCGCCAATTTATCTGTTTTTTCATTCTATTATCTCGGCGATTTCTTTTCACTTTCGATTTTCAACTCGCTTCAACATGAGTCGAGAGCGGAACTTGTAAACATCGAAAGTGTTTCACTTTCGTTTTCAACGTCAACAATAATTTATGAGTAGAAACGACAGCCATGTTTTTTAGGTAACACTGGCAGCTGGACCGAATCCGGTCGAACCGGTAAATAAGACGTCGTAAGCTGTCTTTTATTACCTGGTTAGATGACTACATTGCGGTTGTTGTTGTTGTACATATCTGGCTATTGTTGTTGTATTGTGTCTATAAACATGCAAAGCATTTCACCGAGTTGTGTTGTTGCTGTTGATGTCGCTTTTAATAACGTAATCCCAGACGTGGCTAGTGTTACGTATCGTCAACAACAGCAACAACAAAAAACACAACCGCAAGAAGCATTAAAGTGGGCTACATAACAACGGAACCAACCAAAAATAACCCATAAAAAATCTGGCAAAATACAAAAAACAAACTAAATAATAACCTGTTTAAAAATTTAACCGGATTTTATTGAATGTTGGCGGTTGCAGTATTTTTAAATCTTGTTTTTATTTTTTTTTTAATTTGTCACCCATGACAAGTTTTTGGAGGTGGTTTTCGTGTTTTAAGGTTTCAGAAATTTGTGCTAATTTCACTATTTTTTTCTCTCTTTCATACACAAACTGCATTGGGCAGAAATACTTACCGCAGGTGTTTTCATCGGAACCGTCTGTACAGTCTTTTTCGCCGTTGCAGAAGAGGCCACGCTCGATGCAGTTGCCATCGCCGCAGGCAAGGAATCCGTCCTGGCAGAGCGGCTCGTCGGTGTGCAGCAACGGCTTCACTCGGCGCTCCTTGTTCTTGAGTTTGCAGTTCTTGACAGCCTCCTTCCAGTCGCAGGTCTGCTTCTCGATGTCGAAATACAAACCGGCTGGACAACGGATCGCTTGAAGACCCTGCATGGAAAAGAAGGAAACAAATCAGCTGCGTTTTTAAAGTTACAAAAAGGTCAGCTTAAGTTAAACCTCAAAAAACGGCAACAAAAACTAAATTCGGAAATAAAATTAAGCTATTTTATATATAGTTTCACTAATCTCTTTTAACTTATCCCCTATAAAATTGTTGCTTTATAAAGAGATCAGTTTTATTTTTTGGCATCTTTGAAATCTTCTTGCAAAAGTTTATATTTTTATTTTATTTCCGTTTTCAACTTACCGATGATGTACACTGAATTACATCGCGGCAGTTATCGCCTTCACCTGCAACCAATCGGAACCATTCGCCGGCATCTTTGTCCTTACAAAGCTCCTTCTCAAAGGATTCCTCTTTCTTCGGCTCTTCGGTGGTCGCTTGACGCTTCTGTCGTTCTGAAGACGCAATCGCTGTAATAAAATAAAATAATAAATAAAATAAAAATAATAATAATTATTATATTTAAAATTTAAAAATAGAATAATAATTTGGCTTATTTTTATTTATTAATATTTATAATGTTAGAAAATTAATTAAATCTGTTAAATTAAATTCTTAAGAAGAAGGAAAGAACTTGTAATGTTATATAATACTGAATTTTTGTAAATTTTATTGGCTTTTTTTTAGCTAGGAAACTGTTAAAGTGACAGAACTGTCGGAACGTAATTTAATGTTTAAAGTGACAGATCTCTTAGAATAACAGTTGATATTTTAAGCTAACAGTTTATCACCATTCTCATATGTACAAACTTTTCTGCTCTAGTGCCTGGTATTATACAATCAATCAATGAATATATCATATATAATGAATGTCATTCTTTTGACATTGAAATATTTGTGAAATATATCTTAATTTAAATATTTTATTTTATATATTATTTGATTTAACATCTTTATTTATTTCAATACCGGATTCTTATTGTGTTAAACCTGAATTGAGCACGCCATTTTTTCCTTCATTACACATTTTAAGTCATTTGACATTTGACGTTTCCAGCAACTGGCAACAGACATTAGCATCAGCTTGACCGAAGTGAGTACCAACTGAAATCACATTGTGTGCAAATGGTACGAAGCCTTCGTATAATTATTGAAAAACAAGTTGCATTTTTTATCTTTGTTTACTGAAAATTTCCATAGCATGGCAACAACGGCGTGTTTAAAGTAAAATCAATGATAAGTTGCCGATCGATGGATAGACAGAGAAACTCGTATCCATATGAACATGAAACCCGATAGACACGATCACAAAGAGAAATTCCGCTTCTTAGCAACAACACAACAAGAATAACAATCACAATCATCGGCAAGAAATCGTTGACAGTTAAAATCGTTGTCCATAAGCAAATGTTACATTCTCGTGCGAACAATGTTATTTTAAAAAAATGTATATTATTTTTTAATGTCAAAGCAATTAAATCAGGTGGCAACATTAATAATTGATTTGCCAACTGAAAAATGATGTAACTTCACGGATGCAGCAAAATCGTTCAAACAACGTTCAGTGACAGTTGACACTGAATGAATGTTGAAAGAAGACAATGAAATGCCATTGAAATTTTGAAATTGAAATTATGGCTTCAACGGCTTGGGCATGCGAGTGTTTTGAAATTTTTGAGACAAATGGGACAAGACCTTCGGATTGATCTGATCGTACAAACGGACTATATGCTCCCGTGGTTGATTTTTGACGGGATATCTTTTTCGTCACAGAGATAAGATCTCTAGATCTAGCACATACGGGAGCTACTCTGGCACACTAGTTAGGCGGGAGTAACTATGACTCTCTTAAGGCCTGATTATAAAATCGAAAAATAAATAAAAATAATCGTATAAGTCGTAATAAGTATTTTCTGTAGGAAGAACTAAACAGATTAATTTCTCATTGAGAAATTTGTAGCAAATAATCTAGCGGCACGGAGGCTAAGAGCTGTCCGTGCGGACGGAGACCCAAGGGGTCGGCCGTCGAAGGAACTGTGGAGTGGTAGAAGCCTTGGTGAGCTGGATTAAGAAAATATCATATTCTCATGGAGGAGTCAGGCAGGTGCGGCATCACTTGTCTGGCCCTCCCATGGAGGAGTTGGCCAGGTTATGCCGAACTTGTCTGATGAATCCATGAGAGATGTTGCTAAGATGTTGGTGTCCGGACGTTCAGGCGGCACTCCGTGCCGTGCGACCATGAAAACCACTCCACACATAGTTAGGATATAAGGCGGGGTTCGCCCTACCTTCTTAAGATTTTGTTAGTCCATGCGTAGGTAAATTAATACATATTTGCGTCTACAGTTAATGGTCACTATGTTGTAGGTTCTAAAGTTAATGGTCACTATGTTGTAGGTTCTGCTACGGAGTTCCATATCCGGGCAAACCGAAGCTCAAGGTTGACGAATAAGTTACCTAAGCTTGCGCCTCCTTGCCCTGCAAAGATTATTTCTCTACTTAACCAACAATTGTTGGTTCTGTAAAATAACGATTAAAGCAGAAGAGTTCCAGGTTTTGGCTTGGATCTCTGATCTGCATCAAGCTTTAAGAAGTCATTAGTGCCATCTCGCCAACCTCTAAATGGTTCCCGCTAGAAACAGGTAATGCTGGCTAATGGGCGAGTGGCTATGTCGGGTCTTGGGTGTTACCGACCCTCTCGACTTTAAAATTAATTGGTACATCAACAAATAGAGGCCTCGGATATCATTCGAACAATAACCCTGCAGAGCCCTCAAGCTCTTGATAGGCCCTCAAGAATTGATTCGAGATCTGAGGGCCTATCAACTAACCAATCCCAAATGGGAAGATCACCTGCAAATTCCATTACGTCCACTAGCAATAATTCCATTCCAAATATGTTCACATGTCGCTTCTATGGATGTGGCCGCTCCTTCACGTCCAAAATTGGACGAGGAGTCCACGAAAAGAGAGCGCATGTTGACTGGCGCGACCAAGAGCTTAGGTAAGTTCGCATAATAAAGGCCGTATGGTCAGAGGAAGAGCGCTCTCTCCTCGCTCGACAAGAGGCACGGTTAAGCAGTTCGAACATTCTATTTATGAACCTAGAACTTGCAAAGTTATTTCCGGACCGGACTGTCGATGCGATTAAGAGCCAGCGTAAACGTTCAGATTATAAAGATCTTGTAAGGAGGTATCAAGGCGAGGAAGTCGGGGTTTCTGGTTCGCCAGGAATCCGTGATGGAATTGCAGCGGCTGAGGATGGAGTGTCGGCAGATGAAGTTATCCCAAGTTATGGTGATAATGAATTGGCCACCTTCATCAGTCAGCTGCCGCGGATCCTCCTTGCTTGATAATCTTGTGCAGAACGTTTTGAGCTGGCCACGAGAGAGAGAGTGGCTCAACAGCTGGAGGCCTTTTTACAGGTGGGCTTGCCCACCCGAACGAGGTCATCGGGATCAACAACGGAGTTATCGCAGAGTCTTTCAAGGAGAAAGAGAAGGCGTCTGGAATACAAGCGCGTCCAGACGGCTTACAGGAAGAATCCCTGAAAGTGCATCAAGCGCATCCTTGATGGCGATGTTAATGCCACAGGGGATATAGATGTCCGTGACCTTTTTTCCTTTTGGACTGCTGCAATGACAAAAGGCGGCACTGCAGCGCCTGAAGCTAATATGGCGACAACGGTTCGGATGGAATTATGGCAACCGATCACGGCTCATGCGGCTATTTTTAATAGCCTGGCGGAAGTCGGAGTCCCAGCTCCAATGATGCGCTATATTCAGGGCCTATATGGTGTGAGATCTACACGCCTGATGGTGAACGGTGTTACTTCAGACGCGATACGACCGACCTGCGGAGTTAAACAGGTCGACCCTCTGTCACCCTTTTTGTTTAATTTAATTATGAATGGTCTCCTTAAGAGACTGCCGCAGGAGGTTGGAGTGAAAGTAGGCGAACGAACGTTCAGCGCGTTGGCCTTTGCCGATGACTTAGCTCTGATGGCAACGACAAAAACTGGCCTTCAGCAGATTCTGGACATTTCGACCACCTACCTGAACTCGTGCGGTCTGAAGATAAATTCGACCAAATCTTTCACTGTAGTCATCAGGAATGTACCTCACGTCAAGAAGTCCATAGTTGATAGCAGTGTGCACTTCAGGTGCGATGGCCGTACTTTACCATCACTAAAAAGATCTGACGAGTGGAAATACCTTGACATCCCGTTCACTCCTGAAGGCCGGGCATGCGGCAATGAGGAAAGAAAGCTGCATGACTCCCTGCAACGATTAACCAAGGCGCCTTTGAAACCGCAACAACGGCTGTTTGCTCTTAGAAATATGCTTCTCCCGAGTTTGTATCATGTACTCAGTCTGGGGTTCGCAACTCTAAGCAAACTTAAGCTTATCGATTGCAGGGTTCGAGGTGCGGTTAGGAAGTGGTTGAACCTCCCTAATGATATGGTCAATGCGTACGTGCATGCCCCTACGGTTGACGGCTTATGCCCATGCTCAGAAGAAGGAGATTGAGACCTACGTCGCCGATAATAGGGATTGCGCGTTCCTCCAAACTGAGTTGCAGGTTACGCAACGAAGATTAACGGAGGGTCGTGTTGACCATAACACTAGGGCTATGGTGGAAGGCAGATGGTCGAGGTTGCTCCATGAGGCAGTAGATGGGAAGGCCTTGAAAGAATTGTCTCGAGTTAGGGATCAGCACTAATGGTTGGTTGAGGGTAGTCGTTTGCTTTCGAGTAAAGACTTCCTCATGACGAACAAGTTTCGCATTAATGTGCTTCGTACAAGATCACGGACGTCGCGTGGTAGGGTGTCCGGTGGGCTGGATGTGTTGAAGAGGAAACATTACGTCACGTAGTGCAGCGGTGTCATAGAACGCATGGGGGGCGCGTGAAGCGGCATGATGCGGTAGTTGCGTATGTAAAACGCGCTCTGAAAAAACAATACGATACCGCGGAGGTTGAGCCGCACTTCCGAGTTGGTTTTGGCCTCCGCAAACCAGACCTCTTAGCCATTAAAGGCCGTACAGCAATTCTGTTAGATGCCCAGATCGTTGGTGACTCTGTGAACTTGCATGAAGCTCATATGCGGAAAGTAGCATACTATGAGTCAGTGCGAGAGACGACTATGCGAACTCGGGAAGTGGCCGAGCTCAGGTTATCGTCAGTCACGTTGAACATGAGAGGAGTCTGGTGTTCCGATTCAGCCAGATTCCTGGTGGATAATGGAATCATTGCTAAGAAGGAATTGAAGGTAATAAGCACTAGAGTCCGAGTGGCCGGACTTAGTGCGTACAGAATATTTAACTGCAGCACGATGGTGAGAAGGAGAGGTGGGATTGGTTAGTTGATGGGCTGAAGATCTTACGACATTTTTTAAGAGGTGCTGCCTCCCGCATTGAGGCATAATACAGGACTTGGTTTTAGTGGGTAGTCCAGCTTCACTGCGAGCCCCACACTACCACCATTCCCGGGAACACTGAATGGTGGTGTGCGTAAATGCATTTCCAAACCCTGCACCAAAAAAAAAAAAAAAAAAAAAAGCGATCTCCTAGATTGCCCAATGATTGCAGTGTGTTTCAAGTAGAAGTATTTGGTTTAGAAAGGGCTGCTATTTAACGGAAGAAGAGTTATTTAATAAGAATAAAAAATTCTTCCTTGTACAGCCAAGCAACCCTGAGGACAACATGCGCTGCGGAGATGCTGGTGCTATAAAACCGTCCTGATATGCGGGAGGTGCCTAGGATCCTCATGATATGATCTGAAATTCTGCTGGAGGCCAACGGTTGACCGCATGGCAACAAATGGTTTCTCATCTAAGCTCCACATGTGAGTCTCCTCAGTACATGCACCCATTTGGCATCTGAAACGACTCCTTTAAACTGTAGTTATGAGAGAGGCAAAACGCACCCCGTATTGTTATAATACGGGCTTACGATGGCTTCGTTTGGACTGAACCAACTCAAAGGCTCTTCTCTCACCTTCGAAGTACTGACCAGTCCCCCGACTACATTACAATGGTGACCAGGTGCCAGGAAGCCTGGCACTGTAATTGATAAAGAGGAGACTGTAATCCAATTGCTCTATCACTGCCCGGAACTCCATCGCCGACGACTGCACTCTATGGGTGGCGCGTTCTTGGAGGAGTCGGAGCTGGCGGAGCTACTGAAGTCTGAAATTGTTTAGGGGCACTAAGTCCGTTTCTTACGATAAGACCATCTTGATTACGCTTGACAACCAATCTGTCATTTGGTGCATGGACCAGACACACGTAGATTCGAAGCTGGCACAAAAATGTGCTCTAAAACTTAGTGAGTGTGCTCGTGCTAATGAAGTCACCCCCATGTGAGTGAAAGGGCATTTCGTTATCGGCGGGAACGAGTTAGCTGATGAACTTGCTAAGCAGGCCATCATCTACGTTTATTGGGCCCTCGGAAGAGATGGGAGAATTTAACCACGTGCAGACAAGCTAGGGCTGTTTTATGCAGGCCAATGGGAGGAGGAGTGAAATGTGTTACGCAACTTCCGAGAAAGACCCTTAGCTGGCTAGCAGCGATTGTGACTGGATACGAAAACTTCAGATACCATCTCAAAAAAATACGTCTTGTTGAGGATGGGCTCTGCAAGCTGTGGTCGCTTGGCATTGGTGGAAGTGGACGCATGTATCCTGCCTAGAGTAATATTATAATGCGAACAGTTGCAATACTGATTGCAAACATGTGCCTAAAGTTGTAAGGCCAACTTCATGTGGCCGATTTTATCGTGGCCTAGGAAGATTGGTTGAATATGAAGAGTGAAAGACTGAATGCATATTACCGCAGCAATTCATTGCCGCTTATGCATGAGTGGGAGAAAAGGTGCGGCAGTTTGTTGTTAAAATACAAGATGATGTGCGCCTTCAGATGAAAAAACACAGTTAATTACTAATGTATATGGAATGCTATCATCATTAACAATGAAAAACAAAACGAAGGCAAAACTATTAACAAGGGTGAGTTGGAAAAATTAGTTTCTTTGGTTGCTTCTTGTTGTTAATCACTTCGTGCTGTAGACAATATTTCCAATACAAATCCATTTATGGAAATTAATTATGCTTTAAGATTAATTAAAAGTTTTGTCTTATGATGTTCAATAAATAACTTAGAATTTAATTATTAGTTCTTTCAAAGTTGTTTGATTTTCCGTTATTCAAGGTTGTTTCTATTAAAGACCTTAACGATGAAAATTCGAAAAATTGTTTTAAAATACTTATCCTTAAAGCAAATACACACTAACTTAAAATTAAATAAAAAATTCCATAATCTACGAATTAATTAATAAAATTGGTGAACATGAAGCACAGTGGATAAAAAGAAATGAAAGTTGTTGTCCTTTGGCACTTCGTCGTTCAAGTAGAAGGTGATGCAAAAAACATAAAAACCGCGTTGCCAACGTCAGGCAATCAAGGTTGTTTGGGGATATAATCAGGCCGCCATCAGCGACCAACGACAACAATCACAAACAAAAACTTGAGCAAAAATCTAAAGGAAGCCATGATTGACTTTCCTTAACTGTTTTTTTTTTGCAGCAAAACTTTACGCAGAGAGGCAACGATGTCGCTAAGGAATATAAATAAACACACATTCACTTGCATGAGGCTGTAAAACGCGGTAACTTGATCCTGCGTCAGCAGTCAACAATTCGGGCAACAAGTCAACGAGTCGGCCAAGCAGCGAATTCAATCAGCGTGCCAATCAAGCAGACACCCGCGAATGTTGTATAATCACATGAAATCGCAGTCAAAATCACAGTAACGCCGAAGTAGGAGGAGAGAGCGAGACAAAGGTAGAAAAACAAACAATGTAGGAACTTATCTTTGGTGCAGTGCAGCCAACTTTTGCCTGACTGACTACTTTTTCAGCTGCTCCTGCATTTCTTCGGATTTTTTCTCGTTACAATAAATAAGAAAAAAGCAAGAAGAAAAAAACAAAAAACCAAACAACAAATTGAACAATAATAAAAAATTATGAAAAAACAAGGCTGAAAATGTCGAAGGTCGAACGGTGTTTCCAATGAATTATGTTTTTATGAAGCATTTTTACAGCGACAGCGTTAATAAAAAACTAACCAATTTTATTGATGATTGTTTTGTCGTTGTTAAAAGTCTATTTGCAGCCCACGGTTGCCTTCGCTCGTCTTAACACTGCGCAGCAACAGCTTAAAAATCACGAAGAAACGCTGAAACCGACGACGACGTCGGCATCATCATCGCGTTTTGTTGTATGCAAAATATTTGTAGTGAGCAGAAAAACACAAACAATAAATAAAAATAAAATTGAAAATAAAATATAATAAAAATAACTCAAATATATAAAAACTACACATGATATTTTTGTGTTTGTGTGTGTGTTAAAAACGAGTTTTTTGTGTTTTTAGTTGCTGATGACTGCTTTGCAGGTTGCGTAAAAATGTTGAGCGATTTGCGATTTCATTTTAATTAAATTTTAAGCCGTGGGTAAAAAACACCGACGAAAATTATGTGCACGGCGTCTGGGATTGAGTACATCTGAGAATGATTGAGTACATCTTGATACTAGCCACAAAAAATCCACGATAAAAAGAAATATTTCTTAATGATCTCCGTAACGAATTACATTTTACAATCTTGAATTTCAGGCAGTCTAAAGCGATGAACATCGTTAAGATGTGCAGATAAAGTGATTGATTGTTGCTTCTTTTATTTCTTTATACAAATAATAATTTTAATAATTTTTTTTTTAGTACTCGTAATTATTTTTTATTATTTTATTCAGTTTCTCTAACTCTTGCTTTAAGGATTTGTATTAGTTTTTAGATGAATTCACGAAGCATTAATAAAAATATAAATAAATATAATAATAATAATAAAAATAGTGGTAATAATAATATATAAATAATTATAAAAATAGGTTTGCATTATTTAAAATGTAATTTTAGTTTGTAGCAGAATTTGAAAATATTAATAATAACAAATATTTAAAATTGCTTAGTGAATTATTTTCATTAAATTATTATTATTTAATAAATTATATTAAATAAGCAGCTATTAATTTTATAAATAACTACATATTTTATGATTATTTCATTTCCATATTTTTTGCATTTCTACAAATAAATAACTGATTTTTATTTTGTTTTAAAATCTTTTCTAAAATAAAACGTTTAGAGAGTATTTATAAATAAATAAATCTCGCTTTCAACTCTTCTACAAAAATATTTCGAAGAATTATTTAATATTTTTAAATTCATTCACATTAAATTAAATGCTGACTGTAATTTGTACAAACAATTATTTATTTTAATTAAGATTTTTCAATATCTTCACAGTAAAAGGATGAGAAAATAACTTAATTATCCTGAAAATTAATTTATAGTTAATAATGGGCTTTATGTCGAAAAATCATTTTATTAACTTTTATAATCAAGAGATTCAATGAAAAATATAATGCCAATAATACGAATGATGATTAAAATATTTTTGAACATTTTCTCGTATTTCAAGGTAATAAGAAAATTTGAATTTAATACTTTAATTCAATTTAGTCAATTATTTCATAATTATTTATTTATGAAGCAGTTTTCAATAGGAGAAATTGTCTCAAGACTATCAATTCAATTACATTTAAAAAAATATATTAATGCCTTGTTTAATTACTAAAATAATAAATAGTAATAATACAAATAAATAATCTAAAGTATAAATAATAAATAATTGTAAAAGTTCTAATTACATTGGAAACTATTTATAAAAAAAAAATAAATTTACAAGTTCGATTTTATAAAAATAAACAAAAACTTCAAAATTCTTTATTTAGAAATTTCTTCAATGTTTTGCATAAAGTTTAATTTTACGTTTAAATGATATTTTCCTAAATAAAACTCACCTGAAGCTACTGCAACTGCACAAAAAATGGCACAAACTATCAAAAGTTTTGCCATCTTCTCAAAGGATTTATTTTCTAATGTTTTTACAAGTTTTTTTGAGTAACGGAACTTAGCTTAAATCTCTGTTAACGAAACGAAATTTATTCTTAACAATCAAACAACTAGAAAAACTGTATTTAATCTTTGTACATTAAATATGTCGAAAAGATCAACGAACAAAACTGTCAACAAACTGTGAAGAATCTCCTCTGATCACTGAGAGTTGAGAGATCGAAGCTGGCGCGCTGCTGTTCGAAATGTCCTTCCGATCGGTATCAACGTTCCATAGACACTGTTTCTGCGCACCGAAAAACCACTCGAAGTTCGCCGAAAACGTCGACTTTTTCTTCTTTTATTACAAGCCAAGTTAAACTTTAAACCGATCGCAGTCGACGAAGTAAGCAACAAAGTTGCAGCCAAGCTTTTATTAAGACGTAATTGTGCATGAGTGTGTGTGTGTCTGTTTGTGTGCGTAAGTAAGAGTGTGAATGAATATGAGCGTGTGTTGAACATGCTGGGGAAAGCAACCGATAACGTGAAGGTGAGTTTCTATACCTTACCACACTAAAATACTCAACATACTGCGTTTTTAAGCTTCCACACTTTCTGTCTAGCGGAAACCGTCGTGGCTTTCAAAAGCGCTTCGGTTGAATTATCGGAAAGAATAATAATTCGCTTGTTGGTTTTTATGCTTGCTTTTATATTATAAAAATATTCAATAGGCGCATTTATTGAACGGGGAAATGTTGAAAAGTTGAATTTGAGACACACACATGCTTAAATCAGTGATTGTTTCTGTTGTAAATATTTGTTTTGAATTTCTTTCGCTTTTTTTCCCCCTTACTATTTTTCTTCTTCTCGTCTTTTTTTAAAACTCGTTATTGATGGGCCTTTCAATCAAATCAGCTTCTTTCGAAAACTTATTTCAATTTTATTGTTTTGTAATCGTCTGATGTTCGGCCATCGACAACGATCTTTCAACTATCTGACATTTTCATCTTCTGACATTTCCGTCTTCATCATATGATATCTTCAGCTCATTTTATTAACTGGCTATCTCACACCCGTCAGATATGTCAATAAAAACTCCTTGCAATATCTCTCTACGATCCATCGATCGATAATAACCCTAATCCTTGAAGCCCTTTGCTTAAGTTGTTACCATTTATTGATCCACCCAACTTGTTTAGATATTCTCATCCTCGATCATTTACCTTAACCTCCTAGTTCTCTCAACCTTCTCTTGTTAGTCCAGCTACGAATACTAAAGTCTTCCAAGAAGAACTATCTATTCCCAATTGAAGTAGGCTCGGAAATATTCAATCCAGTCGTGATCCCTTCCCTTTTGATAGCGTCCAAAGTTCCAATCTTTTCCGCTTCCGTTCTTTTCATCCTTTAGTAATCATTTGTTCTTCTTGTGTAGGTCCCATGATTCTTGTGTAGAACAGGCGTCAGAACTCGATCACAGTTGAGGTTAAACTTTTAGCTTCGATCTTGACATCTGCTGTTGTTTTAGAAACAGAAGATCATGTTAATACATTATAGTCTATAGGCTTTTATATACATACATATCATATTGTTTAGAGTTGTTATTTAAATTATTTAAATTTATAACGATATTAAATAAAGACTCAATAAATCCCGATCTCTTTCTATCGATCTTCTTCATCCTTTCGAAATCCCACACTACAGAATTCTCGCCCTCCTCGATTCTCTCAACTTATCAGTTACCTCGATCTTTTCGTTTCGTCGATAGCTTCAGTCAAAGATTCTTCTTTCAAATATTATTATTATTATCACCGTATTATCATTGGTATTATCCCAGTGGCCATCGACCAGTCCGTTTTACTCGTTCTGCATTCATCTTTACGAATTCCTCTCTATACAATACTGGCTTTTTATTGATGTCCTTGTCTTGATTATTGTGACATTTGTCATCAAGATCAGTAGCGACACTATTATCAGTCCAATCCACATCATCATCGCTATCCCAATCATAGTCATCATAATCATTGCGATGGTCGCATTCACAGAAACAGTTGTTGTTGTTGTTGTTTTTATTTTGCTATTATCGTTGTTGCTGTGGCTATTGTTGATTTTAACATTTAAAACTTTTGAGGTTAAAAACAAATTCAAACAAAAATAAATTAAAGGAATATTGATTTCTCTGAAATGAAAACTGGTTTTAAGATTTTTTTTTCACGGAACACAGCTGAATTTTTGCCATTTTATAGTAAAATTTATTTTAAAGTTTTTCTTTTTGCTTTTTCGCCATTGATTGTTAGTTAAGCAACTGTGTGGACATTTTTGCAACATTTTGAAAAATCGATTTTGTTTTGAACAATCAAAATTTAAATAAAGGAGAAAAATATAATAGTAACAAATTGAAAATGTAATAAACCAATTAAAAGCAAAGAGCAAGAAAACTAAAATTATAAAGTTTAAAGTAAATTAGTTACCGTACATATCAAAATAATTTTTAAAATTAAATTCTCATTAGAAATACTTGAAATGAATGCGGTTTGTCTACCCACACAACCTCAATTTTGCTCGTTAAAAGTGTATAAATGAACACATTTGAATTATATAAAACAGCAAAGGCAACAGGAACAACAACATCAACAACAATAACAACAGTAATAACAATAACCATAAAATGACAATCTACGCAACGCAACAACGATGACACCAAAGACAACGTAACCGGTTTTTAACAATAAAGAAATCCAATAAAAATCCAAGAAGAGTTCAACATTTGTAACGCTATAAGTTGACGTAAGAAGACAAGCAAAAAAGAAGTGTTTTTTGTATTTGCTTCTTTTACCTGCTTTTTCTCGATGCACCAAAAGCAATCCAAAATTATTAGATTATTATTTGTGGAACTATTTTAATTGCTATTATTATAATTATTATTATTGCCATTTAAGGTTTTCAGTTATATAATAATGAAATACTTTACCAAAGTTTGTTAATAACGTATGACAAACTTGTAGCTTTTGATTTGTTCTGTGAAGAGGTCCCAACTTGGTGAGTCGATTATTATCGTTTATCGACCCAAACCGTAGTCACCCATAACCTAACCCAGTTCTCAGTACAGATATTTTTCCATGTGATTGGCATCCAACTGGGACGAAACGTAGTCTGTAAATTGTGCCTTCACAGACCCACTTTTCTTCATCCGCATCTCATATAATATGAAATTTTCTACTGACCATACCAGTACCTTCCGTACTACTGATACCTTTTAATTTCTGCGAAAGCAGCTGTAGTGCTGTCGAAACTTTAGGCGACTCATCGTCCTGCAAAACCTTAATCTTAGCCATTGCCCGAGGTTTGAGTGAGTGACTAATATAACTTTCACCAACATATATCTACAGCGCAGTACTACTGGACTGCACAAGATAAGATATGGGTGTAGCATTGTCAACATCTACCCTAAAGCAAAGATGTGAAGACTGTTCTCACTTGTCAACGCTGCATTCTGTTCCTACAACTACTGTACGTATGTATAAGCCTTACACCTCCCATTGACAGTTGATGAGCTTAAAGCTGGCGAGCTCTATTTAAACGTGACAGATCCCTTTGATAGGAGTTGTCCAGAAACAATAGGAAAAGGTTCATCCCATGTTGAAATGTTACTTTTCAACATCCCACGATTGAGATCCGAAGGCCTTTTATTAGGGGAAAAAGTGACTGGAAACTGGTCAGAATATAAAAGATTCCTAACTAATTACAATACAGAATTGAGAAGCTCTAAAGGTCATGGAGGCTTAGTTGGGAGAAGATTAAGAATTTCGCACTTTCTTCGTCTTCGTAAAAAGTCTGACGGGATTGACACTACATCTACTGATATAAGTTTACTACCACTGACCACACACTTTTCACGGTATGTTTTCTATATAAGTTTAGTTTTGTACAGGACAACACACTATTCTTGCTTTCATTAAGGACAGAGGTTAGTCTATCCTATTCAGAGGTTAGTTTGGAAGTCTTAACCTGTTTAAGCCCCTGCGTCTGATGAAATATATCCGCGCCTTCTACAACAAGGTGCGGATGTGCTAATTTCCATCTTCACAAAACTGTTGAGGTCAAGGTTGCCTCTTGAATATTTACCAACGACATGGGCACAGATTCGGCGTGTCTTCATACCTAAGGCAAACTGTCCGGCTCCCTATAGCGTATCGACCCATTCTCATAGCCTTATTCTCAATGTGTACGTCAAGGACACAATACCTGGTGTATCTCCTCTACATGATATAAAGTTTGCATATGCTCGGGTATTGCCTAACTTCAAATTTCTCTGTGTACTGTCGTGGAGCTTTTGATAATACGTCGTGTGATGTTATTCGATCCTATATAATAAGGAATTATATTCCATGGACAAGCAACATTCTACGATTTATATTTTCAATATGCAATTCGAGCTTGGGGTGATCAACGACCAATAAAATCTACCAGAGGATGCCCCGAAATTTGTTATCTATATCTCAGTACCATTTACAAGAAAACGTAGTGTTGTTTTAAACAAGCAAATACGTAGGTTCCATTCCATAATTCAAACATTTTCATACAAATGAAGTTCTTTTTGAAATAGTGATTGTGTGATGCCAAAGTAAATAAGTTGCAGTTCTATTTCAGTTTCTAGTTTTCCTTGACAATCGAATTTGCGATTATAAAAATTTCCATCTTTTAAAATGCTTCAAAAGAAGTTTCCAAGAATAAAGAAACCCCGTCGTTTGTGTGTTTTGAAATAATTTTTTTAATGTTAAGCAAATAAAAAGAAAAAACGTATACTTTGGCGTTTAAATTCAAAAAAACGCTTTAAATAATTTCGTTGCTGATCAAGTAATCGAGAACAAAAAACCAACAGCAACAACATAAATTTGAGGAAGATGGAACACAACAACAGAGGAATAATAACCATTAGAGTATAGTACATGAAACAATTCCATTAATAATCGATACATAAAACAACATAAAGAAAATCACCTCATCTCATCAAAATCGTTAAATGACATGTTAAATGTCAAGATCGAAAGTCTACGGGATCCACGCTGTTAGATTAATAGAGGTGAATTATAGATTGAGTGGTGAGATTGGCAAGAAGTTGTCCTTGTTAATGTTGTTAATGAAGTTGTTGGCATTGGTTTGAAAGAATAACAACTAAATGCACAATGAAATTTACCATCAAAAATGAGACCGAGATAAGAAACAGAAGATTACTAACAACAAAAACTATACCAACGATTAATACAGAATGAAACCAATAACAATTATAGAATATATAGAATTATATATATAATTCTATTCTAATATAATATATATATATATATATATAATATATATATATATATATATAATATATATATATATATATATATAATATATATATATATATATATATAATATATATATATATATATAATATATATATATATATATATATAATATATATATATATATATAGAATTATAAAATAAGAATAGAAGAAAACTTCTAAGATTTTGTTTACAGAGAATTCTTGAACATGAAAGCAACTTAAAAGGCAATAAAAATTGAAACTCATAATTTTTATATAAATAAATATACGAAATTATTAAAAAATTATTAAAAGTTTTACATGGTTTTTGATTGTTTTTTGTTGTTTTAATTATATTATTCTGTTGGTTGGATGACTTTTTCTTTTCGTTTCATTTTTACAGCTCATTTGAGCCACGTTTGCAAGTCGTTCGTTATTCGTGTTGTTATGCAGTTAAAAAATAGCGGCATAAAAGTATGAACGTCATAAAAGCGCAATAAAAGGTACAAAAGCACTTTAAACAATCAACATCAATCAATAAAAAAAGAAAAGCCTAATCAATAATGGAAGAATAGCAACAAGAAATTGACATGATTTCGAGCGTGTTAGGTTTATATTTCTTATTATTATTATAACTATCCTCATAAAATCTGACATTTCATTCCTTAGCAAACAAGTTCAATGTTTGACATTTGGACGTGTTCCAATGACGAATTGATGCGTGTGGTATTCATCTTTTTGGACTTTTAGTTTAGTTCATTTTCGATAAACTGGCTTTTCTTGGCAGACTAGTTTGCCAACTTGTTGCTAAACTGAAACGTTCAATGAAACCATAATTTCTACATTTTTCTTTTTTCCCCCTCTGATCGATTCTTGATCGCTGAAGAGAAGAAATTCACTTCGGTTACTTCTATAAGTTTGCAATTGTCTTCCGGTCCATGTATGAGGCCTACGGCGCACTAATTGATAAAAGAATGTAACTCAGAAATTGTGCCTAATAATTAAGGGCTTTGGGGAATTTGTCACGTCCATTCTGATTTGATGGTGCCTTCGTCTGTACCTTCCCAGCAGGACCAATAAGGACTCTGATCCCTTTTGTATGGAGTCCGATAGCAGGCTCCATGATGCGCCCGGCTAAGCTGCGAAGAAGTTATTATTTTTCTGTTTTTTCTGTATATCTGCACATGTTATAGCCTTTTCGTGAGCGTGCGAGAGGACCGACAAAGTCTGCGCACACTTCTCTAGTCACTAGACAAACTCCAGTGTGTCCATCCAGTAATTAGTATTACCCTACCCTAGTAGGGTAGTAGTCTTCGTGGAGAGGATTGTAAAGGCATGAATTTTCCAGGAATTCTTCAAAATGTGCCATTTTCCTGTGGTATTGTGGTATGGAGGCTTATAGGCCTTCTTGCGTCTTGGTGTGCGCACCAGTTTCCGTGTCCTTAAAGTTAATGATGTGATTAACCCCATAGTGAACGTAGTCTTTATAACTGAGGCAATCGTTTGTCTATATGTGTAGATATGAATATGTATAAGAAAATGTCAATAACATTAAGCTGTGAATAATCTTACCTTCCCGCAATAGGATATAATTATTGTTCCCGGCAGTATCCGGTCCTTAATAATAGGAAGTAAGGCATTTCTATCCCTCTTTTCAACGGCAACTAGAAAGCATTTGGAGGTTCCACGTTGCACTGCTCCAAGCACACACAGCCCATCAACGCGGTGTCCTACATGGTATATTTTTTAGCCGAACTTACTTTCATCACCGGCAGAATGGCTAGCAATTCGAATCTCTCGCATAATATCTTAGAGACTCATGTTATATATGCAAAAAGAGCAGAAGCTAAAAATTTGGAACATCGTTAAATGGCTTTTTGCCATAAATGTGCTTGTTCTTAGGGACACTTGATGGGAACAAGTTTTCGTTCCTTTTTTCGTTTTCTTTTCCTTACAATTATGTGAAATAATTTAGTAAGTTTTGTGTTATATATTAAGCTAGAATTGATACTTACCTCCAAACATAGCCATAAATTCTTGATAAATCTTTGATCAATGTCATTTTGTGATCACTTGGGCAACTATAAAAGTTATCCTTCAATAGAGTTGTCCTTTCAAAAGAAGTGTATGACAAAGTTAGTTTTTATTAACAATTCTATACTTCGGAAAAGCTGGTTTGATTATATTCATTCTCCTTTGTCACATTAGTTAAATTTTTGCAAAAGAAAGTGTTATTAATCGATATAATAATTTAATTTTTAAGAGAGTAATTTAAAAAAGCAATTTAAATATCACGAAAAACCATTCCTTGGATTTGCAGTATACGCTTTTTATGAATTTTTAACAGTTAATCACTATTTTTCACAAACACAACAACATCGCGCAAATTCACAATAGGGAGAACTCAAACAACAATTGGCGTTGGCTACACGCATATTGATTTGATAACTGCAACAGTCGGTTATAGGAGACAACAACGGAAATCAGAAAATGCACATTAGCAATCATCAAATGAATTTGCGTAACCACCGCCATTGAAAGCAAGAACAGTGTGACAGTTTGATCAATCATAAATTTGCAATGTAATTAAGGCCAAACAAAATAAGCTAAACTGAAAAGTGTGTTTTTCTGCGCCTAAATCAAATTGGCAATAAAAAATTTATTGTTTTAACATAAGCAGAACTAAACCTTGATCTACGAAATATTATTAGGAAAAGTTAGAAATACGCTATATGTATATGCACATCATAAAAAAATAAAACACTCGTCAAATTACAATTTTAGCATAATTAATAACAAGAATGATAGAAAACATCTTTTCTATCATTCTTGGTTTTTATAGCAATTTGTAATAGCTCTTTAAATTATACCACTTTGAATAGTTGATGACACTCTTCCCAATAAAAGTCCCATACTAGCAGCCCTTGTGATCGCCTGAGCAATGGTGTGCGAGAAAAGCTTCGTTGCCATTTTGACTTTTTGCCTTTGGGCTCCGGTGACGCTGAGGTGACTTGTTGAAATTTTATGAGTTATACTCAAGTCACTAGATGTGCATTTCAACAATTCAAAAATTATGTCTACCCTTACAGGTTTTCCGTTAATAATGAAGCCATCATCAAGGAAATGGTTTCTTTCAAGTTTTATAAGATGAGGTACGTCTGCAAAAACGAAAATTTTTTCGTTGTTGAATAGAAACCTGAAAAAGCGTTGTTGAACATATTGATAATATAGCAAACTTGAAGCATCATACCATGGTTTGTTTTCATTTATTTCGAGGTCATTATACAAAGCTCTATTGCTACCGCCTAAATCGCATACCACAGCAGCAACTGTGTATCCACAAGTGGTGGTTCTCTGCAAGATTTGTTTTAAAAGTCCCGAGGTCATTTTGCAGTCGTAATTGTAAAAAATCGGCTGTTTCCACTTCGACATCAACCCTAATGGTACGAGATAAATATATTAGCTTTCTTGCAGTGATATAGATTTCAACTTCTACGGAACATACCTCTTAGCATAGCAACTTGCACATAATTAGCGGGAGCCAATGTTGAATCAGACGATTTGCAATACAAATAGGACTTCTTAATTTTCATTTCATCAAAGCTAAGTGTACATAACTTTTGAATTGTGCTCATTTGGATAGATGCCGACAAGATTTGAAATACTGGTTCAATTATTCCTGGCGATATGTCCACCTTTGCAGCCCATCTATTAAGGGTGCGTACGGATGGAAGTGGAAAACCTTTTTTGTACAGAAATTTATAAGCTTTTGCACTTATAGCGTGAAGCGTTATCGACTGCGCAATGTCTTCCTCTTTCCAGTTTCGTCTCTTCATAGAATGCTGCATCTTAAATATTTGTCCTTCGGTGAATATGGTTCTCAGCTTTGTTTCCATGCTTTCCTTAGCCAACTCGCTTTTTTGCAAACGTTCCTTTGCAGTCTTCAACTCGTACTCCAGTTTTAATTTAGTTTGAGCTGAGGTTTTTTTTAATTTTTGAATTTCTCTCAAAGATGCTAATTGCTGTTTTCGCAGCAATTTATTTCGTTTCTTTAGGACTTTACTATTTTATAATAAAATATAAAAGTTTAATATGTATTTAAAGTTACGTGAAAAATTTACGACATATTTATCATTATCATTATTAAATAAACCTACATTTTATTTTGCAAATGGCTCGTGGGGCTGTGCGATAAGATTTGTTCAATATTTAACGGCTTTTCTAACTCATCATGATCATCAGCAGCAGCATCATCAGTGTAGTTTATAGATTCATTTTCTTTGTCGCCATCATTTGAAACGATGATTCTCTCTTCTGTAAAAGATATCAATGTAGCAAAATATTTATAACATCATTTTTAACGCCTTACCATTAGAAGTCGACTGGGAAATAATTTGGTTTGTTTCTGGGCGCGTTGGAATACTCCCTTTCTTAAGCATTCGTTTTACAGCGTATCCTTATTTTTTAGAAAAATTAAAATAATAATGCGAATATATAATATTATTAACAGAAAAAAAGCAATAGTAATATTAATATATGAAAATTACTTACCCATTTGAAATTGCATCTCATTTTCAATGCAATCCATGTTAAAATGATCAATACAGATACATGCATGTTTAGTATCAAAAATTTGGTCACGCTTACAAAATTCAACCCAAATTTTTAACAAACTACTTTCAGATTTAAATTTGAATCAAGCAATTTGTGACAGATAGATGGCGCAAAGAGAAGCGCACCTGAAAGTAAAAAAAAATACAGCTGAAACAGCGGGAAGATGGCGTTGCATTTCTAAATTTTTTAGCAATTATTTATTTTACGCTAATTAAAATGTTTTTACTTTTGAAATTGAAGTTTTTCCCGACAATTTTCTCAATTACTGTACTTTGCGACAATGCTGCAAGTGCTCCCAAACAAAATGTGCGACAGATGTCTAAGTGCTCCTAAACAAAATTTTGTTGAAGCAAATGTCATGAAATATGAAAAAATCACGCAAACTTGGGCGCAATCTACCAAGTAGAAATTGCGTGATTTGCGGGATTTTGTGCAACGCTGATTCCTACAAAATAAACAATGCTGAACAACACTGGCATCATTGGAGAGTTCAGCCATCTTTGCTTCTATAATATGAAAAGATAAATAACAAATAAGGACAACAAAATTCTTAATCGATTAAAAACGCGAGTCGTAGAAAGAGACGACATAAGTAATAACATGTTTTGCATTTGATGAAGCTTTTTGTGATAAAAACAAGTGAACTCTACACAATCTTTTGCGCACTAAGAAGAATAAGGAAAAATTCGTTGTCTTTCAGATATATGGTTTTTAATTGTAATTTCTACAAAAAATATTTACCAAAAACTTAAAACTGTAACGATAATTTATAAAGTGTTACATACAAATAAAGTTCAAACATTTACTCGAAGCTAAAAAAAGAAATTGTACAAAGATGATGGATGCTCCAAATTCTTCTGTGGCGATGTTGCCAACGTCAACGACAACAAAAACAATATTGAATGCTTTACTGCCTTTACAAGCGTCTTCGATTGGTCGGTTGAATAGCAATAGTGCATTTGGTGTCCATTTGCTTGGAAAAGGGTTCAAAACTGAACAAGGTAAGCGCAGTGCAAATGATAGATGCAGTTTATAAAATTATATTTTAAAACTTTATTACCCATATTTAAAACAATTCCATATGCTTCGAGTTAATTTGTGACTCGGTTAAAAGATTTATTATTTATTTAATTCGCTTTTTCCACCTTTTCCTTATCGAGCTCAAAGTTTACTTTGTAAAAACATATTGCTTTATTTACTGTGTCCATTTTTTTATCGAGATCAAAGCTCGTATTCAAAACATATTGATTTACTTGTTGTATTAATGCTAAAAAGGTAACTGTTGTCGTCAAAACAACAACAACCAATCAATCAAAACTCATTGCTATATATTTTCATTTACTTTAGAGGGTTTAGCTTCAGCCTGCATAATTAAAGGCGCAGAAACAATTATCGATCCAGCAATAATCGCATCCAGTTCCAATGGTAATGAAACCACAGTCGTCGAAGTAACATCTGCCTTACCAAGCAGCAGCAAAAAATCTAACAATAGCACAACAAAATCGTCCTCTGCATCATCACTAGCAACTGTAAAATTAACTACAACGACCAATTCCAATAATTCTGCTAAGTCTGCAATCACTTCCGGATCCGGCAACAATATCAGCAACAGTGCTGGGAAACATTATTTCCGAATTCCGTCCGATATACTCGATGATCTGGCCAGCCGCTTCATTATAAACGTCCCTGACATGGAGCTCAGTAATTTAATACGGATCTGCTTTCAAATCGAGCTCGCCCATTGGTTCTACTTGGATTTTTTCTCTGCAAACGAAGATAAGAAACTG
Source organism: Thecophora atra (assembly GCA_937620795.1). Taxonomy (NCBI): domain Eukaryota; kingdom Metazoa; phylum Arthropoda; class Insecta; order Diptera; family Conopidae; genus Thecophora; species Thecophora atra. The sequence continues at coordinate 69,970,363 of OW569397.1, read as the reverse complement.
CAGGCTTGTGGCATTAAACATTTTGCAATGCAAATTTTTCAGGTAAGAAGAGCAACTTGCATCAAATTGCGTATAAAACTTTTAAAACTTGATGTTTCTTCCTTCCGTTTCAGCATATTCCATTCCTACGCGAGCATTTATCGTCGATCGATAAAATTTTAGAGGATTGGAAAAACTACAAACTAACCGTTCCCACTTACGGGGCGATACTTATTTCTGAAGATCTCAACTTTTGCCTACTTGTGCAATCGTATTTCGCAAAGTGTTCATGGGGCTTTCCTAAGGGTAAAGTCAATGAAAACGAAGACCCGGTGCACTGTGCCACAAGAGAAGTATATGCTTTTTTGGGCGTGCAAGGCAAGCAAATACTTTAACATATTTTTATAATTTTTGCCGCAGGTGTACGAAGAAACAGGCTACGATATCACTGAATTAATTGTACCAAATGACTACATTGAGGCTGTTATTAATTATCAATACACACGATTGTATATTGTGCGTAATGTGTCACTGCAAACTCAGTTCTCGCCGCGCACACGCTATGAGATAAAATGCTGTGATTGGTTCCCGATCGACTCGCTGCCAATAAACAAGAACGATGCCATATCCAAATCCAAACTGGGATTGAACGCCAATTCATTCTTCATGATCATGCCATTCGTTAAGCGTCTCAAGAAGTGGGTGAACGACAAACGATCTGGTATCGAAACAAGACGCAAGTTCTCGTGCGGTACGTCTGGCGGTACGGCTGCTGCAATTAGTGGCAGTACCATCACAAACCCAACACCTTCATCTACGTCTCCCGTCACAGCTACAAACATTGGCGGATCTAACCAAAAGAATTCCAATAGTAGTTTTAGAAAAAATAACAAGCAACAATCACACAAAGACGATAACAATGCCTTAAAAAATGGAGGAGCGTCATCAAGTCGATCAAGGCGACAGCGCCATAAATCTATGGGTGATTTGGATGGTGTTAAATTATCTAATATATGTAATGACGCAGCAAATAGTAGTAATAAAAATAATAGTAATAAAAGCAACCACAATAATGATAATAACAATGGTTGTGGCGGTGCCAAAGTTAATGCAAATTCTGCAAATGACTGTAACCCTCTCCCGGGTAATGTCAATGAAGTGGCTAATAGCAGCCATAAAAGAAATGCAGGAAAAGGATCAGGTGCGAGTGGCGGCAATGGTGCTGCAAATCCGTCTGGCCAAGCAAAGCGCCAACTGTTTCACAGTCAAAGTCAAAATGGAACACAGAATGCAGAGAAGGTGAGTTAAGCACTCAAATTTAATGAAGCTTCTGCCAATGGACTAATTCATATTTATTTTTTAGGCTATCCTTTGTTCAGATTTGATTCGAAAAGAAAAACAACCACAATTAAAATGTGAAAAATCATGTAAAGAACAGAAGCAACAACAAGCAAATGGAGGAAACATACGTGTGCGCGCTATGTCACAAAGTGATAAAATGGGCGCACAGCAACAACAAAATACTAATAAAAACTCTAATAACATCAGTAGCAATAACAGCAACTCAAAGCAACGATTACAAAAGCAGCAATCAATGGTTAACACTAATTCGCAAAGCAGCAACAACAACAGAGTCGCTGGTCGCTTTACCCCTTCATCAATATCTGGCGCTGGTTTGGCTGTTGTAGCAACTACGGCTGCTGCCGTTCTGCCAACTAATACACCAACCAACATTTATGGAGAGAATAAACCAATTGCAGGAATCCTAACAACTACTGGAGCAGCAGTTCATTCTCCACCGAAGCCAACTTCGGTTTTATCACATGTTTCAGTACCAAGCATAATATCATCATCGACTCCTCAGGAAGCATTGTTGCTTGATCGTATGGATTCTGACACGAAAATACGTATTCTAAAACGTGGGGATTCGCAACCGAATCAAGATATAGAAAAACTTCAGTTACATCATCAGTCGATTAAATTTACTCCCAGTTTTAATTCATGGACTAATTTTTCCTTTACAAAAAATTTTATTGCTAACGTATTTTGTTAGAAAAGTATGTGCGCATCAACATCACTTACACAAGAATTTTGAATATTTTACGGCATGACTAAACACGAAATTCTTTTTATTTTTATTGCTATATATTTTTAATTGTTTTCTTTTGATTATTGAATTTTTCGCACTTAACAAATAACTTTAGCTTTTCTTATATATTCTTAATTCTTTTCCAACTTAATTGTTGAGACTTCAATTTTCACCTTCGTTTTTTCGCTTAATTTATTTTTTAAACAACTTATCCATGTAAAGTAAAAAGGATTACGAGCATATTTCATCGAAGACAATTTCATTTTATACATATATCTACATTTTCTATTCCTTCAACTTCATGAAATTGTTACTAAAATAACAATAATTTAAATTTAATAGAAGAATGTGATTTAAGTTAATGATTTTTAAGGGTTTAAACTAAGGAGATTAAAATTAGAAATATGTGATGAAATTATAAACGATATATTGTAACGGTCTCTCTTTTCTGTATCTGGAATTTGGTCAAATTAAAGCCATTTAACATTTAGTAGGGCAAAAACAAGTATTCCAAAAAAAAGTGCTATAAATGAATTTATAATTCAAAATAATAATTACAAGTGCAGCTGCTTATTTCTACAGCTATTGAATTTGCATATTTGATTAAATACAATTCAATAACTGTCGTTTGCAAGCAAAACAACCATAAATTTTCGCTATATAGATGCAGCATATAATTGAATAAAAAGAAGTCAATTAAACTTCTACATGCAACAGTGTATTTCTATTCCTTTTATATATATACATACATATGTATGTATATTGGTTTATTTTTAATTTTTTATAGTTTAGTTTGTGTTCCTTAAATCTAAGGTATGGACTTTTGCCGAGAGTCATAAAAAACAACAAAAATGTATTAGTGAAGTACGATGATGAAATTGACGAATATTTGGCCAATAATTATAGCATAAAATTTGTTATATCAATAAGCTGCAATTTTAATAAATCATTATGCATTTATGTTTATCATATCAAGCAACCATCGATTTTTGGAAAGAAAAATGCTTTTATTTGAATCACGTTCTTTGGTTTTTTTGTTTTGTATTGTTATTTTGTAGACATTTTTCAACTCGTCGAGGTACTACGTTTTTTTTTTTTAATATGTGTGTAAGGCGATAAATGTGCATGCAGACATATCATTAAGATAATTCTTGAATTATTCCATCGTATATCGCGACGCATTTACCTTCATACAACGCATATAACTTTGCGCTTCAAATGCTTATTTAAACAAGGCTACGAAATCAAGTCTATAAACGTAATTTATCTTTTACATACAATGAAGATAGTAATTTAAATACCAACCGCAGAACAAAGCCAAACAAGTGAATTCAGAAGATTCGTTTTAAGTACCAAATGTGTTCTTAATATTCATGGCATAATTTAGTTCAACAAAGAATTTCTAAATTCTATTAAAATCTTAATTAGTAATAGCACTACTAAAGAATACATAAAAAATGTTTTAATGGAAATAAAGTTTAAATATCTTTAAATAATTCAGCTTCAAATGAAATGTGTAACTTTTAGAGAAAACAGGCTGGCAAAGTTTAATTAACTAACTATAAGAAACGAAACCAATTGCATTGTATTCAAGGAAGAAATCAATATGAATTTTATACAATATGTATTAGTTTTTAGGTACAAATACTCTTTTCAATTTATTTATGTTAAAAGGCAACCAATATTTTTAAGAAATTGCATTAAATTTAAAAGAAATTACAAAATTAAATTTCAACCTTTTAAATTAAAACGAAATCAAAGATATTATTAAAGAATTTGCGAAAGAATATTAATTTGGCACAATTTATAAAAACTTGTAAATGTTTTTATTTTATATTTTAACTTGAACCATAAACTAAAACAGTAACTTATTTAAGTAAATTTAAGGCACATTTGGTACTTTAACTTGAATTGTATTCACACAAGCAGACACAGAATGAGTTTCAAATTCAAACTGTAGCAATTACACAACGAATTGTAATGTTTTCATCACATGGCAGCTTTATAATGATTTTAGTACTTAAAAAACCTGATTATCGTTTAGAAAAGCCACAATTATAAAAAATATTAAGTAAAGTACAAAATAGAGGAAAACACATTTTCTTATAAAAACAAAATAAGCGTATAGTGCGTTCCAAAATTAAATAAACATTAAGTAAAGTTACAATTAGATCATCATCATTTTCACCAAAACAAACGGTCAAAAGTTCATTAATTGTATCGAAATAAAATTCCTTTTTTATTACTCCGATTATTGTACAACCTCTGTTAAGCAAAATACGATAAGTTATAATTTTAGTTTATTTAAAAGTTTTCATTCACAATTAATTTCCGAGCACTTAAATACTTTAAAAATAAAAGTACATTTATTTACAAGACAGTGAAAACGACACCAAATCTGAAGATAATTTGATTTATACACAGAAATTATTAGCAAAGGACTTGAAATTTGGACAATTAATTTAAAAAAGAACATTAAATTTGCTGTGTAAATTTTCGCAACTGCAAGGAGTAACGCAACAGAAAAATACTTGCTCTGGTTCTGTTTGATAACAAACGACGTGTGGAATTTGGTTTTTTGTTTTGAAAAAAACACATTCTCCTATTTCCTCTTTGTCTGTATTATATTTAAGAAACAAACAAGAAAGAAATTGAATTTGTATTTTTTAGAAACTTGCCATGTTTACCATTGTAGCAACCTAAAAAAACACCATGGTCAAAAAGACAATAACCAAAAATTCAAAGATTCAACTTAAAATGAACTCAAAGTAAACTTTTAATTTTCATATTTAATAATAATTGAATTAATTCACAGCAAATTAAATAAAGAATTATTTTTTCATTTTGTACTGTCGAGCAGAGCAACACTCAAAAAATATGTTGTCTTTTTTGTTTCAATTCCAGAGAAGGAAGGCAACATTCAGGAATAGTTAGGAACTTAGTACATCACTTTAACAGTCCGCTCAGTTGAGCGCATCAAACTTGATCAATCATGTCATAATCAATTGGGATATCAGCATTCATCGATTGGTCATCAGTAGTACGACTTGCTAAGGTAGACGTACCGTTAGTAGTTACGCCAGTTTCAGCCAAAGACGTTTTATCTACTGCAATATCGAGTGACGAAGCGTCGTCAAGCAGCACATCGGTCCACTTACAATTTTGTTCGGTAAGCAACTCTTCCTCGAGAAAGAGACCCTGAGACGCGGTGTTAGCTGAGGTGTCGGTGTCTTCATTCAAGCGCGAAGGATTCGTGTTTTCACCATCAGGAATTATAGTAACCGATTGCTCGGTTAGCATTCGAAACAGAGCCTGCATAGTTGACAATTTCGATCGCTTGCTGTTAAGTGCATTTGTTGCGTTCTTGTGTTTAACCTTGTGTTTTTTAAAATTGGAGGCATCTCCGAAGGCCTTTGGGCACATCGGGCATTTGTATGGTCGCTCCATGGTATGAGTCCGTTGATGTTTTCTAAGAGCAGAAGAAGTTTTTAATAGCTTCTGACAGCTGTGACAACGAAATTTATACGAAGACGCAGGTCCGCGAGAGACTGCATCAGTGCTTGACTTCTCTACAAACAGATTCATATCTTTGATTGGTGGCAGAATCTCAACACTTTCAATTCGCGGTAGAATTGGTAACATTTCGCTTGCTTCTGGTAAGTTTAAATTACGTGGTTTCAGTAAAGATTTCGTTTCAGATGCCTGCAAATTCAATGAACTCTTATTTAAAGGGAACATAATAGGAGCATTGCGTGTGGAGGCTTTTTTGGGATCTGCAGATTTGTTGGTGTTGCTGTCTACTTTTCTTTGCGTAGTTTTCAAATGAATCTTGCGATGTATCTTAAGACGAGTTGCAGTTGTAAAATTCGCATCACAGTTTGAGCATCTGTGCAGACGCCCGCATTCAAACGCTTTTTCGCTTGCATGTTTGAGTTTATAATGACGTCTAACGGCATAGAGGGATTTGAATACTTTCTGACATTTCGAGCACACGAATTTAAAGCTAGAGTACTCAGCTTCTTGGCATGTTTTTACAACTCCTTCTCCTGAATCGAGAGAGTCTATGTGATCGTTTGTAACTCCTAGATTTGCCTTTGTTGTGCGCAGAGTATTACGCTGCTCAGCAGCAGTTATTGACTCGACGATACCAACACCCACATGAAGCGCTTCTTGCTGATGTTTCATTACGTCCGATTTTTCTCTAAATGCTTGAAGACATTCTCTACATTCGTAGCTGCAGTTTTTGTGATCTTGTACATGTTTAAGAAAAAGATTGCAGCTGGTAAAAGCAATTTTGCAGTACTCGCAAACAATGTAAGTTTTCATTGACATCGCGTTTGTTTTGGTGGGAGTTTCTGCTTCCACAATGTCACCTAGTTCTGTGCCTATAGCTGAACGTACTGCACCGATGGACTGCGAAACTATAAGATCATTAAAATCGGCTGCAGTTTTCACGATCTCCTTAGGACCTAAAAAAGATGAATAAATAAACCTTCAGTATATAAATCAAAGTTCCTACAATTCTGTGCCGCTGTTTCAAGCTCAATATCATCCATAAAACGTTTGGGCATTTTGCGCAGTCGATCGCCGACCAATTCATCATTTTCAATTTTGCTGGGTGCATTCGAAGTATGAAAGCCATCAGATTTGCGCTTTAGTTGGGTTTTGTTATTGATTTGAGTTTCGATTTTATATGAATCCAAATCCACTTTTAGCCTAAGTTGACTTGCTTGAACTAAACGCAAGAATTCTTCGGTATTTCTTGCATCCAAATAACAAACGCTACACAGACTCATCCGCAGCAGGTCTTCATCATTACCCTTGGATTGTTAAGATAAACAAAAATATTAATAATTCTGCAAAGTATGTTATTAGAAGGAAATACAACTTTAATTCTCAGCAACCGATAGATGTACTTCAGCAAATCAGTTACTTCCTCGTTACGATCTGCAAACGGTTTGGTGACATCGTTATTCTGCGTCAAACAGAATTGACAAACCTCTTCACTTATTACGAGTTTCTTAAATTTTGGCATATTTTCACTCGTGATAATTTTACATCATCAAGTTATCAATAATGCAAGAAAAGTTAACGCAAATTAGAGCCTTTTAAATTTACATTCGTACAATTTGTGCTGGCCTTTTACTGTTATGGAAATAATGACACTTTATAGGAGAAGTACCATATTTTCATTTCGCCGTGGAAATGAGTACTTCGCCGAAGATCGTTTTTTCGGCCGTATTATTTCAAAAAGATTTGTAAAATAAATAACATTTCGTAATACTCAAAATATATACACAATGTAACACTCGGTTACCCATTATGATATATACTTAATACTTACTTACTTAATAATTATTAATAAATAGTAATTTTCCTTACTAATTCTTTAGTATTAATCATAAAATGAATTACAATAATTTCCATATTTTTAAGAATTTGGTATACATTCAATGGAGTGCTCTTTTAACAAAAATATTTTTTTTAAAGGCTATTACTTCTTATTACGACTTCAGTAAACAATGCATTTTAGCAGATATATAACACTTTCTTAGTGCTACTGTTTTAAAAATCACATGCATATTTGACATTGTTTAATCGAAATAGTGAAAAATTTTTATTTTTGTACATATTAATTGCATGTAGCTTTTCGATTTGTATAGGATGTTGTTATTAACGTTTTTAGAATTTGCTCTTTTTGCGATTTTTTATGGGAATAATTTCAACTCCGGCAGGGAAATTGCGTGATTTGCGTGATTCCTTCCCATGATTGGAAAATGCCGCGTTTTAGCCTAAACACATCGAAAAAGACGGCAGCAAAGACATCTGGAAGCTGGAAAAAATACATTGGTTCTTATGGGAGTTGAGAAAAAAGTTTCATTTTCCATTTTGCATTAATGTTTTGCATTAGGATTTGTTCTAATGCAGCTGCATGCAAGAATGATTTGTTCCCAAAAGGTATTTTATTTCCAACACTTCCATGGGAATTTAACAACTCTACTGAAATGAAACTAGAAATCTGATCATCAGTGCAATTTTAGTGTTTGCAGGGGTAGGTGCGTGCTACTTGTAGCTACTATTCCTGCAGAAAACATGAATTTTTGAATTGAATGAATGAATTTATAATTTGAGATTGATTCTATTGCATGAATGGATCAATTATTATTATATTCAAGTTATTTTCTTAAATTATTGCAGCACAAAATATTCATACTTGTGCTAAGAAAAATTGGAAAACAGATGACAGCAGATGCTGTGTCGTTTTCGATGTGTTTGCACTTTCCTGCATTTGTCTGCCGTCTTTTTCGATGTGTTCAGGCTATTTTTGTTGTCGATTCCAATGCTCTGGCGGTGTGGTGAATTTATAAAATAGTTTGACGTGTGAAACACAGATGTCAAATGCTGTCAGTTTTTTTTTAGTGCAGGAAAAAAATAGGTGTAAAAATTTTGTGCGTAAAAAAGAGGAGACAATCCTTATTTTGCGAAAATAATTGGTATAAAATTACAAGAACCATTGTTATATTGTATCTATTGTGTGATCAGTTTTAAATTGTATATAGTAACATGGTAAGTAAAGCAAGTGAAAACATATTAAAGGTCAGTCAAAGTAGAGTTATTTCAACCAATGATATTTTGGCTGAAACGTCAGCTTTGCAACTACAGCAAGAAATTCGATTTTTCATTATGAATTTATGTTGCTGTGTTTGGCATCGTCGATATTAAAGACTGTAATTATAATGACAAAGGCTATATCAAGATTAATAATAATATCGATATAGTCATAAATGATTCTCACTGCTGTTCTTTGTAAAGCAACATTTTTCCATGTCTTTATGGTTACTCAGCATTTCTTGTCAGATGTTTATATTCACTAGTGTAAAATATTTCATTATTTATTTTTGTTCCTGTTAATTTCGTTGTAGTCATTCGCTGAAAAAATCTCAGGATTGCTCTCGCATCCCAACCAACCGGATCCTATGGGCCCTGAAGTGCCTTGGTATATGAAATACGGCTGCCGTTTGTTAGGCATCGTTGCAGCTTTTTGTAAGTACATATAAGCATCTTCCAAAGGGTTACCTGACTTGGCCAAAACGCATCTCAACATATGTGGTTATTGATTTTGGTTTTTGGATAAATCGAATATTATTTTGTAATGTAATGTCTTGACTAGGTGCTCCGCTTGATGTTTTTATAAGTTATTTCCGGGGGCGGAATTTCATGCGTGGCACTACGTTGACATTGACGAATTCTATAGCTTTGTCCTTGTTGCGATTTGTTATCCTCTCTTTTCGTTAAGTGAACATCCATTTCTTCCTATATATTAAGCAAGAGCAAGATAGACATATTTGCAAATAACAATTTCAAAGGATTTTCTGTGTCAAGTTTATTCTTCAACGTTAAACCTACATTCATATGGGCTTTTAAATAGATTGCTTTTATGTTACATTTCGATGATGCTAATTTTATAATAAATTAAAATTATATACGTACATGAGCAGTATGTAGATAAAACGTATTACTAATTGAATATCTGTGCCAAACAGAACTTACGAATATGATATTGAAGCTCGCTAGGGAAAACATTTATTTACATATGATAAAACTTTAACGAATGCAGATATTTATTATGGTAAAAAATCATGTATACATTTGGTTTGCACAACTCAAAAGATTTGTGGTTTTCTGAAATGTTGAAAATAGTTCGCATGAAATTTGATATTTTTCGAAAGGTTTCATGGAATGCTTCATAATTATTTATTATATAATTATTTGTTTTTATTGCACTTGTAATAAATAGAACATTCAAGCAAAAAAATTGACTTGGAATTGTTAAAATTTGAAAAAATATCTTTTCTAAAGATTTTTTAGGTCAATTTTTGTTCAGTTTATATTCGATAATAATTCTTTGTCAGATGCTGATTTTATTAATTTCATCAATTTAAAATTAATACATTTTTATAATTTTCCAGTTTGAATAAAACGTCGATTGTTTTTATTACTGCGAGTTATCGCTAATCGACAAACTTTATTTTTAAACATAAACAATGTGTTTCCAGTGAGATAATTATAATTATAAGCGAAGAGACTGCATTGGACAATAGCAAAATTTTAAAATTTTATTAAGAGTTGCAATTTATTTTTGCTGTTTGATGTAAATAATCGTTAACCTTAATCAAACGTTTTAATAATTAATTTCTTTATTAGTTGTTTTGTATGTAAAGTTCTGAAGTAACTAAAAACTAAACAAAAATAAACACTCAAAGTATTCATAGCTTCGAGTCTTGTGATAACGCTGAATATAACTGAAGTAGTGGATGTTAATTTCCTCCCCTCCCACAAAATTTTATAAAAGAAACTGAATCATTTGTTTGTGTTCGGTTCTGATTTCATTAGTTTATTAATTCTGCTATATAGACCGATAAATATTTCTCTACATGTCCATTATTTGTTTATGGACATTTCTTATACGCTTCAATATGACTGTAACCTGATTTTAAAGTAACAACATGAGCTGCTTTCCTTGCTTTCTGAAGTTTATGCTATTTCGTTCTCGCTTTCGCTCTAATTCTTTATCATGAAGTCATGTGTGCCACTTGCTTAGCTTTCGTTGCATGGCTTCATTTTTCGCTTAGAATAGAAACTACGCTTCATGAGTCATTCAGAAGCGGCCGAAAAATGGCTATAAACATTGTTTAACGTGGGGAATCGCTATTAAAACAATTCTGTATTCTGTCAACGAGTTCAGTGATGCCATTTAACTTATATTTAGCAAGATTAACTGAAGTTATAAAAGTGGCTTCTGCATTAATGAAATGTATTCGTAGTAATATTAAAACTATTCATATCCATATTTTATATAAAAACTCTTGTTTTAAACTTTAATATTTCTTCTCTGTTTTTTTATATTTCTTAAAAATCTTTATACATCAATAGATTTTTTAATTATCGTATGTAAAAATAATAAACAAAAAATTATAATTGAATTATTTTTATTCTGAAATCTGTTTAAAATCCTTTAAAGTTTAATTTTAATTGAAACGTAATATTAAAGGCTAAAAAGTGTTTATTTAAATATTTTGTAGTATTTTGCTTTTGTATAATTTAAATTTTAATCTCTCTGTTCTCGTTCCTCTCCCAGTTGCCATCCTCTTCGGTCTGTACAATTGCTTCGGCATTTTATTGCTCAGCATCTGGTGCTTCGTTTCCGGCGTCCTTCAGATGTTGGCCGGCTTCGCCGTGATGGCCTTGGAGGCTCCGGTCTGTTTCATGTGCATCGAATTCGTCAGTCAACTGTCGGACAAAGCGGATTCGCGTCCTCTCTGGAATCGTGCTGCGTTGTATTGCATGTAAGCGAAACTCCATTCGAACTTCGTATTTTCCTTGCTCACATCTTTCTTCTTATTCCTTTAGCATCGCCCTGCCTCCGGTCATCCTGTGCCCGGGCCTTGGAAGTATATTCGGCTGCGGTTTGATATTCGCAACAGGCGTCGTTTATGGAATGATGTCGCTGGGCAAAAAGTAAGTTGCACCTTCATCAGCTGCATCTTTCTTAACGTTGTTTAACTGACGAAAAGCTAAAAAGAAATAATGAAAAAATGACAAGCTTTTGGAAGTGTTTTAAAAACAAAAAAAATTTCTTTTTAGTTTTAAATATCTTTTTGAAGAATATAAAATCAATTTTAATCTTCTCAAAAATAATTTCCTGTATAATTAAATTAAGCTTAGAAATGATTTATATTTATTATGTTTAAAATTGCGTTATTTATTTTTAGTTTTATTCATAAAAATAAGTTATTGTATTTCTTTAATTTTATTCGATGGTTTCTGTTATTTTATTTGTTTGATTTAATTTATTTTAATTGGTTTTTTATATAATTAACTAAAACATTTGCAAAGGTGTCAAGAAATGAAAGTGTACATCGCGAAGAAACAAACTTTTGTTATGGATTTGCTGAATGTAGAATTGTTTACAACCTCTCCCACAATAACAACAGCAAAAACTTCTTTATTGCTAACGAAATTTTCTTTCTTTCTTCCCTTGCTTACACTTTTTCGCTTTGTCCCAACTAAAAACTCAACTCGTGCGCTTTAATTCGTTGAAAACAACAAAAATTAATGATAATTAAACAACCTACGAACTATTTGAATAACAATTAAACACAAAACACTCGCCATGAACCGTTTTTTATGCTCCCGAAGAGCTTCGCGTGAGGACATGGCTGCAGCCGCCACTTCGCCGTCGCAAATGGCGCCGGATGCTGGCCAGATGCAGGTCGGCACCGATCAGCACATCACGCTCATGGAGGATCCGGACGTCTGGCGTCCGACATAAGCGCCTCCAACTGCTGCCATCGCATCTGCTGCTGCTGCTTAAACCAAAACGTCTTCAACCAACTCCAACAGAAAACACAATTAACAAAACCACTACAGACGACAAAAACAAAAAAAAATAAAAACAACCCCACCAAAAAAGCAAAAAAACCGTGTTTAATGAACGCGTTGTCAAAAATATGATTAAATTAAAACGGAAAACAAATTGAAAATACATCAAAATTCGAGTGAAATGAGTGTTTAAATTTGTGTTCTTTGCGTTCTAATTGAAATCAGAATAATAGCATAATATAAATAATAATATAACTAAAATTAATAATAATTATAGAAATATAAATAAAATAATAATAATGATCTCAATAGTTTAGAAATCAGTTAAGTTATCAAATTGCATTTCACTAAATTAATGCAAGGACGAAAAAGTATGAAAAAATAAATAGAAAAACGAAAAAACAAAACCAAATAGAAGTAAAAAACAGCAAACAACTAGCAACACCTAAAAACAAATTTAGTTTTAACATTTGTCTGTATTAAAAGCAACAACTTTTAATTAAATGAAGGAAATTTTAACAAATATGGAATCGAAATTCACCACAAGACGTTTGAAGCAGAATTAAAAAGAATATTAAAGGCGATTCCATTCACATTTCTTTCTTCAACTAATTAATGACGTCTGTGAATGTTTTTAAACATTATTTTTTAATAATATTGCTATTTAAAACGTCTGTGAAAGTTTTCTTATTCGGTGATTTCTCAGTCATTCCTCACTTCGCAATGCTTGGTATCAATTCTCTTCGCTTCGAACTAAATAAATGTCTAAAATAAGTACGTAGTTAAATAGAATTAGAAGTGATTTTATTTGATTTATATATAGTATATTGTATCATTTATTCCTTTCATGGTATCTTTCTATTGATAAAATAATTGTAATATTTTTTTAATACTTGTCGAGTGTGTGTAAAGCCGCCTTCAAGCCAAACCATTTCGCGGATAATTTCAATAATAACCTCGATAGTAATACTTCAGTTATTTCCGTATTTTGCTTGACTTTGCAGCGCTATTCATTACCTTGCAAACATATTTAATCGCGAATCGTCAGCGAGATCGGAAGCGATTTTAGACAAGACTTTTAATGAATGAAGTCGTTTCCTCACGCAGGATTCTCCATGAAGACTCTAACATGAAGAGTCTTGCAATTCATGAAGAGTCTTTTTCTAAGCATCTGCTAATATAATCGCCTGAGAGTCGTGTTGTTTCATCATTCAATCATCGCGTTGTTTCGAAAATCGTTCAAGTGTTTGCACTGTAATAATAAAGTTAACAATTCAAATATCACTTTTAAGCCTTTATTATTTAATAATATTGCTATTTAAACTACCAATTAAATCTGTTGTTATATTTATAAATATTCACATTAATTTTGGGATAAATTGCCGCATTACTAATGAAGTTCTAAAGTGAAAATAAAGTTAATTTCTGGCATCGAGCTTCGATCTGTTGCTGCTTTTACACACCATCGCTGAGTTAAATACAAAGATTATTATTATTAGCATTAATTTTATGATTATTAATTGAATTGTAAAAAGCATTATTATTAATAATATGTATAAACTTATTTATTTTATTTGTAAACTAGAATAATTGAAGTGAAAAATTGCATCAGTCGATTTCTCAATATTCACTTGAGTCTTTTCTATTTTTATTTTTCCAACTGAACGTATTATTTTCCTACATAAGTAGTGCTATATTTTTGGAATTTCCTTCTTTCTATGAATGCGTTCATTAATTCATCATCCAAAAATCTATTTAAATTGATTATAATTCGAGTTCGTTTGTGTTTCTGCAGAGCTTCGGCTGAGGAGATGCGTCAAGCTGCCGTTAGTTCTGGTTTCGCCACTACACCAACAACAACAACAACCAGTGATCGGGCCGGCATCATCGACAACGCGCAACCGTTTTCATTCACCGGCGCCGTGGGCACCGACAGCAACGTGTGATTATTTACTGCGGCAGCAACTGAAAGAGCAAAATAATATAGAAAAGATTGCAAAGCATCAATAGAAAACCACAACTTCACCACGCAAGCATCATGAAACAACATCTCAATTAACGTCGCCTTCAAACAACTCTAACGAACAACACCAACAAGACAAACAAGCACATAAAGACTTTTCTCTACAATTCCATTGCATTACGACAACTGATGTTCCACTTGGAATATCACTCAAGAAAAAAGAAGGAAAAGAATCAAAAGGTAACTTATGCCTTTCTGGAATTAAACTTCGGAATTCAAACTCGTTACATGCGAAGATAGACGATGTGTCCGAGCGATGGTGTTTCTTCTGTCGTCGTTTGGCTCTTCCAATTCAAACAGCAAGCGCCGTGACATCATGTGTGTGCGTGTGTGTGTGTGTGGCTGATTTTGACATGTTCTTTGAAACTACTTTTTCATGTTTACCATTTAGCAAATACATCGATTATATCGAAAACGTAGACTTTTATGATTAAATCCTTATTAATTATACATTTATTATTAATCGTTATCAATTTAGCAAAGGCGAATGATGAGCTTAAATCGTTTGTTAATTCATTTATTACATCATGTTAATTATTTGCTTTGTTACATGTTATAATTTATGATATTTTTATGCATACTTATTAAGTATATGAGCGAAAGCATGTATAAATGATGTTCCAATGTGTTTTTCTAATTTTTGATTGTTTCAAAATTATTCCCGGAATGTTTCCAAGTTCTTTATACATTTATTTGGAATTATTAAATTAGTTATTTATAAGAATTGATTAAACAGTTAGTCTATATTTCGCTAAATGTTTGGAATTTGAACGTTTCAAATCATTCCATGTTTGTTTTACTTAAAACATACTTAAAAAATAAACCTAGAAATATTCATAAATTTATTATGAAACATAATTAATTAATAATTAGTAAAAAGCAGATGAAGGAATTGTCCCAATGTTAAAATATTATGTAGCCTTCGTTTTGCAATAAAATGTTTGCTTTTTATATTTAATCAGCACAGAATAATCATAAACAGGCAACTGATTTTTTAAAATTCAATTTTAATGGAAAAAATTGCATCCTACAATTCAAAGCTTTACATGAAAATGTTTTTCGATAGCAAACTTATTTAATTGTAATAAAATTATAGAATTATTTAATTACAGAGTTTATAAAAAATTGCTTTTGCTTTCAAATTTACTACTCCCACAATTTTTAAATAATTATATTTTCTAATATTTATTATATTTTTATTAAGAAATATTTTATAGTTCGCAGAATTTTTCAAATTTACACATTTATTTAAAGAAATATCCTTTTGTTTGCCATCAGCTTCTGATTTACTGCAACTTTATTTTACTTGAATTTCAATTGATTTCTATGATAAACAATAATTTTGATAATGCATGATTTTTAATTAAAATTATATTTTAATTATAAACTAGGTTTTGAATTTTACTACGATTTTAACTTTTTATCTCTAAGATTTTGTTGCATTTAAGGCATCAATTATTTAAGCAGACTTCGACTTGGAATAAAGTTAGGAAAAACTATGTTCGATTGTTGCATGAATAAATAATCTAAGTGTCAAAAAATAGGAACTTTATATAAATTATTTACTTAAAATATATTTTTTTGGTTTTTCCCAATCTTTGTTTGTTAAATGTTGTAAAAAGTACTCAATACATAATTATAAAATATCACGTTTCAAACAAATCTAAAAGATAATTAAAAGAGATTATTTTGTGGTCAGTAAAATGTTATATAGCCGAACATGATTAGCAGAAATATAATTAATTGTGTTATAAAGCAGGCATCATGGGTTAGTTATCAATAGAATAAGATATGTTGACATATATATACTGTATAATAATATGATATACGATAAATATTGCTTGCTAGAGCGAATGTAACTACTATTAAAACTAAATGAAGACCTAATACATAATCCATTATTCAATTTAATTGTAATTTAGTCATATACGTAGCTATATTAAACACAATTATATCAATTATTTAAAAAAGGAAAACACAATAAAAACATTGCATCTAATGAAATGTTTGCCGCAAACTTAGATTTTTAATGCTGCGACCGTTTTTCAGTTTTAAACGTTTTTTTCTAATGATTTTTTCATTCATTATTTGTTTTTAAATAACTTTATTTTCTGCTGATTGAGTTGTTTGATCTGACTTGTTAATTGCATCCCTTATTCACAAGAACTCTGAATTTAATTACGAAGCGGAAGCAAGTAAAAGCTTTAGTAAAGACTCAGGAACCGAGAAAGAAAGATTCTACCGTCGACTGCCTGCTGCATTTTCGAATTTAATGGAACGATATTCAATGCTCCCTTCTATGAACAACAATTAAAATGGCAAAAATTAAATTTGATTGTACAATTATTTATATTGGAGTAATTTTGGCTAGAAATTGATTTATAAAATGGTTAAAATCGAGTCCACTTTCAACAAGCTATACAATTTTTCCTTCCGTCGAAGTCTTTCTTCCTTTTTTAACCCATTCAAGTTCATCTGTAACGCATTACTACTTTAGTTACTTGTTTGTTTGTTTGTTACCTGCCTTAATTTCGATGTTCATACTGAAATTCGCTCCCAACACCAGGCGCTCATAAACTTCAGTAGGTTTGCGTTTGTTTTCTCTGCGCGCCTTTTTTGATCTCTGCTCCCATTTTGTTCCTAAACTCTCATTTTTACTAAGTGAGGGAGCATTCACAATAGAGTTGTTTATTTTTTAAACGATTTGTTATACAATTTATTTTTTAATAAAATTTAAATGTTAATTACTTTAATTCTCTAGTAATATTAAATTAAAATCAATAAAAATTATTTAAACATGGAAACTATTATTTTCCAATTTGTTCGCTATTATTTCTTTCTTTATTAACTAATTTTGAGCCATTATAGGAAATTACATTATATATATATTTGTAATATATAAATGTCTGTTTTCTTTATTTGTTTTGTAGTAGCATTAATTTGCTTATTTTAAAATAAAACATATCGCATTAATAATTCTAAACAACGTGAAGAGAATATCCAAATAATTTAGTTAAAGTTAAGGTAATAAAGAAGTAAATCGAACAGTGAATAAGAGAAACACTGAGCAAAACAATTAATAGAAAGTTGAAAAGGTAGACAAGTATTTCTTAGTGTTATTATATTCGTAGTATTCTGTTATAACAAAATTAAAATTTCCTACACTTGAAGCATTGTACATCAACAAAAAATGCAAAAAGACACTGGAAAACTGATTCATGCCGAATTAAAAAACTTTAATCAATTAATAAAAAGCACACAATTAACGCGAAAAGAAGCCAACAAAAATAACTGTAAAATTAATAATACAGAAAACATTAAAATAATGGAAAATAACACAAAACTTTGGTTGCTTATGGAAAAACTATTTAATATTCACTACTCAATATTAAAAAACGTTAATTGTATGTAAAAAACCCGGAATAAAAATAAGAAAGGACAGAAATTCAAATTCTGCATCCGTTCATTCAAGCAATTCATATGTGTGTGCAAAAGTTGTTACATAAATTAAAGAATATATTGTATATGTTAATATACGAACGTATAAATATGTTGTGTATAAATATATATATTTAAAATAATTAAACAAAAGTAAATAAACAAAACCTAAGAATAGTTTTAAATGATTTTATAAAAATTGAATGACTTTGGTTCGTATTTTCTGCGCCATCTACACGTGATTCCTTATTTTTCCAGTAGTTGGCGACGTGTAGAGAGCCTTCCAGTTTAAGGTGTCGGTAAATGCTGCTTTCCAGCGTACTTTTCATGTAACCTGTTCTGACACACCGATGGCGCTATGCAATTCTTGAGAATCACAATGAGAGATGTTTTCATTCGCAATGTACCGACCAAATTACAAAATTTAAATTTTAGTTTATATGATTAAAACGTCCATCAAAGTAAATGTAAAAATATTCACAATTCAGTTTTGCAATTTTCCATATCTACGTCCATTAAAATGGCAGTTAAATTGTTGTAGCTGGAGCCGATAAAATTATTACTGGTTACTGCAAGTGGTTAAAAGTCGCAGGAGAATCTGAAATTAGAAAATAGTAAAAGTTCTAACTTAAAACATAGTGTTTTTTATTTGTTTTTACGAAACTATTAATAAATCGTTTTTTTGGATATTTTCAGCTTGGTAGAATTTGAATGGGACGAAAGAAATTAAAGGATTTCTTAATCTTGACCGAAAAAAAAGAACAAAACAAACAAGAAAGGGAAAAATTCAATGAACAGACGGCGCAGTTTTAACAGGATGCATCGAATATAAGTAAATCAAGAAACAAAGGTTATAATAAAGAAATATTTAAACACAAAAAAGCAGCGAACAGATGAACGACAGGCTAACAAAAGCGCAAACAAAAGAAAAATAGTGCGGAACGAGTGCAAAAAAGTAAGATTTCTGCTGCTTCTGTTGGTCATCGGTTTGAATAATCGGCCAGAAGATCAAACGATCGCAAAAAGGTGCCGAGCTGCAGGATGCGCCGTCAGCAGCTCGACTGGCAGCCACAGAGCAGCTGTTGTTGCATGCAACTTGCAAAGGAACCGAAGAAAGGCAACACTTTGCACGGTTGCAGCTTATGGTTAGAGAGCAATTGCTGAACGGTGCGGGGAGGAGGAGAAGGCGAGTAACCGGCGAAGCACAATTAATGAGAAAGTAGAAAATGCTGGTGATTTAGACGTCAGCAGGAACTCGAATGTTCTTAGAACGATTCTAATGATTATATAAAAGGGGAAAGAAGGTAGCGAGATAGAAAGAGAGAAAGGACAGATACGAAAAAAGATTGTTATTTAAAAAAGATAATCTCTTTACTTGAAAATAGCCTTACCTTTATTTGCATTTCCTGTAGAATAAAATAATAAATAATTTACGTTTGATATTTGAATATAAAGATTCATGAGCCAGCTAAAAATAAAGTTATTTGCCAAAAAAGCCGCTCTTTCCATCAGCAAGAGTAAAAAATAAAATATATAAATATAAAATTATAAAACTATTATATAATGCCGCATATATTAAATGTTTTCTCCTTTTCCAATTTCATTTAATCATTCATTTATTGTTTTATTTAATCATTAACATTCTCCAATCATTCTTTTAATCTTTTTTATCGATTGTTGTCAATTATTTAGTTTAATTAATTTTACTTGTGTTTAAAATAAAGCCTTAAACATTTCATAATTATGTACGATAAATAATTCACATAAGTACTTTGCTCAGTTCTTTTAGTTGGAAACATTTAAATTAAATACTATTTAAATATATTAATTAACACTGCCATAAATCCTTGATTATTTGTATTAATGATGTTATTAAGAACGGGTTAAATTAATTTAAATATATTAAATTAGATACCAATTATTATTTAAACTTAACTGTTAAATAAAATTACAGCTGTGTTTCAGGGAACTCGGATTTATTTAGATTAGAAGCAAAGCAACATCAAATTCTCAATGCAACATCGAGAAAATTAGCTTAAAATGAGTGCTTTGTCAATTAATTAATTTAGTGAATTGTTAATTCCATTTCTTTTATTTGCTAAAGTGCAAAAATGTCGATTTTCCTTCCGCTGCGTGCTGCTTTCCTCCATCGTGGATCCTGCGATCACCTGTCGCCTTTCTCCTTCTTCCCCTTTCTCGTCGCGTTCATTGCTTTCTTCCGTTTTTTTGTAACATTTTTCCGACTATAAAAGGACGTTTGCTACCCACTGCAATTAGCAGCCACCGAAGGAGCATAAAATTGATAGCGAGGAGCGATGGACAACGAAACGAGGCATGGAATCGACGGGAAACGCCGAATAATCGTGCAACAAACAACAACAAGCGAATGAAAATGTTTCAGCTGCCGCCTTTCTGCTGACAATCGATAAATCGGGAAGCCGCAGCAGCAATTTGCTGTCGAAACGCTGTAAAAATTGTGTAAAAGCAGCAGGAAGGGAAATTGGAAGGAAGAGGAGGGGAGCAGGACCACCTGAAGTCACAGCAGCAGCAGCCTGAATCTCAAAGTGAGCCGCGATGACGACGCATCGCAGCGATTTACGAACGGAACCAATAAAAGTTGCCTGATTTTTTCCGTCCTTCGTTTTCACTATAAATTGAGTCATTTCTGGTAGGCTCACAGGACATTAGCACGTACAGCGAACTCCGCAGGACTCCGTGCAACATGCAGCGGCAGCAACAGCCTACGATTATCTTGCAACATTTGGCAGCATGCAGCAGCGAACACAAAAGAAATCTCAAAGAGAAGACAAACAAAAAACGGATTTCGTCCGACGGATTCGGATTTCTGTGTATTTAATTGAATTGTCGCTACCCTCGCAGCGTGTCGCCCTCGCGCGTCCCTCCGCCCCCTCCTCGGCCACTCCTCAACAACGTGTTGCTGCTGACTCGCAAAACATGAGCCGCGTTGCTTCGCTCTCCACGCATTTCACATCTTTAAGGATGTCTTTTGTTCTTTTGTCTTGCGTCCTGTCCTTTTGCACATGTCCTTTGCTGCTCATCATGCACCGTGAAAAGCGCAATTATCTCTCCACAATGTCACTTCATTACGCACGATGATCGTGTCCTTAGAAGTGTCCTTTTCTGCTTCTGCTGCGCTTTTCTTCCGCTCCTTCTTCTGCTTTGTGTTTTTCATGCTTCTGCGAATTTATTTCATCTTGTTAAGGGTCCTTGCTGAAGGACGAGGAAACCTTTGCTTTGTTCTCCTCGCTACAATTGCGATGTTTGTTGGATTTTTCCAGGATTTCCTTTTTCGCTTACTCATTTCTTTATTTATTTTTTCTAAATTGTTTGTGTGCATAATAAAAGCATCCTGCCTCCTCTAAAACATCCTTGATTCGAGTCCTTTTTGTGTTTATTCGCCAAACAGTTCATTAAAACTTCGACTAACTAAAACTAATAATTTCAGTTTAACTCAGTGTTAACTGCGAGTTAAGTTGAGTAAAATTCAATTAAAAGACTTCCAAGCTTCTGCATTTTTATGGATTTCTTCAAAGGCTTTCTTTAACGACTTCTGATTGCAATTGTTGATCTAAAGAAAATTGATTTTCCTTCAGAATCCTTTAACGAAAGCAACAGTCAAAGGATTGCTTCGACGCTGCGGGACGTTGATGGACTTCGCTCTGCCTTTCGATTGACATTCGGATGCATTTGGTGCTTGTTTATTCAGCGAGAAGCTGACTCCTTGTTTGGGATGTGATTCGCTCCTGTGTTTGTTGAGCTCCCAGTTATCATAATAATAATAATAATAATCATTCGGAGAAGAGGCGAGATCTCTTCCAGGCGAATGCCAGTTCATTGAAAGCGAAGCTGCTGCCAGACCAGAATCTGTGGCTGCTGCTGAAGTCGGCCAAAGGATATTGTTTTAGGCTGCGAATAAAGGAAACGACAGACGGTCGCTGTAAACATTCACAACACAAAAGAAAAGCCAAATCATGGGTTGCGTTTATTTATTTATTTCTTTTCGCTTGACGATTTGAGTTCCCAAAATTTAATTCATTCATTTGGGGAAGGTGAAGGGTTAAAAGGGTTCTGTTTCCCCGAAATATTTATTAAATAATTAATACTAGGAGAGAAGAGGGAAAATTTGAAACCTCTTCTTCAACTTTAACAACAGAAAAACGCATGAATATTAATTATTTTTCACGTTGAATATTTTTTAACAACGGATTTTAATTGATATCAAGAAGAGATTCGATTCAGTTTTTACATTAATTTCACGTCGTTCAATTAGAATTTAAAGCACCTCAATTAGCGAAGAAGAACAAGCATTCACTTCAAGATTCTCGGAAGAAACTCTTTCAAAAGACATTCAATATTCAATTGCTGCTGTTTATAGTAATAACAATCAAAACTTTCGACGAACTTTTACTCAGTTATTAACGTAATAAAGACTCTTTAAATAACAGACGATAATTAATTAAAATTCCACGTCATCGAGCACAATTTTGTGGCCATGAAGCGGCGCCAAGAATTTCCGATTTACACAGAAAGACCAAATATGAAATCCACGTGAGACGAGGGAGAAAAATAACCATAGAATAAAGAACAAACCTAAATTAATTCCTACAAAAATAATTCATAAAATCGAAACATAAATTCATGCATTTTAATGGCCGATTATAAAGCAAAACTTACGTGGTCCCAACAATCGTAAAAATGTCATAATTTCTACAAAAGGCCGCATGTCATCGCCGAAGACACTCGTCTTCCTTTTCATTCTCTTCTCCATCTCCTTGAACGTTGACTCTTTTGGCGCCCTTCGCAGGAGTCGTCGGACTTTTCGAAGGCGTTTTTTTTCGGTTCCAAGGAAATCGAAAACATGTTTTCCTCAATTAGCGGGAAAAACATGGTCATTAAGTGTGGAAACGAGGGAATAACAACAAAAAACAAGCCACCAACAACACTAAAACGAAGAACAACAAAAACATAATTGAATAAAATTAAGTTTTTTGTTTTTTTAACGTTTCAAAAGGACAAAGAAAACGTATTTTGAAGAAGATTTTTGTAAAAAATACACAAAACAAACGGAAAACAAAGGAAAATGTTACAAAATCAAAACCCTTTTCCCTGAAAATACCTCAATAAAATCGAATTCTAAGGAAATTTTCAATCATCGGGATCAGTTTTGGTGCTGATGAAGCGCACGCAAGGCACACGCTGTTCTCGGGGAAATACGAAGCAAGGGAGGAGGTTTCCTTGGACGTGGCAAGGACGGCGAGAAGGAGGAAAGCCGTTCAATACAGAGAATATTAAACAACGCTGAAGAAGGAAGACGATCATCAGCGATCCTCTTACCAACGCCACAATTTCAACATCTCTTAAAGTATAGGGAATATTTTCACAAATCATTTGATTTCTTCTACGAATTAATGTTGTTTTCGATTATTTTATAATATAGAATATATCGATTCTGGAACTGCATTCATCACGATATCTTCGAAGCTTCAGGATCGTGAGAGTCTTCATGATTTCCATATCGAATCAGCTGATTTTGCATCTGTTTTTGGATTAACTGAAGCCTCGTCTTGTCGGCTTTGTTTCAGGCCATTGTTCAAAAATTCCTCCACTTCTTTTATCAGCTTCAAGTTCGCTTTTCCTGCGTCTTCGATTGCGTTTCCAGACCCTTTTCATTCGTATTCATCGCGTTACTTTAATCTTGCGTAAATAATACGCGGAACCGAGCTTCGGTTCTGTCTTTTGTCTTCAGTCGCAAGGTTGAATAAATATTTTGAATGGTAGTCAAAAAGGTGAAATGGATCGGAAATTCCAAGGGAGTCGAAGAAAATACCTTCGCTGTTGGGAAGTGGAAGAAGAGGAACTCAATAAAGTATTCATTACAGCAACATCGCATTTTATTGCAGGCGATTATCTCGTAGCTGGTACCTCGCGGTGTCTATTGCAAGGTTATCGAGGTTATGCAGATCGTTACGAGTGGTTCAAGGTGCTTCTCGGCCATGGGATCAAATGTCTTAAGAATCGAAGACTTCATCAATTATCAGCTGCCGTTGAATACGAAACGTTTTAGAAGAAATCTATTGAAGGATTCCAGAAAAGTAACCGAATAATAATCTGTGGAAACTCTATTTCGCTCTCATGGACACTAATAAACGACTGATCGACGAAGAATCCACTTCATTGCATTCAATTGATGAGCTCCAAAGATCAGTTCGTGTGATCCAAAGAGAACCAATGTACAACAATCTTCGGGGATGCATTTCTAAGGACTCAAACTCTCAAAATTTTCCTACATCAATCTGCATACTTCCTTCTTTTTGGGCACTTTGTGTTGCCTCAGTTGAGGAAGGACTTGAGTAGGTCCAGAAGCGTTTCCTATTTTACTTTTTAAATATCTTCCTCTCTCTTCTTTTACCTTCTAGAATGAGGAATCCTCTCAGTCAATTTGCGACTTTGTTTGGTCCAAAAAAGGTCCTTTCGAATAATTAATCAACAGACAAAACGCGTTGCAAATTGAATCGCGGACACCCACAACAATGAACGAAACCGAAAAGAATCCCTCTAAAAGTCCAACAGCTGTCGGGACAAAAGGGAAAAACGAATGTCTGATCAAAGGAGAGGAGGGAAAGAACGCAAGAGGGAAGGCGGAAAGGCGAGGAGTCCGCCATAAATGGTTGACCTTTCAGTTTGACGGTTAAATAAGCGCGCCGAAGTCTGCACAATCAATTTTCGCAGGAAGGGATTCATGAATATCCTTTGAATGGCGGTTGGGTACCGTGGAGAGAGAGGGGGGGGACCTCACGCTCAACCAGACGTGAAGGCAGATTTCGCACTCGATTAAGCATGGAAGCGAAGGCGGTTGGTTTCGGATGAGCGGCACGATTCAGCAGCAGCTCTTTTATCAGCTGGTAAACAGCCTGTCAAGGATACTCTTAATAAAGAGGAGGAAGCGGCGGTACAACGGAATCTGTGACCGAAAAGGAGCGAAATGAAGCGAGGACAACATTAAATGGCGCTTCTCTATTAATGCACAATGAAAAGGACCCGATAACAAGAAAAGAAAACCCGATCATTCTTGCGACGAAATTGTGATTATCGATTACAAACAAAGGAGTGCCGATTGTCATACAAATTTACAGTTACGTATTCATAAGATGAATCAAAGGAAGACGGAAAAGACAACTCAATCCAACCGCAAGCAAACCAACTCCCACCTCGACCATTTCTCTGACTCCCGATCGATTTTCCGCTTTGACTAAAAAACAAAACTTGTTAAAGTAAATTACACGCTCCTTTGTACAAGGAACAACAAAGACGGCGTGGCTTGCGAGGAGGAAGTCGTACAAAGTGTTTAGAGAAGGCTTTCAAAGTGAACTCGTGAAAAGTTCATCGATTTGCCTTTTATTTTCTTTGTTTACTTCTCTTGCTGAAGATGGGAAGAGCGCCTTTCAATGATTTCCCTGTCCTTGGCATCACTAGGCATCCTTCGAGGGATACATTTACCGCCGAGTCCCTAAATTTAAATTACATTTGACTCTCGGATTAAAGACATAAACAGCGATGAAGAAGAAAGCAATCATTACATCAATTAATCAATAATTTTTAGTATTACGATTAACATTATTGATCCTTGATCGTTTTCTCTCTTTTCCCTTCCTTCTTCTGGTCAAATATTTGTTCGGTCAGTTGTTAATTTCTTTAATTTAATTTAAGAAAGGACTTGCACAGGATCGAAAGGGACAGCAACATCGAAAGGACTCCTGTCGAACTCAGCAATAATGAAAGATGATAAAAGTGATTATAAAGTGTCATCTGCGGAGGATGTCGCTTCTTCGAGGAACCCGATTGCGGTCTTTGGAACGAGGCGTGCAACGTGAAACCGACTGAAGGATTAAGCAGCTCAACTTAACCGAATCCAGCAGAGTCCTTGAGAAGTAAAGGACAAAATTCGACACTTGAAGCAGTCCAGAGGCGAGGGATTCGCGGAGAGGGAAAGGGAAGGGCAGGGAGCAGAGAAGAAGCAAGGACGAAGAGGTGGGATGTGGCCAGTTAAGTCGGAAACTTTGCTTAACGAAGAAGCATTAAAACTGTTGACGCCCACGGAAAAAGAGCCTCGGACAGGGAAAGAAGGACGCAAGGAAACCATAAATCGACCGCAAAAGTATCACGAACAGGAAGAGGATTAAAGGGGCGGCGGAGGAGGAGGGAGGGATGAGGAAAGTAGGCGAATTTCTGACTGCGTTGAAACACGAGCGAAAGAAGTGAAGTGAATCCTTAGAAAAGCAGCCTGCATGCAAATTTAAGACTTGCCCCCTAAAAAGCCACAGTTAGGAATCGATCGACCAGGAATTAAAATTCGGATAAAAATTCGAAAACCAAGAAATTAAAACTAAAATCTGAAATTCTCCCCTTCTCTCCCACTACTCGTAATTATAGCAGTAAACCGTTATAATGTAGCAATTAAACGGCATTTAGCAGCGAATCCATATTTTCCGACGCTCTCCTTTTTTCGTGAGCTCAACGTTAAATCTAAAAAGTAAATATTTTAGCATTAAATTTTCTGCGTAGTGACAGTTAAAAGCATACAAAAAAACTTCACAAAAACAGCAAAAACAACAACAACGCAAGTAAAAATTCCATTAAGGAAAAACTGTTCAAGGAGCGCCATAAAAATAAACAATCCCCACTCCAAGCAAAAACACCGACAAAGCGTGGGGAGGAGAATATAAGAAAAATACACTCTGCGATGAGGTCTTTCAAAGCTCATCTCTCACTCTCTTAAATCGCTCACTACTTTACAAGCAATTTGGATCCTGTGCAAACCATTACAAAAACACGAACACGAACCCCAACGACGACTCAAACGTCTCTCAGAAACTCACACACAACGATAAACAACAGCAAACGGCGAACGAGTGGTGAGTAGAGTGAAAGTTGAGTTGGCGGCGGAAAAAAGCTCCACGAAAACACGCCAACTCATCATAAAATACAAGAAAAATATTCTTAAAGCAAAAAGTGAAGTGAATCAAAGTGAATATTCATTTCTTTGGAGGAATTTCACCTTTTCGGAGAAGATTTCTCTCTCACTTACTTTCTATTGATATTGAAATTATTATTTAAGGCTAAGCGTGGGTGTGACTGCTTAAATATTATTTATAGTCCTGCCCAGGATATCAAGGAGCCGCAGCAGACGTTTATTTGAGTGAGTTTTATGGGTTTTGGGACGGGCTGGGGAGAATTTGTGGGAGGAAAATAATTTTTAAGTTGCAATAATTTGTGAAGTTGAATTTATAGACTAATAATGATGATAATAATTATCTATGTATATCGTTAATAATGCGTTAATAAATGATTTATTCGTTTGTTTATTATATTATTTTATAATATGAATTTTTATATGTACAGAAATCATATTAAAATTAATTGTCATTGGAATGTTTGCTGTCAACAGAGATTCTTTACTTAATAAACACCATTAATAATACACAAAGCAACTCAGATCACTGACAAATCCCCGAACAAATGGTTAATGAAGCCTTTCTTTTCACCACAGCGAACACAACTCCACCAACAACAACTTTTCAAAAGTGTTGCACCGTCACCGAGCGAAATATAAAAGTCGTCCAAATACGAGCGATGGCAAAGTGGAAACGAGAAAGAGAGAGGAGCACTGAGAGATACTGCGAAATCCTTTCATTGTCGCTGACCCACTTGTCGACATCAACGCTATGAAATCCCATTTAGAAAAGTAATCGCTGCTTGCACATCTTCGTATGGTTGTGTGTGTAGCTGCTGCCACCGGAGAGCGTTTGCCTGTGTGTTGTTGTTCTACTCTTTGCAGTTGTGTCGCTTCCCTGTAGATTTACTCTCGTTGCTGTTGTTGCTGTTGAAAATCTTTCATGTCACTGTTTTCATTTCTATTTTAAACAATATGTTCAATATTCGCTATTTCTTTCTCTCTCGCTAAGCATTGTTTTGTTGCTGATGTTCCTGATTCAGCAAATTTGACCCATTTTCTCGCCGCCGCCCTTCGATTTCAGTCAATTTGCAAATCCTTTGAAAACAGTTGTCACGATTTTTTGACACTTCTCGGGTTAATGTTTCGTTGTATGGATTTAAATGAACAATTTAATTGCTGCATGTTGCTTTTATTGTAATGCTTTCTTGCTGTTGCTGTTGTGATTTAATCTTGAACTGATGCTAAAATATCCAATCAGAGTTTGCAGTTTCTTTATTATATCTTCTACGCGGCGACGGAGTGAAGGGAAAACATTTTGTGAACATTTGTTCAAAGAATAAAGTGAAAAGCAAACATTCAGAGGAGGAAAAAGGAAATTTCATCGAAATAGCATTTGATGTGGGAATTCTCTAGTATTTATTATTAATACAGTCGAACTTCCCTATAGTGAAGTCGAAGGGACCACAAAATTACTTCATTATATAGAAATTTCATTATATAGAAAACATAATACTTTTTTAAATTTTTATTTTAAGTAATCAGTAATTTCAGTTAGGATTACACTTTTCCATTTTTGTTCTTCAACGAAAGCTTCTAATAAATTAAGATATTCGAAAACTTTATTAGGTACATCATTTTTCATCTCCACAAAAGTTCGGAGCAAATTTAATGATGACGCAGTTTGCCCTAATGTAGGTAACACTAAAGTAGTATCCGCCAATTCTTCGTCATCGTTTTCGGTAGCTGAATCTGTAAATGCAGAAATAATTTTCATAACTCTTCCATTTCTCATTTTTAAATGCCAATGTTTTGTTTGGTAAACATTTGAAAAACAACCCAGTCTCATCGACATTAAAAATATCGTTTTGATTGTATTTTTCTATCAATCTTGGCAAGACGTTCGCTACCCACTCATCACGATTTTTTTAATTGGCATCAGCACTTTCTCCACATAGGGTTTTTTGAGAAATACCGTGTCGTTTTTTAAATTTATCCAACTATCCTGTAATCGCTTCAAAAATCTCATAACCAAATGCATCAGCGAACTCTAGTGACTTTTGCTTTATTAATGGCCCAGATATAGGAAGATTGCTGTCACGGGCAACGTTTATCCAATTCAGCATTGCTCGAAACCTTTTACGTTTAGTGCTTAATTGCTCTTCTTCTAAATGTTTTTTAATTACAGCCTTGTTCTTTAAAATATTTGACAATGTGGTAGGCAGAATTCCAACTTGTTTAGCAATATCTTTTTTTTTTTGCTCCACCTTCTTCAACTTTATTAATAATCAACAATTTTTTTTCAATAGAGAGACTATTTCGCTGCGACATTTTCACACTGTTTGTTCACTTAATGCAAGTAACTCAATGCAGGTGTCAAAATTGTTAGTGATGGTCATTTTTTATCTTTTTCTGTTGTCATTTTCAAATTTCGGGGATGCCCATATAAAGTTTTCTTTCCATCGGCACTTTTCCATCGGAATACAGTGTTACTAGTATAGCGAACGGAAAATTATTTGAAAAAATTCATTATAAGGAGACAAAAACTTATGAAATTTGAGATTGCAACTGTAAAACTTGTTCATTGTATAGAAATATTCACTGTATAGAAATTCATTATACAGAGATCAAAAAAGACCAGAAATTGAATGAAAAAGCAGTGTACTTGAAAAAAATTCATAATAGGGAGTGCTTCATTGTATAGAAGTTCACTATAGAGAAGTTCGACTGTATATATATTTTACAGTGATTATATTATTAACTTTATTGTATTATTTGAAGATGAAAATAAAATTTGTTAATATTACAACAACCTTAAATTATCAAAAATAATAAAAATAATCATTTTAATATAATCGTGAATCATTTAACAACAGTTCATATAATCGAGGTTCGCAATGCTCGGCTTCGTATATGCAATCGTGCGTGCTTCATTCAAGTTCATATAAAAGAGTTTCATATCATCGTGGTTAGTTTAAGCAGGATTCATATAAGCGAGGTTCATCTTCGTCGATGCTCGTTTAATTGAGAGAACAGTGCACAGGGGATAAGGTGAATATGAAATGAGGTGAATAGGCCGCAATCAGCAAGCGGAAAGCGGAGCGATTCACTAAAAGACTTTGCAGAACAAAAGATCACATCAACATCAGAAAATCCATTATTATAATTAAGGAAAATATTATTTATATTACAAAAAAAAGTTTATTTTTAGACAATTAATAAATGAAGTCAAATGACTAAAGTTTCTAAAAGCGAATAAAGTCCATTGTGAATTAATTTCGCGATGCACGTTTCTCCTGTTAAGCACCACGCCCACTTTTCACGCGATCCTCCACTTAAAACACATTCAAAGCAGCGCCCATTTTTCAACGTTTTCCCTCTATTATTAGCAACTGTTTATTTACTGCTATTTGCAGTTCATTGCTTCCTTTCATTGCTCTAAACAACAACTGAAACGGAAGGAAGAAGAAGAATAAGGACGAAGGAGAAGACGAGGAATTAATCATGGGTGGTGGAAAAATTGCAATTGACTTGAATTCGTGATGTTTGTGTAATAAAAAAGCACTTTAAAGCGACACTTCGAACTCTTTTCTAGTAGTTGAGTTGCGATGTGGTGGGCGTGTCTGTGAAAGGGCGGCGGCAAACAAACGATTGATTGATTGACACACAAACAACGACAAATACGAAACGAGGCTAATGAAATACGAATAATGGCGATATTTTGAACACGCTTTTTGACAATTGATGATTTTGAAACATGCAAAAAAATCATTGACGCCGCAAACACAAGACTAAAAATTAAATAATAAAAAATAATGCAAACTTCTGCCGTTTACTGAAAAGTAGATAAAATAATAATAAATGTAAAAGCAGAAAAAGTTCAATAGTTCTTTAAAGTAGTCTGTTTTTTTTGTCTTTAGTCTTTGAGTCTTCATCGAGAAAATAAAAAATAAATAATTTTTATCCAAGGAAAATTCTCCTCTTCGGAATGTTTTTGCTGATTTCTCTTTCAAGAATCGAACTGGAAGGACTCTTTCTTTCAAGAAATCTCCTATATGCGGCATGGACGCATCGTAAATGCCCTACACCTGAAAACTTAACCTTAAAAATTTAATGGAGCAATTTGTAATTTATTTCGATTTTTTGTTGCTAAATAACGAAAAATATTTCTAAAAAATTTCATTACGATATCTTCAACGGTTCTCTCGTGATCGTGATTTCAATGGACATATAAACGGACGGACAAACGATGATTCTATACTATTTCTTGTTTCCTATAATAGATTATATTGGCTATAAACAAATACGCAATTTCGTCCGTGTCCGTGAGCAAAACCAACACTGAACCAATTCAATTAAAAAATAAGCAATTTCCAGCACTCGCCATAGTAAAGTTTTATCTTTTCGTTATTTACTGCTTACACACGCTTTATACTGATAAATCTGAATTATTTCGATAAAGGCTTTCGATAAGGCATTGTTTTCGATCTACTATAAATACAAGAGCAACGGGTTTTGTCGTCGTCAGTTTTTACTGTTTGAATTTTATTAACAACATCAAGGAAATTCGTAAAAAGTTTAAAAAATGAAGGCTGTTGTTTTAATTATTCTGCTTTTTTCTTGCATTTGTTCTCGCTTTTCCCTGGTGGATGCATTGCTTGTGAGTGTAACTTAATAATGATAAATCCAAAACTCACTGGAAATATTAATGATTTTGAAGGGAGCGAAGGCAAGGGTAACGGTAAAACCACCTGGACTAGATGTGATGAAGCTCTATCAGGAAACAATGAAAAAAATCAGGAGCGAAAGCATCGAGTTAATGACGTCACTTGGCTACAAATTGCCATCGCTTAGGAAAGCTCTTAAAGCGACTGCAGCCGCCATGAGAAATACAACAGCTTGCTACAAATTGAATACTGTGGACGTGGTGGAGTCGTGCCTCAACGCGGAGATGGAGAAGGCGCACCTGGAATTCGAAGCGATCAGGAGAGACGCATAGAACTAAAAATGGAAGCAGTTCAATTGAATTAAACATGCGTAAATAATGTTAAAAGGAATATTTAAATAATATTTATCTGCGAAAGATGTTAAAAAATAATCAGAAAATTGTTTAGATGGCAAATATTGGATTTTTTTATTAAATTTAATGAAGTTTTTCTTAACTTGAATTTCAACTTGATTGAATTTCGAAAATTGCACTGAAAGCAATGAAATTCATTTCAATTCTTTTCTTCTACCCAAACGAAACAATTTCTCTTTTGATTTTTCATGCAGTTTTTATTCGCTTAAATTCGCTGGCGCCGACTTCCCGCTGAGAGAGCGACCGACGTTACATGTTTTCGTGGGTTTGTTGGGTCCAAGGCCCGTGGAGTACCAATAGAAGTTTGAACACAGAAGCCTTCGAACGACTGTCAAAACAAATAAAACTCGATTTCGAAGAATACGACAAACGCTGAACAAACAAAGGATGACGAACGAGCACAGAACGAACGAACGAAGGAAGTTCGTTGATCACCTGATCGATGCATCGCGTTTTCTCACGCAATTCTCTCGTTTCAGTTGCGGTTAACCTCGCGTCATTGGTCCCTCGCATCGCCAACACGTCGTCGAACAAAAGAGTAAACAAACAAACTACAACAGAGAGGAATTACCACAGAGAGAACTTGAACAATGGGAGAAAAACAATTGTTGAAGATGCAGCGTGAAAAAACGAACGCCATAAAAAGCAAAACAATTGAGTCATGAAGATTCTTGAATGCATGCAGAAGGAAAACATGAAAAATTGAAGGATTCGAAGGGGCGAAAACACGTGTGTGGAAAAATAAATGACACTATTTTTGAGGGCGATTAAAATTGAAGATCGGGAAGACACAACAGCAGCAACACGATCAACAACGTCGCAGAGTCTGACAAAACGTCTTCAAACAAGAACAGAGACGACATTTTTCTTCTCTTCCTCATATTATTTATGACTCTAGGTTGACAGTACATTTGACAGCTGAGGATTTTACGAAGGAATCCCACAAACTACAGCCGAAGCGTGGTTGGCATCAATATTTTAAAACACACTTTTTTTTAATGCATGGAAAATCCATAGCAACGTGTGATTGAACATGTAATCGAATTAGAAGATATTGGTTGGCCCCGGATTGAATAATTCGGTCACTTGTGGATAATACGGACCTTTGATCGGGCCCATAGATACCATAAAACCTTTTTAATCCGTAGGAAAACTTACAAAATTCGGTCTATAGTATGTCTCTGCTGAGTAGCTACGTGATTCACGACCCTTTCCGGATTATCACTAATCTGCTTCCACTTTCCTCTGTTATCTACACAATTTGTAATCTAATCATTGACAAGATTATAAATTAATCAACCAGCAGCCAAAGAACAAGACATGAATAACCCTGCGAATGTTGTAAACGAGAGAATTTGAAAGGATTTCTGATAGTCGAATCGAAATGTCAAAACACAGCACTTGAAGCAAGGCAGAAAATTGTTTATCAGGAAATGAAGACACCTACTTCAGCCCTCAAACACTCCACGAGAGAAATTGAAGCTTTGTGATCTTCCTTTATTTTTTTTTATGTAAAGGACTTCTCTAGTTTTCCAGACATTTCTCATACATCGCTAGACTGGGCGATACAGTAACGATGGCTCCTCCAATGGTGATTTCCTCATCTACATGGCTTTCTATACGTTTTATCCTCTTCTTCCTATTTTCATTTCATTGAAATTTTACCATAGATCCATTATAATCTTCATATTCTTACTCTTTCTTCACTATAGTACTATACAAAAGGTTCCTTTAAAATGGACTGAAGCATTATTAATCCCCACAGAGACTTCGACGAGTGTCCAGATTAAAGCCAAATGACGGATGACAGCGAGAATACAATACAGTGTAAAGAACAATTGATCACTCCTTGGAAAACCCCTACAACTCCATCAGAAGTTAAGTTACGAAATTAGATTAGCAATTAAAAGGAACTGAAATTTAATCGCGGCAGCATCAGCAATCAACTGA
Organism: Thecophora atra; assembly: GCA_937620795.1. Classification (NCBI taxonomy): domain Eukaryota; kingdom Metazoa; phylum Arthropoda; class Insecta; order Diptera; family Conopidae; genus Thecophora; species Thecophora atra. The sequence goes on along the minus strand of OW569397.1, from coordinate 69,936,450 downwards.
AGACGTGGACCGAGGGTCTTCGCCGGCGTCATGTCAGTGAAAATAAACACCGAACCAGGGAACTATACGCAGATAAGGGTCAAGGGTCAGCGGAAATGTGTTGGTCAGCTGCTGATGGTGATGTGAAAGGCGAAGAACGAGTTGAGAGTTGATTGTGATAAGGAGAATGGAGATGATGACGATGATTATGATGATGCTGAGGCAATAGAAAGACTTTGAGAGCCTTTGTTGAGGGTTTTATTTCAGTTTAGTTCCTTGTCCTATTCACCGGTCATTTGATATCCCCGCAACTGACCCATTGTCAATTTGTAGAGATTCCTTAATTCGAATTCTCGATACTGACCGACGACTGAACGACCGACTGCCGCTGGGCTGTGGTCAGTTAATTGCTGAAAATTTTACTGTTGCAAAAGCATCTTTAATTGGAAAAATCTGCTGGTGGCTTCTGCAGTGGGTCCAATAAAAACGGACCGACAGAAACTGGTCCAGCGTCAAGTGATCGATGTTTCAGTAGATGAAGTTTTATTGCTAAATTCGTGTTTTGTTTCGCCCGGTTGCGAGTTTGTAGACATTTTATGATTGCTTTGGAAATTCAGAGTATCGTCGGAGTTGAGGAAACCCTTAAAAATACCGTTGAAATGATTGATTAATCAATCGATGAATGGAAGAGTGCATGGATTAAAATTGCGGCTGCTTTTTTAGAGCTGCTCGAAGTGGATTTAATGAATAATTAGATTGGACACGCGTTTCTAAAGTGGTTACCAAACTCATCGAAGGAGGAACAAACAGGCAACGAAAGAGGTTGATAAAGGAGAGGAAGGTGAGGGGAAAAAGTAGCACAAGGCACAATAAAAGTCGTGCTGTGCGAGGTTTCCTCTATAAACATTTATACTCAATAATTAAATATATAGTGCTTTGGTTTTTCGCATTACTCGAAGGAAAGGAAAGAATTGGTGCGAAGAGGGAGAAGAATGAAGTACAATAATAATCAGACAAAGATAGGTCCAAAGATAGGATAGAAAGATGGGTTTTTTCGCGATAAACTCTTCTATTGAATGTAGTTTCTTTGATCCAATCTCAATAATGATTTGAATGTTGTCTTTACTGAGTCTTTTTTATTATATTCTTCTTAATTTTGTTATATATTTTATTAGTTTTCTTATGTAAGTTCTTTTTACTTCCTTGTATACGTAGTAAATACAAGAAAGTATTGTAATCATGAAAAATTTCGATATTGAGATTTTGATGGTAACACACATTTTGACCATCGCGGAGTCCATTTTGACTAGTTTGGTCGTGACGTGTGTACGTATGTACGTCTGTACGTCTGTACGTATGTACGTATGTACGTATCCTCAATAACTTAAAAACGGAGAATCGTAGAAACTTGAAATTTGGTATTTGAGACTCTTATAAGACCTAGTTGTGCACCTCCCTTTTTGGATGCAATCGGTTGCGCGAAAAGGACACTTCTCATATAGTTTTTTCAAATTTCTTACATTACTCAAAAACAAACACTCCTATAAAGTATATTGGGCCTTACATAAGACACAATTTTGTAGCTCCAATTTTAATGATGGTTCGCACCAAAAGGACTCTTCGCCAAAGGAACACGAAGCATGCATTATCCGAATTACATAAATGATAATGATAAATGAATGTTATGCTGCTATATCTTGTACAAAAATTGGTTGTACCCTTACAGAACTAAACAGGGAAATCAAAATTAGTACGATTGATAGTTTAAGCTGTGTGGAAACTAATTTGAACTTCCTTGTTGTTACTTACTACTATTTAAATTATTTAAATTAAAAGAAGCCTATGAAATTTTTTTCATTATGGAAGTAAAAATATTTAAAATTTTTAAAACTTCAATTTTAAAATATAAATAAAATATATCAACCACTCTTGAAATAAAACCATACAATTGCAGTCATACAAGGAAGTTATGTGTTGCCCACATCAGATATTTTTTTTTGGTATTTTGACTTTTGTTTTAGCATAAAGACTCTCAATTGAACTGTGATTTTGATTGCATTCACTTCTGTTTATAGTCTATAGTGTTGATTCCCGAGCCAGTAACTCCTTGATTGATCGATCCTCGTGACAAAGACCCTCGTTACGCTTCCAATTGAATTCATCAAAATTATAAAGCATTTAATTGCATCAACAAAGTCATAAAAACCTCATCGTGATTAATTATAATTGAGATTTATCAGGAAGAAGGGGAGAAGGAAGAGAGAGAGAGAGAAAGAGAGAGAGAGAGAGAGAGAGAGAGAGAGAGAGAGAGAGAGAGAGAGAGAGAGAGAGAGAGAGAGAGAGAGAGAGAGTGAGAATTATAAGGACAAGTGGAGAAGAAGGAAGATTTCAAAATGAAAGACGAAGAACGATTTTTGTTTGAGTGTTTTTCCTTCAATGGATCTCATATTTCAGAGGTTTTTAAAATTATTTCATTTGATTTTCCTGAGTTTTTCATGTGAATGAAAAGAAGAAGAGGGGGAGAGGGGAAGGGAATAAGATTTACATGAATATTTCAATAAGTCAATGAAGCAGCCCGCATTTTAATGGCTGACATTCGACGGCTTCTAACAAATCACAACGGAAATCATCGGCTAATTAATTGATGGGTTGAGGGAGGGGCCTGTTAAAGGGGCGGATGGAGTTTAAAGCTCGAGTTAAACTATTAATTAAAAGTTGATTTGTCAATGGAAAAGAATAAAGTTATTTTTTGCTTAAAATAAATAAATGAAGAGATTGGATGTTTCGGGAGGAAATAAATATTTTATTGTTTCCTTTATTTCTCTTACGTATTCTTCTTCATCATTCCCAAACACTTCCCTTTTCTTTTCATCCTTTTCCCTTTTTTCTTTTTGTGTCTCTCTTTCATGAATCCTCTTAAAGCGTCGTCTTCTCTGCTCTCGAATGACATCAGCGAAAAAGAGACAACATCAAAATCCGCTTTCAAAAATCTGCTTCCGAGACGAACAAAAACAAAAGAAAAAATCTCACGCTTATTGATTAAGCGCTTGATTGACATTCGTTGTTATTGCAAGATCAAATTTCTTTCAATTGCTGAGAATATAATTAATACGAGAAAAGTAAAACAATAGCATTTTCTTCTGCAGTTTGTATTTTTTAAGGAATTTATAGATAATATTATCAATGTATGTACAACTCATTGCAACTACGCATTAATGTTCGCTGCTCATCGCATGCGTTTAATTTTTGTCTGCTTGGCAAAGAGTTCGCAGTCGACTGCATGAAGCTCCACTCGCTCTTTCCACTTGATTGCCTGATGCAACGAAGCTGTTTCCTCAGTTCGCTCGTCTGATAACTCATGAAGATGAATGTGACGACGGCTTATTTTACTTCGTGAATGAGTATGCGAAGGAAGAGTTGATCGGCGCAGGCAAACAGTTGCCAGATGAGGTGTGAATGAAACGAATGATCGACTCGATGATTACAGTGAGTGTTGAGAGCGGAGATTAATTAAGCTTTAGCTTTGCTTGGGAGCGAAGAAGAAAGTTTTTACACTCGGTTTTCTCGTGCTCGCGTCAGATAAAAAACTGTGAAGGAGACACGTAAAAGAAGCACTGAGACTGCATATTGTGACAAAAAAAGTCTGTCGCGAAGGTGAAGTTTTGTTTTTTCTGTGAGTGTTTGAAATTCGACGACTTTCTAATTGGATATAAATGCTACATCCACAACTGAAGCTTTGTTGTTCTACAATTTAAAATTCTTACAGCTTTCCAATTTGATTCGGTGTTAATTTAAATTAAATGTAATCGAGGGTGACCGTTATTCGTCGTTGTTGAGAAAAACCACTTCCGCCTTCTCAAAGAATCTTTTATCGCGCTTTTGTTTGATTTCAAAATCGCCAAAACAAATTTGATTTTAATTTTATTAATCACGAAGTCAGTTGTGAGGCTCTCCAGATACGGGTCAGAGCATAAAAATAACGGTCCGCAGTCCGAACGACGGCTCGTAAAAATCCAATTCGATTCAATTTAAAGTTCATGTCAACTAATAACAATTTAAGTGGACATTTGTATCTATTAAAATTGCATAAAGTCCAATTTAACTGAACAATCGATAATTTTAAATTCCATTCAGATTCCAAATCGAGGAATTTCAAATTGGAAACATGACTTTTGTTGCTGTCTGCCTTCTGACGGTCTTTTTTATTGTTTATTCTGAAATTCGACGATGGGAAAAATGCGAGGGGATGCAAGGGAGATGTAATGAAGAAAATGAGTCCTGCAAAAATGCGGGATGATCGCAAACGCATCAATCAACGATTGATTTTACATTCGACTCGACTCGTTATCAATTCACGTAACAAACGTCGCTATAGAAGAAAACTAGAAGAAATGAGGGTCCTTTAGAGCCCGCAACAGAGAAATAAACAAGCTTATCACAAAAAAAACACACGACAACAACAAATATTCCCATCAAAGGATCGTTCTTTAGTGGGAAAATGAACGAGGGGAGATTCTAGGGAAACCCAACTCTTTGGGAAAAACTGTTTTTTATTCAACATGCAGGAGTTTGAAGAGGCGAGCCTAACGCTAAACCGATATTTGGTAGATAAGCATAATTAGCCACTTGATATACGATCAGAACAACAACAGCAACAACGCCAACCACAAGAACATAAAGCAATAGTCAAAGAGAGAACTAATGTTATACAACAGACCGTTTAACAGCAGGAACAGACATAACAGCGCAAAACTGCAGTGAAGCACTGTAAATGAGCAGCGAGAGAGCAGCATTAACAACACTGCTAGATAACATCACGAGCAACAGAGTGTATTAAGGGAGAGAGACACACGCAGCAATGACTGCGGTAGACAGTTGATTATTGAAGGCACATTTCTGTTGCTGACATAGTTTGAGACGGTCTTGAACATTTCTGTTGTTGCTGTTGTAAGGAAATCACTGTCACAATCTGCAAAGAAATCACGCAAACCCTGGCACTTATGACAAAGGGAGAGCAGGATAGAAGCCTCGTTCATCAACGTGAGAATCACTAAACAAAAAGAAAGGGAGAACCTTAAAGTCGATAAGTATTGAAAGATAACCGACTGCGGGTTGTTCACCACCGAACGACAAGCAGATGCTCTACGTACACATTTAGAGTTTGATAAATTTTGATCTATCAAAATAAACATGAAGACAAAGACAAAAATTAAATAAAGAACTGTTTTCCTTAATCAACAGGAAACGACTGCAAGAACAGGTAAACAAATGATAAGAGATGGAAGAAGATTAAAACATCACTCCCATCAATTATAGTTTATTAAATGATGACGTCCAGCGTCATTCTTAAATAATGTTGTTTGATTTACGAATCCTGCCAGCAACAACATTTACGATTACGTTTTACGAAGCGCATTTACGAAGCAAACTGATTGGATGTCGCACTAAGCTTCATGAATCCAATTGGGAGCACACTGATGCAATAGGGTGCGATTGAGAGAGTGCGAGTAGTGCAAAGCACAAGCAAGCTTCGTGAAGCGAAGGTGACATCGGCCACGAATGCTGATCAGAAGAATATGCAATATTTGTGTGTGTATGAATGTGTTGTAATATTGTGCATAGAAGCGCTTTCTTCATCTGAAAACGATCGCTCTTCGTAGTGGCGAGTTTCATTCGCTCTCTTCTAATGTTTGCCATTATTTGTATTGCTGAGAACTGCTTCCGCAGAAAATTTTGTTTAAAAACTTTTGGAAGTAAATTTGGTGTGTATTTTTCTTTTCGTAAAGAGTTATTTTGTTTATTTCGTGTTAGTAATGAGTAGTTTTTCCTAAATTTATGGCATTTCACCGAACTTAATTGCGTTTAAGCGGGGGATGCAAAGCAGCAGAAGGAGCGTGAAAGAACGAGGGAAAAGTAATTATTTATTACTTAATTTTCATGTCATTTTAGGGACGGAAATGATTTATGGTGCGGACGACAAATTCGCTCATCATAATAATAAATATGAAATTTAATTTATTTTTGGAGATAAAACTGCTTCAGTTTCTTTATTTGAATGCTTGACTTCGAAGGGAACAAAGGGCTTTTTTAATAGCAAAAACAACAGAAAACGCAGGCAAAATAACCATAAAAGTGATTTAGTGAAGAATATTTTATTTTACCCAATCGCAATGAATTTTACTTCGCCTCACAAAATACAGGCTGCTCGCAACATCAGAAATGTTTCAGCCTCTTGTTGCGCTCTCCATTATCATTATAATCAAAAAATGTTCCTAATGTTCAATGGTGAAGTTGAGAGATCGGAGGCAATCGTGAAAGCGTCGTTCGGAAATCGGGCATACAGCCGAGCAGACAACCTCGAGTAGGTGTTGAGAGCGAGAAGCAGAAGCAGCATCCACACAACAATTCACCGCAATTAGAAAGGTTAATTTCGTTCGTTTACTTCGTTCGGTAGCTGGCGACGGCGATGAGTTGCGATGATGAACGTGTTTTTTATGTAGCATGCACACACATATAAACACTTGCTACGCTGAAATTGTCTATATTTACATTGTTTAGCTGAGATGCTTGTTGTTTGTTTGAATGCTGATTTGTTGATTGGTTTTTAGTGTTGAAAAATGTCGGTCATAGGAACTCGCCTCACGTTTAACTTCGTGTTGTTGTTGTTAAATTGCATTGCGTGTTGTTATTTTTAATGATTCGCTGTTCTATGTAGTCAAATTACAACATGAGTCGTTTATTCCCCTTCACCTTTCGTCAGCTGCTCTTTGATGTGTTAAATGAGACACATCTAACTCTGTCTCAGTTAGGTGAATAAACACGATTCGATTATCCGAACAGCGAACGAATGCTCGCCTTCCTGTGGATGCCGACTGAGAGAGAGATGAGAGCGTGAATGAAAGAAATGTGTGTGCGGGTAAGTCGCTTCTCCTCGTGAGTTATGCGAAAAACGACGTTCAATTCATTCTTCTGATGAATGCTTTTCTTATCGTGGCTTGAAAATTTGTTTGATTTCTTTTGAAAACGTTTTCTTGCATGGAGCGATAGCAAAAGAAGAGGCAATACTGAAAACGAGATAAAAAAGAAAAGAAACAAAAAGCGCTGTAATAGCAACGGGATTTTCTATGCCATTTATTTCTTCGTTCTCTCTCTCTCGCACATACTTCATGTAATTTTATTGCTCTCACTGTAAAAATCATATTTATTATTATAATCATCGCCGAGATTCCTTTTATTGCAGCAAAGCTTGGGCTTTGTGTGTGTGTGCGTGCGTTTGAATTGCGCTCTCACAATTCTTGTTCATTCGCTTCTCTTTTATCCGCTTGTGTCGTGTGAGCCAGCATTTTTACATATTTCATTTACGCGACGTTTCACTCCATTCGCTCGTTCATTCATTCGTTGGTTGTTCCTTTGGCTCCTTCATTTATTTCTTCATCCTCGAGCATAATTTATTTATTGCGTAAATCTAACGGAAATCCTTTCGTTTTACAAAATATGAATGAATGAATTTTAAGTATCTAATTTTAAATAACTTTTAAAATTTGTCCCTGCACTGAAATTAAACTCCTTCTAGAGACACACCCCTAAAAATACCCTCTCTTCAGTTCCGTGGGAAATTATTGATGCGTGGAAATTTAGGGTTTTCCTTTGTTTCAATGACAATTGCTCACATGCATTTGTGTTTATGTCCATAAATGAATTACCAACGTTTACCTCGCTATTAAAGTGTCCCATCCGCCGACTGACGCCGTAAACGAATTACAAATGAGCTACGAAAATATTTATTCCGTTCTGTGGACGAAGAGTGACCATCAATCAATCGTAGGCACGAAAAAACTGCGTTGCTCTGTGACAGAAGGAAGAGAGCAACTTGCACTTGTAGCGAGCGTCACCTTAACAAAAATTACACACACACAACGAAAAGACAGCAAACAGCAATCACTAAAAAACATGCATTAGTAAACAACAACAACAACTGCTACGCAAATAAACCGAAGTGCGAAACGAAGGCGATCCTCATTCGTACATCGCACGAAGCGACTGCGCTGCGGCTGTTTATTAAAAACATGGAAGAGAGAGAGAGGTTTTAGACAAGACGACGACGTCGCTGGTGGAAATACGCGCAAATGGGAACGAGATCGTCCGCATTCGTATGTTTTCGCGACGCCGAAAACCGTTTTATGATGGATGCTATGAACGATTTAAACGCGAATAAAAAGCAAACGCAATATGAAAATGTATGAAAAATGCAGTGAATTGCTGCGTAATTAAACATTAAACGACAACCAAACAGAAAGAAACTTGAAACGATGGAAAAATTAAGGAGAAACTGAAAAAGTTGTGCGGAAAGTGTCCGTAAAACAAAATTCATGGCAGCTAAAGTGAAGAAACACAGGCAAACACAAAAACACATATGTAAATATTGAAAAGAACATTTAATGAGTTTATTTCTGGACATAAATGACCACAAAAGACGATAAATGTCGATAAAGATCATTCGTAATGTTTCAACGATCATTAAGTGCTTAATGAGCGAATAAGAAGAAGTCAAAAGACGAAGAGAAAGAGAAGAAATTGTAAAAATGAAGTTAATTTTAGGAAAGCCTTTTAAAATATCCTCTTTTTGGAGTCGGAGGGAAAACAAAGCGTCGTTAGGATCTGCCAATCTTTTTAGGATCTTTTAAAGTGCCTAACAACTTTAATAGACTTTTCACCGCTTTTCTTCTCCCCTTGCGGACACTTTTCCCCTCCGCGATCATCGTAACGGTCCACTTTTCGTTTTTCCTTAAAAATTCAATCGTTTAAATTCTTGATGACGTCATTTTGAATGTGTTTTGACGTTTCTTTGAATCCTAAACTTGAAAAACTGTGAAATTAACATTAAATGTTGATGAGAGACGCGGAGCCAAGGATTCACTCAGAAGTCCTTTCAAATCCCTTCGCTGAAGGTTAAATAAAAACATCAACTTTTACTAAAAACACAAAAAACATCCATTTTCTGTCTGTTCTGTCTGTCTGGAAATTGAAGCGATCAACGAAGAGATGCAACACACACGAAATGACGCAGTTGCAACATGACAGCTGCTGTCAAACGCGATTAAATACAACAACAACAACAACATCATCAACAACAACAGAGTGAAATGAATCCGTTAATCGTTTCTTTTCACTGATCGATGAATTTTGAAGACGATGCTGACGTTTTTTTGACAGCTTCGATTTAATCGACATTAATTCACAACGACAGCAGCGACAAGTGTCCAAGAAGGCGTGGCACTTGACGAAATATTTTGTGGTATGAATTAACAAAAAAAAGGACGTCAAAGAAACGAACTGTAATAGAAAGAAGACCAAAAAAACTTCTCTAAAAAAATAATCAATTATCGAAAATTAATTCGTTTTCTAATTTTAAGTTGTTTTTGTTTTTTTTTTAAACCTTTTTTCAACTTCTTCTTTTTGCTTCTTTTCATTTAAAGAATTTTATTTTTTTCGATGGCCTTCAACTCAATTTAAAATGGAAAAGAAAAGCACTATTTTTCAGTCTTTTCGTCGACAAAATAAAAGAAAAGTTTTGTTGCAGCATTTTTCAACGTTCGTCTCTGTTGTTCGTTCCTCTTCCGTTCCTCCGAGTTTTGGAGTTTGGCCCAGTTTCCGAGTTTCCGTTCAAGTGGCAAAAAAATAAAAATGTTCTTGTTTTAAATCGTGCTCCTTGAAAATAATGTCCATCAAAAGAAAAACGACAGAGCAAAGCAAAGAAAAACAAAACGGCTCTTAAAACTTTTTTAGATTTCCGCAAACAGCAGCAACAACAACAACAACAAAAACAACGTTATTAAAATTGCTTTAAATGAATGATGACTGATTTCAAAACTCGGTTGAAGTTTTATCAAATTGAAGTCGTCCTTTGCACACGAAAGCAGAGCAACAGACGGTTTTCCTTCCCTTGATTATTGAATGCGGATGAAAAAAGCGAGTAAAAGCAACTCTTTTTCTAAGAGAGCGCTCAACTGTTTACAACGAGAAAGAAGGAAAAAAAAAATGGTTACCTTCTGATTGCTGTTGTTGTTGAACTTGTTGAGCAACAACTGCAACAACAACAACAATAAGTAATGACAATAATAAATGCGGTTTTCATGAGTACTTATTAAGAGAAAAACCGACGCATCAACGTCGAATGACAGTCGAACACGATTCAAAAGCAGTTTACGCCATGACGTCAGTTGCCTTGCAATTGCAAATACGACTGTATGTTAATCAACAACAACAACAACAGTAATGGTCTCCACGCCTTCTCTCGTTGGATGCGCGCACTCTTTAAATGAGCGTTGATAAGGTGAATGTTTTTATTTTCTCTCCTGAAGAAGGAGTTCGGAAAAACTCAGTCGTTCGTGGAGCTCTTCGTTCGCTGCGCTTTTATCGAGTGCAGTGGAACTACAACAACAACAACAACCAGTTTAACAACTGCTTCGTTGTCGTCATCTGTTCTACATGATGACATTCAGTGGATGGCTTTTTTATGTGATAATGACGATGTTCGTTTTATTATTCCGCTGAGTAAATGCCGCAAACGTCGATGTGTGAACAAATGAACGAGTTCAGCTTTAAGTACTTTCAAAGCGTTGAAAGGCGATGGCGTTGTTGTTGTTTGTGGTTGCTGACATAAATTTGTTGACAATGTTTGTGGTTATGGTTATTGTTAACAGAAAATGCAGTTGACTGCAACTGCAAAGCATAAACACGACGGGGAAAAACAAAAGAGAGAGAGAGAGAGAGAGAAAGATGATGATTCGTGAATCATTTACGAATACAACATAAAAAAGAAGACGTTCATATTATTACGTTGTGCGACGCACAACTGCGAAGCCTTCAAAAATCGCAAAAATACTCAAATTTTATAATATAAAAATCATCTTTTTACATAAAATATTTTTCTAAATTTTAAAAAATAGTTTTGGTTCGTTTCTTCACGATCCATTTCACTGTCATTTTCCATTTGATCCACGATCCATTTTCGATGTTTATCAAAATTCTCGGCACGCGCTTCGATTTTAAACACGATTGCAATTTTCAACGCATACGAAGCAACGACTTCTGTGCGAGGCGTTTAAGCGTTGTCCGCTGAAGCACTGCAGCGAGAGTGATCGAGAGAGAGCGAGCGAGGGAGAGTGCGAAATATTAATTCACACGATTAAATGCCAAAGAGTGGTTGTCGAATGGCAAAGAGAGTGGCGAGTGGGGTGTTTGAGGTGAGAGTTGAATAAAATAGTTGTGTGTGTGTGTGTGTGTGTGTAACTTAAGTTGCAAGGCATTTAAAAAGGTATTAGATTATTGACGGAGCGCGCCGGCTGAGGTCTTAAATTGATTCGAAAAGAGGTGTGAAAGTTGCAACGAGTTCTTTGCTATGTTGCGGCGATGAGTTCTGTAATTATTCACGCTTCTCTCTGTTATTTAATGTGATTTTATTCTAAATTTAGATTGAAATCGCGTGGGAAAATCTTTTGAACTAATTGAGAATTTATACTTACCCCAAAAGGAGCCAAATAAACACTTCAAAAGTCCTCAACAAGGCCCCACTCCCTCCCGTCACTTCCCTTTTACATAAATCACAACCAAACAAAAATTGAAAAGCGATTAAATTTATTTTAATTATGAAAACAGAGATTTTCCGGTTCAAAAATAGACAACAAACAGTGAATTAGAGGGGATTCTTAAGCGTCTTCAGTTTTTACACAATTTTATTTACACCAAAGTCACACATTAAAGAGAATCAACTGTGAAATAACTGTAAAAAGTGAACTGAAAAAGCGAAATAAAAACTTAGCGACTGTTTAAAAGCTGTTTTCGATCTTTAATCCACCAAAACGAAGTCTAAACGAATGCTAAACGGCTTCTAACGACGACTTTGACGATGATGACGATGCTGACGATGATTTAAAGAGCGCGGCTCCCCTTCGCATCGACGATGGACGCATTTTATTTACGAAGTTGAGAAACATGAGCGACAATATGACACTTTTGACGCATTGCTGCTCTGCTTCTTGTTGTTTTCTGTGTGTTCGATAGTTGTTTTGTCTGTGTAAGAGGGGAACGAAGGGGGCTTCTCCGGAGCGACTTCTGCGGTTGCCTTCAAACAGCTGATATATGACTTTTCCACTGAAAATTATTGCTCACCACAGACGACAAACTGCAGGAAGAACGAAGCGTAGTCATCGAACTCCTCGTGGTTCGAGGAAGAGGAAGAAGTCTGCGCCTTCGCGATGATTTGTGGCTGAAGTCGATCATGTTCGCTGTTAAAGGGTTTCCGTTGCGTTGAGGTTGTGGGGAATCCTCTCTCCGGCTGGCGCTCTCGCTCTCTCTTGCGCTTCAGCAGTCGTTCGCCGCTCTTTCGGAAACACAACCGAACGCGATCGAACGAAATTGCGTCGTTTGCCTTCGTTGCTAGTGCCGAAAATTGTCGCTGTGGGCGTGGCACTGCACTAAAATAACATCACGCTGTTTTTGATGATGACGGAGAGCAGACGATTTTTTATGTTTTTTAATTTTCATTTTTGTCGTTTGGAATTTCGATTTTTCCCCCGTTTTTCGGGGTACTTTTTGAATTTTGATTTGTGGCTGGGATGGAAGATGGTGAAATGGGAGGGAGAGGGGCGGGGTCTGCGCTGTTTTATTCTCCATCATTAAATTTTGTGATCTAGAATTTTTATTATTGCTGCTGTGTTAATTTTTTTATGAGTCGTTATAAAACTGAAAACTTTTATAAACATTTTTAAGTAATAACAAAAAATTGAATTTTTCCCCCTCAAAAATAAATGAAATTAAGCGAAATTTCAAGTGAAAGCGAATAGCAGCTGCTTCAAGGTTATTTATTAACTCAATTCATCACTTGAGTCGTCTTCAGAGCAGCCACGCCCCCACCAACTGCCCATTATTAGCGTTACTCTGCTGCCGACTGCGTTTTTCCATGCTGAAGGCGAAAACGAAAACATTTCGTAGAAGAGAAGCCGAAAGAATGTCAAAATCGCTACCTGAGAATCACAGAAACAGGTAAAAAATTCCGAAATTAGAAGCAGACACAAGCCATTAATAAATAAGCCCCGTTAATGACCACACGACGAAGAAGAAGAGCAGAAGAAGAGGAGGAAAGTTGAAAAATGTCGGTCAATTAGGAAAATTGATTTGTTTGAAGCGTTTCCTGTCCGTTGAATAAGGATTAAAGTCGCATTAGTGAAGGGAAAAAGAAGTCACGAAAAAAAGAAAACAGCACAAAATAAGAAAAGGAATTCAAATTCACCAAAAAAAAGAAAAGATCGTTTCCTGTTTTTCGTAAACACTTTTTTAATCCCCCAGCGAAGTCGTCATCACTTCGTTGAAATCGGTTCGTGTTTTCTGTCGTTTTTCGTGTCCGAACTTCGAACGCTTCACGACGACTCTTCAGCGGATGTCTGCTGCGAGAGAGAAGAGAGACGCACGCTGTTAATTAAGCTGCTTCTTAATGGTGACTTTGGGCTTTTTTGACCTCAGCGAGGCTCATTCCGAGGTGAAGTCAGCGTCAACGTCGCTTTAGAAAATGATTTTAACAACTTCTTGGCTTACATTTTCACTCTTTGGCATTTGTTTGATTTATTTGATGCTCTGTTAATTTATAGACCGTCACGTGATCTGAAAACAGAAAAAGCCGAAGCACTTTGAGCTAAAATCAGCTGTGGGCCGAATATTAAAGGTTTTTTTTTTGGGGAAAACGATGAACAGGCGAAACTCAAGAAACAAGCAACAAAAACTAAATAAACATCTAATTTCCCAAATGGAACGGAAGGAGCAAAGAAAGGAAGGAAGTAAATAAAAATCCATAACAAAAACAAGCAACAACAACTGCTCATGTCCTTCGTTTTAGTTGCGTGTCCTGAATTCGTGTCATGAAGTCTTCAGTTGGCAGCAATTTGTCTTTAATGTTTTACTTTACTTTACTTTGTTTAATTCCCACCACAGATTTACTAGTTCTGCGAGACAACAACAACAAAAGCAATTCTACTCTCCACACACACGAACACATCAGCAACGCCATGCAACTAAAAAACTGAACTGAATCGTCGCTCTCATCGAAAGCTTCTTCGGTTTTTGTCGTCCTCGCGAATTATTTCAGGCGTCGCCAACACTCTTTGCGCGCTGTGAGGCCCGCCAAGGATTACACAACCGTAAAATGCGAAATTTTTATTTTATTTATACTTAAAAATTCAAACGCATATTCTTATAATTTCATAATTTTTTATTACTCTTCATCGGATTAATTTCCCAATGAAAAATTGAATGTATTTATTTATGTTCGATTATTTCTCTTTTACCGTTTTAACTTTCCTCCTACTCGCCTAATTCTCTGTGTTTTCAAGGATTAATGTAGACGGTTCCCTCATTTAACCTAACCTATATTTTACATACATTCGAAGGAACAAATTTTAGCTACCAAAATAATTAATTCAGCTAAATGCAATTGCTATTCATGTTACTTTCTCTTCTTTATAATTTTATAATAATTTATTCATTATAATTTATTTATTATTTTTATTATTTTATTTTTCCCCATATAATTTCATTTACTTAATTCTTGTAATAATCCAGTAGTCGCAAGCAACTGGATTTAAACACGATTTGAATTATTATCAACATTCGATTTAGTTTTAATCCAATTTCATAATTTTTTTATTGTTCTTTCTTTTATTTTCTTTCCTTTATTGCTTTATTTATGCCAAATTTATTCCTTTATTTATTTCTTTATTTTAAAACTATTGCTTTGTTTATAAATAAGCTTAGGAAAAAATCTCTTATCAATTGTAAATTGTAATTATTACCGTCAATTATAATTAATATGATTTATAGCTAGTCTAACGTTGACAAATTATGTATAGTAAAATTATATGAAACGATGTAATTATGTATTATTAGCAATTGTGCTGAAAGTCAAATTTAAATTCAAATTGTAAATGCTTAAATAGTGTGTTTGTTGTTGCCAGTCGTCAACGGATGATTTCCATCACCGCCATTCACGTGTCCGATTACAAATTTGGGATTTGGATCGATGGATTTTGCTAAAACTGAGAAAGGTTCTTATCGCCTATTATTATACATTATCTCCATAATCTTTATATTCAAATATTCAGATGATCATCCACTAAATCGCAAAAGTAGTTTTTCATTAAGAATTTATTTATATTGGACGATAATCGTAATTATTGATCATATAGTAATTTTATTTTATTTGAATATCATTCACTTTTATCGAATAAAAACTCGTTGTCAACAGCAATTTGCTAAGTTTAAATTTTAGGAAAAGTTTTAATTAAATATTTCTTTTATTGTTACAAATTCAAGTGTTATTTTATTTTAGGCGGCGGCGCTTCAATCTGCAACATGAAAAAAGGCCCGCTGATTAAAGAGTTGGACACGCCTGATTTATTTAGATGACTTGTGTTCCTCTCAGCTCTCATTCATCCTCTCATAATCATGTATGTGTGGTTAATATAATTATTTGCTGTTGTTGTTGTTGGTGTGTTATTTTAATGGTGACTTTGCATGTTAATTGATAGTTTCTCATGTTGAACTCCGAAGGAATTATTTCCCCAGTGACTCCAATTAATTTCAGCTGAATGAAAGTTTTCTCTATTCTTCATTTTTCTTTATCACTTTTGCTCTCCCTCTATTGCTAATAATTCAAGTGTTTTTTGAATATTTTTAAATATTTATTTTATTTTGTTACTGTACAAAATTTAATATGAATTTAATTCCAATAAGAAATGGAAATTGAGATCCAATTTATTTTGAAAGGACAAAAACAAAGCCTTCGTTTATTCTCCATGATCCAAAATGTTTGAAAAGGTCTAAAAGTAATTTCTTAAAAGATTAGGGAAGAAAGGAGAAGGGGAAGTTTTATACATTTCCATTTAAAAGTCTTTGCAAGCTGAAAACTGAGCGGAAAAACAACAGCAACAGAAGGAAAAAATTCTTAAGTTAAACATTCGTAGGCAAATTTATTTAAACCTCCAAAAAAATAGGGAAAGAAAGGCGCGGGAGAGGGGAGACGAGGAGGCAGACGGAAATCTGGTGCGGAAAACTCTGAAAAGCGGATAATCTTGAAAAATATTCTTAAATTAATATGAATTTAGAAATATTTGGAGATTTAATAAATAACCCAAAATATTTGTGGGATTTTCAAACGAAGCAGAAGAAGACAATGAAAAATGCTTCTAGAAGGAACAGAAAGAAGAAGAAGACTTTGAGTTATGCTTAGAATCAGTGGAAAAATGAAAAATGATACAAAGTGATGTAAAAAAGAAAAGATTAGAAAAAATATTTTAAAAATTCGTTCTGCTTGAATCAATGACAGAAGAAAGTCAAAAGCAAAGAGGAAAGAAGCTGATGATGATGAGAGATTTATAAAGTTAGAAAAAACGAAGAAAAAACTATATGCGAATGTGTTTAAAACTCGTGGAAAACCTTTCAAAGTGTGGCCCACGACTGCAGTGGGTCTCTTTTGCTCCTCCCCCTTCCCATCGCCCCCTGAAAACCCTTTACCAAAACCCACTACAAATTGAAATACAGATTCCAATTGAAGCAGAAAGAAATCGGAGAGAAACAATAATAAACATCAATGAAAATGACTGTAAATGGATCCTCCTTCGATTCGCTTCGGTTCTGCATGAAATCCTCTTAAATTCAATTTAATTCAAATCCGTTTCCAGTTGACTGAAAGTTGATCTTCTTCTTTGAATCGAGTCTCTTCAGAAGTTAAATAAATTCAATTTTTGAAGTTGACGCAGAATCTTCGAAGACTTTCTGTTTTTTTCTAATTTTCTTGTTTATATTTTGTGTTTTTGTTTTTATGGTTTTTGAAAGGGGGTTTTCAGAAGCTCCATCAACCATCAATCAAAATTATCTTCTTCGAATTAATTTGCTTCTAGATTTCCATTGTAATCGATTGTTAAAGAAATGTTAGAAAATAGAAGAAGCTCATCAGAGGTGAAATTCGACTGGGAATTAAACTAAACGTCGATCAAAGTTCGATCTGCGGAGATATCGACGCGTCTTCAAACCGCAGACGCTTTGAAGGACCACGAAATGGCTGAGGACTCACATAGAACCTTCCCGGTCCTTGGCTGAGCAGTAAATCAGGTATTTATGCAGTTCTTGCCTCTACACTTCTCAATAATCGAGGCGAGCAGTATACAGTCTTCGTCAATCTGTAAACAGCCCATAGAAACGTGTCCCGTGGTTCCGAAGAACATGACTCGTATATGCTCCACAGTCGCTCGGGTTCTTCATTCTTCCTGAAGCCATCAGGTCTATAAGCGTAGTCCTCAGTGGGACCCTGAACAAGCCTCTGATTAACAAGCCACGTAGGTCAGTTATTTTGGGTGGTGAAAGAGCAGGATGAACGAGCAGACTGCAGACAGTATAAGGAGCCGAAAATACTGCTGCCAAGACAGATGCTAGTGGAGGTCATTCAGTCTGCTCAGAGGCATTTTATTTTTTATTTTTTTTACTCTCTTTTTGGGGTAGATGTCATCAAAATGGTTCAAATCGGTTCGAGGCGAGTGGCTTTAATTATACCAAAGACAGAGTCTTTGGTTGTACCCATCAATACAGAGTTTAGATTGTCTGCGGGGAGGCTAAACTCGGGTTGTCTTTCCCTCTTCTTCTTGAACGTAGCAGGCGATGTGAATCCGTCCCAACGAACGTGTTATTGGCCCTTTTCTATACACCTCATTGCTTTTTACCCCAACGCAGAGGATCTTCAGGATGTGCTTATTCGCTCTTTGTTGGATGTTGAGTTTCCTTAGACATTTCCCAAGCAATCTAGGAAAAATGGACAACCAGAAAACCAGGAATCTTAGACGATTGAAGGAATATTTTTGGGCCAAATCCAGTCCCTCTTTCACTCTGAAGCAATCGATGATAAAGGTGAAAATGAGTCCAGGTTTTATGGATTTACCTCGAAAATCTCTGATGGTTTGTTGCCTATGTTCAGATTTGGTATGCCTCAAGCAGAGTTTTTCTTTGTTGGACCCACTCTCAGTGGCAGTCCTTTCCCAAGTAAAGTACAAGTCCTTTAAAATAGAATTACAAAGAATTTCTTGTCCCTTTTCGTTATGTTTTAAAGTGGTTTTTGGCTTTAAGTTGATTGCTTCCGTTGATGATCCTAACCTGGAATTAACAGTAATCAATTTAATGCAGTGAAAGCGTGCTGCAGTCGGTCGTTATTCACTTAGTCACACCCAGAATTGAAGGTGGGGCCCATTTAACCGTGCTTCAGTCCGTTGTGAGCTTCTGAGGTCTTTGGTGAAAAGGGGATCGCCTCCTCTTTGCCGCCCCTTCGATTGTTTCAGTTGTAATCAACGTTCTTGGACCGTAAAAGCAAAGTTCGTCACTTTGAACACGTGCAACGGATGCCACGTGGCGTTGCAACTCTTCTTAAAGTTCGCAAGAGGCTGATAAAGATGTAGAAGAAGGAGAAGAAGAAGGAGAAGAAGGAGAGGGAACTTGATAATGTTAATTGTAAGAAAATTCAAGGATTTCGTGTTTAGCGCCGAATTTAAGCCGATTTTAGCAATTCAAATTCTAACATCTGTTCTACGGAAAAGCAACAACAACAACAAAGGACGAGAATAATGCCGATAATACGAAGGACCTGAATTAATCCGCTTCTGCAATAAAATTCATCGAAGGAGCGACTGGAAAAAACGGGTGCCAAACGACTGACGTTTTCTGCAATTCTATAAATTATCTGAATAAATGAATGAGTGAATGAATGACTGTTAAATGTGGAGTGGAAGAAGTAGGTGGTTGGCGAACGGAGGAGGGGAGGGGAGCATAGGAACTGCGGCGTTTGCCGACGACGACTGCCGTCAAAACGTAAGACTGAAGATTTTCCTTTCGTCACGTAGTTTCTGCAGTTTGCTTTTTTTTTCTATCAGTGGTTGGAATGAGAGAGGAAATTGACAAGAGAAGTGGAGAGGAGAGCAGGAGGAGGAGGAGAAGGAGGAAAGGTGGAAACGAGTGACTCTAAAATTCAGAGCGGGGACTGTACGCTGCGTTCGTTCATTTTGGCTACACCCGGAAACTAATCATCTTTTTATTATGAACATTATTATATTATTAATTATTAATATTATTGTTACATTACATATTAATTGTATATGATATTAATAATAATTAATATATAATAGTTATTGTTGAAAACGCCACTTTACATTGTAAATTGTGGAAAAGAACGAAACAAGCTATTTTTTTAGTTTGTTTCAGTGCTGAAAACAAACTTATTCGCACACATGCTTAAAATGTGATAGTGTAAAAATGCCCGTCACTGCTCTGAATTGTAATAAAATCGATTTGCGACGATGATGATGATTTTTGCCTTGTTTTTGTATTTATTTTTTCCTTGTTGTGCATCTTTGGCTTTTTCCATTTTCATATCGCTTTTTCCCATTCGTTTTTGTTCTTTTTTCTTCCTTTGAACATGTTTTCGTGCATTTTGAAAATTTGTTGTTATCCTCGGATTTTATTTGACTCTTCGCTGTTGTTGTTGTTGTTGTTGTTGTTGAGCGTAGTTTTGGGTCACGTTTCACCTCATTAAATGGGCGAGCAGAGGTCGATGCGCCGGCGTTCGCAGGCATCAAAAAACAAGGTGCAGCCTTCGTACGTGACTTTTATGCGCTAGTGACGGAGGTCGAGAGAGAATATTAATTAATAATTTATATTAATTTACTCATGGACTCGCTTCATGCACTACAAACGATTTTTCTACGCTCGCTATTTTAACTGTTAATAAAAACTCCTCGTTTATTTGTTTAAACTTGAAAGATGTAGAAACTTTCTCCAGTTGCTCTCTCGTAATTACTTCCGAGGTCACAGAGAAGCGTTGTTGTTCTCTTGTTGTTGACGTTAAGATTGCGATTTGTTAAAGGACTGAAGAGAGCTTCCAGAAAGTTGAAAGTTCACTTCGTTGCAGTAAAAGACGACGACGAGTTTTCAGCTGGTCGTTAAAGTGTGAACAACGAACTCTAAATACTACAACGCTTCGTATAAAAAAACCTCTCGTGCCTCCGCTGTGCAGTGCAAATACCATCTCACAAGCACTCGTTTAACCGAGCAAACGAAGTCAATGCTAATAACATTGCACGTAGACCTGTTGTTGTTGTTCTCTAATGACGAACACACACTGCGCTCGTAATAGTGAAGGTTCGGTAGCTGAGAAATGGAAACCGGAAACATTTTACTACACTTTTGTAGCTGCTTCTTCTGTTTCTTCCCGTGTCACACGTTTAAATTAAAGCATGTTTTTGATATCGCAAGTATGTAATTTGCATTTAAAATGCATGCGAAGAGCGGCAGCTCTCTTTCGCTCTCTCAGTCTTGGCTCCCTGGAGAGCGTCTCCCGCTGCTTGTGTTTGCATATCATTTAATGCGTTATCATGCGATCTCTCTTTCATGCTGCTTGTTTACGTTCGAGTTCGACTTCATTTGCATTGTGTTTAGTTAATGAGTTGCATTGCTTTTGTTCACCTTGTTAACAAGTCTTTTTTATTGCCTACAAAGGGTCGAAAGGGAACCGAAGAAGGGTTGAAATCCGTTTATTAGAGGATCCTCCGATCTTTCGACATCAATGACCTCCTCAACATTTATCATGGCATTTTTATGGCGTGTCGCCCATCGTTTAATTGTCATTAGTCGTGTTTTTATGGGGCATGAAATGAATTCGTGAGACATGAAGTCGTTTGTCATAAGAAACCAACCCATAACTGGCTGAATCCTTAGTTAATTACTTTAATAGTTTACAAGATAAGATTACCGAAGAGCAAACATTTGCGTTGTTAAAATAAAAAGCAATCCTTCAATCGCTCGCGCAGAGTGAGTGTGACAGAGACGAATAGGGTTTAGTCTCTTTGGACGATGCAGTTACACAGTTTCGTTCTCTCTCAAGTCTCTCGCTACTCTCAGCGTCCTCCCACGCTACAAACACTTTACTAAAGGGCTAGTTAGTTGAACTTTCCGTGACAGAGCAGGGCAGATTGAACTGTCAAAAACAAAGTCAGACTTATGGGATATGCACAAGAATGATAGAATACAAGATTGCGCAGATCAGGTTTCAAAAATATTTCGTTCTGCGCATCTACGTCATCGTTGCGAAAGAAAATGACCGAACTGTCAAAATGTATGCATGTTGAATGTAAAATTGTAAACATTGCTATTAAATATTAAATTTTAAAGAAACGACTCGTGTTTCAATTAAATAATTAAATTAAACTAATGTTAAATTAAGAAAAATTTCTTGAAAGTGAAAGTTTCTGGAAACTTTCAAAGATATACGTAAGAAAATAAAATTCGAAATAATAAAGCGACAAGAAATTTATGTTCTGTTGACTTTTTATTAACTTCATTTTTAATATATGCACATCAAGAATGATAGAATACATTTTTTAAAACTTGGAAAAGCTATGTAAGAGTATTACACAGCTTCCGTTTCTTTTTGTGGGCATTTTCTTTAATCTCTTTATTCAGTTTCCTGATTTTAAAGAACATTCTAGCCCGGAAGAAAAGCTTCTTTACTTCCCATGGCAGTCGATATGGGATTATAACTAATATCACTAATATTTTTGGAAACACTGATGGGGTTTTCAGTACAGTACAACCTCCCTAATCCGGACACTCGCTAATTCGGACTATCCAGTAATCCGGACATTTAAATTTTTCGGACAGTTTAGAAATTTTTCCTCTATAGTCCGGACAAGTGTTCTTTTTCCTCAGTAAAATTTCTTCGTTATTTTACCGCTAGACAAAATAAGCATTGTGTGTGAGCAAGAATTAAAGAATGTGTAAAATATTTTAGTTTACTTGAGTTTGCGTGGAGTTAAGACGTAAATATGGCTCCCGTAAATAAACGACAACATAAAACATTAACGTTGGCAGAAAAGTGCAAAATATTGGATACAATTGATAGTGGAAAATCAATCAGACAAGTGGCTGAACAATACAGTGTCTCAAAGTCGACAATATTTGATATAAAATCAAAAAAAGAAAAAATAAGAACATATGTGTCTCATACTTTAAAGGGATCAGGTATGTTTCAACACAATTTTTTAAATTTGTTTATTGAATTTAAAACAAAAACACTAAACAGGTTAACGGAAAACCTTGAAGCAAGGTGAAAATCCTCAATTGGATGAAGCGGTGATGACATGGCTCATTCAGCAGAGAAATTATCATGTGCCTGTTTCCACAGAACTTATACAATCTAAAGCAAAACATTTTCACAGACAAAATATTGAAGAACTTGATGGTTCTTTGGAGGAGTCTGAAAATGCTCAAAACAAAGTCTCACATAAAGAGGCAAGTGAACTGTTTTCAAAAGCTATTTTATGGGCTGAACAAACTAAAGCGACAGATAAGGATATTTTATTTTTAAAAGAATTTAAAAATAAAGCTGACAAATTACATAAAGATACATGTATTCAAACAAAAATAAATTCTTATTTTTCAAAATGAATTTTCGGTCACTTTTAGTATGTTCCTTTATGTTTCTGTAAATTAATTCAATACAAATGAATTCTTATGAGTACTTATGTTTCTTTTCAGTAATAAAAATAAATAATATATATGTACAAATATGTATTGCGTTTAAAATGTAATTTTAACTCTAGTCCGGACGATCCACTAATCCGGACAGATGCTGAAACTATATCTGTCCGGATTAGGGAGGTTGTACTGTATTACACCTAAATTCAATTCAATTTGTATGCACAACACAAGAAATTCGCAAATATTACGTCACACAACAGCGACACCGCTTGTCAAAATTTTTGACATCGAATAACGGACCTGCGCAATGCGTAATCTTGTATTCTATCATTCTTGGGATATGCATGTAACCGATTAGTAGAACTTTGACATAGCATGGCAGAGCAGAGAACTCAGATCGATTCTGATATTTGAGGAATTTCTGCTATGTGACAGCTAAAGTCGTGATGCCATTTGTTTGTTTTGATTTGAAAACAACGAAGTGAGCTGATGAAACTAAATTAAATATTCCGAAACCTAAAATAAATATTAATATAGGACTTAAGAAAATAGTAAGCAGTTTTTTACATGTGAGCGAATGTTTTTAAAGTTCTATTATTGTATTTGTATTATATTGTATATAATATATATTGTATATAATATTTATATATTGTATAGTATTATATTAGTATATATCTAATCGTATAAAAATAAAATAATTTTTCGATTTGTGTGCGCTTTCAACAGCACACGCATTCAACAGTACCAAACCGTATATAATAAATTATCTAAAAGATATGACTTCTTAAAATGTTTAGCGGTAAACTTCGAATCGGTAAAAATTAAAGAAAAATAGAAGATTTATTTAGATTTAGAAGACCTGCAGATCTAATACCCATATAATTCGGTTTACATACAGTTACATTAAGTGTTTAAGAGTTGTAGATGCGAAATATTTGCATTTGTATGGTTAACTTTCATAGGAATAATGGTTGCAATATGTTAGTTCGTTTTCTATATATTATTATTATACCTTACTATAAATATATATCTAATAATATGACCAATTATCACGTTCATCAATTATCAAAGATTGTAGTTTGATATCCTTTGCGAATGTGGGATTAAAGTTATTCACAAGATATTTACATCAAAATATTACCCGCCAACGATGACAATATTCAGACGACAAGCAAAATTGTGGCAATGAATCAGAATGTGGCAACACCTTTGTTTACAAATTTTCCAGTTTTTCTTTCCCTTTACCCTCCTATGTTCTTCTATGTCAAGTTTTTGAGAAAAGTTCAACTAACTAGCCCTTAACCCAGTTTCATTCGTTGCTTGAGAAGAAGAAACATAATTTAATATTTACGTTCTTCTTGGTCGCTCTCATTGCTTTAAGCCTTAACCACATCCATAGCGACTAGCGACTAGCGGCACTGGAATCGCCGCTAAGATCCAGTGAATAAATTAAACAATAGCGACTAGCGCCTAACGGCGTGTGTAAATAAAAGACAATAAAAGCTGTTAAAAAATAGAAAACGAATACTCAGTATTAATATTTAAGAAGAGTTCATTTTTAAAATGTTAAAAATTTGAGAGAGGCTCATATTGCTCTCTCACAAATGTCAAAAGAGAAACAACAACTGGAAAAGAGCACGTAAATATTTTGGCCGCTAAGGAAAAATTAGAAATAGATCGAAGGCTAGCGTCGAGCGGCGTAGCGGCGTAGCGGCGTAGCGGCGACTGGAAAGATTTATTGTTTTTTCTTGTTCCCCATAAGAGCCCATGTAATTTTGAGAGTTGAGTTAAGCGCTAGTCGGTAGTCGCTATGGATGTGGTTAAGGCTTTAAAATTTAATTGTGCTGCACTCGTTCGTTGGTTGCTCCTCGTCTCAGATGCTTTAAAATTTAAAGCTTAAATGCTTGCAAGCAGCAAGTTTCGCGTTTGACTACTTGAGTGCTTAAAAGTTCAGAATCGGGCTTTAAAAGCGTCTTTGAGTTTATTATTATTACAAATATTTTTGTAAATATTAAAAAATTATTATTTTCCCTATCACTTATGATTAAAAAAAGAGATGAATGCAATTAACAACTCCTTAAAAATGCTTTTATTATCTTCATTTCAATTCAATTTTCAATGGAAACAATTAAAAAAATGATTAAATACTAACAAAAAAATTAAATATTCTTCGTTTATCGTTTCCATTCGTGCAGGAAGAAGACGCTTTCGTAATTCCTGAAGTTTTTATTAACAATAAATCGATTAAAATTAAATCCGTTCCGCTGTGGGTGGTCCCTCGACTCGAAGATGGTTCCTCGATGGATTGACGTGTGTCCGGACTCAAGACCTGAAAAAGCCGTCGAAAAATAATTAAAAGCAAACGTTTCTTTCACCTTTTATCGCGTTTTAATCCGATTTCGGCGTAACTGAAACCGTTCTTCCTCAAAATCACAGAAAAAAGTTGATTTTACAATTGATTTTCCACTTCTTTGTGGAAATTGGAAACCACAGACGAAACGAAAGACATTAAAAAGCAATAAAACAATTAAAAGCCAATCTTCGATGTAAATCGAGGAAAAAACATTCAAAAAAGAATCGTGTTGATGAGCAAGAGCAACGAAGGTGTTAAGAAAGCAACGATGAGAGAGAAGAAGGTGATTATGGGGCGGAAAAGGGGAGGAGGAGAACATTTTTTAATACACATAACAAAATATCATGTTTCAAATGCTTTTAAATGCTTTTAAAAAGTCTGAGGAGCCAAAAAATTGCATTTTTCTACGACGATCGATATTCATATTGTTCTTTTAAGGTTCTTTTAAGGTCCTTTTCAGGCTTAAAAGTTTATTTTAGCGTTGATTAACGTTTATTTCCGTTGTTAAGTGACTTTAGAATCTAAAAATTAGATAAAAGAAACTGTAAATTCCTGCTGTTTACTAATAAGAAACGCTGCGGCGTATAAAGGCAAAAATCAAACACAATTTTCAAGCATTCAAGATCTTTGTTAAAAAAGCCTCTAATTGGAGAATTGTTGGATTTAGTCTTCCAATTGTACTTGAAACAACAGATCAGCGCGAGTGCGACAGAGGCAGACATAGAGCACGTGTGCGAGGCCAGAGATCATAGAACTGATTTATGTGAGAGACTGTGAGCAAATGAAAGAGTGTTTGTTTGTTTACATCGTTTATCTCGTTAATGCCGCCTCATAGCGACAATCTTCCGACAAGCGACTCTCTCTCCCACACACACAAAACTACATTGGGCTTACGAAGAGCAAGGAAAAAGTTTAATTTCCTCTATGAGTGCTCTCTTGCATTCTATTTAATTGGAATATCTTCGCAAACAACTTTTGGAGGTACTTTTTCTTAGTGTTTGTTTGTTCATCCTTTATAGATAAATCCATCTATTAATTTTCTGTTTTGTCGCTATTTGAAAGGAGAATTACGAAACCGTTGACGATGATTGCGTTCTTCGTGATCCTTATCCTTGGTTTTTCTTGTTTATATTTACACAAAATTCGTTTGTTTGTTTCTTTCCTTTGTGTCATCCTTGCGAATGACTTCTAAACGAGACTCATGAAGGATCGATGGACATCCTTCGAAACCGTCTTTGAAAGATCCTCGCGAATGACGTCATTGCGAAGTTTCGTTGTTGCTTCGTCTTCTTCGCTCCTTTTTATGTCGAACAGGACGCAGGACGTCCACAGGATCAGGCTGCAAGTGAACAAAGTCACGGAAACTGAAGTCTCAAAGGAATTCTTTGTCCTTTTCACTGCCG
Organism: Thecophora atra; assembly: GCA_937620795.1. Taxonomy (NCBI): domain Eukaryota; kingdom Metazoa; phylum Arthropoda; class Insecta; order Diptera; family Conopidae; genus Thecophora; species Thecophora atra. Next base: position 69,910,152 of record OW569397.1, on the reverse strand, counting down.
TTCATTTGAGGACTCAATTTTAACAAATTGATCCTTTCTCCAAGGATTTCCGCTTTGTGTCCCGTTCCTTTTTCATATTTTCCACAAATAAAAAACATTTAATAAAAAGAATTAATTTATTTTCCATTGTTGCGCTGTCATTTCTTTTGTTTGTTTTGAATTCCTTCCTAAAAAGGATTTCTTTCATTGAATTTAAGCGCTTTCATAATTAATAAATCGTTTTTTATTTATAAATAAACCAAAGGCTGATTTAATTAATAAAACATTCTGAAATAATTTCACATTATTTTAATCCTTAAAGTATTATTAATGAAGTATTAAAGTAGCGAATCACTTTAATTTCATTTCGTTTTCGATTTTACATTTTGTTGTAGCTTAAATTTGCTTTTTTTGCATGGAAATTCAATCAATCATTGAACACATTTCAAGGAAACTGTGGCTTTAGCTGCTGTTGCTGTCTCTCTCGCTCTCCCATACCAACTAATGGACGGATCGATGGGATTTAAAGTAAGCAACAAGAAGAAGAGAAACCACAAAAACGACGCCGACTGCGATTCAAGCTGCGGTCGTCGTTTTGGGTCACTCAGCGTCGGTTGCTGCGGTTAAAAAGCAGTTCCTTGCGTGTGTGTGTGTGCGTGTGTGTGTGTGTGTGTAATAACAACAACAACAATCATCGAATGTGGCTGTCGGTTGGTTTTTTACCTCATCAATCGACGTGGAAACCACAGAAACGCCATCGACAGCCGTCGTCAGCGTTGTCAGGTGCTGGGCCGAGCTGTCATTTGGCAGGACGACGAATGACTCATCGCCATATCAATTACAAGGATCGAAGACGTGTGCTCCCCTCTCCCCTTCCTCTTCCCCGCCCCTTGAAAAGGATTGAATTACGATCTTCTGCGTCGCTTCTCTGTTCAACGAAGAAGCGAAGAAAAAAGCAGTGAACGCGTCCATGGAAACTCGATACTGAGCAAAAGCAAGCGTAAAAGTCCCCCTCCTCGCCCCTTCCTCGATCCAGAACTGAGCCAACAGAAGAAAAAAACAAAGGATTTCGTCCAAGTTTTTTAATCTTCTGTCGCACTTTCGAACACCTGCCGAATTTTAATTCAAATCAATCCCCGTTGGAGGTGAAAAAACATGAAGTCGACTGCCATTTTTTCAATTAAAGCACCAAAAAATCCCTTCTTTTCCCCTCTTCAAACGCGATTGAAGCCGCTGCAATCGCAGTCCTTTTAAAGTTCACGAAAAAAGTCGAAATTCGCGTCGTAAACGAAATTCTTCAAGGATTAAGAAACCCCAAGGATTAAGCAGAGACTTGATCGGCTTCATGAACATAATCAGCAATAAAAAGATGCTTTTTCGGCGGATTTCGCCGACTTCAGCAAAAGCGAAAAGAGTTGGAAAAGCGTTAATTCTGTGATTTGCGGAGATTCTTTGAAAAGTGGTCGGTTGAAGGCGGAGAATCGAGAAGAGGAGAAGAAATTTTAATATTTTTCGTAATACTTTTTTCTCCTTTCAACTCCAAATTAAAAAGAAAATCTTAAAAAGAATCTGAAAAAAGCTACAGAAAAATAAATAAAAATCTAAGAAGCTTTGATTTTGCTGCTAATTAAAAATTATATAATAATTATTTAACATTTGTTTTATTAACAAATAAAAAACGATTTATTAATTACGAAAGCGATTAAATTCAACGAAAGAAATCCTTTTTAGGAAGAAATTCAAGACAAACAAAAGAAATGACAGCGCAACAATTGAAAATAAATGAATTCTTTTTATTAAATGTTTTTTATTTGTGGAAAATATGGAAAAGGAACGGGACACGAAGCGGAAATCCTTGGAGAAAGGATCAATTTGTTAAAATTGAGTCCTCAAATGACGGGCAGTGAAAAGGACAAAGAATTCCTTTGACATTTCAGTTTCCGTGACTTTGTTCACTTGCAGCCTGATCCTGTGGATGTCCTGCGTCCTGTTCGACACAAAGAAGCGCGAAGAAGACGCAGCAACAACGAAACTTCGCAATGACGTCATTCGCGAGGATCTTTCAAAGGAGGTTTCGAAGGATGTCCATCGATCCTTCATGAGTCTCGTTTAGAAGTCATTCGCAAGGATGACACAAAGGAAAACACGAACAAAGCAGCAACAAAAGCAAACAAACGAATTTTGAGAAAATAGAAACGAGAAAAACCAAGGATAAACAAAGTAAATAAACAGAGTAAAAGTAAAAAGATGTGCACAGGAAATAATTCAACAAAAACAAACATGAAAAAAAATCATTCAATTGCATTCATCGCTGTAGTAACGAGATAAACGATGTAAGCAAACAAATGACAAATGTTCTTGGACATCACTTGAAAAGTCTTCTTGTGCTCAATGTGAGCGAAATGAGTAAAATGTTAACTTAACAGAGAAAAATAAGGCAAATATCTCGCACTGTTAAACAACCCACAGAACAGCGTTTACAATTTTGATTCTTTGTACGTACAAAATTTTCCTGTTTTATGGAAAGGGCTGCTTTTGCTCTTTTTTTCCTGGAAGTTAATCAAATCTCTGTTAAACTAGCAGCGAGCGTCTCGTACTGATGTTAAATTCCAACATATGGGAATTTAACAGAGAGAAAGAGAGTAAAATTACAACCTGCCCAAAGATTTGTTTGAGTGTTGGTTTTGGAAGGATGTCGTATTTGTTGCCGACGGCTTCATGAACACGAAGTCGCTTCGTGTCCGGTTCTCTTGGAAAACCGATGAAAATCTTGGAAACTCGTCGCTCCGTTCGCTACTTTCCACGTCCTTCTCTCACAAGGTTGTTTTTGCGTTGTTGTTGTTGAAATATAAACAGCAGCTCTGCTCGCTACGAAGTCAGTTTGATTTTAAAAGGCGTTCTTTGAAGACGTGTTTTTGAGCGACAAAGAAATTCATTTGTGTGACGCGTGTTTTTACTGTGTCTGCGAAAGTGAAATTATTGTTTACCAAACAGTTTTTCACGAAGAACTTAAATAATAATGAAATAAAAGCACTATTAAAAAAAAAATAAATTAATTGCAAAGAAAAGTGTTTTTTAAATTGACAAAAAAAAAAGAGAAAATATAGAAAATTAATCGATCATGGAGACGATCTTAAGCACCACCACCAGCGATTATTTCGACAATCTTCTCGCGGAAACGACCAGCAGCGACCTCGGCACCGCGACCTACTCGCCGACGCTGCTGACGGCCGCGGACCTCCTCAGCGATCACCACGACTCGCACCAGATCACCTTCGAGGTGCCGTCGCACAGCGACTTGGAGCGCATCCGGCACCTGGACAGCTTCGGGTCGCTGATGCGCCGGCTCGGCCACACCGCGTACGAAACGAGCCACGAGCAGCCGATCAGCAGCGAGCAGCTCGCGAAGAGCGCCGTCGTCGATCTGTCGGACTTGCAGAGCGCGGCCGGCGGCTTCGAGCGCTTCTTCCACGGCGCCGACGTCCACTCGATCATCAACTATTTGTGGATCGGCGTGGTGACGGCGCTGGTGATTCTGTCGGTGATCTTCATCCTCTTCTCCGTCTACTTCTACCGCAAGTTCCGCCAGTGGCAAAAATGCAGTAAGTAACGAAAGAAATCATTTTAAAAAGTGCAGAGACGAAAAAAGCGAAATTGAAAGTCAATTTAAATTTAAAAATAATTCAATTAACAACAGAAAATATATGAATTTCATAATAAAAACGACGAAAAAAAGACACAAAATGAAGCTCATAAAAATATTAAAAGCAGCGAAATAAATAAATAAACGAGTGACGTGTAGTGTGCAGCTTTTACAACTTCTCCACTCGCTATAAATTCTCGCTGACAGAAATGATGAATGTCTGCTGCTGTCGACAGCTTCCACTTTTTTCCACACAGAAAAAACTCGACTTGTTGCTAGTTTATTCGCTGCTTGCGCTCGGAGAGAGACTCCGAGAGACTGGAAGCAGAAGCAATCAATTTAATTGCTTCCTCTGAGCATCGTTTGATGGCTCCTCAACTCGTGACTCGCAGCTTTGAAGAGAGCGAGGAACTTCTTCGGTCGTCTCCATGCTGAACAAATAAATTTATCAACGAACAACATGAGAAACTTTCATGATAAACTTTATCCAACGACAAACACGAAACGCGGATAAAGCAACAATCGCATTTTTATTGACCTTTCGAAACAAACCACGAAAGTAACAACAACAACGGGGAAGAAGGAGAAAAAGAAGAAGAACCTTGATACAGGCTTCGATAGAAAAAATTATTCGTTTGTTTTGATTTCACTTAATGAACTTTGTTAATTGCAAAAAGTAGCAATAAAAGTCGCTTTAATGGCTCCTTCTTAGGTGAGGAAATCTTCCTTCTTCTTCTTCTTACGAAAAGACATTCTGCAGGACAGACTTTATTCCTTCTTTTATTTCCGAATGCTTCGAATTGACCATGAATAATAGAGCAACAGTAATTAAAGGCAGCACGTGGAAAATAATAAGAAGAAGAAAAGGAAAATTACGGGAATGAAAGAAATTTATGATGAAAAAAAAAAAAATAAAAACTTGCTTCCGTCGTGAATAAATGAAATTTGAAATTTTATTGACCATAAATAAAGAAGAGTTCCACCAAAGATTATAGAGTGTCTATATTCTATTCTATATCTATTCTATATTCTAGTGTTCTATAATCTTTCGTTCCACTTTGTACCGTGGAATACTGCAAATGTTATTTCTAAGCGTCCAAAAGTATGCAATGCTTCCATCCAAGGCATTTATTTTCTCCTTTAAACTTTTAAAAATTTATTGAGCCTTTTTAATACAAATCTAAATGCAAATATAAATGATAAGTAAATTTTAAATGAATTTAGCATTAAAAGCCACTGTATTGAATACTTTTAGAACCTTTAAAAAATCTATATTAAAAAGCTTTTGCGGCCGGAATTTCTAAATTTTGAGTCTGTTTATTCATTTGCTTTATTTAACGATTGTTTTTGTTGCTCTCAGACCTCGCGAAAACTTCTTGTCTTTTCACAGTCGCTTTCATTAACTGCCTCGCCTCAAAGTAGGCAATAAATTATCCGCTGAAGGCGCTGCTGAAGATAAAAAAACACAGCAAATAAAACTGTTGCCAGGCTTCATCCAGAAATTTGTTGTCCGTCTCGGAAAGAATAAATAAAGAAGAGTGAAGAAGCGAAGAGTCGATGTCATTCTGCTTCATAAAAGTAAATCAAGTGCCCAAAAAAACTGCTCCTTGCTGACAGACAGAATAATTTATTAAAATTAAATGATTTATGAAGTGAATAAATAAATTTAGCGACTGAAATGTCCAAAAAGTATAAGAAAAACAATTTATAATGTTATAGAAAAATAGAATCGATAAAATATAAAATTCAAGTGATAAAAAACAGAGAAAAAATCTGAAAAAATATGAAATTATATTGAGTTTTTCTTTGTATAAAATATTAAAAACAGTTACAGTCTTTAATTTTTCCAGAATATATATTATATCCTTATTTAATAAAAATTGAATTTGAATTATTATTATTTTTTTATTGTTTTATTTCTTTTTCACTGCCTCAATAAAATTTCAATGAAGTTTATTCACTTTGTAAGTTTAAATAATTAAAATAAAAACAGTTTACAAAATTAAACGCTATAAAATATTATTCCATAAAAATAATAGAAGAAATCGAAGTTAATTATAGAAATGGAAATGATTGACGTTAACAATAACATAAATGTGAATCGCTCTTGCTCCCGGAGCTTACAAAGATTGAGAGTGCATTTACTAACCTCGAATAAATACTTAATGCTAACGTAAGTCTAAGAAAAGACAAAAGAATCAAAGAAACGAGTAAAAAAACTTTGTAGACACTTTAAACGCTTAGCTTTATCAGAACTGCAACTGAATTCTTATAAGAATTACAAAAAAAGAGACGCATTTAAAGCAAAATTAGCGGGAGCTTCGTTAGGAGAACAGCTTTTATTCAAGAGAACAGCTGAACAGTCTTTTTTGGTTCAATTAATTCACCACATTTAACGTTTCAAAGGTTTTATTTGTACCCATCATGTTCCGTTGCGTGTTTTTAGGAGTTCATTTCAACTCAGTGCCTCTTTTCATGGAACAAAATAATTTGTTTATTGTTGTGTGTTTTTGTGACATTTTTACGCAATTGCTTCAAATATCCACTTACTCAAACTAATTCCTCGCTTTTCTCCTTTTCTCAATTGCAGACAAGGACATTCGAGCCAACATGCACAGCGATTTATATGCTGGCGGCACTCTGCTGGCCACGCATCGCGCCGGCGACTCGAGCTGCTTCCAGAAGGAGGCGCCGCCCTGCTACACCATCGCCACCGGGCTGCCGACCTACGACGAGGCGCTGCACCATCAGCACCACTGCAAACACCAGCCGCAGCGCTTCGCCTTGGGCTTGAAATTCCTGTACCCGGAGTTGGCGGCCGCGCAGCATCCGTTTTTTGCCGCCGCGAGCGCCAAACACGATTTCGCCATTAAAAGCAGCGGCGATTCCCATCGCCTACAGCGGAAACCTTCGCCCCAACGCCACCAACAGCAGCAGCAGCCGTCGAAAGCAGCTGAATTCGTTGCGAATGCGGTGTTTGCAGCGCCGCCAGCGTACAGCGCGGCGAACGACGCCGGATGCTGTCGCATTGATTTGTCGGCAGCAGCAGCAACAACGTCGCTAGTCGCCAGCAACGTCGACAGCAGCAGCAACGTCGATGAAGCGGCTGCTCCCGTCGCTGTTGTCGTTGTGACGTGATGAAATCTGCTTTAATTCGTCAACTCTTCAAGGAAACGCTTCGATGTTATTTTCGATCGATCTTATTTCGATTTATTTAATTTATTTGAATGAGTTTTGTTTAATTTGTTGTCTTCTTCTTGTATGAAATTTGTAAATTCTTGTAAATTGAGTTTTTTGTTTTATTTTCGTTGTGGAAGACTGATTATTAATTAATTGAAATGTGTGTGAATAATAAATAACAAGCAAATGAATCGGAATCTTGTATTTTGTAAGTTTTCTTTGTAAAAATTAATCTTTAAATTAAGTTTAGATAATTACGAAAAACACGAAATATTTCATTAAAAAAAAGTCATGAAAATTTTAAATTTATTCTCTTTTTATTTGAATTTATTTGGGAACTGAATGAATGAGGATTTTAATGAATGCTGAAGGCGATTAAAGCGAATTCCTTCAACAAGAAAAACAGCGATTGAAATGAATGAAATATAAAATAGAAGAATTAAAACCGAAAATCGAAAACATTTCCTACTTCACAGATTATTTTGGTAAATTATTTTGCTTTTTTGATTTACTTTTTATTTTTGTATCTGTGAATTTTTTTTTATATTTTTCGATTTAATAATTTACCAAAAATCATTAATTATTAAGTATTGAGGCTGATGTTAAAGTAACAATGTAAATAAACGCAATATTTTATAAGCTCGTAAATTTTCTATCATGCGATTTATTCTTTTGGCTCATGCGATTTATTATATTGTCGCATGATATTTATCTCTCATGCGATTAATTTTTAATAAACGATATTTGTTCTGCAAAAGAAAAAGAAAATCTAAAAACTATAATTATGTTTAGATAAATGAATAAGAATTTCTTTAAGGATAAACAAAGAAATGAAATAAAATAAATAATGAAATAATCGAAAAGAATCACTGAATCAAATTCGATTCGAAACTCATTAAACGAAAAGGACCAAAAATGGATTAAATCGAGGTTATATCCACGCTTCAACTCAGTTTTAACTTTTAAAATCGCAGTTGAAAAGAAGCAAATGAATCAAATCGCACGCACGATTTTTAAAAATTCCCAATAAAAGAACAAATAAACAAAATAATCGACAGCTTTTTATTTTGAAAAAGGAAAAGAATGCAAACAAAAGAGACCGCAAAAACAATGAAAGTGTCAAAATAACAGATTCATGGATCCTTCAAAGAGAATCGTTCACACAGGGGAGAAGGATTCCACTTTCCACAAGTTGTGACTTTTACATGGCGCTCGGAGTCAACTGAGAATCGTGCTACCTTTGAAAAACTCCGCCGACTTCTCTTAAAATTCGCTGTCCTGAGGCTTGTCTGTGGAGCTCCTGTTACAGGACCCATTCCAGGCCAGGAAAAGGGAAGCCGAAAAGTATTAAAATACATTTTCTGTTTTTACTACGTACGCAAGAAAGTAAGAAACCAGTTGAACAAGGTCAAGAGGTCAACGGGAAGCATGGCATTAAAGCTAATGACAGCCATCGAAGGTCGTATACTGCAGCATAGACTTCATCCGGCACAAAGAATCCTTCCCAGAACAAAATCCCTTGTGTTAATTAGTGCAGTGATAATGAGCAGATTCTCTAATTAAATTTCTCTTTAATTTTCTGTTAATTAATTATTTAGTCACCTTTCAAATTTTTCTGCAATTTTTTGTTGAAATGTCGTGGATGTTTTATTTTTTTTTTATAATCCATTTGCCAGAATTCCCTCCTCCTCCTCCTCTTCCTCCTCCTCCACTTCCTTAATTATGCTCTGTTCCGTTGTCGTGAAGCTCTTTCGAATCCACTTCCGTTTTTCTGCTCTTTTCGCATGTCACAGTTTTTCGTGGCCCACTTTTTGAGTGTTGTCGGTTGTTCGCCTTTCTTCTTCTTCTTCCGTCGGAAGTGTTACGTTGAAAGTTAACAAAGTCATTTCCCTTTTAACTTTTGTCCTCATTTATGTACTTTCCAGCAGAGTTTTGCTGTCAACTGCGAATGTTGACGGTGACGTTGTTGTTGTTGCAGGTTTCATAGGAAATGAGGAAATGAGAAAGAGGAAAAGGAGAAAAAGTAAAGATACTAAAATAGAAATAAATTAAAGGCGAATTTATAAAAAGAAACCCTTCATTGAATCATCGTTGCGTGGTTAAAACGAGCCGACGACCTCCGGAATCGAAGATTCTCCAACAACAACAAATTTCATGGTTATTAAATATCATTAGAAACGCATTTCTTTTCTAATTGGAAGCGTCACGAACGACGGTGGTCTTCGGCTCGTCATCGTGACTACTTGCACTACGAATTAAACTGTTGCTCTGCTCTCGCTTCTAATCTATTTTATGCTCTTTTATGGCCTCCATTGAAGGCGCTCTCGGTTCTCTTCCTGCTGCTGCTGCTTTTTCATCTTCCCTACGCTAGATAAAAAGCCTTTCGAGGGAGTCGTTAACTGCTGATAGAACTGCAGCGGGAGCCGAACACACACACACACCGCTCGGAGTTTCACGACAGCGACGTGACTCACACTTGTTGCCGGCGTCACTGTTCAGCACGCGATAAGAGAGCTGCTCATACACACTTCCACGTCCTTCGGCCTTCATTCGCTGTTGTTGTCGTCGGCGACGCTTTTGTTTAGCCGACGAGAAATTAATGCAGTGAATTAACAAGGAAATAACATCATTCTATTTTAATTGCTTAGATGAAATTTGTTCAAATAAAACAAAAGTAATTTCGTATCAGGTCAGTGATTAAAAATTCAGACCGTGTGCAGAGTCTTAGGTGGACTCGCATTAGTGAGAGCGGGAGAGAGAAGCCTTTAGTTATGCTTGTCATTTGTTTAGTTGGCTGCCGTACAGCGGCGAGTTGCTTAGATAAGCAATTGAAGAAGTGTCTCTCGGGTGGGTATTTATTTGAGGTCGCCGCGGACTCTCACAGGCTTCAACTTGCTCGCAGCACACACACTCAACACACAGTTGAGCCATTGATAGTGAGAAAGAGCGAACAACACTCGTTGGGGTTTCCTCTTCATGTTCGGCGGATCAACGCAGAGAAGTTTCGGGTTCTGTTGCTCAATGGTTTAATTGTTGTGTGTTTGTGTTGCCTTCTTCACGTTTGGCTGTATTAAGCCTGCGAGAGGATGCGGCATTGAAATGAACATCTCCATAACGAAGATGCAAGAATGATAGAATACAAGATTGCGCAGATCGCGTTTCAAAAATGCTTCGTTCTGCGCATCTACGTCACAGCAGTATGGAAATATGGCCGCACTGTGAAATTAGTATACAAACTGGAAGTAAAAGTGTAAACATTGAGCTAAATTATTAAAATTAATAATAATTGTGCGGTTCTGTATGAAATGATTGTAACAATTGTGTAAAGTGAACATTTCTTATACAGAAAAATCTAAAACAAATATAATAATAAGACAACGAACGATGCAATAATCTCGCACAACAATTGGAAAATTCTGCCAAAGAAGCGAAGCAATTTTGTGAATTATAATTAAATTTTTGAAAAGGAAAAAAATTGTATCTAACGACCAAATAATTGGAATAACTATAAAAATACAATTTTATTGATTTAGAATAAAATTAGTGATTAAAAAATAAATTACATAACAATTTAACTTATATTACATTACATAATAATTTAACTTATATTAACATAAATTGGTAAACTATGTCATGTATGTAACTATGTAACGAACTTTATTATTACATTATTATTAGTTCAACTTATATTTCTTTTTCTAAGTTTTCAATTTCCTCAACATATTGACTTAAAACTTCTTCTCTTATTTGGCAAGATTCCTCCTCGACATTGCAATTGTTTATATTTAAGAGCTCCTCCAAATGTCCATTGAACACGGAGGAATCATTTTCGTCATTCTCTGTAAAGAAGCTGATGTTAATATTTCCACAATATGTTTGTTCTGTTGGCATACCTTCGTGTGATACTACAGTATCGTAATCTTTACTCTTGAGTAATGTGTCGATTACTTCCTTATTCTCCCGTCTGTGGTTTCGTTCGGCAACTTTTGAAGAAAGCAATTGGATATCGGCAAGTGGATCAAATATTAATGGCACAGCTTCAAGCTTCAAGAGCAGCTCTTCTTTGCAAATCCTATTTAATTTAGACACATATTAATACCGAATAAAAACTGAAAAATTCCTTAAAAAAATGCTTAACCATTTCAAATTGCATTTCATTTTCGAAGTCATTATAGCTAAAATGTTTCATGCAATTAACTGCATTTTTTGAATCGAAACTTTTTCTTTGCCGGCAAAAATGTTTCCACAACTTCGCACGGCTATTTTCGCGAGGAAATTTGAAGAAACTAATTTCACTTGTTTTGCGGTTACCAAAACTATCACAGCCTTTCACTTTGCACTACATTTTTAATTTTTGGGTATAATTGTTATAAATTTTTCACTTAAAAAGCACAATATTCACTTGTTTACAGTCAGAGTTAAAGCAATTTATACGGGTGTGACGTCATGCACTGGAAAGCCAGCTGTCAAAAATTTGGAAATCGAATAACGGACCTGCGCAATGCGCAATCTTGTATTCTATCATTCTTGACGAAGATGTGTTCGATCGACTGAGCAACGGGACGTGGTTGGATTTCACGCCTCATGACTTGAAAGACGTTGAGTGCAGCCACATGCTGCATTTAAAGGACTCGAAATAAGAAAAGAGCCACGTAGAATTTCCGACGATTTGATGCGCCCGTTGTGCAATTGTTCGTCGTCGCGCTCTTCGCACTTCTTGAGTACTCAGAGAGCATTGAAAGTTATTGAGTCCTCAGTCATGCTCTCACGCTGCTTTGCGTTTCACTGCGTGCAATGTTCATTTCGGCTGGCGGGGGGCTTCGTACCCGACGAAGGCTCTCATTGCGCTTCGTCTTGCCGTTGCTCGGCGTTCTTTTATTTCTTTTCTCGGCGAAATCGAAATCTCATGCTGAATAATGAAGCGATCATCGGACTCCGAAGTCGCCTGCAGAGGAGATAAAACAAAACTCAAGCTAAAATTTGTAACATGTGAAAATACAGCAAATTCATGTTTTTTTTTTGCTTTCTTTCAGTACTTAAATTTGACCTCCGTTAAGTCGATGAATGTCCTTTAATCGATCCTTGATTTTGTTCTTCTTCTCTTTATTCGCTTCTTTATTCCCTTCTTCTTGATTTTTTATTATTTTTCGTAAATATTTAAAATTGCGTTTCTGATTTTTCGTTGCTTTTTCCTTCTTCTCCTGTCGAAGTTCTTCAGAATTTTCCTCCAGATATTTTTTTTCTCTTTGACGTTTTCAAGTTGTTCTTCTTTTTTCAATTCTTGTTGTTGTTGCGTTGATGACGTTTCGAGTGCTTTGCTTTTTTTTCGAATCTATTTTTGAGTTCTTATTTCATGAGAATTTCCTTTTTCAATGTTTTTCTTTTGCGGGTTGTTGTTTTGTGGGTATTTTCGGTGGCTCTTTTCTAGCAAACAACCTATTAACCACTTGAAACACTTCAAAATTAGTTCATTTCAACGACAGAACAGGAAACGGTCACAATTTGTTACGAGGATGTTTGTTAATTGTTTCTTTTTTTGTGCTTTTTCACAAATAAAAGGATCATTTATACAAAATCTTTAAAAAAAACTAAACTGAAATATACTGTAATAGTAAGAAGTGTGTTCATTGAACATCCATCGTAGTTCAGTAATTTTATAATTAAATTAATGATTTTTTAATGAATGTTTTTATTCATTTTTTTATATATATATATATATTATATTCTTTATTTTTTTAATGATTTAATTACATTTTATATTACTTTTTTTAAAAAATATATTCGCCATTATTTAATGTTCTTTAAAATCATGTGTTTGTTGCCTTATCGACACGTGTTAATTAATTTACTCCTTATTTGCTTTTAAATTCCAATCAGTAAAAAGTTAAAAGCACTCACAAATCTGCTGATGGCTTCTCCGCGCACTTAATTCAAGTCGCAGTTAATCGTGAGAGGCGAGTAAACAAATTGTTGTGTTCACGCAGTTCGGCGCTGAGAGAATCGCTCGTGTCAATCACGAAGTTATTTGCATTCAGCGATTATCCCCGCCCTCGCTCCAACTCGTTGATGTTCGGTAGCTGATGTCGCGATTCGCTGACTGTTTATGCATTAAACACATTGTCTGCTGCTGCATCCCGCAGCAATAAACAGCAGCAAAAACTCGCTCGGATTTAAACACATTGGCAAAGCAGCAAACAAACGCAAAGCAAAACAAAACACAGCAACAAAAAACAACAACTTCGTTTTTGCTGCTGTCAAACCGAATTGCAGTAGAAATAGCCGGACAGCAGCAGCAAAATCATGCAGCAAAATCACGCAGCAGAGCAGCAGCAGAGCTAAAATCAACTTTTTTCTCAACCTCCATAAGAGCCCATGTAATTTTGACACTTCCATTTTGCTGCGGGCTGCAGCAGCAGACAATGGGCCTTACTAATAGTTCGTTACTAATTGATTTAGTGTCGATTTTGACAGTCGTAATATACAACTTAAAAAATTTCGTACCAATAAACAAAAAAAAGTCGCCACTAGCCTTAGAGCTCTACTAAATTTTAGCGTCGGCCAGAGCCAGCTCTAAGCATGCACTAACTTATGAAATCAACCCTAAAAACATTATACTTCACTTTCGCACAATGGAAGATGGCGATTTATTCAGGTTCAGCTACCTACTGCAAAGAATATCGTTGTCGCAATATCAGTGCTATACAATGTTGCTAAAATTCGAAATCAACCTTTTGAAAATAGTAATGATTTTGACGATCCGATTGTAGGGAATGAATTACTACTAGAAACAGTTCCAATTACATTCAGTTATAGAGATCAATTTATTGTTACTCATTTTGAATAAAACGCTCTATATCATTTGACTTATTTAATTTCTGCGTGTTTATTGATTGTCCAAAATATCTCTTGCAGCTTTTTTAAATATAATAATTATTGTTATTACTTCTTGACTTCTTTTTTTCTGTGGGAGAATCCATTTGGGTGAGGGTTTCGTTGAGCTTCAATAACAATACACACACATATGTAAGTTCAAAATTACTGAAATGATTATTTGGTGTAGCCAAGAAACGCGGGTAAACTAACCATGAAATCGGCATCGCCATCGTATTCCGCCCAATCTTCCACGGCGTCAACGGGGTCCGTCTCCAACACATTGAAGTGTATGTCGGCTGGCGTTCGTGGCGGCGTTCCTCCACCTGTTGCTGCAGTTGCCCTCTTGTACGCTTGTACTTCTGTCCTGGCCAGGCATTTCATCCGCACCCACATCTCGCGCATTTTTTTAATGTCGACAACAAATCCTAATGATGCCATTTTGTTGCCAACATCCTGCCACGCTTTAGATTTAGCCACAATCAGTTTTGTGTCGTTGGATTTCAAGTTTATCACGCTGGCGTGTTCGGCAACGAAGCTTCTGAACGCCTCTTTCATTTGAGGCGTCCAATTCGCTCCCCTTTTACGCTGTTTGTTCTTTTAAATTAAATTATAGATAAAATTATTAATTAAAATTAAAATGAAGCAAATCAAAACAACTTACCATTACGTCTTAGTTTTGATTTTTCAATGTGTGAACTGTCAAAACTAACTACAGAGCTGTTCACAATAGGCAAAAGCCAACACTACTTAGTGCAACATTAAATTTGTTTATTGGTATGACTGCACAGATAGTATTCTACTAACCTTAGTGTCGACACTACTTAAAATAGACACTTTGGAATCTTTATTGGTAAGGCTCAATGTGTTTAATGCATGAATTGCGTGACTTTCGACTGTTTACGCAGAGCAAAGAATTTCTGTCGCAAGTCGTTGATTCAATTAATAATATTCACAAATATTGAAAGAGTTGCTGCAGTGAAATTGTTTAAAGTAGGACAATTATTCTCTAGAAGAAGCGCGGAAGAGTGGAAAGGGACAAGAGTCCAACTGACACGGAATCAGCGAGGTTGCGGTACCGTTACGGTACGGTAACGACGACGGTATTTCAACGGTCACTTGAAATTAAATGAAAAATCATACATTTGTGAATTTTTGTCATGTTTGCGTGTGCGATTGTGTTAGTGTGTGCATGCAAACACGTTGCTGTTTGCCTTTTTCGGTTTGACCTAAATTTTGCTTGTGCCAAATGGCAGCAGCAACAGCAACAGCCAAAATCAACAACAACAATAGTACAAACAACAACAACCTGATCCAAACACAAATAAAATTTACTAATAAAAAAAGTAAGGAAAAGACATCGCATTAAAACCCGTTTAATTCATATCGTTTTCAAGCTACGTCGTGTTTCTCTTTCGTTTTGCTCTTTTTAAGAGCTCAGTTCGTCTGTTGGTCTCCAACGCAGCAGCAGCAGCTGTTTTTTTCGCTGTTGCTCTGACGTGAGTCGCATTTTAGTGAACGAGTGCTCGCAACGACTGCGGACTGATCAGAGAGGGAGACATCGATGGCGACCAAGAATGATAGAAAACAAGATTAGGCCATCCCGCAACAAAAAGTGTTTTCGTTCTGCGCACCTACGTCATTGAGGACTCTGGAAGTCAAACGGTGAGCATTAAGGTTGCTACATATGGTTCAAGTTCATGAACTGGAAACACCTACGAGGAGGCAATTGAACAAAGTATATTGAAAATACAAAATTTATTAAAATTGTATTGAGTCTTTTCAATCAATATTAGAGGTTTACGTAATTTTAGTTAACAAATTACAATTTTAAATTACATATTTTCCTGTTCAGAGTGAAAAAAACAAGTGCATTGTAAAAAAGAAGTGTGTTGCTCCTTCTGATCATCTTCCATCATTCTAGTCAACTTCCAATATTTCCAGTCCTCAATGACGCAATCTATTGGAAAGCAGTGCTGGAAAAACATAACGGACCTGCGCATGGCCAAATCTTGTTTTCTATCATTCTTGGATGGCGACTGAGCAGAGAAAACAACAAAAGCGTGAGCGAAGCTTCGGCAGCTTGCATCGTTGGACAAAGTGTCTTCGGCTGCCGATGGTCTTTGTTATGTTGTTGTTGTTTCTAATTGGTCTTGTTGCTTTTGCAACTGGTTTTCCAACTGATTCATTTTTTCACACTCAATAAAGTCGATTGTTGGCAAATGTATTGCGTTCCAAACAAAAGCATTTGTTGTTTGTTCAGCTTTAAACACTTCGTTTAACGGATTCTAGAATAATTCCAAGATAAGGGAAATTCATTCATGTGCAATTATTTTCTATTGCCAGCTGTTTTCTAGCTGCCACTTGCGAGCCAAGTTAAAAGCAGTTGCTTTTATTTTTATTGCTGTGGTCTGGTTAACAGCAGCGTGATGTGGTTTTTCGCAACAACAACAACAACTCAATCAATTTAACGAACTAAATTTAGTACATATTTTTTTTGTACGATATTTTTTATTATTGCTTTTATGATTCCTCGTATTTGCGGTTAGATGTAAGCTACCAATAAAATGCAGATGAAAGTCGTTTTATTTTATTGCGGAATTTCATTGAATAATTAAAAAAACTTGCATCAGATTTATTTTTGTGAAAACTTTTTTCTCTTTAGTTTTTAACGTTTCCGCTGCTTATTAACGCGTCTTTTTTTGTGTATAAACAAAACTTTAGTGTCCCTTGAGTTAATCAAACAGATAATCAATCAATCAATTGTACAAATAAATAAACTTGTTGGAACAGATAACAGAACAAACAAAGTTCACTTTCAAAGCAAACATTTGCTCGGTTGAAGTTCGTCTTCAGCTGCAGTTCACCTCAAAACAGAACGCAAACCAACAGCGCATTTACAGCAACAAGTTTCTTATTGGGTTTTTTTGTGCAAGAAACTATCCATCAATTAACTCAGTAAATAAACGCAAAGATCGCCCTTCGCGCACTTGTTGCCGAACGGTTTGACTCTTCGGGTTCACTCTGTGGTTTCAGTTGCTCTCAGAGCAGACATTTCGCTCATCACGACTTTGTTCTGCGTCGCTCATCAACGCATTGGACGTGTGTGAATCTGCGTCGCTGCGGCAGATGCACGGCTGATAAGAACTCCGTCGACGTTCGTTGACTGTGTGTCGGCTTTTCTCTGTTCCTTGCACCCTTTCCGATGCTCCAACTGTCAATTCTCATCAAAGTCGTGTTGACACAAAACTTTGACAAGCGGACCCGCAATCGTTTAATCAATTTTATCAATCGCAGCGAAGGGAACGAAATTCGAAGAATCGTTTTCAATGACCTCAAGAGAAGACAAGGATTTTTTATGATATAAAATCTAATATATACATACATACACAACTTTAAATTAAAGTGTCTAAAAATTATTTTAAACATTAAATTATAATTGGAGTATTCGTTAGCTTTTGCTTAATTGTTGACAACGAAAGTTCGTCATAACTCGTCAAGTTTCTAATTAGAAACCGAATTTTATATTCATACACGATCTCCCGAACTCTTCTCTTCTTTTCTCAAACTTTTGCAATGAGCGATGTCCGTTTTTTTGAGAGCGAAGTCACTTTTTGTGGCTGTGTTGTGTCTCCGTTACGCCATTTACATTTTCGGCAATTGGTTTATACACAAACAAACAGTAAAAATTTCCTATTGCAATTAATGAGTGTAATAACATTGAACTTACCCCGTTTCTAAGTGACAGTTTTATGTTGTTAAAACGTCTCTGTTTCTATTAAATAGAAGCTGAAGAATTGTTTTTCGTGTCGCTTTTTGTTTATATGCAATAACCTGAAATAAAATAAGTCCATCGTTAGTTATAATTTCCCATTTTTCCTTCATATGAGAATATCGATAATCGCAAAAACAAAGAATCGTCGGTATGCGAGTTATTTTAATCACTTGAATTCACTGTAATCACTTTTTAAATTTAAATTTTTAAATACATAAATAAATTGAATTTATTCGATATAACTTATTGTATATCTGCAAAGGATTTCAATTAGTTAGTCTTTAATTACGCGTCTCGTTCTTATAAGAAATAATAATATTATTCAGCAGCTCAGCAGCAGCAACAGAGAGGCTCTGTTTGTGTGTTAGAGCGTCTCTGTAATTACGGAACTTCGTCAGTTTGTCTCTCGGCTTTCGACGAGTGTTGTTCTCTGAGAAAAGCACCGTTAATTACCTATCGTTATTCAGAAAAGTCGCCTTCAGATTCTGTTTGCATTCCTCATTAATTGAATTTTCTAATACGAAAAATGCACTTGATTCAAAGAAATACCAACAAGAAAGAAGAGCGTAAGAAAACGGAGAAACAATAATAATTATTCCTGGCTTTGTGTAGCGTCGATATTCACCGTAATTGGAGTCGTGACCTCGTCCCTCGAAAATCAACCTATAATTTCAAGGCGCTGTTTTTCTTTTTACCTTCTTTTGTGGATTTCCCAGGCTCGGCAACCATTTCTGCTTCTTCGCCTTCTACTTCTTCGGTCGTATTTTTGTCAATAATAGTAATAATAATAATAATGGACATGACAAATGTTTTATTTCACCGCAGGCAAGAAATGCATTTTCCGGCTTCTGAGCAGCCCTCAGCGGTTGGTCTTTGGACTCTTCGAGGGTCGTCATGGCTTCGAATGATAATAATTGTTATATTATTAACAACAACAACAAGAAATCGCAGTTGTAATTCTAATTCTATTAAAATTTCCTTGTTTAATCTTAAATTCATCAATTTAAATGGCTTATAATTCTGTAGAAATACGTAATAAAATCATTTTAATAATTTAATATACTCAAAAGTCTTTGAAAACCCTTGAAAACTGTTTTTTAAACCCTGGAAACCCTTTAAACTGTCCTTCAAACCCTTGAAAACTCTTCAATAAAACTTTTAAGTTCCTCGTTTTCACTCTTTGGGGTCTGTAAAACTATAAAATTAATGAATTTTGCCTTTGGAAACTGTCAAAATTATAAAAAATCAGTTGTTAAAAGTTGTGAAATACGTGAAAGTGATATTAAATGTATTTCTATTTGGAAAAAAACCTTGGAAAGTCTTTAAAACTTCTTCAAAATTCTGTATTTTCCTCGAACACTTTTTTTTTCTTTCTTTTTTATACCTCATTTTAACATTCAAAACTCTTCAAAGGTTTCAAATAAATTAAATACCAAGGACACATCATCACTAAAAGGATATTTGCTGGATTATATATCATTTATTTGATGATATTTGAGTTTTTAAGACTCTGTTCGAACACAGAAAGATAAAAATATTAATGGAATAATTTCACTACTTTTCACATCTCCTTGACACTTCATTAATACAAGAAAAGGACACGAAGAAAGGGGAGAAATATACAAAAGCAAAGGTTGACAAGTCTTCAAAATTCGATCCAATGATAATTTTTTATGATTTCATTATTTATTTGTGCTTCAGCAGAGAAAACTTCGTCTCGGAGGAGATTTTATCCTGAATTGGAAACGAGTGCAACGGAGAAATACACAATAAACAATGAATAATGGATGAAAGCAAAGCAAATGAAGGATGCACCTGATGATGAAGGTGAAGACGACGTTGAAGAAGGGATTCAACACGGAGAAAGTACCAGAAAAGGACGAGGAGAGAAAGGATCAAATCCATAAAAATTAACAATAAGAATTAATACGAATTTTCCTCATTTAACCCTTTTCTCGTTACTCATCTTCGTGATGTTTCCTTTCTTCTTCTTCGTTGTCGTCCTTTGTCTTCTTCTTCGTTCTTTTGCTTCTGTTCTTCATCTTTTTTCGACTACTTTATACATTTTTTTTGGTTTTGTCCTTTAAAATAGAACATTTTAGAATTAAATAAACGATTCTTTTTAATTTTTAAGTCGCTTCTTCTGCCTCTTTTGGTACGTTATTCTTCCTTGCTTCTTCTTCTTCTCGTCGAACCCTAAAATAATTCCATTGTATTTTTTCTGTCAACCATTGAAACATTCTTCATTCAAATATTCATGAAATAAGATATCGAAGGAAGAAGACGAAGAAGAAGAGACTGTAAACCCGTCATTAGCAAGGATTTTCTGTCTCTTTCAACGTAGATGGATCTCTAAAAATACCTTCAGAAAAAGACTACAAAACGAAAGAAAGAGGGAAATAAAACAGCAACTACATCTTTTATGCCAATTATTTCTCATAATTTGAAGACATTGTTTCCCTCCAACAACAACAACAACACCAACAAAGGCAAGAAAACCCGGTGAAATTGCTACGAGCCGAAGAAGAAAGGAATCATTTGACGCTGCAGCAACGGAGGCTTTACAAGGCTCTGCTTTTGATATTTATGACACGCCAAATGAGAAAAGTAAAGAAAGCAGAACCGACATCGATTGATTTTCGGATTGTGTCTCCTAGTGGAGCGGACTCAGAGCAGCAAAGAGCGAACGTAGCCGACCGGCAAGTGATCAGCAAAACGAAGGCACGAAACCCGAACGAAGAAAACATCACACACTGCGACGCCGCTGCGATGCTCAGGTAGCGCATGACGAACAGCAAAGAGCCATCGCGTGTGTGAGAGAGCTGCGCTGAAGCAATGAAAGAGTGTCTCATCTCTGAAGTAAACCCCAACAAAGGGGAGACCTGTGCAAGCGTTTGTGTGTGCGGTAGAGAGCAAACGAGAGAGCGAAATAACACTGCGGCCTTCTCAAGATCATAACTGCAATTGTTCCATTCTGTGAGCGCTCTTTCGTAAACAGAACTGAGCTGGAAGCCGCTGCCAGCTTCAGTGCCTTCAAACAAAGCGTAGCGTTCGGACGTGAGTTTGTTCCACTATCGAGTGAAAAGTGAAATAAAGGAAACCGAAGTTGGTTGTCATTCCTTGAAAAGCATTTGAAGAGGAAACATTTGAAGTGAGATTTCGATAATCATGAATGAGTCGACAATTGTGAGGAGCTTTTCAGCTTCGACACCTTCCATAACGAGCCTGAGCGGCTCGGAGTTCCTGCACAAGTTGAGCGTTTCCATCCTGAATTCAGTGACGGGCGCCGCGATCGTCAACGGCACCGACACCCCGAAGCAGACGACGCTCCTCTCGATGGCCACCACCGCTGCGGCTGCCTTGACTTCGACGACGCACGTCGCCGTCGACTCCGCGGACTTCGGCGCCATGGACGATCTGCAGAAGCAGCTGCGCTACGACAAGCTGATGAACGAGGTGTGGATCGGCATCGTCTTCACGCTGATCCTCGTCTCGCTGGTGTTCTGCATCTGCTCCTGCTTCCTCTACCACCAGTTCCGAACCTGGCAAAGGAACTGTAAGTAGCCAAGTGAACAATAGAAGCGACTAGAAAAATTATGCCCAACAGAGAAATAAATTTCCCAATGAAAGATTTCGGTAAAAAAGCCAAAAAAAATAAAGTTTTAATATTAAAATTAAATTAAATTAATTGAAATTCAGTTGACTTTAAAATAAGATAAAATTATTGCGATTTTAATCATTCGCATTTGGATTTATGTTATTTTAATTTGTTTATAATTTTAATTTAATTTCTGGACCTAACTTTAATTTCTTCATATAATTTTCATGTAATTCATCGATTTTATATATTTTTCGTCTATTTAACTTAAATTTTCGTTTATTAAAGTTCTAGTAATTTTTATGCGTTTTCGTGGATCGCTTTTATTTGATCATGTTTATTTATTTTTTGCTATTCTTTTCATAATTCTGAAGGCTTTTTAACCCGATTGAAGTCCTGTAATATTCCATATCTCGTAAACCAAGCGAGGAATTTTTTAATTAGTATTTTTATTTTCATCTGTTTTTTGTGTGTTTTCCTCTCGCATTCAATGAACTTCCGATTTTCGACTGTAATCGTTCTGCGCCGATGATCTTGAAATTAAAAATAAATTCTCGATCTGTGCAGCATCCGTTGCATGCGATTTCTATTCGCAATTCATAAACATATTCGCATTTGACATTTGAACATTGCTGCCGTCGCTGGCAGCACTTTTCCCCATTCATCTGCCAAAGCGAAAGTTCAAGTGATCTATTAAAAGCCCGAAGAATTGATGGGGCTAGAGGCTGGAGTGGTGGGGGCGTGGCATTGGCTAGTTTTTCTTATTAAAAACAACGTTGATTTTCGATTGTTAATAATTCGCTTTGTTTGCAGTTCGTGCCGAAGCCGATGCGCCCCGAACTGGAGACGTCGAGTCGTCGCTGAAACTGAATATCGACTTCATGGAGGACCCGGTGCCCGAGTACACGTTGGTCTCCGGGCTGCCGACCTACGAAGCGGCTCTGGAGCTGCTCCACAAGAAGCGAAATGCGTGCATCTTTGTGTATCCAACGGTTTTCAGTGTGTTTAATAGACAAGAAAACGCATCCTCAGCCGCGGCAACAAACGCAGTTGTAGCAGCTATAAGCCAACCACAAACAACACCACAACAACAACAACAACAACCACCGCCGCCCGTTTATGAAGCACTGCGACCTTTTGTAGTGAATATGAAAAGAAGCGCGGAAAGCAACAGCAACAACAAGGGAAACAACGGCAGTCGTAGTCGTATTAACGACGATGTTAGTAACAACGCAACAACAACAACACCAACACCAACAATTAACACACAATCAATCAACACTCTCGCTCTTGTGGAGAAATGCTTGAAGAGTTCTCCCTGCGATTTGCCGACGAGCAAGGACGACATCTCTCTCACAATAGAAGCCACAGCCAACGATTCAGCCGACACAAACGCCACACAGCCACCTACAGCAACAGAAAATCCTCTCTCCGCTGTTGCTCCCGAAAATGTTAACAAACCAGTGCTGGAGAACGCTCCAAATGGTGAGGAAGCTGCAGCTTTGCTTGTCGCAAATGACGTCGTGCGTTAAAGAGTTTTTGTCGTTGGGTCGTATATTTCTCCCTCTCGCTCTATCTCTCTCTCTCGGCAGCACTGTTAAATGCATGAGGCGGATGTCGGTAGAAGAAGAATAACTGTGATATTGAGCTGTTGTGTGTTGGTAAAGTTGTTCCAAAGACATCCCACTCGCTACTTTTCGATAGCTAAAAAGCTGTGATTTTCGCATTCTTAATTTAAATTATTATTTATTTATGTTGTTGTTAATATTATTATTATGTTAGTGGTTTAACTGAATATCAATATTATTACATTATTAGAATTTGTACCATTTACCTCTTCCCCTTCCCCTCCTCCCACAAGCGGTATCACCTCAACCCCCTAGCTGTATATTTAATTTATATTATCCCATTGATGAAAGTCGTTTATATTGATAATTACAAAACTAACGTAGGCACTGTAATTATTATTGCTGCATTAAGAGCATTGCCATTAAATCACTTTAACCAAATGCCAAAGTTGTTTTACTGCCATGGACAGTTTTCAATACCGAGTGAGAAACACTGACAAATGGTCCAAAGTGTAGAAAAGCTATCGATTCGAGTTGAACTTCAAACAAATCGATGCGATAAAAACAGACGCTGAATTGAATCACGGCGAATTGAGTCACCCTACGATCAACGAAAAAATATTGTGATACATATGCTCGTTGCTCTGATTGACGTCGTTGAAGGAGTCCACTTTTCTTCTTCGAATTCACAGGCTAACAGAGAGAAGGTGTTTTACAGTCA
Source organism: Thecophora atra (assembly GCA_937620795.1). Taxonomy (NCBI): domain Eukaryota; kingdom Metazoa; phylum Arthropoda; class Insecta; order Diptera; family Conopidae; genus Thecophora; species Thecophora atra. The sequence continues at coordinate 69,886,818 of OW569397.1, read as the reverse complement.
TTCTCTCGTTAAATTTAACGTTAACGAAAGTTAACATTACTCGTGGTTCCACAAACCAACGAGTTTAATAATTATTAACCAAATTAATAAAATTTTTGATGATGTTAAAGAAAAGCCTTAACGAAGCATCATGAATGAGAGTCGATCTTCTCTTCTCTCCCTTCAATTCTCTGGTCGATTTTTAATATTCATCTTATTTTAATATTAACTAACTAAATGAATAAAAACTAGAATTAACTAAATATGAGCTTTTCGTATTTCAATTTAACTTTCAACATTTCTTTTCTTTCTCTGTTTAATTTTGTTTAATAAAATTTTGTTTAGGTAATTAATAATTAATTTCCCTTTTAATTATTATTATTTTATTTACATAAAACACGTAATTTTTTAACTTTGTTCATATATTTACACTTTAATTTAAATTACCTAATTTTGAATTTTATTGTTTTTTCGTCTCATTTTGAATTCCTTAATTTTCTGCTCATTTTTTTTAACCATTTTTTAAATTAAAGATTATTTAAATGCAAGATAACGAAGAGCTACTTTATTTCAACAGTTTTCGTTAAAATGACTGTTAAACAAAGTTAACGTTAAGTATCAAGTTAACGCCTTGTTAAAACAACAAAATAATGAAGAAGTTACTCGATTATTTACAAGTTCTGTTACGATTTTGTGATTTCAGCTTCATTTCACTAATGACAAACCAAACAATTCGGATAAAATTTGGATAAAATGAGAACGAAATTAGCACAAAAGAATTAAAATTTTTTGAAGAAAAACTTTTAAAATTATGTAATCAGCTGTTGAAAAATATTCGGAGCTAAAGTTAGCAAAATAAAGCAAAAGTTAAAGAAGGAAAAATGGTCAAAATAAAATCATTAAGGATGTGATAATATTTTCAGTTCACACAACAGAAGATTGTAAAGATTCTGTTAAAACAAATGAGAAGAAGAACTGTGTAAACGGGTTTCAAATGAGTGATTACAAATTAAACATAAATAGCCGAGGATCGATTGAGGGTTGTAGCTTTTCAGTGATCGATTACCGATTACTTACGATAGTTACTCGCCATTTACACCACGTTTTGTGTTTTTTCAGTTCAAGTTAATCGCCTTTTACCAACAGAATAATTGATAGTTAACGTCTGTTTAGCTTGTGTTTCTGTTGGACGGAGAAACAGCTGTTTTTTAGTGCCAGGAAGCCCTAACAAGTTTTTTAATTAAATTCCCCATAAAAGTGCCAATTGAATCGAAGTGTTACTATTATTTAATTTACGAAATGAATCGTCAATTTCTGCCTTAAGCTCGATGAAATGTGGTTTCTGACAACACATTTTCAACTTGTAATTCAAAAAGCGTAACTTGTGATTCTCGTTACACGCTTTCTGAATTACAAGTTGGAAAAATGTAGAATTCTTGCTAAACAGATTCGAGTATTGAAGTGAAGGAGCCTCTTCGAGCAGCTGTTTGCATGCTGAAAATGTAAATAATGCAACCACTTCTGTTATAGAATATAAAATAAAAATAATATAGCAATTTATCAAGTATTCTAGATATGAATTATATTATTTTTATTATAAAAATAAATAAAGTTTAAAAGAGAAACTTCTTCGTGAGTTAAGCAATTTATAAGAAAAATAAATTAATTATTTAAGTACTTGAATAATTATTTAATTCCTGTCTAATTAATTAAACTCGTTAATTTTAACATTTAGGTAGTTAATAGAGGAGTAACTTTCGTTAATTGAATCATACAAACAGCGTAACTACAAAGTTAACGAACGATTTAACGATTACGACAAATTGTTTGTTAAAGCAACGAATTTAACGAATTGTGTGTTAAAGCGCAGCGAAGTTAAAGTTAAAGTTTACAGTTGCGGTCAGTTCAAGATCTCGTGGGCGTGATTTACTACGACAAAATGAAAACGCCGATAGACGCGGACATACAGACCCATAGAGATTATAAGTCTGTGATTAAAATCAAGTTAAATTCCAAACCAAAACCACAGAGATTTTAATAGATATTACAGATAATTATAATCTACATGGTAGACCATCTTGCTTGGCGAAGTACAGCCATTTCGCCCGAGGGTAGTGATAAACTGTAGTAGTGATAATGTGAGACAGATTAACCAAGTTATCGTCAAGTGATTACCAAAGGAAGGCGATTCTGCTTCGAGTTAAGGTAGGGGCACCGTTTTATGAAGTACTCCAGAATTTTCGGGCCCATTAACGTGCCGTCGGCTGCTGCAGAGTGTGTTGTAGGAGTGGCCGGTCCTTTTAACGCGTTATTCTAGATTCCAGTCAGCAATGGAGCCAGTTAAGCATCCTTTCTAGTCCTCGATAGTAGTTAAATGGCGAAATTACGGAATAAATATTTCTACAGGAAAACGTGAGCCAAATTAATATTATAGTTGATATGATGATGATTTACGGTGTGTGGTTAAAGTCTCTTTAACTGCCGCGTTAGTTAATTAATCTATTAAATGTCGTAGTTATTTTTTTTTTCTTTTTAGTTCCTTGTTTTATTTATTTATTCAGCATCTAACTAATGACAGTAATTTAACGAATTGCGGTATTTTTTGTTTATGGCTTTATTCTTCCTTTTCGTCAGTTTTCTTCTTCTGAATAATTCTGATTATAATTATTCTTCTTTTATTATTATTATACCCTACACCTTAAGGTTGAGGGTATATTCACTTTCTACCGGAGTGTGTAACGCATAGAACTAGACAAGATAGGTATGGAAAAGTATATATATTATTGATCAGCATCATCACTAAAATTGAAATAACGATGTCTGTCCGTCTGTCTGTCTGTCTGTCTGTCCGTTGAAATCACGATCATACGAGAACGGATTAAGATTTCGAAATGAAATTTGGCAAAAATATTCGTTGCTATGTTGGGGTGTTTCGTATTGAAAATGGGCAAAATCGCCCAAGGACCACGGCTACTTTTTATATCGAGAGTGCAGGTACCTCTGTTTTGCCTATTAAAAAAGGCCATATCAGCATCACTTTTTGAGAGAAGACAAGAAAATTTTATATGTAGGTTTAGACTAATGCTTCCAGTTAATATGCCAAATATGGGCGTGATCCGCCCACTTTTAGTTTACATAGGCCATGGAGGGTTCTACATGGATTGTATTGAAAAGTATATAAGTTTCCTGAATAATGGTGTACATAATATTGTAGTTTGTGAACCAATAATATTCTGTTGGGGAAAAAATGGGCGGGCCACGCCTCCTTATGCTTTCACTTATGAAACTGCATACAACTATCATGACGGCATAGTTGTAGAAATTTCATAGGAGTATAAAGTTTTGCCTTTTAGAAGTGGTGCGATACAATTATTATACCCTACATCCGAAGGAATGAGGGTATATTCACTTTGTGCTTCCGTGTGTAACGCATTAAAGGAGGCGTGGCAGGTATGGAAAAGTATATATATTCTTGATCAGTGTCACCTCCGGAGTCGATTTAGCCATGTCCGTAGTCTGTCTGTCTGTCTGTCTGTCTGTCTGTCTGTCTGTGGAAATCACGATTACAGGAGAACGAATGAAGCTATCGCGATGAAATTTTGCACGTATATTCTTTGTCATCCGAAACTCTGTGGGATTGAAAATGGGATAAATCGGTGCAGCGCCACGCCTACTTTTTTAACAAATACTAATTCTTTTAACAATATTTCAACTTGTAGACTTAGTTTTGAGCTTCAATTTTGTTTCCGAATACATCGGTACAGGTAGATTAAATTTAAAAAAAAAATGGGCGTGTCCGCCCACGAACATATGACATTGATATAAACCGCAATTCCAGAATAACGGTTGAAAGAATTGACTTGAAATTCGGTACGAATATTCTCTGCCATCATAGATAACTCTGTATTGAAAATGGTGAAAATCGGCGGGATGTAGGGTATATAAGCTTCGGTCTGACCGAAGGTACCCTTACTAGTTAGATATATAATATATATATTGTATATATATATACGAGTATATTATATCGCACCACTTCTAAATATATATACGAGTATATATGCATCTTTAAGGTGTAGGGTATTTCGGCTACAGCCCGGCTGTAGACAACACCTTTACTAGTTTTGTTATTAGTTTATTATTATTTCGATTGTAATTCTTCCTGTTGATTCGAAAATTGATAATTTTTTTATTTTTATACACTTTTAATAAAAATTTCACATGATTTCGACATTCGTGTTGGTATTTAATTGATAACTTAATCTAAAAATAGTTTAATATGTATTAACTTTGCTGCTTAATCTTTTGATTAAACTTGCTTTTTAATCTCAACTCAAATCGCAATTTAATCGCTCAACAACACAAAGGATTTCCTTTATTTAAATCTTTACAATGATGTTTAATATTTTAAATAATAATAAATATTAATTCATTTTTGTTTTTCATTTTTGTTGTGTTTTTGTTTGATTTTTACCAATAAAATTAATTCACTTTTTTGTTTACTTTGTTGATTTTTCAGCTTGTTCGTTTTTGTTGTTTCTTTTTTGGATTAAGTATTTGTTTATAATTTTAGTATCACCCAATCAAAGCGTCAACAACAAAAAATCTCAGAAATAAATCAGGGAGAACACGACAAAAAACACCAAATTTAAGTAACAGTTGAAACTCGAGCATTTGGACTAATGTTAAAAAAATAAAAATTACAGAATAAAAGTTGATTCTATAATTATAATAAAATTAGTAATAATAATAATAATAATAATAATAATAATAATAATAATAATAATAATAATAATAATAATAATAACCTGTGTGGAGTAATGGTCCTCCCATCAGGCGCGTCCCCAGGTGGCGGATAGGGGAAAGCTCGGTAGATATATCGGGTAGGTGGGAAATAAAATACCACCCGTGGACCAAAACGAGAATACGAGGCAGCGGGGTTTTTTTCCCCATATTATGCGATGCCTTAGTCGGCCGTTGTTCATCAAATTATGTGCTGACTGTATAGACCTGCCAGTAGGTATAAAATGGACCTTATCCGTAGGATGAGATCATAAATTATGAGTAGTGCAAATAGTAGGACTAACATGGGGAATTCGGATAACCCCACCGCGTCGGGATCGCAATCTAACTCCCGCGCACATGGCTTGTTTCCTGGGCCAAGTGCGATAAGTATGCCACAGAACACCTCAAATGATAGGATCACTTCCCAGCACATTAATGATAGGCCGGCACCTAGTGCAGCCTTCACGCAAGGGATTCATCGCCGTCGCAGAAGATGGACTACAGATATCAATGAATCGTTAATGCGAATTTACTATATAGTAACTAATTGTGAGACTAATATGACAGGGTACAGATCTCAGCTTCGGTCAAGATTTGTTACTCAGTGTCCGGACTATAATGTTACTGAACAGCGACTCTCTGATCAAGTTCGTGCAATCCAACGCAATAACCTAGTACCAGAATTAAGACGTTGTGAAATAAGGGCTGAAGTTGAAAGTCAGTTGAACCCGAACACGCAAAGAGAACATAGTGTAATCCCAGATGGACTTAGATACCAAATGCACCCAAGCGCCTTAGAACGGATTGATAGTCCACCACGATCGGATGATCCGACAAATCGAAATTCACAGGGTGAATCTCACCCTGACGAACTTGTGCAAGAATTGTGGGATATATTTAACCGGCAACAGGCGTTGTTTTCAGGTACAGATCCTCTCAGTCGACCAAGGTTGCCAAAGATCAATACCTCGAGGAGAGTTTCATGTGTTCTTAATAAAATTAACAGCTTTATTCTCTGTCCGCTTCTTGAAGATATAGCGGACTTAGAGAGTTATCATACTATGATATACTGTGCCGCTGCCACTGTTGTTAGGGCATGTGGTAGGAAACTGAGCCCAGGAACAAATCTAGGGATAAACAGACCCCTCAAAAATGCAGTGCTGGATAGAATTGAGTGGAGAATCCGTCGATTACGTAGATCAATTGAGAGGCTCAAAGCATTTTTGTCAGGAAACCACTCGAGAAGGCTACAGAATAGAGTTAGGGCACTATGCCGGATGCATTGTAATCACTCAAGATATGAATCAAATCATGACATGGCAACACTTGTTCTGGATACCCTAGTGCAAAAATTATGCATACAAGTTGCGAGACAGAGGAAGCTGAGGAAGTCTACCCAAAGGCGCGAGAGTAATAACATGTTTAAGACTAGGGAAAAGGTGTTTTACAGGAGTTTAAGGGGCGACTCAGTAGCTAATGAGGAGATGCCCGATATAAGAGATGTAGAGAGGTTCTGGGCTGAGATATGGGGTACTCCAAAGCGACATGATCGAAATGCTGTGTGGATAAAAAAAGAGGAGTCCTTAGCCAGTGGAATACTACAGATGTCAAGCAGTAACATCTCTATAACCACCTTAAGGGAGATCCTTGCCAGAGCCCATAATTGGAAGGCACCGGGGGCTGATAAAGTGCAGAACTTTTGGTACAAGCGTTTCGACGTGACACATGGGAAGCTAGTGGAATTGTTCAATGGAGTTTTGACCACTCGTGTAGATTTCCCCGAATTCTTGTTAAGCGGAGTAATCTACTTACTTCCAAAGAGCAACGGTTTTAATAGAGACCCCGCAAATGGTAGACCTATCACCTGCCTGCCGACGTTATATAAGATAATGTCGGCCTGTATAAATAAACTGGTTTACGAACACCTTGACTCCAACAACATAATGAGCGAGGAGCAAAAGGGATGCATTAAAGGTGCTCGGGGATGTAAAGAACAGCTCACCGTTGACCAGGTTATCATGGAGCAAGCTACGAGATGTAAGAGGAATTTATATGTCAGCTACATCGATTACAAGAAAGCCTTTGATAGTGTGCCACACACCTGGTTGATTGAAGTGCTTAAAATATACCGCATTAGTCCGATGATTATCTCGTTCCTTGAGCATAGCATGGGAAAATGGAAAACATTCATACAGATATTTAGTGCCGGAAAATCACTTAGAACTGGGACCATCCCCATTAGATCTGGAATATTTCAGGGAGACTGTTTTAGTGCTCTTTGGTTTTGCATTGCTCTAAACCCCCTTAGTAATGCCCTTAAATCTACCAAGTATGGTTTTGCGATAAGATCGGATAGTCATCAGCACAGAATCAGCCATTTAATGTACATGGACGATCTTAAGATATACGCATCAACGAAGGTTCACTTAAATTATTTGTTGAATACAGTGAATAAGTTCAGTGAGGACATAAAAATGGAATTTGGGCTGAGTAAATGCAGAACGCTCAGTATCGTAAGGGGCAAAGTATCACCTTTAGCACAGAATGAAGTGTTAGGTATAAAGGAAATGCAACGTAGCGAAATATATGTTTACCTGGGAGCCGCCCAGAATAATAGGATGGACGCTGCAAAGATAAAGAAGGTTCTTACGTCAGAATTCAGTGGGCGTATTCATAAGATTTGTAAGTCCCAGTTAAATGGAAAGAACTTAGTGAAGGCAATAAATGCCTATGCAATTCCAATTCTGGTCTATAGCTTTGGAGTTATCAGGTGGACGAAGACCGAGCTTGGAAACTTACAGAGGAAGTTACGTACCATTCTTTTTAAGTACAATCTTCACCACCCGAAATCTTGTGTTGAAAGAATGACATTACCAAGGCGAGAAGGAGGCAGAGGCATCTTAGACCTCCATAGCATGCATGATAGGCAGATACTGTCCCTTAGAGAGTATTTCTTTAAAAAACGGAGCAGCTCAGTCCTAGTAAATGCAGTCATAGAATCGGATGATAATCTTACTCCGCTTAGTTTAAAGCAACAGTACAATGTGCAATCGTCTGACATGGTTGAACGGAGACGCGCGTGGGCGGCTAAACCTCTGCACGGAAAACATTATCAAGCCCTAAGGAGCGAATATGTTGACACAGGGAAGTCAAACTTATGGCTTCAGATAGGAGAACTGTTTTCCGAAACAGAGGGATTTGTAATTGCCATACAAGATGGAGTAATTGCTACGCGAAATTATGCCAGGTATATAATGCGGGATAATACGATACAGGATGTGTGCCGTATGTGTGGTAAGAACGGCGAGACAATAGAGCACATTATATCTGGATGTTCGAGTTTGGTACAAACCGACTACTTGAAGAGACACAATAACGTCACTAGAATAATCCATCAAGCACTCTGCCAGAAGTATGGCTTCATTGATGAAGCGGTACCTTACTACAAGTATACGCCTGAAATCATTGTGGAAAATCACTTGGTGAGGATCTTGTACGACCGCACACTATACACTTTGAATTCCGTGGAGCATAATCGACCCGATGTGACAGTAGTGAACAAACAAAACAGGATTGCCTGGTTGATTGATGTCTCTGTGCCTAATAATAACAACATAAAGAGAGCCTATGATGAGAAGAGGAGAAAGTATGAAGAGCTAGCCTTTCAACTCAAAAACCAGTGGAATTTGACGAATGTGAAGACTATACCACTTATTATCAGTGCTACAGGACTGGTGGAGAAAAACTTCAACCGACATGCGGAGGATTTAAATATACCCGATAGTGTTATTAGAGTAGCTCAGAAATCAATATTATTGGACACATGTCATATTGTACGCAAAGTATTAAAGTAGAATCGTTATATTTCTTTTATTGGGCTACGGTCTTGGAAATATGATGTTAATAGCCGTAAAATCGTGAATTTGTAAATTTGTACATAATAATAATAATAATAATAATAATAATAATAATAATAATAATAATAATAATAACCTGTGTGGAGTAATGGTCCTCCCATCAGGCGCGTCCCCAAGTGGCGGATAGGGGAATGCTCGGTAGATATATCGGGTAGGTGGGAAATAAAATACCACCCGCGGACCAAAACGAAAGTTCAAGGCATATCTGTCTTCCGGATCGGACGGTACCTTGACCAACACCTTTTGCATCGAATTGGTGCAAACTTTATAAAACCTGCCAGTAGGTATAAAATGGATACGATCCGGAATGAAAAACAATGACTAGTACAAACATCAGAACTAATTTGGGGTATTCGGATAACCCCGTAGCGTCGGGATCGCATCTTAACTCCCGCGCACTTGGCTTGGTACCTGGGTCGAGTGTGATAAGTGAGTCACAGAACGAACGCAATAGTAACAGCAATCAGCCTGCAGGTGAACGGCGTGCACAGTCTGATGTAGCCCTCACAGCAGCTGGCAGACCACGACAGCGCAGAAAATGGACAACTGAAATAAATGAAAGCCTTCTACGCGCATACTACGTTGTAAATAACCAAGAAAGCAATCTCACAGGTTATCGAACACAGCTTCGCGAGATTTTCGTAGCTGAGCACCCACAGTATGATGTGTCAGAACAACGCCTGGCGGATCAGATTCGTGCAATCCATAGAAATAATCTTATTCCTGAAATAAGGCGTAAGTTTATTAGGGATAACTTAGTTACTCAATCAAGTAATCATTCTATAGCTCAGGACATAATTACAATTGATGGTACCACAGAAGAGAATTATGAAAGCCAATCGATGGAAACTGAACCAGTTATACAACGGACAGAAGTGACTGATAGCCATTTCAGAGATGTTGATAGTGAATTTCATCGTCAATATGAGACATATGCAAATATAAACCCTCTTATGAGACCAACGATACCAAAATTGCATACCAGTCATAAACTGAGCTCAATTATTAAGTATGTTGATGATGAAATTATTTGCAAATTAGCTCCTCAAGTTGAGACATTAGGAGATCTGCACACGATAATATATTCGGCAGCTGTAACAATATCAATAAAAATGGGGTATAAGATAAAACACAGGTGCAGTAACGGAATACGAAGGGGACCCTCTAAAAATAAAACAATACAACGAATCGAGAACAATATTAAGAATTTAAGAAGTGACCTGGAAAGATTAAATAATTATCTAATGGGTAATAATAGTCGACGGCTCAAGAACAAAATACAAAGAATATACAAAGCGCATAACAGGCACTCAAGGTACGAAATCAATAATGCTAACGCAATACTAACAAGAGATACAATACAACAAAAACTAAATGTGCAAATAGCAAGACAAAGAAAATACAAATTATCTAACAAAAGGCGTGAAAGTAATAAGCAATTCAAAACAAATGAGAAGAGCTTCTACAGAAGCCTCAAAAAGACAACAGTACTGGACTCCAATGCAGATACTTACCCTAATAAGGAAGATACTGAAAAGTACTGGCGGTCTATATGGTCCAATCAGACAACACACAACACTGAAGCAGAATGGATTAATGAAGAGAAAACAAAGTACCAAGAGCTGCAAGAAATGTCAGCAGACTGCTTTACCCTTGAGCAAGTCAGAGCAATTATATTGAAGACACATAATTGGAAATCACCCGGACCTGACAGAGTTCAAAACTTTTGGTTTAAAAGATTTCCAGCAATGCACCAAAAACTTACTGAACTCTTGAATGAGTGCATCCAAAATCCAAGAAAGTTCCCAAAAGCTTTTACTAATGGTGTAACATATCTGCTGCCAAAAGAAAGAGGATTCAATGGAAATCCCTCAAACGGACGACCAATCACCTGCCTACCTACTGTCTACAAAATTATGACAGCTTGCCTAAGCCACTTGATAAATAACCATTTAACGCAAAACGAAATCCTATGTGATGAACAGAAAGGATGCAGTAAAAATGCGAAAGGATGCAAAGAGCAACTAACTGTTGATCAAATCCTGCTAGAACAAACGGTCAGTGGACGAAGGAACTTAAATGCATGCTATATAGACTATCAAAAAGCATTTGATAGTGTTCCGCATAGCTGGTTAATAGAGGTCCTAAAGATCTACAAGAGAAACTCCAATATAATCAGGTTCTTAAAGTACAATATGACACAGTGGAGAACTAGCATTCAAATCTACACGGGGATACAAGTAATTAAAACTTTAGATATTAACATAAGATGTGGAATTTTTCAAGGGGACTGCTTATCTGCACTGTGGTTCTGTATTGCACTCAATCCACTTAGTAATCTTTTGAAAAATAGTAACTACGGATACAAAATAAAGAGCAGATCTAGTCAAGAGACACTAAGTCATTTATTGTACATGGATGACCTGAAAATATATGCGTCGACATGTCAAAGATTAGAGCATCTTATACAAATCGTTTCAATGTTCAGTAAAGATATAAACATTAAGTTTGGGTTAGAGAAATGCAAACGAATATCTATTAATAAAGGAAAAGTAATAAGAAATAAATGCCAAGATAGAGGCATTCAAAATATTGAACATATGCGAGAAAAGGATGTGTATAAATATCTAGGTATGGCCCAAAATAAACGTATTGACAAGAACGCAGTCAAAACAAACCTAATAAAGGAGTTTAAGGCACGAATACACAAAATAGCTAAGGCGAACCTCAATGGAAGAAATTTAATCAAAGCCATAAATACGTACGCAGTACCTGTCCTTTCATATAGCTATAGCGTTATAAAATGGACTACTACTGAAATTCAAGCATTGCAACGTAATATCAGAACAATGCTAACTGACTATAAATTCCATCATCCTAAATCATGTTGTGAGAGAATGGTAGCATCAAGGAGAGATGGTGGAAGAGGGTTAGTTGATCTCCAAACTCTCCATGATAGTCAGATAGAGTCGCTTCGCCAATATTTTCAACAAAAAGCACACAGATCGCGGCTTATAAGAGTAATAGTTGAAGCGGACACAAATTTGACGCCGCTAAACTTAAATGGAAACTTCACCAGAAAAGCAAAAGACAGAAATATAAGAGAACAGAATTGGGCGATCAAACCTATCCATGGTCGATACTACAGGTCCGTTAATGCCGATAATGTTGATAAGCTATTATCAAACAAATGGCTATTAAATGGAAACTTGTTTGCAGAGACTGAAGCTTTTATGATTGCTATACAGGACCAAATAATCCCTACGAAAAATTATAGGAAGCATGTCAAAAAGGATCCAAGTATCACAAATGATACCTGTAGAAGATGTCTGAGTCAACCTGAAACAATTGATCATATAATATCGGGGTGCACAAGCCTTGCCCAAACTGAATATACGAGAAGGCATAACAACGTCGTAAAGATCCCGCATAAAAGTTTCATGTGGAAATTTAAAATCGAAACAGATCAACGACCCTATTACAAATATAAGCCGCAATCAGTAGTGGAGAATGAAGACGTAAAAATTTACTATGACCGAACAATTCACTCGGATCACACGAGAATACATAACCGACCAGACATAACAATCATTGATAAAAAGGAACATAAGGGCCTATTTATTGACGCTGCAGTACCTGCTACAAGGAACATGAGCCGTACTTACATTGAAAAAATAAGAAAATATGACGAGCTAGCGGTTGAAACCAAACGAAACTGGAACCTGAAAGAGGTTAAAATTGTCCCAATTGTAATAAGTGCTGAAGGCGTGATTGACAAACAGCTTAGCATAAATGTCAACTCCCTTGGCCTACCGAAAAATCTCATCGACACAATGCACCAATATATATTGTAGTACCCATTAAGGAGAAAATTAAAATGTTTGTGATAAGAATAATAATAATAACAGATTAATAGATTAATAATAGATTTTTAGATAGATATATAAATAAATAGATTTTTTTTTATTAATAATTAATAATAGATTTTTTTTTTAAATTATTATATTAGATTATTATTTATTTTAGTATGGAGTACAGAAAAAAATTGTGAAAATTACATAATTACCATTATTATTTATTTAGTCATTGTTTATTTAATGATTCTAAAATAGGAAGAACAAAATTATAATAACAATAACAGTAAATGTATAATAACAATAAGAATAATGTATAAAATATATTAAAATTTACTTATTTGTTAAATTTATTTTCTTATATTGAAATTGAATTACATAGTTTTATTCATTAATATATTTCTATTGTAAGATTTATGAGTTCGTTAGTTCTCTGTTAAGTTAGTTAGTTAAATATTAGTTAATTAGTTCTCTCTCGTTGTTAAGCCTTACAGTTAATAACGTTGTTAACTAATGTTAACAGATTCTGTTGTTTAATGCCTTTAAATAAAGAATTCCGTAGTTTTTATTTTTCTCAGTCTAAAAATGGAAATAAAAAATACGAATTGCTAACAACGTCGTTTAACTTTAATTAAGGATGCATAAAAATAATTTTCGAATACGTAATATATAATCAATTGAAATTAAATCGAATAATATAGCATTATAAAGTAAAATAAAGTCAATTAAACAAAATGAAATAAAATAAACTGCAATAAAGTGAAAAAAAAATCAAATTTACTAAATTAAAGTAAAATAAACTAAATTGAAATAAAAGAAAATAAACTTTAATTAAATAAAACAAATTAAAATAAAATTAAATACAATAAAAGTGAAGTAAATTAAAATAAAATAGTTATCTATATATGAAATAGGTGAAAAAAATGGCTATTAAATCATTAAATTTAATAATTAAATTAGTAAATAAATATCGATGATCGATGCACTTGAATATAGTTCAAATCTCTTCTATTATTAGTAATTATTATTATTTTTTTAATTTGTTATATTATTTATCTATTATTAGTTTTTTATTATTTGTTTCTTCACTTATTTCTTTTTATTGATTTTTTTAAAAAATGTTATTTCTTATTTATTTAATTATTTTTATTTATTTAAGTCTTTTGTCGTCTTTTTAGCTAAAAGTAGAGTTTAAATATCGTTTATTAAAGGAAATCATCGTTAGAATCTTAGTGAAAAGATCGCTGAACATCACGATTAATCCAACAAATAAAATGAAAGTTCAGTTAATCGAGTTTGATCTGTAAATTCATTGAAGCACCGTAAAAAGTGCGCCTAATAAACAAAAAAAAAAAAAAGAAGAAAACGAAATCGAAAAGAAGCCGTTGAATTGAAATCATTACAAACGACGTTTAATTGAGATTAATAGCTAATAACAACAACAACAACAACGTGTCCTTAGTCATGCTGATAAGCGTTGTTTTTAACTTGATTAATTTAAATTCATGGTGATTGGTTGAAGCCAGCTTCAAAAACCAGTTCATTCAAATTCCAAAAATAATATCAACCAAGCAAAAAAAAAACTTAAATCTTCTAGAATACGGAATAAAATAAATAATTAGAATAAACCTTGAAAAGAGTTCATAAATCTTGAATTTTTATTTTAGTCCAAATTCAAAGATAAGGAAATTTTTCTGTGACGTCACGAGGAAAGAAAGAAATTCGATGCTCAGCAAAATTATTCAGAGCCACCATTGTTCAGAACCTTTTAAAAACATTTTTTATAATGGTTTTTTTTTCTTTCGCTTTTCACTTTTTTGTCTATGGCTTGGCGCGATCGGTTCGCTAAGCGCGGTTATTCCCCATTTAAAGACCTTTCAGTTGATATCTGTCTTGGCGCGATCGGTTGTCTAGAACTCGAGATATCACTGAAAGGAGTGGGACGTGTTTTTCGCTCTATATAAATACACTCATTCAAGTACTGAGCCTAAACTATAGAAGTGAAACGAAAATGTTATATAGCGCGGTTGTTCCTCATTTAAAGACCTTTCAGTTGATACCTGTCTTCAACCTCAACATCAATCTCAACCTCAGCCTCAACGTCAACCTCAACCTCAACCTCAACCTCAAGATCAACCTCAACTTCCACATTAACCTCAACTACTATACAACCTCATCTTCAACTTCAACCTCATCCTCAACCACAACCTCAACCTCAACCTCAGCCTCAGCCTCAGCCTCAGCCTCAGCCTCAGCCTCAGCCTCAGCCTCAGCCTCAGCCTCAGCCTCAGCCTCAGCCTCAGCCTCAGCCTCAATCTCAACCTCAACCTCAACCACAACCTCAACCTCAACCACATTCTCAACCTCAACCTCAACCTCAACCACATTCTCAACCTTAACCTCAATCTCAACCTTGACTTCAACCTCAACCTCAATTGTAACCTCAAGCTCAAGCTCAATCGTAAGCTCAAGCTCAACCTCAATTTCAACTTCAACTTCAACCGCAACTCTCCCTCAACCGTACCGCAACCATCCCTCAACCGTCCCTCAAACATCCCTCAAACGTCCCTTAACCGTCCCTCAACCTTCCCTCAACCTTCCCTCAACCGTCCCTCAACCTTCTCTCAACCTTCCCTCAACCGTCCCTCAACCGACCCTCAACCGTCCCTCAACCGTCCCTCAACCGACCCTCAACCGTCCCTCAACGGTCCCTCAACCGTCCCTCAACCGTCCCTCAACCGTCCCTCAACCGTCCCTCAACCGTCCCTCAACCGTCCCTCAACCGTCCCTCAACCATCGCTCAACCGTTCCTCAAACATCTCTCAACCGTTCCTCAACTGTTCCTCAACCATCTGTCAACCTACCCTCAACCATCCCTCAACCGTCCCTCAACCGTCCCTCAACCGTTCCTCAACCGTTCCTCAACCGTTCCTCAACCGTTCCTCAACCGTTCCTGAACCGTTCCTCAACCGTTCCTGAACCGTT
Organism: Thecophora atra; assembly: GCA_937620795.1. Taxonomy (NCBI): domain Eukaryota; kingdom Metazoa; phylum Arthropoda; class Insecta; order Diptera; family Conopidae; genus Thecophora; species Thecophora atra. The sequence continues at coordinate 69,871,301 of OW569397.1, read as the reverse complement.
CCTCAACCGTTCCTCAACCGTTCCTCAACCGTTCCTCAACCGTTCCTCAACCGTTCCTCAACCGTTCCTCAACCGTTCCTCAACCGTTCCTCAACCGTTCCTCAACCGTTCCTCAACCGTTCCTCAACCGTTCCTCAACCGTTCCTCAACCGTTCCTCAACCGTTCCTCAACCGTTCCTCAACCGTTCCTCAACCGTTCCTCAACCGTTCCTCAACCGTTCCTCAACCGTTCCTCAACCGTTCCTCAACCGTTCCTCAACCGTCCCTCAACCGTTCCTCAACCGTTCCTCAACCGTTCCTCAACCGTCCCTCAACCGTCCCTCAACCGTCCCTCAACCGTCCCTCAACCGTCCCTCAACCGTCCCTCAACCATCCCTCAACCGTCCCTCAACCGTCCCTCAACCGTCCCTCAACCGTCCCTCAACCGTCCCTCAACCGTCCCTCAACCGTCCCTCAACCGTCCCTCAACCGTCCCTCAACCGTCCCTCAACCTTTGGCCAGCGGAACCTTACCCACTGGCAGCGGAGCCCCAGCTACGGCCAGCGGAGCCCTACCTACGGCCAGTGGAGCCCTACCTATGCCCAGCGGAGCCCTACCTATGCCCAGCGGAGCCCTACCTATGCCCAGCGGAGCCCTAGCCACAGCCAGCGTAGCCCTACCTACGGCCAGCGGATCCCTACCTACGGCCAGCGGAGCCCTACCTACGGCCAGCGGAGCCCTAGCCACAGCCAGCGGAACCCTACATATTGCCAGCGTAGCCCTACCTAAGGCTAGCGGAGCCCTATCTACGGCCAGCAGAGCGCTACCTACGGCCAGCGGAGCCCTACTTATGCCCAGCGGAGCCCTAGCTACAGCCAGCGGAGCCCTAGCTACAGCCAGCGGAGCCAGTGGAGGGCTCGAGTAGGGCTCCGCTGGCCGTAGGTAAGCCTCCACTGGCAATATGTAGGGTTCCGCTGGCTGTGGCTAGGGCTCCGCTGGCCGTAGGTAGGGCTACGCTGGCTGTGGCTAGGGCTACGCTGGCTGTGGCTAGGGCTACGCTGGCTGTGGCTAGGGCTACGCTGGCTGTGGCTAGGGCTCCGCTGGGCATAGGTAGGGCTCCGCTATCAGTAGGTAGCGCTCCGCTGGCCGTAGGTAGGGCTCCGCTGGCCGTAGTTAGAGCTTCGCTTGCCGTAGGTAGAGCTTCGCTTGAAGTATGTATGGCTCCGCTGGCAGTAGGTAGCGCTCCGCTACCCGTAGGTAGGACTTCGCTTGTAGTATGTATGGCTCCGCTGGCAGTAGGTAGCGCTCCGCTGCCCGTAGGTAGGACTTCGCTGATCGTAGGTAGGGCTTCGCTGGCCAAAGGTAGGACACTTGAGGAACGGTCGAGGGACGGTCGAGGGACGGTTGAGGAACGGTTGATGGATGGTTGACGGATAGTTGAGGGACGGTTGAGGAACGGTTGATGGACGGTTGAGGGACGGTCGAGGGACGGTTGTGGAAAGGTTGAGGGAAGGTTGAGGAACGTTTGAGGGACGGTTGAGGGTTGGTTGAGGGATGGTTGAGGGAAGGTTGAGAGAAGGTTGAGGTAAGGTTGAGAGAAGGTTGAGGTAAGGTTGAGGGAAGGTTGAGGGACGGTTAAGGCACTGTTAAGAGACGGTTAAGGGATGTTCAAGAGACGTTTGAGGGATGGTTGAGGAACGGTTGAGGGACGGTTAAGAGACGGTTGAGGGATGGTTGTGGGACGGTAGTGGGACGGTCGAGGGACGGTCGAGGGATGGTTGAGGGACAGTTCAGGGACGGTCGAGGGACGGTTGTGGGACGGTTGAGGGACGGTTGCGGATCGGTTGAGGGAAGGTTGAGGGACGTTTGAGGGACGTCTGAGGGTCAGTTGAGGGTCGGTTGAGGGTCGGTTGAGGGCTGGTTGAGGGAAGGTTGAGGGAAGGTTGAGGAACGGTTAAGGGAAGGTTGAGGAACGGTTAAGGGACGGTTGAGAAACGGTTGTGGGAACGTTGAGGAACGGTTGAGGGGCGGTTGAGGAACGGTTGAGGACGGTTGAGGGACGGTTGAGGGACGGTTGAGGGACGGTTGAGGGAAGGTTGAGAGACGTTTGAGGGACGTCTGAGGGTCGGTTGAGGGTCAGTTGAGGGTCGCTTGAGGGATGGTTGAGGAACGGTTAAGGGACGGTTGAGGGACGTTTGAGAGACGGTTGAGAGACGGTTAAGGGATGGTTGTGGGACGGTTGTGAGACGGTTGTGAGACGGTTGAGGGACGGTTGTGGGAACGTTGAGGAACGGTTGAGGGGTGGTTGACAGATGGTTGAGGGACGGTTGAGGAACGGTTGAGGAACGGTTGATACCTGTCTTGGCGCGATCGGTTGGCTAGAACTCGAGATATGATTGAAAGGAGTGGGGAGTGTTTTTCGCTCTAAACAAATACCCTCCTTCAAGTAGGGTATTTAGGTTTTTCGCTCTAAACAAATACGCTCCTTCAAGTACTGCGCCTAAACTATTGAAGCGACTCGAAAATGTTATATAGCGCGGTTGTTTTTCATTTAAAGACCTTTCATTTGATATATGGCTTGGCGCGATCAGTTGGCTAGAACTTGAGATATGACTGAAAGGACTGGGGAGTGTTTTTCGCTCTAAACAAATACGCTCCTTCCAGTACTGCGCCTAAACTGTAGAAGTGAGACGAATATGTTATATAGCGCGGTTGTTCCTCATTTAAAGACCTTTCATTTGATATATGTCTTGGCGCGATCGGTTGGCTAGAACTCGAGATATTTTTGAAAGGAATGCGGAGTGTTTTTCGCTCTAAGCAAATATGCTCCTTCAAGTATTGCGCCTAAACTATACAAGTGGCACGAAAATTATATAGAGCGCGCTTGTTTCCCATTTAAAGTCCTTTCAGTTGATACCTGTCTTGGCGCGATCGGTTTTCCAGAACTCGAGATATGACTGAAAGGAGTGGGACGTGTTTTTCGCTCTATATAAATACACTCCTTCAAGTACTGAGCCTAAACTATAGAAGTGAAACGAAAATGTTATATAGCGCGGTTGTTCCTCATTTAAAGACCTTTCAGTTGATACCTGTCTTCAACCTCAACATCAATCGCAACCTCAGCCTCAACGTCAACGTCAACCTCAACCTCAACCTCAAGCTCAACCTCAACTTCCACCTTAACCTCAACTACTATACAACCTCATCTTCAACTTCAACCTCATCCTCAATCTCAATCTCAACATCAACCTCAACGTCAACCTCAACCACAACCTCAACCTCAGCCTCAGCCTCAGCTTCAGCCTCAGCCTCAATCTCAACCTCAACCTCAACCTCAACCTCAACCACATTCTCAACCTCAACCTCAACCACATTCTCAACATCAACCTCAACCTCAACCACATTCTCAACCTCAACGTCAACCTCAACCTCAACCTTCACTTCAACCTCAACCTCAATCGTAACCTCAAGCTCAAGCTCAATCGTAAGCTCAAGCTCAACCTCAATTTCAACTTCAACTTCAACCGCAACTCTCCCTCTACCGTACCGCAACCATCCCTCAACCGTCCCTCAAACATCCCTCAAACGTCCCTCAACCTTCCCTCAACCTTCCCTCAACCTTCCCTCAACCTTCCCTCAACCTTCCCTCAACCATCCCTCAACCAACCCTCAACCGTCCCTCAAACGTTCCTCAACCTTCCCTCAACCTTCCCACAACCGACCCTCAACCATCCCTTAACCGTACCTCAACCGACCCTCAACCGTCCCTCAACCGTCCCTCAACCATCGCTCAACCGTCCCTCAAACATCTCTCAACCGTTCCTCAACCGTCCCTCAACCGTCCCTCAACCATCTGTCAACCTACCCTCAACCGTCCCACAACCGTCCTACAACCGTCCCACAACCATCGCTCAACCGTTCCTCAAACATCTCTCAACCGTTCCTCAACTGTTCCTCAACCATCTGTCAACCTACCCTCAACCATCCCTCAACCGTCCCTCAACCGTCCCTCAACCGTTCCTCAACCGTTCCTCAACCGTTCCTGAACCGTTCCTGAACCGTTCCTCAACCGTTCCTCAACCGTTCCTCAACCGTTCCTCAACCGTTCCTCAACCGTTCCTCAACCGTTCCTCAACCGTTCCTCAACCGTTCCTCAACCGTTCCTCAACCGTTCCTCAACCGTTCCTCAACCGTTCCTCAACCGTTCCTCAACCGTTCCTCAACCGTTCCTCAACCGTTCCTCAACCGTTCCTCAACCGTTCCTCAACCGTTCCTCAACCGTTCCTCAACCGTTCCTCAACCGTTCCTCAACCGTTCCTCAACCGTTCCTCAACCGTTCCTCAACCGTTCCTCAACCGTTCCTCAACCGTTCCTCAACCGTCCCTCAACCGTCCCTCAACCGTCCCTCAACCGTCCCTCAACCGTCCCTCAACCGTCCCTCAACCGTCCCTCAACCGTCCCTCAACCGTCCCTCAACCGTCCCTCAACCGTCCCTCAACCGTCCCTCAACCGTCCCTCAACCGTCCCTCAACCTTTGGCCAGCGGAACCTTACCCACTGGCAGCGGAGCCCCAGCTACGGCCAGCGGAGCCCCAGCTACGGCCAGCGGAGCCCTACCTACGGCCAGTGGAGCCCTACCTATGCCCAGCGGAGCCCTACCTATGCCCAACGGAGCCCTACCTATGCCCAGCGGAGCCCTACCTATGCCCAGCGGAGCCCTAGCCACAGCCAGCGTAGCCCTACCTACGGCCAGCGGATCCCTACCTACGGCCAGCGGAGCCCTACCTACGGCCAGCGGAGCCCTAGCCACAGCCAGCGGAACCCTACATATTGCCAGCGTAGCCCTACCTAAGGCTAGCGGAGCCCTACCTACGGCCAGCAGAGCGCTACCTACGGCCAGCGGAGCCCTACTTATGCCCAGCGGAGCCCTAGCTACAGCCAGCGGAGCCAGTGGAGGGCTCGAGTAGGGCTCCGCTGGCCGTAGGTAAGCCTCCACTGGCAATATGTAGGGTTCCGCTGGCTGTGGCTAGGGCTCCGCTGGCCGTAGGTACGGCTACGCTGGCTGTGGCTAGGGCTACGCTGGCTGTGGCTAGGGCTACGCTGGCTGTGGCTAGGGCTCCGCTGGGCATAGGTAGGGCTCCGCTATCACTAGGTAGCGCTCCGCTGGCCGTAGGTAGGGCTCCGCTGGCCGTAGTTAGAGCTTCGCTTGCCGTAGGTAGAGCTTCGCTTGCAGTATGTATGGCTCCGCTGGCAGTAGGTAGCGCTCCGCTACCCGTAGGTAGGCCTTCGCTTGTAGTATGTATGGCTCCGCTGGCAGTAGGTAGCGCTCCGCTGCCCGTAGGTAGGACTTCGCTGATCGTAGGTAGGGCTCCGCTGGCCAAAGGTAGGACACTTGAGGAACGGTCGAGGGACGGTCGAGGGACGGTTGAGGAACGGTTGATGGATGGTTGACGGATAGTTGAGGGACGGTTGAGGAACGGTTGATGGACGGTTGAGGGACGGTCGAGGGACGGTTGTGGAAAGGTTGAGGGAAGGTTGAGGAACGTTTGAGGGACGGTTGAGGGTTGGTTGAGGGATGGTTGAGGGAAGGTTGAGAGAAGGTTGAGGTAAGGTTGAGAGAAGGTTGAGGTAAGGTTGAGGGAAGGTTGAGGGACGGTTAAGGCACTGTTAAGAGACGGTTAAGGGATGTTCAAGGGACGTTTGAGGGACGGTCGAGGGATGGTTGAGGGACAGTTCAGGGACGGTCGAGGGACGGTTGTGGGACGGTTGAGGGACGGTTGAGGATCGGTTGAGGGAAGGTTGAGGGACGTTTGAGGGACGTCTGAGGGTCAGTTGAGGGTCGGTTGAGGGTCGGTTGAGGGTCGGTTGAGGGCTGGTTGAGGGAAGGTTGAGGGAAGGTTGAGGAACGGTTAAGGGAATGTTGAGGAGCGGTTAAGGGACGGTTGAGAAACGGTTGTGGGAACGTTGAGGAACGGTTGAGGGGCGATTGAGGAACGGTTGAGGACGGTTGAGGGACGGTTAAGGGACGGTTGAGGGAAGGTTGAGAGACGTTTGAGGGACGTCTGAGGGTCAGTTGAGGGTCGGTTGAGGGTCGGTTGAGGGTCGCTTGAGGGATGGTTGAGGAACGGTTAAGGGACGGTTAAGGGACGTTTGAGAGACGGTTGAGAGACGGTTAAGGGATGGTTGTGGGACGGTTGTGAGACGGTTGTGAGACGGTTGAGGGACGGTTGTGGGAACGTTGAGCAACGGTTGAGGGGTGGTTGACAGATGGTTGAGGGACGGTTGAGGAACGGTTGAGGAACGGTTGATACCTGTCTTGGCGCGATCGGTTGGCTAGAACTCGAGATATGATTGAAAGGAGTGGGGAGTGTTTTTCGCTCTAAACAAATACCCTCCTTCAAGTAGGGTATTTAGGTTTTTCGCTCTAAACAAATACGCTCCTTCAAGTACTGCGCCTAAACTATAGAAGCGACTCGAAAATGTTATATAGCGCGGTTGTTCTTCATTTAAAGACCTTTCATATGATATATGGCTTGGCGCGATCAGTTGGCTAGAACTTGAGATATGACTGAAAGGACTGGGGAGTGTTTTTCGCTCTAAACAAATACGCTCCTTCCAGTACTGCGCCTAAACTGTAGAAGTGAGACGAATATGTTATATAGCGCGGTTGTTCCTCATTTAAAGACCTTTCATTTGATATATGTCTTGGCGCGATCGGTTGGCTAGAACTCGCGATATGGCTGAAAGGAGTGGGGAGTGTTTTTCGCTCGAAACAAATACGCTCCTTCAAGTATTGCGCCTAAACTATAGAAGCGACACGAAAATGGTATATAACGCGGTTGTTTCCCATTTAAAGACCTTTCATTTGATGTATGGCTTGGCGCGATCGGTTGGCTAGAACTCGAGATATGACTGAAAGGGCTGGGGAGTGTTTTTCGCTCTAAACAAATACGCTCCTTCCAGTAATGCGCCTAAACTACAGAAGCGACACGAAAATGTTATATAGCGCAGTTGTTCTCCATTTAAAGACCTTTAATTTGATGTATGGATTGGCGCGATCAGTTGGCTAGAACTTGAGATATGACTGAAAGGACTGGGGAGTGTTTTTCGCTCTAAACAAATACGCTCCTTCCAGTACTGCGCCTAAACTATAGAAGCGACACGAAAATGTTATATAGCGCGGTTGTTTCTCGTTTAAAGGCCTTTCATTTGATATATGGCTTGGCGCGATCGGTTGGCTAGAACTCGCGATATGGCTGGAAGGAGTGGTTAGTGTTTTTCGCTCTAAACTAATACGCTCCTTCAAATACTGCGCCTAAATTATAGAAGCGACACGAAAATGTTATATAGCGCGGTTGTTCCTCTTTTAAAGACCTTTCATTTGATATATGGCTTGGCGCGATCAGTTGGCTAGAACTCGAGATATGGCTGAAAGGACTGGGGAGTGTTTTTCGCTCGAAACTAATACGCTCCTTCAAGTAGTGCGCCTAAACTATAGAAGCGACACGAAAATGTTATATAGCGCGGTTGTTTCTCGTTTAAAGACCTTTCATTTAATATATGGCTTGGCGCGATCGGTTGGCTAGAACTCGAGATATGGCTGAAAGGAGTAGGAATGTTTTTCGCTTGAAACAAATACGCTCCTTCAAGTACTGCGCCTAAACTATAGAAGCGACACGAAAATGCTATATGGCATGGTTGGTCCCCATTTAAAGACCTTTCATTTGATGAAAGGAGTGGGGAGTGTTTTTCGCTCGAAACTAATACGCTCCTTCAAGTAGTGCGCCTAAACTATAGAAGCGAAACGAAAATGTTATATAGCGCGGTTGTTCCTCATTTAAGACCTTTTATTTGATATATGACTTGGCGCGATCGGTTGGCTAGAACTCGAGATATGGCTGAAAGGAGTGGGGAGTGTTTTCCGCTCTAAACTAATACGCTCCTTGAAGTACTGCGCCTAAACTATTGAAGCGACACGAAAATGTTATATAGCGCGGTTGTTCCTCATTTAAAGGCCTTTCATTTGATGTATGGCTTGGCGCGATCGGTTGGCTAGAACTCGAGATATGGCTGAAAGGAGTGGGGAGTGTTTTCCGCTCTAAACTAATACGCTCCTTCAAGTACTGCGCCTAAACTATAGAAGCGACACGAAAATGCTATATAGCATGGTTGGTCCCCATTTAAAGACCTTTCATTTGATGTCTGGCTTGGCGCGATCAGTTGGCTAGAACTCGAGATATGGCTGAAAGGAGTGGGGAGTGTTTTTCGCTCGAAACTAATACGCTCCTTCAAGTAGTGCGCCTAAACTATAGAAGCGACACGAAAATGTTATATAGCGCGGTTGTTCCTCATTTAAAGACCTTTCATTTGATGTATGGCTTGGCGCGATCGGTTGGCTAGAACTCGAGATATGGCTGAAAGGAGTGGGGAGTGTTTTCCGCTGGAAACTAATACGCTCCTTCAAGTAGTGCGCCTAAACTATAGAGGTGGCACGAAAATGATATAGAGCGCGGCTGTTCCTCATTTGAAGACCTTTTATTTGATATATGACTGGGCGCGATCGGTTGGGTAGAACTCGAGATATGGCTGAAAGGAGTGGGGAGTGTTTTCCGCTCTAAACTAATACGCTCCTTCAAGTACTGCGCCTAAACTATAGAAGCGACACGAAAATGCTATATAGCATGGCTGGTCCACATTTAAAGACCTTTCATTTGAGATATGGCTTGGCGCGATAGGTTGGCTAGAACTCGAGATATGGCTGAAAGGAGTGGGGAGTAATTTCCGCTCTAAACTAATACGCTGCTTCAAGTACTGCGCCTAAACTATAGAAGCGACACGAAAATGTTATAAAGCGCGGTTGTTTGTCATTTAAAGACCATTCATTTGATATATGGCTTGGCGCGATCGGTTGGCTAGAACTCGAGATATGGGTGAAAGGAATGGGGAGTGTTTTTCGCTCGAAACTAATACGCTCCTTCAAGTAGTGCGCCTAAACTATAGAAGCGACACGAAAATGTTATATAGCACGGTTGTTCCTCATTTGAAGACCTTTCATTTGAGATATGGCCTGGCGCGATCGGTTCGCTAGAACTCGAGATATGGATGAAAGGATTGGGGAGTGTTTTCCGCTCTAAACTAATACGCTTCTTCAAGTACTGCGCCTAAACTATAGAAGCGACACGAAAATTTTATATTGCGCGGTTGTTCTTCATTTAAAGACATTTCATTTGATGTATGGCTTGGCGCGATCGGTTGGCTAGAACTCGAGATATGTCTGAAAGGAGTGGGGAGTGTTTTCCGCTCTAAACTAATACGCTCCTTCCAGTACTGCGCCTAAGCTATAGAGGTGGCACGAAAATGATATAGAACGCGGCTGTTCCTCATTTAAAGACCTTTCATTTGATGTATGGCTTGGCGCGATCGGTTGGCTAGAACTCGAGATATGGCTGAAAGGAGTGGGGAGTGTTTTCCGCTCGAAACTAATACGCTCCTTCAAGTAGTGCGCCTAAACTATAGAAGCGCCACGAAAATGTTATAAAGCGCGGTTGTTTGTCATTTAAAGACCTTTCATTTGATATATGGCTTGGCGCGATCGGTTGGCTAGAACTCGAGATATGGGTGAAAGGAATGGGGAGTGTTTTTCGCTCGAAACTAATACGCTCCTTCAAGTACTGCGCCTAAACTATAGAAGCGACACGAAAATGCTATATAGCATGGCTGGTCCACATTTAAAGACCTTTCATTTGAGATATGGCTTGGCGCGATCGGTTGGCTAGAACTCGAGATATGGCTGAAAGGAGTGGGGAGTAATTTCCGCTCTAAACTAATACGCTGCTTCAAGTACTGCGCCTAAACTATAGAAGCGACACGAAAATGTTATAAAGCGCGGTTGTTTGTCATTTAAAGGCCTTTCATTTGATATATGGCTTGGCGCGATCGGTTGGCTAGAACTCGAGATATGTCTGAAAGGAGTGGGGAGTGTTTTCCGCTCTAAACTAATACGCTCCTTCCAGTACTGCGCCTAAACTATAGAGGTGGCACGAAAATGATATAGAACGCGGCTGTTCCTCATTTAAAGACCTTTCATTTGATGTATGGCTTGGCGCGATCGGTTGGCTAGAACTCGAGATATGGCTGAAAGGAGTGGGGAGTGTTTTCCGCTCGAAACTAATACGCTCCTTCAAGTAGTGCGCCTAAACTATTGAAGCGACACGAAAATGTTATATAGCGCGGTTGTTCCTCATTTAAAGGCCTTTCATTTGATGTATGGCTTGGCGCGATCGGTTGGCTAGAACTCGAGATATGGCTGAAAGGAGTGGGGAGTGTTTTCCGCTCTAAACTAATACGCTCCTTCAAGTACTGCGCCTAAACTATAGAAGCGACACGAAAATGCTATATAGCATGGTTGGTCCCCATTTAAAGACCTTTCATTTGATGTCTGGCTTGGCGCGATCAGTTGGCTAGAACTCGAGATATGGCTGAAAGGAGTGGGGAGTGTTTTTCGCTCGAAACTAATACGCTCCTTCAAGTAGTGCGCCTAAACTATAGAAGCGACACGAAAATGTTATATAACGCGGTTGTTCCTCATTTAAAGACCTTTCATTTGATGTATGGCTTGGCGCGATCGGTTGGCTAGAACTCGAGATATGGCTGAAAGGAGTGGGGAGTGTTTTCCGCTGGAAACTAATACGCTCCTTCAAGTAGTGCGCCTAAACTATAGAGGTGGCACGAAAATGATATAGAGCGCGGCTGTTCCTCATTTGAAGACCTTTTATTTGATATATGACTGGGCGCGATCGGTTGGGTAGAACTCGAGATATGGCTGAAAGGAGTGGGGAGTGTTTTCCGCTCTAAACTAATACGCTCCTTCAAGTACTGCGCCTAAACTATAGAAGCGACACGAAAATGCTATATAGCATGGCTGGTCCACATTTAAAGACCTTTCATTTGAGATATGGCTTGGCGCGATAGGTTGGCTAGAACTCGAGATATGGCTGAAAGGAGTGGGGAGTAATTTCCGCTCTAAACTAATACGCTGCTTCAAGTACTGCGCCTAAACTATAGAAGCGACACGAAAATGTTATAAAGCGCGGTTGTTTGTCATTTAAAGACCATTCATTTGATATATGGCTTGGCGCGATCGGTTGGCTAGAACTCGAGATATGGGTGAAAGGAATGGGGAGTGTTTTTCGCTCGAAACTAATACGCTCCTTCAAGTAGTGCGCCTAAACTATAGAAGCGACACGAAAATGTTATATAGCACGGTTGTTCCTCATTTGAAGACCTTTCATTTGAGATATGGCCTGGCGCGATCGGTTTGCTAGAACTCGAGATATGGCTGAAAGGATTGGGGAGTGTTTTCCGCTCTAAACTAATACGCTTCTTCAAGTACTGCGCCTAAACTATAGAAGCGACACGAAAATTTTATATTGCGCGGTTGTTCTTCATTTAAAGACATTTCATTTGATGTATGGCTTGGCGCGATCGGTTGGCTAGAACTCGAGATATGTCTGAAAGGAGTGGGGAGTGTTTTCCGCTCTAAACTAATACGCTCCTTCCAGTACTGCGCCTAAACTATAGAGGTGGCACGAAAATGATATAGAACGCGGCTGTTCCTCATTTAAAGACCTTTCATTTGATGTATGGCTTGGCGCGATCGGTTGGCTAGAACTCGAGATATGGCTGAAAGGAGTGGGGAGTGTTTTCCGCTCGAAACTAATACGCTCCTTCAAGTAGTGCGCCTAAACTATAGAAGCGCCACGAAAATGTTATAAAGCGCGGTTGTTTGTCATTTAAAGACCTTTCATTTGATATATGGCTTGGCGCGATCGGTTGGCTAGAACTCGAGATATGGGTGAAAGGAATGGGGAGTGTTTTTCGCTCGAAACTAATACGCTCCTTCAAGTACTGCGCCTAAACTATAGAAGCGACACGAAAATGCTATATAGCATGGCTGGTCCACATTTAAAGACCTTTCATTTGAGATATGGCTTGGCGCGATCGGTTGGCTAGAACTCGAGATATGGCTGAAAGGAGTGGGGAGTAATTTCCGCTCTAAACTAATACGCTGCTTCAAGTACTGCGCCTAAACTATAGAAGCGACACGAAAATGTTATAAAGCGCGGTTGTTTGTCATTTAAAGGCCTTTCATTTGATATATGGCTTGGCGCGATCGGTTGGCTAGAACTCGAGATATGTCTGAAAGGAGTGGGGAGTGTTTTCCGCTCTAAACTAATACGCTCCTTCCAGTACTGCGCCTAAACTATAGAGCTGGCACGAAAATGATATAGAACGCGGCTGTTCCTCATTTAAAGACCTTTCATTTGATGTATGGCTTGGCGCGATCGGTTGGCTAGAACTCGAGATATGGCTGAAAGGAGTGGGGAGTGTTTTCCGCTCGAAACTAATACGCTCCTTCAAGTAGTGCGCCTAAACTATAGAAGCGACACGAAAATGTTATATAGCACGGTTGTTCCTCATTTGAAGACCTTTCATTTGAGATATGGCTTGGTGCGATCGGTTGGCTAGAACTCGAGATATGGCTGAAAGGAGTGAGGAGTGTTTTTCGCTCGAAACTAATACGCTCCTTCAAGTAGTGCGTCGCAACTATAGAAACGACACGAAAATGTTATATAGCGCGGTTGTTCCTCATTTAAAGACCTTTCATTTGATATATGGCTTGGCGCGATCGGTTGGCTAGAACTCGAGATATGGCTGAAAGGAGTGCGGAGTGTTTTCCACTCTAAACTAATACGCTCCTTCAAGTACTGCGCCTAAACTCTAGAAGTGACATGAAAATGCTATATAGCATGGTTGTTCCCCATTTAAAGACCATTCATTTGAGGTATGGCTTGGCGCGATCGGTTGGCTACAACTCGAGATATGACTGAAAGGAGTGGGGAGTGTTTTCCGCTCTAAACTAATACGCTCCTTCAAGTACTGCGCCTAAACTATAGAAGCGACACGAAAATGTTATATAGCGCGGTTGTTTCTCATTTAAAGACGTTTCATTTGATATATGGCTTGGCGCGATCGGTTGGCTAGAACTCGAGATATGGCTGAAAGGAGTGGGGAGTGTTTTTCGCTCGATACAAATACGCTCCTTCAAGTACTGCGCCTAAACTATAGAAGCGACACGAAAATGCTATATAGCATGGTTGGTCCCCATTTAAAGACCTTTCATTTGATGTATGGTTTGGCGCGATCGGTTGGCTAGAACTCGAGATATGATTGAAAGGAGTGCGGAGTGTTTTTCGCTCTATACAAATATGCTCCTTCAAGTACTGCGCCTAAACTATAGAGGTGGCACGAAAATGATATAGAGCGCGGCTATTCCTCATTTAAAGACCTTTCATTTGATGTGTGGCTTGGCGCGATCGGTTGGCTAGAACTCGAGATATGGCTGAAAGGAGTGGGGAGTGTTTTTCGCTCTAAACTAATACGCTCCTTCAAGTAGTGCGTCACAACTATAGAAACGACACGAAAATGTTATATAGCGCGGTTCTTCCTCATTTAAAGACCTTTCATTTGATATATGGCTTGGCGCGATCGGTTGGCTAGAACTCGAGATATGATTGAAAGGAGTGCGGAGTGTTTTTCGCTCTATAAAAATATGCTCCTTCAAGTACTGCGCCTAAACTATAGAGGTGGCACGAAAATGATATGGAGCGCGGTTGTTCCTCATTTAAAGACCTTTCAGTTGATACCTGTCTTGGCGCGATCGGTTGGCCAGAACTCGAGATATGACTGAAAGGAGTGGAAAGTGTTTTTCGCTCTATACAAATACACTCCTTCAAGTACTGCGCCTAACCTATAGAGGTGGCACGAAAATGAAATAGAGCGCGGCTGTTCCCCATTTAAAGACCTTTAAGTTGATATCTGTCTTGGTGCGATCGGTTGGCCAGAACTCGAGATATCACTGAAAGGAGTGGGACGTGTTTTTCGTCCTAAACAAATACACTCCTTCAAGTACTGTGCCTAAACTATGGAAGTGACACGAAAATGTTATATAGCGCGGTTGTTCCTCATTTAAAGACCTTTCATTTGATATATGGCTTGGCGCGATCGGTTGGCTAGAACTCGAGATATGTCTGAAAGGAGTGGGGAGTGTTTTCCGCTCTAAACTAATACGCTCCTTCCAGTACTGCGCCTAAACTATAGAGGTGGCACGAAAATGATATAGAACGCGGCTGTTCCTCATTTAAAGACCTTTCATTTGATGTATGGCTTGGCGCGATCGGTTGGCTAGAACTCGAGATATGGCTGAAAGGAGTGGGGAGTGTTTTCCACTCTAAACTAATACGCTCCTTCAAGTACTGCGCCTAAACTCTAGAAGTGACATGAAAATGCTATATAGCATGGTTGTTCCCCATTTAAAGACCATTCATTTGAGGTATGGCTTGGCGCGATCGGTTGGCTACAACTCGAGATATGACTGAAAGGAGTGGGGAGTGTTTTCCGCTCTAAACTAATACGCTCCTTCAAGTAGTGCGCCTAAACTATAGAGGTGGCACGAAAATGATATAGAGCGCGGCTGTTCCTCATTTGAAGACCTTTTATTTGATATATGACTGGGCGCGATCGGTTGGGTAGAACTCGAGATATGGCTGAAAGGAGTGGGGAGTGTTTTCCGCTCTAAACTAATACGCTCCTTCAAGTACTGCGCCTAAACTATAGAAGCGACACGAAAATGCTATATAGCATGGCTGGTCCACATTTAAAGACCTTTCATTTGAGATATGGCTTGGCGCGATAGGTTGGCTAGAACTCGAGATATGGCTGAAAGGAGTGGGGAGTAATTTCCGCTCTAAACTAATACGCTGCTTCAAGTACTGCGCCTAAACTATAGAAGCGACACGAAAATGTTATAAAGCGCGGTTGTTTGTCATTTAAAGACCATTCATTTGATATATGGCTTGGCGCGATCGGTTGGCTAGAACTCGAGATATGGGTGAAAGGAATGGGGAGTGTTTTTCGCTCGAAACTAATACGCTCCTTCAAGTAGTGCGCCTAAACTATAGAAGCGACACGAAAATGTTATATAGCACGGTTGTTCCTCATTTGAAGACCTTTCATTTGAGATATGGCCTGGCGCGATCGGTTTGCTAGAACTCGAGATATGGCTGAAAGGATTGGGGAGTGTTTTCCGCTCTAAACTAATACGCTTCTTCAAGTACTGCGCCTAAACTATAGAAGCGACACGAAAATTTTATATTGCGCGGTTGTTCTTCATTTAAAGACATTTCATTTGATGTATGGCTTGGCGCGATCGGTTGGCTAGAACTCGAGATATGGCTGAAAGGAGTGGGGAGTGTTTTCCACTCTAAACTAATACGCTCCTTCAAGTACTGCGCCTAAACTCTAGAAGTGACATGAAAATGCTATATAGCATGGTTGTTCCCCATTTAAAGACCATTCATTTGAGGTATGGCTTGGCGCGATCGGTTGGCTAGAACTCGAGATATGGCTGAAAGGAGTGGGGAGTGTTTTCCGCTGGAAACTAATACGCTCCTTCAAGTAGTGCGCCTAAACTATAGAGGTGGCACGAAAATGATATAGAGCGCGGCTGTTCCTCATTTGAAGACCTTTTATTTGATATATGACTGGGCGCGATCGGTTGGGTAGAACTCGAGATATGGCTGAAAGGAGTGGGGAGTGTTTTCCGCTCTAAACTAATACGCTCCTTCAAGTACTGCGCCTAAACTATAGAAGCGACACGAAAATGCTATATAGCATGGCTGGTCCACATTTAAAGACCTTTCATTTGAGATATGGCTTGGCGCGATAGGTTGGCTAGAACTCGAGATATGGCTGAAAGGAGTGGGGAGTAATTTCCGCTCTAAACTAATACGCTGCTTCAAGTACTGCGCCTAAACTATAGAAGCGACACGAAAATGTTATAAAGCGCGGTTGTTTGTCATTTAAAGACCTTTCATTTGATGTATGGCTTGGCGCGATCGGTTGGCTAGAACTCGAGATATGGCTGAAAGGAGTGGGGAGTGTTTTCCACTCTAAACTAATACGCTCCTTCAAGTACTGCGCCTAAACTATAGAAGCGACACGAAAATGTTATATAGCACGGTTGTTCCTCATTTGAAGACCTTTCATTTGAGATATGGCCTGGCGCGATCGGTTTGCTAGAACTCGAGATATGGCTGAAAGGATTGGGGAGTGTTTTCCGCTCTAAACTAATACGCTTCTTCAAGTACTGCGCCTAAACTATAGAAGCGACACGAAAATTTTATATTGCGCGGTTGTTCTTCATTTAAAGACATTTCATTTGATGTATGGCTTGGCGCGATCGGTTGGCTAGAACTCGAGATATGTCTGAAAGGAGTGGGGAGTGTTTTCCGCTCTAAACTAATACGCTCCTTCCAGTACTGCGCCTAAACTATAGAGGTGGCACGAAAATGATATAGAACGCGGCTGTTCCTCATTTAAAGACCTTTCATTTGATGTATGGCTTGGCGCGATCGGTTGGCTAGAACTCGAGATATGGCTGAAAGGAGTGGGGAGTGTTTTCCGCTCGAAACTAATACGCTCCTTCAAGTAGTGCGCCTAAACTATAGAAGCGCCACGAAAATGTTATAAAGCGCGGTTGTTTGTCATTTAAAGACCTTTCATTTGATATATGGCTTGGCGCGATCGGTTGGCTAGAACTCGAGATATGGGTGAAAGGAATGGGGAGTGTTTTTCGCTCGAAACTAATACGCTCCTTCAAGTACTGCGCCTAAACTATAGAAGCGACACGAAAATGCTATATAGCATGGCTGGTCCACATTTAAAGACCTTTCATTTGAGATATGGCTTGGCGCGATCGGTTGGCTAGAACTCGAGATATGGCTGAAAGGAGTGGGGAGTAATTTCCGCTCTAAACTAATACGCTGCTTCAAGTACTGCGCCTAAACTATAGAAGCGACACGAAAATGTTATAAAGCGCGGTTGTTTGTCATTTAAAGGCCTTTCATTTGATATATGGCTTGGCGCGATCGGTTGGCTAGAACTCGAGATATGTCTGAAAGGAGTGGGGAGTGTTTTCCGCTCTAAACTAATACGCTCCTTCCAGTACTGCGCCTAAACTATAGAGCTGGCACGAAAATGATATAGAACGCGGCTGTTCCTCATTTAAAGACCTTTCATTTGATGTATGGCTTGGCGCGATCGGTTGGCTAGAACTCGAGATATGGCTGAAAGGAGTGGGGAGTGTTTTCCGCTCGAAACTAATACGCTCCTTCAAGTAGTGCGCCTAAACTATAGAAGCGACACGAAAATGTTATATAGCACGGTTGTTCCTCATTTGAAGACCTTTCATTTGAGATATGGCTTGGTGCGATCGGTTGGCTAGAACTCGAGATATGGCTGAAAGGAGTGAGGAGTGTTTTTCGCTCGAAACTAATACGCTCCTTCAAGTAGTGCGTCGCAACTATAGAAACGACACGAAAATGTTATATAGCGCGGTTGTTCCTCATTTAAAGACCTTTCATTTGATATATGGCTTGGCGCGATCGGTTGGCTAGAACTCGAGATATGGCTGAAAGGAGTGCGGAGTGTTTTCCACTCTAAACTAATACGCTCCTTCAAGTACTGCGCCTAAACTCTAGAAGTGACATGAAAATGCTATATAGCATGGTTGTTCCCCATTTAAAGACCATTCATTTGAGGTATGGCTTGGCGCGATCGGTTGGCTAGAACTCGAGATATGGCTGAAAGGAGTGGGGAGTGTTTTCCGCTGGAAACTAATACGCTCCTTCAAGTAGTGCGCCTAAACTATAGAAGCGACACGAAAATGTTATATAGCACGGTTGTTCCTCATTTGAAGACCTTTCATTTGAGATATGGCCTGGCGCGATCGGTTTGCTAGAACTCGAGATATGGCTGAAAGGATTGGGGAGTGTTTTCCGCTCTAAACTAATACGCTTCTTCAAGTACTGCGCCTAAACTATAGAAGCGACACGAAAATTTTATATTGCGCGGTTGTTCTTCATTTAAAGACATTTCATTTGATGTATGGCTTGGCGCGATCGGTTGGCTAGAACTCGAGATATGGCTGAAAGGAGTGGGGAGTGTTTTCCACTCTAAACTAATACGCTCCTTCAAGTACTGCGCCTAAACTCTAGAAGTGACATGAAAATGCTATATAGCATGGTTGTTCCCCATTTAAAGACCATTCATTTGAGGTATGGCTTGGCGCGATCGGTTGGCTAGAACTCGAGATATGGCTGAAAGGAGTGGGGAGTGTTTTCCGCTGGAAACTAATACGCTCCTTCAAGTAGTGCGCCTAAACTATAGAGGTGGCACGAAAATGATATAGAGCGCGGCTGTTCCTCATTTGAAGACCTTTTATTTGATATATGACTGGGCGCGATCGGTTGGGTAGAACTCGAGATATGGCTGAAAGGAGTGGGGAGTGTTTTCCGCTCTAAACTAATACGCTCCTTCAAGTACTGCGCCTAAACTCTAGAAGTGACATGAAAATGCTATATAGCATGGTTGTTCCCCATTTAAAGACCATTCATTTGAGGTATGGCTTGGCGCGATCGGTTGGCTAGAACTCGAGATATGGCTGAAAGGAGTGGGGAGTGTTTTCCGCTGGAAACTAATACGCTCCTTCAAGTAGTGCGCCTAAACTATAGAGGTGGCACGAAAATGATATAGAGCGCGGCTGTTCCTCATTTGAAGACCTTTTATTTGATATATGACTGGGCGCGATCGGTTGGGTAGAACTCGAGATATGGCTGAAAGGAGTGGGGAGTGTTTTCCGCTCTAAACTAATACGCTCCTTCAAGTACTGCGCCTAAACTATAGAAGCGACACGAAAATGCTATATAGCATGGCTGGTCCACATTTAAAGACCTTTCATTTGAGATATGGCTTGGCGCGATAGGTTGGCTAGAACTCGAGATATGGCTGAAAGGAGTGGGGAGTAATTTCCGCTCTAAACTAATACGCTGCTTCAAGTACTGCGCCTAAACTATAGAAGCGACACGAAAATGTTATAAAGCGCGGTTGTTTGTCATTTAAAGACCATTCATTTGATATATGGCTTGGCGCGATCGGTTGGCTAGAACTCGAGATATGGGTGAAAGGAATGGGGAGTGTTTTTCGCTCGAAACTAATACGCTCCTTCAAGTAGTGCGCCTAAACTATAGAAGCGACACGAAAATGTTATATAGCACGGTTGTTCCTCATTTGAAGACCTTTCATTTGAGATATGGCCTGGCGCGATCGGTTTGCTAGAACTCGAGATATGGCTGAAAGGATTGGGGAGTGTTTTCCGCTCTAAACTAATACGCTTCTTCAAGTACTGCGCCTAAACTATAGAAGCGACACGAAAATTTTATATTGCGCGGTTGTTCTTCATTTAAAGACATTTCATTTGATGTATGGCTTGGCGCGATCGGTTGGCTAGAACTCGAGATATGGCTGAAAGGAGTGGGGAGTGTTTTCCACTCTAAACTAATACGCTCCTTCAAGTACTGCGCCTAAACTCTAGAAGTGACATGAAAATGCTATATAGCATGGTTGTTCCCCATTTAAAGACCATTCATTTGAGGTATGGCTTGGCGCGATCGGTTGGCTAGAACTCGAGATATGGCTGAAAGGAGTGGGGAGTGTTTTCCGCTGGAAACTAATACGCTCCTTCAAGTAGTGCGCCTAAACTATAGAGGTGGCACGAAAATGATATAGAGCGCGGCTGTTCCTCATTTGAAGACCTTTTATTTGATATATGACTGGGCGCGATCGGTTGGGTAGAACTCGAGATATGGCTGAAAGGAGTGGGGAGTGTTTTCCGCTCTAAACTAATACGCTCCTTCAAGTACTGCGCCTAAACTATAGAAGCGACACGAAAATGCTATATAGCATGGCTGGTCCACATTTAAAGACCTTTCATTTGAGATATGGCTTGGCGCGATAGGTTGGCTAGAACTCGAGATATGGCTGAAAGGAGTGGGGAGTGTTTTCCGCTCTAAACTAATACGCTCCTTCCAGTACTGCGCCTAAACTATAGAGGTGGCACGAAAATGATATAGAACGCGGCTGTTCCTCATTTAAAGACCTTTCATTTGATGTATGGCTTGGCGCGATCGGTTGGCTAGAACTCGAGATATGGCTGAAAGGAGTGGGGAGTGTTTTCCACTCTAAACTAATACGCTCCTTCAAGTACTGCGCCTAAACTCTAGAAGTGACATGAAAATGCTATATAGCATGGTTGTTCCCCATTTAAAGACCATTCATTTGAGGTATGGCTTGGCGCGATCGGTTGGCTAGAACTCGAGATATGGCTGAAAGGAGTGGGGAGTGTTTTCCGCTGGAAACTAATACGCTCCTTCAAGTAGTGCGCCTAAACTATAGAGGTGGCACGAAAATGATATAGAGCGCGGCTGTTCCTCATTTGAAGACCTTTTATTTGATATATGACTGGGCGCGATCGGTTGGGTAGAACTCGAGATATGGCTGAAAGGAGTGGGGAGTGTTTTCCGCTCTAAACTAATACGCTCCTTCAAGTACTGCGCCTAAACTATAGAAGCGACACGAAAATGCTATATAGCATGGCTGGTCCACATTTAAAGACCTTTCATTTGAGATATGGCTTGGCGCGATAGGTTGGCTAGAACTCGAGATATGGCTGAAAGGAGTGGGGAGTAATTTCCGCTCTAAACTAATACGCTGCTTCAAGTACTGCGCCTAAACTATAGAAGCGACACGAAAATGTTATAAAGCGCGGTTGTTTGTCATTTAAAGACCATTCATTTGATATATGGCTTGGCGCGATCGGTTGGCTAGAACTCGAGATATGGGTGAAAGGAATGGGGAGTGTTTTTCGCTCGAAACTAATACGCTCCTTCAAGTAGTGCGCCTAAACTATAGAAGCGACACGAAAATGTTATATAGCACGGTTGTTCCTCATTTGAAGACCTTTCATTTGAGATATGGCCTGGCGCGATCGGTTTGCTAGAACTCGAGATATGGCTGAAAGGATTGGGGAGTGTTTTCCGCTCTAAACTAATACGCTTCTTCAAGTACTGCGCCTAAACTATAGAAGCGACACGAAAATTTTATATTGCGCGGTTGTTCTTCATTTAAAGACATTTCATTTGATGTATGGCTTGGCGCGATCGGTTGGCTAGAACTCGAGATATGTCTGAAAGGAGTGGGGAGTGTTTTCCGCTCTAAACTAATACGCTCCTTCCAGTACTGCGCCTAAACTATAGAGGTGGCACGAAAATGATATAGAACGCGGCTGTTCCTCATTTAAAGACCTTTCATTTGATGTATGGCTTGGCGCGATCGGTTGGCTAGAACTCGAGATATGGCTGAAAGGAGTGGGGAGTGTTTTCCGCTCGAAACTAATACGCTCCTTCAAGTAGTGCGCCTAAACTATAGAAGCGCCACGAAAATGTTATAAAGCGCGGTTGTTTGTCATTTAAAGACCTTTCATTTGATATATGGCTTGGCGCGATCGGTTGGCTAGAACTCGAGATATGGGTGAAAGGAATGGGGAGTGTTTTTCGCTCGAAACTAATACGCTCCTTCAAGTACTGCGCCTAAACTATAGAAGCGACACGAAAATGCTATATAGCATGGCTGGTCCACATTTAAAGACCTTTCATTTGAGATATGGCTTGGCGCGATCGGTTGGCTAGAACTCGAGATATGGCTGAAAGGAGTGGGGAGTAATTTCCGCTCTAAACTAATACGCTGCTTCAAGTACTGCGCCTAAACTATAGAAGCGACACGAAAATGTTATAAAGCGCGGTTGTTTGTCATTTAAAGGCCTTTCATTTGATATATGGCTTGGCGCGATCGGTTGGCTAGAACTCGAGATATGTCTGAAAGGAGTGGGGAGTGTTTTCCGCTCTAAACTAATACGCTCCTTCCAGTACTGCGCCTAAACTATAGAGCTGGCACGAAAATGATATAGAACGCGGCTGTTCCTCATTTAAAGACCTTTCATTTGATGTATGGCTTGGCGCGATCGGTTGGCTAGAACTCGAGATATGGCTGAAAGGAGTGGGGAGTGTTTTCCGCTCGAAACTAATACGCTCCTTCAAGTAGTGCGCCTAAACTATAGAAGCGACACGAAAATGTTATATAGCACGGTTGTTCCTCATTTGAAGACCTTTCATTTGAGATATGGCTTGGTGCGATCGGTTGGCTAGAACTCGAGATATGGCTGAAAGGAGTGAGGAGTGTTTTTCGCTCGAAACTAATACGCTCCTTCAAGTAGTGCGTCGCAACTATAGAAACGACACGAAAATGTTATATAGCGCGGTTGTTCCTCATTTAAAGACCTTTCATTTGATATATGGCTTGGCGCGATCGGTTGGCTAGAACTCGAGATATGGCTGAAAGGAGTGCGGAGTGTTTTCCACTCTAAACTAATACGCTCCTTCAAGTACTGCGCCTAAACTCTAGAAGTGACATGAAAATGCTATATAGCATGGTTGTTCCCCATTTAAAGACCATTCATTTGAGGTATGGCTTGGCGCGATCGGTTGGCTACAACTCGAGATATGACTGAAAGGAGTGGGGAGTGTTTTCCGCTCTAAACTAATACGCTCCTTCAAGTACTGCGCCTAAACTATAGAAGCGACACGAAAATGTTATATAGCGCGGTTGTTTCTCATTTAAAGACGTTTCATTTGATATATGGCTTGGCGCGATCGGTTGGCTAGAACTCGAGATATGGCTGAAAGGAGTGGGGAGTGTTTTTCGCTCGATACAAATACGCTCCTTCAAGTACTGCGCCTAAACTATAGAAGCGACACGAAAATGCTATATAGCATGGTTGGTCCCCATTTAAAGACCTTTCATTTGATGTATGGTTTGGCGCGATCGGTTGGCTAGAACTCGAGATATGATTGAAAGGAGTGCGGAGTGTTTTTCGCTCTATACAAATATGCTCCTTCAAGTACTGCGCCTAAACTATAGAGGTGGCACGAAAATGATATAGAGCGCGGCTATTCCTCATTTAAAGACCTTTCATTTGATGTGTGGCTTGGCGCGATCGGTTGGCTAGAACTCGAGATATGGCTGAAAGGAGTGGGGAGTGTTTTTCGCTCTAAACTAATACGCTCCTTCAAGTAGTGCGTCACAACTATAGAAACGACACGAAAATGTTATATAGCGCGGTTCTTCCTCATTTAAAGACCTTTCATTTGATATATGGCTTGGCGCGATCGGTTGGCTAGAACTCGAGATATGATTGAAAGGAGTGCGGAGTGTTTTTCGCTCTATAAAAATATGCTCCTTCAAGTACTGCGCCTAAACTATAGAGGTGGCACGAAAATGATATGGAGCGCGGTTGTTCCTCATTTAAAGACCTTTCAGTTGATACCTGTCTTGGCGCGATCGGTTGGCCAGAACTCGAGATATGACTGAAAGGAGTGGAAAGTGTTTTTCGCTCTATACAAATACACTCCTTCAAGTACTGCGCCTAACCTATAGAGGTGGCACGAAAATGAAATAGAGCGCGGCTGTTCCCCATTTAAAGACCTTTAAGTTGATATCTGTCTTGGTGCGATCGGTTGGCCAGAACTCGAGATATCACTGAAAGGAGTGGGACGTGTTTTTCGTCCTAAACAAATACACTCCTTCAAGTACTGTGCCTAAACTATGGAAGTGACACGAAAATGTTATATAGCGCGGTTGTTCCTCATTTAAAGACCTTTCATTTGATATATGGCTTGGCGCGATCGGTTGGCTAGAACTCGAGATATGTCTGAAAGGAGTGGGGAGTGTTTTCCGCTCTAAACTAATACGCTCCTTCCAGTACTGCGCCTAAACTATAGAGGTGGCACGAAAATGATATAGAACGCGGCTGTTCCTCATTTAAAGACCTTTCATTTGATGTATGGCTTGGCGCGATCGGTTGGCTAGAACTCGAGATATGGCTGAAAGGAGTGGGGAGTGTTTTCCACTCTAAACTAATACGCTCCTTCAAGTACTGCGCCTAAACTCTAGAAGTGACATGAAAATGCTATATAGCATGGTTGTTCCCCATTTAAAGACCATTCATTTGAGGTATGGCTTGGCGCGATCGGTTGGCTACAACTCGAGATATGACTGAAAGGAGTGGGGAGTGTTTTCCGCTCTAAACTAATACGCTCCTTCAAGTACTGCGCCTAAACTATAGAAGCGACACGAAAATGTTATATAGCGCGGTTGTTTCTCATTTAAAGACGTTTCATTTGATATATGGCTTGGCGCGATCGGTTGGCTAGAACTCGAGATATGGCTGAAAGGAGTGGGGAGTGTTTTTCGCTCGATACAAATACGCTCCTTCAAGTACTGCGCCTAAACTATAGAAGCGACACGAAAATGCTATATAGCATGGTTGGTCCCCATTTAAAGACCTTTCATTTGATGTATGGTTTGGCGCGATCGGTTGGCTAGAACTCGAGATATGATTGAAAGGAGTGCGGAGTGTTTTTCGCTCTATACAAATATGCTCCTTCAAGTACTGCGCCTAAACTATAGAGGTGGCACGAAAATGATATAGAGCGCGGCTATTCCTCATTTAAAGACCTTTCATTTGATGTGTGGCTTGGCGCGATCGGTTGGCTAGAACTCGAGATATGGCTGAAAGGAGTGGGGAGTGTTTTTCGCTCTAAACTAATACGCTCCTTCAAGTAGTGCGTCACAACTATAGAAACGACACGAAAATGTTATATAGCGCGGTTCTTCCTCATTTAAAGACCTTTCATTTGATATATGGCTTGGCACGATCGGTTGGCTAGAACTCGAGATATGACTGAAAGGATTGGGGAGTGTTTTTCGCTGTAAACAAATACGCTGCTTCAAGCACTGCGCCTAAACTATAGAAGTGACAAGTACTGCACCTAAACTATAGAAGTGACATGAAAATGCTATATAGCATGGTTGTTCCCCATTTAAAGACCTTTCATTTGATGTATGGCTTGGCGCGATCAGTTGGCTAGAACTCGAGTTATGACTGAAAGGAGTGGGGAGTGTTTTCCACTCTAAACTAATACGCTCCTTCAAGTACTGCGCCTAAACTCTAGAAGTGACATGAAAATGCTATATAGCATGGTTGTTCCCCATTTAAAGACCATTCATTTGAGGTATGGCTTGGCGCGATCGGTTGGCTACAACTCGAGATATGACTGAAAGGAGTGGGGAGTGTTTTTCGCTCGAAACTAATACGCTCCTTCAAGTAGTGCGCCTAAACTATAGAAGCGACACGAAAATGCTCTATAGCATGGTTGGTCCCCATTTAAAGACCTTTCATTTGATGCATGGCTTGGCGCGATCGGTTGGCTAGAACTCGAGATATGATTGAAAGGAGTGCGGAGTGTTTTTCGCTCTATAAAAATATGCTCCTTCAAGTACTGCGCCTAAACTATAGAGGTGGCACGAAAATGATATGGAGCGCGGTTGTTCCTCATTTAAAGACCTTTCAGTTGATACCTGTCTTGGCGCGATCGGTTGGCCAGAACTCGAGATATGACTGAAAGGAGTGGAAAGTGTTTTTCGCTCTATACAAATACACTCCTTCAAGTACTGCGCCTAACCTATAGAGGTGGCACGAAAATGAAATAGAGCGCGGCTGTTCCCCATTTAAAGACCTTTAAGTTGATATCTGTCTTGGTGCGATCGGTTGGCCAGAACTCGAGATATCACTGAAAGGAGTGGGACGTGTTTTTCGTCCTAAACAAATACACTCCTTCAAGTACTGTGCCTAAACTATGGAAGTGACACGAAAATGTTATATAGCGCGGTTGTTCCTCATTTAAAGACCTTTCATTTGATATATGGCTTGGCGCGATCGGTTGGCTAGAACTCGAGATATGTCTGAAAGGAGTGGGGAGTGTTTTCCGCTCTAAACTAATACGCTCCTTCAAGTACTGCGCCTAAACTATAGAAGCGACACGAAAATGTTATATAGCGCGGTTGTTCTTCATTTAAAGACCTTTCATTTGAGATATGGCTTGGCGCGATCGGTTGGCTAGAACTCGAGATATGTCTGAAAGGAGTGGGGAGTGTTTTCCGCTCTAAACTAATACGCTCCTTCCAGTACTGCGCCTAAACTATAGAGGTGGCACGAAAATGATATAGAACGCGGCTGTTCCTCATTTAAAGACCTTTCATTTGATGTATGGCTTGGCGCGATCGGTTGGCTAGAACTCGAGATATGGCTGAAAGGAGTGGGGAGTGTTTTCCACTCTAAACTAATACGCTCCTTCAAGTACTGCGCCTAAACTCTAGAAGTGACATGAAAATGCTATATAGCATGGTTGTTCCCCATTTAAAGACCATTCATTTGAGGTATGGCTTGGCGCGATCGGTTGGCTACAACTCGAGATATGACTGAAAGGAGTGGGGAGTGTTTTCCGCTCTAAACTAATACGCTCCTTCAAGTACTGCGCCTAAACTATAGAAGCGACACGAAAATGTTATATAGCGCGGTTGTTTCTCATTTAAAGACGTTTCATTTGATATATGGCTTGGCGCGATCGGTTGGCTAGAACTCGAGATATGGCTGAAAGAAGTGGGGAGTGTTTTTCGCTCGATACAAATACGCTCCTTCAAGTACTGCGCCTAAACTATAGAAGCGACACGAAAATGCTATATAGCATGGTTGGTCCCCATTTAAAGACCTTTCATTTGATGTATGGTTTGGCGCGATCGGTTGGCTATAACTCGAGATATGATTGAAAGGAGTGGGGAGTGTTTTTCGCTCGATACAAATACGCTCCTTCAAGTACTGCGCCTAAACTATAGAAGCGACACGAAAATGCTATATAGCATGGCTGGTCCACATTTAAAGACCTTTCATTTGAGATATGGCTTGGCGCGATCGGTTGGCTAGAACTCGAGATATGGCTGAAAGGAGTGGGGAGTAATTTCCGCTCTAAACTAATACGCTGCTTCAAGTACTGCGCCTAAACTATAGAAGCGACACGAAAATGTTATAAAGCGCGGTTGTTTGTCATTTAAAGGCCTTTCATTTGATATATGGCTTAGCGCGATCGGTTGGCTAGAACTCGAGATATGTCTGAAAGGAGTGGGGAGTGTTTTCCGCTCTAAACTAATACGCTCCTTCCAGTACTGCGCCTAAACTATAGAGGTGGCACGAAAATGATATAGAACGCGGCTGTTCCTCATTTAAAGACCTTTCATTTGATGTATGGCTTGGCGCGATCGGTTGGCTAGAACTCGAGATATGGCTGAAAGCAGTGGGGAGTGTTTTCCGCTCGAAACTAATACGCTCCTTCAAGTAGTGCGCCTAAACTATAGAAGCGACACGAAAATGTTATATAGCACGGTTGTTTCTCATTTGAAGACCTTTCATTTGATATATGGCTTGGCGCGATAGGTTGGCTAGAACTCGAGATATGACTGAAAGGATTGGGGAGTGTTTTTCGCTGTAAACAAATACGCTGCTTCAAGCACTGCGCCTAAACTATAGAAGTGACAAGTACTGCACCTAAACTATAGAAGTGACATGAAAATGCTATATAGCATGGTTGTTCCCCATTTAAAGACCTTTCATTTGATGTATGGCTTGGCGCGATCAGTTGGCTAGAACTCGAGTTATGACTGAAAGGAGTGGGGAGTGTTTTCCACTCTAAACTAATACGCTCCTTCAAGTACTGCGCCTAAACTCTAGAAGTGACATGAAAATGCTATATAGCATGGTTGTTCCCCATTTAAAGACCATTCATTTGAGGTATGGCTTGGCGCGATCGGTTGGCTACAACTCGAGATACGGCTGAAAGGAGTGGGGAGTGTTTTTCGCTCTAAACTAATACGCTCCTTCAAGTAGTGCGTCACAACTATAGAAACGACACGAAAATGTTATATAGCGCGGTTCTTCCTCATTAAAAGACCTTTCATTTGATATATGGCTTGGCGCGATCGGTTGGCTAGAACTCGAGATATGGCTGAAAGGAGTGGGGAGTGTTTTTCGCTCGATACAAATACGCTCCTTCAAGTACTGCGCCTAAACTATAGAAGCGACACGAAAATGCTATATAGCATGGTTGGTCCCCATTTAAAGACCTTTCATTTGATGTATGGCTTGGCGCGATCGGTTGGCTAGAACTCGAGATATGATTGAAAGGAGTGCGGAGTGTTTTTCGCTCTATACAAATATGCTCCTTCAAGTACTGCGCCTAAACTATAGAAGCGACACGAAAATGCTATATGGCATGGTTGGTCCCCATTTAAAGACCTTTCATTTGATGAAAGGAGTGGGGAGTGTTTTTCGCTCGAAACTAATACGCTCCTTCAAGTAGTGCGCCTAAACTATAGAAGCGAAACGAAAATGTTATATAGCGCGGTTGTTCCTCATTTAAAGACCTTTTATTTGATATATGACTTGGCGCGATCGGTTGGCTAGAACTCGAGATATGGCTGAAAGGAGTGGGGAGTGTTTTCCGCTCTAAACTAATACGCTCCTTGAAGTACTGCGCCTAAACTATTGAAGCGACACGAAAATGTTATATAGCGCGGTTGTTCCTCATTTAAAGGCCTTTCATTTGATGTATGGCTTGGCGCGATCGGTTGGCTAGAACTCGAGATATGGCTGAAAGGAGTGGGGAGTGTTTTCCGCTCTAAACTAATACGCTCCTTCAAGTACTGCGCCTAAACTATAGAAGCGACACGAAAATGCTATATAGCATGGTTGGTCCCCATTTAAAGACCTTTCATTTGATGTCTGGCTTGGCGCGATCAGTTGGCTAGAACTCGAGGTATGGCTGAAAGGAGTGGGGAGTGTTTTTCGCTCGAAACTAATACGCTCCTTCAAGTAGTGCGCCTAAACTATAGAAGCGACACGAAAATGTTATATAGCGCGGTTGTTCCTCATTTAAAGACCTTTCATTTGATGTATGGCTTGGCGCGATCGGTTGGCTAGAACTCGAGATATGGCTGAAAGGAGTGGGGAGTGTTTTCCGCTGGAAACTAATACGCTCCTTCAAGTAGTGCGCCTAAACTATAGAGGTGGCACGAAAATGATATAGAGCGCGGCTGTTCCTCATTTGAAGACCTTTTATTTGATATATGACTGGGCGCGATCGGTTGGGTAGAACTCGAGATATGGCTGAAAGGAGTGGGGAGTGTTTTCCGCTCTAAACTAATACGCTCCTTCAAGTACTGCGCCTAAACTATAGAAGCGACACGAAAATGCTATATAGCATGGCTGGTCCACATTTAAAGACCTTTCATTTGAGATATGGCTTGGCGCGATCGGTTGGCTAGAACTCAAGATATGGCTGAAAGGAGTGGGGAGTAATTTCCGCTCTAAACTAATACGCTGCTTCAAGTACTGCGCCTAAACTATAGAAGCGACACGAAAATGTTATAAAGCGCGGTTGTTTGTCATTTAAAGACCATTCATTTGATATATGGCTTGGCGCGATCGGTTGGCTAGAACTCGAGATATGGGTGAAAGGAATGGGGAGTGTTTTTCGCTCGAAACTAATACGCTCCTTCAAGTAGTGCGCCTAAACTATAGAAGCGACACGAAAATGTTATATAGCACGGTTGTTCCTCATTTGAAGACCTTTCATTTGAGATATGGCTTGGCGCGATCGGTTCGCTAGAACTCGAGATATGGCTGAAAGGATTGGGGAGTGTTTTCCGCTCTAAACTAATACGCTTCTTCAAGTACTGCGCCTAAACTATAGAAGCGACACGAAAATTTTATATTGCGCGGTTGTTCTTCATTTAAAGACATTTCATTTGATGTATGGCTTGGCGCGATCGGTTGGCTAGAACTCGAGATATGTCTGAAAGGAGTGGGGAGTGTTTTCCGCTCTAAACTAATACGCTCCTTCCAGTACTGCGCCTAAACTATAGAGGTGGCACGAAAATGATATAGAACGCGGCTGTTCCTCATTTAAAGACCTTTCATTTGATGTATGGCTTGGCGCGATCGGTTGGCTAGAACTCGAGATATGGCTGAAAGGAGTGGGGAGTGTTTTCCGCTCGAAACTAATACGCTCCTTCAAGTAGTGCGCCTAAACTATAGAAGCGCCACGAAAATGTTATAAAGCGCGGTTGTTTGTCATTTAAAGACCTTTCATTTGATATATGGCTTGGCGCGATCGGTTGGCTAGAACTCGAGATATGGGTGAAAGGAATGGGGAGTGTTTTTCGCTCGAAACTAATACGCTCCTTCAAGTACTGCGCCTAAACTATAGAAGCGACACGAAAATGCTATATAGCATGGCTGGTCCACATTTAAAGACCTTTCATTTGAGATATGGCTTGGCGCGATCGGTTGGCTAGAACTCGAGATATGGCTGAAAGGAGTGGGGAGTAATTTCCGCTCTAAACTAATACGCTGCTTCAAGTACTGCGCCTAAACTATAGAAGCGACACGAAAATGTTATAAAGCGCGGTTGTTTGTCATTTAAAGGCCTTTCATTTGATATATGGCTTGGCGCGATCGGTTGGCTAGAACTCGAGATATGTCTGAAAGGAGTGGGGAGTGTTTTCCGCTCTAAACTAATACGCTCCTTCCAGTACTGCGCCTAAACTATAGAGGTGGCACGAAAATGATATAGAACACGGCTGTTCCTCATTTAAAGACCTTTCATTTGATGTATGGCTTGGCGCGATCGGTTGGCTAGAACTCGAGATATGGCTGAAAGGAGTGGGGAGTGTTTTCCGCTCGAAACTAATACGCTCCTTCAAGTAGTGCGCCTAAACTATAGAAGCGACACGAAAATGTTATATAGCACGGTTGTTCCTCATTTGAAGACCTTTCATTTGAGATATGGCTTGGTGCGATCGGTTGGCTAGAACTCGAGATATGGCTGAAAGGAGTGAGGAGTGTTTTTCGCTCGAAACTAATACGCTCCTTCAAGTAGTGCGTCGCAACTATAGAAACGACACGAAAATGTTATATAGCGCGGTTGTTCCTCATTTAAAGACCTTTCATTTGATATATGGCTTGGCGCGATCGGTTGGCTAGAACTCGAGATATGGCTGAAAGGAGTGGGGAGTGTTTTTCGCTCGAAACAAATACGCTTCTTCAAGTACTGCGCCTAAACTATAGAAGCGACACGAAAATGCTCTATAGCATGGTTGGTCCCCATTTAAAGACCTTTCATTTGATGCATGGCTTGGCGCGATCGGTTGGCTAGAACTCGAGATATGATTGAAAGGAGTGCGGAGTGTTTTTCGCTCTATAAAAATATGCTCCTTCAAGTACTGCGCCTAAACTATAGAGGTGGCACGAAAATGATATGGAGCGCGGTTGTTCCTCATTTAAAGACCTTTCAGTTGATACCTGTCTTGGCGCGATCGGTTGGCCAGAACTCGAGATATGACTGAAAGGAGTGGAAAGTGTTTTTCGCTCTATACAAATACACTCCTTCAAGTACTGCGCCTAACCTATAGAGGTGGCACGAAAATGAAATAGAGCGCGGCTGTTCCCCATTTAAAGACCTTTAAGTTGATATCTGTCTTGGTGCGATCGGTTGGCCAGAACTCGAGATATCACTGAAAGGAGTGGGACGTGTTTTTCGTCCTAAACAAATACACTCCTTCAAGTACTGTGCCTAAACTATGGAAGTGACACGAAAATGTTATATAGCGCGGTTGTTCCTCATTTAAAGACCTTTCATTTGATATATGGCTTGGCGCGATCGGTTGGCTAGAACTCGAGATATGGCTGAAAGGAGTGGGGAGTGTTTTCCACTCTAAACTAATACGCTCCTTCAAGTACTGCGCCTAAACTCTAGAAGTGACATGAAAATGCTATATAGCATGGTTGTTCCCCATTTAAAGACCATTCATTTGAGGTATGGCTTGGCGCGATCGGTTGGCTACAACTCGAGATATGACTGAAAGGAGTGGGGAGTGTTTTCCGCTCGATACAAATACGCTCCTTCAAGTACTGCGCCTAAACTATAGAAGCGACACGAAAATGCTATATAGCATGGTTGGTCCCCATTTAAAGACCTTTCATTTGATGTATGGCTTGGCGCGATCGGTTGGCTAGAACTCGAGATATGATTGAAAGGAGTGCGGAGTGTTTTTCGCTCTATACAAATATGCTCCTTCAAGTACTGCGCCTAAACTATAGAGGTGGCACGAAAATGATATAGAACGCGGCTGTTCCTCATTTAAAGACCTTTCATTTGATGTATGGCTTGGCGCGATCGGTTGGCTAGAACTCGAGATATGGCTGAAAGGAGTGGGGAGTGTTTTCCACTCTAAACTAATACGCTCCTTCAAGTACTGCGCCTAAACTATAGAAGCGACACGAAAATGTTATATAGCGCGGTTGTTTCTCATTTAAAGACGTTTCATTTGATATATGGCTTGGCGCGATCGGTTGGCTAGAACTCGAGATATGGCTGAAAGGAGTGGGGAGTGTTTTCCACTCTAAACTAATACGCTCCTTCAAGTACTGCGCCTAAACTCTAGAAGTGACATGAAAATGCTATATAGCATGGTTGTTCCCCATTTAAAGACCATTCATTTGAGGTATGGCTTGGCGCGATCGGTTGGCTACAACTCGAGATATGACTGAAAGGAGTGGGGAGTGTTTTCCGCTCGATACAAATACGCTCCTTCAAGTACTGCGCCTAAACTATAGAAGCGACACGAAAATGCTATATAGCATGGTTGGTCCCCATTTAAAGACCTTTCATTTGATGTATGGCTTGGCGCGATCGGTTGGCTAGAACTCGAGATATGATTGAAAGGAGTGCGGAGTGTTTTTCGCTCTATACAAATATGCTCCTTCAAGTACTGCGCCTAAACTATAGAGGTGGCACGAAAATGATATAGAACGCGGCTGTTCCTCATTTAAAGACCTTTCATTTGATGTATGGCTTGGCGCGATCGGTTGGCTAGAACTCGAGATATGGCTGAAAGGAGTGGGGAGTGTTTTCCACTCTAAACTAATACGCTCCTTCAAGTACTGCGCCTAAACTATAGAAGCGACACGAAAATGTTATATAGCGCGGTTGTTTCTCATTTAAAGACGTTTCATTTGATATATGGCTTGGCGCGATCGGTTGGCTAGAACTCGAGATATGGCTGAAAGGAGTGGGGAGTGTTTTTCGCTCGATACAAATACGCTCCTTCAAGTACTGCGCCTAAACTATAGAAGCGACACGAAAATGCTATATAGCATGGTTGGTCCCCATTTAAAGACCTTTCATTTGATGTATGGCTTGGCGCGATCGGTTGGCTAGAACTCGAGATATGATTGAAAGGAGTGCGGAGTGTTTTTCGCTCTATACAAATATGCTCCTTCAAGTACTGCGCCTAAACTATAGAGGTGGCACGAAAATGATATAGAGCGACCTTTCATTTGATGTGTGGCTTGGCGCGATCGGTTGGCTAGAACTCGAGATATGGCTGAAAGGAGTGGGGAGTGTTTTTCGCTCTAAACTAATACGCTCCTTCAAGTAGTGCGTCACAACTATAGAAACGACACGAAAATGTTATATAGCGCGGTTCTTCCTCATTTAAAGACCTTTCATTTGATATATGGCTTGGCGCGATCGGTTGGCTAGAACTCGAGATATGACTGAAAGGATTGGGGAGTGTTTTTCGCTGTAAACAAATACGCTGCTTCAAGCACTGCGCCTAAACTATAGAAGTGACAAGTACTGCACCTAAACTATAGAAGTGACATGAAAATGCTATATAGCATGGTTGTTCCCCATTTAAAGACCTTTCATTTGATGTATGGCTTGGCGCGATCAGTTGGCTAGAACTCGAGTTATGACTGAAAGGAGTGGGGAGTGTTTTCCACTCTAAACTAATACGCTCCTTCAAGTACTGCGCCTAAACTCTAGAAGTGACATGAAAATGCTATATAGCATGGTTGTTCCCCATTTAAAGACCATTCATTTGAGGTATGGCTTGGCGCGATCGGTTGGCTACAACTCGAGATATGAGTGAAAGGAGTGGGGAGTGTTTTCCGCTCTAAACTAATACGCTCCTTCAAGTACTGCGCCTAAACTATAGAAGCGACACGAAAATGTTATATAGCGCGGTTGTTTCTCATTTAAAGACGTTTCATTTGATATATGGCTTGGCGCGATCGGTTGGCTAGAACTCGAGATATGGCTGAAAGGAGTGGGGAGTGTTTTTCGCTCGATACAAATACGCTCCTTCAAGTACTGCGCCTAAACTATAGAAGCGACACGAAAATGCTATATAGCATGGCTGGTCCACATTTAAAGACCTTTCATTTGAGATATGGCTTGGCGCGATCGGTTGGCTAGAACTCGAGATATGGCTGAAAGGAGTGGGGAGTAATTTCCGCTCTAAACTAATACGCTGCTTCAAGTACTGCGCCTAAACTATAGAAGCGACACGAAAATGTTATAAAGCGCGGTTGTTTGTCATTTAAAGGCCTTTCATTTGATATATGGCTTAGCGCGATCGGTTGGCTAGAACTCGAGATATGTCTGAAAGGAGTGGGGAGTGTTTTCCGCTCTAAACTAATACGCTCCTTCCAGTACTGCGCCTAAACTATAGAGGTGGCACGAAAATGATATAGAACGCGGCTGTTCCTCATTTAAAGACCTTTCATTTGATGTATGGCTTGGCGCGATCGGTTGGCTAGAACTCGAGATATGGCTGAAAGGAGTGGGGAGTGTTTTCCGCTCGAAACTAATACGCTCCTTCAAGTAGTGCGCCTAAACTATAGAAGCGACACGAAAATGTTATATAGCACGGTTGTTCCTCATTTGAAGACCTTTCATTTGATATATGCCTTGGCGCGATAGGTTGGCTAGAACTCGAGAAATGACTGAAAGGATTGGGGAGTGTTTTTCGCTGTAAACAAATACGCTGCTTCAAGCACTGCGCCTAAACTATAGAAGTGACAAGTACTGCACCTAAACTATAGAAGTGACATGAAAATGCTATATAGCATGGTTGTTCCCCATTTAAAGACCTTTCATTTGATGTATGGCTTGGCGCGATCAGTTGGCTAGAACTCGAGTTATGACTGAAAGGAGTGGGGAGTGTTTTCCACTCTAAACTAATACGCTCCTTCAAGTACTGCGCCTAAACTCTAGAAGTGACATGAAAATGCTATATAGCATGGTTGTTCCCCATTTAAAGACCATTCATTTGAGGTATGGCTTGGCGCGATCAGTTGGCTACAACTCGAGATACGGCTGAAAGGAGTGGGGAGTGTTTTTCGCTCTAAACTAATACGCTCCTTCAAGTAGTGCGTCACAACTATAGAAACGACACGAAAATGTTATATAGCGCGGTTCTTCCTCATTTAAAGACCTTTTATTTGATATATGGCTTGGCGCGATCGGTTGGCTAGAACTCGAGATATGGCTGAAAGGAGTGGGGAGTGTTTTTCGCTCGATACAAATACGCTCCTTCAAGTACTGCGCCTAAACTATAGAAGCGACACGAAAATGCTATATAGCATGGTTGGTCCCCATTTAAAGACCTTTCATTTGATGTATGGCTTGGCGCGATCGGTTGGCTAGAACTCGAGATATGATTGAAAGGAGTGCGGAGTGTTTTTCGCTCTATACAAATATGGTCCTTCAAGTACTGCGCCTAAACTATAGAGGTGGCACGAAAATGATATAGAGCGCGGCTGTTCCTCATTTAAAGACCTTTCATTTGAGATATGGCTTTTCGCGATCGGTTGGCTAGAACTCGAGATATGGCTGAAAGGATTGGGGAGTGTTTTCCGCTCTAAACTAATACGCTCCTTCAAGTACTGCGCCTAAACTATAGAAGCGACACGAAAATTTTATATTGCGCGGTTGTTCCTCATTTAAAGACCTTTCATTTGATGTATAGCTTGGCGCAATCGGTTGGCTAGAACTCGAGATATGGGTGAAAGGAATGGGGAGTGTTTTTCGCTCGAAACTAATACGCTCCTTCAAGTAGTGCGCCTAAACTATAGAAGCGACACGAAAATGTTATATAGCACGGTTGTTTGTCATTTAAAGACTTTTCATTTGAGATATGGCTTGGCGCGATCGGTTGGCTAGAACTCGAGATATGGCTGAAAGGAGTGGCGAGTAATTTCCGTTCTAAACTAATACGCTGCTTCAAGTACTGCGCCTAAACTATAGAAGCGATACGAAAATGTTATAAAGCGCGGTTGTTTGTCATTTAAAGACCTTTCATTTGATATATGACTTGGCGCGATCGGTTGGCTAGAACTCGAGATATGGCTGAAAGGAGTGGCGAGTAATTTCCGTTCTAAACTAATACGCTGCTTCAAGTACTGCGCCTAAACTATAGAAGCGATACGAAAATGTTATAAAGCGCGGTTGTTCCTCATTTAAAGACCTTTCATTTGATGTATAGCTTGGCGCAATCGGTTGGCTAGAACTCGAGATATGGGTGAAAGGAATGGGGAGTGTTTTTCGCTCGAAACTAATACGCTCCTTCAAGTAGTGCGTCACAACTATAGAAACGACACGAAAATGTTATATAGCGCGGTTCTTCCTCATTTAAAGACCTTTTATTTGATATATGGCTTGGCGCGATCGGTTGGCTAGAACTCGAGATATGGCTGAAAGGAGTGGGGAGTGTTTTTCGCTCGATACAAATACGCTCCTTCAAGTACTGCGCCTAAACTATAGAAGCGACACGAAAATGCTATATAGCATGGTTGGTCCCCATTTAAAGACCTTTCATTTGATGTATGGCTTGGCGCGATCGGTTGGCTAGAACTCCAGATATGGCTGAAAGGAGTGGGGAGTGTTTTTCGCTCGAAACTAATACGCTCCTTCAAGTAGTGCGTCACAATTATAGAAACGACACGAAAATGTTATATAGCGCGGTTGTTCCTCATTTAAAGACCTTTCATTTGATATATGGCTTGGCGCGATCGGTTGGCTAGAACTCGAGATATGGCTGAAAGGAGCAGGGAGTGTTTTCCGCTCTAAACTAATACGCTCTATCAAGTACTGCGCCTAAACTATAGAAGCGATACGAAAATGTTATATAGCGCGGTTGTTCTTCATTTAAAGACCTTTCATTTGAGATATGGCTTGGCGCGATCGGTTGGCTAGAACTCGAGATATGGCTGAAAGGATTGGGGAGTGTTTTCCGCTCTAAACTAATACGCTCCTTCAAGTACTGCGCCTAAACTATAGAAGCGACACGAAAATTTTATATTGCGCGGTTGTTCCTCATTTAAAGACCTTTCATTTGATGTATAGCTTGGCGCAATCGGTTGGCTAGAACTCGAGATATGGGTGAAAGGAATGGGGAGTGTTTTTCGCTCGAAACTAATACGCTCCTTCAAGTAGTGCGCCTAAACTATAGAAGCGACACGAA
Organism: Thecophora atra; assembly: GCA_937620795.1. Taxonomy (NCBI): domain Eukaryota; kingdom Metazoa; phylum Arthropoda; class Insecta; order Diptera; family Conopidae; genus Thecophora; species Thecophora atra. The sequence continues at coordinate 69,834,051 of OW569397.1, read as the reverse complement.
AATGTTATATAGCACGGTTGTTTGTCATTTAAAGACTTTTCATTTGAGATATGGCTTGGCGCGATCGGTTGGCTAGAACTCGAGATATGGCTGAAAGGAGTGGCGAGTAATTTCCGTTCTAAACTAATACGCTGCTTCAAGTACTGCGCCTAAACTATAGAAGCGATACGAAAATGTTATAAAGCGCGGTTGTTTGTCATTTAAAGACCTTTCATTTGATATATGACTTGGCGCGATCGGTTGGCTAGAACTCGAGATATGGCTGAAAGGAGTGGCGAGTAATTTCCGTTCTAAACTAATACGCTGCTTCAAGTACTGCGCCTAAACTATAGAAGCGATACGAAAATGTTATAAAGCGCGGTTGTTTGTCATTTAAAGACCTTTCATTTGATATATGACTTGGCGCGATCGGTTGGCTAGAACTCGAGATATGGGTGAAAGGAATGGGGAGTGTTTTTCGCTCGAAACTAATACGCTCCTTCAAGTACTGCGCCTAAACTATAGAAGAGACACGAAAATTTTATATTGCGCGGTTGTTCCTCATTTAAAGACCTTTCATTCGATGTATGGCTTGGCGCAATCGGTTGGCTAGAACTCGAGATATGGGTGAAAGGTAGTAGTACCTTCAAGTAGTGCGCCTAAACTATAAAAGCGACACGAAAATGTTATATAGCACGGTTGTTTGTCATTTAAAGACCTTTCATTTGAGATATGGCTTGGCGCAATCGTTTGGCTAGAACTCGAGATATGGGTGAAAGGAATGGGGAGTGTTTTTCGCTCGAAACTAATACGCTCCTTCAAGTAGTGCGCCTAAACTATAGAAGCGACACGAAAATGTTATATAGCACGGTTGTTTGTCATTTAAAGACCTTTCATTTGAGATATGGCTTGGCGCGATCGGTTGGCTAGAACTCGAGATATGGCTGAAAGGAGTGGCGAGTAATTTCCGCTCTAAACTAATACGCTGCTTCAAGTACTGCGCCTAAACTATAGAAGCGATACGAAAATGTTATAAAGCGCGGTTGTTCCTCATTTAAAGACCTTTCATTTGATGTATGGCTTGGCGCGATCGGTTGGCTAGAACTCGAGATATGTCTGAAAGGAGTGGGGAGTGTTTTCCGCTCTAAACTAATACGCTCCTTCCAGTACTGCGCCTAAACTATAGAGGTGGCACGAAAATGATATAGAACGCGGCTGTTCCTCATTTAAAGACCTTTCATTTGATGTATGGCTTGGCGCGATCGGTTGGCTAGAACTCGAGATATGGCTGAAAGGAGTGGGGAGTGTTTTTCGCTCGAAACTAATACGCTCCTTCAAGTAGTGCGTCACAACTATAGAAACGACACAAAAATGTTATATAGCGCGGTTGTTCCTCATTTAAAGACCTTTCATTTGATATATGGCTTGGCGCGATCGGTTGGCTAGAACTCGATATATGGCTGAAAGGAGCGGGGAGTGTTTTCCGCTCTAAACTAATACGCTCCTTCAAGTACTGCGCCTAAACTATAGAAGCGACACGAAAATGTTATATAGCGCGGTTGTTCCTCATTTAAAGACCTTTCATTTGATATATGGCGTGGCGCGATCGGTTGGCTAGAACTCCAGATATGATTGAAAGGAGTGCGGAGTGTTTTTCGCTCTATACAAATATGCTCCTTCAAGTACTGCGCCTAAACTATAGAGGTGGCACGAAAATGATATTGAGCGCGGTTGTTCCCCATTTAAAGACCTTTCAGTTGATACCTGTCTTGGCGCGATCGGTTGGCCAGAACTCGAGATATGACTGAAAGGAGTGGGACGTGTTTTTCGTCCTAAACAAATACACTCCTTCAAGTACTGCGCCTAAACTATGGAAGTGACACGAAAATGTTATATAGCGCGGTTGTTCCTCATTTAAAGACCTTTCATTTGATATATGGATTGGCGCGATAGGTTGGCTAGAACTCGAGATATGACTGAAAGGATTGGGGAGTGTTTTTCGCTGTAAACAAATACGCTGCTTCAAGCACTGCGCCTAAACTATAGAAGTGACAAGTACTGCGCCTAAACTATAGAAGTGACATGAAAATGCTATATGGCATGGTTGTTCCCCATTTAAAGACCTTTCATTTGATGTATGGCTTGGCGCGATCGGTTGGCTAGAACTCGAGATATGATTGAAAGGAGTGCGGAGTGTTTTTCGCTCTATACAAATATGCTCCTTCAAGTACTGCGCCTAAACTATAGAGGTGGCACGAAAATGATATAGAGCGCGGCTGTTCCTCATTTAAAGACCTTTCATTTGATGTGTGGCTTGGCGCGATCGGTTGGCTAGAACTCGAGATATGGCTGAAAGGAGTGGGGAGTGTTTTTCGCTCTAAACTAATACGCTCCTTCAAGTAGTGCGTCACAACTATAGAAACGACACGAAAATGTTATATAGCGCGGTTCTTCCTCATTTAAAGACCTTTCATTTGATATATGGCTTGGCGCGATCGGTTGGCTAGAACTCGAGATATGGCTGAAAGGAGTGGGGAGTGTTTTTCGCTCGATACAAATACGCTCCTTCAAGTACTGCGCCTAAACTATAGAAGCGACACGAAAATGCTATATAGCATGGTTGGTCCCCATTTAAAGACCTTTCATTTGATGTATGGCTTGGCGCGATCGGTTGGCTAGAACTCGAGATATGATTGAAAGGAGTGCGGAGTGTTTTTCGCTCTATACAAATATGCTCCTTCAAGTACTGCGCCTAAACTATAGAGGTGGCACGAAAATGATATAGAGCGCGGCTGTTCCTCATTTAAAGACCTTTCATTTGATGTATGGCTTGGCGCGATCGGTTGGCTAGAACTCCAGATATGGCTGAAAGGAGTGGGGAGTGTTTTTCGCTCGAAACTAATACGCTCCTTCAAGTAGTGCGTCACAACTATAGAAACGACACAAAAATGTTATATAGCGCGGTTGTTCCTCATTTAAAGACCTTTCATTTGATATATGGCTTGGCGCGATCGGTTGGCTAGAACTCGATATATGGCTGAAAGGAGCGGGGAGTGTTTTCCGCTCTAAACTAATACGCTCCTTCAAGTACTGCGCCTAAACTATAGAAGCGACACGAAAATGTTATATAGCGCGGTTGTTCCTCATTTAAAGACCTTTCATTTGATATATGGCGTGGCGCGATCGGTTGGCTAGAACTCCAGATATGATTGAAAGGAGTGCGGAGTGTTTTTCGCTCTATACAAATATGCTCCTTCAAGTACTGCGCCTAAACTATAGAGGTGGCACGAAAATGATATAGAGCGCGGTTGTTCCCCATTTAAAGACCTTTCAGTTGATACCTGTCTTGGCGCGATCGGTTGGCCAGAACTCGAGATATGACTGAAAGGAGTGGGACGTGTTTTTCGTCCTAAACAAATACACTCCTTCAAGTACAGCGCCTAAACTATGGAAGTGACACGAAAATGTTATATAGCGCGGTTGTTCCTCATTTAAAGACCTTTCATTTGATATATGGATTGGCGCGATAGGTTGGCTAGAACTCGAGATATGACTGAAAGGATTGGGGAGTGTTTTTCGCTGTAAACAAATACGCTGCTTCAAGCACTGCGCCTAAACTATAGAAGTGACAAGTACTGCGCCTAAACTATAGAAGTGACATGAAAATGCTTTATGGCATGGTTGTTCCCCATTTAAAGACCTTTCATTTGATGTATGGCTTGGCGCGATCGGTTGGCTAGAACTCGAGATATGATTGAAAGGAGTGCGGAGTGTTTTTCGCTCTAAACTAATACGCTCCTTCAAGTAGTGCGTCACAACTATAGAAACGACACGAAAATGTTATATAGCGCGGTTCTTCCTCATTTAAAGACCTTTCATTTGATATATGGCTTGGCGCGATCGGTTGGCTAGAACTCGAGATATGGCTGAAAGGAGTGGGGAGTGTTTTTCGCTCGATACAAATACGCTCCTTCAAGTACTGCGCCTAAACTATAGAGGTGGCACGAAAATGATATAGAGCGCGGCTGTTCCTCATTTAAAGACCTTTCATTTGATGTGTGGCTTGGCGCGATCGGTTGGCTAGAACTCGAGATATGGCTGAAAGGAGTGGGGAGTGTTTTTCGCTCTAAACTAATACGCTCCTTCAAGTAGTGCGTCACAACTATAGAAACGACACGAAAATGTTATATAGCGCGGTTCTTCCTCATTTAAAGACCTTTCATTTGATATATGGCTTGGCGCGATCGGTTGGCTAGAACTCGAGATATGGCTGAAAGGAGTGGGGAGTGTTTTTCGCTCGATACAAATACGCTCCTTCAAGTACTGCGCCTAAACTATAGAAGCGACACGAAAATGCTATATAGCATGGTTGGTCCCCATTTAAAGACCTTTCATTTGATGTATGGCTTGGCGCGATCGGTTGGCTAGAACTCGAGATATGATTGAAAGGAGTGCGGAGTGTTTTTCGCTCTATACAAATATGCTCCTTCAAGTACTGCGCCTAAACTATAGAGGTGGCACGAAAATGATATAGAGCGCGGCTGTTCCTCATTTAAAGACCTTTCATTTGATGTATGGCTTGGCGCGATCGGTTGGCTAGAACTCCAGATATGGCTGAAAGGAGTGGGGAGTGTTTTTCGCTCGAAACTAATACGCTCCTTCAAGTAGTGCGTCACAATTATAGAAACGACACGAAAATGTTATATGGCGCGGTTGTTCCTCATTTAAAGACCTTTCATTTGATATATGGCTTGGCGCGATCGGTTGGCTAGAACTCGAGATATGGCTGAAAGGAGCAGGGAGTGTTTTCCGCTCTAAACTAATACGCTCCTTCAAGTACTGCGCCTAAACTATAGAAGCGACACGAAAATGTTATATAGCGCGGTTGTTCTTCATTTAAAGACCTTTCATTTGAGATATGGCTTGGCGCGATCGGTTGGCTAGAACTCGAGATATGGCTGAAAGGATTGGGGAGTGTTTTCCGCTCTAAACTAATACGCTCCTTCAAGTACTGCGCCTAAACTATAGAAGCGACACGAAAATTTTATATTGCGCGGTTGTTCCTCATTTAAAGACCTTTCATTTGATGTATGGCTTGGCGCAATCGGTTGGCTAGAACTCGAGATATGGGTGAAAGGAATGGGGAGTGTTTTTCGCTCGAAACTAATACGCTCCTTCAAGTAGTGCGCCTAAACTATAGAAGCGACACGAAAATGTTATATAGCACGGTTGTTTGCCATTTAAAGACTTTTCATTTGAGATATGGCTTGGCGCGATCGGTTGGCTAGAACTCGAGATATGGCTGAAAGGAGTGGCGAGTAATTTCCGCTCTAAACTAATACGCTGCTTCAAGTACTGCGCCTAAACTATAGAAGCGATACGAAAATGTTATAAAGCGCGGTTGTTTGTCATTTAAAGACCTTTCATTTGATATATGACTTGGCGCGATCGGTTGGCTAGAACTCGAGATATGGGTGAAAGGAATGGGGAGTGTTTTTCGCTCGAAACTAATACGCTCCTTCAAGTACTGCGCCTAAACTATAGAAGCGACACGAAAATTTTATATTGCGCGGTTGTTCCTCATTTAAAGACCTTTCATTCGATGTATGGCTTGGCGCAATCGGTTGGCTAGAACTCGAGATATGGGTGAAAGGAATGGGGAGTGTTTTTCGCTCGAAACTAATACGCTCCTTCAAGTAGTGCGCCTAAACTATAAAAGCGACACGAAAATGTTATATAGCACGGTTGTTTGTCATTTAAAGACCTTTCATTTGAGATATGGCTTGGCGCAATCGTTTGGCTAGAACTCGAGATATGGGTGAAAGGAATGGGGAGTGTTTTTCGCTCGAAACTAATACGCTCCTTCAAGTAGTGCGCCTAAACTATAGAAGCGACACGAAAATGTTATATAGCACGGTTGTTTGTCATTTAAAGACCTTTCATTTGAGATATGGCTTGGCGCGATCGGTTGGCTAGAACTCGAGATATGGCTGAAAGGAGTGGCGAGTAATTTCCGCTCTAAACTAATACGCTGCTTCAAGTACTGCGCCTAAACTATAGAAGCGATACGAAAATGTTATAAAGCGCGGTTGTTCCTCATTTAAAGACCTTTCATTTGATGTATGGCTTGGCGCGATCGGTTGGCTAGAACTCGAGATATGTCTGAAAGGAGTGGGGAGTGTTTTCCGCTCTAAACTAATACGCTCCTTCCAGTACTGCGCCTAAACTATAGAGGTGGCACGAAAATGATATAGAACGCGGCTGTTCCTCATTTAAAGACCTTTCATTTGATGTACGGCTTGGCGCGATCGGTTGGCTAGAACTCGAGATATGGCTGAAAGGAGTGGGGAGTGTTTTTCGCTCGAAACTAATACGCTCCTTCAAGTAGTGCGTCACAACTATAGAAACGACACATAAATGTTATATAGCGCGGTTGTTCCTCATTTAAAGACCTTTCATTTGATATATGGCTTGGCGCGATCGGTTGGCTAGAACTCGATATATGGCTGAAAGGAGCGGGGAGTGTTTTCCGCTCTAAACTAATACGCTCCTTCAAGTACTGCGCCTAAACTATAGAAGCGACACGAAAATGTTATATAGCGCGGTTGTTTCTCATTTAAAGACCTTTCATTTGATATATGGCTTGGCGCGATCGGTTGGCTAGAACTCGAGATATGGCTAAAAGGAGTGGGGAGTGTTTTTCGCTCGATACAAATACGCTCCTTCAAGTACTGCGCCTAAACTATAGAAGCGACACGAAAATGCTATTTAGCATGGTTGGTCCCCATTTAAAGACCTTTCATTTGATGTATGGCTTGGCGCGATCGGTTGGCTAGAACTCGAGATATGATTGAAAGGAGTGCGGAGTGTTTTTCGCTCTATACAAATATGCTCCTTCAAGTACTGCGCCTAAACTATAGAGGTGGCACGAAAATAATATAGAGCGCGGCTGTTCCTCATTTAAAGACCTTTCATTTGATGTATGGCTTGGCGCGATCGGTTGGCTAGAACTCGAGATATGGCTGAAAGGAGTGGGGAGTGTTTTTCGCTCGAAACTAATACGCTCCTTCAAGTAGTGCGTCACAACTATAGAAACGACACGAAAATGTTATATAGCGCGGTTGTTCCTCATTTAAAGACCTTTCATTTGATATATGGCTTGGCGCTATCGGTTGGCTAGAACTCGATATATGGCTGAAAGGAGCGGGGAGTGTTTTCCGCTCTAAACTAATACGCTCTATCAAGTACTGCGCCTAAACTATAGAAGCGATACGAAAATGTTATATAGCGCGGTTGTTCTTCATTTAAAGACCTTTCATTTGATATATGGCTTGGCGCGATCGGTTGGCTAGAACTCGAGATATGGCTGAAAGGAGTGGCGAGTAATTTCCGCTCTAAACTAATACGCTGCTTCAAGTACTGCGCCTAAACTATAGAAGCGATACGAAAATGTTATAAAGCGCGGTTGTTCCTCATTTAAAGACCTTTCATTTGATGTATGGCTTGGCGCGATCGGTTGGCTAGAACTCGAGATATGTCTGAAAGGAGTGGGGAGTGTTTTCCGCTCTAAACTAATACGCTCCTTCCAGTACTGCGCCTAAACTATAGAGGTGGCACGAAAATGATATATAGCGCGGTTGTTCCTCATTAAAAGACCTTTCATTTGATATATGGCTTGGCGCGATCGGTTGGCTAGAACTCGATATATGGCTGAAAGGAGCGGGGAGTGTTTTCCGCTCTAAACTAATACGCTCCTTCAAGTACTGCGCCTAAACTATAAAAGCGACACGAAAATGTTATATAGCGCGGTTGTTCCTCATTTAAAGACCTTTCATTTGATATATGGCTTGGCGCGATCGGTTGGCTAGAACTCCAGATATGATTGAAAGGAGTGCGGAGTGTTTTTCGCTCTATACAAATATGCTCCTTCAAGTACTGCGCCTAAACTATAGAGGTGGCACGAAAATGATATAGAGCGCGGTTGTTCCCCATTTAAAGACCTTTCAGTTGATACCTGTCTTGGCGCGATCGGTTGGCCAGAACTCGAGATATGACTGAAAGGAGTGGGACGTGTTTTTCGTCCTAAACAAATACACTCCTTCAAGTACTGCGCCTAAACTATGGAAGTGACACGAAAATGTTATATAGCGCGGTTGTTCCTCATTTAAAGACCTTTCATTTGATATATGGCTTGGCGCGATAGGTTGGCTAGAACTCGAGATATGACTGAAAGGATTGGGGAGTGTTTTTCGCTGTAAACAAATACGCTGCTTCAAGCACTGCGCCTAAACTATAGAAGTGACAAGTACTGCGCCTAAACTATAGAAGTGACATGAAAATGCTATATAGCATGGTTGTTCCCCATTTAAAGACCTTTCATTTGATGTATGGCTTGGCGCGATCAGTTGCCTAGAACTCGAGTTATGACTGAAAGGAGTGTGGAGTGTTTTCCGCTCTAAACTAATACGCTCCTTCAAGTACTGCGCCTAAACTATAGAAGTGACATGAAAATACTATATAGCATGGTTGTTCCCCATTTAAAGACCATTCATTTGAGGTATGGCTTGGCGCGATCGGTTGGCTACAACTCGAGATATGACTGAAAGGAGTGGGGAGTGTTTTCCGCTCTAAACTAATACGCTCCTTCAAGTACTGCGCCTAAACTATAGAAGCGACACGAAAATGTTATATAGCGCGGTTGTTTCCCATTTAAAGACCTTTCATTTTATATATGGCTTGGCGCGATCGGTTGGCTAGAACTCGAGATATGGCTAAAAGGAGTGGGGAGTGTTTTTCGCTCGATACAAATACGCTCCTTCAAGTACTGCGCCTAAACTATAGAAGCGACACGAAAATGCTATTTAGCATGGTTGGTCCCCATTTAAAGACCTTTCATTTGATGTATGGCTTGGCGCGATCGGTTGGCTAGAACTCGAGATATGATTGAAAGGAGTGCGGAGTGTTTTTCGCTCTATACAAATATGCTCCTTCAAGTACTGCGCCTAAACTATAGAGGTGGCACGAAAATGATATAGAGCGCGGCTGTTCCTCATTTAAAGACCTTTCATTTGATGTATGGCTTGGCGCGATCGGTTGGCTAGAACTCGAGATATGGCTGAAAGGAGTGGGGAGTGTTTTTCGCTCGAAACTAATACGCTCCTTCAAGTAGTGCGTCACAACTATAGAAACGACACGAAAATGTTATATAGCGCGGTTGTTCCTCATTTAAAGACCTTTCATTTGATATATGGCTTGGCGCTATCGGTTGGCTAGAACTCGATATATGGCTGAAAGGAGCGGGGAGTGTTTTCCGCTCTAAACTAATACGCTCCCTCAAGTACTGCGCCTAAACTATAGAAGCGACACGAAAATGTTATATAGCGCGGTTGTTCTTCATTTAAAGACCTTTCATTTGATATATGGCTTGGCGCGATCGGTTGGCTAGAACTCGAGATATGGCTGAAAGGAGTGGCGAGTAATTTCCGCTCTAAACTAATACGCTGCTTCAAGTACTGCGCCTAAACTATAGAAGCGATACGAAAATGTTATAAAGCGCGGTTGTTCCTCATTTAAAGACCTTTCATTTGATGTATGGCTTGGCGCGATCGGTTGGCTAGAACTCGAGATATGTCTGAAAGGAGTGGGGAGTGTTTTCCGCTCTAAACTAATACGCTCCTTCCAGTACTGCGCCTAAACTATAGAGGTGGCACGAAAATGATATAGAACGCGGCTGTTCCTCATTTAAAGACCTTTCATTTGATGTATGGCTTGGCGCGATCGGTTGGCTAGAACTCGAGATATGGCTGAAAGGAGTGGGGAGTGTTTTTCGCTCGAAACTAATACGCTCCTTCAAGTAGTGCGTCACAACTATAGAAACGACACAAAAAAGTTATATAGCGCGGTTGTTCCTCATTTAAAGACCTTTCATTTGATATATGGCTTGGCGCGATCGGTTGGCTAGAACTCGATATATGGCTGAAAGGAGCGGGGAGTGTTTTCCGCTCTAAACTAATACGCTCCTTCAAGTACTGCGCCTAAACTATAGAAGCGACACGAAAATGTTATATAGCGCGGTTGTTCCTCATTTAAAGACCTTTCATTTGATATATGGCTTGGCGCGATCGGTTGGCTAGAACTCCAGATATGATTGAAAGGAGTGCGGAGTGTTTTTCGCTCTATACAAATATGCTCCTTCAAGTACTGCGCCTAAACTATAGAGGTGGCACGAAAATGATATAGAGCGCGGTTGTTCCCCATTTAAAGACCTTTCAGTTGATACCTGTCTTGGCGCGATCGGTTGGCCAGAACTCGAGATATGACTGAAAGGAGTGGGACGTGTTTTTCGTCCTAAACAAATACACTCCTTCAAGTACTGCGCCTAAACTATGGAAGTGACACGAAAATGTTATATAGCGCGGTTGTTCCTCATTTAAAGACCTTTCATTTGATATATGGCTTGGCGCGATAGGTTGACTAGAACTCGAGATATGACTGAAAGGATTGGGGCGTGTTTTTCGCTGTAAACAAATACGCTGCTTCAAGCACTGCGCCTAAACTATAGAAGTGACAAGTACTGCGCCTAAACTATAGAAGTGACATGAAAATGCTATATAGCATGGTTGTTCCCCATTTAAAGACCTTTCATTTGATGTATGGCTTGGCGCGATCAGTTGCCTAGAACTCGAGTTATGACTGAAAGGAGTGGGGAGTGTTTTCCGCTCTAAACTAATACGCTCCTTCAAGTACTGCGCCTAAACTATAGAAGTGACATGAAAATACTATATAGCATGGTTGTTCCCCATTTAAAGACCATTCATTTGAGGTATGGCTTGGCGCGATCGGTTGGCTACAACTCGAGATATGACTGAAAGGAGTGGGGAGTGTTTTCCGCTCTAAACTAATACGCTCCTTCAAGTACTGCGCCTAAACTATAGAAGCGACACGAAAATGCTATTTAGCATGGTTGGTCCCCATTTAAAGACCTTTCATTTGATGTATGGCTTGGCGCGATCGGTTGGCTAGAACTCGAGATATGATTGAAAGGAGTGCGGAGTGTTTTTCGCTCTATACAAATATGCTCCTTCAAGTACTGCGCCTAAACTATAGAGGTGGCACGAAAATGATATAGAGCGCGGCTGTTCCTCATTTAAAGACCTTTCATTTGATGTATGGCTTGGCGCGATCGGTTGGCTAGAACTCGAGATATGGCTGAAAGGAGTGGGGAGTGTTTTTCGCTCGAAACTAATACGCTCCTTTAAGTAGTGCGTCACAACTATAGAAACGACACAAAAATGTTATATAGCGCGGTTGTTCCTCATTTAAAGACCTTTCATTTGATATATGGCTTGGCGATATCGGTTGGCTAGAACTCGATATATGGCTGAAAGGAGCGGGGAGTGTTTTCCGCTCTAAACTAATACGCTCCCTCAAGTACTGCGCCTAAACTATAGAAGCGACACGAAAATGTTATATAGCGCGGTTGTTCTTCATTTAAAGACCTTTCATTTGATATATGGCTTGGCGCGATCGGTTGGCTAGAACTCGAGATATTGCTGAAAGGAGTGGGGAGTGTTTTTCGCTCGATACAAATACGCTCCTTCAAGTACTGCGCCTAAACTATAGAAGCGACACGAAAATGCTATATAGCATGGTTGGTCCCCATTTAAAGACCTTTCATTTGATGTATGGCTTGGCGCGATCGGTTGGCTAGAACTCGAGATATGATTGAAAGGAGTGCGGAGTGTTTTTCGCTCTATACAAATATGCTCCTTCAAGTACTGCGCCTAAACTATAGAGGTGGCACGAAAATGATATAGAGCGCGGCTGTTCCTCATTTAAAGACCTTTCATATGATGTATGGCTTGGCGCGATCGGTTGGCTAGAACTCGAGATATGGCTGAAAGGAGTGGGGAGTGTTTTTCGCTCGAAACTAATACGCTCCTTCAAGTAGTGCGTCACAACTATAGAAACGACAGGAAAATGTTATATAGCGCGGTTGTTCCTCATTTAAAGACCTTTCATTTGATATATGGCTTGGCGCTATCGGTTGGCTAGAACTCGATATATGGCTGAAAGGAGCGGGGAGTGTTTTCCGCTCTAAACTAATACGCTCCCTCAAGTACTGCGCCTAAACTATAGAAGCGACACGAAAATGTTATATAGCGCGGTTGTTCTTCATTTAAAGACCTTTCATTTGATATATGGCTTGGCGCGATCGGTTGGCTAGAACTCGAGATATTGCTGAAAGGAGTGGGGAGTGTTTTTCGCTCGATACAAATACGCTCCTTCAAGTACTGCGCCTAAACTATAGAAGCGACACGAAAATGCTATATAGCATGGTTGGTCCCCATTTAAAGACCTTTCATTTGATGTATGGCTTGGCGCGATCGGTTGGCTAGAACTCGAGATATGATTGAAAGGAGTGCGGAGTGTTTTTCGCTCTATACAAATATGCTCCTTCAAGTACTGCGCCTAAACTATAGAGGTGGCACGAAAATGATATAGAGCGCGGCTGTTTCTCATTTAAAGACCTTTCATTTGATGTATGGCTTGGCGCGATCGGTTGTCTAGAACTCGAGATATCACTGAAAGGAGTGGGACGTGTTTTTCGCTCTATATAAATACACTCATTCAAGTACTGAGCCTAAAGTATAGAAGTTGTGAGGTGTGGCGGGGCTCACGCTCTGTGCCGGAGCGCAGAGCGTAAGCAAACGGAGAGCCGCTCTTTCCAGCCCGTGTCTGCAATGCAGATATCGGCATCTCCTCTTTCCATCATGCGACGGACTGATGAGTCCCGTATGATGGCGTGGTTGAAGTTTCGGGAAAACAAGTTTTTTTCTATGAACTTCACATCACGCCATCCTACGGTACTAGCAATTAACGCCGACGCTGATAAGAGAGAGTGAGAGGTCCATATGTGCAAAGCGGTCACGACTGGAATGAGCAGAGCGAACCGGTTTTCGCTCTGCAGCTTCGACACAGATCGTGTGCTGATATTGATTTGATTCGGTAATTGATAGTGGTTTTGAGAAAGTCGTAATTCGGTCGTGCTCGTGATATCCACTCAAGCAACGCGTTTTGTTAATTTAAAGCGAAGTTAATAAAATACAGACAGACATTTAAACTTGAGTTATATTAAATTTAATTCTTTACCGAACCATATGTAGCATTTACATAACTACGCATTTGAAGTTCAAGCCAGTGTAATTAGAATAATAACAGCAAATGCAACAACAACAACACAAAAACTTTATAAGCATAAAACGACAATAAACGCCAACCAAAACGATATGTAGCTGTTAGTGACGCAATACGTCGTGTTGTTAATGAAGTGCAGAAATTTGAAATAACTAACATAAAATACAAGTCTGCAGCAAACAATTAGAGATGTTAACTCAACAGAAACAACAACAACAACAACAACAACAGTTATACAAAAAAAAAATCGGTCAAAATTGTTATTAACAAAAATCCGTGGCCACAAAGTCTAAGATTTTTTTTTTCTACTTGTAATTAACGTAGTGTTTCTTTTAAAATTTGGTTAATTGAAAAACGCAAGCGACCTCATTGCACGATGCAGCCGCTTTCGTCGTGTGTGCAAGTGAGACAACTAGTGTTCTGCTTGTTGTTGCTCCAGAAATTAGAAGAAGCGAAGTGAGCAAACTTTACCACTGCTAAAATGGCGCCATCATTGGCATCATAATATATAGCTGCAAACCTATATGTACGCAACTGTGCAGCAAATAGAAGAGTGAAACACGTTATTTGAAGTCTTCAAGGTTTCTTTTAGAATTTTTTTTTGTTATGGGTGTTACAGTGAAAGTGTTTTTAAAGCATTGAACTATAAAACCTCAAGAACTACTCCTATACACATCGAACATAGACGCACAGGAAGTTTATTTGTTGGTGAAGTCATTCGAGTGCAGTCGATGTGCGAAGATTTCACTTAAGAGCGGAGCTGTTTTCAAAAGGAGTGTAGTGCTGACTGTTAGTGAAGAAAAACGATAATAGTCGTAAAACGAAAAACACTAAGCAAATTTGCAATAAATAGAAGAGGAAAAAGACTAAATTTTATGTTTGACACTGTCATGATTCAACTGTTGAGCTGAAGCAAAGTTTAAACTAATTTACATGCAAAGAAGTACATAAAAGTAAATATAAAGTCTGAAAATGGGCTAAAAGTTAAAAGAATCCAGACCTGAATTAATATTGCAGTGTTCAATAAATAATTTGTATTTTAACGGCCATCAGTTGGACTCTTTCAAACCATTATCACCAGCAGCAAGAGCAACCACAGCAACAACGTTTTTATCAGCCTCATTTATCGATGGCAACAACGCCAACAACAATTACAACAGATCCGCCCATTCAATCCTCAACAAAATGGACAACAAAAATCATAAACATCAAGCAAGGATTCGTCCACGTCAGCAACGTTATACAATTTGATTAATCGGTTTCATTGTGACGAGCATCACCAACATCACAATCTTCGCCACTGTAAAAGAGGATCAACAAACCGGACTTCGAAGCTACTTTGTCATTATAATCATTATTATAATCGTTAGTGAGTACCCTTAGACGCTGTCGAGGTAACAGAAACCACCAAATAGTAACGCTTGATAAACATTTTATAAACACTGCAACTAAATAGGAAAATAACATTCAATAAGAACCACGGAGAACAGCTGCTATCATTATATACACATATTTGACTATTGTTACAGAGGTTCACGCACTGTTCTTGTTTTCCATTGTAGAAAAGTTTTAAATTTCTTTGATGAAAATCGTAAATGTTTAACTCAATAATTAATAATTATACTAATGATAATAAGTGTTGCATAGCAGAGCAACCAACCAACGTATCATATCACCAAGTTAACGACATGATTTAAATTCTACTTTTCTTTTGATATACTTCCATTTATTTACATCTTTCTTTTTATAATTATTAACTAATAACTCTAAACTGTTGACTTGAGGACCAATTTTATTGAAAAACGAATTAAAGCGATAACTATACAAAATAAGACGAAGTTTTTCTGCTGTCAAGTAAAGTTTGAATTGTGAGAAAATCCACTAAGATTTAAAACTAGTTGCCTCAATTAATTTAACATTAACTTCGCAGGAGGATCTCTTTTTACCGAATTGTATTATGATCCATTTCTTAACTTGGTAAACCCTTAGGATTAAATTTTCATTTCAATTTTAATTTAATTAAATAACTTTCAAAGTATTTATTAATTTGTCGTTTCGGCTCAAACCCAAAATTACCGCCTGTTAAATTAAGTTGAATGTCGCTAACATTTTCCGTTTTCATTGCATTAGAGTTGCGATTTTAGGTAACCTTTCAAAAGGAAACAAAATTTGGTTTGATTTAATTTTTTTTTTTTTTTGACTTTTTGTGCATTAATAAGATCTTGCTAAGCATCACAAAATATTCATAAATTATTATTTCATTGGATATTCTTTATAAAAGTACGCAATTTGTAAGCATGTAATGAAGATATGATAAATAGGTATAATAGAACGTTTAAGTGTATTTGCAGGGATCCGAGCTGTCTTGTGGGCGCCTTCAACACGAGTCCGGACCCAGGTAATTGATTTATGGTAAACATTTTCTCCAGAACTAAGGTATAAATACTACGTTTAATACAATATATATACCCATTTTGGATTGTGAAACCGGTTCATATCTTGATTAGGTGTATTATTTACTTTAACTCATGATGATTACGTATAAAATATTTCTTTAAGACCAATTATTGTAATATACCTCGAATTTCAAAGAAAACAGAGAAAAAAAAAAGAAGTACAAATTAAAATGATTGTAACAAATTTTTTTTTTTTTCAAATGCTTCATGAAGCAAGTAACGAAAACTTTAAACAATAAACTTTGTAAAAATTGTTCACGCACCCGGTACTCTTTAAGAAAATTTTGTAAAAATCCTATGCATTATAAATGGAATTAAAGAAGCATTGCCATGAGCTGTTGAGGCGATGTATAGGTGTGTGTTAAAATTATCGTCTTTTTTTTGCTTTTTTTTTATTTTGCTAGATAATGGAGTAAACCTTAACTGAGGTTAACAGGTGAGTTAGCGGTTCCACTCCGCACAGCCAGGCGACACTCAAAAAAGGGGTTGGCGCACAAACTCCAAACGCGCCAACCATGGAAGGGCGGGTATAGAAAAGGGGGAGGGAAATAACATCCACTCCTCCCCCCCATCTACTCCTCTCATCTCCCTCCCACCTCTCACCCAGCGTAGTATGGCGTTTTGGTTTTTTTTTTTGTTGTTGAGTTTTTTTTTTTTCTCTCTCGCCGCCAGCTTAGCATCGATCGCGGTGTGAGGTCGTCGTGCGACTTTTCGGTAATCGGTCTCGTTCTTGGCAGTATAGCCACCGTAAGCCTCAGCTCCTTTCTTTTTTTTGTAACTGGGGTTTCAAGACGCTGTCGGGGTTGTTGAAGAACCCCCCCACTTTCCCTGAGCACGGCCGGACGAGCTGAGCTGCCCTGACAGCGATCAGCTTTTCGTTTGTGATTTTTATTTTTGATATTTTCATTTTGATTGTTAATTTAGATTTTCGCGGACCCTCCCACCCCACAACGTTACAAAATGGCGCCCAACGTGGGGCCCACTGTAGAAGTATTTTTTTTTGTCCGTCCGAAATGTTTGAGAGTCCCTGTGCAGTGGTGCCCAAACTTTTTGTAGCAACAGTAAGTTTTTCTTGAATACCTCAAATTTTAAATTAATTTTTTTTTGTTATCGGTTTTCTGTTGTTTTCTTGTTGGATTTACGCAACTGGATTTGTCTGTCCCCCGCGGTCCACAGAATCAACCCTTCGTGCGATTGTTTGACTTTGGTCATTCCGTACGAAGAAGAAAATGTTACGATTTGTAGATTTTGTAAATTTTAATTTTCTGTCGCTGACACAAAGGAAATACAACTTTTTGTTTAGTGTTGTTTAATTCTGAAGACTCTCTTGGCTTGAGATTTTGTGTTAATGGCTTTAATGGCTGTTCACAACTCGTCAAGAACTCGGAGGATATTTTGTATTGTTACCTTTGTGGATTGTATTGGCTCGAGATTTTGCGTGAATGGATTTAATGGCTGTTCGCAACTCGTCAATAAATCCTTAGCTTAGTTTATCTTTATCTCTCTAACGTTATCTTTTTTTTTTTTTTTTTTGATTCTCGCTTTTAATTACCTATATTTTTTTTTTTTTTTTGCCAATTTCCAGGAAATCATTGACTCGAGATTTTGCGTTAATGGATTTCATGGCTGTTCGCAACTCGTCAATGATTCCCACATTTAGTTTTTATTTTCTTAGCTTTAGTTTAATGCAAATGTTCCTTTGTGTCACCGAATTAAAGTGAGGCCTCGTTCAATTAGAGACTTCATCTGAATGATTTCATGTGAATCATTGGTGACTCGTTGGATGACGCCCACTGTCAGAATTTTTTTTTGTAGTTTAGCCCATGTTTATATTGATTATCTCTAGTGGTTGCTATAAAAAACCACTCGTGATCGATGCATTGGCTGGCCTGATCATTTGAGGACGCGAGGGAGTAGATGAGAAAGGAGTTTTGTGTCGTCTGGTGCAGTGGAGCCGCTGCTCAACCTGTGTTTTGTAGTGTACATGTAATATGGTTTTAGTTTTTTTTTTATTTTAACGCTAATGTTATTATTTATTTATTTTTTTTTCTTTTTCGCTTCCTTTCGATATGTTTGTTGTTTTTGATTTTTTTTATTTTTCCTGTAAATTTTAGCTTGTTTTGATTTTCTTTTGTTAGTGTTAATTTAACTGTTGATGTGATATATTTTTCCTTGTTGTTTTTTTTTTTTTTTTTTTTTTTTCTCTTTTTCAATTCAACCTTAGTCTGATTTTTTGTTTAAATTTTATTTTATATTTTTTTTTTTTTTTGCGTTATTTATTTTTATCTTTTTTTTTGCGTTAACGTCGTGGACTCAGGCCGTGGGTTCGAGTACCATTGCTAAATTTTGTCTTTTGTTTTTTTTTTTTTGCTTAGAGCTTGCCACCTTTTCCAGCTGTTGATCTGGCCACCGGTGGCTGATCACCACCTGTTTTGTGAGGTGTGGCGGGGCTCACGCTCTGTGTCGGAGCGCAGAGCGTAAGCAAACGGAGAGCCGCTCTTTCCAGCCCGTGTCTGCAATGCAGATATCGGCATCTCCTCTTTCCATCATGCGACGGACTGATGAGTCCCGTATGATGGCGTGGTTGAAGTTTCGGGAAAACAAGTTTTTTTCTATGAACTTCACATCACGCCATCCTACGGTACTAGCAATTAACGCCGACGCTGATAAGAGAGAGTGAGAGGTCCATATGTGCAAAGCGGTCACGACTGGAATGAGCAGAGCGAACCGGTTTTCGCTCTGCAGCTTCGACACAGATCGTGTGCTGATATTGATTTGATTCGGTAATTGATAGTGGTTTTGAGAAAGTCGTAATTCGGTCGTGCTCGTGATATCCACTCAAGCAACGCGTTTTGTTAATTTAAAGCGAAGTTAATAAAATACAGACAGACATTTAAACTTGAGTTATATTAAATTTAATTCTTTACCGAACCATATGTAGCATTTACATAACTACGCATTTGAAGTTCAAGCCAGTGTAATTAGAATAATAACAGCAAATGCAACAACAACAACACAAAAACTTTATAAGCATAAAACGACAATAAACGCCAACCAAAACGATATGTAGCTGTTAGTGACGCAATACGTCGTGTTGTTAATGAAGTGCAGAAATTTGAAATAACTAACATAAAATACAAGTCTGCAGCAAACAATTAGAGATGTTAACTCAACAGAAACAACAACAACAACAGTTATACAAAAAAAAAATCGGTCAAAATTGTTATTAACAAAAATCCGTGGCCACAAAGTCTAAGATTTTTTTTTTCTACTTGTAATTAACGTAGTGTTTCTTTTAAAATTTGGTTAATTGAAAAACGCAAGCGACCTCATTGCACGATGCAGCCGCTTTCGTCGTGTGTGCAAGTGAGACAACTAGTGTTCTGCTTGTTGTTGCTCCAGAAATTAGAAGAAGCGAAGTGAGCAAACTTTACCACTGCTAAAATGGCGCCATCATTGGCATCATAATATATAGCTGCAAACCTATATGTACGCAACTGTGCAGCAAATAGAAGAGTGAAACACGTTATTTGAAGTCTTCAAGGTTTCTTTTAGAATTTTTTTTTGTTATGGGTGTTACAGTGAAAGTGTTTTTAAAGCATTGAACTATAAAACCTCAAGAACTACTCCTATACACATCGAACATAGACGCACAGGAAGTTTATTTGTTGGTGAAGTCATTCGAGTGCAGTCGATGTGCGAAGATTTCACTTAAGAGCGGAGCTGTTTTCAAAAGGAGTGTAGTGCTGACTGTTAGTGAAGAAAAACGATAATAGTAGTAAAACGAAAAACACTAAGCAAATTTGCAATAAATAGAAGAGGAAAAAGACTAAATTTTATGTTTGACACTGTCATGATTCAACTGTTGAGCTGAAGCAAAGTTTAAACTAATTTACATGCAAAGAAGTACATAAAAGTAAATATAAAGTCTGAAAATGGGCTAAAAGTTAAAAGAATCCAGACCTGAATTAATATTGCAGTGTTCAATAAATAATTTGTATTTTAACGGCCATCAGTTGGACTCTTTCAAACCATTATCACCAGCAGCAAGAGCAACCACAGCAACAACGTTTTTATCAGCCTCATTTATCGATGGCAACAACGCCAACAACAATTACAACAGATCCGCCCATTCAATCCTCAACAAAATGGACAACAAAAATCATAAACATCAAGCAAGGATTCGTCCACGTCAGCAACGTTATACAATTTGATTAATCGGTTTCATTGTGACGAGCATCACCAACATCACAATCTTCGCCACTGTAAAAGAGGATCAACAAACCGGACTTCGAAGCTACTTTGTCATTATAATCATTATTATAATCGTTAGTTAGTACCCTTAGACGCTGTCGAGGTAACAGAAACCACCAAATAGTAACGCTTGATAAACATTTTATAAACACTGCAACTAAATAGGAAAATAACATTCAATAAGAACCACGGAGAACAGCTGCTACCATTATATACACATATTTGACTATTGTTACAGAGGTTCACGCACTGTTCTTGTTTTCCATTGTAGAAAAGTTTTAAATTTCTTTGATGAAAATTGTAAATGTTTAACTCAATAATTAATAATTATACTAATGATAATAAGTGTTGCATAGCAGAGCAACCAACCAACGTATCATATCTCTTGATGCGTTCCAAGTTAACGACATGATTTAAATTCTACTTTTCTTTTGATATACTTCCATTTATTTACATCTTTCTTTTTATAATTATTAACTAATAACTCTAAACTGTTGACTTGAGGACCAATTTTATTGAAAAACGAATTAAAGCGATAACTATACAAAATAAGACGAAGTTTTTCTGCTGTCAAGTAAAGTTTGAATTGTGAGAAAATCCACTAAGATTTAAAACTAGTTGCCTCAATTAATTTAACATTAACTTCGCAGGAGGATCTCTTTTTACCGAATTGTATTATGATCCATTTCTTAACTTGGTAAACCCTTAGGATTAAATTTTCATTTCAATTTTAATTTAATTAAATAACTTTCAAAGTATTTATTAATTTGTCGTTTCGGCTCAAACCCAAAATTACCGCCTGTTAAATTAAGTTGAATGTCGCTAACATTTTCCGTTTTCATTGCATTAGAGTTGCGATTTTAGGTAACCTTTCAAAAGGAAACAAAATTTGGTTTGATTTAATTTTTTTTTTTTTTTGACTTTTTGTGCATTAATAAGATCTTGCTAAGCATCACAAAATATTCATAAATTATTATTTCATTGGATATTCTTTATAAAAGTACGCAATTTGTAAGCATGTAATGAAGATATGATAAATAGGTATAATAGAACGTTTAAGTGTATTTGCAGGGATCCGAGCTGTCTTGTGGGCGCCTTCAACACGAGTCCGGACCCAGGTAATTGATTTATGGTAAACATTTTCTCCAGAACTAAGGTATAAATACTACGTTTAATACAATATATATACCCATTTTGGATTGTGAAACCGGT
This sequence comes from Thecophora atra, assembly GCA_937620795.1. NCBI lineage: Eukaryota > Metazoa > Arthropoda > Insecta > Diptera > Conopidae > Thecophora > Thecophora atra. The sequence goes on along the minus strand of OW569397.1, from coordinate 69,812,953 downwards.
TCATATCTTGATTAGGTGTATTATTTACTTTAACTCATGATGATTACGTATAAAATATTTCTTTAAGACCAATTATTGTAATATACCTCGAATTTCAAAGAAAACAGAGAAAAAAAAAAGAAGTACAAATTAAAATGATTGTAACAAATTTTTTTTTTTTTCAAATGCTTCATGAAGCAAGTAACGAAAACTTTAAACAATCAACTTTGTAAAAATTGTTCACGCACCCGGTACTCTTTAAGAAAATTTTGTAAAAATCCTATGCATTATAAATGGAATTAAAGAAGCATTGCCATGAGCTGTTGAGGCGATGTATAGGTGTGTGTTAAAATTATCGTCTTTTTTTTGCTTTTTTTTTATTTTGCTAGATAATGGAGTAAACCTTAACTGAGGTTAACAGGTGAGTTAGCGGTTCCACTCCGCACAGCCAGGCGACACTCAAAAAAGGGGTTGGCGCACAAACTCCAAACGCGCCAACCATGGAAGGGCGGGTATAGAAAAGGGGGAGGGAAATAACATCCACTCCTCCCCCCCATCTACTCCTCTCATCTCCCTCCCACCTCTCACCCAGCGTAGTATGGCGTTTTGGTTTTTTTTTTTGTTGTTGAGTTTTTTTTTTTCTCTCTCGCCGCCAGCTTAGCATCGATCGCGGTGTGAGGTCGTCGTGCGACTTTTCGGTAATCGGTCTCGTTCTTGGCAGTATAGCCACCGTAAGCCTCAGCTCCTTTCTTTTTTTTTGTAACTGGGGTTTCAAGACGCTGTCGGGGTTGTTGAAGAACCCCCCCACTTTCCCTGAGCACGGCCGGACGAGCTGAGCTGCCCTGACAGCGATCAGCTTTTCGTTTGTGATTTTTTTTTTTTGCTATTTTCATTTCGATTGTTAATTTAGATTTTCGCGGACCCTCCCACCCCAAAACGTTACAAAGTGAAACGAAAATGTTATATAGCGCGGTTGTTCCTCATTTAAAGACCTTTCAGTTGATACCTGTCTTCAACCTCAACATCAATCTCAACCTCAGCCTCAACGTCAACCTCAACCTCAACCTCAACCTCAACCTCAAGCTCAACCTCAATTTCCACCTTAACCTCAGCTACTATACAACCTCATCTTCAACTTCAACCTCATCCTCAATATCAATCTCAACATCAACCTCAACCTCAACCTCAACCTCAACCTCAGCCTCAGCCTCAGCCTCAATCTCAACCTCAACCTCAACCTCAACCACATTCGCAACCTCAACCTCAACCTCAACCTCAACCACATTCTCAACCTCAACCACAACCTCAACCTTAACTTCAACTTCAACCTCAATCGTAACCTCAAGCTCAAGCTCAATCGTAAGCTCAAGCTCAACCTCAATTTCAACTTCAACTTCAACCGCAACTCTCCCTCAGCCGTACCGCAACCGTCCCTCAACCTTCCCTCAACCTTCCCTCAACCGTCCCTCAACCTTCTCTCAACCTTCCCTCAACCATCCATCAACCAACCCTCAACCGTAACTCAAACGTTCCACAACCTTACCTCAAGCTTCTCACAACCGTCCGCCCCTCGTCCGCCCCTCGTCCGCCCCTCGTCCGCCCCTCGTCCGCCCCTCGTCCGCCCCTCGTCCGCCCCTCGTCCGCCCCTCGTCCGCCCCTCGTCCGCCCCTCGTCCGCCCCTCGTCCGCCCCTCGTCCGCCCCTCGTCCGCCCCTCGTCCGCCCCTCGTCCGCCCCTCGTCCGCCCCTCGTCCGCCCCTCGTCCGCCCCTCGTCCGCCCCTCGTCCGCCCCTCGTCCGCCCCTCGTCCGCCCCTCGTCCGCCCCTCGTCCGCCCCTCGTCCGCCCCTCGTCCGCCCCTCGTCCGCCCCTCGTCCGCCCCTCGTCCGCCCCTCGTCCGCCCCTCGTCCGCCCCTCGTCCGCCCCTCGTCCGCCCCTCGTCCGCCCCTCGTCCGCCCCTCGTCCGCCCCTCGTCCGCCCCTCGTCCGCCCCTCGTCCGCCCCTCGTCCGCCCCTCGTCCGCCCCTCGTCCGCCCCTCGTCCGCCCCTCGTCCGCCCCTCGTCCGCCCCTCGTCCGCCCCTCGTCCGCCCCTCGTCCGCCCCTCGTCCGCCCCTCGTCCGCCCCTCGTCCGCCCCTCGTCCGCCCCTCGTCCGCCCCTCGTCCGCCCCTCGTCCGCCCCTCGTCCGCCCCTCGTCCGCCCCTCGTCCGCCCCTCGTCCGCCCCTCGTCCGCCCCTCGTCCGCCCCTCGTCCGCCCCTCGTCCGCCCCTCGTCCGCCCCTCGTCCGCCCCTCGTCCGCCCCTCGTCCGCCCCTCGTCCGCCCCTCGTCCGCCCCTCGTCCGCCCCTCGTCCGCCCCGTTGAGGGACGGTTGAGGGACGGTTGAGGGGAGGGACGGTTGAGGGGAGGGACGGTTGAGGGGAGGGACGGTTGAGGGGAGGGACGGTTGAGGGGAGGGACGGTTGAGGGGAGGGACGGTTGAGGGGAGGGACGGTTGAGGGGAGGGACGGTTGAGGGGAGGGACGGTTGAGGGGAGGGACGGTTGAGGGGAGGGACGGTTGAGGGGAGGGACGGTTGAGGGGAGGACGGTTGAGGGGAGGGACGGTTGAGGGGAGGGACGGTTGAGGGGAGGGACGGTTGAGGGGAGGGACGGTTGAGGGGAGGGACGGTTGAGGGGAGGGACGGTTGAGGGGAGGGACGGTTGAGGGACGGTTGAGAGGAGGGACGGTTGAGAGGAGGGACGGTTGAGAGGAGGGACGGTTGAGAGGAGGGACGGTTGAGGGACGGTTGAGGGGAGGGACGGTTGAGGGACGGTTGAGGGACGGTTGAGGGGAGGGACGGTTGAGGGACGGTTGAGGGACGGTTGAGGGACGGTTGAGGGACGGTTGAGGGACGGTTGAGGGACGGTTGAGGGACGGTTGAGGGACGGTTGAGGGACGGTTGAGGGACGGTTGAGGGACGGTTGAGGGACAGTTGAGGGACGGTTGAGGGACGGTTGAGGGACGGTTGAGGGACGGTTGAGGGACGGTTGAGGGACGGTTGAGGGACGGTTGAGCGTCGGTTGCGGGTCGGTTGAGCGTCGGTTGAGGGTCGGTTGAGCGTCGGTTGAGGGTCGGTTGAGGGATGGTTGAGGGAAGGTTGAGGGAAGGTTTGGGACGGTTGAGGGAAGGTTGAGGGACGGTTGAGAGACGGTTGAGAGACGGTTGAGAGACGGTTGTGGGAACGTTGAGGAACGGTTGAGGGACGGTTGAGGGACGGTTGAGGGACGGTTGAGGGACGGTTGAGGGACGGTTGAGGGACGGTTGAGGGACGGTTGAGGGACGGTTGAGGGACGGTTGAGGGACGGTTGAGGGACGGTTGAGGGACGGTTGAGGGACGGTTGAGGGACGGTTGAGGGACGGTTGAGGGACGGTTGAGGGACGGTTGAGGGACGGTTGAGGGACGGTTGAGGGACGGTTGAGGGACGGTTGAGGGACGGTTGAGGGACGGTTGAGGGACGGTTGAGGGACGGTTGAGGGACGGTTGAGGGACGGTTGAGGGACGGTTGAGGGACGGTTGAGGGACGGTTGAGGGACGGTTGAGGGACGGTTGAGGGACGGTTGAGGGACGGTTGAGGGACGGTTGAGGGACGGTTGAGGGACGGTTGAGGGACGGTTGAGGGACGGTTGAGGGACGGTTGAGGGACGGTTGAGGGACGGTTGAGGGACGGTTGAGGGACGGTTGAGGGACGGTTGAGGGACGGTTGAGGGACGGTTGAGCGTCGGTTGAGGGTCGGTTGAGCGTCGGTTGAGGGTCGGTTGAGCGTCGGTTGAGGGTCGGTTGAGCGTCGGTTGAGCGTCGGTTAAGGGATGGTTGAGGGAAGGTTGAGGGAAGGTTTGGGACGGTTGAGGGAAGGTTGAGGGACGGTTAAGGGACGGTTGAGAGACGGTTGAGAGACGGTTGTGGGAACGTTGAGGAACGGTTGAGGGACGGTTGAGGGACGGTTGAGGGACGGTTGAGGGACGGTTGAGGGACGGTCAAGGGACGTTTGAGGGAAGGTTGACAGATGTTTGAGGGACGGTTGAGGAACGGTTGAGAGATGTTTGAGGGACGGTTGAGCGATGGTTGAGGGACAGTTGAGGGACGGTTGAGGGTCGGTTGAGGGACGGTTAAGGGATGGTTGAGGGTCGGTTGTGGAAAGGTTGAGGGAAGGTTGACAGATGGTTGAGCGACGGTTGAGGAACGGTTGAGAGATGGTTGAGGGAAGGTTGAGAGAAGGTTGAGGTAAGGTTGAGGTAAGGTTGAGGGAAGGTTGAGGAACGGTTAAGGAACGATTAAGAGACGGTTGAGGGATGTTTAAGGACGTTTGAGTGATAGTTGAGGGACGGTTGAGAGACGGTTGAGGGAAAGTTCAGGGACGGTCGAGGGACGGTTGAGGGACGGTTGAGGGACGGTTGAGGGACGGTTGAGGGACGGTTGAGGGACGGTTGAGGGACGGTTGAGGGACGGTTGAGGATCGGTTGAGGGACGGTTGAGGATCGGTTGAGGGACGTCTGAGGGTCAGTTGAGGGTCGGTTGAGGGTCGGTTGAGCGTCGGTTGAGGGATCGTTGAGGGAAGGTTGAAGGAAGGTTGAGGGAAGGTTGAGGAAAGGTTGAGGGACGGTTGAGGGACGGTTGAGGGACGGTTGTGGGAACGTTGAGGAACGGTTGAGGAACGGTTGAGGAACGGTTGAGGAACGGTTGAGGAACGGTTGAGGAACGGTTGAGGAACGGTTGAGGAACGGTTGAGGAACGGTTGAGGGACGGTTGAGGGACGGTTGAGGGACGGTTGAGGGACGGTTGAGGGACGGTTGAGGGACGGTTGAGGGACGGTTGAGGGACGGTTGAGGGACGGTTGAGGGACGGTTGCGGGACGTCTGAGGGTCAGTTGAGGGTCAGTTGAGGGTCGGTTGAGGGTCGGTTGAGGGTCGGTTGAGGGTCGGTTGAGGGTCGGTTGAGGGTCGGTTGAGGGTCGGTTGAGGGTCGGTTGAGGGTCGGTTGAGGGTCGGTTGAGGGTCGGTTGAGGGTCGGTTGAGGGTCGGTTGAGGGTCGGTTGAGGGTCGGTTGAGCGTCGGTTGAGGTATGGTTGAGGGAAGGTTGAGGGAAGGTTGAGGGACGGTTGAGGGACGGTTGAGGGACGGTTGAGGGACGGTTGAGGGACGGTTGAGGGACGGTTGAGGGACGGTTGAGGGACGGTTGAGGGACGGTTGAGGGACGGTTGAGGGACGGTTGAGGGACGGTTGAGGGACGGTTGAGGGACGGTTGAGGGACGGTTGAGGGAAGGTTGAGGGACGGTTGAGGGACGGTTGAGGGACGGTTGAGGGACGGTTGAGGGACGGTTGAGGGACGGTTGAGGGACGGTTGCGGGACGTCTGAGGGTCAGTTGAGGGTCAGTTGAGGGTCAGTTGAGGGAAGGTTGAGGGAAGGTTGAGGGAAGGTTGAGGGACGGTTAAGGGACGGTTGAGGGACGGTTGTGGGAACGTTGAGGAACGGTTGAGGGACGGTCGAGGGTCGGTTGAGGGACGGTTAAGGGATGGTTGAGGGTCGGTTGTGGAAAGGTTGAGGGAAGGTTGACAGATGGTTGAGGGACGGTTGAGGGACGGTTGAGGAACGGTTGAGAGATGTTTGAGGGACGGTTGAGCGATGGTTAAGGGACAGTTAAAGACGGTTGAGGGTCGGTTAAGGGACGGTTAAGGGATGGTTGAGGGTCGGTTGTGGAAAGGTTGAGAGAAGGTTGAGGAACGTTTGAGGGACGGTTGAGGGTTGGTTGAGGGATGGTTGAGGGAAGGTTGAGAGAAGGTTGAGGTAAGGTTGAGGTAAGGTTGAGGGAAGGTTGAGGAACGGTTAAGGAACGATTAAGAGACGGTTGAGGGATGTTTAAGGGACGTTTGAGTGATAGTTGAGGGACGGTTGAGGGACAGTTGAGAGACTGTTGAGAGACGGTTGAGGGAAGGTTGAGGATCGGTTGAGGGAAGGTTGAGGGACATTTGAGGGACGTCTGAGGGTCAGTTGAGGGTCGGTTGAGCGTCGGTTGAGGGATGGTTGAGGGAAGGTTGAGGGAAGGTTGAGGGACGGTTAAGGGACGGTTGAGGGACGGTTGTGGGAACGTTGAGGAACGGTTGAGGGACGGTTGAGGGACGGTTGAGGGACGGTTGAGGGACGGTTGAGGAACGGTTGAGGAACGTTTGAGGAACGGTTGAGGGATGGTTGAGGGAAGGTTGAGATAAGGTTGAGGTAAGGTTGAGGGAAGGTTGAGGGACGGTTAAGGGATGTTTGGGGGAAATTTGAGGGATGGTTGAGGGACGGTTGAGGGACGGTTGAGGGACGGTTGAGGGACGGTTGAGGGACGGTTGAGGGACGGTTGCGGGACGTCTGAGGGTCAGTTGAGGGTCAGTTGAGGGTCGGTTGAGGGTCGGTTGAGGGTCGGTTGAGGGTCGGTTGAGGGTCGGTTGAGGGTCGGTTGAGGGTCGGTTGAGGGTCGGTTGAGGGTCGGTTGAGGGTCGGTTGAGGGTCGGTTGAGCGTCGGTTGAGGTATGGTTGAGGGAAGGTTGAGGGAAGGTTGAGGGAAGGTTGAGGGACGGTTAAGGGACGGTTGAGGGACGGTTGTGGGAACGTTGAGGAACGGTTGAGGGACGGTCGAGGGTCGGTTGAGGGACGGTTAAGGGATGGTTGAGGGTCGGTTGTGGAAAGGTTGAGGGAAGGTTGACAGATGGTTGAGGGACGGTTGAGGGACGGTTGAGGAACGGTTGAGAGATGTTTGAGGGACGGTTGAGCGATGGTTAAGGGACAGTTAAGGACGGTTGAGGGTCGGTTAAGGGACGGTTAAGGGATGGTTGAGGGTCGGTTGTGGAAAGGTTGAGAGAAGGTTGAGGAACGTTTGAGGGACGGTTGAGGGTTGGTTGAGGGATGGTTGAGGGAAGGTTGAGAGAAGGTTGAGGTAAGGTTGAGGTAAGGTTGAGGGAAGGTTGAGGAACGCTTAAGGAACGATTAAGAGACGGTTGAGGGATGTTTAAGGGACGTTTGAGTGATAGTTGAGGGACGGTTGAGGGACAGTTGAGAGACTGTTGAGAGACGGTTGAGGGAAGGTTGAGGATCGGTTGAGGGAAGGTTGAGGGACATTTGAGGGACGTCTGAGGGTCAGTTGAGGGTCGGTTGAGCGTCGGTTGAGGGATGGTTGAGGGAAGGTTGAGGGAAGGTTGAGGGACGGTTAAGGGACGGTTGAGGGACGGTTGTGGGAACGTTGAGGAACGGTTGAGGGACGGTTGAGGGACGGTTGAGGAACGGTTGAGGAACGGTTGAGGAACGGTTGAGGGATGGTTGAGGGAAGGTTGAGATAAGGTTGAGGTAAGGTTGAGGGAAGGTTGAGGGACGGTTGAGGGATGTTTGGGGGAAATTTGAAGGATGGTTGAGAAACGGTTGAGGGACGGTTGAGGGACGGTTGAGGGACGGTTGAGAGGCGGTTGAGGGATGGTTGTGGGACGGTTGTGAGATGGTTGAGGGACGGTTGTGGGAACGTTGAGGAACGGTTGAGGGATGGTTGACAGATGCTTGAGGGACGGTTGAGGAACGGTTGAAGAACGGTTGAGGGGTGGTTGACAGATGGTTGAGGGACGGTTGAGGAACGGTTGATACCTGTCTTGGCGCGATCGATTGGCTAGAACTCGAGATATGATTGAAAGGAGTGGGGAGTGTTTTCGCCCTAAACATATACCCTCCTTCAAGTAGGGTATTTCGGTTTTTCGCTCTAAACAAATACGCTCCTTCAAGTACTGCGCCTAAACTATAGAAGTGACACGAAAATGTTATATAGCGCGGTTGTTTGTCATTTAAAGACCTTTCATTCGATATATGGCTTGGCGCGATCGGTTGGCTAGAACTCGATATATATCTGAAAGGAGCGGGGAGTGTTTTCCGCTCTAAAGAAGCGACACGAAAATGTTATATAGCGCGGTTGTTCCTCATTTAAAGACCTTTCATTTGATGTATGGCTTGCCGCGATCAGTTGGCTAGAACTCGAGATATGGCTGAAGGGAGTGGGGAGTGTTTTTCGCTCTAAACAAATACGCTCCTTCAAGTACTGCGCCTAAACTATAGAGGTGGCACGAAAATGATATAGAGCGCGGTTGTTCCCCATTTAAAGACCTTTCAGTTGATACCTGTCTTGGCGCGATCGGTTGGCCAGAACTCGAGATATGACTGAAAGGAGTGGAAAGTGTTTTTCGCTCTATACAAATACACTCCTTCAAGTACTGCGCCTAACCTATAGAGGTGGCACGAAAATGATATGAAACGCGGCTGTTCCTCATTTAAAGACATTTCATTTGATGTATGGCTTGGCGCGATCGGTTGGCTAGAACTCGAGATATGGCTGAAAGGAGTGGGGAGTGTTTTTCGCTCGAAACTAATACGCTCCTTCAAGTAGTGCGTCACAACTATAGAAACGACACGGAAATGTTATATAGCGCGGTTGTTCCTCATTTAAAGACCTTTCATTTGATATATGGCTTGGCGCGATCGGTTGGCTAGAACTCGATATATGGCTGAAAGGAGTGGAAAGTGTTTTTCGCTCTATACAAATACACTCCTTCAAGTACTGCGCCTAACCTATAGAGGTGGCACGAAAATGATATGAAACGCGGCTGTTCCTCATTTAAAGACATTTCATTTGATGTATGGCTTGCCGCGATCAGTTGGCTAGAACTCGAGATATGGCTGAAGGGAGTGGGGAGTGTTTTCCGCTCTAAACAAATACCCTCCTTCAAGTAGGGTATTTAGGTTTTTCGCTCTAAACAAATACACTCCTTCAAGTACTGCGCCTAAACTATGGAAGTGACACGAAAATGTTATATAGCGCGGTTGTTCCTCATTTAAAGACATTTCATTTGATATATGGCTTGGCGCGATAGGTTGGCTAGAACTCGAGATATGACTGAAAGGATTGGGGAGTGTTTTTCGCTGTAAACAAATACGCTGCTTCAAGCACTGCGCCTAAACTTTAGAAGTGACAAGTACTGCGCCTAAACTATAGAAGTGACATGAAAATGCTATATAGCATGGTTGTTCCCCATTTAAAGGCCTTTCATTTGATGTATGGCTTGGCGCGATCGGTTGGCTAGAACTCGAGTTATGACTGAAAGGAGTGGGGAGTGTTTTCCGCTCTAAACTAATACGCTCCTTCAAGTACTGCGCCTAATTTATAGAAGCGACACGAAAATGTTATATAGGGCGGTTGTTTCTCATTTAAAGACCTTTCATTTGATGTATGGCTTTTCGCGATCAGTTGGCTAGAACTCGAGATATGGCTGAAGGGAGTGGGGAGTGTTTTTCGCTCTAAACATATACGCTCCTTCAAGTACTGCGCCTAAACTATAGAAGTGACATGAAAATGCTATATAGCATGGTTGTTCCCCATTTAAAGACCTTTCATTTGATGTATGGCTAGGCGCGATCAGTTGGCTAGAACTCGAGTTATGACTGAAAGGAGTGGGGAGTGTTTTCCGCTCTAAACTAATACGCTCCTTCAAGTACTGCGCCTAAACTATAGAAGCGACACGAAAATGTTATATAGGGCGGTTGTTTCTCATTTAAAGACCTTTCATTTGATGCATGGCTTGGCGCGATCGGTTGGCTAGAACTCGAGATATGGCTGAAAGGAGTGGGAAGTGTTTTTCGCTCGAAACTAATACGCTCCTTCAAGTAGTGCGTCACAACTATAGAAACGACACGAAAATGTCATATAGCGCGGTTGTTCCTCATTTAAAGACCTTTCATTTGATATACGGCTTGGCGCGATCGGTTGGCTAGAACTCGATATATGGCTGAAAGGAGCGGGGAGTGTTTTCCGCTCTAAACTAATACGCTCCTTCAAGTACTGCGCCTAAACTATAGAAGTGACACGAAAATGTTATATAGCGCGGTTGTTCCTCATTTAAAGGCCTTTCATTTGATATATGGCTTGGCGCGATCGGTTAGCTAGAACTCGAGATATGGCTGAAAGGAGTGGGGAGTGTTTTTCGCTCGAAACAAATACGCTCCTTCAAGTACTGCGCCTAAACTATAGAAGCGACACGAAAATGCTATATAGCATGGTTGGTACCCATTTAAAGACCTTTCATTTGATGTATGGCTTGGCGCGATCGGTTGGCTAGAACTCGAGATATGATTGAAAGGAGTGCGGAGTGTTTTTCGCTCTAAACAAATATGCTCCTTCAAGTACTGCGCCTAACCTATAGAGGTGGCACGAAAATGCTATATAGCATGGTTGGTCCCCATTTAAAGACCTTTCATTAGATGTATGGCTTGGCACGATCGGTTGGCTAGAACTCGAGATATGATTGAAAGGAGTGCGGAGTGTTTTTCGCTCTATACAAATATGCTCCTTCAAGTACTGCGCCTAACCTATAGAGGTGGCACGAAAATGATATAGAGCGCGGCTATTCCCCATTTAAAGACCTTTCAGTTGATATCTGTCTTGGCGCGATCGGTTGTCTAGAACTCCAGATATCACTGAAAGGAGTGGGACGTGTTTTTCGCTCTATATAAATACACTCATTCAAGTACTGAGCATAAAGTATAGAAGTGAAACGAAAATGTTATATAGCGCGGTTGTTCCTCATTTAAAGACCTTTCAGTTGATACCTGTCTTCAACCTCAACATCAATCTCAACCTTAGCCTCAACGTCAACGTCAACGTCAACCTCAACCTCAACCTCAACCTCAACCTCAAGCTCAACCTCAATTTCCACCTTAACCTCAACTACTATACAACCTCATCTTCAACTTCAACCTCATCCTCAATCTCAATCTCAATCTCAACATCAACCTCAACCTCAACCTCAACCTCAACCACAACCTCAACCTCAGCCTCAATCTCAACCTCAACCTCAACCTCAACCTCAACCACATTCGCAACCTCAACCTTAACTTCAACCTCAACCTCAGTCGTAACCTCAAGCTCAAGCTCAATCGTAAGCTCAAGCTCAACCTCAATTTCAACTTCAACTTCAACCGCAACTTTCCCTCAACCGTACCGCAACCATCCCTCAACCGTCCCTCAAACATCCCTCAAACGTCCCTTAACCGTCCCTTAACCGTCCCTCAAACATCCCTCAAACGTCCCTTAACCGTCCCTTAACCGTCCCTCAACCTTCCCTCAACCGTCCCTCAACCTTCCCTCAACCATCCCTCAACCAACCCTCAACCAACCCTCAACCAACCCTCAACCTTACCTCAACCTTACCTCAACCTTACCTCAACCTTACCTCAACCTTACCTCAACCTTACCTCAACCATCCCTCGTCCGCCCCTCGTCCGCCCCTCGTCCGCCCCTCGTCCGCCCCTCGTCCGCCCCTCGTCCGCCCCTCGTCCGCCCCTCGTCCGCCCCTCGTCCGCCCCTCGTCCGCCCCTCGTCCGCCCCTCGTCCGCCCCTCGTCCGCCCCTCGTCCGCCCCTCGTCCGCCCCTCGTCCGCCCCTCGTCCGCCCCTCGTCCGCCCCTCGTCCGCCCCTCGTCCGCCCCTCGTCCGCCCCTCGTCCGCCCCTCGTCCGCCCCTCGTCCGCCCCTCGTCCGCCCCTCGTCCGCCCCTCGTCCGCCCCTCGTCCGCCCCTCGTCCGCCCCTCGTCCGCCCCTCGTCCGCCCCTCGTCCGCCCCTCGTCCGCCCCTCGTCCGCCCCTCGTCCGCCCCTCGTCCGCCCCTCGTCCGCCCCTCGTCCGCCCCTCGTCCGCCCCTCGTCCGCCCCTCGTCCGCCCCTCGTCCGCCCCTCGTCCGCCCCTCGTCCGCCCCTCGTCCGCCCCTCGTCCGCCCCTCGTCCGCCCCTCGTCCGCCCCTCGTCCGCCCCTCGTCCGCCCCTCGTCCGCCCCTCGTCCGCCCCTCGTCCGCCCCTCGTCCGCCCCTCGTCCGCCCCTCGTCCGCCCCTCGTCCGCCCCTCGTCCGCCCCTCGTCCGCCCCTCGTCCGCCCCTCGTCCGCCCCTCGTCCGCCCCTCGTCCGCCCCTCGTCCGCCCCTCGTCCGCCCCTCGTCCGCCCCTCGTCCGCCCCTCGTCCGCCCCTCGTCCGCCCCTCGTCCGCCCCTCGTCCGCCCCTCGTCCGCCCCTCGTCCGCCCCTCGTCCGCCCCTCGTCCGCCCCTCGTCCGCCCCTCGTCCGCCCCTCGTCCGCCCCTCGTCCGCCTCGTCGTTGAGGGACGGTTGAGGGACGGTTGAGGGACGGTTGAGGGACGGTTGAGGGACGGTTGAGGGACGGTTGAGGGACGGTTGAGGGACGGTTGAGGGACGGTTGAGGGACGGTTGAGGGACGGTTGAGGGACGGTTGAAGGACGGTTGAGGGACGGTTGAGGGACGGTTGAGGGACGGTTGAGGGACGGTTGAGGGACGGTTGAGGGACGGTTGAGGGACGGTTGAGGGACGGTTGAGGGACGGTTGAGGGACGGTTGAGGGACGGTTGAGGGACGGTTGAGGGACGGTTGAGGGACGGTTGAGGGACGGTTGAGGGACGGTTGAGGGACGGTTGAGGGACGGTTGAGGGACGGTTGAGGGACGGTTGAGGGACGGTTGAGGGACGGTTGAGGGACGGTTGAGGGACGGTTGAGGGACGGTTGAGGGACGGTTGAGGGACGGTTGAGGGACGGTTGAGGGACGGTTGAGGGACGGTTGAGGGACGGTTGAGGGACGGTTGAGGGACGGTTGAGGGACGGTTGAGGGACGGTTGAGGGACGGTTGAGGGACGGTTGAGGGACGGTTGAGGGATGGTTGAGGGACGGTTGAGGGTCGGTTGAGGGTCGGTTGAGGGTCGGTTGAGCGTCGGTTGAGCGTCGGTTGAGGGATGGTTGAGGGATGGTTGAGGGATGGTTGAGGGAAGGTTGAGGGACGGTTAAGGGACGGTTAAGGGACGGTTGAGGGACGGTTGTGGGAACGTTGAGGAACGGTTGAGGAACGGTTGAGGGACGGTTGAGGGACGGTTGAGGGACGGTCGAGGGACGTTTGAGGGAAGGTTGACAGATGTTTGAGGGACGGTTGAGGAACGGTTGAGGAACGGTTGAGAGATGTTTGAGAGACGGTTGAGCGATGGTTGAGGGACAGTTGAGGGACGGTTGAGAGTCGGTTGAGGGACGGTTAAGGGATGGTTGAGGGTCGGTTGTGGAAAGGTTGAGGGAAGGTTGACAGATGGTTGAGCGACGGTTGAGAGATGTTTGAGGGACGGTTGAGCGATGGTTGTGGGACGGTTGTGAGATGGTTGAGGGACGGTTGTGGGAACGTTGAGGAACGGTTGAGGGATGGTTGACAGATGCTTGAGAGACGGTTGAGGAACGGTTGAAGAACGTTTGAGGGGTGGTTGACAGATGGTTGAGGGACGGTTGAGGAACGGTTGATACCTGTCTTGGCGCGATCGATTCGCTAGAACTCGAGTTATGACTGAAAGGAGTGGGGAGTGTTTTCCGCTCTAAACTAATACGCTCCTTCAAGTACTGCGCCTAAACTATAGAAGCGACACGAAAATGTTATATAGGGCGGTTGTTTCTCATTTAAAGACCTTTCAGTTGATACCTGTCTTGGCGCGATCGGTTGGCCAGAACTCGAGATATGACTGAAAGGAGTGGAAAGTGTTTTTCGCTCTATACAAATACACTCCTTCAAGTACTGCGCCTAACCTATAGAGGTGGCACGAAAATGATATAGAGCGCGGTTGTTCCCCATTTAAAGACCTTTCAGTTGATATCTGTCTTGGCGCGATCGGTTGGCCAGAACTCGAGATATCACTGAAAGGAGTGGGACGTGTTTTTCGCTCTAAACAAATACACTCCTTCAAGTACTGCGCCTAAACTATGGAAGTGACACGAAAATGTTATATAGCGCGGTTGTTCCTCATTTAAAGACCTTTCATTTGATATATGGCTTGGCGCGATAGGTTGGCTAGAACTCGAGATATGACTGAAAGGAGTGGGGAGTGTTTTTCGCTGTAAACAAATACGCTGCTTCAAGCACTGCGCCTAAACTTTAGAAGTGACAAGTACTGCGCCTAAACTATAGAAGTGACATGAAAATGCTATATAGCATGGTTGTTCCCCATTTAAAGACCTTTCATTTGATGTATGGCTTGGCGCGATCAGTTGGCTAGAACTCGAGTTATGACTGAAAGGAGTGGGGAGTGTTTTCCGCTCTAAACTAATACGCTCCTTCAAGTACTGCGCCTAAACTATAGAAGTGACATGAAAATGCTATATAGCATGGTTGTTCCCCATTTAAAGACCATTCATTTGAGGTATGGCTTGGCGCGATCGGTTGGCTACAACTCGAGATATGACTGAAAGGAGTGGGGAGCGTTTTCCGCTCTAAACTAATACGCTCCTTCAAGTACTGCGCCTAAACTATAGAAGCGACACGAAAATGTTATATAGCGCGGTTGTTTCTCATTTAAAGACCTTTCATTTGATGTATGGCTTGGCGCGATCAGTTGGCTAGAACTCGAGATATGGCTGAAGGGAGTGGGGAGTGTTTTTCGCTCTAAACATATACGCTCCTTCAAGTACTGCGCCTAAACTATAGAGGTGGCACGAAAATGGTATAGAGCGCGGCTGTTCCTCATTTAAAGACCTTTCATTTGATGTATGGCTTGGCGCGATCGGTTGGCTAGAACTCGCGATATGGCTGAAAGGAGTGGGGAGTGTTTTTCGCTCGAAACTAATACGCTCCTTCAAGTAGTGCGTCACAACTATAGAAACGACACAAAAATGTTATATAGCGCGGTTGTTCCTCATTTAAAGACCTTTCATTTGATATACGGCTTGGCGCGATCGGTTGGCTAGAACTCGATATATGGCTGAAAGGAGCGGGGAGTGTTTTCCGCTCTAAACTAATACGCTCCTTCAAGTACTGCGCCTAAACTATAGAAGTGACACGAAAATGTTATATAGCGCGGTTGTTCCTCATTTAAAGGCCTTTCATTTGATATATGGCTTGGCGCGATCGGTTAGCTAGAACTCGAGATATGGCTGAAAGGAGTGGGGAGTGTTTTTCGCTCGAAACAAATACGCTCCTTCAAGTACTGCGCCTAAACTATAGAAGCGACACGAAAATGCTATATAGCATGGTTGGTACCCATTTAAAGACCTTTCATTTGATGTATGGCTTGGCGCGATCGGTTGGCTAGAACTCGAGATATGATTGAAAGGAGTGCGGAGTGTTTTTCGCTCAAAACAAATATGCTCCTTCAAGTACTGCGCCTAACCTATAGAGGTGGCACGAAAATGCTATATAGCATGGTTGGTCCCCATTTAAAGACCTTTCATTAGATGTATGGCTTGGCACGATCGGTTGGCTAGAACTCGAGATATGATTGAAAGGAGTGCGGAGTGTTTTTCGCTCTATACAAATATGCTCCTTCAAGTACTGCGCCTAACCTATAGAGGTGGCACGAAAATGATATAGAGCGCGGCTATTCCCCATTTAAAGACCTTTCAGTTGATATCTGTCTTGGCGCGATCGGTTGTCTAGAACTCGAGATATCACTGAAAGGAGTGGGACGTGTTTTTCGCTCTATATAAATACACTCATTCAAGTACTGAGCATAAAGTATAGAAGTGAAACGAAAATGTTATATAGCGCGGTTGTTCCTCATTTAAAGACCTTTCAGTTGATACTGTCTTCAACCTCAACATCAATCTCAACCTTAGCCTCAACGTCAACGTCAACGTCAACCTCAACCTCAACCTCAACCTCAACCTCAAGCTCAACCTCAATTTCCACCTTAACCTCAACTACTATACAACCTCATCTTCAACTTCAACCTCATCCTCAATCTCAATCTCAATCTCAACATCAACCTCAACCTCAACCTCAACCACAACCTCAACCTCAGCCTCAATCTCAACCTCAACCTCAACCTCAACCACATTCGCAACCTCAACCTTAACATCAACCACATTCTCAACCTCAACCTCAACCTCAACCTTAACTTCAACCTCAACCTCAGTCGTAACCTCAAGCTCAAGCTCAATCGTAAGCTCAAGCTCAACCTCAATTTCAACTTCAACTTCAACCGCAACTTTCCCTCAACCGTACCGCAACCATCCCTCAACCGTCCCTCAAACATCCCTCAAACGTCCCTTAACCGTCCCTTAACCGTCCCTCAAACATCCCTCAAACGTCCCTTAACCGTCCCTTAACCGTCCCTTAACCGTCCCTTAACCGTCCCTCAACCTTCCCTCAACCGTCCCTCAACCTTCCCTCAACCATCCCTCAACCATCCCTCAACCAACACTAACCAACACTAACCAACACTAACCAACCCTAAACCAACCCTCAACCTTACCTCAACCTTACCTCAACCATCCCTCGTCCGCCCCTCGTCCGCCCCTCGTCCGCCCCTCGTCCGCCCCTCGTCCGCCCCTCGTCCGCCCCTCGTCCGCCCCTCGTCCGCCCCTCGTTCGCCCCTCGTCCGCCCCTCGTCCGCCCCTCGTCCGCCCCTCGTCCGCCCCTCGTCCGCCCCTCGTCCGCCCCTCGTCCGCCCCTCGTCCGCCCCTCGTCCGCCCCTCGTCCGCCCCTCGTCCGCCCCTCGTCCGCCCCTCGTCCGCCCCTCGTCCGCCCCTCGTCCGCCCCTCGTCCGCCCCTCGTCCGCCCCCTCGTCCGCCCCCTCGTCCGCCCCTCGTCCGCCCCTCGTCCGCCCCTCGTCCGCCCCTCGTCCGCCCCTCGTCCGCCCCTCGTCCGCCCCTCGTCCGCCCCTCGTCCGCCCCTCGTCCGCCCCTCGTCCGCCCCTCGTCCGCCCCTCGTCCGCCCCTCGTCCGCCCCTCGTCCGCCCCTCGTCCGCCCCTCGTCCGCCCCTCGTCCGCCCCTCGTCCGCCCCTCGTCCGCCCCTCGTCCGCCCCTCGTCCGCCCCTCGTCCGCCCCTCGTCCGCCCCTCGTCCGCCCCTCGTCCGCCCCTCGTCCGCCCCTCGTCCGCCCCTCGTCCGCCCCTCGTCCGCCCCTCGTCCGCCCCTCGTCCGCCCCTCGTCCGCCCCTCGTCCGCCCCTCGTCCGCCCCTCGTCCGCCCCTCGTCCGCCCCTCGTCCGCCCCTCGTCCGCCCCTCGTCCGCCCCTCGTCCGCCCCTCGTCCGCCCCTCGTCCGCCCCTCGTCCGCCCCTCGTCCGCCCCTCGTCCGCCCCTCGTCCGCCCCTCGTCCGCCCCTCGTCCGCCCCTCGTCCGCCCCTCGTCCGCCCCTCGTCCGCCCCTCGTCCGCCGACGGTTGAGGGACGGTTGAGGGACGGTTGAGGGACGGTTGAGGGACGGTTGAGGGACGGTTGAGGGACGGTTGAGGGACGGTTGAGGGACGGTTGAGGGACGGTTGAGGGACGGTTGAGGGACGGTTGAGGGACGGTTGAGGGATGGTTGAGGGACGGTTGAGGGACGGTTGAGGGTCGGTTGAGGGTCGGTTGAGGGTCGGTTGAGGGTCGGTTGAGCGTCGGTTGAGCGTCGGTTGAGGGATGGTTGAGGGATGGTTGAGGGATGGTTGAGGGAAGGTTGAGGGACGGTTAAGGGACGGTTAAGGGACGGTTGAGGGACGGTTGTGGGAACGTTGAGGAACGGTTGAGGAACGGTTGAGGGACGGTTGAGGGACGGTCGAGGGACGTTTGAGGGAAGGTTGACAGATGTTTGAGGGACGGTTGAGGAACGGTTGAGAGATGTTTGAGGGACGGTTGAGCGATGGTTGAGGGACAGTTGAGGGACGGTTGAGGGTCGGTTGAGGGACGCTTAAGGGATGGTTGAGGGTCGGTTGTGGAAAGGTTGAGGGAAGGTTGACAGATGGTTGAGCGACGGTTGAGAGATGTTTGAGGGACGGTTGAGCGATGGTTAAGGGACAGTTAAGGACGGTTGAGGGTCGGTTTAGGGTCGGTTAAGGGACGGTTAAGGGATGGTTGAGGGTCGGTTGTGGAAAGGTTAAGAGAAGGTTGAGGAACGTTTGAGGGACGGTTGAGGGAAGGTTGAGGGACGGTTGAGGGATGTTTGAGGGAAATTTGAGGGATGGTTGAGAAACGGTTGAGGGACGGTTGAGGGACGGTTGAGGGACGGTTGAGGGACGGTTGAGGGACGGTTGAGGGACGGTTGAGAGACGGTTGAGGGATGGTTGTGGGACGGTTGTGAGATGGTTGAGGGACGGTTGTGGGAACGTTGAGGAACGGTTGAGGGATGGTTGACAGATGCTTGAGGGACGGTTGAGGAACGGTTGAAGAACGTTTGAGGGGTGGTTGACAGATGGTTGAGGGACGGTTGAGGAACGGTTGATACCTGTCTTGGCGCGATCGATTGGCTAGAACTCGAGATATGATTGAAAGGAGTGGGGAGTGTTTTCGCTCTAAACAAATACCCTCCTTCAAGTAGGGTATTTCGGTTTTTCGCTCTAAACAAATACGCTCCTTCAAGTACTGCGCCTAAACTATAGAAGTGACACGAAAATGTTATATAGCGCGGTTGTTCCCCATTTAAAGACCTTTCATTTGATGTATGGCTTGGCGCGATCAGTTGGCTAGAACTCGAGTTATGACTGAAAGGAGTAGGGAGTGTTTTCCGCTCTAAACTAATACGCTCCTTCAAGTACTGTGCCTAAACTATAGAAGCGACACGAAAATGTTATATAGGGCGGTTGTTTCTCATTTAAAGACCTTTCAGTTGATACCTGTCTTGGCGCGATCGGTTGGCCAGAACTCGAGGTATGACTGAAAGGAGTGGAAAGTGTTTTTCGCTCTATACAAATACACTCCTTCAAGTACTGCGCCTAACCTATAGAGGTGGCACGAAAATGATATAGAGCGCGGTTGTTCCCCATTTAAAGACCTTTCAGTTGATATCTGTCTTGGCGCGATCGGTTGGCCAGAACTCGAGATATCACTGAAAGGAGTGGGACGTGTTTTTCGCTCTAAACAAATACACTCCTTCAAGTACTGCGCCTAAACTATGGAAGTGACACGAAAATGTTATATAGCGCGGTTGTTCCTCATTTAAAGACCTTTCATTTGATATATGGCTTGGCGCGATAGGTTGGCTAGAACTCGAGATATGACTGAAAGGATTGGGGAGTGTTTTTCGCTGTAAACAAATACGCTGCTTCAAGCACTGCGCCTAAACTTTAGAAGTGACAAGTACTGCGCCTAAACTATAGAAGTGACATGAAAATGCTATATAGCATGGTTGTTCCCCATTTAAAGACCTTTCATTTGATGTATGGCTTGGCGCGATCAGTTGGCTAGAACTCGAGATATGGCTGAAGGGAGTGGGGAGTGTTTTTCGCTCTAAACATATACGCTCCTTCAAGTACTGCGCCTAAACTATAGAAGTGACATGAAAATGCTATATAGCATGGTTGTTCCCCATTTAAAGACCATTCATTTGAGGTATGGCTTGGCGCGATCGGTTGGCTACAACTCGAGATATGACTGAAAGGAGTGGGGAGCGTTTTCCGCTCTAAACTAATACGCTCCTTCAAGTACTGCGCCTAAACTATAGAAGCGACACGAAAATGTTATATAGCGCGGTTGTTTCTCATTTAAAGACCTTTCATTTGATGTATGGCTTGGCGCGATCAGTTGGCTAGAACTCGAGATATGGCTGAAGGGAGTGGGGAGTGTTTTTCGCTCTAAACATATACGCTCCTTCAAGTACTGCGCCTAAACTATAGAGGTGGCACGAAAATGATATAGAGCGCGGCTGTTCCTCATTTAAAGACCTTTCATTTGATGTATGGCTTGGCGCGATCGGTTGGCTAGAACTCGCGATATGGCTGAAAGGAGTGGGGAGTGTTTTTCGCTCGAAACTAATACGCTCCTTCAAGTAGTGCGTCACAACTATAGAAACGACACGAAAATGTTATATAGCGCGGTTGTTCCTCATTTAAAGACCTTTCATTTGATATATGGCTTCGCGCGATCGGTTGGCTAGAACTCGATATATGGCTGAAAGGAGCGGGGAGTGTTTTCCGCTCTAAACTAATACGCTCCTTCAAGTACTGCGCCTAAACTATAGAAGCAACACGAAAATGTTATATAGCGCGGCTGTTTCTCATTTAAACCCCTTTCATTTGATGTATGGCTTGGCGCGATCGGTTGGCTAGAACTCGAGATATGGCTGAAAGGAGTGCGGAGTGTTTTTCGCTCTATACAAATATGCTCCTTTAAGTACTGCGCCTAAACTATAGAGGTGGCACGAAAATGATATAGAGCGCGGTTGTTCCCCATTTAAAGACCTTTCAGTTGATACCTGTCTTGGCGCGATCGGTTGGCCAGAACTCGAGATATGACTGAAAGGAGTGGAAAGTGTTTTTCGCTCTATATAAATACACTCATTCAAGTACTGAGCCTAAAGTATAAAAGTGAAACGAAAATGTTATATAGCGCTGTTGTTCCTCATTTAAAGACCTTTCAGTTGATACCTGTCTTCAACCTCAACATCAATCTCAACCTCAGCCTCAACATCAACGTCAACCTCAACCTCAACCTCAACCTCAACCTCAAGCTCATTCTTCCACCTTAACCTCAACTACTATACAACCTCATCTTCAACTTCAACCTCATCCTCAATCTCAATCTCAACATCAACCTCAACCTCAACCTCAACCACAACCTCAACCTCAACCTCAGCCTCAGCCTCAGCCTCAGCCTCAGCCTCAGCCTCAATCTCAACCTCAACCTCAACCACATTCGCAACCTCAACCTCAACCTCAACCACATTCTCAACCTCAACCTCAAGCTCAACCTCAACCTCAACCACATTCTCAACCTCAACCTCAACCTCAACCTTAACTTAACTCAAGCTCAATCGTAAGCTCAAGCTCAAGCTCAACCTCAATTTCAACTTCAACTTCAACCGCAACTCTCCCTCAACCGTACCGCAACCATCCCTCAACCGTCCCTCAAACATCCCTTAACCGTCCCTCAACCTTCCCTCAACCATCCCTCAACCAACCCTCAACCGTCCCTCAAACGTTCCTCAACCTTCCCTCAACCATCCCACAACCGACCCTCAACCATCCCTTAACCGTACCTCAACCGACCCTCAACCGTCCCTCAACCGTCCCTCAACCATCGCTCAACCGTCCCTCAAACATCTCTCAACCGTTCCTCAACCGTCCCTCAACCGTCCCTCAACCGTCCCTCAACCGTCCCTCAACCGTCCCTCAACCATCTGTTAACCTACCCTCAACCGTCCCACAACCGTCCCACAACCGTCCCACAACCGTCCCTCAACCATCCCTCAACCGTCCCTCAACCGTCCCTCAACCGTCCCTCAACCGTCCCTCAACCGTCCCTCAACCGACCCTCAACCGACCCTCAACCGACCCTCAACCGTCCCTCAACCGTCCCTCAACCGTCCCTCAACCGTCCCTCAACCGTCCCTCAACCGTCCCTCAACCGTCCCTCAACCGTCCCTCAACCGTCCCTCAACCGTCCCTCAACCGTCCCTCAACCGTCCCTCAACCGTCCCTCAACCGTCCCTCAACCGTCCCTCAACCGTCCCTCAACCGTCCCTCAACCGTCCCTCAACCGTCCCTCAACCGTCCCTCAACCGTCCCTCAACCGTCCCTCAACCGTCCCTCAACCGTCCCTCAACCGTCCCTCAACCGTCCCTCAACCGTCCCTCAACCGTCCCTCAACCGTCCCTCAACCGTCCCTCAACCGTCCCTCAACCGTCCCTCAACCGTCCCTCAACCGTCCCTCAACCGTCCCTCAACCGTCCCTCAACCGTCCCTCAACCGTCCCTCAACCGTCCCTCAACCGTCCCTCAACCGTCCCTCAACCGTCCCTTAGCCCTACCTACTGCCAGCGGAGCCCTACCTACTACCAGCGGAGACCTACCTATGGCCAGTGGAGCCCTACCTACGGCCAGCGGAGCCCTACCTACGGCCAGCGTAGCCCTACCTAAGGCTAGCGGAGCCCTACCTACGGCAGCAGAGCGCTACCTACGGCCAGCGGAGCCCTACCTATGCCCAGCGGAGCCCTAGCTACAGCCAGCGGAGCCAGTGGAGGGATCGAGTAGGGCTCCGCTGGCCGTAGGTAAGCCTCCACTGGCAATAAGTAGGGCTCCGCTGGCTGTGGCTAGGGCTCCGCTGGGCATAGGTAGGGCTACGCTGGCTGCCGCTAGGGCTCCGCTGGGCATAGGTAGGGCTCCGCTGGCCGCAGGTAGGGCTCTGCTAGCAGTAGTTAGCGCTCCGCTGGCCGTAGGTAGGGCTCCGCTGGCCGTAGTTAGAGCTTCGCTTGCCGTAGTTAGAGCTTCGCTTGCCGTAGTTAGAGCTTCGCTTGCAGTATGTATGGCTCCGCTGGCAGTAGGTAGCGCTCCGCTACCCGTAGCTACCCGTAGAACGGTCGAGGGACGGTTGAGGAACGGTCGAGGGACGGTTGAGGAACGGTCGAGGGACGGTCGAGGTACGGTTGAGGAACGGTCGAGGGACGGTTGAGGAACGGTTGATAGATGGTTGACGGATGGTTGATGGACGGTTGAGGAACGGTTGATGGACGGTTGAGGGACGGTCGAGGGACGTTTGAGGGAAGTTTGACAGATGGTTGAGGGACGGTTGAGAGATGTTTGAGGGACGGTTGAGCGATGGTTGAGGGACAGTTGAGGGACGGTTGAGGGTCGGTTGAGGGTCGGTTGAGGGACGGTTAATGGATGGTTGAGGGTCGGTTGTGGAAAGGTTGAGGGAAGGTTGAGGGAAGGTTAACAGATGGTTGAGGGAAGGTTGAGGAACGGTTGGGAGATGTTTGAGGGACGGTTGAGCGATGGTTAAGGGACAGTTAAGGACGGTTGAGGGTCGGTTGAGGGACGGTTAAGGGATGGTTGAGGGTCGGTTGTGGAAAGGTTGAGAGAAGGTTGAGGAACGTTTGAGGGACGGTTGAGGGTTGGTGGAGGGATGGTTGAGGGAAGGTTGAGAGAAGGTTGAGGTAATGTTGAGGGAAGGTTGAGGAACGGTTAAGGAACGATTAAGAGACGGTTGAGGGATGTTTAAGGGACGTTTGAGGGATAGTTGAGGAACGGTTGAGGGACGGTTGAGAGACGGTTGAGGGATGGTTGTGGGACGGTTGTGAGACGGTTGAGGGATGGTTGAGGGACAGTTCA
Organism: Thecophora atra; assembly: GCA_937620795.1. Taxonomy (NCBI): domain Eukaryota; kingdom Metazoa; phylum Arthropoda; class Insecta; order Diptera; family Conopidae; genus Thecophora; species Thecophora atra. The sequence goes on along the minus strand of OW569397.1, from coordinate 69,789,899 downwards.
GGGACGGTCGAGGGACGGTTGAGGGACGGTTCAGGGACGGTTGAGGGACGGTTGAGGATCGGTTGAGGGAAGGTTGAGGGACGTTTGACGGACGTCTGAGGGTCAGTTGAGGGTCGGTTGAGGGTCGGTTGAGGGTCGGTTGAGCGTCGGTTGAGGGATGGCTGAGGGAAGGTTGAGGGAAGGTTGAGGGACGGTTAAGGGACGGTTGAGGGACGGTTGTGGGACGGTTGTGGGAACGGTTGAGGGACGGTTGAGGGATGGTTGAGGGACGGTTGAGGGACGGTTGAGGGACGGTTGAGGGACGGTTGAGGGACGGTTGAGGGACGGTTGAGGTAAGGTTGAGGGATGGTTGAGGGACGGTTGAGGGATGTTTGAGGGAAATTTGAGGGATGGTTGAAGAACGGTTGAGGGACGGTTGAGGGACGGTTGAGGGACGGTTGAGGTACGGTTGAGAGACGGTTGAGGGATGGTTGTGGGACGGTTGTGAGATGGTTGAAGGACGGTTGTGGGAACGTTGAGGAACGGTTGAGGGATGGTTGACAGATGCTTGAGGGACGGTTGAGGACCGGTTGAAGAACGGTTGAGGGATGGTTGACAGATGGTTGAGGGACGGTTGCGGAACCGTTGATACCTGTCTTGGCGCGATCGGTTGGCTAGAACTCGAGATATGATTGAAAGGAGTGGGGAGTGTTTTCGCTCTAAACAAATACCCTCCTTCAAGTAGGGTATTTAGGTTTTTCGCTCTAAACAAATACGCTCCTTCAAGTACTGCGCCTAAACTATAAAAGTGATATGAAAATGCTATATAGCATGGTTGTTCCCCATTTAAATACCTTTCATTTGATGTATGGCTTGGCGCGATCGGTTGGCTAGAACTCGAGATATGACTGAAAGGAGTGGGGAGTGTTTTTCGCTCTAAACAAATACCCTCCTTCAAGTACTGCGCCTAAACTATGAAAGTGACACCAAAATGTTATATAGCGCGGTTATATCTCATTTAAAGAACTTTCATTTGATATATGGCTTGGCGCGATCGGTTGGCTAGAACTTGAGATATGACTGAAAGGAATGGGGAGTGTTTTTCGCTCTAAACAAATACCCTCCTTCAAGTACTGCGCCTAAACTATGGAAGTGACACCAAAATGTTATATAGCGCGGTTATATCTCATTTAAAGACCTTTCATTTGATATATGGCTTGGCGCGATCGGTTGGCTAGAACTCGAGATATGACTGAAAGGAGTGGGGAGTGTTTTTCGCTCTAAACAAATACGCTCCTTCAAGTACTGCCCCTAAACTATAGAAGTGACTAGTACTGCGCCTAAACTAGAGAAGTGAAACGTTAATCTTATATAGCGCGGTTGTTCCTCATTTAAAGACCTTTCAGTTGATACCTGTCTTCAACCTCAACATCAATCTCAACTCAGCCTCAACGTCAACGTCAACCTCAACCTTAACCTCAACCTCAACCTCAACCTAAACCTCAAGCTCAAGCTCAACCTCAACTTCCACCTTAACCTCAACTACTATACAACTTCGTCTTCAACTTCAACCTCATCCTCAATCTCAATCTCAAAATCAACCTCAACCTCAACTTCAACCACAACCTCAACCTCAGCCTCAGCCTCAGCCTCAGCCTCAGCCTCAGCCTCAGCCTCAGCCTCAGCCTCAGCCTCAGCCTCAGCCTCAGTCTCAATCTCAACCTCAACCTCAACCTCAACCACCTTCTCAACCTCAACCTCAACCTTAACCACATTCTCAACCTCAACCTCAACCTCAACCTTAACTTCAACCTCAACCTCAATCGTAACCTCAAGCTCAACCTCAATTTCAACTTCAACCGCAACTCTCCCTCAACCGTACCGCAGCCATCCCTCAACTGTCCCTCAAACATCCCTCAAACGTCCCTTAACGGTCCCTCAACCTTCCCTCAACCTTCCCTCAACCTTCCCTCAACCGTCCCTCAACCTTCTCTCAACCTTCCCTCAACCATCCCTCAGCCAACCCTCAACCGTACCTTAAACGTTCCTCAACCTTCCCACAACCGACCCTCAACCATCCCTTAACCGTCCCTCAACCGACCCATAACCGTCCCTCAACCATCGCTCAACCGTCCCTCAAACATCTCTCAACCGTTCCTCAACCGTCCCTCAACCGTCCCTCAACCGTCCCTCAACCATCTGTCAATGTACCCTCAACCGTCCCACAATCGTCCCTCAACCGTCCCACAATCGTCCCTCAACCGTCCCTTAACCGTCCCTCAACCGTCCCTCAAACGTCCCCCAAACGTCCCTCAACCTTCCCTCAACCGATCCTCAACCGATCCCCAACCTTCCCACAACCGACCCTCAACCATCCCTTAACCGTCCCTCAACCGACCCATAACCGTCCCTCAACTATCGCTCAACCGTCCCTCAAACATCTCTCAACCGTTCCTCAACCGTCCCTCAACCATCTGTCAATCTACCCTCAACCGTCCCACAATCGTCCCTCAACCGTCCCACAATCGTCCCTCAACCGTCCCTTAACCGTCCCTCAACCTTCCCTCAACCATCCCTCAACCATCCCTCAAGCATCCCTCAACCATCCCTCAACCATCCCTCAACCGACCCTCAACCGACCCTCAAACGTCCCTCAAACGTCCCCCAAACGTTCCTCAACCTTCCCTCAACCGATCCTCAACCGATCCTCAACCGATCCTCAACCGATCCTCAACCGATCCTCAACCGATCCTCAACCGTCCCTCAACCGTGCCTCACCGTCCCTCAACCGTCCCTCAACCGTCCCTCAACCGTCCCTCAACCGTCCCTCAACCGTCCCTCAACCGTCCCTCAACCGTCCCTCAACCGTCCCTCAACCGTCCCTCAACCGTCCCTCAACCGTCCCTCAACCGTCCCTCAACCGTCCCTCAACCGTCCCTCAACCGTCCCTCAACCGTCCCTCAACCGTCCCTCAACCGTCCCTCAACCGTCCCTCAACCGTCCCTCAACCGTCCCTCAACCGTCCCTCAACCGTCCCTCAACCGTCCCTCAACCGTCCCTCAACCGTCCCTCAACCGTCCCTCAACCGTCCCTCAACCGTCCCTCAACCGTCCCTCAACCGTCTCTCAACCGTCCCTCAACCGTCCCTCAACCGTCCCTCAACCGTCCCTCAACCGTCCCTCAACCGTCCCTCAACCGACCCTCAACCGTCCCTCAACCGTCCCTCAACCGTCCCTTAACCGTCCCTTAACCGTCCCTCAACCGTCCCTCAACCGTCCCTCAACCGTCCCTCAACCGTCCCTCAACCGTCCCTCAACCGTCCCTCAACGCGTCCCTCAACGCGTCCCTCAACGCGTCCCTCAACGCGTCCCTCAACCGTCCCTCAACCGTCCCTCAACCGTCCCTCAACCGTCCCTCAACCGTCCCTCAACCGTCCCTCAACCGTCCCTCAACCGTCCCTCAACCGTCCCTCAACCGTCCCTCAACCGTCCCTCAACCGTTTTTCAACCGTCCCTCAACCGTCCCTCAACCGTCCCTCAACCGTCTCTCAACCTTTGGCCACCGGAACCTTACCCACTGGCAGCGGAGCCCCACCTACTTCCAGCGGAGCCCCACCTACTTCCAGCGGAGCCCCACCTACATCCAGCGGAGCCCTACCTACGGCCAGTGAAGCTCTAACTACGACCAGCGGAGCCCTACCCACGGCCCGCGCAGTGCTACCTACTGCCAGCCCTAGCCACAGCCAGCGTAGCCCTAGCTACAGCCAGCGGAGCCTGTGGAGGGCTCGCGTAGGGCTCCGCTTACCTCCACTGGCAATATGTAGGGCTCCGGAGCCCTAGCTACAGCCAGCGGAGCCCTAGCTACGGCCAGCGGAGCCCTACGCGAGCCCTCCACAGGCTCCGCTGGCTGTAGCTAGGGCTACGCTGGCTGTGGCTAGGGCTCCGCTGGCAGTAGGTAGCACTGCGCGGGCCGTGGGTAGCGCTCCGCTGGTCGTAGTTAGAGCTTCACTGGCCGTAGGTAGGGCTCCGCTGGATGTAGGTGGGGCTCCGCTGGAAGTAGGTGGGGCTCCGCTGGAGGCTTAGCCACAGGAGCGGAGCCCTAGCCACAGCCAGCGGAGCACTACATATTGCCAGTGGAGGCTTACCTACGGCCAGCGGAGCCCTACGCGAGCCCTCCACAGGCTCCGCTGGCCGTAGGTAAGCCTCCACTGGCAATATGTAGTGCTCCGCTGGCTGTGGCTAGGGCTCCGCTGGGCATATGTAGGGCTCCGCTGGCCGTAGGTAGGGCTCCGCTGGCCGTAGGTAGCGCTCCGCTAGCCGTAGGTAGGGCTACGCTGGCTGTGGCTAGGGCTCCGCTGGCCGCAGTTAGGGCTCCGCTAGCAGTAGGTAGCGCTCCGCTGGCCGTAGGTAGGGCTCCGCTGGCCGTAGTTAGAGCTTCGCTTGCCGTAGTTAGAGCTTCGCTTGCCGTAGTTAGAGCTTCGCTTGCCGTAGTTAGAGCTTCGCTTGCAGTATGTATGGCTCCGCTGGCAGTAGGTAGCGCTCCGCTGCCCGTAGGTAGGACTTCGCTTGTGGTATGTATGGCTCCGCTGGTAGTAGGTAGGACTTCGCTGACCGTAGGTAGGGCTCCGCTGGTCAAAGGTAGGACGGTTGAGGGACAGTTGAGGGACAGTTGAGGGACAGTTGAGGGACAGTTGAGGGACGGTTGAGGGACGGTTGAGGGACGGTTGAGGGACGGTTGAGAGACGGTTGAGGGACGGTTGAGGGTTGGTTGAGGGACGGTCCCTCAACCGGACGGTTGAGGGACGGTTGAGGAACGGTCGAGGGGCGGTTGAGGAACGGTCGAGGGGCGGTTGACGGATGGTTGAGGGACGGTTGAGGAACGGTTGATGGACGGTTGAGGGACAGTTGAGGGACGGTCGAGGGACGTTTGAGGGAAGGTTGACAGATGGTTGAGGGACGGTTGAGGAACGGTTGAGAGATGTTTGAGGGACGGTTGAGGAACGGTCGAGGGACGATTGAGGAACGGTTGATGGATGGTTGACGGACGGTTGTGGGAACGTTGAGGAACGGTTGAGGGACGGTTGAGGGAAGGTTGAGGGACGGTTGAGGGACGGTTGAGGAACGGTTGAGGAACGGTTGAGGGTTGGTTGAGAGATGGTTGAGGGAAGGTTGAGAGAAGGTTGAGGTAAGGTTGAGTTAAGGTTGAGGGACGGTTGAGGGATGTTTGAGGGAAATTTGAGGGATGGTTGAGGAACGGTTGAGGGACGGTTGAGGGGCGGTTGAGAGACGGTTGAGGGATGGTTGTGGGACGGTTGTGAGATGGTTGAGGGACGGTTGTGGGAACCTTGAGGAACGGTTGAGGGATGGTTGACAGATGCTTGAGGGACGGTTGAGGAACGGTTGAAGAACGGTTGAGGGATGGTTGACAGATGGTCGAGAGACGGTTGAGGAACGGTTGATACCTGTCTTGGCGCGATCGGTTGGCTAGAACTCGAGATATGATTGAAAGGAGTGGGGAGTGTTTTCGCTCTAAACAAATACCCTCCTTCAAGTAGGGTATTTAGGTTTTTCGCTCTAAACAAATACGCTCCTTCAAGTACTGCGCCTAAACTATAGAAGTGACACGAAAATGTTATATAGCGCGGTTGTTTGTCATTTAAATACCTTTCATTTGAGATATGGCTTGGCGCGATCGGTTGGCTAGAACTCGAGATATGGCTGAAAGGAGTGGGGAGTGTTTTCCGCTGTAAACTAATACGCTCCTTCCAGTACTGCGCCTAAACTATAGAAGTGACACGAATATGTTATATAGCGCGGTTGTTCCTCATTTAAAGACCTTTCAGTTGATACCTGTCTTCAACCTCAACATCAATCTCAACCTCAGCCTCAACGTCAACGTCAACCTCAACCTTAACCTCAACCTCAACCTCAACCTCAACCTCAACCTCAACCTCAACCTCAACCTCAACCTCAACCTCAAGCTCAAGCTCAACCTCAACTTCCACCTTAACCTCAACTACTATACAACCTCGTCTTCAACTTCAACCTCATCCTCAATCTCAATCTCAATCTCAAAATCAACCTCAACCTCAACCACAACCTCAACCTCAGCCTCAGCCTCAGCCTCAATCTCAACCGCAACCTCAACCACATTCTCAACCTCAACCTCAACCTCATCCACATTCTCAACCTTACCTCAATCGTAACCTCAAGCTCAAGCTCAATCGTAAGCTCAAGCTCAACCTCAATTTCAACTTCAACCGCAACTCTCCCTCAACCGTACCGCAACCATCCCTCAACCGTCCCTCAAACATCCCTCAAGCGTCCCTTAACGGTCCCTCAACCTTCCCTCAACCTTCCCTCAACCTTCTCTCAACCTTCTCTCAACCTTCCCTCAACCATCCCTCAGCCAACCCTCAACCGTACCTCAAACGTTCCTCAACCTTCCCACAACCGACCCTCAACCATCCCTTAACCGTCCCTCAACCGACCCATAACCGTCCCTCAACCGTCCCTCAACCATCGCTCAACCGTCCCTCAAACATCTCTCAACCGTTCCTCAACCGTCCCTTAACAATCTGTCAATCTACCCTCAACCGTTCCACAATCGTCCCTCAACCGTCCCACAATCGTCCCTCAACCGTCCCTTAACCGTCCCTCAACCTTCCCTCAACCTTCCCTCAACCATCCCTCAACCATCCCTCAACCATCCCTCAACCGACCCTCAACCGACCCTCAACCAACCCTCAACCGACCCTCAAACGTCCCTCAAACGTTCCCCAAACGGCCCTCAACCTTCCCTCAACCGATCCTCAACCGATCCTCAACCGATCCTCAACCGATCCTCAACCGTCCCTCAACCGTGCCTCAACCGTCCCTCAGATGTCCCTCAACCGTCCCTCAACCGTCGCTCAACCGTCCCTCAGCCGTCCCTCAACCGTCCCTCAACCGTCCCTCAAACGTCCCTCAACCGTCCCTCAAACGTCCCTCAACCGTCCCTCAACCGTCCCTCAACCGTCTTTCAACCGTCCCTCAACCGTCCCTCAACCGTCTCTCAACAGTCCCTCAACAGTCCCTCAACCGTCCTTTAACCGTCCCTCAACCGTCCCTTAACCGTCCCTCAACCGTCTTTCAACCGTCCCTCAACCGTCCCTCAACCGTCCCTCAACCTTCCCTCAACCGTCCCTCAACCTTCCCTCAACCGTCCCTCAACCGTCCCTCAACCGTCCCTCAACCGTCTCTCAACAGTCCCTCAACCTTTGGCCACCGGAACCTTACCCACTGGCAGCGGAGCCCCACCTACTTCCAGCGGAGCCCCACCTACATCCAGCGGAGCCCTACCTACGGCCAGTGAAGCTCTAACTACGACCAGCGGAGCCCTACCTACTGCCAGCGGAGCCCTAGCCACAGCCAGCGTAGCCGTACCTACGGCTAGCGGAGCCCTACGTACGGCAAGCGGAGCCCTACGTACGGCAAGCGGAGCCCTACGTACGGCAAGCGGAGCTCTACGTACGGCAAGCGGAGCCCTACGTACGGCAAGCGGAGCCCTACGTACGGCAAGCGGAGCCCTATAGAGGTGGCACAAAAATGATATAGAGCGCGGCTGTTCCCCATTTAAAGACCTTTCAGTTGATATATGTCTTGGCGCGATCGGTTGTCTAGAACTCGAGATATCACTGAGAGGAGTGGGACGTGTTTTTCGCTCTATATAAATACACTCATTCAAGTACTGAGCCTAAAGTATAGAAGTGAAACGAAAATGTTATATAGCGCGGTTGTTCCTCATTTAAAGACCTTTCAGTTGATACCTGTCTTCAACCTCAACATCAATCTTAACCTCAGCCTCAACGTCAACGTCAACCTCAACCTCAACCTCAACCTCAAGCTCAACCTCAACTTCCACCTTAACCTCAACTACTATACAACCTCATCTTCAACTTCAACCTCATCCTCAATCTCAATCTCAACATCAACCTCAACCTCAACCTCAACCACAACCTCAACCTCAACCTCAGCCTCAGCCTCAGCCTCAATTTCAACCTCAACCTCAACCACATTCGCAACCTCAACCTCAACCTCAACCACATACTCAACCTCAACCTCAACCTCAACCTTAACTTAACTCAAGCTCAATCGCAAGCTCAAGCTCAACCTCAATTTCAACTTCAACTTCAACCGCAACTCTCCCTCAACCATACCGCAACCATCCCTCAACCGTCCCTCAAACATCCCTCAAACGTCCCTTAACCGTCCCTCAACCTTCCCTCAACCTTCCCTCAACCGTCCCTCAACCTTCTCTCAACCTTCCCTCAACCATCCCTCAACCAACCCTCAACCGTCCCTCAAACGTTCCTTAACCGTCCCTCAACCTTCCCTCAACCTTCCCTCAACCGTCCCTCAACCTTCTCTCAACCTTCCCTCAACCATCCCTCAACCAACCCTCAACCGTCCCTCAAACGTTCCTCAACCTTCCCTCAACCTTCCCACAACCGACCCTCAACCATCCCTTAACCGTCCCTCAACCGACCCTCAACCGTCCCTCAACCGTCCCTCAACCATCGCTCAACCGTCCCTCAAACATCTCTCAACCGTTCCTCAACCGTCCCTCAACCGACCCTCAACCATCTGTCAACCTACCCTCAACCGTCCCACAACCGTCCCACAACCGTCCCACAACCGACCCTCAACCGTCCCTTAACCGTCCCTCAACCTTCCCTCAACCATCCCTCAACCGTCCCTCAACCGACCCTCAACCGTCCCTCAACCGTCCCTCCACCGTCCCTAAACCGTCCCTCAACCGTCCCTCAACCGTCCCTCAACCGTCCCTCAACCGTCCCTCAACTGTCCCTCAACCGTCCCTCAACCGTCCCTCAACCGTCCCTCAACCGTCCCTCAACCGTCCCTCAACCGTCCCTCAACCGTCCCTCAACCGTCCCTCAACCGTCCCTCAACCGTCCCTCAACCGTCCCTCAACCGTCCCTCAACCGCCCTCAACCGTCCCTCAACCGTCCCTCAACCGTCCCTCAACCCTCCCTCAACCGTCCCTCAACCGTCCCTCAACCGCCCTCAACCGTCCCTCAACCGTCCCTCAACCGTCCCTCAACCGTCCCTCAACCGTCCCTCAACCGTCCCTCTACCGTCGCTCAACCGTCCCTCAACCGTCCCTCAACCGTCCCTCAACCGTCCCTCAACCGTGTCTCAACCGTCCCTCAACCGTCCCTCAAACATCCCACAACCGACCCTCAACCATCCCTTAACCGTCCCTCAACCGTCCCTCAACCGTCCCTCAACCGTCCCTCAACCGTCCCTCAACCGTCCCTCAACCGTCCCTCAACCGTCCCTCAACCGTCCCTCAACCGTCCCTCAACCGTCCCTCAACCGTCCCTCAACCGTCCCTCAACCGTCCCTCAACCGTCCCTCAACCGTCCCTCAACCGTGTCTCAACCGTCCCTCAACCGTGTCTCAACCGTCCCTCAACCGTCCCTCAACCGTCCCTCAAACATCCCACAACCGACCCTCAACCATCCCTTAACCGTCCCTCAACCGACCCTCAACCGTCCCTCAACCGTCCCTCTACCGTCCCTCAACCGTCCCTCAACCGTCCCTCAACCGCCCCTCAACCGTCCCTCAGCCGTCCCTCAACCGTCCCTCAACCGTGTCTCAACCGTCCCTCAACCGTCCCTCAACCGTCCCTCAACCATCTGTCAACCTACCCTCAACCGTCCCACAACCGTCCCACAACCGTCCCACAACCGTCCCACAACCGTCCCACAACCGTCCCTCAACCGTCCCTCAACCTTTGGCCACCGGAACCTTACCCACTGGCAGCGGAGCCCCACCTACTTCCAGCGGAGCCCCACCTACATCCAGCGGAGCCCCACCTACATCCAGCGGAGCCCTACCTACGGCCAGTGAAGCTCTAACTACGACCAGCGGAGCCCTACCCACGGCCCGCGCAGCGCTACCTACTGCCAGCGGAGCCCTAGCCCTAGCCAGCGCAGCCGTACCTACGGCTAGCGGAGCCCTACGTACGGCAAGCGGAGCCCTACGTACGGCAAGCGGAGCCCTACGTACGGCAAGCGGAGCCCTACGTACGGCAAGCGGAGCCCTACGTACGGCAAGCGGAGCCCTACGTACGGTAAGCGGAGCCCTACGTACGGCAAGCGGAGCCCTACGTACGGCAAGCGGAGCCCTACGTACGGCAAGCGGAGCCCTACGTACGGCAAGCGGAGCCCTACGTACGGCAAGCGGAGCCCTACGTACGGCAAGCGGAGCCCTACGTACGGCAAGCGGAGCCCTACTTATTCCCAGCGGAGCCCTAGCCACAGCCAGCGGAGCCCTAAATATTGCCAGTGGAGGTCTACCTACGGCCAGCGGAGCCCTACCTATGCGCAGCGGAGCCGTACCTATGCCCAGCGGAGCCCTAGCTACAGCCAGCGGTAGGACGGTTGAGGGACAGTTGAGGGACAGTTGAGGGACGGTTGTGGGAACGTTGATTAACGGTTGAGGGACGGTTGAGGGACGGATGAGGGAAGGTTGAGGGACGGTTGAGGGACGGTTGAGGAACGGTTGAGGAACGGTTGAGGGACGGTTGAGGCTGAAAGGAGTGGGGAGTGTTTTCCGCTCTAAACTAATACGCTCCGTCAAGTAGTGCGCCTAAACTATAGAAGCGACACGAAAATTCTATATAGCATGGTTGGTCCCCATTTAAAGACCTTTCAGTTGATACCTGTCTTGGCGCGATCGGTTAGCCAGAACTCGAGATATGACTGAAAGGAGTAGAAAGTGTTTTTCGCTCTATACAAATACACTCCTTCAAGTACTGCGCCTAACCTATAGAGGTGGCACGAAAATGATATAGAGCGCGGCTGTTCCCCATTTAAAGTCCTTTCAGTTGATATATGTCTTGGCGCGATCGGTTTTCTAGAACTCGAGATATCACTGAGAGGAGTGGGACGTGTTTTTCGCTCTATATAAATACACTCATTCAAGTACTGAGCCTAAAGTATAGAAGTGAAACGAAAATGTTATATAGCGCGGTTGTTCCTCATTTAAAGACCTTTCAGTTGATACCTGTCTTCAACCTCAACATCAATCTCAACCTCAGCCTCAACGTCAACGTCAACCTCAACCTCAACCTCAACCTCAAGCTCAACCTCAACTTCCACCTTAACCTCAACTACTATACAACCTCATCTTCAACTTCAACCTCATCCTCAATCTCAATCTCAACATCAACCTCAACCTCAACCTCAACCACAACCTCAACCTCAACCTCAGCCTCAGCCTCAGCCTCAGCCTCAGTCTCAATTTCAACCTCAACCTCAACCACATTCGCAACCTCAACCTCAACCTCAACCACATACTCAACCTCAACCTCAACCTCAACCTTAACTTAACTCAAGCTCAATCGCAAGCTCAAGCTCAACCTCAATTTCAACTTCAACTTCAACCGCAACTCTCCCTCAACCATACCGCAACCATCCCTCAACCGTCCCTCAAACATCCCTCAAACGTCCCTTAACCGTCCCTCAACCTTCCCTCAACCTTCCCTCAACCGTCCCTCAACCTTCTCTCAACCTTCCCTCAACCATCCCTCAACCAACCCTCAACCGTCCCTCAAACGTTCCTTAACCGTCCCTCAACCTTCCCTCAACCTTCCCTCAACCGTCCCTCAACCTTCTCTCAACCTTCCCTCAACCATCCCTCAACCAACCCTCAACCGTCCCTCAAACGTTCCTCAACCTTCCCTCAACCTTCCCACAACCGACCCTCAACCATCCCTTAACCGTCCCTCAACCGACCCTCAACCGTCCCTCAACCGTCCCTCAACCATCGCTCAACCGTCCCTCAAACATCTCTCAACCGTTCCTCAACCGTCCCTCAACCGACCCTCAACCATCTGTCAACCTACCCTCAACCGTCCCACAACCGTCCCACAACCGTCCCACAACCGTCCCACAACCGTCCCACAACCGACCCTCAACCGTCCCTTAACCGTCCCTCAACCTTCCCTCAACCATCCCTCAACCGTCCCTCAACCGACCCTCAACCGTCCCTCAACCGTCCCTCCACCGTCCCTAAACCGTCCCTCAACCGTCCCTCAACCGTCCCTCAACCGTCCCTCAACCGTCCCTCAACTGTCCCTCAACCGTCCCTCAACCGTCCCTCAACCGTCCCTCAACCGTCCCTCAACCGTCCCTCAACCGTCCCTCAACCGTCCCTCAACCGTCCCTCAACCGTCCCTCAACCGTCCCTCAACCGTCCCTCAACCGTCCCTCAACCGTCCCTCAACCGCCCTCAACCGTCCCTCAACCGTCCCTCAACCCTCCCTCAACCGTCCCTCAACCATCGCTCAACCGTCCCTCAAACATCTCTCAACCGTTCCTCAACCGTCCCTCAACCGACCCTCAACCATCTGTCAACCTACCCTCAACCGTCCCACAACCGTCCCACAACCGTCCCACAACCGTCCCACAACCGTCCCACAACCGACCCTCAACCGTCCCTTAACCGTCCCTCAACCTTCCCTCAACCATCCCTCAACCGTCCCTCAACCGACCCTCAACCGTCCCTCAACCGTCCCTCCACCGTCCCTAAACCGTCCCTCAACCGTCCCTCAACCGTCCCTCAACCGTCCCTCAACCGTCCCTCAACTGTCCCTCAACCGTCCCTCAACCGTCCCTCAACCGTCCCTCAACCGTCCCTCAACCGTCCCTCAACCGTCCCTCAACCGTCCCTCAACCGTCCCTCAACCGTCCCTCAACCGTCCCTCAACCGTCCCTCAACCGTCCCTCAACCGTCCCTCAACCGCCCTCAACCGTCCCTCAACCGTCCCTCAACCCTCCCTCAACCGTCCCTCAACCGTCCCTCAACCGTCCCTCAACCGCCCTCAACCGTCCCTCAACCGTCCCTCAACCGTCCCTCAACCGTCCCTCAACCGTCCCTCAACCGTCCCTCTACCGTCGCTCAACCGTCCCTCAACCGTCCCTCAACCGTCCCTCAACCGTCCCTCAACCGTGTCTCAACCGTCGCTCAACCGTCCCTCAAACATCCCACAACCGACCCTCAACCATCCCTTAACCGTCCCTCAACCGACCCTCAACCGTCCCTCAACCGTCCCTCAACCATTTGTCAACCTACCCTCAACCGTCCCACAACCGTCCCACAACCGTCCCACAACCGTCCCACAACCGTCCCTCAACCGTCCCTTAACCGTCCCTCAACCATCCCTCAACCATCCCTCAACCATCCATCAACCGTCCCTCAACCGACCCTCAAACATCCCACAACCGACCCTCAACCATCCCTTAACCGTCCCTCAACCGACCCTCAACCGTCCCTCAACCGTCCCTCAACCATCTGTCAACCTACCCTCAACCGTCCCACAACCGTCCCACAACCGTCCCACAACCGTCCCACAACCGTCCCACAACCGTCCCACAACCGTCCCACAACCGTCCCACAACCGTCCCTCAACCGTCCCTCAACCGTCCCTCAACCGTCCCTCAACCGTCCCTCAACCGTCCCTCAACCGTCCCTCAACCGTCCCTCAACCGTCCCTCAACCGTCCCTCAACCGTCCCTCAACCGTCCCTCAACCGTCCCTCAACCGTCCCTCAACCGTCCCTCAACCGTCCCTCAACCGTCCCTCAACCGTCCCTCAACCGTCCCTCAACCGTCCCTCAACCGTCCCTCAACCGTCCCTCAACCGTCCCTCAACCGTCCCTCAACCGTCCCTCAACCGCCCTCAACCGTCCTTCAACCGTGTCTCAACCGTGTCTCAACCGTCCCTCAACCGTCCCTCAAACATCCCACAACCGACCCTCAACCATCCCTTAACCGTCTCTCAACCGACCCTCAACCGTCCCTCAACCGTGTCTCAACCGTCCCTCAACCGTCCCTCAAACATCCCACAACCGACCCTCAACGATCCCTTAACCGTCCCTCAACCGACCCTCAACCGTCCCTCAACCGTCCCTCAACCATCTGTCAATCTACCCTCAACCGTCCCACAACCGTCCCACAACCGTCCCACAACCGTCCCACAACCGTCCCACAACCGTCCCTCAACCGTCCCTCAACCGTCCCTCAACCGTCCCTCAACCGTCCCACAACCGTCCCACAACCGTCCCACAACCGTCCCACAACCGTCCCACAACCGTCCCACAACCGTCCCACAACCGTCCCACAACCGTCCCTCAACCGTCCCTCAACCGTCCCTCAACCGTCCCTCAACCGTCCCTCAACCGTCCCTCAACCGTCCCTCAACCGTCCCTCAACCGTCCCTCAACCGTCCCTCAACCGTCCCTCAACCGTCCCTCAACCGTCCCTCAACCGTCCCTCAACCGTCCCTCAACCGTCCCTCAACCGTCCCTCAACCGTCCCTCAACCGTCCCTCAACCGTCCCTCAACCGTCCCTCAACCGTCCCTCAACCGTCCCTCAACCGTCCCTCAACCGTCCCTCAACCGTCCCTCAACCGTCCCTCAACCGTCCCTCAACCGCCCTCAACCGTCCCTCAACCGTCCCTCAACCGTCCCTCAACCGTGTCTCAACCGTCCCTCAACCGTCCCTCAACCGTCCCTCAACCGTCCCTCAACCGTCCCTCAACCGTCCCACAACCGTCCCACAACCGTCCCACAACCGTCCCACAACCGTCCCACAACCGTCCCACAACCGTCCCTCAACCGTCCCTCAACCGTCCCACAACCGTCCCACAACCGTCCCACAACCGTCCCACAACCGTCCCACAACCGTCCCACAACCGTCCCTCAACCGTCCCTCAACCGTCCCTCAACCGTCCCTCAACCGTCCCTCAACCGTCCCTCAACCGTCCCTCAACCGTCCCTCAACCGTCCCTCAACCGTCCCTCAACCGTCCCTCAACCGTCCCTCAACCGTCCCTCAACCGTCCCTCAACCGTCCCTCCACCGTCCCTCAACCGTCCCTCAACCGTCCCTCAACCGTCCCTCAACCGTCCCTCAACCGTCCCTCAACCGCCCTCAACCGTCCCTCAACCGTCCCTCAACCGTCCCTCAACCGTCCCTCAACCGTCCCTCAACCGTCCCTCAACCGTCCCTCAACCGTCCCTCAACCGTCCCTCAACCGTCCCTCAACCGTCCCTCAACCGTCCCTCAACCGTCCCTCAACCGTCCCTCAACCGTCCCTCAACCGTCCCTCAACCGTCCCTCAACCGTCCCTCAACCGTCCCTCAACCGTCCCTCAACCGTCCCTCAACCGCCCTCAACCGCCCTCAACCGTCCCTCAACCGTCCCTCAACCGTCCCTCAACCGTCCCACAACCGTCCCACAACCGTCCCACAACCGTCCCTCAACCGTCCCTCAACCGTCCCACAACCGTCCCACAACCGTCCCACAACCGTCCCACAACCGTCCCACAACCGTCCCACAACCGTCCCACAACCGTCCCACAACCGTCCCACAACCGTCCCACAACCGTCCCACAACCGTCCCTCAACCGTCCCTCAACCGTCCCTCAACCGTCCCTCAACCGTCCCTCAACCGTCCCTCAACCGTCCCTCAACCGTCCCTCAACCGTCCCTCAACCGTCCCTCAACCGTCCCTCAACCGTCCCTCAACCGTCCCTCAACCGTCCCTCAACCGTCCCTCAACCGTCCCTCAAACATCCCACAACCGACCCTCAACCATCCCTTAACCGTCTCTCAACCGACCCTCAACCGTCCCTCAACCGTCCCTCTACCGTCCCTCAACCGTCCCTCAACCGTCCCTCAACCGCCCCTCAACCGTCCCTCAACCGTCCCTCAACCGTCCCACAACCGTCCCACAACCGTCCCACAACCGTCCCACAACCGTCCCACAACCGTCCCACAACCGTCCCACAACCGTCCCACAACCGTCCCTCAACCGTCCCTCAACCGTCCCTCAACCGTCCCTCAACCGTCCCTCAACCGTCCCTCAACCGTCCCTCAACCGTCCCTCAACCGTCCCTCAACCGTCCCTCAACCGTCCCTCAACCGTCCCTCAACCGTCCCTCAACCGTCCCTCAACCGTCCCTCAACCGTCCCTCAACCGTCCCTCAACCGTCCCTCAACCGTCCCTCAACCGTCCCTCAACCGTCCCTCAACCGTCCCTCAACCGTCCCTCAACCGTCCCTCAACCGTCCCTCAACCGTCCCTCAACCGTCCCTCAACCGTCCCTCAACCGTCCCTCAACCGTCCCTCAACCGTCCCTCAACCGTCCCTCAACCGTCCCTCAACCGCCCTCAACCGTCCCTCAACCGTCCCTCAACCGTCCCTCAACCGTCCCTCAACCGTCCCTCAACCGTCCCACAACCGTCCCACAACCGTCCCACAACCGTCCCACAACCGTCCCACAACCGTCCCACAACCGTCCCTCAACCGTCCCTCAACCGTCCCACAACCGTCCCACAACCGTCCCACAACCGTCCCACAACCGTCCCACAACCGTCCCACAACCGTCCCTCAACCGTCCCTCAACCGCCCCTCAACCGTCCCTCAACCGTCCCTCAACCGTCCCACAACCGTCCCACAACCGTCCCACAACCGTCCCACAACCGTCCCACAACCGTCCCACAACCGTCCCACAACCGTCCCACAACCGTCCCTCAACCGTCCCTCAACCGTCCCTCAACCGTCCCTCAACCGTCCCTCAACCGTCCCTCAACCGTCCCTCAACCGTCCCTCAACCGTCCCTCAACCGTCCCTCAACCGTCCCTCAACCGTCCCTCAACCGTCCCTCAACCGTCCCTCAACCGTCCCTCAACCGTCCCTCAACCGTCCCTCAACCGTCCCTCAACCGTCCCTCAACCGTCCCTCAACCGTCCCTCAACCGTCCCTCAACCGTCCCTCAACCGTCCCTCAACCGTCCCTCAACCGTCCCTCAACCGTCCCTCAACCGTCCCTCAACCGTCCCTCAACCGTCCCTCAACCGTCCCTCAACCGTCCCTCAACCGTCCCTCAACCGCCCTCAACCGTCCCTCAACCGTCCCTCAACCGTCCCTCAACCGTCCCTCAACCGTCCCTCAACCGTCCCACAACCGTCCCACAACCGTCCCACAACCGTCCCACAACCGTCCCACAACCGTCCCACAACCGTCCCACAACCGTCCCTCAACCGTCCCTCAACCGTCCCACAACCGTCCCACAACCGTCCCACAACCGTCCCACAACCGTCCCACAACCGTCCCACAACCGTCCCTCAACCGTCCCTCAACCGTCCCTCAACCGTCCCTCAACCGTCCCTCAACCGTCCCTCAACCGTCCCTCAACCGTCCCTCAACCGTCCCTCAACCGTCCCTCAACCGTCCCTCAACCGTCCCTCAACCGTCCCTCAACCGTCCCTCAACCGTCCCTCAACCGTCCCTCAACCGTCCCTCAACCGCCCTCAACCGTCCCTCAACCGTCCCTCAACCGTCCCTCAACCGTCCCTCAACCGTCCCTCAACCGTCCCTCAACCGTCCCTCAACCGTCCCTCAACCGTCCCTCAACCGTCCCTCAACCGTCCCTCAACCGTCCCTCAACCGTCCCTCAACCGTCCCTCAACCGTCCCTCAACCGTCCCTCAACCGTCCCTCAACCGTCCCTCAACCGTCCCTCAACCGTCCCTCAACCGTCCCTCAACCGCCCTCAACCGCCCTCAACCGTCCCTCAACCGTCCCTCAACCGTCCCTCAACCGTCCCTCAACCGTCCCTCAACCGTCCCACAACCGTCCCACAACCGTCCCACAACCGTCCCTCAACCGTCCCTCAACCGTCCCACAACCGTCCCACAACCGTCCCACAACCGTCCCACAACCGTCCCACAACCGTCCCACAACCGTCCCACAACCGTCCCACAACCGTCCCACAACCGTCCCACAACCGTCCCTCAACCGTCCCTCAACCGTCCCTCAACCGTCCCTCAACCGTCCCTCAACCGTCCCTCAACCGTCCCTCAACCGTCCCTCAACCGTCCCTCAACCGTCCCTCAACCGTCCCTCAACCGTCCCTCAACCGTCCCTCAACCGTCCCTCAACCGTCCCTCAAACATCCCACAACCGACCCTCAACCATCCCTTAACCGTCTCTCAACCGACCCTCAACCGTCCCTCAACCGTCCCTCTACCGTCCCTCAACCGTCCCTCAACCGTCCCTCAACCGCCCCTCAACCGTCCCTCAACCGTCCCTCAACCGTCCCACAACCGTCCCACAACCGTCCCACAACCGTCCCACAACCGTCCCACAACCGTCCCACAACCGTCCCACAACCGTCCCACAACCGTCCCTCAACCGTCCCTCAACCGTCCCTCAACCGTCCCTCAACCGTCCCTCAACCGTCCCTCAACCGTCCCTCAACCGTCCCTCAACCGTCCCTCAACCGTCCCTCAACCGTCCCTCAACCGTCCCTCAACCGTCCCTCAACCGTCCCTCAACCGTCCCTCAACCGTCCCTCAACCGTCCCTCAACCGTCCCTCAACCGTCCCTCAACCGTCCCTCAACCGTCCCTCAACCGTCCCTCAACCGTCCCTCAACCGTCCCTCAACCGTCCCTCAACCGCCCTCAACCGTCCCTCAACCGTCCCTCAACCGTGTCTCAACCGTCCCTCAACCGTCCCTCAAACATCCCACAACCGACCCTCAACCATCCCTTAACCGTCTCTCAACCGACCCTCAACCGTCCCTCAACCGTCCCTCTACCGTCCCTCAACCGTCCCTCAACCGTCTCTCAACAGTCCCTCAACCTTTGGCCACCGGAACCTTACCCACTGGCAGCGGAGCCCCACCTACTTCCAGCGGAGCCCCACCTACATCCAGCGGAGCCCTACCTACGGCCAGTGAAGCTCTAACTACGACCAGCGGAGCCCTACCTACTGCCAGCGGAGCCCTAGCCACAGCCAGCGTAGCCGTACCTACGGCTAGCGGAGCCCTACGTACGGCAAGCGGAGCCCTACGTACGGCAAGCGGAGCCCTACGTACGGCAAGCGGAGCTCAACGTACGGCAAGCGGAGCTCAACGTACGGCAAGCGGAGCCCTACGTACGGCAAGCGGAGCCCTACGTACGGCAAGCGGAGCCCTACGTACGGCAAGCGGAGCCCTACGTACGGCAAGCGGAGCCCTACGTACGGCAAGCGGAGCCCTACGTACGGCAAGCGGAGCCCTACGTACGGCAAGCGGAGCCCTACGTACGGCAAGCGGAGCCCTACGTACGGCAAGCGGAGCCCTACTTATTCCCAGCGGACCCCTACATATTGCCAGTGGAGACTTACCTACGGCCAGCGGAGCCCTACCTATGCCCAGCGGAGCCCAACCTATGCCCAGCGGAGCCCTAGCTACAGCCAGCGGAGCCTTAGCTACAGCCAGCGGAGCCTGTGGAGGGCTCGTGGAGGGCTCGCGTAGGGCTCTGCTGGCCGTAGGTAAGCCTCCACTGGCAATATGTAGGGCTCCGCTGGCCGCAGTTAGGGCTCCGCTAGCAGTAGGTAGCGCTCCGCTGGCCGTAGGTAGGGCTCCGCTGGCCGTAGTTAGAGCTTCGCTTGCCGTAGTTAGAGCTTCGCTTGCCGTAGTTAGAGCTTCGCTTGCAGTATGTATGGCTCCGCTGGCAGTAGGTAGCGCTCCGCTGCCCGTAGGTAGGACTTCGCTTGTAGTATGTATGGCTCCGCTGGTAGTAGGTAGCGCTCCGCTGCCCGTAGGTAGGACTTCGCTGACCGTAGGTAGGGCTCCGCTGGTCAAAGTTAGGACGGTTGAGGGACAGTTGAGGGACGGTTGAGGGACGGTTGAGGGACGGTTGAGGGACGGTTGAGGGACGGTTGAGGGACGGTTGAGGGACGGTTGAGGGACGGTTGAGGGACGGTTGAGGGACGGTTGAGGGACGGTTGAGGGACGGTTGAGGGACGGTTGAGGAACGGTTGAGGAACGGTCGAGGGGCGGTTGAGGAACGGTCGAGGGGCGGTTGAGGAACGGTCGAGGGGCGGTTGACGGATGGTTGAGGGACGGTTGAGGAACGGTTGATGGACGGTTGAGGGTCAGTTGAGGGACGGTGGAGGGACGTTTGAGGGAAGGTTGACAGATGGTTGAGGGACGGTGGAGGAACGGTTGAGAGATGTTTGAGGGACGGTTGAGGAACGGTCGAGGGACGGTTGAGGAACGGTTGATGGATGGTTGACGGACGGTTGTGGGAACGTTGATTAACGGTTGAGGGACGGTTGAGGGACGGATGAGGGAAGGTTGAGGGACGGTTGAGGGACGGTTGAGGAACGGTTGAGGAACGGTTGAGGGTTGGTTGAGAGATGGTTGAGGGGAGGTTGAGAGAAGGTTGAGGTAAGGTTGAGGGAAGGTTGAACGGTTGATACCTGTCTTGGCGCGATCGGTTGGCTAGAACTCGAGATATGATTGAAAGGAGTGGGGAGTGTTTTCGCTCTAAAGAAATACCCTCCTTCAAGTAGGGTATTTAGGTTTTTCGCTCTAAACAAATACGCTCCTTCAAGTGCTGCGCCTAAACTATAGAAGCGACACGAAAATGTTATATAGCGCGGTTGTTCCTCATTTAAAGACCTTTTATTTTATATATGGCTTGGCGCGATCGGTTGGCTAGAACTCGAGATATGGCTGAAAGGAGTGGGGAGTGTTTTTCGCTCGAAACAAATACGCTCCTTCAAGTACTGCGCCTAAACTATAGAAGCGACACGAAAATGATATAGAGCGCGGCTGTTCCCCATTTAAAGACCTTTCAGTTGATATATGTCTTGGCGCGATCGGTTGTCTAGAACTCGAGATATCACTGAGAGGAGTGGGACGTGTTTTTCGCTCTATATAAATACACTCATTCAAGTACTGAGCCTAAAGTATAGAAGTGAAACGAAAATGTTATATAGCGCGGTTGTTCCTCATTTAAAGACCTTTCAGTTGATGTATGGCTTGGCGCGATCGGTTGGCTAGAACTCGAGATATGATTGAAAGGAGTGCGGAGTGTTTTTTGCTCTATACAAATATGCTCCTTCAAGTACTGCGCCTAAACTATAGAGGTGGCACGAAAATGATATAGAGCGCGGTTGTTCCCCATTTAAAGACCTTTCAGTTGATACCTGTCTTGGCGCGATCGGTTAGCCAGAACTCGAGATATGACTGAAAGGAGTGGAAAGTGTTTTTCGCTCTATACAAATACACTCCTTCAAGTACTGCGCCTAACCTATAGAGGTGGCACGAAAATGATATAGAGCGCGGCTGTTCCCCATTTAAAGACCTTTCAGTTGATATATGTCTTGGCGCGATCGGTTGTCTAGAACTCGAGATATCACTGAGAGGAGTGGGACGTGTTTTTCGCTCTATATAAATACACTCATTCAAGTACTGAGCCTAAAGTATAGAAGTGAAACGAAAATGTTATATAGCGCGGTTGTTCCTCATTTAAAGACCTTTCAGTTGATACCTGTCTTCAACCTCAACATCAATCTTAACCTCAGCCTCAACGTCAACGTCAACCTCAACCTCAACCTCAACCTCAAGCTCAACCTCAACTTCCACCTTAACCTCAACTACTATACAACCTCATCTTCAACTTCAACCTCATCCTCAATCTCAATCTCAACATCAACCTCAACCTCAACCTCAACCACAACCTCAACCTCAACCTCAGCCTCAGCCTCAGCCTCAGCCTCAATTTCAACCTCAACCTCAACCACATTCGCAACCTCAACCTCAACCTCAACCACATACTCAACCTCAACCTCAACCTCAACCTTAACTTAACTCAAGCTCAATCGCAAGCTCAAGCTCAACCTCAATTTCAACTTCAACTTCAACCGCAACTCTCCCTCAACCATACCGCAACCATCCCTCAACCGTCCCTCAAACATCCCTCAAACGTCCCTTAACCGTCCCTCAACCTTCCCTCAACCTTCCCTCAACCGTCCCTCAACCTTCTCTCAACCTTCCCTCAACCATCCCTCAACCAACCCTCAACCGTCCCTCAAACGTTCCTTAACCGTCCCTCAACCTTCCCTCAACCTTCCCTCAACCGTCCCTCAACCTTCTCTCAACCTTCCCTCAACCATCCCTCAACCAACCCTCAACCGTCCCTCAAACGTCCCTCAACCGTCCCTCAACCGTCCCTCAACCGTCCCTCAACCGTCCCTCAACCGTCCCTCAACCGTCCCTCAACCGTCCCTCAACCGTCCCTCAACCGTCCCTCAACCGTCCCTTAACCGTCCCTCAAACATCCCACAACCGACCCTCAACCATCCCTTAACCGTCTCTCAACCGACCCTCAACCGTCCCTCAACCGTCCCTCTACCGTCCCTCAACCGTCCCTCAACCGTCCCTCAACCGCCCCTCAACCGTCCCTCAACCGTCCCTCAACCGTCCCACAACCGTCCCACAACCGTCCCACAACCGTCCCACAACCGTCCCACAACCGTCCCACAACCGTCCCACAACCGTCCCACAACCGTCCCACAACCGTCCCTCAACCGTCCCTCAACCGTCCCTCAACCGTCCCTCAACCGTCCCTCAACCGTCCCTCAACCGTCCCTCAACCGTCCCTCAACCGTCCCTCAACCGTCCCTCAACCGTCCCTCAACCGTCCCTCAACCGTCCCTCAACCGTCCCTCAACCGTCCCTCAACCGTCCCTCAACCGTCCCTCAACCGTCCCTCAACCGTCCCTCAACCGTCCCTCAACCGTCCCTCAACCGTCCCTCAACCGTCCCTCAACCGTCCCTCAACCGTCCCTCAACCGTCCCTCAACCGTCCCTCAACCGTCCCTCAACCGCCCTCAACCGTCCCTCAACCGTCCCTCAACCGTGTCTCAACCGTCCCTCAACCGTCCCTCAAACATCCCACAACCGACCCTCAACCATCCCTTAACCGTCTCTCAACCGACCCTCAACCGTCCCTCAACCGTCCCTCTACCGTCCCTCAACCGTCCCTCAACCGTCTCTCAACAGTCCCTCAACCTTTGGCCACCGGAACCTTACCCACTGGCAGCGGAGCCCCACCTACTTCCAGCGGAGCCCCACCTACATCCAGCGGAGCCCTACCTACGGCCAGTGAAGCTCTAACTACGACCAGCGGAGCCCTACCTACTGCCAGCGGAGCCCTAGCCACAGCCAGCGTAGCCGTACCTACGGCTAGCGGAGCCCTACGTACGGCAAGCGGAGCCCTACGTACGGCAAGCGGAGCCCTACGTACGGCAAGCGGAGCTCTACGTACGGCAAGCGGAGCCCTACGTACGGCAAGCGGAGCCCTACGTACGGCAAGCGGAGCCCTACGTACGGCAAGCGGAGCCCTACGTACGGCAAGCGGAGCCCTACGTACGGCAAGCGGAGCCCTACGTACGGCAAGCGGAGCCCTACGTACGGCAAGCGGAGCCCTACGTACGGCAAGCGGAGCCCTACGTACGGCAAGCGGAGCCCTACTTATTCCCAGCGGACCCCTACATATTGCCAGTGGAGACTTACCTACGGCCAGCGGAGCCCTACCTATGCCCAGCGGAGCCCAACCTATGCCCAGCGGAGCCCTAGCTACAGCCAGCGGAGCCCTAGCTACAGCCAGCGGAGCCTTAGCTACAGCCAGCGGAGCCTGTGGAGGGCTCGTGGAGGGCTCGTGGAGGGCTCGCGTAGGGCTCTGCTGGCCGTAGGTAAGCCTCCACTGGCAATATGTAGGGCTCCGCTGGCCGCAGTTAGGGCTCCGCTAGCAGTAGGTAGCGCTCCGCTGGCCGTAGGTAGGGCTCCGCTGGCCGTAGTTAGAGCTTCGCTTGCCGTAGTTAGAGCTTCGCTTGCCGTAGTTAGAGCTTCGCTTGCAGTATGTATGGCTCCGCTGGCAGTAGGTAGCGCTCCGCTGCCCGTAGGTAGGACTTCGCTTGTAGTATGTATGGCTCCGCTGGTAGTAGGTAGCGCTCCGCTGCCCGTAGGTAGGACTTCGCTGACCGTAGGTAGGGCTCCGCTGGTCAAAGTTAGGACGGTTGAGGGACAGTTGAGGGACGGTTGAGGGACGGTTGAGGGACGGTTGAGGGACGGTTGAGGGACGGTTGAGGGACGGTTGAGGGACGGTTGAGGGACGGTTGAGGGACGGTTGAGGGACGGTTGAGGGACGGTTGAGGGACGGTTGAGGGACGGTTGAGGGACGGTTGAGGAACGGTTGAGGAACGGTCGAGGGGCGGTTGAGGAACGGTCGAGGGGCGGTTGAGGAACGGTCGAGGGGCGGTTGACGGATGGTTGAGGGACGGTTGAGGAACGGTTGATGGACGGTTGAGGGTCAGTTGAGGGACGGTGGAGGGACGTTTGAGGGAAGGTTGACAGATGGTTGAGGGACGGTGGAGGAACGGTTGAGAGATGTTTGAGGGACGGTTGAGGAACGGTCGAGGGACGGTTGAGGAACGGTTGATGGATGGTTGACGGACGGTTGTGGGAACGTTGATTAACGGTTGAGGGACGGTTGAGGGACGGATGAGGGAAGGTTGAGGGACGGTTGAGGGACGGTTGAGGAACGGTTGAGGAACGGTTGAGGGTTGGTTGAGAGATGGTTGAGGGGAGGTTGAGAGAAGGTTGAGGTAAGGTTGAGGGAAGGTTGAACGGTTGATACCTGTCTTGGCGCGATCGGTTGGCTAGAACTCGAGATATGATTGAAAGGAGTGGGGAGTGTTTTCGCTCTAAAGAAATACCCTCCTTCAAGTAGGGTATTTAGGTTTTTCGCTCTAAACAAATACGCTCCTTCAAGTGCTGCGCCTAAACTATAGAAGCGACACGAAAATGTTATATAGCGCGGTTGTTCCTCATTTAAAGACCTTTTATTTTATATATGGCTTGGCGCGATCGGTTGGCTAGAACTCGAGATATGGCTGAAAGGAGTGGGGAGTGTTTTTCGCTCGAAACAAATACGCTCCTTCAAGTACTGCGCCTAAACTATAGAAGCGACACGAAAATGATATAGAGCGCGGCTGTTCCCCATTTAAAGACCTTTCAGTTGATATATGTCTTGGCGCGATCGGTTGTCTAGAACTCGAGATATCACTGAGAGGAGTGGGACGTGTTTTTCGCTCTATATAAATACACTCATTCAAGTACTGAGCCTAAAGTATAGAAGTGAAACGAAAATGTTATATAGCGCGGTTGTTCCTCATTTAAAGACCTTTCAGTTGATGTATGGCTTGGCGCGATCGGTTGGCTAGAACTCGAGATATGATTGAAAGGAGTGCGGAGTGTTTTTTGCTCTATACAAATATGCTCCTTCAAGTACTGCGCCTAAACTATAGAGGTGGCACGAAAATGATATAGAGCGCGGTTGTTCCCCATTTAAAGACCTTTCAGTTGATACCTGTCTTGGCGCGATCGGTTAGCCAGAACTCGAGATATGACTGAAAGGAGTGGAAAGTGTTTTTCGCTCTATACAAATACACTCCTTCAAGTACTGCGCCTAACCTATAGAGGTGGCACGAAAATGATATAGAGCGCGGCTGTTCCCCATTTAAAGACCTTTCAGTTGATATATGTCTTGGCGCGATCGGTTGTCTAGAACTCGAGATATCACTGAGAGGAGTGGGACGTGTTTTTCGCTCTATATAAATACACTCATTCAAGTACTGAGCCTAAAGTATAGAAGTGAAACGAAAATGTTATATAGCGCGGTTGTTCCTCATTTAAAGACCTTTCAGTTGATACCTGTCTTCAACCTCAACATCAATCTTAACCTCAGCCTCAACGTCAACGTCAACCTCAACCTCAAGCTCAACCTCAACTTCCACCTTAACCTCAACTACTATACAACCTCATCTTCAACTTCAACCTCATCCTCAATCTCAATCTCAACATCAACCTCAACCTCAACCTCAACCACAACCTCAACCTCAACCTCAGCCTCAGCCTCAGCCTCAGCCTCAGCCTCAATTTCAACCTCAACCTCAACCACATTCGCAACCTCAACCTCAACCTCAACCACATACTCAACCTCAACCTCAACCTCAACCTTAACTTAACTCAAGCTCAATCGCAAGCTCAAGCTCAACCTCAATTTCAACTTCAACTTCAACCGCAACTCTCCCTCAACCATACCGCAACCATCCCTCAACCGTCCCTCAAACATCCCTCAAACGTCCCTTAACCGTCCCTCAACCTTCCCTCAACCTTCCCTCAACCGTCCCTCAACCTTCTCTCAACCTTCCCTCAACCATCCCTCAACCAACCCTCAACCGTCCCTCAAACGTTCCTTAACCGTCCCTCAACCTTCCCTCAACCTTCCCTCAACCGTCCCTCAACCTTCTCTCAACCTTCCCTCAACCATCCCTCAACCAACCCTCAACCGTCCCTCAAACGTTCCTCAACCTTCCCTCAACCTTCCCACAACCGACCCTCAACCATCCCTTAACCGTCCCTCAACCGACCCTCAACCGTCCCTCAACCGTCCCTCAACCATCGCTCAACCGTCCCTCAAACATCTCTCAACCGTTCCTCAACCGTCCCTCAACCGACCCTCAACCATCTGTCAACCTACCCTCAACCGTCCCACAACCGTCCCACAACCGTCCCACAACCGTCCCACAACCGACCCTCAACCGTCCCTTAACCGTCCCTCAACCTTCCCTCAACCATCCCTCAACCGTCCCTCAACCGACCCTCAACCGTCCCTCAACCGTCCCTCCACCGTCCCTAAACCGTCCCTCAACCGTCCCTCAACCGTCCCTCAACCGTCCCTCAACCGTCCCTCAACTGTCCCTCAACCGTCCCTCAACCGTCCCTCAACCGTCCCTCAACCGTCCCTCAACCGTCCCTCAACCGTCCCTCAACCGTCCCTCAACCGTCCCTCAACCGTCCCTCAACCGTCCCTCAACCGTCCCTCAACCGTCCCTCAACCGCCCTCAACCGTCCCTCAACCGTCCCTCAACCCTCCCTCAACCGTCCCTCAACCGTCCCTCAACCGCCCTCAACCGTCCCTCAACCGTTCCCTCAACCGTCCCTCAACCGTCCCTCAACCGTCCCTCAACCGTCCCTCAACCGTCCCTCTACCGTCGCTCAACCGTCCCTCAACCGTCCCTCAACCGTCCCTCAACCGTCCCTCAACCGTGTCTCAACCGTCCCTCAACCGTCCCTCAAACATCCCACAACCGACCCTCAACCATCCCTTAACCGTCCCTCAACCGACCCTCAACCGTCCCTCAACCGTCCCTCAACCGTCCCTCAACCGTCCCTCAACCGTCCCTCAACCGTCCCTCAACCGTCCCTCAACCGTCCCTCAACCGTCCCTCAACCGTCCCTCAACCGTCCCTCAACCGTCCCTCAACCGTCCCTCAACCGTCCCTCAACCGTCCCTCAACCGTCCCTCAACCGTCCCTCAACCGCCCTCAACCGTCCCTCAACCGTCCCTCAACCGTGTCTCAACCGTCCCTCAACCGTCCCTCAACCGTCCCTCAAACATCCCACAACCGACCCTCAACCATCCCTTAACCGTCCCTCAACCGACCCTCAACCGTCCCTCAACCGTCCCTCTACCGTCCCTCAACCGTCCCTCAACCGTCCCTCAACCGCCCCTCAACCGTCCCTCAACCGTCCCTCAACCGTCCCTCAACCGTGTCTCAACCGTCCCTCAACCGTCCCTCAACCGTCCCTCAACCATCTGTCAACCTACCCTCAACCGTCCCACAACCGTCCCACAACCGTCCCACAACCGTCCCACAACCGTCCCTCAACCGTCCCTCAACCTTTGGCCACCGGAACCTTACCCACTGGCAGCGGAGCCCCACCTACTTCCAGCGGAGCCCCACCTACATCCAGCGGAGCCCCACCTACATCCAGCGGAGCCCTACCTACGGCCAGTGAAGCTCTAACTACGACCAGCGGAGCCCTACCCACGGCCCGCGCAGCGCTACCTACTGCCAGCGGAGCCCTAGCCCTAGCCAGCGCAGCCGTACCTACGGCTAGCGGAGCCCTACGTACGGCAAGCGGAGCCCTACGTACGGCAAGCGGAGCCCTACGTACGGCAAGCGGAGCCCTACGTACGGCAAGCGGAGCCCTACGTACGGCAAGCGGAGCCCTACGTACGGCAAGCGGAGCCCTACGTACGGCAAGCGGAGCCCTACGTACGGCAAGCGGAGCCCTACGTACGGCAAGCGGAGCCCTACTTATTCCCAGCGGAGCCCTAGCCACAGCCAGCGGAGCCCTAAATATTGCCAGTGGAGGTCTACCTACGGCCAGCGGAGCCCTACCTATGCGCAGCGGAGCCGTACCTATGCCCAGCGGAGCCCTAGCTACAGCCAGCGGTAGGACGGTTGAGGGACAGTTGAGGGACAGTTGAGGGACAGTTGAGGGACGGTTGTGGGAACGTTGATTAACGGTTGAGGGACGGTTGAGGGACGGATGAGGGAAGGTTGAGGGACGGTTGAGGGACGGTTGAGGAACGGTTGAGGAACGGTTGAGGGACGGTTGAGGCTGAAAGGAGTGGGGAGTGTTTTCCGCTCTAAACTAATACGCTCCGTCAAGTAGTGCGCCTAAACTATAGAAGCGACACGAAAATTCTATATAGCATGGTTGGTCCCCATTTAAAGACCTTTCAGTTGATACCTGTCTTGGCGCGATCGGTTAGCCAGAACTCGAGATATGACTGAAAGGAGTGGAAAGTGTTTTTCGCTCTATACAAATA
Source organism: Thecophora atra (assembly GCA_937620795.1). Taxonomy (NCBI): domain Eukaryota; kingdom Metazoa; phylum Arthropoda; class Insecta; order Diptera; family Conopidae; genus Thecophora; species Thecophora atra. The sequence goes on along the minus strand of OW569397.1, from coordinate 69,761,327 downwards.
CACTCCTTCAAGTACTGCGCCTAACCTATAGAGGTGGCACGAAAATGATATAGAGCGCGGCTGTTCCCCATTTAAAGTCCTTTCAGTTGATATATGTCTTGGCGCGATCGGTTTTCTAGAACTCGAGATATCACTGAGAGGAGTGGGACGTGTTTTTCGCTCTATATAAATACACTCATTCAAGTACTGAGCCTAAAGTATAGAAGTGAAACGAAAATGTTATATAGCGCGGTTGTTCCTCATTTAAAGACCTTTCAGTTGATACCTGTCTTCAACCTCAACATCAATCTCAACCTCAGCCTCAACGTCAACGTCAACCTCAACCTCAACCTCAACCTCAAGCTCAACCTCAACTTCCACCTTAACCTCAACTACTATACAACCTCATCTTCAACTTCAACCTCATCCTCAATCTCAATCTCAACATCAACCTCAACCTCAACCTCAACCACAACCTCAACCTCAACCTCAGCCTCAGCCTCAGCCTCAGTCTCAATTTCAACCTCAACCTCAACCACATTCGCAACCTCAACCTCAACCTCAACCACATACTCAACCTCAACCTCAACCTCAACCTTAACTTAACTCAAGCTCAATCGCAAGCTCAAGCTCAACCTCAATTTCAACTTCAACTTCAACCGCAACTCTCCCTCAACCATACCGCAACCATCCCTCAACCGTCCCTCAAACATCCCTCAAACGTCCCTTAACCGTCCCTCAACCTTCCCTCAACCTTCCCTCAACCGTCCCTCAACCTTCTCTCAACCTTCCCTCAACCATCCCTCAACCAACCCTCAACCGTCCCTCAAACGTTCCTTAACCGTCCCTCAACCTTCCCTCAACCATCCCTCAACCGTCCCTCAACCTTCTCTCAACCTTCCCTCAACCATCCCTCAACCAACCCTCAACCGTCCCTCAAACGTTCCTCAACCTTCCCTCAACCTTCCCACAACCGACCCTCAACCATCCCTTAACCGTCCCTCAACCGACCCTCAACCGTCCCTCAACCGTCCCTCAACCATCGCTCAACCGTCCCTCAAACATCTCTCAACCGTTCCTCAACCGTCCCTCAACCGACCCTCAACCATCTGTCAACCTACCCTCAACCGTCCCACAACCGTCCCACAACCGTCCCACAACCGTCCCACAACCGTCCCACAACCGACCCTCAACCGTCCCTTAACCGTCCCTCAACCTTCCCTCAACCATCCCTCAACCGTCCCTCAACCGACCCTCAACCGTCCCTCAACCGTCCCTCCACCGTCCCTAAACCGTCCCTCAACCGTCCCTCAACCGTCCCTCAACCGTCCCTCAACCGTCCCTCAACTGTCCCTCAACCGTCCCTCAACCGTCCCTCAACCGTCCCTCAACCGTCCCTCAACCGTCCCTCAACCGTCCCTCAACCGTCCCTCAACCGTCCCTCAACCGTCCCTCAACCGTCCCTCAACCGTCCCTCAACCGTCCCTCAACCGTCCCTCAACCGTCCCTCAACCGCCCTCAACCGTCCCTCAACCGTCCCTCAACCCTCCCTCAACCGTCCCTCAACCGTCCCTCAACCGTCCCTCAACCGCCCTCAACCGTCCCTCAACCGTCCCTCAACCGTCCCTCAACCGTCCCTCAACCGTCCCTCTACCGTCGCTCAACCGTCCCTCAACCGTCCCTCAACCGTCCCTCAACCGTCCCTCAACCGTCCCTCAACCGTCCCTCAACCGTCCCTCAAACATCCCACAACCGACCCTCAACCATCCCTTAACCGTCCCTCAACCGACCCTCAACCGTCCCTCAACCGTCCCTCAACCATTTGTCAACCTACCCTCAACCGTCCCACAACCGTCCCACAACCGTCCCACAACCGTCCCACAACCGTCCCACAACCGTCCCTCAACCGTCCCTTAACCGTCCCTCAACCATCCCTCAACCATCCCTCAACCATCCATCAACCGTCCCTCAACCGACCCTCAAACATCCCACAACCGACCCTCAACCATCCCTTAACCGTCCCTCAACCGACCCTCAACCGTCCCTCAACCGTCCCTCAACCATCTGTCAACCTACCCTCAACCGTCCCACAACCGTCCCACAACCGTCCCACAACCGTCCCACAACCGTCCCACAACCGTCCCACAACCGTCCCACAACCGTCCCTCAACCGTCCCTCAACCGTCCCTCAACCGTCCCTCAACCGTCCCTCAACCGTCCCTCAACCGTCCCTCAACCGTCCCTCAACCGTCCCTCAACCGTCCCTCAACCGTCCCTCAACCGTCCCTCAACCGTCCCTCAACCGTCCCTCAACCGTCCCTCAACCGTCCCTCAACCGTCCCTCAACCGTCCCTCAACCGTCCCTCAACCGTCCCTCAACCGTCCCTCAACCGTCCCTCAACCGCCCTCAACCGTCCCTCAACCGTGTCTCAACCGTCCCTCAACCGTCCCTCAAACATCCCACAACCGACCCTCAACCATCCCTTAACCGTCTCTCAACCGACCCTCAACCGTCCCTCAACCGTCCCTCTACCGTCCCTCAACCGTCCCTCAACCGTCCCTCAACCGCCCCTCAACCGTCCCTCAACCGTCCCTCAACCGTCCCTCAACCGTCCCTCAACCGTCCCTCAACCGTGTCTCAACCGTCCCTCAACCGTCCCTCAAACATCCCACAACCGACCCTCAACGATCCCTTAACCGTCCCTCAACCGACCCTCAACCGTCCCTCAACCGTCCCTCAACCATCTGTCAACCAACCCTCAACCGTCCCACAACCGTCCCACAACCGTCCCACAACCGTCCCACAACCGTCCCACAACCGTCCCACAACCGTCCCTCAACCGTCCCTCAACCTTTGGCCACCGGAACCTTACCCACTGGCAGCGGAGCCCCACCTACTTCCAGCGGAGCCCCACCTACATCCAGCGGAGCCCCACCTACATCCAGCGGAGCCCTACCTACGGCCAGTGAAGCTCTAACTACGACCAGCGGAGCCCTACCCACGGCCCGCGCAGCGCTACCTACTGCCAGCGGAGCCCTAGCCCTAGCCAGCGCAGCCGTACCTACGGCTAGCGGAGCCCTACGTACGGCAAGCGGAGCCCTACGTACGGCAAGCGGAGCCCTACGTACGGCAAGCGGAGCCCTACGTACGGCAAGCGGAGCCCTACGTACGGCAAGCGGAGCCCTACGTACGGCAAGCGGAGCCCTACGTACGGCAAGCGGAGCCCTACGTACGGCAAGCGGAGCCCTACTTATTCCCAGCGGAGCCCTAGCCACAGCCAGCGGAGCCCTAAATATTGCCAGTGGAGGTCTACCTACGGCCAGCGGAGCCCTACCTATGCGCAGCGGAGCCGTACCTATGCCCAGCGGAGCCCTAGCTACAGCCAGCGGTAGGACGGTTGAGGGACAGTTGAGGGACAGTTGAGGGACGGTTGTGGGAACGTTGATTAACGGTTGAGGGACGGTTGAGGGACGGATGAGGGAAGGTTGAGGGACGGTTGAGGGACGGTTGAGGAACGGTTGAGGAACGGTTGAGGGTTGATTAAGAGATGGTTGAGGAAAGGTTGAGAGAAGGTTGAGGTAAGGTTGAGGGAAGGTTGAACGGTTGATACCTGTCTTGGCGCGATCGGTTGGCTAGAACTCGAGATATGATTGAAAGGAGTGGGGAGTGTTTCGTTCTAAAGAAATACCCTCCTTCAAGTAGGGTATTTAGGTTTTTCGCTCTAAACAAATACGCTCCTTCAAGTGCTGCGCCTAAACTATAGAAGTGACACGAAAATGTTATATAGCGCGGTTTTTTCATTTAAATACCTTTCATTTGAGATATGGCTTGGCGCGATCGGTTGGCTAGAACTCGAGATATGGCTGAAAGGAGTGGGGAGTGTTTTCCGCTCTAAACTAATACGCTCCGTCAAGTAGTGCGCCTAAACTATAGAAGCGACACGAAAATTCTATATAGCATGGTTGGTCCCCATTTAAAGACCTTTCATTTGATGTATGGCTTGGCGCGATCGGTTGGCCAGAACTCGAGATATGACTGAAAGGAGTGAAAAGTGTTTTTCGCTCTATACAAATACACTCCTTCAAGTACTGCGCCTAACCTATAGAGGTGGCACGAAAATGATATAGAGCGCGGCTGTTCCCCATTTAAAGACCTTTCAGTTGATATATGTCTTGGCGCGATCGGTTGTCTAGAACTCGAGATATCACTGAAAGGAGTGGGACGTGTTTTTCGCTCTATATAACTACACTCATTCAAGTACTGAGCCTAAAGTATAGAAGTGAAACGAAAATGTTATATAGCGCGGTTGTTCCTCATTTAAAGACCTTTCAGTTGATACCTGTCTTCAACCTCAACATCAATCTCAACCTCAGCCTCAACGTCAACGTCAACCTCAACCTCAACCTCAACCTCAAGCTCAACCTCAACTTCCACCTTAACCTCAACTACTATACAACCTCATCTTCAACTTCAACCTCATCCTCAATCTCAATCTCAACATCAACCTCAACCTCAACCTCAACCACAACCTCAACCTCAACCTCAGCCTCAGCCTCAGCCTCAGTCTCAATTTCAACCTCAACCTCAACCACATTCGCAACCTCAACTTTCCCTTCCCTCAACCGTCCCTCAACCGTCCCTCAACCGTCCCTCAACCGTCCCTCAACCGTCCCTCAACCGTCCCTCAACCGTCCCTCAACCGTCCCTCAACCGTCCCTCAACCGTCCCTCAACCATCCCTCAACCGTCCCTCAACCGTCCCTCAACCGTCCCTCAACCGTCCCTCAACCGTCCCTCAACCGTCCCTCAACCGTCCCTCAACCGTCTTTCAACCGTCCCTCAACCGTCCCTCAACCGTCCCTCAACCGTCCCTCAACCGTCCCTCAACCGTCCCTCAACCGTCCCTCAACCGTCCCACAACCGTCCCTCAACAGTCCCTGGGACGGTTGAGGGACGGTTGAGGGACGGTCGAGGGACGTTTGAGGGAAGGTTGACAGATGGTTGAGGGACGGTTGAGGAACGGTTGAGAGATGTTTGAGGGACGGTTGAGCGATGGTTGAGGGACAGTTGAGGGACTGTTGAGGGTCGGTTAAGGGACCGTTAAGGGATGGTTGAGGGTCGGTTGTGGAAAGGTTGAGGGACGGTTGAGAGACGGTTGAGGGATGGTTGTGGGACGGTTGTGAGACGGTCGAGGGATGGTTAAGGGACAGTTCAGGGACGGTTGAGGGTCGGTTCAGGGACGGTTGAGGGACGGTTGAAGATCGGTTGAGGGAAGGTTGAGGGACGTTTGAGGGACGTCTAAAGGGTCAGTTGAGGGTCGGTTGAGAACGGTTGAGAAACGGTTGGTACCTGTCTTGGCGCGATCGTTTGGCTAGAACTCGAGATATGACTGAAAGGAATGGGGAGTGTTTTTCGCTCTAAACAAATACGCTCCTTCCAGTAATGCGCCTAAACTATAGAAGTGACACGAATATGTTATATAGCGCGGTTGTTCCTCATTTAAAGACCTTTCATTTGATATATGGCTTGGCCCGATCGGTTGGCTAGAACTCGAGATATGGCTAAAAGGAGTGGGGAGTGTTTTTCGCTCGAAACAAATACGCTCCTTCAAGTACTGCGCCTAAAATATAGAAAAGACATGAAAATGCTATATAGCGTGGTTGGTACCCATTTAAAGACCTGTCATTTGATGTATGGCTTGGCGCGATGGGTTGGCTAGAACTCGAGATATGACTGAAAGGAGTGGGGAGTGTTTTCCGCTCTAAACTAATACGCTCCTTCAAGTACTGCGCCTAAACTATAGAAGCGACACGAAAATGTTATATAGCGCGGTTGTTCCTCATTTAAAGGCCTTGCATTTGATGTATGGCTTGGCGCGATCGGTTGGCTAGAACTCGAGATATGACTGAAAGGAGTGGGGAGTGTTTTCCGCTCTAAACTAATACGCTCCTTCAAGTACTGCGCCTAAACTATAGAAGCGACACGAAAATGTTATATAGCGCGTTTGTTCCCCATTTAAAGATCTTTCATTTGATGTATGGCTTGGCGCGATCAGTTGGCTAGAACCCGAGATATGACTGAAAGGAGTGGGGAGTGTTTTCCGCTCTAAACTAATACGCTCCTTCAAGTACTGCGCCAAAACTATAGACGTGACATGAAAATGCTATAAAGCATGGTTGGTCCCATTTAAAGACCTTTCATTTGATGTATGGCTTGGCGCGATCGGTTGGCTAGAACTCGAGATATGACTGAAAGGGCTGGGGAGTGTTTTTCGCTCTAAACAAATACACTCCTTCAAGTACTGCGCCTAACCTATAGAAGCGACACGAAAATTTGTTATATAGCGCGGTTGTTCCTCATTTAAAGACCTTTCATTTGATATATGGCTTGGCGCGATCGGTTGGCTAGAACTTGAGATATGACTGAAAGGAGTGGGGAATGTTTTTCGCTCTAAACAAATACGCTCTTTCCAGTACTGCGCCTAAACTATAGAAGTGACAAGAATATGTTATATACCGCGGTTGTTCCTCATTTAAAGACCTTTCATTTGATATACGGCTTGACGCGATCGGTTGGCTAGAACTCGAGATATGGCTGAAAGGAGTGGGGAGTGTTTTTCGTTCGAAACTAATACGCTCCTTCAAGTAGTGCGCCTAAACTATAGAAGCGACACGAAAATGTTATATAGCGCGGTTGTTTGTCATTTAAAGACCTTTCATATGATGTATGGCTTGGCGCGATCGGTTGGCTAGAACTCGAGATATGGCTGAAAGGAGTGGGGAGTGTTTTCCGCTCTAAACTAATACGCTCCCTCCAGTACTGGGCCTAAACTATAGAGGTGGCACGAAAATGATATAGAGCGCGGCTGTTCCTCATTTAAAGACCTTTCATTTGATGTATCGCTTGGCGCGATCGGTTGGCTAGAACTCGAGATATGACTGAAAGGAGTGGGGAGTGTTTTTCGCCCTAACAAATACGCTCCTTCAAGTACTGCGCCTAATTATTTCACTGCCTATCAAAGAGGAATTACGGTAAATTTTGTATGCTAAATAGAGTTATAAGACTAAACCATTACAAAGCCTCAGCTTTTACCGCCTAAACTTGGTTTCTATAACTTAGTCGATTATAGTTTATATTTTCCAGCAAGGAAGGGATCTACCCCTTCCTTTCTTATTATACCACCTGCTGACTCTTTAATATACTGCAAAACTTCATAACTTTATTAGGTTGACCTAAGGATGGCGTCAATGGAGCCGCCGACGCGTTACATCGGCGTTACTATTTACTATCCCTTTGCAGACTACCAAGTCTTGCAATATATATATCCAATATTGTAAATAGTTACAAACAGAGCCAAGAAATATTTAGGAAATATGGATACAATAAAATTAATAGCTTAGATGTTAACAGTACATGCGTATAACTTACCACAATGTCGTCCGCTGAAATTCGAGTATATCGAGTAATCCTCAATTTGAATAGTGTCACTGTTTATATTTATAGTAGAATATCTGAAAATATAAGGCAAGCAAACAGCTAAGTTAGAAAAGTTAGGATAGATATGCAGATATGTAAATATGTTCTTCTAAACTATAGAAGTGGCACGAAAATGATATAGAGCGCGGTTGTTCCTCATTTAAAGACCTTTCATTTTATTCAGAACTGGCGATATGACTGAAAGGAGTGGGAAGTGTTTTTCGCTGTATACAAATACACTCCTTCAAGTACTGCGCCTAACCTATAGAAGTGACACGAAAATGTTATATAGCGCGGTTGTTCCTCATTTAAAGACCTTTCATTTGATATATGGCTTGGCGCGATCGGTTGGCTAGAACTTGAGATATGACTGAAAGGAGTGGGGAGTGTTTTCCGCTCTAAACTAATACGCTCCTTCCAGTACTGCGCCTAAACTATAGAGGTGGCACGAAAATGATATAGAGCGCGGCTGTTCCTCATTTAAAGACCTTTCATTTGATGTATCGCTTGGCGCGCTCGGTTGGCTAGAACTCGAGATATGGCTGAAAGGAGTGGGGAGTGTTTTTCGCGCAAAACTAATACGCTCCTTCAAGTAGTGCGCCACAACTATAGAAGCGACACGAAAATGTTATATAGCGCGGTTGTTCCTCATTTAAAGACCTTTCATTTGATATATGGCTTGGCGCGATCGGTTGGCTAGAACTCGAGATATGGCTGAAAGGAGTGGGGAGTGTTTTCCGCTCTAAACTAATACGCTCCTTCAAGTACTGCGCCTAAACTATAGAAGCGACACGAAAATGTTATATAGCGCGGTTGTTCCTCATTTAAAGACCTTTCATTTGATATATGGCTTGGCGCGATCGGTTGGCTAGAACTCGAGATATGGCTGAAAGGAGTGGGGAGTGTTTTTCGCTCGAAACAAATACGCTCCTTCAAGTACTGCGCCTAAACTATAGAAGCGACACGAAAATGCTATATAGCATGGTTGGTCATTATATAAAGGCCTTTCATTTGATGTATGGCTTGGCGCGATCGGTTGGCTAGAACTCGAGATATGATTGAAAGGAGTGTGGAGTGTTTTTCGCTCTATACAAATACACTCCTTCAAGTACTGCGCCTAACCTATAGAGGTGGCACGAAAATGATATAGAGCGCGGCTGTTCCCCATTTAAAGACCTTTCAGTTGATACCTGTCTTCAACCTCAACATCAATCTCAACCTCAGCCTCAACGTCAACGTCAACCTCAACCTCAACCTCAACCTCAACCTCAAGCTCAACCTCAATTTCCACCTTAACCTCAACTACTATACAACCTCATCTTCAACTTCAACCTCATCCTCAATCTCAATCTCAACATCAACCTCAACCTCAACCTCAACGACAACCTCAACCTCAGCCTCAGCCTCAGCCTCAATCTCAACCTCAACCTCAACCTCAACCTCAACCTCAACCTCAATCGTAACCTCAAGCTCAAGCTCAATCGTAAGCTCAAGCTCAACCTCAATTTCAACTTCAACTTCAACCGCAACTCTCCCTCAACCGTACCGCAACCATCCCTCAACCGTCCCTCAAACATCCCTCAAACGTCCCTTAACCGTCCCTCAACCTTCCCTCAAACTTCCCTCAACCGTCCCTCAACCTTCTCTCAACCTTCCCTCAACCATCCCTCAACCAACCCTCAACCGTAACTCAAACGTTCCTCAACCTTACCTCAAGCTTCCCACAACCGACCCTCAACCATCCCTTTACCATCCCTTAACCGTCCCTTAACCGTCCCTTAACCGTCCCTTAACCGTCCCTTAACCGTCCCTTAACCGTCCCTTAACCGTCCCTTAACCGTCCCTTAACCGTCCCTTAACCGTCCCTTAACCGTCCCTCAACCGTCCCTCAACCGTCCCTCAACCGTCCCTCAACCGTCCCTCAACCGTCCCTCAACCGTCCCTCAACCGTCCCTCAACCGTCCCTCAACCGTCCCTCAACCGTCCCTCAACCGTCCCTCAACCGTCCCTCAACCGTCCCTCAACCGTCCCTCAACCGTCCCTCAACCGTCCCTCAACCGTCCCTCAACCGTCCCTCAACCGTCCCTCAACCGTCCCTCAACCGTCCCTCAACCGTCCCTCAACCGTCCCTCAACCGTCCCTCAACCGTCCCTCAACCGTCCCTCAACCGTCCCTCAACCGTCCCTCAACCGTCCCTCAACCGTCCCTCAACCGTCCCTCAACCGTCCCTCAACCGTCCCTCAACCGTCCCTCAACCGTCCCTCAACCGTCCCTCAACCGTCCCTCAACCGTCCCTCAACCGTCCCCCAACCGTCCCCCAACCGTCCCCCAACCGTCCCCCAACCGTCCCTTAACCGTCTCTCAACCGTCTCTCAACCGTCCCTCAACCGTCCCTCAACCGTCCCTCAACCGTCCCTCAACCGTCCCTCAACCGTCCCTCAACAGTCCTTCAACCGTCCCTCAACAGTCCTTCAACCATTGGCCAGCGGAACCTTACCCACTGGCAGCGGATCCCCACCTACGGCCAGCGGAGCCCTACCTACGGCCAGCGGAGCCCTACCTACGGCCAGCAGAGCGCTAGGTAGGGCTCCGCTAGCCTTAGGAGCCCCACCTACGGCCAGCGGAGCCCTACGCACGGCCCGCGCAGCGCTACCTACTGCCAGCGGAGCCCTACCTACGGCCAGCGGAGCCCTACCTACGGCCAGCGTAGACCTACCTAAGGCTAGCGGAGCCCTACCTACGGCCAGCAGAGCGCTAGGTAGGGCTCCGCTGGCCGTAGGTAGGGCTCCGCTGGCCGTAGGTAGGGCTCCGCTGGCAGTAGGTAGCGCTGCGCGGGCCGTGCGTAGGGCTCCGCTGGCCGTAGGTGGGGCTCCTAAGGCTAGCGGAGCCCTACCTAGCGCTCTGCTGGCCGTAGGTAGGGCTCCGCTGGCCGTAGGTAGGGCTCCGCTGGCCGTAGGTAGCCAAAGGTAGGACGGTTGAGGGACAGTTGAGGGACAGTTGAGGGACAGTTGAGGGACAGTTGAGGGACAGTTGAGGGACAGTTGAGGGACAGTTGAGGGACAGTTGAGCGACAGTTGAGGGTCGGTTGAGGGTCGGTTGAGGGACGGTTGAGGGACGGTTGAGGGACGGTTGAGGGACGGTTGAGGGACGGTTGAGGGACGGTTGAGGGACGGTTGAGGGACGGTTGAGGGACGGTTGAGGGACGGTTGAGGGACGGTTGAGGGTCGGTTGAGGGACGGTTGAGGGTCGGTTGAGGGACGGTTAAGGGATGGTTGAGGGTCGGTTGTGGAAAGGTTGAGGGAAGGTTGACAGATGGTTGAGGGACGGTTGAGGAACGGTTGAGAGATGTTTGAGGGACGGTTGAGCGATGGTTAAGGGACAGTTAAGGACGGTTGAGGGTCGGTTAAGGGACGGTTAAGGGATGGTTGAGGGACGGTTGAGCGATGGTTGAGGGACAGTTGAGGGTCGGTTGAGGGACGGTTAAGGGATGGTTGAGGGTCGGTTGTGGAAAGGTTGAGGGAAGGTTGACAGATGGTTGGGGGACGGTTGAGGAACGGTTGAAAGATGTTTGAGGGACGGTTGAGCGATGGTTAAGGGACAGTTAAGGACGGTTGAGGGTCGGTTAAGGGACGGTTAAGGAATGGTTGAGGGTCGCTTGTGGAAAGGTTGAGAGAAGGTTCAGGAACGTTTGAGGGACGGTTGAGGGTTGGTTGAGGGATGGTTGAGGGAAGGTTGAGAGAAAGTTGAGGTAAGGTTGAGGTAAGGTTGAGGGAAGGTTGAGGAACGGTTAAGGAACGATTAAGGGACGGTTGAGGGATGTTTAAGGGACGTTTGAGTGATAGTTGAGGAACGGTTGAGGGACGGTTGAGGGACGGTTGAGAGACTGTTGAGAGACGGTTGAGGGATGGTTGTGGGACGGTTGTGAGACGGTCGAGGGACGGTCGAGGGATGGTTGAGGGACAGTTCAGGGCCGGTCGAGGGACGGTTGAGGGACGGTTGAGGATCGGTTGAGGGAAGGTTGAGGGACGTTTGAGGGACGTCTGAGGGTCAGTTGAGGGTCGGTTGAGGGTCGGTTGAGGGATGGTTGAGGGATGGTTGAGGGAAGGTTGAGGGAAGGTTGAGGGAAGGTTGAGGGACGGTTAAGGGACGGTTGAGGGACGGTTGTGGGAACGTTGAGGAACGGTTGAGGGACGGTTGAGGGACGGTTGAGGGACGGTTGAGGGAAGGTTGAGGGACGGTTGAGGGACGGTTGAGGAACGGTTGAGGAACGGTTGAGGGTTGGTTGAGAGATGGTTGAGGGAAGGTTGAGAGAAGGTTGAGGTAAGGTTGAGGGAAGGTTGAGGGACGGTTGAGGGATGTTTGAGGGAAATTTGAGGGATGGTTGAGGAACGGTTGAGGGACGGTTGAGGGACGGTTGAGAGACGGTTGAGGGATGGTTGTGGGACGGTTGTGAGATGGTTGAGGGACGGTTGTGGGAACGTTGAGGAACGGTTAAGGGATGGTTGAGGGACGGTTGAGGGACGGTTGAGGGAAGGTTGAGGGACGGTTGAGGGACGGTTGAGGAACGGTTGAGGAACGGTTGAGGGTTGGTTGAGAGATGGTTGAGGGAAGGTTGAGAGAAGGTTGAGGTAAGGTTGAGGGAAGGTTGAGGGACGGTTGAGGGATGTTTGAGGGAAATTTGAGGGATGGTTGAGGAACGGTTGAGGGACGGTTGAGGGACGGTTGAGAGACGGTTGAGAAATGGTTGTGGGACGGTTGTGAGATGGTTGAGGGACGGTTGTGGGAACGTTGAGGAACGGTTGAGGGACGGTTGAGGGACGGTTGTGGGAACGTTGAGGAACGGTTGAGGGACGGTTGAGGGACGGTTGAGGGACGGTTGAGGGAAGGTTGAGGGACGGTTGTGGGAACGTTGAGGAACGGTTGAGGGACGGTTGAGGGACGGTTGAGGGACGGTTGAGGGAAGGTTGAGGGACGGTTGAGGGACGGTTGAGGAACGGTTGAGGAACGGTTGAGGGTTGGTTGAGAGATGGTTGAGGGAAGGTTGAGAGAAGGTTGAGGTAAGGTTGAGGGAAGGTTGAGGGACGGTTGAGGGATGTTTGAGGGAAATTTGAGGGATGGTTGAGGAACGGTTGAGGGACGGTTGAGGGACGGTTGAGAGACGGTTGAGGGATGGTTGTGGGACGGTTGTGAGATGGTTGAGGGACGGTTGTGGGAACGTTGAGGAACGGTTGAGGGATGGTTGACAGATGCTTGAGGGACGGTTGAGGAACGGTTGAAGAACGGTTGAGGGATGGTTGACAGATGGTTGAGGGACGGTTGAGGAACGGTTGATACCTGTCTTGGCGAGATCGGTTGGCTAGAACTCGAGGAGTTCTAGGAAGGAATTGAAAGGAGTGGGGAGTGTTTTTCGCTCGAAACAAATACGCTCCTTCAAGTAGTGCGCCTAAACTATAGAAGCGACACGAAAATGTTATATTGCGCGGCCCGCTGGCCGTAGGTAGGACTTCGCTGACCGTAGGTAGGGCTCCGCTGGTCAAAGGTAGGACGGTTGAGGGACAGTTGAGGGACAGTTGAGGGACAGTTGTGGGACAGTTGAGGGACGGTTGAGGGACGGTTGAGGGTCGGTTGAGGGACGGTTGAGGGACGGTTGAGGGACGGTTGAGGGACGGTTGAGGGACGGTTGAGGGACGGTTGAGGGACGGTTGAGGGACGGTTGTGGGAACGTTGAGGAACGGTTGAGGGACGGTTGAGGGACGGTTGAGGGAAGGTTGAGGGACGGTTGAGGGACGGTTGAGAAACGGTTGAGGAACGGTTGAGGGTTGGTTGAGAGATGGTTGAGGGAAGGTTGAGAGAAGGTTGAGGTAAGGTTGAGGGAAGGTTGAGGGACGGTTGAGGGATGTTTGAGGGAAATTTGAGGGATGGTTGAGGAACGGTTGAGGGACGGTTGAGAGACGGTTGAGGGATGGTTGTGGGACGGTTGTGAGATGGTTGAGGGACGGTTGTGGGAACGTTGAGGAACGGTTGAGGGATGGTTGACAGATGCTTGAGGGACGGTTGAGGAACGGTTGAAGAACGGTTGAGGGATGGTTGACAGATGGTTGAGGGACGGTTGAGGAACGGTTGATACCTGTCTTGGCGAGATCGGTTGGCTAGAACTCGAGGAGTTCTAGGAAGGAATTGAAAGGAGTGGGGAGTGTTTTTCGCTCGAAACAAATACGCTCCTTCAAGTAGTGCGCCTAAACTATAGAAGCGACACGAAAATGTTATATTGCGCGGCCCGCTGGCCGTAGGTAGGGCTCCGCTGGCCGTAGGTAGGGCTCCGCTGGCCGTAGGTAGCGCTCCGCTGGCCGTAGGTAGCGCTCCGCTAGCCGTAGGTAGGGCTACGCTGGCTGCGACTAGGGCTCCGCTGGCCGAAGTTAGGGCTCCGCTAGCAGTAGGTAGCGCTCCGCTGGCCGTAGTTAGAGCTTCGCTTGCCGTAGTTAGAGCTTCGCTTGCCGTAGTTAGAGCTTCGCTTGTAGTATGTATGGCTCCGCTGGCAGTAGGTAGCGCTCCGCTGCCCGTAGGTAGGACTTCGCTTGTAGTATGTATGGCTCCGCTGGTAGTAGGTAGCGCTCCGCTGCCCGTAGGTAGGACTTCGCTGACCGTAGGTAGGGCTCCGCTGGTCAAAGGTAGGACGGTTGAGGGACAGTTGAGGGACAGTTGAGGGACAGTTGTGGGACAGTTGAGGGACGGTTGAGGGACGGTTGAGGGTCGGTTGAGGGACGGTTGAGGGACGGTTGAGGGACGGTTGAGGGACGGTTGAGGGACGGTTGAGGGACGGTTGAGGGACGGTTGAGGGACGGTTGAGGGACGGTTGAGGGACGGTTGAGGGACGGTTGAGGTACGGTTGAGGAACGGTCGAGGGGCGGTTGAGGAACGGTCGAGGGGTCATTGACGGATGGTTGAGGGACGGTTGAGGAACGGTTGATGGACGGTTGAGGGACAGTTGAGGGACGGTCGAGGGACGTTTGAGGGAAGGTTGACAGATGGTTGAGGGACGGTTGAGGAACGGTTGAGGAACGGTTGAGAGATGTTTGAGGGACGGTTGAGGAACGGTCGAGGGACGGTTGAGGAACGGTTGATGGATGGTTGACGGACGGTTGTGGGAACGTTGAGGAACGGTTGAGGGACGGTTGAGGGACGGTTGAGGGACGGTTGAGGGAAGGTTGAGGGACGGTTGAGGGACGGTTGAGGAACGGTTGAGGAACGGTTGAGGGTTGGTTGAGAGATGGTTGAGAGATGGTTGAGGGAAGGTTGAGAGAAGGTTGAGGTAAGGTTGAGGGAAGGTTGAGGGACGGTTGAGGGATGTTTGAGGGAAATTTGAGGGATGGTTGAGGAACGGTTGAGGGACGGTTGAGGGACGGTTGAGAGACGGTTGAGGGATGGTTGTGGGACGGTTGTGAGATGGTTGAGGGACGGTTGTGGGAACGTTGAGGAACGGTTGAGGGATGGTTGACAGATGCTTGAGGGACGGTTGAGGAACGGTTGAAGAACGGTTGAGGGATGGTTGACAGATGGTTGAGGGACGGTTGAGGAACGGTTGATACCTGTCTTGGCGAGATCGGTTGGCTAGAACTCGAGGAGTTCTAGGAAGGAATTGAAAGGAGTGGGGAGTGTTTTTCGCTCGAAACAAATACGCTCCTTCAAGTAGTGCGCCTAAACTATAGAAGCGACACGAAAATGTTATATTGCGCGGTTGCTCATCATTTAAAGACCTTTTATTTGATATATGACTTGGCGCGATCGGTTGGCTAGAAATCGAGATATGGCTGAAAGGATTGGGGAGTGTTTTCCGCTCTAAACTAATACGCTCCTTCAAGTACTGCGCCTAAACTATAGAAGCGACACGAAAATTTTATATTGCGCGATTGTTCCTCATTTAAAGACCTTTCATTTGATGTATGGCTTGGCGCGATCGGTTGGCTAGAACTCGAGATATGGCTGAAAGGAGTGTTTTCCGCTCTAAACTAATACGCTCCTTCCAGTACTGCGCCTAAACTATAGAGGTGGCACGAAAATTATATAGAGCGCGGCTGTTCCTCATTTAAAGACCTTTCATTTGATGTATGGCTTGGCGCGATCGGTTGGCTAGAACTCGAGATATGGCTAAAGGAGCGGGGAGTGTTTTTCGCTCGAAACTAATACGCTCCTTCAAGTAGTGCGCCACAACTATAGAAGCGACACGAAAATGTTATATAGCGCGGTTGTTCCTCATTTAAAGACCTTTCATTTGATATATGGCTTGGCGCGATCGGTTGGCTAGAACTCGATATATGGCTGAAAGGAGCGGGGAGTGTTTTCCGCTCTAAACTAATACGCTCCTTCAAGTACTGCGCCTAAACTATAGAAGTGACACGTAAATGTTATATAGCGCGGTTGTTCCTCATTTAAAGACCTTTTATTTGATATATGGCTTGGCGCGATCGGTTGGCTAGAACTCGAGATATGGCTGAAAGGAGTGGGGAGTGTTTTTCGCTCGAAACTAATACGCTCCTTCAAGTAGTGCGCCTAAACTATAGAAGCGACACGAAAATGTTATATAGCATGGTTGTTCCTCATTTGAAGACCTTTCGTTTGAGATATGGCATGGCGCGATCGGTTGGCTAGAACTCGAGATATGGCTGAAAGGAGTGGGGAGTGCTTTCCGCTCTAAACTAATACGCTCCTTCCAGTACTGCGCCTAAACTATAGAAGTGACACGAATATGTTATATAGCGCGGTTGTTCCTCATTTAAAGACCTTTTATTTTATATATGGCTTGGCGCGATCGGTTGGCTAGAACTCGAGATATGGCTGAAAGGAGTGGGGAGTGTTTTTCGCTCGAAACTAATACGCTCCTTCAAGTAGTGCGCCACAACTATAGAAGCGACACAAAAATGTTATATAGCGCGGTTGTTCCTCATTTAAAGACCTTTCATTTGATATATGGCTTGGCGCGATCGGTTGGCTAGAACTCGATATATGGCTGAAAGGAGCGGGGAGTGTTTTCCGCTCTAAACTAATACGCTCCTTCAAGTACTGCGCCTAAACTATAGAAGCGACACGTAAATGTTATATAGCGCGGTTGTTCCTCATTTAAAGACCTTTTATTTTATATATGGCTTGGCGCGATCGGTTGGCTAGAACTCAAGATATGGCTGAAAGGAGTGGGGAGTGTTTTTCGCTCGAAACAAATACGCTCCTTCAAGTACTGCGCCTAAACTATACAAGCGACACGAAAATGCTATATAGCATGGTTGGTCCCCATTTAAAGACCTTTCATTTGATGTATGGCTTGGCGCGATCGGTTGGCTAGAACTCGAGATATGGCTGAAAGGAGTGGGGAGTGTTTTTCGCTCGAAACTAATACGCTCCTTCAAGTAGTGCGCCTAAACTATACAAGCGACACGAAAATGCTATATAGCATGGTTGGTCCCCATTTAAAGACCTTTCATTTGATGTATGGCTTGGCGCGATCGGTTGGCTAGAACTCGAGATATGGCTGAAAGGAGTGGGGAGTGTTTTTCGCTCGAAACTAATACGCTCCTTCAAGTAGTGCGCCACAACTATAGAAGCGACACGAAAATGTTATATAGCGCGGTTGTTCCTCATTTAAAGACCTTTCATTTGATATATGGCTTGGCGCGATCGGTTGGCTAGAACTCGAGATATGGCTGAAAGGAGTGGGGAGTGTTTTCCGCTCTAAACTAATACGCTCCTTCCAGTACTGCGCCTAAACTATAGAAGTGACACGAATATGTTATATAGCGCGGTTGTTCCTCATTTAAAGACCTTTCATTTGATATATGGCTTGGCGCGATCGGTTGGCTAGAACTCGATATATGGCTGAAAGGAGCGGGGAGTGTTTTCCGCTCTAAACTAATACGCTCCTTCAAGTACTGCGCCTAAACTATAGAAGTGACACGTAAATGTTATATAGCGCGGTTTTTCCTCATTTAAAGACCTTTTATTTGATATATGGCTTGGCGCGATCGGTTGGCTAGAACTCGAGATATGGCTGAAAGGAGTGGAGAGTGTTTTTCGCTCGAAACTAATACGCTCCTTCAAGTAGTGCGCCTAAACTATAGAAGCGACACGAAAATGTTATATAGCACGGTTGTTCCTCATTTGAAGACCTTTCGTTTGAGATATGGCTTGGCGCGTTGGCTAGAACTCGAGATATGGCTGAAAGGATTGGGGAGTGTTTTCCGCTCTAAACTAATACGCTCCTTCCAGTACTGCGCCTAAACTATAGAAGTGACACGAATATGTTATATAGCGCGGTTGTTCCTCATTTAAAGACCTTTCATTTGATATATGGCTTGGCGCGATCGGTTGGCTAGAACTCGATATATGGCTGAAAGGAGCGGGGAGTGTTTTCCGCTCTAAACTAATACGCTCCTTCAAGTACTGCGCCTAAACTATAGAAGTGACACGTAAATGTTATATAGCGCGGTTTTTCCTCATTTAAAGACCTTTTATTTGATATATGGCTTGGCGCGATCGGTTGGCTAGAACTCGATATATGGCTGAAAGGAGCGGGGAGTGTTTTCCGCTCTAAACTAATACGCTCCTTCAAGTACTGCGCCTAAACTATAAAAGCGACACGTAAATGTTATATAGCGCGGTTGTTCCTCATTTAAAGACCTTTTATTTTATATATGGCTTGGCGCGATCGGTTGGCTAGAACTCGAGATATGGCTGAAAGGAGTGGGGAGTGTTTTTCGCTCGAAACAAATACGCTCCTTCAAGTACTGCGCCTAAACTATACAAGCGACATGAAAATGCTATATAGCATGGTTGGTCCCCATTTAAAGACCTTTCATTTGATGTATGGCTTGGCGCGATCGCTTGGCTAGAACTCGAGATATGGCTGAAAGGAGTGGGGAGTGTTTTTCGCTCGAAACTAATACGCTCCTTCAAGTAGTGCGCCACAACTATAGAAGCAACACGAAAATGTTATATAGCGCGGTTGTTCCTCATTTAAAGACCTTTCATTTGATATATGGCTTGGCGCGATCGGTTGGCTAGAACTCGAGATATGATTGAAAGGAGTGCGGAGTGTTTTTCGCTCTATACAAATATGCTCCTTCAAGTACTGCCCCTAAACTATAGAGGTGGCACGAAAATGATATAGAGCGCGGTTGTTCCCCATTTAAAGACCTTTAAGTTGATACCTGTCTTGGCGCGATCGGTTGGCCAGAACTCGAGATATGACTGAAAGGAGTGGAAAGTGTATTTCGCTCTATACAAATACACTCCTTCAAGTACTCCGCCTAACCTATAGAGGTGGCACGAAAATGATATAGAGCGCGGCTGTTCCCCATTTAAAGACCTTTCAGTTGATATCTGTCTTGGCGCGATCGGTTGTCTAGAACTCGAGATATCACTGAAAGGAGTAGGACGTGTTTTTCGCTCTATATAAATACACTCATTCAAGTACTGAGCCTAAAGTATAGAAGTGAAACGAAAATGTTATATAGCGCTGTTGTTCCTCATTTAAAGACCTTTCAGTTGATACCTGTCTTCAACCTCAACATCAATCTCAACCTCAGCCTCAACGTCAACGTCAACCTCAACCTCAACCTCAACCTCAAGCTCAACCTCAACTTCCACCTTAACCTCCACTACTATACAACCTCATCTTCAACTTCAACCTCATCCTTAATCTCAATCTCAACATCAACCTCAGCCTCAGCCTCAGCCTCAATCTCAACCTCAACCTCAACCACATTCGCAACCTCAACCTCAACCTCAACCACATTCTCAACCTCAACCTCAACCTCAGCCTTAACTTAACTCAAGCTCAATCGTAAGCTCAAGCTCAACCTCAATTTCAACTTCAACTTCAACCGCAACTCTCCCTCAACCGTACCGCAACCATCCCTCAACCGTCCCTCAAACACCCCTGAAACGTCCCTTAACCGTCCCTCAACCTTCCGTTAACCTTCCCTCAACCGTCCCTCAACCATCTCTCAACCTTCCCTCAACCATCCCTAAACCAACCCTCAACCGTCCCTCAAACGTTCCTCAACCTTCCCTCAACCTTTCCACAACCGACCCTCAACCATCCCTTAACTGTACCTCAACCGACCCTCAACCGTCCCTCGACCGTCCCTCAACCATCGCTCAACCGTCCCTCAAACATCTCTCAACCGTTCCTCAACCGTCCCTCAACCATCTGTCAACCTACCCTCAACCGTCCCACAACCGTACCACAACCGTCCCACAACCGTCCCACAACCGTCCCTCAACCATTCCTTAACCGTCCCTCAACCTTCCCTCAACCGTCCCTCAACCGTCCCTCAACCGTCCCTCAACCGTCCCTCAACCGTCCCTCAACCGTCCCTCAACCGTCCCTCAACCGTCCCTCAACCGTCCCTCAACCGTCCCTCAACCGTCCCTCAACCGTCCCTCAAACATCTCTCAACCGTTCCTCAACCGTCCCTCAACCATCTGTCAACCTACCCTCAACCGTCCCACAACCGTCCCACAACCATTCCTTAACCGTCCCTCAACCTTCCCTCAACCGGCCCTCAACCGTCCCTCAACCGTCCCTCAACCGTCCCTCAACCGTCCCTCAACCGTCCCTCAACCGTCCCTCAACCGTCCCTCAACTTTCCCTCAACCGTCCCTCAACCGTCCCTCAACCGTCCCTCAACCGTCCCTCAACCGTCCCTCAACCGTCCCTCAACCGTCCCTCAACCGTCGCTCAACCTTCCCACAACCGTCCCTCAACCGTCCCTCAACCGTCCCTCAACCGTCCCTCAACCGTCCCTCAACCGTCCCTCAACCTTCCCTCAACCGTCCCTCAACCTTCTCTCAACCTTCCCTCAACCATCCCTCAACCAACCCTCAACCGTTAATCAACCTTCCCTCAACCTTCCCTCAACCTTCCCACAACCGACCCTCAACCGTCCCTCAATCGTCCCTCAACCGTCCCTCAACCGTCCCTCAACCGTCCCTCAACCGTCCCTCAACCTTCTCTCAACCTTCTCTCAACCTTCCCTCAACCGTCCCTCAACCTTCTCTCAACCTTCCCTCAACCGTCCCTCAAACGTTCCTCAACCTTCCCTCAACCTTCCCACAACCGTTCCTCAACCGTCCCTCAACCATCTGTCAACCTACCCTCAACCGTCCCACAACCGTCCCACAACCGTCCCTCAACCATTCCTTAACCGTCCCTCAACCTTCCCTCAACCGTCCCTCAACCATTCCTCAACCATTCCTCAACCGTCCCTCAACCGTCCCTCAACCGTCCCTCAACCGTCCCTCAACCGTCCCTCAACCGTCCCTCAACCGTCCCTCAACCGTCCCTCAACCGTCCCTCAACCGTCCCTCAACCGTCCCTCAACCGTCCCTCTACCGTCCCACAACCGTCCCTCAACCGTCCCTCAACCGTCCCTCAACCGTCCCTCAACCGTCCCTCAACCGTCCCTCAACCGTCCCTCAACCGTCCCTCAACCGTCCCTCAACCGTCCCTCAACCGTCCCTCAACCGTCCCTCAACCGTCCCTCAACCGTCCCTCAACCGTCCCTCAACCGTCCCTCAACCGTCCCTCAACCGTCCCTCAACCGTCCCTCAACCGTCCCTCAACCGTCCCTCAACCGTCCCTCAACCGTCCCTCAACCGTCCCTCAACCGTCCCTCGACCGTCCCTCGACCGTCCCTCGACCGTCCCTCGACCGTCCCTCAACCGTCCCTCAACCGTCCCTCAACCGTCCCTCAACCGTCCCTCAACCGTCCCTCAACCGTCTTTCAACCGTCCCTCAACCGTCTTTCAACCGTCCCTCAACCGTCCCTCAACCGTCTCTCAACAGTCCCTCAACCTTTGGCCACCGGAACCTTACCCACTGGCAGCGGAGCCCCACCTACTTCCAGCGGAGCCCCACCTACATCCAGCGGAGCCCTACCTACGGCCATTGAAGCTCTAACTACGACCAGCGGAGCCCTACCCACGGCGCTACCTACTGCCAGCGGAGCCCTAGGCACAGCCAGCGTAGCCGTACCTACGGCTAGCGGAGCGCTACCTACGTCCAGCGGAGCCCTACGTACGGCCAGCGGAGCCCTACGTACGGCCAGCGGAGCCCTACGTACGGCCAGCGGAGCCCTACGTACGGCCAGCGGAGCCCTACGTACGGCCAGCGGAGCCCTACTTATTCCCAGCGGAGCCCTACTTATTCCCAGCGGAGCCCTAGCCACAGCCAGCGGAGCCCTAGCCACAGCCAGCGGAGCCCTAGCCACAGCCAGCGGAGCCCTAGCCACAGCCAGCGGAGCCCTAGCCACACCCAGCGGAGCCCTACATATTGCCAGTGGAGGCTCACCTACGGCCAGCGGAGCCCTACCTATGCCCAGCGGAGCCCTACCTATGCCCAGCGGAGCCCTACCTATGCCCAGCGGAGCCCTACCTATGCCCAGCGGAGCCCTACCTATGCCCAGCGGAGCCCTACCTATGCCCAGCGGAGCCCTACCTATGCCCAGCGGAGCCCTACCTATGCCCAGCGGAGCCCTACCTATGCCCAGCGGAGCCCTACCTATGCCCAGCGGAGCCCTACCTATGCCCAGCGGAGCCCTACCTATGCCCAGCGGAGCCCTAGCTACAGCCAGCGGAGCCTGTGGAGGGCTCGCGTAGGGCTCCGCTGGCCGTATTTAAGCCTCCACTGGCAATATGTAGGGCTCCGCTGGCTGTGGCTTGGGCTCCGCTGGGCATAGGTAGGGCTCCGCTGGCCGTAGGTATGGCTCCGCTGGCCGTAGGTATGGCTCCGCTGGCCGTAGGTATGGCTCCGCTGGCCGTAGGTAGCGCTCCGCTAGCCGTAGGTAGGGCTACGCTGGCTGTGGCTAGGGCTCTGCTGGCCGCAGTTAGGGCTCCGCTAGCAGTAGGTGGCGCTCCGCTGGCCGTAGGTAGGACTCCGCTGGCCGTAGTTAGAGCTTCGCTTGCCGTAGTTAGAGCTTCGCTTGCCGTAGTTAGAGCTTCGCTTGCAGTATGTATGGCTCCGCTGGCAGTAGGTAGCGCTCCGCTGCCCGTAGGTAGGACTTCGCTTGTAGTATGTATGGCTCCGCTGGTAGTAGGTAGCGCTCCGCTGCCCGTAGGTAGGACTTCGCTGCCCGTAGGTAGGACTTCGCTGACCGTAGGTAGGGCTCCGCTGGTCAAAGGTAGGACGGTTGAGGGACAGTTGAGGGACAGTTGGGGGACGGTTGAGGGACGGTTGAGGGACGGTTGAGGGACGGTTGAGGGACGGTTGAGGGACGGTTGAGGGACGGTTGAGGGACGGTTGAGGGACGGTTGAGGGACGGTTGAGGGACGGTTGAGGGACGGTTGAGGGACGGTTGAGGGACGGTTGAGGGACGGTTGAGGGACGGTTGAGGGGCGGTTGAGGAAAAGTCGAGGTGTGGTTGACGGATGGTTGAGGGACGGTTGAGGAACGGTTGATGGACGGTTGAGGGACAGTTGAGAGACGGTCGAAGAACGTTTGAGGGAAGGTTGACAGATGGTTGAGGGACGGTTGAGGAACGGTTGAGGAACGGTTGAGAGATGTTTGAGGGACGGTTGAGGAACGGCTGATGGATGGTTGACGGACGGTTGTGGGAACGTTGAGGAACGGTTGAGGGACGGTTGAGGGACGGTTGAGGGACGGTTGAGGTACGGTTGAGGGAAGGTTGAGGGACGGTTGAGGGACGGTTGAGGAACGGTTGAGGAACGGTTGAGGGTTGGTTGAGAGATAGTTGAGGGAAGGTTGAGAGAAGGTTGAGGTAAGGTTGAGGGAAGGTTGAGGGACGGTTGAGGGATGTTTGAGGGAAATTTGAGGGATAGTTGAGGAACGGTTGAGGGACGGTTGAAGGACCGTTGAGAGACGGTTGAGGGACGGTTGAGAGAGGGTTGAGGGATGGTTGTGGGACGGTTGTGAGATGGTTGAGGGACGGTTGTGGGAACGTTGAGGAACGGTTGAGGGACTGTTGAGGAACGGTTGAAGAACGGTTGAGGGATGGTAGACAGATGGTTGAGGGACGGTTGAGGGACGATTGAGGTCGATTGAGGTCGGTCCTACCTACGCCTAGCGGAGCGCTACCTACGTCCAGCGGAGCCCTACGTACGGCCAGCGGAGCCCTACGTACGGCCACCGGAGCCCTACTTATTCCCAGCGGAGCCCTACTTATTCCCAGCGGAGCCCTACTTATTCCCAGCGGAGCCCTACTTATTCCCAGCGGAGCCCTACTTATTCCCAGCGGAGCCCTAGCCACAGCCAGCGGAGCCCTAGCCAGAGCCAGCTGAGCCCTAGCCACAGCCAGCGGAGCCCTAGCCACAGCCAGCGGAGCCCTAGCCACAGCCAGCGGAGCCCTACATATTGCCAGTGGAGGCTCACCTACGGCCAGCGGAGCCCTACCTATGCCCAGCGGAGCCCTAGCCACAGCCAGCGGAGCCCTACCTATGCCCAGCGGAGCCCTACCTATGCCCAGCGGAGCCCTAGCTACAGCCAGCGGAGCCTGTGGAGGGCTCGCGTAGGGCTCCGCTGGCCGTATTTAAGCCTCCACTGGCAATATGTAGGGCTCCGCTGGCTGTGGCTAGGGCTCCGCTGGGCATAGGTAGGGCTCCGCTGGCCGTAGGTAGGGCTCCGCTGGCCGTAGGTAGCGCTCCGCTAGCCGTAGGTAGGGCTACGCTGGCTGTGGCTAGGGCTCCGCTGGCCGCAGTTAGGGCTCCGCTAGCAGTAGGTAGCGCTCCGCTGGCCGTAGGTAGGACTCCGCTGGCCGTAGTTAGAGCTTCGCTTGCAGTATGTATGGCTCCGCTGGCAGTAGGTAGCGCTCCGCTGCCCGTAGGTAGGACTTCGGTTGTAGTATGTATGGCTCCGCTGGTAGTAGGTAGCGCTACGCTGCCCGTAGGTAGGACTTCGCTGACCGTAGGTAGGGCTCCGCTGGTCAAAGGTAGGACGGTTGAGGGACAGTTGAGGGACAGTTGAGGGACGGTTGAGGGACGGTTGAGGGACGGTTGAGGGACGGTTGAGGGACGTTTGAGGGACGGTTGAGGGACTGTTGAGAGACGGTTGAGGGACGGTTGAGGGACGGTTGAGGGACGGTTGAGGGACGGTTGAGGGACGGTTGAGGGACGGTTGAGGGACGGTTGAGGAACGGTCGAGGGGCGGTTGAGGAACGGTCGAGGGGTGGTTGACGGATGGTTGTGGGAACGTTGAGGAACGGTTGAGGGACGGTTGAGGGACGGTTGAGGGACGGTTGAGGGACGGTTGAGGAACGGTTGAGGAACGGTTGAGGAACGGTTGAGGGTTGGTTGAGAGATGGTTGAGGGAAGGTTGAGAGAAGGTTGAGGTAAGGTTGAGGGAAGGTTGAGGGGCGGTTGAGGGATGTTTGAGGGAAATTTGAGGGATAGTTGAGGAACGGTTGAGGGACGGTTGAGGGACGGTTGAGGGACGGTTGAGGGACGGTTGAGGGACGGTTGAGAGACAGTTGAGGGATGGTTGTGGGACGGTTGTGAGATGGTTGAGGGACGGTTGTGGGAACGTTGAGGAACGGTTGAGGGATGGTTGACAGATGCTTGAGGGACGGTTGAGGAACGGTTGAAGAACGGTTGAGGGATGGTTGACAGATGGTTGAGGGACGGTTGAGGAACGGTTGATACCTCTCTTGGCGCGATCGGTTGGCTAGAACTCGAGATATGATTGAAAGGAGTGGGGAGTGTTTTCGCTCTAAACAAATACCCTCCTTCAAGTAGGGTATTTAGGTTTTTCGCTCTAAACAAATACGCTCCTTCAAGTACTGCGCCTAAACTATAGAAGTGACACGAAAATGTTATATAGCGCGGTTGTTTGTCATTAAAAGACCTTTCATTTGAGATACGGCTTGGCGCGATCGATTGGCTAGAACTCGATATATGGCTGAAAGGAGCGGGGAGTGTTTTCCGCTCTAAACTAATACGCTCCTTCAAGTACTGCGCCTAAACTATAGAAGCGACACGTAAATGTTATATAGCGCGGTTGTTCCCCACTTAAAGACCTTTTATTTGATATATGGCTTGGCGCGATCGGTTGGCTAGAACTCGAGATATGGCTGAAAGGAGTGGGGAGTGTTTTTCGCTCGAAACAAATACGCTCCTACAAGTACTGCGCCTAAACTATAGAAGCGACACGAAAATGCTATATAGCATGGTTGGTCCCCATTTAAAGACCTTTCATTTGATGTATGGCTTGGCGCGATCGGTTGGCTAGAACTCGAGATATGATTGAAAGGAGTGCGGAGTGTTTTTCGCTCTATACAAATATGCTCCTTCAAGTACTGCGCCTAAACTATAGAGGTGGCACGAAAATGATATAGAGCGCGGTTGTTCCCCATTTAAAGACCCTTAAGTTGATACCTGTCTTGGCGCGATCGGTTGGCCAGAACTCGAGATATGACTGAAAGGAGTGGAAAGTGTTTTTCGCTCTATACAAATACACTCCTTCAAGTACTGCGCCTAATTTATAGACGTGGCACGAAAATGATATAGAGCGCGGCTGTTCCCCATTTAAAGACCTTTCAGTTGATATCTGTCTTGGCGCGATCGGTTGTCTAGAACTCGAGATATCACTGAAAGGAGTGGGACGTGTTTTTCGCTCTATATAAATACACTCATTCAAGTACTGCGCCTAAACTATAGAGGTGGCACGAAAATGATATAGAGCGCGGTTGTTCCTCATTTAAAGACCTTTCAGTTGATACCTGTCTTCAACCTCAACATCAATCTCAACCTCAGCCTCAACGTCAACGTCAACCTCAACCTCTACCTCAAGCTCAACCTCAACTTCCACCTTAACCTCAACTACTATACAACCTCATCTTCAACTTCAACCTCATCCTCAATCTCAATCTTAACATCAACCTCAACCTCAACCTCAACCACAACCTCAACCTCAACCTCAGTCTCAGCCTCAATCTCAACCTCAACCTCAACCACATTCGCAACCTCAACCTCAACCTCAACCACATTCTCAACCTCAACCTCAACCTCAACCTTAACTTAACTCAAGCTCAATCGTAAGCTCAAGCTCAACCTCAATTTCCACTTCAACTTCAACCGCAACTCTCCCTCAACCTTCCCTCAACCTTCCCTCAACCGTCCCTCAATCTTCTCTCAACCTTGCCTCAACCATCCCTCAACCAACCCTCAACCGTCCCTCAAACGTTCCTTAACCTTCCCTCAACCTTCCCACAACCGACCCTCAACCATCCCTTAACCGTCCCTCAACCGACCCTCAACCGTCCCTCAACCGTCTCTCAACCATCGCTCAACCGTCCCTCAAACATCTCTCAACCGTTCCTCAACCGTCCCTCAACCATCTGTCAACCTACCCTCAACCTTCCCTCAACCATCCCTCTACCGTCCCTCAACCGACCCTCAACCGTCCCACAACCGTCCCTTAACCATCCCTCAACCGTCCCTCAACCGTCCCTCAACCGTCCCTCAACCGTCCCTCAACCGTCCCTCAACCGTCCCTCAACCGTCCCTCAACCGTCCCTCAACCGTCCCTCAACCGTCCCTCAACCGTCCCTCAACCGTCCCTCAACCGTCCCTCAACCGTCCCTCAACCGTCCCTCAACCGTCCCTCAAACATCTCTCAACCGTTCCTCAACCGTCCCTCAACCATCTGTCAACCTACCCTCATCCTTCCCTCAACCATCCCTCTACCGTCCCTCAACCGACCCTCAACCGTCCCACAACCGTCCCTTAACCATCCCTCAACCGTCCCTCAACCGTCCCTCAACCGTCCCTCAACCGACCCTCAACCGTCCCACAACCGTCCCTTAACCATCCCTCAACCGTCCCTCAACCGTCCCTCAACCGTCCCTCAACCGTCCCTCAACCGTCCCTCAACCGTCCCTCAACCGTCCCTCAACCGTCCCTCAACCGTCCCTCAACCGTCCCTCAACCGTCCCTCAACCGTCCCTCAACCGTCCCTCAACCGTCCCTCAACCGTCCCTCAACCGTCCCTCAACCGTCCCTCAACCGTCCCTCAACCGTCCCTCAACCGTCCCTCAACCGTCCCTCAACCGTCCCTCAACCGTCCCTCAACCGTCCCTCAACCGTCCCTCAACCGTCCCTCAACCGTCCCTCAACCGTCCCTTAACCGTCCCTCAACCGTTCCTCAACCGTCCCTCAACCATCTGTCAACCTACCCTCAACCTTCCCTCAACCATCCCTCTACCGTCCCTCAACCGACCCTCAACCGTCCCACAACCGTCCCTTAACCATCCCTCAACCGTCCCTCAACCGTCCCTCAACCGTCCCTCAACCGTCCCTCAACCGTCCCTCAACCGTCCCTCAACCGTCCCTCAACCGTCCCTCAACCGTCCCTCAACCGTCCCTCAACCGTCCCTCAACCGTCCCTCAACCGTCCCTCAACCGTCCCTCAACCGTCCCTCAACCGTCCCTCAACCGTCTCTCAACAGTCCCTCAACCTTTGGCCACCGGAACCTTACCCACTGGCAGCGGAGCCAAACCTATTCCAGCGGAGCCCCACCTACATCCAGCGGAGCCCTACCTACGGCCCGCGCAGCGCTACCTACTGCCAGCGGAGCCCTAGGCACAGCCAGCGTAGCCGTACCTACGGCTAGCGGAGCGCTACCTACGTCCAGCGGAGCCCTACGTACGGCCAGCGGAGCCCTACGTACGGCCAGCGGAGCCCTACGTACGGCCAGCGGAGCCCTACGTACGGCCAGCGGAGCCCTACGTACGGCCACCGGAGCCCTACTTATTCCCAGCGGAGCCCTACTTATTCCCAGCGGAGCCCTACTTATTCCCAGCGGAGCCCTAGCCACAGCCAGCGGAGCCCTAGCCACAGCCAGCGGAGCCCTAGCCACAGCCAGCGGAGCCCTAGCCACAGCCAGCGGAGCCCTAGCCACAGCCAGCGGAGCCCTAGCCACACCCAGCGGAGCCCTACATATTGCCAGTGAAGGCTCACCTACGGCCAGCGGAGCCCTACCTATGCCCACCGGAGCCCTACCTATGCCCAGCGGAGCCCTACCTATGCCCAGCGGAGCCCTACCTATGCCCAGCGGAGCCCTAGCTACAGCCAGCGGAGCCTGTGGAGGGCTCGCGTAGGGCTCCGCTGGCCGTATTTAAGCCTCCACTGGCAATATGTAGGGCTCCGCTGGCTGTGGCTAGGGCTCCGCTGGGCATAGGTAGGGCTCCGCTGGCCGTAGGTATGGCTCCGCTGGCCGTAGGTAGCGCTCCGCTAGCCGTAGGTAGGGCTACGCTGGCTGTGGCTAGGGCTGCGCTGGCCGCAGTTAGGGCTCCGCTAGCAGTAGGTGGCGCTCCGCTGGCCGTAGGTAGGACTCCGCTGGCCGTAGTTAGAGCTTCGCTTGCCGTAGTTAGAGCTTCGCTTGCAGTATGTATGGCTCCGCTGGCAGTAGGTAGCGCTCCGCTGCCCGTAGGTAGGACTTCGCTTGTAGTATGTATGGCTCCGCTGGTAGTAGGTAGCGCTCCGCTGCCCGTAGGTAGGACTTCGCTGACCGTAGGTAGGGCTCCGCTGGTCAAAGGTAGGACGGTTGAGAGACGGTTGAGAGACAGGCATAGGTAGGGCTCCGCTGGGCATAGGTAGGGCTCCGCTGGCCGTAGGTGAGCCTCCACTGGCAATATGTAGGGCTCCGCTGGGTGTGGCTAGGGCTCCGCTGGCTGTGGCTAGGGCTCCGCTGGCTGTGGCTAGGGCTCCGCTGGCTGTGGCTAGGGCTCCGCTGGCTGTGCCTAGGGCTCCGCTGGCTGTGCCTAGGGCTCCGCTGGCAGTAGGTAGCGCTGCGCGGGCCGTGGGTAGGGCTCCGCTGGTCGTAGTTAGATCTTCACTGGCCGTAGGTAGGGCTCCGCTGGATGTAGGTGGGGCTCCGCTGGAAGTAGGTTTGGCTCCGCTGCCAGTGGGTAAGGTTCCGGTGGCCAAAGGTTGAGGGACTGTTGAGAGACGGTTGAGGGACGGTTGAGGGACGGTTGAGGGACGGTTGAGGGACGGTTGAAAGACGGTTGAGGGACGGTTGAAAGACGCTTGAGGGACGGTTGAGGGACGGTTGAGGGACGGTTGAGGGACGGTTGAGGGACGGTTGAGGGACGGTTGAGGGACGGCTGAGGGACGGCTGAGGGACGGTTGAGGGACGGTTGAGGGACGGTTGAGGGACGGTTGAGGGACGGTTGAGGGACGGTTGAGGGACGGTTGAGGGACGGTTGAGGGACGGTTAAGGGACGGTTGAGGGACGGTTGAGGGACGGTTGAGGGACGGTTGAGGGACGGTTGAGGGACGGTTGAGGGACGGTTGAGGGACGGTTGAGGGACGGTTGAGGGACGGTTGAGGGACGGTTGAGGGACGGTTGAGGGACGGTTGAGGGACGGTTGAGGGACGGTTGAGGGACGGTTGAGGGACGGTTGAGGGACGGTTGAGGGACGGTTGAGGGACGGTTGAGGGACGGTTGAGGGACGGTTGAGGGACGGTTGAGGGACGATTGAGGGACGGTTGAGGGACGGTTGAGGGACGGTTGAGGGACGGTTGAGGGATGGTTAAGGGACGGTTGTGGGACGGTTGAGGGTCGGTTGAGGGACGGTAGAGGGATGGTTGAGGGAAGGTTGAGGGTAGGTTGACAGATGGTTGAGGGACGGTTGAGGAACGGTTGAGGAACGGTTGAGGGACGGTTGAGGGTCGGTTGAGGGACGGTTAAGGGATGGTTGAGGGACGGTTGAGGGACGGTTGAGGAACGGTCGAGGGGCGGTTGAGGAACGGTCGAGGTGTGGTTGACGGATGGTTGAGGGACGGTTGAGGAACGGTTGATGGACGGTTGAGGGACAGTTGAGAGACGGTCGAAGAACGTTTGAGGGAAGGTTGACAGATGGTTGAGGGACGGTTGAGGAACGGTTGAGGAACGGTTGAGGGACGGTTAAGGGACGGTTGTGGGACGGTTGAGGGTCGGTTGAGGGACGGTAGAGGGATGGTTGAGGGAAGGTTGAGGGTAGGTTGACAGATGGTTGAGGGACGGTTGAGGAACGGTTGAGGGACGGTTGAGGGACGGTTAAGGGACTTTTGAGGGACAGTTGAGGGACGGTTGAGGGAAGGTTGAGGGACGGTTGAGGGACGGTTGAGGAACGGTTGAGGGAAATTTGAGGGATAGTTGAGGAACGGTTGAGGGACGGTTGAGGGACGGTTGAGGGACGGTTGAGGGACGGTTGAGGGACGGTTGAGGGAAGGTTGAGGGACGGTTGAGGGACGGTTGAGGGACGGTTGAGGAACGGTTGAGGAACGGTTGAGGGTTGGTTGAGAGATGGTTGAGGGAAGGTTGAGAGAAGGTTGAGGTAAGGTTGAGGGAAGGTTGAGGGACGGTTGAGGGATGTTTGAGGGAAATTTGAGGGATAGTTGAGGAACGGTTGAGGGACGGTTGAGGGACGGTTGAGGGACGGTTGAGGGACGGTTGAGGGACGGTTGAGGGAAGGTTGAGGGACGGTTGAGGGACGGTTGAGGAACGGTTGAGGAACGGTTGAGGGTTGGTTGAGAGATGGTTGAGGGAAGGTTGAGAGAAGGTTGAGGTAAGGTTGAGGGAAGGTTGAGGGACGGTTGAGGGATGTTTGAGGGAAATTTGAGGGATAGTTGAGGAACGGTTGAGGGACGGTTGAGGGACGGTTGAGAGACGGTTGAGGGATGGTTGTGGGACGGTTGTGAGATGGTTGAGGGACGGTTGTGGGAACGTTGAGGAACGGTTGAGGGACGGTTGAGGAACGGTCGAAGAACGGTTGCGGGATGGTAGACAGATGGTTGAGGGACGGTTGAGGGACGATTGAGGTCGATTGAGGTCGGTCCTACCTACGGAGCGGAGCGCTACCTACGTCCAGCGGAGCCCTACGTACGGCCACCGGAGCCCTACTTATTCCCAGCGGAGCCCTACTTATTCCCAGCGGAGCCCTACTTATTCCCAGCGGAGCCCTAGCCACAGCCAACGGAGCCCTAGCCAGAGCCAGCTGAGCCCTAGCCACAGCCAGCGGAGCCCTAGCCACAGCCAGCGGAGCCCTAGCCACAGCCAGCGGAGCCCTACATATTGCCAGTGGAGGCTCACCTACGGCCAGCGGAGCCCTACCTATGCCCAGCGGAGCCCTAGCCACAGCCAGCGGAGCCCTACATATGCCCAACGGAGCCCTACCTATGCCCAGCGGAGCCCTAGCTACAGCCAGCGGAGCCTGTGGAGGGCTCGCGTAGGGCTCCGCTGGCCGTATTTAAGCCTCCACTGGCAATATGTAGGGCTCCGCTGGCTGTGGCTAGGGCTCCGCTGGGCATAGGTAGGGCTCCGCTGGCCGTAGGTAGGGCTCCGCTGGCCGTAGGTAGCGCTCCGCTAGCCGTAGGTAGGGCTACGCTGGCTGTGGCTAGGGCTCCGCTGGCCGCAGTTAGGGCTCCGCTAGCAGTAGGTAGCGCTCCGCTGGCCGTAGGTAGGATTCCGCTGGCCGTAGTTAGAGCTTCGCTTGCCGTAGTTAGAGCTTCGCTTGCCGTAGTTAGAGCTTCGCTTGCAGTATGTATGGCTCCGCTGGCAGTAGGTAGCGCTCCGCTGCCCGTAGGTAGGACTTCGGTTGTAGTTCGGTTGTAGTATGTATGGCTCCGCTGGTAGTAGGTAGCGCTCCGCTGCCCGTAGGTAGGACTTCGCTGACCGTAGGTAGGGCTCCGCTGGTCAAAGGTAGGACAGTTGAGGGACAGTTGAGGTACAGTTGAGGGACGGTTGAGGGACGGTTGAGGGACGGTTGAGGGACGGTTGAGGGACGGTTGAGGGACGGTTGAGGGACGTTTGAGGGACGGTTGAGGGACTGTTGAGAGACGGTTGAGGGACGGTTGAGGGACGGTTGAGGGACGGTTGAGGAACGGTCGAGGAGCGGTTGAGGAACGGTCGAGGGGTGGTTGACGGATGGTTGTGGGAACGTTGAGGAACGGTTGAGGGACGGTTGAGGGACGGTTGAGGGACGGTTGAGGGACGGTTGAGGAACGGTTGAGGAACGGTTGAGGGTTGGTTGAGAGATGGTTGAGGGAAGGTTAAGAGAAGGTTGAGGTAAGGTTGAGGGAAGGTTGAGGGACGGTTGAGGGATGTTTGAGGGAAATTTGAGGGATAGTTGAGGAACGGTTGAGGGACGGTTGAGGGACGGTTGAGAGACGGTTGAGGGATGGTTGTGGGACGGTTGTGAGATGGTTGAGGGACGGTTGTGGGAACGTTGAGGAACGGTTGAGGGATGGTTGACAGATGCTTGAGGGACGGTTGAGGAACGGTTGAAGAACGGTTGAGGGATGGTTGACAGATGCTTGAGGGACGGTTGAGGAACGGTTGAAGAACGGTTGAGGGATGGTTGACAGATGGTTGAGGGACGGTTGAGGAACGGTTGATACCTCTCTTGGCGCGATCGGTTGGCTAGAACTCGAGATATGATTGAAAGGAGTGGGGAGTGTTTTCGCTCTAAACAAATACCCTCCTTCAAGTAGGGTATTTAGGTTTTTCGCTCTAAACAAATACGCTCCTTCAAGTACTGCGCCTAAACTATAGAAGTGACACGAAAATGTTATATAGCGCGGTTGTTTGTCATTAAAAGACCTTTCATTTGAGATACGGCTTGGCGCGATCGGTTGGCTAGAACTCGAGATATGGCTAAAAGGAGTGGGGAGTGTTTTCCGCTCTTAACTAATACGCTCCTTCCAGTACTGCGCCTAAACTATAAAAGCGACACGAAAATTTTATATTGCGCGGTTGTTCCTCAATTAAAGACCTTTTATTTGATGTATGTCTTGGCGCGATCGGTTGGCTAGAACTCGAGATATGGCTGAAAGGAGTGGGGAGTGTTTTCCGCTCTAAACTAATACGCTCCTTCCAGTACTGCGCCTAAACTATAGAGGTGGAACGAAAATGATATAGAGCACTGCTGTTCCTCATTTAAAGACCTTTCATTTGATGTATGGCTTGGCGCGATCGGTTGGCTAGAACTCGAGATATGGCTAAAGGAGTGGGGAGTGTTTTTCGCTCGAAACTAATACGCTCCTTCAAGTAGTGCGCCACAACTATAGAAGCGACACGAAAATGTTATATAGCGCGGTTGTTTCTCATTTAAAGACCTTTCATTTGATATATGGCTTGGCGCGATCGATTGGCTAGAACTCGATATATGGCTGAAAGGAGCGGGGAGTGTTTTCCGCTCTAAACTAATACGCTCCTTCAAGTACTGCGCCTAAACTATAGAAGCGACACGTAAATGTTATATAGCGCGGTTGTTCCCCATTTAAAGACCTTTTATTTGATATATGGCTTGGCGCGATCGGTTGGCTAGAACTCGAGATATGGCTGAAAGGAGTGGGGAGTGTTTTTCGCTCGAAACAAATACGCTCCTACAAGTACTGCGCCTAAACTATAGAAGCGACACGAAAATGCTATATAGCATGGTTGGTCCCCATTTAAAGACCTTTCATTTGATGTATGGCTTGGCGCGATCGGTTGGCTAGAACTCGAGATATGATTGAAAGGAGTGCGGAGTGTTTTTCGCTCTATACAAATATGCTCCTTCAAGTACTGCGCCTAAACTATAGAGGTGGCACGAAAATGATATAGAGCACTGCTGTTCCTCATTTAAAGACCTTTCATTTGATGTATGGCTTGGCGCGATCGGTTGGCTAGAACTCGAGATATGGCTAAAGGAGTGGGGAGTGTTTTTCGCTCGAAACTAATACGCTCCTTCAAGTAGTGCGCCACAACTATAGAAGCGACACGAAAATGATATAGAGCGCGGTTGTTCCCCATTTAAAGACCTTTCAGTTGATACCTGTCTTCAACCTCAACATCAATTTCAACCTCAGCCTCAACGTCAACGTCAACCTCAACCTCAACCTCAAGCTCAACCTCAACTTCCACCTTAACCTCAACTACTATACAACCTCATCTTCAACTTCAACCTCATCCTCAATCTCAATCTTAACATCAACCTCAACCTCAACCTCAACCACAACCTCAACCTCAACATCAGTCTCAGCCTCAATCTCAACCTCAACCTCAACCTCAACCTCAACCACATTCTCAACCTCAACCTCAACCTCAACCTTAACTTAACTCAAGCTCAATCGTAAGCTCAAGCTCAACCTCAATTTCTACTTCAACTTCAACCGCAACTCTCCCTCAACCTTCCCTCAACCTTCCCTCAACCGTCCCTCAACCTTCTCTCAACCTTCCCTCAACCATCCCTCAACCAACCCTCAACCGTCCCTCAAACGTTCCTCAACCTTCCCTCAACCTTCCCACAACCGACCCTCAACCATCCCTTAACCGTCCCTCAACCGACCCTCAACCGTCCCTCAACCGTCTCTCAACCATCGCTCAACCGTCCCTCAAACATCTCTCAACCGTTCCTCAACCGTCCCTCAACCATCTGTCAACCTACCCTCAACCTTCCCTCAACCATCCCTCAACCGTCCCTCAACCGTCCCTCAACCGTCCCTCAACCGTCCCTCAACCGTCCCTCAACCGTCCCTCAACCGTCCCTCAACCGTCCCTCAACCGTCCCTCAACCGTCCCTCAACCGTCCCTCAACCGTCCCTCAACCGTCCCTCAACCGTCCCTCAACCGTCCCTCAACCGTCCCTCAACCGTCCCTCAACCGTCCCTCAACCGTCCCTCAACCGACCCTCAACCGTCCCTCAACCGTCCCTCAACCGTCCCTCAACCGTCCCTCAACCGTCCCTCAACCGTCCCTCAACCGTCCCTCAACCGTCCCTCAACCGTCCCTCAACCGTCCCTCAACCGTCCCTCAACCGTCCCTCAACCGTCCCTCAAGCGTCTTTCAACCGTCCCTCAACCGTCCCTCAACCGTCCCTCAACCGTCCCTCAACCGTCCCTCAACCGTCCCTCAACCGTCCCTCAACCGTCTTTCAACCGTCCCTCAACCGTCCCTCAACCGTCTCTCAACAGTCCCTCAACCTTTGGCCACCGGAACCTTACCCACTGGCAGCGGAGCCCCACCTACTTCCAGCGGAACCCCACCTACATCCATCGGAGCCCTACCTACGGCCAGTGAAGCTCTAACTACGACCAGCGGAGCCCTACGTACGGCCAGCGGAGCCCTACGTACGGCCAGCGGAGTTACTTATTCCCAGCGGAGCCCTACTTATTCCCAGCGGAGCCCTAGCTACAGCCAGCTGAGCCCTAGCCACAGCCAGCTGAGCCCTAGCCACAGCCAGCGGAGCCCTAGCCACAGCCAGCGGAGCCCTAGCCACAGCCAGCGGAGCCCTACATATTGCCAGTGGAGGCTTACCTACGGCCAGCGGAGCCCTACCTATGCCCAGCGGAGCCCTACCTATGCCCAGCGGAGCCGTACCTATGCCCAGCGGAGCCCTAGCTACAGCCAGCGGAGCCTGTGGAGGGCTCGCGTAGGGCTCCGCTGGCCGTATTTAAGCCTCCACTGGCAATATGTAGGGCTCCGCTGGCTGTGGCTAGGGCTCCGCTGGGCATAGGTAGGGCTCCGCTGGCCGTAGGTAGGGCTCCGCTGGCCGTAGGTAGCGCTCCGCTAGCCGTAGGTAGGGCTACGCTGGCTGTGGCTAGGGCTCCGCTGGCCGCAGTTAGGGCTCCGCTAGCAGTAGGTAGCGCTCCGCTGGCCGTAGGTAGGGCTCCGCTGGCCGTAGTTAGAGCTTCGCTTGCCGTAGTAAGAGCTTCGCTTGCCGTAGTTAGAGCTTCGCTTGCCGTAGTTAGAGCTTCGCTTGCAGTATGTATGGCTCCGCTGGCAGTAGGTAGCGCTCCGCTGCCCGTAGGTAGGACTTCGCTTGTAGTATGTATGGCTCCGCTGGTAGTAGGTAGCGCTCCGCTGCCCGTAGGTAGGACTTCGCTGACCGTAGGTAGGGCTCCGCTGGTCAAAGGTAGGACGGTTGAGGGACAGTTGAGGGTCAGTTGAGGGATAGTTGAGGGACGGTTGAGGGACGGTTGAGGGACGGTTGAGGGACGGTTGAGGGACGGTTGAGGGACGGTTGAGGGGCGGTTGAGGGACGGTTGAGGGACGGTTGAGGGACGGTTGAGGGACGGTTGAGGGACGGTTGAGGGACGGTTGAGGGACGGTTGAGGGACGGTTGAGGGACGGTTGAGGGACGGTTGAGGGACGGTTGAGGGACGGTTGAGGGACAGTTGAGGGACGGTCGAGGGACGTTTGAGGGAAGGTTGACAGATGGTTGAGGGACGGTTGAGGAACGGTTGAGGAACGGTTGAGGGTTGGTTGAGAGATGGTTGAGGGAAGGTTAAGAGAAGGTTGAGGTAAGGTTGAGGGAAGGTTGAGGGACGGTTGAGGGATGTTTGAGGGAAATTTGAGGGATAGTTGAGGAACGGTTGAGGGACGGTTGAGGGACGGTTGAGAGACGGTTGAGGGATGGTTGTGGGACGGTTGTGAGATGGTTGAGGGACGGTTGTGGGAACGTTGAGGAACGGTTGAGGGATGGTTGACAGATGCTTGAGGGACGGTTGAGGAACGGTTGAAGAACGGTTGAGGGATGGTTGACAGATGCTTGAGGGACGGTTGACGAACGGTTGAAGAACGGTTGAGGGATGGTTGACAGATGGTTGAGGGACGGTTGAGGAACGGTTGATACCTCTCTTGGCGCGATCGGTTGGCTAGAACTCGAGATATGATTGAAAGGAGTGGGGAGTGTTTTCGCTCTAAACAAATACCCTCCTTCAAGTAGGGTATTTAGGTTTTTCGCTCTAAACAAATACGCTCCTTCAAGTACTGCGCCTAAACTATAGAAGTGACACGAAAATGTTATATAGCGCGGTTGTTTGTCATTAAAAGACCTTTCATTTGAGATACGGCTTGGCGCGATCGGTTGGCTAGAACTCGAGATATGGCTAAAAGGAGTGGGGAGTGTTTTCCGCTCTTAACTAATACGCTCCTTCCAGTACTGCGCCTAAACTATAAAAGCGACACGAAAATTTTATATTGCGCGGTTGTTCCTCAATTAAAGACCTTTTATTTGATGTATGTCTTGGCGCGATCGGTTGGCTAGAACTCGAGATATGGCTGAAAGGAGTGGGGAGTGTTTTCCGCTCTAAACTAATACGCTCCTTCCAGTACTGCGCCTAAACTATAGAGGTGGAACGAAAATGATATAGAGCACTGCTGTTCCTCATTTAAAGACCTTTCATTTGATGTATGGCTTGGCGCGATCGGTTGGCTAGAACTCGAGATATGGCTAAAGGAGTGGGGAGTGTTTTTCGCTCGAAACTAATACGCTCCTTCAAGTAGTGCGCCACAACTATAGAAGCGACACGAAAATGTTATATAGCGCGGTTGTTTCTCATTTAAAGACCTTTCATTTGATATATGGCTTGGCGCGATCGATTGGCTAGAACTCGATATATGGCTGAAAGGAGCGGGGAGTGTTTTCCGCTCTAAACTAATACGCTCCTTCAAGTACTGCGCCTAAACTATAGAAGCGACACGTAAATGTTATATAGCGCGCTTGTTCCCCATTTAAAGACCTTTTATTTGATATATGGCTTGGCGCGATCGGTTGGCTAGAACTCGAGATATGGCTGAAAGGAGTGGGGAGTGTTTTTCGCTCGAAACAAATACGCTCCTACAAGTACTGCGCCTAAACTATAGAAGCGACACGAAAATGCTATATAGCATGGTTGGTCCCCATTTAAAGACCTTTCATTTGATGTATGGCTTGGCGCGATCGGTTGGCTAGAACTCGAGATATGATTGAAAGGAGTGCGGAGTGTTTTTCGCTCTATACAAATATGCTCCTTCAAGTACTGCGCCTAAACTATAGAGGTGGCACGAAAATGATATAGAGCGCGGTTGTTCCCCATTTAAAGACCCTTAAGTTGATACCTGCCTTGGCGCGATCGGTTGGCCAGAACTCGAGATATGACTGAAAGGAGTGGAAAGTGTTTTTCGCTCTATACAAATACACTCCTTCAAGTACTGCGCCTAATTTATAGACGTGGCACGAAAATGATATAGAGCGCGGCTGTTCTCCATTTAAAGACCTTTCAGTTGATATCTGTCTTGGCGCGATCGGTTGTCTAGAACTCGAGATATCACTGAAAGGAGTGGGACGTGTTTTTCGCTCTATATAAATACACTCATTCAAGTACTGCGCCTAAACTATAGAGGTGGCACGAAAATGATATAGAGCGCGGTTGTTCCTCATTTAAAGACCTTTCAGTTGATACCTGTCTTCAACCTCAACATCAATTTCAACCTCAGCCTCAACGTCAACGTCAACCTCAACCTCAACCTCAAGCTCAACCTCAACTTCCACCTTAACCTCAACTACTATACAACCTCATCTTCAACTTCAACCTCATCCTCAATCTCAATCTTAACATCAACCTCAACCTCAACCTCAACCACAACCTCAACCTCAACATCAGTCTCAGCCTCAATCTCAACCTCAACCTCAACCTCAACCTCAACCACATTCTCAACCTCAACCTCAACCTCAACCTTAACTTAACTCAAGCTCAATCGTAAGCTCAAGCTCAACCTCAATTTCCACTTCAACTTCAACCGCAACTCTCCCTCAACCTTCCCTCAACCTTCCCTCAACCGTCCCTCAACCTTCTCTCAACCTTCCCTCAACCATCCCTCAACCAACCCTCAACCGTCCCTCAAACGTTTCTCAACCTTCCCTCAACCTTCCCACAACCGACCCTCAACCATCCCTTAACCGTCCCTCAACCGACCCTCAACCGTCCCTCAACCGTCTCTCAACCATCGCTCAACCGTCCCTCAAACATCTCTCAACCGTTCCTCAACCGTCCCTCAACCATCTGTCAACCTACCCTCAACCTTCCCTCAACCATCCCTCAACCGTCCCTCAACCGTCCCTCAACCGTCCCTCAACCGTCCCTCAACCGTCCCTCAACCGTCCCTCAACCGTCCCTCAACCGTCCCTCAACCGTCCCTCAACCGTCCCTCAACCGTCCCTCAACCGTCCCTCAACCGTCCCTCAACCGTCCCTCAACCGTCCCCTCAACCGTCCCTCAACCGTCCCTCAACCGTCCCTCAACCGTCCCTCAACCGTCCCTCAACCGTCCCTCAACCGACCCTCAACCGTCCCTCAACCGTCCCTCAACCGTCCCTCAACCGTCCCTCAACCGTCCCTCAACCGTCCCTCAACCGTCCCTCAACCGTCCCTCAACCGTCCCT
Organism: Thecophora atra; assembly: GCA_937620795.1. NCBI lineage: Eukaryota > Metazoa > Arthropoda > Insecta > Diptera > Conopidae > Thecophora > Thecophora atra. Next base: position 69,721,701 of record OW569397.1, on the reverse strand, counting down.
CAACCGTCCCTCAACCGTCCCTCAACCGTCCCTCAACCGTCCCTCAAGCGTCTTTCAACCGTCCCTCAACCGTCCCTCAACCGTCCCTCAACCGTCCCTCAACCGTCCCTCAACCGTCCCTCAACCGTCTTTCAACCGTCCCTCAACCGTCCCTCAACCGTCTCTCAACAGTCCCTCAACCTTTGGCCACCGGAACCTTACCCACTGGCAGCGGAGCCCCACCTACTTCCAGCGGAACCCCACCTACATCCATCGGAGCCCTACCTACGGCCAGTGAAGCTCTAACTACGACCAGCGGAGCCCTACGTACGGCCAGCGGAGCCCTACGTACGGCCAGCGGAGTTACTTATTCCCAGCGGAGCCCTACTTATTCCCAGCGGAGCCCTAGCTACAGCCAGCTGAGCCCTAGCCACAGCCAGCTGAGCCCTAGCCACAGCCAGCTGAGCCCTAGCCACAGCCAGCGGAGCCCTAGCCACAGCCAGCGGAGCCCTAGCCACAGCCAGCGGAGCCCTACATATTGCCAGTGGAGGCTTACCTACGGCCAGCGGAGCCCTACCTATGCCCAGCGGAGCCCTACCTATGCCCAGCGGAGCCCTACCTATGCCCAGCGGAGCCGTACCTATGCCCAGCGGAGCCCTAGCTACAGCCAGCGGAGCCTGTGGAGGGCTCGCGTAGGGCTCCGCTGGCCGTATTTAAGCCTCCACTGGCAATATGTAGGGCTCCGCTGGCTGTGGCTAGGGCTCCGCTGGGCATAGGTAGGGCTCCGCTGGCCGTAGGTAGGGCTCCGCTGGCCGTAGGTAGCGCTCCGCTAGCCGTAGGTAGGGCTACGCTGGCTGTGGCTAGGGCTCCGCTGGCCGCAGTTAGGGCTCCGCTAGCAGTAGGTAGCGCTCCGCTGGCCGTAGGTAGGGCTCCGCTGGCCGTAGTTAGAGCTTCGCTTGCCGTAGTAAGAGCTTCGCTTGCCGTAGTTAGAGCTTCGCTTGCCGTAGTTAGAGCTTCGCTTGCAGTATGTATGGCTCCGCTGGCAGTAGGTAGCGCTCCGCTGCCCGTAGGTAGGACTTCGCTTGTAGTATGTATGGCTCCGCTGGTAGTAGGTAGCGCTCCGCTGCCCGTAGGTAGGACTTCGCTGACCGTAGGTAGGGCTCCGCTGGTCAAAGGTAGGACGGTTGAGGGACAGTTGAGGGACGGTTGAGGGACGGTTGAGGGACGGTTGAGGGACGGTTGAGGGACGGTTGAGGGACGGTTGAGGGGCGGTTGAGGGACGGTTGAGGGACGGTTGAGGGACGGTTGAGGGACGGTTGAGGGACGGTTGAGGGACGGTTGAGGGACGGTTGAGGGACGGTTGAGGGACGGTTGAGGGACGGTTGAGGGACAGTTGAGGGACGGTCGAGGGACGTTTGAGGGAAGGTTGACAGATGGTTGAGGGACGGTTGAGGAACGGTTGAGAGATGTTTGAGGGACGGTTGAGGAACGGTCGAGGGACGGTTGAGGAACGGTTGATGGATGGTTGACGGACGGTTGTGGGAACGTTGAGGAACGGTTGAGGGACGGTTGAGGGACGGTTGAGGGAAGGTTGAGGGACGGTTGTTGGACGGTTGAGGAACGGTTGAGGAACGGTTGAGGAACGGTTGAGGGTTGGTTGAGAGATGGTTGAGGGAAGGTTGAGAGAAGGATGAGGTAAGGTTGAGGGAAGGTTGAGGGACGGTTGAGGGATGTTTGAGGGAAATTTGAGGGATGGTTGAGGAACGGTTGAGGGACGGTTGAGGGACGGTTGAGAGACGGTTGAGGGATGGTTGTGGGACGGTTGTGAGATGGTTGAGGGACGGTTGAGGGACGGTTGTGGGAACGTTGAGGAACGGTTGAGGGATGGTTGACAGATGCTTGAGGGACGGTTGAGGAACGGTTGAAGAACGGTTGAGGGATAGTTGACAGATGGTTGAGGAACGGTTGATACCTGTCTTGGCGCGATCGGTTGGCTAGAACTCGAGATATGATTGAAAGGAGTGGGGAGTGTTTTCGCTCTAAACAAATACCCTTCTTCAAGTAGGGTATTTAGGTTTTTCGCTCTAAAAAATACGCTCCTTCAAGTACTGCGCCTAAACTATAGAAGTGACACGAATATGTTATATAGCGCGGTTGTTTCTCATTTAAAGACCTTTCATTTGATGTATGCCTTGGCGCGATCGGTTGGCTAGAACTCGAGATATGGCTGAAAGGAGTGGGGAGTGTTTTTCGCTCGAAACAAATACGCTCCTTCAAGTAGTGCGCCTAAACTATAGAAGCGACACGAAAATGTTATCTAGCGCGGTTGCTCATCATTTAAAGACCTTTTATTTGATGTATGCCTTGGCGCGATCGGTTGGCTAGAACTCGAGATATGGACGGTTGAGGGACGGTTGAGGGACGGTTGAGGGACGGTTGAGGGAAAGTTGAGGGACAGTTGAGCGACAGTTGAGGGACAGTTGAGGGACAGTTGAGGGACGGTTGAGGGACGGTTGAGGGACGGTTGAGGGACGGTTGAGGGACGGTTGAGGGACGGTTGAGGGACGGTTGAGGGACGGTTGAGGGACGGTTGAGGGACGGTTGAGGGACGCTTGAGGGACTGTTGAGGGACTGTTGAGGGACTGTTGAGGGACTGTTGAGGGACGGTTTAGGGACGGTTGAGGGACGGTTGAGGGACGGTTGAGGGACGGTTGAGGGACGGTTGAGGGACGGTTGAGTGACGGTTGAGGGACGGTTTAAGGACGGTTGAGGGACGGTTGAGGGACGGTTGAGGGACGGTTGAGGGACGGTTGAGGGACGGTTGAGGGACAGTTGAGGGACAGTTGAGGGACGGTTGAGGGACGGTTGAGGGACGGTTGAGGGACGGTTGAGGGACGGTTGAGGGACGGTTGAGGGACTGTTGAGGGACGGTTGAGGGACGGTTGAGGGTCGGTTGAGGGACGGTTGTGGGATGGTTGAGGGTCGGTTGAGGGACGGTTGAGGGATGGTTGAGGAACGGTTGAGAGATGTCTGAGGGACGGTTGAGCGATGGTTGAGGGACGGTTGAGGGACGGTTGAGGGTCGGTTGAGAAAGGTTAACGGTTGAGGGACGGTTGAGGCACGGTTGAGGGACGGTTGAGGCACGGTTGAGGGACGGTTGAGGGACGGTTGAGGATCGGTTGAGGATCGGTTGAGGATCGGTTGAGGGAAGGTTGAGGGACGTTTGGGGGACGTTTGAGGGACGTTTGAGGGTCGGTTCAGGGTCGGTTGAGGGTCGGTTGAGGGACGGTTGAGGGACGGTTGAGGGTCGGTTGAGGGACGGTTGAGGGACGGTTGAGGGACGGTTGAGGGACGGTTGAGGGACGGTTGAGGGACGGTTGAGGGACGGTTGAGGGACGGTTGAGGGACGGTTGAGGGACGGTTGAGGGACGGTTGAGGGACGGTTGAGGGACGGTTGAGGGACGGTTGAGGGACGGTTGAGGGATGGTTGAGGGTCGGTTGAGAAAGGTTAACGGTTGAGGGATGGTTGAGGGAAGGTTGAGGGAGAGTTGCGGTTGAAGTTGAAATTGAGGTTGAGCTTGAGCTTACGATTGAGCTTGAGCTTGAGGTTACGATTGAGGTTGAGGTTGAAGTTAAGGTTGAGGTTGAGGTTGATGTTGAGAATGTGGTTGAGGTTGAGGTTGAGAATGTGGTTGAGGTTGAGGTTGAGGTTGAGATTGAGGCTGAGGCTGAGGCTGAGGCTGAGGTTGAGGTTGTGGTTGAGGTTGAGGTTGAGGTTGACTTTGAGATTGAGATTGAGGATGAGGTTGAAGTTGAAGACGAGGTTGTATAGTAGTTGAGGTTAAGGTGGAAGTTGAGGTTGAGCTTGAGGTTGAGGTTGAGGTTGAGCTTGAAGTTGAGATTAAGGTTGAGGTTGACGTTGACGTTGAGGCTGAGGTTGAGATTGATGTTGAGGTTGAAGACAGGTATCAACTGAAAGGTCTTTAAATGAGAAACAACCGCGCTATATAAGATTTTCGTTTCACTTCTCTAGTTTAGGCGCAGTACTTGAAGGAGCGTATTTGTTTAGAGCGAAAAACACTCCCCACTCCTTTCAGTCATATCTCGAGTTCTATCCAACCGATCGCGCCAAGCCATACATCAAATGAAAGGTATTTAAATGGGGAACAACCATGCTATATAGCATTTTCATGTCACTTCTATAGTTTAGGCGCAGTACTAGTCACTTCTATAGTTTAGGCGCAGTACTTGAAGGAGCGTATTTGTTTAGAGCGAAAAACACTCCCCACTCCTTTCAGTCATATCTCGAGTTCTAGCCAACCGATCGCGCCAAGCCATATATCAGATGAAAGGTCTTTAAATGTGGAACAACCGCGCTGTATAACATTTTCGTGTCACTTCTATAGTTTAGGCACAGTACTTGAAGGAGCGTATTTATTTAGAGCGAAAAACCTAAATACCCTACTTGAAGGAGGGTATTTCTTTAGATCGAAAACACTCCCCACTCCTTTCAATCATATCTCGAGTTCTAGCCAACCGATCGCGCCAAGACAGGTATCAACCGTTCCTCAACCGTCCCTCAACCATCTGTCAAACATCCCTCAACCGTTCTTCAACCGTTCCTCAACCGTCCCTCAAGCATCTGTCAACCATCCCTCAACCGTTCCTCAACGTTCCCACAACCATCACTCAACCATCTCACAACCGTCCCACAACCATCCCTCAACCGTCTCTCAACCGTCCCTCAACCGTCCCTCAACCGTCCCTCAACCGTTCCTCAACCATCCCTCAAATTTCCCTCAAACATCCCTCAACCATCCCTCAACCTTCCCTCAACCTTACCTCAACCTTCTCTCAACCTTCCCTCAACCATCCCGCAATCAACCCTCAACCGTTCCTCAACCGTCCCTAAACCGTCCCTCAACCGTCCCTCTACCGTCCCTCAACCGTCCCTAAACCGTTTCTCAACGTTCCCACAACCGTCCCTCAACCGTCCCTTAACCGTCCCTCAACCTTCTCTCAACCTTCCCTCAACCGTCCCTCAACCGTCCCTCAACCGTCCTTAACTGTCCCTTAACCATCGCTCAACCGTCCCTCAAACATCTCCCAACCGTTCCTCAACCGTCCCTCAACCATCTGTTAACCTTCCCTCAACCTTTCCACAACCGACTCTCAACCATCCATTAACCGTCCCTCAACCGTCCCTCAACCGTTCCTCAACCATCCCTCTAATTTCCCTCAAACATCCCTCAACCGTCCCTCAACCTTCCCTCTACCGTCCCTCAACCGTCCCTCAACCGTTCCTCAACGTTCCCACAACCGTCCCTCAACCGTCCCTTAACCGTCCCTCAACCTTCCCTCAACCTTCCCTCAACCATCCCTCAACCGACGCTCAACCGACCCTCAACCGTCCCTTAACCGTCCCTCAAGCTTCCCTCAACCATCCCTCAACCGTCCCTCAACCGTCCCTTAACCGTCCCTCAACCTTCCCTCAACCTTCCCTCAACCATCCCTCAACCGACGCTCAACCGACCCTTAACCGTCCTTCAAGCGTTCCTCAACCGTCCCTCAACCGTCCCTCAACCGTCCCTCAACCGTGCCTCAACCGTCCCTCAACCGTCCCTCAACCGTCCCTCAACCGTCCCTCAACCGTCCCTCAACCGTCCCTCAACCGTCCCTCAACCGTCCCTCAACCGTCCCTCAACCGTCCCTCAACCGTCCCTCAACCGTCCCTCAACCGTCCCTCAACCGTCCCTCAACCGTCCCTCAACCGTCCCTCAACCGTCCCTCAACCGTCCCTCAACCGTCTCTCAACCGTCCCTCAACCGTCCCTCAACCGTCCCTCAACCGTCCCTCAACCGTCCCTCAACCGTCCCTCAACCGTCCCTCAACCGTCCCTCAACCGTCCCTCAACCGTCCCTCAACCGTCCCTCAACCGTCCCTCAACCGTCCCTCAACCGTCCCTCAACCGTCCCTCAACCGTCCCTCAACCGTCCCTCAACCGTCCCTCAACCGTCCCTCAACAGTCCCTCAACCTTTGGCCAGCGGAACCTTACCCACTGGCAGCGGAGCCCCACCTACGGCCAGCGGAGCCCTACCTACGGCCAGTGGTGCTCTAACTACGACCAGCGGAGCCCTACCCACGGCCCGCGCAGCGCTACCTACTGCCAGCGAAGCCCTACCTACGACCAGCGGAGCCCTACCCACGGCCCGCGCAGCGCTACCTACTGCCAGCGAAGCCCTACCTACTACTAGCGGAGACCTACCTACGGCCAGTGGAGCTCTAACTACGGCCAGCGTAGCCCTACCTACGGCCAGCGTAGCCCTACCTACGGCTAGCGGAGCCCTACCTAAGGCTAGCGGAGCCCTACCTAAGGCTAGCGGAGCCCTACCTACGGCCTACTCGAGCCCTCCACTGGCTCCGCTGGCTGTAGCTAGGGCTCCGCTGGCTGTAGCTAGGGCTCCGCTGGGCATAGGTAGGGCTCCGCTGGCCGTAGGTAAGCCTCCACTGGCAATAAGTAGGGCTCCGCTGGCTGTGGCTAGGGCTCCGCTGGGCATAGGTAGGGCTCCGCTGGCCGTAGGTAGGGCTCCGCTGGCCGTAGGTAGGGCTCCGATGGCCGTAGGTAGCGCTCCGCTAGCCGTAGGTAGGGCTACGCTGGCTGCGGCTAGGGCTCCGCTGGGCATAGGTAGGGCTCCGCTAGCCGCAGGTAGGGCTCCGCTAGCAGTAGTTAGCGCTCCGCTGGCCGTAGGTAGGGCTCCGCTGGCCGTAGTTAGAGCTTCGCTTGTCGTAGGTAGCGCTCCGCTGGACGTAGGTAGGGCTCCGCTGGCCAAAGGTAGGACGGTTGAGGGACGGTTGAGGGACAGTTGAGGGACGGTCGAGGGACGGTTGAGGGACGGTTCAGGGACGGTTGAGGGACGGTTGAGGATCGGTTGAGGGAAGGTTTAGGGACGTTTGAGGGACGTCTGAGGGTCAGTTGAGGGACAGTTAAGGACGGTTGAGGGTTGGTTGAGGGATGGTTGAGGGAAGGTTGAGAGAAGGTTGAGGGACGGTTAAGGGACGGTTGTGGGAACGTTGAGGAACGGTTGAGGTGCGGTTGAGGGACGGTTGAGGGACGGTTGAGGGACGGTTGAGGGACGGTTGAGGAACGGTTGAGGGTTGATTGCGGGATGGTTGAGGGAAGGTTGAGGGACGGTTGAGGGATGTTTGAGGAAAATTTGAGGGATGGTTGAGGAACGGTTGAGGGACGGTTGAGGGACGGCTGAGGGACGGTTGAGGGACGGTTGAGGGACGGTTGAGAGACGGTTGAGGGATGGTTGTGGGACGGTTGTGAGATGGTTGAGTGATGGTTGTGGGAACGTTGAGGAACGGTTGAGGGATGGTTGACAGATGCTTGAGGGACGGTTGAGGAACGGTTGAAGAACGGTTGAGGGATGTTTGACAGATGGTTGAGGGACGGTTGAGGAACGGTTGATACCTGTCTTGGCGCGATTGGTTGGCTAGAACTCGAGATATGATTGAAAGGATTGGGGAGTGTTTTCGCTCTAAACAAATACCCTCCTTCAAGTAGGGTATTTAGGTTTTTCGCTCTAAACAAATACGCTCCTCTGGGCATAGGTAGGGCTCCGCTGGCCGTAGGTAGGGCTCCGCTGACCGTAGGTAGCGCTCCGCTAGCCGTAGGTAGGGCTACGCTGGCTGTGGCTAGGGCTCCGCTGGCCGCAGTTAGGGGCTCCGCTAGCAGTAGGTAGCGCTCCGCTGGCCGTAGGTAGGGCTCCGCTGGCCGTAGTTAGAGCTTCGCTTGCCGTAGTTAGAGCTTCGCTTGCCGTAGTTAGAGCTTCGCTTGCCGTAGTTAGAGCTTCGCTTGCAGTATGTATGGCTCCGCTGGCAGTAGGTAGCGCTCCGCTGCCCGTAGGTAGGACTTCGCTTGTAGTATGTATGGCTCCGCTGGTAGTAGATAGCGCTCCGCTGCCCGTAGGTAGGACTTCGCTGACCGTAGGTAGGGCTCCGCTGGTCAAAGGTAGGACGGTTGAGGGACAGTTGAGGGTCAGTTGAGGGACGGTTGAGGGACGGTTGAGGGACGGTTGAGGGACGGTTGAGGGACGGTTGAGGGACGGTTGAGGGACGGTTGAGGGACGGTTGAGGGACGGTTGAGGAACGGTCGAGGGGCAGTTGAGGAACGGTTGATGGATGGTTGACGGATGGTTGAGGGACGGTTGAGGAACGGTTGATGGACGGTTGAGGGACGGTTGAGGGACGGTCGAGGGACGTTTGAGGGAAGGTTGACAGATGGTTGAGGGACGGTTGAGGAACGGTTGAGAGATGTTTGAGGGACGGTTGAGCGATGGTTGAGGGACAGTTGAGGGACTGTTGAGGGTCGGTTGAGGGACCGTTAAGGGATGGTTGAGGGTTGGTTGTGGATAGGTTAAGGGACGGTTGAGAGACGGTTGAGGGATGGTTGTGGGACGGTTGTGAGACGGTGGAGGGACGGTCGAGGGATGGTTAAGGGACAGTTCAGGGACGGTTGAGGAACGGTTCAGGGACGGTTGAGGGACGGTTGAGGGACGGTTGAGGATCGGTTGAGGGAAGGTTGAGGGACGTTTGAGGGACGTCTGAGGGTCAGTTGAAGGTCGGTTGAGCAACGGTTGGTACCTGTCTTGGCGCGATAGGTTGGCTAGAACTCGAGATATGGCTGAATGGAGTGGGGAGTGTTTTTCGCTCTAAACAAAAACGCTCCTTCAAGTATTGCGCCTAAACTATAGAAGCGACGCGAAAATGTTATATAGCGCGGTTGTTCTTCATTTAAAGACCTTTCATTCGATATATGGCTTGGCGCGAACGGTTGGCTAGAACTCGAGATATGACTGAAAGGAGTGGGGAGTGTTTTTCGCTCTAAACAAATACGCTCCTTCAAGTACTGCGCCTAAACTATAGAAGTGACACGAAAATGTTATATAGCGTGGTTGTTCCTCATTTAAAGGCCTTTCATTTGCTATATGGCTTGGCGCGAACGGTTGGCAAGACCTCGAGATATGGCTGAAAGGAGTGGGGAGTGTTTTTCGCTCTAAACAAATACGCTCCTTCAAGTATTGCGCCTAAACTATAGAAGCGACGCGAAAATGTTATATAGCGCGGTTGTTCTTCATTTAAAGACCTTTCATTCGATATATGGCTTGGCGCGATCGGTTGGCTAGAACTCGAGATATGACTGAAAGGAGTGGGGAGTGTTTTTCGCTCTAAACTAATACGCTCCTTCAAGTACTGCGCCTTAACTATAGAAGCGACACGAAAATGTTATATAGCGCGGTTGTTCCTCATTTAAAGACCTTTCATTTGATATATGGCTTGGCGCGATCGGTTGGCTAGAAATCGAGATATGGCTGAAAGGAGTGGGGAGTGTTTTTCGCTCGAAACAAATACGCTCCTTCAAGTACTGCGCCTAAACTATGGCAGTGACACGAAAATGTTATATAGCGCGGTTGTTCCTCATTTAAAGACCTTTCATTTGATATATGGCTTAGCGCGATCGGTTGGCTAGAACTCGAGATATGACTGAAAGGAATGGGGAGTGTTTTTCGCTCTAAACAAATACGCTCCTTAAAGTACTGCGCCGAAACTATAGAAGCGACACGAAAATGTTATATAGCGCGGTTGTTCCTCATTTAAAGGCCTTTCATTTTATATATGGCTTGGCGCGATCGGTTGGCTAGAACTCGAAATATGGCTGAAAGGGACGGTTGAGGGACGGTTGAGGGATGGTCGAGCGACGTTTGAGGGAAGGTTGACAGATGGTTGAGGGACGGTTGAGGAACGGTTGAGAGATGTTTGAGGGACGGTTGAGCGATGGTTGAAGGACAGCTGAGGGACTGTTGAGGGTCGGTTGAGGGACCGTTAAGGGATGGTTGAGGGTCGGTTGTGGAAAGGTTGAGGGACGGTTGAGAGACGGTTAAGGGATGGTTGTGGGACGGTTGTGAGACGGTGGAGGGACGGTCGAGGGATGGTTAAGGGACAGTTCAGGGACGGTTGAGGGACGGTTCAGGGACGGTTGAGGGACGGTTGAGGATCGGTTGAGGGAAGGTTGAGGGACGTTTGAGGGTCAGTTGAAGGTCGGTTGAGAAACTGGTGGTCTTGGCGCGATAGGTTGGCTAGAACTCGAGATATGGCTGAATGGAGTGTGGAGTGTTTTTCGCTCTAAACAAATACGCTCCTTCAAGTATTGCGCCTAAACTATAGAAGCGACGCGAAAATGGTATATAGCGCAGTTGTTCTTCATTTAAAGACCTTTCATTCGATATATGGCTTGGTGCGATCGGTTGGCTAGAACTCGAGATATGGCTGAAAGGAGTGGGGAGTGTTTTTCGCTCTAAACAAATACGCTCCTTCAAGTACTGCGCCTAAACTATAGAAGTGACACGAAAATGTTATATAGCGTGGTTGTTTCTCATTTAAAGACCTTTCATTTGATATATGGCTTGGCGCGATTGGTTGGGTAGAACTCGATATATGGCTGAAAGGATTGGGGAGTGTTTTTCGCTCTAAACAAATACGCTCCTTCAAGTACTGCGCCTAAACTATAGAAGTGACACGAAAATCTTATATAGCGTGGTTGTTCCTCATTTAAAGGCCTTTCATTTGATATACGGCTTGGCGCGATCGGTTGGCTAGAACTTGAGATATAACTAAAGGAGTGGGGAGTGTTTTTCGCTCTAAACAAATACGCTCCTTCAAGTACTGCGCCTTAACTATAGAAGCGACACGAAAATGTTATATAGCGCGGTTGTTCCTCATTTAAAGACCTTTTATTTGATATATGGCTTGGCGCGATCGGTTGGCTAGAAATCGAGATATAGTTGAAAGGAGTGGGGAGTGTTTTTCGCTTGAAAGAAATACGCTCCTTCAAGTACTGCGCCTAAACTATGGAAGTGACACGAAAATGTTATATAGCGCGGTTGTTCCTCATTTAAAGACCTTTCATTTGATATATGGCTTAGCGCGATCGGTTGGCTAGAACTCGAGATATGACTGAAAGGAATGGGAGTGTTTTTCGCTCTAAACAAATACACTCCTTAAAGTACTGCGCCGAAACTATAGAAGTGACACGAAAATCTTATATAGCGCGGTTGTTCCTCATTTAAAGACCTTTCTTTTGATATACGGCTTGGCGCGATCGGTTGGCTAGAACTCGAGATATGGCTGAAAGGAGTGGCGAGTGTTTTTCGCTCGAAACAAATACGCTCCTTCAAGTACTGCGCCTAAAATATAGAAGTGACATGAAAATGCTATATAGCATGGTTGGTCCCCATTTAAAGACCTCTCATTTGAAGTATGGCTTGGCGCGATCGGTTGGCTAGAACTCGAGATATGACTGAAAGGAGTGGGGAGTGTTTTCCGCTCTAAACTAATACGCTCCTTCAAGTACTGCGCCTAAACTATAGAAGCGACACGAAAATGTTATATAGCGCGGTTGTTCCTCATTTAAAGGCCTTTCATTTTATATATGGCTTGGCGCGATCGGTTGGCTAGAACTCGAAATATGGCTGAAAGGGACGGTTGAGGGACGGTTGAGGGATGGTCGAGGGACGTTTGAGGGAAGGTTGACAGATGGTTGAGGGACGGTTGAGGAACGGTTGAGAGATGTTTGAGGGACGGTTGAGCGATGGTTGAGGGACAGTTGAGGGACTGTTGAGGGTCGGTTGAGGGACCGTTAAGGGATGGTTGAGGGTCGGTTGTGGAAAGGTTGAGGGACGGTTGAGAGACGGTTGAGGGATGGTTGTGGGACGGTTGTGAGACGGTGGAGGGACGGTCGAGGGATGGTTAAGGGACAGTTCAGGGACGGTTGGGGGACGGTTCAGGGACGGTTGAGGGACGGTTGAGGATCGGTTGAGGGAAGGTTGAGGGACGTTTGAGGGTCAGTTGAAGGTCGGTTGAGAAACGGTTGGTACCTGTCTTGGCGCGATAGGTTGGCTAGAACTCGAGATATGGCTGAATGGAGTGGGGAGTGTTTTTCGCTCTAAACAAATACGCTCCTTCAAGTACTGCGCCTAAACTATAGAAGTGACACGAAAATGTTATATAGCATGGTTGTTCCTCATTTAAAGGCCTTTCATTTGCTATATGGCTTGGCGCGAACGGTTGGCAAGACCTCGAGATATGGCTGAAAGAAGTGGGGAGTGTTTTTCGCTCTAAACAAATACGCTCCTTCAAGTATTGCGCCTAAACTATAGAAGCGACGCGAAAATGGTATATAGCGCGGTTGTTCTTCATTTAAAGACCTTTCATTCGATATATGGCTTGGTGCGATCGGTTGGCTAGAACTCGAGATATGGCTGAAAGGAGTGGGGAGTGTTTTTCGCTCTAAACAAATACGCTCCTTCAAGTACTGCGCCTAAACTATAGAAGTGACACGAAAATGTTATATAGCGTGGTTATTCCTCATTTAAAGACCTTTCATTTGATATATGGCTTGGCGCGATTGGTTGGGTAGAACTCGATATATGGCTGAAAGGATTGGGGAGTGTTTTTCGCACTAAACAAATACGCTCCTTCAAGTACTGCGCCTAAACTATAGAAGTGACATGAAAATGCTATATAGCATGGTTGTTCCCCATTTAAAGACCTTTCATTTGATGTATGGCTTGGCGCGATCGGTTGGCTAGAACTCGAGATATGACTGAAAGGAGTGGGGAGTGTTTTCCGCTCTAAACTAATACGCTCCTTCAAGTACTGCGCCTTAACTATAGAAGCGACACGAAAATGTTATATAGCGCGGTTGTTCCTCATTTAAAGGCCTTTCATTTTATATATGGCTTGGCGCGATCGGTTGGCTAGAACTCGAAATATGGCTGAAAGGGACGGTTGAGGGACGGTTGAGGGATGGTCGAGGGACGTTTGAGGGAAGGTTGACAGATGGTTGAGGGACGGTTGAGGAACGGTTGAGAGATGTTTGAGGGACGGTTGAGCGATGGTTGAGGGACAGTTGAGGGACTGTTGAGGGTCGGTTGAGGGACCGTTAAGGGATGGTTGAGGGTCGGTTGTGGAAAGGTTGAGGGACGGTTGAGAGACGGTTGAGGGATGGTTGTGGGACGGTTGTGAGACGGTGGAGGGACGGTCGAGGGATGGTTAAGGGACAGTTCAGGGACGGTTGGGGGACGGTTCAGGGACGGTTGAGGGACGGTTGAGGATCGGTTGAGGGAAGGTTGAGGGACGTTTGAGGGTCAGTTGAAGGTCGGTTGAGAAACGGTTGGCACCTGTCTTGGCGCGATAGGTTGGCTAGAACTCGAGATATGGCTGAATGGAGTGGGGAGTGTTTTTCGCTCTAAACAAATACGCTCCTTCAAGTACTGAGCCTAAACTATAGAAGTGACACGAAAATGTTATATAGCGTGGTTGTTCCTCATTTAAAGGCCTTTCATTTGCTATATGGCTTGGCGCGAACGGTTGGCAAGACCTCGAGATATGGCTGAAAGAAGTGGGGAGTGTTTTTCGCTCTAAACAAATACGCTCCTTCAAGTATTGCGCCTAAACTGTAGAAGCGACGCGAAAATGGTATATAGCGCGGTTGTTCTTCATTTAAAGACCTTTCATTCGATATATGGCTTGGTGCGATCGGTTGGCTAGAACTCGAGATATGGCTGAAAGGAGTGGGGAGTGTTTTTCGCTCTAAACAAATACGCTCCTTCAAGTACTGCGCCTAAACTATAGAAGTGACACGAAAATGTTATACAGCGTGGTTATTCCTCATTTAAAGACCTTTCATTTGATATATGGCTTGGCGCGATTGGGTGGGTAGAACTCGATATATGGCTGAAAGGATTGGGAAGTGTTTTTCGCTCTAAACAAATACGCTCCTTCAAGTACTGCGCCTAAACTATAGAAGTGACATGAAAATGCTATATAGCATGGTTGTTCCCCATTTAAAGACCTTTCATTTGATGTATGGCTTGGCGCGATCGGTTGGCTAGAACTCGAGATATGACTGAAAGGAGTGGGGAGTGTTTTCCGCTCTAAACTAATACGCTCCTTCAAGTACTGCGCCTTAACTATAAAAGCGACACGAAGATGTTATATAGCGCGGTTCTTCCTCATTTAAAAACCTTTCATTTGATATATGGCTTGGCGCGATCGGTTGGCTAGAACTCGAGATATGGCTGAAAGGAGTGGGGATTGTTTTTCGCTCGAAACAAATACGCTCCTTCAAGTACTGCGCCTAAACTATGGAAGTGACACGAAAATGTTATATAGCGCGGTCGTTTCTCATTTAAAGACCTTTCATTTGATATATGGCTTGGCGCGATCGGTTGGCTAGAACTCGAGATATGGCTGAAAGGAGTGGGGAGTGTTTTCCGCTCTAAACTAATACGCTCCTTCAAGTACTGCGCCTTAACTATAGAAGCGACACGAAAATGTTATATAGCGCGGTTGTTCCTCATTTAAAGACCTTTTATTTGATATATGGCTTGGCGCGATCGGTTGGCTAGAAATCGAGATATGGCTGAAAGGAGTGGGGAGTGTTTTTCGCTTGAAACAAATACGCTCCTTCAAGTACTGCGCCTAAACTATGGAAGTGACACGAAAATGTTATATAGCGCGGTTGTTCCTCATTTAAAGACCTTTTATTTGATATATGGCTTGGCGCGATCGGTTGGCTAGAAATCGAGATATAGTTGAAAGGAGTGGGGATTGTTTTTCGCTCGAAACAAATACGCTCCTTCAAGTACTGCGCCTAAAATATAGAAGTGACATGAAAATGCTATATAGCATGGTTGTTCCCCATTTAAAGACCTTTCATTTGATGTATGGCTTGGCGCGATCGGTTGGCTAGAACTCGAGATATGACTGAAAGGAGTGGGGAGTGTTTTCCGCTCTAAACTAATACGCTCCTTCAAGTACTGCGCCTTAACTATAAAAGCGACACGAAGATGTTATATAGCGCGGTTCTTCCTCATTTAAAAACCTTTCATTTGATATATGGCTTGGCGCGATCGGTTGGCTAGAACTCGAGATATGGCTGAAAGGAGTGGGGATTGTTTTTCGCTCGAAACAAATACGCTCCTTCAAGTACTGCGCCTAAACTATGGAAGTGACACGAAAATGTTATATAGCGCGGTCGTTTCTCATTTAAAGACCTTTCATTTGATATATGGCTTGGCGCGATCGGTTGGCTAGAACTCGAGATATGGCTGAAAGGAGTGGGGAGTGTTTTCCGCTCTAAACTAATACGCTCCTTCAAGTACTGCGCCTTAACTATAGAAGCGACACGAAAATGTTATATAGCGCGGTTGTTCCTCATTTAAAGACCTTTTATTTGATATATGGCTTGGCGCGATCGGTTGGCTAGAAATCGAGATATGGCTGAAAGGAGTGGGGAGTGTTTTTCGCTTGAAACAAATACGCTCCTTCAAGTACTGCGCCTAAACTATGGAAGTGACACGAAAATGTTATATAGCGCGGTTGTTCCTCATTTAAAGACCTTTTATTTGATATATGGCTTGGCGCGATCGGTTGGCTAGAAATCGAGATATGGCTGAAAGGAGTGGGGAGTGTTTTTCGCTTGAAACAAATACGCTCCTTCAAGTACTGCGCCTTAACTATAGAAGCGACACGAAAATGTTATATAGCGCGGTTGTTCCTCATTTAAAGACCTTTTATTTGATATATGGCTTGGCGCGATCGGTTGGCTAGAAATCGAGATATAGTTGAAAGGAGTGGGGATTGTTTTTCGCTCGAAACAAATACGCTCCTTCAAGTACTGCGCCTAAACTATGGAAGTGACACGAAAATGTTATATAGCGCGGTTGTTCCTCATTTAAAGACCTTTCATTTGATATATGGCTTAGCGCGATCGGTTGGCTAGAACTCGAGATATGACTGAAAGGAGTGGGGAGTGTTTTCCGCTCTAAACTAATACGCTCCTTCAAGTACTGCGCCTTAACTATAGAAGCGACACGAAAATGTTATATAGCGCGGTTGTTCCTCATTTAAAGACCTTTTATTTGATATATGGCTTGGCGCGATCGGTTGGCTAGAAATCGAGATATGGCTGAAAGGAGTGGGGAGTGTTTTTCGCTTGAAACAAATACGCTCCTTCAAGTACTGCGCCTAAACTATGGAAGTGACACGAAAATGTTATATAGCGCGGTTGTTCCTCATTTAAAGACCTTTTATTTGATATATGGCTTGGCGCGATCGGTTGGCTAGAAATCGAGATATGGCTGAAAGGAGTGGGGAGTGTTTTTCGCTTGAAACAAATACGCTCCTTCAAGTACTGCGCCTTAACTATAGAAGCGACACGAAAATGTTATATAGCGCGGTCGTTTCTCATTTAAAGACCTTTCATTTGATATATGGCTTGGCGCGATTGGGTGGGTAGAACTCGATATATGGCTGAAAGGATTGGGAAGTGTTTTTCGCTCTAAACAAATACGCTCCTTCAAGTACTGCGCCTAAACTATAGAAGTGACATGAAAATGCTATATAGCATGGTTGTTCCCCATTTAAAGACCTTTCATTTGATGTATGGCTTGGCGCGATCGGTTGGCTAGAACTCGAGATATGACTGAAAGGAGTGGGGAGTGTTTTCCGCTCTAAACTAATACGCTCCTTCAAGTACTGCGCCTTAACTATAAAAGCGACACGAAGATGTTATATAGCGCGGTTCTTCCTCATTTAAAAACCTTTCATTTGATATATGGCTTGGCGCGATCGGTTGGCTAGAACTCGAGATATGGCTGAAAGGAGTGGGGATTGTTTTTCGCTCGAAACAAATACGCTCCTTCAAGTACTGCGCCTAAACTATGGAAGTGACACGAAAATGTTATATAGCGCGGTCGTTTCTCATTTAAAGACCTTTCATTTGATATATGGCTTGGCGCGATCGGTTGGCTAGAACTCGAGATATGGCTGAAAGGAGTGGGGAGTGTTTTCCGCTCTAAACTAATACGCTCCTTCAAGTACTGCGCCTTAACTATAGAAGCGACACGAAAATGTTATATAGCGCGGTTGTTCCTCATTTAAAGACCTTTTATTTGATATATGGCTTGGCGCGATCGGTTGGCTAGAAATCGAGATATGGCTGAAAGGAGTGGGGAGTGTTTTTCGCTTGAAACAAATACGCTCCTTCAAGTACTGCGCCTAAACTATGGAAGTGACACGAAAATGTTATATAGCGCGGTTGTTCCTCATTTAAAGACCTTTTATTTGATATATGGCTTGGCGCGATCGGTTGGCTAGAAATCGAGATATGGCTGAAAGGAGTGGGGAGTGTTTTTCGCTTGAAACAAATACGCTCCTTCAAGTACTGCGCCTTAACTATAGAAGCGACACGAAAATGTTATATAGCGCGGTTGTTCCTCATTTAAAGACCTTTTATTTGATATATGGCTTGGCGCGATCGGTTGGCTAGAAATCGAGATATAGTTGAAAGGAGTGGGGATTGTTTTTCGCTCGAAACAAATACGCTCCTTCAAGTACTGCGCCTAAACTATGGAAGTGACACGAAAATGTTATATAGCGCGGTTGTTCCTCATTTAAAGACCTTTCATTTGATATATGGCTTAGCGCGATCGGTTGGCTAGAACTCGAGATATGACTGAAAGGAATGGGAGTGTTTTTCGCTCTAAACAAATACACTCCTTAAAGTACTGCGCCGAAACTATAGAAGTGACACGAAAATCTTATATAGCGCGGTTGTTCCTCATTTAAAGACCTTTCTTTTGATATACGGCTTGGCGCGATCGGTTGGCTAGAACTCGAGATATGGCTGAAAGGAGTGGCGAGTGTTTTTCGCTCGAAACAAATACGCTCCTTCAAGTACTGCGCCTAAAATATAGAAGTGACATGAAAATGCTATATAGCATGGTTGGTCCCCATTTAAAGACCTCTCATTTGAAGTATGGCTTGGCGCGATCGGTTGGCTAGAACTCGAGATATGACTGAAAGGAGTGGGGAGTGTTTTCCGCTCTAAACTAATACGCTCCTTCAAGTACTGCGCCTAAACTATAGAAGCGACACGAAAATGTTATATAGCGCGGTTGTTCCTCATTTAAAGGCCTTTCATTTTATATATGGCTTGGCGCGATCGGTTGGCTAGAACTCGAAATATGGCTGAAAGGGACGGTTGAGGGACGGTTGAGGGATGGTCGAGGGACGTTTGAGGGAAGGTTGACAGATGGTTGAGGGACGGTTGAGGAACGGTTGAGAGATGTTTGAGGGACGGTTGAGCGATGGTTGAGGGACAGTTGAGGGACTGTTGAGGGTCGGTTGAGGGACCGTTAAGGGATGGTTGAGGGTCGGTTGTGGAAAGGTTGAGGGACGGTTGAGAGACGGTTGAGGGATGGTTGTGGGACGGTTGTGAGACGGTGGAGGGACGGTCGAGGGATGGTTAAGGGACAGTTCAGGGACGGTTGGGGGACGGTTCAGGGACGGTTGAGGGACGGTTGAGGATCGGTTGAGGGAAGGTTGAGGGACGTTTGAGGGTCAGTTGAAGGTCGGTTGAGAAACGGTTGGTACCTGTCTTGGCGCGATAGGTTGGCTAGAACTCGAGATATGGCTGAATGGAGTGGGGAGTGTTTTTCGCTCTAAACAAATACGCTCCTTCAAGTACTGCGCCTAAACTATAGAAGTGACACGAAAATGTTATATAGCGTGGTTGTTCCTCATTTAAAGGCCTTTCATTTGCTATATGGCTTGGCGCGAACGGTTGGCAAGACCTCGAGATATGGCTGAAAGAAGTGGGGAGTGTTTTTCGCTCTAAACAAATACGCTCCTTCAAGTATTGCGCCTAAACTATAGAAGCGACGCGAAAATGGTATATAGCGCGGTTGTTCTTCATTTAAAGACCTTTCATTCGATATATGGCTTGGTGCGATCGGTTGGCTAGAACTCGAGATATGGCTGAAAGGAGTGGGGAGTGTTTTTCGCTCTAAACAAATACGCTCCTTCAAGTACTGCGCCTAAACTATAGAAGTGACACGAAAATGTTATATAGCGTGGTTATTCCTCATTTAAAGACCTTTCATTTGATATATGGCTTGGCGCGATTGGTTGGGTAGAACTCGATATATGGCTGAAAGGATTGGGGAGTGTTTTTCGCACTAAACAAATACGCTCCTTCAAGTACTGCGCCTAAACTATAGAAGTGACATGAAAATGCTATATAGCATGGTTGTTCCCCATTTAAAGACCTTTCATTTGATGTATGGCTTGGCGCGATCGGTTGGCTAGAACTCGAGATATGACTGAAAGGAGTGGGGAGTGTTTTCCGCTCTAAACTAATACGCTCCTTCAAGTACTGCGCCTTAACTATAGAAGCGACACGAAAATGTTATATAGCGCGGTTGTTCCTCATTTAAAGGCCTTTCATTTTATATATGGCTTGGCGCGATCGGTTGGCTAGAACTCGAAATATGGCTGAAAGGGACGGTTGAGGGACGGTTGAGGGATGGTCGAGGGACGTTTGAGGGAAGGTTGACAGATGGTTGAGGGACGGTTGAGGAACGGTTGAGAGATGTTTGAGGGACGGTTGAGCGATGGTTGAGGGACAGTTGAGGGACTGTTGAGGGTCGGTTGAGGGACCGTTAAGGGATGGTTGAGGGTCGGTTGTGGAAAGGTTGAGGGACGGTTGAGAGACGGTTGAGGGATGGTTGTGGGACGGTTGTGAGACGGTGGAGGGACGGTCGAGGGATGGTTAAGGGACAGTTCAGGGACGGTTGGGGGACGGTTCAGGGACGGTTGAGGGACGGTTGAGGATCGGTTGAGGGAAGGTTGAGGGACGTTTGAGGGTCAGTTGAAGGTCGGTTGAGAAACGGTTGGCACCTGTCTTGGCGCGATAGGTTGGCTAGAACTCGAGATATGGCTGAATGGAGTGGGGAGTGTTTTTCGCTCTAAACAAATACGCTCCTTCAAGTACTGAGCCTAAACTATAGAAGTGACACGAAAATGTTATATAGCGTGGTTGTTCCTCATTTAAAGGCCTTTCATTTGCTATATGGCTTGGCGCGAACGGTTGGCAAGACCTCGAGATATGGCTGAAAGAAGTGGGGAGTGTTTTTCGCTCTAAACAAATACGCTCCTTCAAGTATTGCGCCTAAACTGTAGAAGCGACGCGAAAATGGTATATAGCGCGGTTGTTCTTCATTTAAAGACCTTTCATTCGATATATGGCTTGGTGCGATCGGTTGGCTAGAACTCGAGATATGGCTGAAAGGAGTGGGGAGTGTTTTTCGCTCTAAACAAATACGCTCCTTCAAGTACTGCGCCTAAACTATAGAAGTGACACGAAAATGTTATACAGCGTGGTTATTCCTCATTTAAAGACCTTTCATTTGATATATGGCTTGGCGCGATTGGGTGGGTAGAACTCGATATATGGCTGAAAGGATTGGGAAGTGTTTTTCGCTCTAAACAAATACGCTCCTTCAAGTACTGCGCCTAAACTATAGAAGTGACATGAAAATGCTATATAGCATGGTTGTTCCCCATTTAAAGACCTTTCATTTGATGTATGGCTTGGCGCGATCGGTTGGCTAGAACTCGAGATATGACTGAAAGGAGTGGGGAGTGTTTTCCGCTCTAAACTAATACGCTCCTTCAAGTACTGCGCCTTAACTATAAAAGCGACACGAAGATGTTATATAGCGCGGTTCTTCCTCATTTAAAAACCTTTCATTTGATATATGGCTTGGCGCGATCGGTTGGCTAGAACTCGAGATATGGCTGAAAGGAGTGGGGATTGTTTTTCGCTCGAAACAAATACGCTCCTTCAAGTACTGCGCCTAAACTATGGAAGTGACACGAAAATGTTATATAGCGCGGTCGTTTCTCATTTAAAGACCTTTCATTTGATATATGGCTTGGCGCGATCGGTTGGCTAGAACTCGAGATATGGCTGAAAGGAGTGGGGAGTGTTTTCCGCTCTAAACTAATACGCTCCTTCAAGTACTGCGCCTTAACTATAGAAGCGACACGAAAATGTTATATAGCGCGGTTGTTCCTCATTTAAAGACCTTTTATTTGATATATGGCTTGGCGCGATCGGTTGGCTAGAAATCGAGATATGGCTGAAAGGAGTGGGGAGTGTTTTTCGCTTGAAACAAATACGCTCCTTCAAGTACTGCGCCTAAACTATGGAAGTGACACGAAAATGTTATATAGCGCGGTTGTTCCTCATTTAAAGACCTTTCATTTGATATATGGCTTAGCGCGATCGGTTGGCTAGAACTCGAGATATGACTGAAAGGAATGGGAGTGTTTTTCGCTCTAAACAAATACACTCCTTAAAGTACTGCGCCGAAACTATAGAAGTGACACGAAAATCTTATATAGCGCGGTTGTTCCTCAGACCTTTCTTTTGATATACGGCTTGGCGCGATCGGTTGGCTAGAACTCGAGATATGGCTGAAAGGAGTGGCGAGTGTTTTTCGCTCGAAACAAATACGCTCCTTCAAGTACTGCGCCTAAAATATAGAAGTGACATGAAAATGCTATATAGCATGGTTGTTCCTCATTTAAAGACCTTTCTTTTGATATACGGCTTGGCGCGATCGGTTGGCTAGAACTCGAGATATGACTGAAAGGAGTGGGGAGTGTTTTCCGCTCTAAACTAATACGCTCCTTCAAGTACTGCGCCTTAACTATAGAAGCGACACGAAAATGTTATATAGCGCGGTTGTTCCTCATTTAAAGGCCTTTCATTTTATATATGGCTTGGCGCGATCGGTTGGCTAGAACTCGAAATATGGCTGAAAGGGACGGTTGAGGGACGGTTGAGGGATGGTCGAGGGACGTTTGAGGGAAGGTTGACAGATGGTTGAGGGACGGTTGAGGGACGGTTGAGGGACGGTTGAGGGACGGTTGAGGGACGGTTGAGGGACGGTTGAGGGACGGTTGAGGGACGGTTGAGGGACGATTGAGGGACGGTTGAGGGACGGTTGAGGGACGGTTGAGGGACGGTTGAGGGACGGTTGAGGGACGGTTGAGGGACGGTTGAGGGACGGTTGAGGGACGGTTGAGGGACGGTTGAGGGACGGTTGAGGGACGGTTGAGGGACGGTTGAGGGACGGTTGAGGGACGGTTGAGGGACGGTTGAGGGACGGTTGAGGGACGGTTGAGGGACGGTTGAGGAACGGTCGAGGGGCAGTTGAGGAACGGTTGATGGATGGTTGACGGATGGTTGAGGGACGGTTGAGGAACGGTTGATGGACGGTTGAGGGACGGTTGAGGGACGGTCGAGGGACGTTTGAGGGAAGGTTGACAGATGGTTGAGGGACGGTTGAGGAACGGTTGAGAGATGTTTGAGGGACGGTTGAGCGATGGTTGAGGGACAGTTGAGGGACTGTTGAGGGTCGGTTGAGGGACCGTTAAGGGATGGTTGAGGGTTGGTTGTGGATAGGTTAAGGGACGGTTGAGAGACGGTTGAGGGATGGTTGTGGGACGGTTGTGAGACGGTGGAGGGACGGTCGAGGGATGGTTAAGGGACAGTTCAGGGACGGTTGAGGAACGGTTCAGGGACGGTTGAGGGACGGTTGAGGGACGGTTGAGGATCGGTTGAGGGAAGGTTGAGGGACGTTTGAGGGACGTCTGAGGGTCAGTTGAAGGTCGGTTGAGCAACGGTTGGTACCTGTCTTGGCGCGATAGGTTGGCTAGAACTCGAGATATGGCTGAATGGAGTGGGGAGTGTTTTTCGCTCTAAACAAATACGCTCCTTCAAGTATTGCGCCTAAACTATAGAAGCGACGCGAAAATGTTATATAGCGCGGTTGTTCTTCATTTAAAGACCTTTCATTCGATATATGGCTTGGCGCGATCGGTTGGCTAGAACTCGAGATATGACTGAAAGGAGTGGGGAGTGTTTTTCGCTCTAAACAAATACGCTCCTTCAAGTACTGCGCCTAAACTATAGAAGTGACACGAAAATGTTATATAGCGTGGTTGTTCCTCATTTAAAGGCCTTTCATTTGCTATATGGCTTGGCGCGAACGGTTGGCAAGACCTCGAGATATGGCTGAAAGGAGTGGGGAGTGTTTTTCGCTCTAAACAAATACGCTCCTTCAAGTATTGCGCCTAAACTATAGAAGCGACGCGAAAATGTTATATAGCGCGGTTGTTCTTCATTTAAAGACCTTTCATTCGATATATGGCTTGGCGCGATCGGTTGGCTAGAACTCGAGATATGACTGAAAGGAGTGGGGAGTGTTTTTCGCTCTAAACTAATACGCTCCTTCAAGTACTGCGCCTTAACTATAGAAGCGACACGAAAATGTTATATAGCGTGGTTGTTTCTCATTTAAAGACCTTTCATTTGATATATGGCTTGGCGCGATTGGTTGGGTAGAACTCGATATATGGCTGAAAGGATTGGGGAGTGTTTTTCGCTCTAAACAAATACGCTCCTTCAAGTACTGCGCCTAAACTATAGAAGTGACACGAAAATCTTATATAGCGTGGTTGTTCCTCATTTAAAGGCCTTTCATTTGATATACGGCTTGGCGCGATCGGTTGGCTAGAACTTGAGATATAACTAAAGGAGTGGGGAGTGTTTTTCGCTCTAAACAAATACGCTCCTTCAAGTACTGCGCCTTAACTATAGAAGCGACACGAAAATGTTATATAGCGCGGTTGTTCCTCATTTAAAGACCTTTTATTTGATATATGGCTTGGCGCGATCGGTTGGCTAGAAATCGAGATATAGTTGAAAGGAGTGGGGAGTGTTTTTCGCTTGAAACAAATACGCTCCTTCAAGTACTGCTCCTAAACTATGGAAGTGACACGAAAATGTTATATAGCGCGGTTGTTCCTCATTTAAAGACCTTTCATTTGATATATGGCTTAGCGCGATCGGTTGGCTAGAACTCGAGATATGACTGAAAGGAATGGGAGTGTTTTTCGCTCTAAACAAATACACTCCTTAAAGTACTGCGCCGAAACTATAGAAGTGACACGAAAATCTTATATAGCGCGGTTGTTCCTCATTTAAAGACCTTTCTTTTGATATACGGCTTGGCGCGATCGGTTGGCTAGAACTCGAGATATGGCTGAAAGGAGTGGCGAGTGTTTTTCGCTCGAAACAAATACGCTCCTTCAAGTACTGCGCCTAAAATATAGAAGTGACATGAAAATGCTATATAGCATGGTTGGTCCCCATTTAAAGACCTCTCATTTGAAGTATGGCTTGGCGCGATCGGTTGGCTAGAACTCGAGATATGACTGAAAGGAGTGGGGAGTGTTTTCCGCTCTAAACTAATACGCTCCTTCAAGTACTGCGCCTAAACTATAGAAGCGACACGAAAATGTTATATAGAGAGATGTTTGAGGGACGGTTGAGCGATGGTTGAGGGACAGTTGAGGGACTGTTGAGGGTCGGTTGAGGGACCGTTAAGGGATGGTTGAGGGTCGGTTGTGGAAAGGTTGAGGGACGGTTGAGAGACGGTTGAGGGATGGTTGTGGGACGGTTGTGAGACGGTGGAGGGACGGTCGAGGGATGGTTAAGGGACAGTTCAGGGACGGTTGGGGGACGGTTCAGGGACGGTTGAGGGACGGTTGAGGATCGGTTGAGGGAAGGTTGAGGGACGTTTGAGGGTCAGTTGAAGGTCGGTTGAGAAACGGTTGGTACCTGTCTTGGCGCAATAGGTTGGCTAGAACTCGAGATATGGCTGAATGGAGTGGGGAGTGTTTTTCACTCTAAACAAATACGCTCCTTCAAGTACTGCGCCTAAACTATAGAAGTGACACGAAAATGTTATATAGCGTGGTTGTTCCTCATTTAAAGGCCTTTCATTTGCTATATGGCTTGGCGCGAACGGTTGGCAAGACCTCGAGATATGGCTGAAAGAAGTGGGGAGTGTTTTTCGCTCTAAACAAATACGCTCCTTCAAGTATTGCGCCTAAACTATAGAAGCGACGCGAAAATGGTATATAGCGCGGTTGTTCTTCATTTAAAGACCTTTCATTCGATATATGGCTTGGTGCGATCGGTTGGCTAGAACTCGAGATATGGCTGAAAGGAGTGGGGAGTGTTTTTCGCTCTAAACAAATACGCTCCTTCAAGTACTGCGCCTAAACTATAGAAGTGACACGAAAATGTTATATAGCGTGGTTATTCCTCATTTAAAGACCTTTCATTTGATATATGGCTTGGCGCGATTGGTTGGGTAGAACTCGATATATGGCTGAAAGGATTGGGGAGTGTTTTTCGCACTAAACAAATACGCTCCTTCAAGTACTGCGCCTAAACTATAGAAGTGACATGAAAATGCTATATAGCATGGTTGTTCCCCATTTAAAGACCTTTCATTTGATGTATGGCTTGGCGCGATCGGTTGGCTAGAACTCGAGATATGACTGAAAGGAGTGGGGAGTGTTTTCCGCTCTAAACTAATACGCTCCTTCAAGTACTGCGCCTTAACTATAGAAGCGACACGAAAATGTTATGTAGCGCGGTTGTTCCTCATTTAAAGGCCTTTCATTTTATATATGGCTTGGCGCGATCGGTTGGCTAGAACTCGAAATATGGCTGAAAGGGACGGTTGAGGGACGGTTGAGGGATGGTCGAGGGACGTTTGAGGGAAGGTTGACAGATGGTTGAGGGACGGTTGAGGAACGGTTGAGAGATGTTTGAGGGACGGTTGAGCGATGGTTGAGGGACAGTTGAGGGACTGTTGAGGGTCGGTTGAGGGACCGTTAAGGGATGGTTGAGGGTCGGTTGTGGAAAGGTTGAGGGACGGTTGAGAGACGGTTGAGGGATGGTTGTGGGACGGTTGTGAGACGGTGGAGGGACGGTCGAGGGATGGTTAAGGGACAGTTCAGGGACGGTTGGGGGACGGTTCAGGGACGGTTGAGGGACGGTTGAGGATCGGTTGAGGAAAGGTTGAGGGACGTTTGAGGGTCAGTTGAAGGTCGGTTGAGAAACGGTTGGCACCTGTCTTGGCGCGATAGGTTGGCTAGAACTCGAGATATGGCTGAATGGAGTGGGGAGTGTTTTTCGCTCTAAACAAATACGCTCCTTCAAGTACTGCGCCTAAACTATAGAAGTGACACGAAAATGTTATATAGCGTGGTTGTTCCTCATTTAAAGGCCTTTCATTTGCTATATGGCTTGGCGCGAACGGTTGGCAAGACCTCGAGATATGGCTGAAAGAAGTGGGGAGTGTTTTTCGCTCTAAACAAATACGCTCCTTCAAGTATTGCGCCTAAACTGTAGAAGCGACGCGAAAATGGTATATAGCGCGGTTGTTCTTCATTTAAAGACCTTTCATTCGATATATGGCTTGGTGCGATCGGTTGGCTAGAACTCGAGATATGGCTGAAAGGAGTGGGGAGTGTTTTTCGCTCTAAACAAATACGCTCCTTCAAGTACTGCGCCTAAACTATAGAAGTGACACGAAAATGTTATACAGCGTGGTTATTCCTCATTTAAAGACCTTTCATTTGATATATGGCTTGGCGCGATTGGGTGGGTAGAACTCGATATATGGCTGAAAGGATTGGGAAGTGTTTTTCGCTCTAAACAAATACGCTCCTTCAAGTACTGCGCCTAAACTATAGAAGTGACATGAAAATGCTATATAGCATGGTTGTTCCCCATTTAAAGACCTTTCATTTGATGTATGGCTTGGCGCGATCGGTTGGCTAGAACTCGAGATATGACTGAAAGGAGTGGGGAGTGTTTTCCGCTCTAAACTAATACGCTCCTTCAAGTACTGCGCCTTAACTATAAAAGCGACACGAAGATGTTATATAGCGCGGTTCTTCCTCATTTAAAAACCTTTCATTTGATATATGGCTTGGCGCGATCGGTTGGCTAGAACTCGAGATATGGCTGAAAGGAGTGGGGATTGTTTTTCGCTCGAAACAAATACGCTCCTTCAAGTACTGCGCCTAAACTATGGAAGTGACACGAAAATGTTATATAGCGCGGTCGTTTCTCATTTAAAGACCTTTCATTTGATATATGGCTTGGCGCGATCGGTTGGCTAGAACTCGAGATATGGCTGAAAGGAGTGGGGAGTGTTTTCCGCTCTAAACTAATACGCTCCTTCAAGTACTGCGCCTTAACTATAGAAGCGACACGAAAATGTTATATAGCGCGGTTGTTCCTCATTTAAAGACCTTTTATTTGATATATGGCTTGGCGCGAACGGTTGGCTAGAAATCGAGATATGGCTGAAAGGAGTGGGGAGTGTTTTTCGCTTGAAACAAATACGCTCCTTCAAGTACTGCGCCTAAACTATGGAAGTGACACGAAAATGTTATATAGCGCGGTTGTTCCTCATTTAAAGACCTTTCATTTGATATATGGCTTAGCGCGATCGGTTGGCTAGAACTCGAGATATGACTGAAAGGAATGGGAGTGTTTTTCGCTCTAAACAAATACACTCCTTAAAGTACTGCGCCGAAACTATAGAAGTGACACGAAAATCTTATATAGCGCGGTTGTTCCTCATTTAAAGACCTTTCTTTTGATATACGGCTTGGCGCGATCGGTTGGCTAGAACTCGAGATATGGCTGAAAGGAGTGGCGAGTGTTTTTCGCTCGAAACAAATACGCTCCTTAAAGTACTGCGCCTAAAATATAGAAGTGACATGAAAATGCTATATAGCATGGTTGTTCCTCATTTAAAGACCTTTCTTTTGATATACGGCTTGGCGCGATCAGTTGGCTAGAACTCGAGATATGACTGAAAGGAGTGGGGAGTGTTTTCCGCTCTAAACTAATACGTTCCTTCAAGTACTGCGCCTTAACTATAGAAGCGACACGAAAATGTTATATAGCGCGGTTGTTCCTCATTTAAAGGCCTTTCATTTTATATATGGCTTGGCGCGATCGGTTGGCTAGAACTCGAAATATGGCTGAAAGGGACGGTTGAGGGACGGTTGAGGGATGGTCGAGGGACGTTTGAGGGAAGGTTGACAGATGGTTGAGGGACGGTTGAGGAACGGTTAAGAGATGTTTGAGGGACGGTTGAGCGATGGTTGAGGGACAGTTGAGGGACTGTTGAGGGTCGGTTGAGGGACCGTTAAGGGATGGTTGAGGGTCGGTTGTGGAAAGGTTGAGGGACGGTTGAGAGACGGTTGAGGGAAGGTTGTGGGACGGTTGTGAGACGGTGGAGGGACGGTCGAGGGATGGTTAAGGGACAGTTCAGGGACGGTTGGGGGACGGTTCAGGGACGGTTGAGGGACGGTTGAGGATCGGTTGAGGGAAGGTTGAGGGACGTTTGAGGGTCAGTTGAAGGTCGGTTGAGAAACGGTTGGTACCTGTCTTGGCGCGATAGGTTGGCTAGAACTCGAGATATGGCTGAATGGAGTGGGGAGTGTTTTTCGCTCTAAACAAATACGCTCCTTCAAGTACTGCGCCTAAACTATAGAAGTGACACGAAAATATTATATAGCGTGGTTGTTCCTCATTTAAAGGCCTTTCATTTGCTATATGGCTTGGCGCGAACGGTTGGCAAGACCTCGAGATATGGCTGAAAGAAGTGGGGAGTGTTTTGCGCTCTAAACAAATACGCTCCTTCAAGTATTGCGCCTAAACTATAGAAGCGACGCGAAAATGGTATATAGCGCGGTTGTTCTTCATTTAAAGACCTTTCATTCGATATATGGCTTGGTGCGATCGGTTGGCTAGAACTCGAGATATGGCTGAAAGGAGTGGGGAGTGTTTTTCGCTCTAAACAAATACGCTCCTTCAAGTACTGCGCCTAAACTATAGAAGTGACACGAAAATGTTATACAGCGTGGTTATTCCTCATTTAAAGACCTTTCATTTGATATATGGCTTGGCGCGATCGGTTGGCTAGAACTCGAGATATGGCTGAAAGGAGTGGGGAGTGTTTTTCGCTCGAAACAAATACGCTCCTTCAAGTACTGCGCCTAAACTATAGAAGCGACACGAAAATGCTATATAGCATGGTTGGTCCCCATTTAAAGACCTTTCATTTGATGTATGGCTTGGCGCGATCGGTTGGTTAGAACTCGAGATATGATTGAAAGGAGTGCGGAGTGTTTTTCGCGCTATACAAATATGCTCCTTCAAGTACTGCGCCTAAACTATAGAGGTGGCACGAAAATGATATAGAGCGCGGTTCCCCATTTAAAGACCTTTCAGTTGATACCTGTCTTGGCGCGATCGGTTGGCCAGTTCTCGAGATATGACTGAAAGGAGTGGAAAGTGTTTTTCGCTCTATATAAATGCACTCATTCAAGTACTGAGCCTAAAGTATAGAAGTGAAACGAAAATGACCTCATTTAAAGACCTTTCATTTGATATATGGCTTGGCGCGATTGGTTGGGTAGAACTCGAGATATGGCTGAAAGGATTGGGGAGTGTTTTTCGCTCTAAACAAATACGCTCCTTCAAGTGCTGCGCCTAATTTATAGAAGTGACACGAAAATCTTATATAGCGTGGTTGTTCCTCATTTAAAGGTCAATCGTAAGCTCAAGCTCAACCTCAATTTCAACTTCAACTTCAACCGCAACTCTCCCTCAACCGTACCGCAACCATCCCTCAACCGTCCCTCAAACATCCCTCAAACGTCCCTTAACCATCCCTCAACCTTCCCTCAACCTTCCCTCAACCGTCCCTCAACCTTCTCTCAACCGTTCTTAAACCGTCCCTCAACCATCTGTCAATCTACTCTCAACCGATCCTCAACCGATCCTCAACCGTCCCTCAACCGTCCCTCAACCGTCCCTCAACCGTCCCTCAACCGTCCCTCAACCGTCCCTCAACCGTCCCTCAACCGTCCCTCAACCGTCCCTCAACCGTCCCTCAACCGTCCCTCAACCGTCCCTCAACCGTCCCTCAACCGTCCCTCAACCGTCCCTCAACCGTCCCTCAACCGTCCCTCAACCGTCCCTCAACCGTCCCTCAACCGTCTTTCAAGCGTCCCTCAACCGTCCCTCAACCGTCCCTCAACAGTGCCTCAACCTTTGGCCAGCGGAACCTTACCCACTGGCAGCGGAGGCCCACCTACTTCCAGCGGAGCCTCACCTACTTCCAGCGGAGCCCTACCTACGGCCAGTGAAGCTCTAACTACGACCAGCGGAGCCCTAGCCACAGCCAGCGGAGCCCTAGCCACAGCCAGCGGAGCCCTAGCCACAGCCAGCGGAGCCCTACATATTGCCAGTGGAGGCTTACCTACGGCCAGCGGAGCCCTACCTATGCCCAGCGGAGCCCTACCTATGCCCAGGGGACCCTACCTATGCCCAGGGGACCCTACCTATGCCCAGGGGACCCTACCTATGCCCAGCGGAGCCGTAGCTACAGCCAGCGGAGCCAGTGGAGGGCTCGAGTAGGGCTCCGCTGGCCGTAGGTAAGCCTCCACTGGCAATATGTAGGGCTCCGTTGGCTGTGGCTAGGGCTCCGCTGGCTGTGGCTAGGGCTCCGCTGGCTGTGGCTAGGGCTCCGCTGGGCATAGGTAGGGCTCCGCTGGCCATAGGTAGGGCTCCGCTGGCCGTAGGTAGCGCTCCGCTAGCCGTAGGTAGGGCTACGCTGGCTGTGGCTAGGGCTCCGCTGGCCGCAGGTAGGGCTCCGCTAGCAGTAGGTAGCGCTCCACTGGCCGAAGGTAGGGCTCCGCTGGCCGTAGTTAGAGCTTCGCTTGCCGTAGTTAGAGCTTCGCTTGCCGTAGTTAGAGCTTCGCTTGCAGTATGTATGGCTCCGCTGGCAGTAGGTAGCGCTCCGCTGCCCGTAGGTAGGGCTCCGCTGGTCAAAGGTAGGACGGTTGAGGGTCGGTTGAGGGTCGGTTGAGGGTCGGTTGAGGGATGGTTGAGGGATGGTTGAGGGATGGTTGAGGGATGGTTGAGGAATGGTTGAGGGAAGGTTGAGGGAAGGTTGAGAGACGGTTGAGGGACGGTTGAGGGACGGTTGAGGAACGGTTGAGGGACGGTTGAGGAACGGTTGATGGACGGTTGAGGGACGGTCGGGGGACGTTTGAGGGAAGGTTGACAGATGGTTGATCGACGGTTGAGGAACGGTTGAGAGATGTTTGAGGGACGGTTGAGCGATGGTTGAGGGACCGTTGAGGGACGGTTGGGGGTCGGTTGAGGGACGGTTAAGGGATGGTTGAGGGTCGGTTGTGGAAAGGTTGTGAGACGGTCGAGGGACGGCCGAGGGATGGTTGAGGGACAGTTCAGGGACGGTCGAGGGACGGTTGAGGGAAGGTTCAGGAACGGTTGAGGGACGGTTGAGGATCGGTTGAGGGAAGGTTGAGGGACGTTTGAGGGACGTCTGAGGGTCAGTTGAGGGTCGGTTGAGGGTCGGTTGAGCGTCGGTTGAGGGATGGTTGAGGGAAGGTTGAGGGACGGTTAAGGGACAGTTGAGGGACGGTTGTGAGAACGTTGAGGAACGGTTGAGGGACGGTTGAGGGACGGTTGAGGGACGGTTGAGGGACGGTTGAGGGACGGTTGAGGGACGGTTGAGGGACGGTTGAGGGACGGTTGAGGATTGGTTGAGGGTTGGTTGAGGGATGGTTGAGGGAAGGTTGAGAGAAGGTTGAGGTAAGGTTGAGGGTAGGTTGAGGGACGGTTGAGGGATGTTTGAGGGAAATTTGAGGGATGGTTGAGGAACGGTTGAAGGACGGTTGAGGGACGGTTGAGAGACGGTTGAGGGATGGTTGTGGGACGGTTGTGAGATGGTTGAGGGACGGTTGTGGGAACGTTGAGGAACGGTTGATGGATGGTTGACAGATGCTTGAGGGACGGTTGAGCAACGGTTGAAGAACGGTTGAGGGATGGTTGACAGATGGTTGAGGTACGGTTGAGGAACGGTTGAGGAACGGTTGATACCTGTCTTGGCGCGATCGGTTGGCTAGAACTCGAGATATGATTGAAAGGAGTGGGGAGTGTTTTCGCTCTAAACAAATACCCTCCTTCAAGTAGGGTATTTAGGTTTTTCGCTCTAAACAAATACGCTCCTTCAAGTACTGCGCCTAAACTATAGAAGTGACACGAAAATGTTATATAGCGCGGTTGTTACCCATTTAAATACCTTTCATTTGATGTATGGCTTGGCGCGATCGGTTGGCTAGAACTTGAGATATGACTGAAAGGAGTGGGGAGTGTTTTTCGCTCTAAACAAATACGCTCCTGCCAGTACTGCGCCTAAACTATAGAAGAACACGAATATGTTATATGGCGCGGTTGTTCCTCATTTAAAGACCTTTCATTTGATATATGGCTTGGCGCGATCTGTTGGATAGAACTCGAGATATGACTGAAAGGAGTGGGGAGTGTTTTTCGCTCTAAACAAATACGCTCCTGCAAGTACTGCGCCTAAACTAGAGAAGTGAAACGAAAATGTTATATAGTGCGGTTGTTCCTTATTTAAAGACCTTTCAGTTGATACCTGTCTTCAACCTCAAAATCAATCTCAACCTCAGCCTCAACGTCAACGTCAACCTCAACCTTAACCTCAACCTCAACCTCAACCTCAACCTCAACCTCAACCACAACCTCAACCTCAGCCTCAGCCTCAGCCTCAGCCTCAGCCTCAGCCTCAATCTCAACCTCAACCTCGACCTCAACCACATTCTCAACCTCAACCTCAACCTCAACCACATTCTCAACCTCAACCTCAACCTCAACCTTAACTTCAACCTCAACCTCAATCGTAACCTCAAGCTCAAGCTCAATCGTAAGCTCAAGCTCAACCTCAATTTCAACTTCAACCGCAACTCTCCCTCAACCGTACCGCAACCATCCATCAACCGTCCCTCAAATATCCCTCAAACGTCCCTTAACGGTCCCTCAACCTTCCCTCAACCTTCCTTCAACCGTCCCTCAACCTTCACTCAACCTTCCCTCAACCATCCCTCAACCAACCCTCAACCGTCCCTCAAACGTTCCTCAACCTTCCCACAACCGACCCTCAACCATCCCTTAACCGTCCCTCAACCATACCTCAAATTTCCCTCAAACATCCCTCAACAGTCCCTCAACCTACCCTCAACCTTAACTCAACCTTCTCTCAACCTTCGCTCAACCATCCCTCAACCGTCCCTCAACCGTCCCTCAACCGTCCCTCAACCGTCCCTCAACCGTTCCTCAACGTTCTCACAACCGTCCCTCAACCGTCCCTCAACCGTCCCTCAACCTACCCTCAACCTTACCTCAACCTTCTCTCAACCTTCCCTCAACCGTCCCTCAACCGTCCCTCAACCGTCCCTCAACCGTCCCTCAACCGTCCCTCAACCGTTCCTCAACGTTCTCACAACCGTCCCTCAACCGTCCCTTAACCGTCCCTCAACCTTCCCTCAACCTTCCCTCAGCCATCCCTCAACCGACGCTCAACCGACCCTCAACCGACCCTCAACTGACCCTCAGACGTCCCTCAAACGTCCCTCAACCGACCCTCAACCGTCCCTCAACCGTCCCTCAACCGTTCCTGAACCGTCCCTCAACCGTCCCTCAACCATCGCTCAACCGTCCCTCAAACATCTCTCAACCGTTCCTAAACCGTCCCTCAACCATCTGTCGATCTACTCCCAACCGTCCCACAATCGTCCCTCAACCTTCCCTCAACCATCCCTCAACCATCCCTCAACCATCCCTCAACCGACCCTCAACTGACCCTCAACCGACCCTCAACCGACCCTCAACAGACCCTCAACCGACCGTCAAACGTCCCTCAAACGTCCCTCAAACGTCCCCCAAACGTCCCTCAAACTTCCCTCAACCGATCCTCAACATTTCCTCAACCGATCCTCAACCGATCCTCAACCGTCCCTCAACCGTCCCTCAACCGTCCCTCAACCGTCCATCAACCGTCCCTCAACC
Source organism: Thecophora atra (assembly GCA_937620795.1). Classification (NCBI taxonomy): domain Eukaryota; kingdom Metazoa; phylum Arthropoda; class Insecta; order Diptera; family Conopidae; genus Thecophora; species Thecophora atra. The sequence continues at coordinate 69,687,961 of OW569397.1, read as the reverse complement.
GTCCCTCAACCGTCCCTCAATCGTCCCTCAATCGTCCCTCAACCGTCCCTCAACCGTTCCTCAACCGTCCCTCAACCGTCCCTCAACCGTCCCTCAACCGTCCCTCAACCGTCCCTCAACCGTCCCTCAACCGTCCCTCAACCGTCCCTCAACCGTCCTTCAACCGTCCCTCAACCGTCCCTCAACCGTCCCTCAACCGTCTTTCAAGCGTCCCTCAACCGTCCCTCAACCGTCCCTCAACCGTCCCTCAACCGTCCCTCAACAGTCCCTCAACCTTTGGCCAGCGGAACCTTACCCACTGGCAGCGGAGCCCCACCTACTTCCAGCGGAGCCCTACCTACGGCCAGTGAAGCTCTAACTACGACCAGCGGAGCCCTACCCACGGCCCGCGCAGCGCTACCTACTGCCAGCGGAGCCCTAGCCACAGCCAGCGTAGCCGTACCTACGGCTAGCGCAGCGCTACCTACGTCCAGCGGAGCCTTACCTACGGCCAGCGGAGCCCTACCTACGGCCAGCGGAGCCCTACCTATGCACAGCGGAGCCCTACCTATGCCCAGCGGAGCCCTACCTGTGCCCAGCGGAGCCCTACATATTGCCAGTGGAGGCTTACCTACGGTCAGCGGAGCCCTACCTATGCCCAGCGGAGCCCTACCTATGCCCAGGGGACCCTACCTATGCCCAGCGGAGCCGTAGCTACAGCCAGCGGAGCCAGTGGAGGGCTCGAGTATGGCTCCGCTGGCCGTAGGTAAGCCTCCACTGGCAATATGTAGGGCTCCGCTGGCTGTGGCTAGGGCTCTGCTGGGCATAGGTAGGGCTCCGCTGGCCGTAGGTAGGGCTCCGCTGGCCGTAGGTAGGGCTCCGCTGGCCGTAGGTAGCGCTCCGCTAGCCGTAGGTAGGGCTACGCTGACTGTGGCTAGGGCTCCGCTGGCCGTAGGTAGGGCTCCGCTAGCAGTAGGTAGCGCTCCGCTGGCCGTAGGTAGGGCTCCGCTGGCCGTAGTTAGAGCTTCGCTTGCCGTAGTTAGAGCTTCGCTTGCCGTAGTTAGAGCTTCGCTTGCAGTATGTATGGCTCCGCTGGCAGTAGGTAGCGCTTCGCTGCTCATAGGTAGGACTTCGCTTGTAGTATGTATGGCTCCCCTGGCAGTAGGTAGCGCTCCGCTGCCCGTAGGTAGGACTTCGCTGACCGTAGGTAGGGCTCCGCTGGTCAAAGGTAGGACGGTTGAGGGACGGTTCAGGGACGGTTCAGGGACGGTTGAGGGACGGTTGAGGATCGGTTCAGGGAAGGTTGAGGGACGTTTGAGGGACGTCTGAGGGTCAGTTGAGGGTCGGTTGAGTACGGTTGAGTACGGTTGAGAAACGGTTGGTACCTGTCTTGGCGCGATCGGTTGGCTAGAACTCGAGATATGGCTGAAAGGAGTGGGGAGTGTTTTTCTCTCGAAACAAATACGTGTTGTGAGCAAGGTTAGGGTGGCGTGGCACGGTAGCTGCGGCTAAGCTCGACGGCAATATGGGGTGGTTTCTTGCCACCCTACCCACAACAGAAAAAAAAATCGTGCCAATATTTTTTTTTTTTAGGGAACAGATACTGGAGGAATTAAAACAAAAAACAATAGTCACAATCACCTATGATTCCTAATGGGTCATCTCAAGCTAATCCTTTTACTCTCAGAATTACCTAATCATAAAACCTATCATTCAATCACCCAGTCTCAGCCAGCACTATTCACCTAACCAAACAGAATACATTCACCCTATAACCCACCAGGAATCTCATACACCCTAGCACAATACAACCTACGTCATCGTCCGTCTGTGAGCCGCCCACCCCGTCTGTAACCTTTTTAAGTTACAGCCATGAACCGCACTTGGCTCAAAGTGTGCCGCGGTTCCCTTATTTCATTAATCTGTCAAGTCACCGTCAATCCGTCTGTCTATTCCATAATGTCCGTTATGTCTGTCCGTTTGCCACGCCCTCAAGTGTGGGGACCTCCCCGTAGGTCCACCAGCACATCAGCCTAAATAGTAGTGTTTAGCAAACCATTGTGAAAGGAAATAAACTGAGTTCCATTAAAAAAAAAATTATCCTTTACTTTTCATAATTTTTTTTTATTTTTTTATTCACAATTATTCCTTTTTCCTTGTTTTTCCTAATCCTACTTTTCCTTATTTATTAAACTACAATAACAATAAAATATATATATATATATATAAATTTTTACTATTTTGATTATTTTTCTGTTATGTATTATTCTTTTTTTTTTTTCTTCTGGTTTCTTAATTTTCAATAATTTTTAAATTTATATTTACTGTTCATCTTTTTTTTTTCTGACAATTTTTTTAATAATATTTCATGAATAGGTATGGCTTACCAGGTTCAGACTGCTGATGGCGCCACTTCACAGCTCCGGACCTGTGCAGAAAGAAAATTTTATATGTGTATTTATTTATCTCCTAACTTTCTGCTATTATTGTGTTAAATTACTAGTACATTACTTTGTTTCGTATTAGTTTGCTTCTTTCTTTCCTCTTTCAATTGTTTTTACATAATTTTGTTTTTTTTAATATTCTATATAATTTGCTAATATTCAAATATTCTATATATAATAGCAAGCAATCAAAAAAAATTAATCTGCAAAATCCAGAATTAATTGTAAGATATAAATATTAACAACAAAATAAGGAAATATACAGTAATAATAAATGTAATAAGTATAAAGTAATACAGCATTATATAAAAAAAAATAATGTTAAATAATTTTGTCGGCGGCAACTCTGCTTCTACGAAAATGTGTCTGTTGTGTATATTTCTTATATTCTTGTTCGCTGCTTATATACTGACTTGTATATCTTTATGTGTTAACGATGTTGTTGTTGTTGTGTTGATGTTCACCATTTAATTAATTAAGTAATTTTTATGTAGAAGAATTGGCGGCAATTCGTGAGCTTTCTGGGTAGATCGTCTGCTGGTTAGGTATCGTTCTCCATATCATAACACACAATTGTTAGTGTTGCGAAAAATTATGATGTTGCTATTGTGGATGTCTGTTTAATGTTTGGTTGCATTTCTTTTGCAGATTTATGTATAAAGACTCTGCATGCATAATTGTTTTGGTTTTAATTTAATGTACATTTGTGCAGGTACATTACAAGTACAAAAAAAATTTACTTTTTATAAAGACAAAAGAAAAACAATGTTCTTATGGACCAAGCGAAATTTTGGCGCAATTTTATTTCGATTTGGCGCACTTTTATTTTATGAAGCATATATATATCTTGTTGTTTGTTTTTAGCTTTTTTTTTACAACTTTTTGTGCAGTAAATGACTGTTTTATTTCTCCACAAAAAAAAACTCTATTACACACTTATTTGAAGAGATTCAGTTGCAAAAACCTTCACTTGCCAGTATGCTTGATATTCTCCCTTTTAAGCATTTCTTTATTCACGTTTAACTTCATATTTTTCTTTTCCAGACAACCACTTCTTCGTCAATAGTTTTATTAAGAATTTTTTTTTCTCCCACCATTTAAGTTTTTTTTCTTCTTTTCTTTTTCTTCAAATGATCTTTTCAGCAATAGTTTTATTAACAATTCTTTCTGCTTATCAATCACGCTCAAAAGCTTCATCCACCATTAATTCAATTTCCGCCAAACTCCAAAACTTCTCTCACGAAACAATCTACACTCTTCTTTTTCAATCTTCTTCCTCCCGTTCCGATTCCCATCCTTCCATTAAGTCCCCCTTTCATTCATATTTCCCATTTTTCATACCAATTTCCCATTCACGCTTCCATAACACCCCTTTCACACTATTTTTTTGAGCCAGGAGACTTGGGCTCTTTTTGGCTATGGGGAAAAATCTTAATCTTATAATTAAACATATAACATAAAACATAACACACTAAAACTGCACACATACATCAAGTTATACATAAAACTAATCACACCTAACATAATTACGCAGAACACAATAACCAATAACCACAAATTTTCACTAACACAAAAGACAAAAACACCTATTACTAATATCGCTCCTCTGGTTTAGGAGATATGAGACACGGGCTGCCACTACAGGCTCGAAACCGTCGATGGTGTTCCCCAGCATGGAACGTGTTCGTAAAAAAAAACAAAGTAAAAGCCCGTGTCCACATAACTCCAACTAACGTGTGGCTTCGACCCACTTCTCATGCTCTTTTGAACTGAGCTAGCCGGCCTTAATTAAACGTGTAACCAAAGGAGTTCGTCAGAATTTTCTCGCTTAACTTATATTGCACTAAACTACTCTAGAGTATTCCCACATAGTAAATATCACAGAATGAGAAAAAAAATTAAAATTAAAATAAATTAAATTATAAAAGTCAAGTCTACTATTTACAAAAGCGAGTCAAGTCAAATTAAAACTAAAGAAAAATAAATACAAAAATAATTACTAGCTTATAATAAAGAAATAATTGTCAAAACTAAAACTACAACACTCACTACATACAACATGCATTACGACACAAACAAATCTTTAGCGTGGTATACCCCTAGCTTCTTACCACCATGAGTGCCGAGCTCGTACAACGAGTTGCCAACTCTACTCAAAATTATACATTTAATGTTGGCTGGCCCCAACTTGGCGTTGTACCCGTCAATGAGGTTACTTTGTTTGAAGTTTCGGCGGTATACCACTTGTCCAACTTTAAATTCGACATCCCTACTACGTGTGTTATATGCCTTGGCGCTTTTTTCGTGAGCTAGCTGTAAAGCTGTTGAAATTTTGTTGCGGATCAAACTTAATTTGTCCGCTGGGCTCACGACTGCCAAATCTTCTCCCTTTACGGAGCTCACACGACGCATTATCTCATATGAGCTTGCGTGTTGCATCATGTGAGCCCCAAACACGGCGTAGTAGGGTGCTAAACCGATAGAACGGTGGACAACACTTCTCAGCGCAAACGCTGCGTCACTAATATGCAGGTCCCAGCTTCTTTGATTCTCTCCTACAAACGAACGCACAATTTGCAAAACTGAACGGTTTACCCTTTCAGCTGCGTTCGCTTGCGGAGAGTAAAATGCTGTTCTGACATGTTTAACTCCATACTTTTCTATAAACTCCTTAAACATGCCAGAAACGAACTGTTTCCCATTGTCGGAATGGACGAATTCAGGGACACCAAAAACATGAAACACACTACTTTCTAAAAACCTAACTACATTAGCGGAGGTGGCACTTCGCATTGGTTGGAGGAAAACGAACTTCGAAAAGTGGTCCAGACATACGAAGATGAAGGAATTGCCGTTCTTTGATCTTGGATAGGGGCCCATAAAATCGATGTATAGACGCTGGAAGGGTCGTTCGGTTATGAATTGTTTGCCCATCAGTGGACGGTGCATTGCTTTGGACTTTTTGCTCCCTTTGCACACATCACAATTCCTAACACTATATTGCACGTCTCTAACCATGCCCGGCCAATAATATCTTTGTCTTAACCGAGCCAGCGTCTTGTGAATACCCCCATGTCCAGCTGAAGGTGAGCTATGACAAGCCTCCAGTAGCCTAGGACGCAATTCCGACGGTACCCAGAGCTGCCAAGCGTGATCCTCTTGAACCACATCACCCGTCATAAAACCCGTACGTCTGTACACAAACCCGTCCGAAATTACTAAATCCGGTAGTTCGTCTTTGGTCTCTGTCACCGTTTTCCTCAATTCCTCATACTCTTCCGAAGAAAAAGCTGGGGAATTGTGGTCAACATCAAGTGACCTGTCTACCGGTCCTATCTCTTCCAGATACATACGAGACAGAGCATCCGGCACCACATTAAGTGAACCTTTTCGGTGTTCAATATTAAAATTGTAAGCTTGTAATTTTAAACTCCATCTGGCTAATCTTCCAGATAAGTCTTTTTGGTTCATCAACCACTTCAAGCTCGCGTGATCCGTAATTATGGTAAAAGGTAAACCTTCCACATAAGGACGGAACTTCTTCACGCTTAATACAGCAGCGTAACACTCAAGCTCAGTAACACTATAATTCCTCTGAGCTTTATTGAGTTTCGCCGACATGAACGCTATCGGATGCTCACACTCCTCGTCATCCATCTGAAAGAGAACCCCTCCAACCCCTTGCGTCGATGCGTCACATTGAATATAAAAATGTCTGTTAAAGTCCGGGTTACTAAGCACTGGTGCCGAGGACAGACTGCGCTTCATCTCTTCAAAGGCGTGCTTAGCTTCGTCAGTTAGCGCAAATTTCTTTAATTGGTCTTTCTTGAGACAGTCATGCAGCGGAGCTGCTATTGTCGAATAGTCCCTTATAAACCTGCGGTACCAGCCTGACATCCCTAGAAACCGTCTCAATTGTTTTGGCGTTCTGGGCTCCGGAAACTCATCAATCGCAGCCACCTTCTTGCTATCTGTCCTGATGCTCCCGTCCCCGACAACATAACCCAGATACCTCACTTCCTTATAACAAAACTTGCTCTTCTCCACGTTTATCGTCAGTTTGGCATCCCGCAGACATTCAGCCACCCGATCCAACAGTGCGAGATGTGACTCGAAACTGGCAGAACACACCAGAAGATCATCGAGGTAGACAAAGACACGTTCCCTAAGTTCAGCGGGTATGACTTTGTCCATCAGCCTACACATACGCTGCGCGGCATTACACAGTCCGAACGGCATTGAAGTAAACTGATATAACGGCCGTCCAGGAACTGTGAATGCCGTCTTACCTCTCGACTTCTCTTCCAATGGTATCTGCCAGAACGCATCCTTCAAATCGATCGCACTGATGAAGCGAGTGTCCTGCAGTCTCGCAAGGATGCCCTCAATGTGAGGTAACGGGTATGCGTCTTTAATTGTCCGTTCGTTCAACTTCCTAGCATCAAGGCATAGTCGGTTTTTCGTCCCTTTCCTTACCAAAGACACTGGAGAACTCCAGCTGCTGTTGCTGACCTCAATTACCCCGAGACTAAGCATTCGGTCAAGCTCCGCGAAGATCAGCTGCTGAATCACAGGCGAGATGGGGTAGTGGCGTTGTTTCACCGGAAGATGCTCATCTACCACCTCTATTATGTGCTCTTCCATAGTGGTTCGCCCGAGACCCAAAACAGCACAAGACGGGAATTTCGCTTTAACCTTCTCCAGTGCTACCTCTTGCTCTTTGGTAAGTATGTGTAGGTCCGTGTCGAAGGTCAGGTCTGTAGATGTCTGTTTAAGTTCACTTACAGACGCTGAGCTGGTTGCGTCAACCCCTACACGTTTACATTTACTTATTACTGACAACTCAAAGGTTCGCCAGAAGTCAACCCCAAAATAAAATTCTTGTTGTAAAGCGGGAACTATGAGAAACTCCATGTCCCTTGTCAAACCCTCCCAAACAACCGGAAGTGAAATTACGCCTATCACAGCGGTTTCACCTCCGTTTGCAGTCCTGACTTTCTGCCCCTGTATCGGAATGACTTGTCTGTTTCGTGGTTTAATGAATTCTAAAGCACCATTTCCGATACAGTTAGCCGGTTTTTCTTGAAGTGATCCCCAGGCATTCCACAACTAAAACACAAATTAACATGAAACGGAGACTGACAAAAGACTTGGTTTACAGTTGGACTATTACTAATAGGACGAGGACCTGACATATATGGACGTGGACCTGAAGGACCCAATCCCTGAGGAGGTCTAGGCACTTCTCTTCGTGGGGGTAAGTTAAAATTAGGCTGCTGAGGAGCCAGCGCTTCCACACTAGTGGAAGGCTCTTCCTCCTCAAACGGCATCCCCACCTCGCTGACCTGCCTCGCCTTTGCCCTATTTTCTTTAATGAGCTTTTCTGCTCTTTTGCACTCCGTGCACAGATCTTTAAGTGTGCTGACCTTGCAGGCAAAGGTCAGGCTAGCGAGGTTCGCCCTTAAATTGGCTCTTACTATTGAAATTAACTCCTCCTCAGGAATTTTCTTCCGCAGCCTGAAGGTGAGATTATGGATCTCAGCATAAAACTCCTCAAAACTTTCTCCGAGTTGCTGCTTTCGATCCATAATCTCCCTTATAATTTCGTAGTCGGAGTCGGCAGCGCGGAAGTTGCTCAGCAGCTCTCTTTTTAAATCTGCATAACCGAAGTCTGGGTCGCTCTCGTGATCCTCCAGTACCCGCCAATACCACTTAGCGGCAGCTCCGGTGACAAGGCAGTGGAAATCGGTGAAGAGCTGTTCATATGAAATCTCATACTGCTTCCGCATCTTTTCGATGCGGAATATGAAGCTCTCCACTGTCAATTCCTTACAAGAGCCGTCGAACTTAACATGCCACTTGTTAAGATCGACGCTCTTCCGCCTTGACACCTCACCGCTACTCGGAGATATTGTCGGGCCCTGGAACGAGGTGTGACCCAGCCCTTGCTGTGTTGCAACTCCCGATACGCCCGGCCCGACAGCCTCAGCAGCCCCTCGCCTTGCCGGAGTGGAGGCGTCTCTTGGATGGGGGTTTGGTGGTATACCTGACGCCTCCATCGCAGCAACTCTTCTGCCCAGGTCTGTGAAACCACCACGAAGTTGCTGCATGGCTTCTGCGCAACCTGCCATCATCTGTCCCTGCTGCATCATCATTGCCATCATCTGATTCAATTGATTAGAATCAGTTGATGCAGCAGCGGCAGATGATGTTGAGCTACTCGGAGATATTGTCGGGCCCTGGAACGAGGTGTGACCCAGCCCTTGCTGTGTTGCAACTCCCGATACGCCCGGCCCGACAGCCTCAGCAGCCCCTCGCCTTGCCGGAGTGGAGGCGTCTCTTGGATGGGGGTTTGGTGGTATACCTGACGCCTCCATCGCAGCAACTCTTCTGCCCAGGTCTGTGAAACCACCACGAAGTTGCTGCATGGCTTCTGCGCAACCTGCCATCATCTGTCCCTGCTGCATCATCATTGCCATCATCTGATTCAATTGATTAGAATCAGTTGATGCAGCAGCGGCAGATGATGTTGAGCTACTCGGCCCTGCAACACCACGCTGTGGTTCCACACCCTGTCCCTCTTGCTCCGACATCTCTATTATTTTTTCTAGTTTGGCCGAGAAGCTACTAATGCTGACGGTCAAACTACTGGACTCCGACCTAGCCTCTTCACTATTACGAGGTCGTCCAAACACTAGGCTAACGCACTTGCTGAAATAGTCTACTGGGACAAAATCAACTTTCCTTTCTATCCCAGTATCTATCTGGTCGAGTACTGAACCTACTATTTGATTTTCTAGAGCCCTACTAACGCTTCTAGTAATAGGTCTCCTAGGTTCAAACTCACGCTCACGTTCCATACACCAGATACAAACACTCAAAACACTCACTCACCTTCAGTCACAAAACTCACACTAAGGGAAACTAATAAAAGCTAATACAAAATTGGAAGGACCTAACCAGAAAGGAAGTAAAAAAAATAAAGAATGTAAAATAATAAAAAAAAATCCAACAACAACAACAACCTAAAAAAAAAATCAAAAATTATTTATAAAAGTAATAAGTAATACTAATTAAAAAAAAAATGTATAAAAAAAAAAAAAAAAATAATTCAAAATGATTAAAGATTAATTAAAAACACAGCGACTCAAAGGCAAAAATAAAAAGTAATGATTAATGAAATAAGAAAAATAATATAAAATATACAAAAATAGTAAAATATAAAATAATAATAAATAAAAAAAAAAATTAAATAAAAATAAAAAGCAGAAATAATACGAAAATAATGAAAAGAAAATAATAATAAAAAAAAATATAAGTAACAAATGGAATTATATGAAATAATAAAATAATAAAATATAAGCAAAAAAAAAAACAAATAATCAATAATGAATGTGTTTAGGCTGATGTGTGTGGTGTTAACCCAGGAGGCATTCAACACCTGAGCATGGTTGTCCGTATAGTCAAGTAACAGTCAGCTAAAATATCCCAAAACCCCCAAATAGTCTGTCGATGTTACAATTCTGGAGCGTGGCACAACTATACTTCGGTCTTGACTAAAGTTAGGTTGCCACGCCCCCTTGTAACATTTAACCCCCTTGAGTATACTGGAGATTCGCCTCACAAACACTACCTTAAAAGTTTTAAAGTTGGTAGCGAATCTGCCAGCAACTCACCTGTCAAAACATCCCAGTGAAAAGTCGTGCGACTGGTACCACTTACGAAAACACTAGAGCCTTGCTGAAGGAACCCAGTCGCAAAACCTTCCACCACATATAGCGGTAACAACACCAGCTTCTGCCCAAAAACTTTTAGTTTTGAAACCATAAAGTTCGAAGCAGAAACCAGCGTTGTCACCCTGTCCGAACACAAAAAAAGGAAAAAGAATAGAAGTAGTGCAATTAAAAGAACAGAAAGTAGGCTAAGATTAGAAAGTTAAAGTAGAAAAATTTGGAAATGAGAAAAGATGTTGGAAATTAAGTATCGTTGGGCGCCATTTCTGTTGTGAGCAAGGTTAGGGTGGCGTGGCACGGTAGCTGCGGCTAAGCTCGACGGCAATATGGGGTGGTTTCTTGCCACCCTACCCACAACAGAAAAAAAAATCGTGCCAATATTTTTTTTTTTTAGGGAACAGATACTGGAGGAATTAAAACAAAAAAACAATAGTCACAATCACCTATGATTCCTAATGGGTCATCTCAAGCTAATCCTTTTACTCTCAGAATTACCTAATCATAAAACCTATCATTCAATCACCCAGTCTCAGCCAGCACTATTCACCTAACCAAACAGAATACATTCACCCTATAACCCACCAGGAATCTCATACACCCTAGCACAATACAACCTACGTCATCGTCCGTCTGTGAGCCGCCCACCCCGTCTGTAACCTTTTTAAGTTACAGCCATGAACCGCACTTGGCTCAAAGTGTGCCGCGGTTCCCTTATTTCATTAATCTGTCAAGTCACCGTCAATCCGTCTGTCTATTCCATAATGTCCGTTATGTCTGTCCGTTTGCCACGCCCTCAAGTGTGGGGACCTCCCCGTAGGTCCACCAGCACATCAGCCTAAATAGTAGTGTTTAGCAAACCATTGTGAAAGGAAATAAACTGAGTTCCATTAAAAAAAAATTATCCTTTACTTTTCATAATTTTTTTTTATTTTTTTATTCACAATTATTCCTTTTTCCTTGTTTTTCCTAATCCTACTTTTCCTTATTTATTAAACTACAATAACAATAAAATATATATATATATATATAAATTTTTACTATTTTGATTATTTTTCTGTTATGTATTATTCTTTTTTTTTTTTCTTCTGGTTTCTTAATTTTCAATAATTTTTAAATTTATATTTACTGTTCATCTTTTTTTTTTCTGACAATTTTTTTAATAATATTTCATGAATAGGTATGGCTTACCAGGTTCAGACTGCTGATGGCGCCACTTCACAGCTCCGGACCTGTGCAGAAAGAAAATTTTATATGTGTATTTATTTATCTCCTAACTTTCTGCTATTATTGTGTTAAATTACTAGTACATTACTTTGTTTCGTATTAGTTTGCTTCTTTCTTTCCTCTTTCAATTGTTTTTACATAATTTTGTTTTTTTTAATATTCTATATAATTTGCTAATATTCAAATATTCTATATATAATAGCAAGCAATCAAAAAAAATTAATCTGCAAAATCCAGAATTAATTGTAAGATATAAATATTAACAACAAAATAAGGAAATATACAGTAATAATAAATGTAATAAGTATAAAGTAATACAGCATTATATAAAAAAAAATAATGTTAAATAATTTTGTCGGAGGCAACTCTGCTTCTACGAAAATGTGTCTGTTGTGTATATTTCTTATATTCTTGTTCGCTGCTTATATACTGACTTGTATATCTTTATGTGTTAACGATGTTGTTGTTGTTGTGTTGATGTTCACCATTTAATTAATTAAGTAATTTTTATGTAGAAGAATTGGCGGCAATTCGTGAGCTTTCTGGGTAGATCGTCTGCTGGTTAGGTATCGTTCTCCATATCATAACACACAATTGTTAGTGTTGCGAAAAATTATGATGTTGCTATTGTGGATGTCTGTTTAATGTTTGGTTGCATTTCTTTTGCAGATTTATGTATAAAGACTCTGCATGCATAATTGTTTTGGTTTTAATTTAATGTACATTTGTGCAGGTACATTACAAGTACAAAAAAAATTTACTTTTTATAAAGACAAAAGAAAAACAATGTTCTTATGGACCAAGCGAAATTTTGGCGCAATTTTATTTCGATTTGGCGCACTTTTATTTTATGAAGCATATATATATCTTGTTGTTTGTTTTTAGCTTTTTTTTTACAACTTTTTGTGCAGTAAATGACTGTTTTATTTCTCCACAAAAAAAAAACTCTATTACACACTTATTTGAAGAGATTCAGTTGCAAAAACCTTCACTTGCCAGTATGCTTGATATTCTCCCTTTTAAGCATTTCTTTATTCACGTTTAACTTCATATTTTTCTTTTCCAGACAACCACTTCTTCGTCAATAGTTTTATTAAGAATTTTTTTTTCTCCCACCATTTAAGTTTTTTTTCTTCTTTTCTTTTTCTTCAAATGATCTTTTCAGCAATAGTTTTATTAACAATTCTTTCTGCTTATCAATCACGCTCAAAAGCTTCATCCACCATTAATTCAATTTCCGCCAAACTCCAAAACTTCTCTCACGAAACAATCTACACTCTTCTTTTTCAATCTTCTTCCTCCCGTTCCGATTCCCATCCTTCCATTAAGTCCCCCTTTCATTCATATTTCCCATTTTTCATACCAATTTCCCATTCACGCTTCCATAACACCCCTTTCACACTATTTTTTTGAGCCAGGAGACTTGGGCTCTTTTTGGCTATGGGGAAAAATCTTAATCTTATAATTAAACATATAACATAAAACATAACACACTAAAACTGCACACATACATCAAGTTATACATAAAACTAATCACACCTAACATAATTACGCAGAACACAATAACCAATAACCACAAATTTTCACTAACACAAAAGACAAAAACACCTATTACTAATATCGCTCCTCTGGTTTAGGAGATATGAGACACGGGCTGCCACTACATACGCTCCTTCAAGTACTGCGCCTAAACTATAGAAGCGACACGAAAATGCTATATAGCATGGTTGGTCGCCATTTAAAGACCTTTCATTTGATGTATGGCTTGGCGCGATCGGTTGGTTAGAACTCGAGATATGATTGAAAGGAGTGCGGAGTGTTTTTCGCGCTATACAAATATGCTCCTTCAAGTACTGCGCCTAAACTATAGAGGTGGCACGAAAATGATATAGAGCGCGGTTCCCCATTTAAAGACCTTTCAGTTGATACCTGTCTTGGCGCGATCGGTTGGCCAGAACTCGAGATATGACTGAAAGGAGTGGAAAGTGTTTTTCGCTCTATATAAATGCACTCATTCAAGTACTGAGCCTAAAGTATAGAAGTGAAACGAAAATGACCTCATTTAAAGACCTTTCATTTGATATATGGCTTGGCGCGATTGGTTGGGTAGAACTCGAGATATGGCTGAAAGGATTGGGGAGTGTTTTTCGCTCTAAACAAATACGCTCCTTCAAGTGCTGCGCCTAAACTATAGAAGTGACACGAAAATCTTATATAGCGTGGTTGTTCCTCATTTAAAGGTCAATCGTAAGCTCAAGCTCAACCTCAATTTCAACTTCAACTTCAACCGCAACTCTCCCTCAACCGTACCGCAACCATCCCTCAACCGTCCCTCAAACATCCCTCAAACGTCCCTTAACCATCCCTCAACCTTTCCTCAACCTTCCCTCAACCGTCCCTCAACCTTCTCTCAACCGTTCTTAAACCGTCCCTCAACCATCTGTCAATCTACTCTCAACCGATCCTCAACCGATCCTCAACCGTCCCTCAACCGTCCCTCAACCGTCCCTCAACCGTCCCTCAACCGTCCCTCAACCGTCCCTCAACCGTCCCTCAACCGTCCCTCAACCGTCCCTCAACCGTCCCTCAACCGTCCCTCAACCGTCCCTCAACCGTCCCTCAACCGTCCCTCAACCGTCCCTCAACCGTCCCTCAACCGTCCCTCAACCGTCCCTCAACCGTCCCTCAACCGTCCCTCAACCGTCCCTCAACCGTCCCTCAACCGTCCCTCAACCGTCCCTCAACCGACCCTCAACCGTCCCTCAACCGTCCCTCAACCGTCCCTCAACCGTCCCTCAACCGTCCCTCAAGCGTCCCTCAACCGTCCCTCAACCGTCTTTCAAGCGTCCCTCAACCGTCCCTCAACCGTCCCTCAACAGTGCCTCAACCTTTGGCCAGCGGAACCTTACCCACTGGCAGCGGAGGCCCACCTACTTCCAGCGGAGCCTCACCTACTTCCAGCGGAGCCCTACCTACGGCCAGTGAAGCTCTAACTACGACCAGCGGAGCCCTACCCACCGCCCGCGCAGCGCTACCTACTGCCAGCGCAGCCCTAGCCACAGCCAGCGTAGCCGTACCTACGGCTAGCGGAGCGCTACCTACGTCCAGCGGAGCCTTACCTACGGCCAGCGGAGCCCTACCTATGCCCAGCGGAGCCCTAGCCACAGCCAGCGGAGCCCTAGCCACAGCCAGCGGAGCCCTAGCCACAGCCAGCGGAGCCCTAGCCACAGCCAGCGGAGCCCTAGCCACAGCCAGCGGAGCCCTACATATTGCCAGTGGAGGCTTACCTAAGGCCAGCGGAGCCCTACCTATGCCCAGCGGAGCCCTACCTATGCCCATCGGAGCCCTACCTATGCCCATCGGAGCCCTACCTATGCCCAGGGGACCCTACCTATGCCCAGCGGAGCCGTAGCTACAGCCAGCGGAGCCAGTAGAGGGCTCGAGTAGGGCTCCGCTGGCCGTAGGTAAGCCTCCACTGGCAATATGTAGGGCTCCGCTGGCTGTGGCTAGGGCTCCGCTGGCTGTGGCTAGGGCTCCGCTGGCTGTGGCTAGGGCTCCGCTGGCTGTGGCTAGGGCTCCGCTGGGCATAGGTAGGGCTCCGCTGGCCGTAGGTAGGGCTCCGCTGGCCGTAGGTAGCGCTCCGCTAGCCGTAGGTAGGGCTACGCTGGCTGTGGCTAGGGCTCCGCTGGCCGCAGGTAGGGCTCCGCTAGCAGTAGGTAGCGCTCCACTGGCCGTAGGTAGGGCTCCGCTGGCCGTAGTTAGAGCTTCGCTTGCCGTAGTTAGAGCTTCGCTTGCCGTAGTTAGAACTTCGCTTGCAGTATGTATGGCTCCGCTGGCAGTAGGTAGCGCTCCGCTGCCCATAGGTAGGACTTCGCTTGTAGTATGTATGGCTCCGCTGGCAGTAGGTAGCGCTCCGCTGCCCGTAGGTAGGGCTCCGCTGGTCAAAGGTAGGACGGTTGAGGGTCGGTTGAGGGTCGGTTGAGGGATGGTTGAGGGATGGTTGAGGGATGGTTGAGGGATGGTTGAGGGAAGGTTGAGGGAAGGTTGAGAGACGGTTGAGAGACGGTTGAGGGACGGTTGAGGGACGGTTGAGGAACGGTTGAGGGACGGTTGAGGAACGGTTGATGGACGGTTGAGGGACGGTCGGGGGACGTTTGAGGGAAGGTTGACAGATGTTGACGGTTGAGGAACGGTTGAAAGATATTTGAGGGACGATTGAGCGATGGTTGAGGGACCGTTGAGGGACGGTTGGGGGTCGGTTGAGGGACGGTTAAGGGATGGTTGAGGGTCGGTTGTGGAAAGGTTGAGGGAAGGTTGAGGAACGTTTGAGGGACGGTTGAGGGTTGGCGGAGGGATGGTTGAGGGAAGGTTGAGAGAAGTTTGAGGTAAGGTTGAGGGAAGGTTGAGGAACGGTTAAGGAACGATTAAGAGACGGTTGAGGGATGTTTAAGGGACGTTTGAGGTATAGTTGAGGAACGGTTGAGGGACGGTTGAGGGACGGTTGAGAGACGGTTGAGGGATGGTTGTGGGACGGTTGTGAGATGGTCGAGGGACGGCCGAGGGATGGTTGAGGGACAGTTCAGGGACGGTCGAGGGACGGTTGAGGGAAGGTTCAGGAACGGTTGAGGGGCGGTTGAGGATCGGTTGAGGGAAGGTTGAGGGACGTTTGAGGGACGTCTGAGGGTCAGTTGAGGGTCGGTTGAGGGTCGGTTGAGCGTCGGTTGAGCGTCGGTTGAGGGATGGTTGAGGGAAGGTTGAGGGACGGTTAAGGGACAGTTGAGGGACGGTTGTGAGAACGTTGAGGAACGGTTGAGGGACGGTTGAGGGACGGTTGAGGGACGGTTGAGGGACGGTTGAGGGACGGTTGAGGGACGGTTGAGGGACGGTTGTGGGACGGTTGAGGATTGGTTGAGGGTTGGTTGAGGGATGGTTGAGGGAAGGTTGAGAGAAGGTTGAGGTTGAGGTAAGGTTGAGGGTAGGTTGAGGGTAGGTTGAGGGACGGTTGAGGGATGTTTGAGGGAAATTTGAGGGATGGTTGAGGAACGGTTGAGGGACGGTTGAGGGACGGTTGAGAGACGGTTGAGGGATGGTTGTGGGACGGTTGTGAGATGGTTGAGGGACGGTTGTGGGAACGTTGAGGAACGGTTGAGGGATGGTTGACAGATGCTTGAGGGACGGTTGAGGAACGGTTGAAGAACGGTTGAGGGATGGTTGACAGATGGTTGAGGTACGGTTGAGGAACGGTTGAGGAACGGTTGAGGAACGGTTGATACCTGTCTTGGGGCGATCGGTTGGCTAGAACTCGAGATATGATTGAAAGGAGTGGGGAGTGTTTTCGCTCTAAACAAATACCCTCCTTCAAGTAGGGTATTTAGGTTTTTCGCTCTAAACAAATACGCTCCTTCAAGTACTGCGCCTAAACTATAGAAGTGACACGAAAATATTATATAGCGCGGTTGTTACCCATTTAAATACCTTTCATTTGATGTATGGCTTGGCGCGATCGGTTGGCTAGAACTTGAGATATGACTGAAAGGAGTGGGGAGTGTTTTTCGCTCTAAACAAATACGCTCCTGCCAGTACTGCGCCTAAACTATAGAAGAACACGAATATGTTATATGGCGCGGTTGTTCCTCATTTAAAGACCTTTCATTTGATATATGGCTTGGCGCGATCTGTTGGCTAGAACTCGAGATATGACTGAAAGGAGTGGGGAGTGTTTTTCGCTCTAAACAAATACGCTCCTGCAAGTACTGCGCCTAAACTAGAGAAGTGAAACGAAAATGTTATATAGTGCGGTTGTTCCTTATTTAAAGACCTTTCAGTTGATACCTGTCTTCAACCTCAAAATCAATCTCAACCTCAGCCTCAACGTCAACGTCAACCTCAACCTTAACCTCAACCTCAACCTCAACCTCAACCTCAACCTCAACCACAACCTCAACCTCAGCCTCAGCCTCAGCCTCAATCTCGACCTCAACCACATTCTCAACCTCAACCTCAACCTCAACCACATTCTCAACCTCAACCTCAACCTCAACCTTAACTTCAACCTCAAACTCAATCGTAACCTCAAGCTCAAGCTCAATCGTAAGCTCAAGCTCAACCTCAATTTCAACTACAACCGCAACTCTCCCTCAACCGTACCGCAACCATCCATCAACCGTCCCTCAAATATCCCTCAAACGTCCCTTAACGCTCCCTCAAGCTTCCCTCAACCTTCCTTTAACCGTCCCTCAACCTTCACTCAACCTTCCCTCAACCATCCCTCAACCAACCCTCAACCGTCCCTCAAACGTTCCTCAACCTTCCCACAACCGACCCTCAACCATCCCTTAACCGTCCCTCAACCATACCTCAAATTTCCCTCAAACATCCCTCAACCGTCCCTCAACCTACCCTCAACCTTACCTCAACCTTCTCTCAACCTTCGCTCAACCATCCCTCAACCGTCCCTCAACCGTCCCTCAACCGTCCCTCAACCGTCCCTCAACCGTTCCTCAACGTTCTCACAACCGTCCCTCAACCGTCCCTCAACCGTCCCTCAACCTACCCTCAACCTTACCTCAACCTTCTCTCAACCTTCCCTCAACCGTCCCTCAACCGTCGCTCAACCGTCCCTCAACCGTCCCTCAACCGTCCCTCAACCGTCCCTCAACCGTCCCTCAACCGTCCCTCAACGTTCTCACAACCGTCCCTCAACCGTCCCTTAACCGTCCCTCAACCTTCCCTCAACCTTCCCTCAGCCATCCCTCAACCGACGCTCAACCGACCCTCAACCGACCCTCAACTGACCCTCAGACGTCCCTCAAACGTCCCTCAACCGACCCTCAACCGTCCCTCAACCGTCCCTCAACCGTTCCTGAACCGTCCCTCAACCGTCCCTCAACCATCGCTCAAACATCTCTCAACCGTTCCTAAACCGTCCCTCAACCATCTGTCGATCTACTCTCAACCGTCCCACAATCGTCCCTCAACCATCCCTTAACCGCCCCTCAACCTTCCCTCAACCTTCCCTCAACCATCCCTCAACCATCCCTCAACCATCCCTCAACCATCCCTCAACCGACCCTCAACCGACCCTCAACCGACCCTCAACCGACCCTCAAACGTCCCTCAAACGTCCCCCAAACGTCCCTCAAACTTCCCTCAACCGATCCTCAACATTCCCTCAACCGATCCTCAACCGATCCTCAACCGTCCCTCAACCGTCCCTCAACCGTCCCTCAACCGTCCCTCAACCGTCCCTCAATCGTCCCTCAACCGTCCCTCAACCGTTCCTCAACCGTCCCTCAACCGTCCCTCAACCGTCCCTCAACCGTCCCTCAACCGTCCCTCAACCGTCCCTCAACTGTCCCTCAACCGTCCCTCAACCGTCCCTCAACCGTCCCTCAACCGTCCCTCAACCGTCCCTCAACCGTCCCTCAACCGGCCCTCAACCGTCCCTCAACCGTCCCTCAACCGTCCCTCAACCGTCTTTCAAGCGTCCCTCAACCGTCCCTCAACCGTCCCTCAACCGTCCCTCAACCGTCCCTCAACAGTCCCTCAACCTTTGGCCAGCGGAACCTTACCCACTGGCAGCGGAGCCCCACCTACTTCCAGCGGAGCCCTACCTACGGCCAGTGAAGCTCTAACTACGACCAGCGGCGCCCTACCCACGGCCCGCGCAGCGCTACCTACTGCCAGCGGAGCCCTAGCCACAGCCAGCGTAGCCGTACCTACGGCTAGCGCAGCGCTACCTACGTCCAGCGGAGCCTTACCTACGGCCAGCGGAGCCCTACCTATGCACAGCGGAGCCCTACCTATGCCCAGCGGAGCCCTACCTATGCCCAGCGGAGCCCTACATATTGCCAGTGGAGGCTTACCTACGGTCAGCGGAGCCCTACCTATGCCCAGCGGAGCCCTACCTATGCCCAGGGGACCCTACCTATGCCCAGCGGAGCCGTAGCTACAGCCAGCGGAGCCAGTGGAGGGCTCGAGTAGGGCTCCGCTGGCCGTAGGTAAGCCTCCACTGGCAATATGTAGGGCTCCGCTGGCTGTGGCTAGGGCTCCGCTGGGCATAGGTAGGGCTCCGCTGGCCGTAGGTAGGGCTCCGCTGGCCGTAGGTAGCGCTCCGCTAGCCGTAGGTAGGGCTACGCTGACTGTGGCTAGGGCTCCGCAGGCCGTAGGTAGGGCTCCGCTAGCAGTAGGTAGCGCTCCGCTGGCCGTAGGTAGGGCTCCGCTGGCCGTAGTTAGAGCTTCGCTTGCCGTAGTTAGAGCTTCGCTTGCCGTAGTTAGAGCTTCCCTTGCAGTATGTATGGCTCCGCTGGCAGTAGGTAGCGCTTCGCTGCTCATAGGTAGGACTTCGCTTGTAGTATGTATGGCTCCCCTGGCAGTAGGTAACGCTCCGCTGCCCGTAGGTAGGACTTCGCTGACCGTAGGTAGGGCTCCGCTGGTCAAAGGTAGGACGGTTGAGGGACGGTTCAGGGACGGTTCAGGGACGGTTCAGGGACGGTTCAGGGACGGTTCAGGGACGGTTCAGGGACGGTTCAGGGACGGTTGAGGGACGGTTGAGGGACGGTTGAGGATCGGTTGAGGGAAGGTTGAGGGACGTTTGAGGGACGTCTGAGGGTCAGTTGAGGGTCGGTTGAGTACGGTTGAGAAACGGTTGGTACCTGTCTTGGCGCGATAGGTTGGCTAGAACTCGAGATATGGCTGAAAGGAGTGGGGAGTGTTTTTCGCTCTAAACAAATACGCTCCTTCAAGTACTGGCCCTAAACTATAGAAATGACACGAAAATGTTATATAGCGTGGTTGTTCCTCATTTAAAGGCCTTTCATTTGCTATGTGGCTTGGCGCGAACGGTTGGCAAGACCTCGAGATATGGCTGAAAGGAGTGGGGAGTGTTTTTCGCTCTAAACAAATACGCTCCTTCCAGTAATGCGCCTAAACTATAGAAGCGACACGAAAATTTTATATAGCGCGGTTGTTCCTCATTTAAAGACCTTTCATTTGATATATGGCTTGGCGCGATCGGTTGGCTAGAACTCGAGATATGGCTGAAAGGAGTGGGGAGTGTTTTTCGCTCGAAACAAATACGCTCCTTCAAGTATTGCGCCTAAACTATAGAAGCGACACGAAAATGGTATATAACGCGGTTGTTTCCCATTTAAAGACCTTTCATTTGATGTATGGCTTGGCGCGATCGGTTGGCTAGAACTCGAGATATGACTGAAAGGGCTGGGGAGTGTTTTTCGCTCTAAACAAATACGCTCCTTCCAGTAATGCGCCTAAACTATAGAAGCGACACGAAAATGTTATATAGCGCGGTTGTTCTCCATTTAAAGACCTTTAATTTGATGTATGGATTGGCGCGATCAGTTGGCTAGAACTTGAGATATGACTGAAAGGACTGGGGAGTGTTTTTCGCTCTAAACAAATACGCTCCTTCCAGTACTGCGCCTAAACTATAGAAGTGACACGAATATGTTATATAGCGCGGTTGTTTCCCATTTAAAGACCTTTCATTTGATGTATGGCTTGGCGCGATCAGTTGGCTAGAACTTGAGATATGACTGAAAGGACTGGGGAGTGTTTTTCGCTCTAAACAAATACGCTCCTTCCAGTACTGCGCCTAAACTATAGAAGTGACACGAGTATGTTATATAGCGCGGTTGTTCCTCATTTAAAGACCTTTAATTTGATGTATGTCTTGGCGCGATCGGTTGGCTAGAACTCGAGATATGACTGAAAGGAGTGGGGAGTGTTTTCCGCTCTAAACTAATACGCTCCTTCAAGTACTGCGCCTAAACTATAGAAGTGACATGAAAATGCTATATAGCATGGTTGGTCCCCATTTAAAGACCTTTCATTTGATGTATGGCTTGGCGCGATCGGTTGGCTAGAACTCGAGATATGGCTGAAAGGAGTGGGGAGTGTTTTTCGCTCGAAACAAATACGCTCCTTCAAGTATTGCGCCTAAGCTATAGAAGCGACACGAAAATGTTATATAACGCGGTTGTTCCCCATTTAAAGACCTTTAATTTGATGTATGGCTTGGCGCGATCAGTTGGCTAGAACTTGAGATATGACTGAAAGGACTGGGAAGTGTTTTTCGCTCTAAACAAATACGCTCCTTCCAGTACTGCGCCTAAACTATAGAAGTGACACGAATATGTTATATAGCGCGGTTGTTCCTCATTTAAAGACCTTTAATTTGATGTATGTCTTGGCGCGATCGGTTGGCTAGAACTCGAGATATGACTGAAAGGGCTGGGGAGTGTTTTTCGCTCTAAACAAATACGCTCCTTCAAGTACTGCGCGTAAACTATAGAAGTGACAAGTACTGCGCCTATGACAAGTACTAAACTATAGAAGTGACATGAAAATGCTATATAGCATGGTTGTTCCCCATTTAAAGACCTTTCATTTGATGTATGGCTTGGCGGGATCGGTTGGCTAGAACTCGAGATATGACTGAAAGGAGTGGGGAGTGTTTTTCGCTCTAAGCAAATACGCTCCTTCAAGTACTGCGCCTAAATTATAGAAGTGACAAGTACTGCGCCTAAACTATAGAAGCGACACGAAAATGTTATATAGCGCGGTTGGTCCCCATTTAAAGACCTTTCATTTGATGTATGGCTTAGCGCGATCGGTTGGCTAGAACTCGAGATATGACTGAAAGGAGTGGGGAGTGTTTTTCGCTCTAAGCAAATACGCTCCTTCAAGTACTGCGCCTAAATTATAGAAGTGACAAGTACTGCGCCTAAACTATAGAAGCGACACGAAAATGTTATATAGCGCGGTTGGTCTCCATTTAAAGACCTTTCATTTGATGTATGGCTTAGCGCGATCGGTTGGCTAAAACTCGAGATATGACTGAAAGGAGTGGGGAGTGTTTTCCGCTCTAAACTAATACGCTCCTTCAAGTACTGCGCGAAAACTATAGAAGCGACACGAAAATGTTACATAGCGCGGTTGTTCCTCATTTAAAGACCTTTCATTTGATATATGGCTTGGCGCGATCGGTTGGCTAGAACTCGAGATATGGCTGAAAGGAGTGGGGAGTTTTTATCGCTCGAAACAAATACGCTCCTTCCAGTACTGCGCCTAAACTATAGAAGTGACAAGTACTGCGCCTAAACTATAGAAGCGACACGAAAATGTTATATAGCGCGGTTGGTCCCCATTTAAAGACCTTTCATTTGATGTATGGCTTAGCGCGATCGGTTGGCTAAAACTCGAGATATGACTGAAAGGAGTGGGGAGTGTTTTCCGCTCTAAACTAATACGCTCCTTCAAGTACTGCGCGAAAACTATAGAAGCGACACGAAAATGTTACATAGCGCGGTTGTTCCCCATTTAAAGACCTTTCATTTGATGTATGGCTTGGCGTGATCGGTTGGCTAGAACTCGAGATATGACTGAAAGGAGTGGGTAGTGTTTTTCGCTCTAAGCAAATACGCTCCTTCAAGTACTGCGCCTAAATTATAGAAGTGACAAGTACTGCGCCTAAACTATAGAAGCGACACGAAAATGTTATATAGCGCGGTTGGTCCCCATTTAAAGACCTTTCATTTGATGTATGGCTTAGCGCGATCGGTTGGCTAAAACTCGAGATATGACTGAAAGGAGTGGGGAGTGTTTTCCGCTCTAAACTAATACGCTCCTTCAAGTACTGCGCGAAAACTATAGAAGCGACACGAAAATGTTACATAGCGCGGTTGTTCCTCATTTAAAGACCTTTCATTTGATATATGGCTTGGCGCGATCGGTTGGCTAGAACTCGAGATATGGCTGAAAGGAGTGGGGAGTGTTTTTCGCTCGAAACAAATACGCTCCTTCAAGTATTGCGCCTAAACTATAGAAGCGACACGAAAATGGTATATAACGCGGTTGTTTCCCATTTAAAGACCTTTCATTTGATGTATGGCTTGGCGCGATCGGTTGGCTAGAACTCGAGATATGACTGAAAGGGCTGGGGAGTGTTTTTCGCTCTAAACAAATACGCTCCTTCCAGTACTGCGCCTAAACTATAGAAGTGACACGAATATGTTATATAGCGCGGTTGTTCCTCATTTAAAGACCTTTAATTTGATGTATGTCTTGGCGCGATCGGTTGGCTAGAACTCGAGATATGACTGAAAGGAGTGGGGAGTGTTTTCCGCTCTAAACTAATACGCTCCTTCAAGTACTGCGCCTAAACTATAGAAGCGACACGAAAATTTTATATAGCGCGGTTGTTCCTCATTTAAAGACCTTTCATTTGATGTATGGCTTGGCGCGATCGGTTGGCTAGAACTCGAGATATGACTGAAAGGGCTGGGGAGTGTTTTTCGCTCTAAACAAATACGCTCCTTCCAGTAATGCGCCTAAACTATAGAAGCGACACGAAAATGTTATATAGCGCGGTTGTTCTCCATTTAAAGACCTTTAATTTGATGTATGGATTGGCGCGATCAGTTGGCTAGAACTTGAGATATGACTGAAAGGACTGGGGAGTGTTTTTCGCTCTAAACAAATACGCTCCTTCCAGTACTGCGCCTAAACTATAGAAGTGACACGAATATGTTATATAGCGCGGTTGTTTCCCATTTAAAGACCTTTCATTTGATGTATGGCTTGGCGCGATCAGTTGGCTAGAACTTGAGATATGACTGAAAGGACTGGGGAGTGTTTTTCGCTCTAAACAAATACGCTCCTTCCAGTACTGCGCCTAAACTATAGAAGTGACACGAATATGTTATATAGCGCGGTTGTTCCTCATTTAAAGACCTTTAATTTGATGTATGTCTTGGCGCGATCGGTTGGCTAGAACTCGAGATATGACTGAAAGGAGTGGGGAGTGTTTTCCGCTCTAAACTAATACGCTCCTTCAAGTACTGCGCCTAAACTATAGAAGTGACATGAAAATGCTATATAGCATGGTTGGTCCCCATTTAAAGACCTTTCATTTGATGTATGGCTTGGCGCGATCGGTTGGCTAGAACTCGAGATATGGCTGAAAGGAGTGGGGAGTGTTTTTCGCTCGAAACAAATACGCTCCTTCAAGTATTGCGCCTAAGCTATAGAAGCGACACGAAAATGTTATATAACGCGGTTGTTCCCCATTTAAAGACCTTTAATTTGATGTATGGCTTGGCGCGATCAGTTGGCTAGAACTTGAGATATGACTGAAAGGACTGGGAAGTGTTTTTCGCTCTAAACAAATACGCTCCTTCCAGTACTGCGCCTAAACTATAGAAGTGACACGAATATGTTATATAGCGCGGTTGTTCCTCATTTAAAGACCTTTAATTTGATGTATGTCTTGGCGCGATCGGTTGGCTAGAACTCGAGATATGACTGAAAGGGCTGGGGAGTGTTTTTCGCTCTAAACAAATACGCTCCTTCAAGTACTGCGCGTAAACTATAGAAGTGACAAGTACTGCGCCTATGACAAGTACTAAACTATAGAAGTGACATGAAAATGCTATATAGCATGGTTGTTCCCCATTTAAAGACCTTTCATTTGATGTATGGCTTGGCGGGATCGGTTGGCTAGAACTCGAGATATGACTGAAAGGAGTGGGGAGTGTTTTTCGCTCTAAGCAAATACGCTCCTTCAAGTACTGCGCCTAAATTATAGAAGTGACAAGTACTGCGCCTAAACTATAGAAGCGACACGAAAATGTTATATAGCGCGGTTGGTCCCCATTTAAAGACCTTTCATTTGATGTATGGCTTAGCGCGATCGGTTGGCTAGAACTCGAGATATGACTGAAAGGAGTGGGGAGTGTTTTTCGCTCTAAGCAAATACGCTCCTTCAAGTACTGCGCCTAAATTATAGAAGTGACAAGTACTGCGCCTAAACTATAGAAGCGACACGAAAATGTTATATAGCGCGGTTGGTCCCCATTTAAAGACCTTTCATTTGATGTATGGCTTAGCGCGATCGGTTGGCTAAAACTCGAGATATGACTGAAAGGAGTGGGGAGTGTTTTCCGCTCTAAACTAATACGCTCCTTCAAGTACTGCGCGAAAACTATAGAAGCGACACGAAAATGTTACATAGCGCGGTTGTTCCTCATTTAAAGACCTTTCATTTGATATATGGCTTGGCGCGATCGGTTGGCTAGAACTCGAGATATGGCTGAAAGGAGTGGGGAGTTTTTATCGCTCGAAACAAATACGCTCCTTCCAGTACTGCGCCTAAACTATAGAAGTGACAAGTACTGCGCCTAAACTATAGAAGCGACACGAAAATGTTATATAGCGCGGTTGGTCCCCATTTAAAGACCTTTCATTTGATGTATGGCTTAGCGCGATCGGTTGGCTAAAACTCGAGATATGACTGAAAGGAGTGGGGAGTGTTTTCCGCTCTAAACTAATACGCTCCTTCAAGTACTGCGCGAAAACTATAGAAGCGACACGAAAATGTTACATAGCGCGGTTGTTCCCCATTTAAAGACCTTTCATTTGATGTATGGCTTGGCGTGATCGGTTGGCTAGAACTCGAGATATGACTGAAAGGAGTGGGTAGTGTTTTTCGCTCTAAGCAAATACGCTCCTTCAAGTACTGCGCCTAAATTATAGAAGTGACAAGTACTGCGCCTAAACTATAGAAGCGACACGAAAATGTTATATAGCGCGGTTGGTCCCCATTTAAAGACCTTTCATTTGATGTATGGCTTAGCGCGATCGGTTGGCTAAAACTCGAGATATGACTGAAAGGAGTGGGGAGTGTTTTCCGCTCTAAACTAATACGCTCCTTCAAGTACTGCGCGAAAACTATAGAAGCGACACGAAAATGTTACATAGCGCGGTTGTTCCTCATTTAAAGACCTTTCATTTGATATATGGCTTGGCGCGATCGGTTGGCTAGAACTCGAGATATGGCTGAAAGGAGTGGGGAGTGTTTTTCGCTCGAAACAAATACGCTCCTTCAAGTATTGCGCCTAAACTATAGAAGCGACACGAAAATGGTATATAACGCGGTTGTTTCCCATTTAAAGACCTTTCATTTGATGTATGGCTTGGCGCGATCGGTTGGCTAGAACTCGAGATATGACTGAAAGGGCTGGGGAGTGTTTTTCGCTCTAAACAAATACGCTCCTTCCAGTACTGCGCCTAAACTATAGAAGTGACACGAATATGTTATATAGCGCGGTTGTTCCTCATTTAAAGACCTTTAATTTGATGTATGTCTTGGCGCGATCGGTTGGCTAGAACTCGAGATATGACTGAAAGGAGTGGGGAGTGTTTTCCGCTATAAACTAATACGCTCCTTCAAGTACTGCGCCTAAACTATAGAAGCGACACGAAAATTTTATATAGCGCGGTTGTTCCTCATTTAAAGACCTTTCATTTGATGTATGGCTTGGCGCGATCGGTTGGCTAGAACTCGAGATATGACTGAAAGGGCTGGGGAGTGTTTTTCGCTCTAAACAAATACGCTCCTTCCAGTAATGCGCCTAAACTATAGAAGCGACACGAAAATGTTATATAGCGCGGTTGTTCTCCATTTAAAGACCTTTAATTTGATGTATGGATTGGCGCGATCAGTTGGCTAGAACTTGAGATATGACTGAAAGGACTGGGGAGTGTTTTTCGCTCTAAACAAATACGCTCCTTCCAGTACTGCGCCTAAACTATAGAAGTGACACGAATATGTTATATAGCGCGGTTGTTTCCCATTTAAAGACCTTTCATTTGATGTATGGCTTGGCGCGATCAGTTGGCTAGAACTTGAGATATGACTGAAAGGACTGGGGAGTGTTTTTCGCTCTAAACAAATACGCTCCTTCCAGTACTGCGCCTAAACTATAGAAGTGACACGAATATGTTATATAGCGCGGTTGTTCCTCATTTAAAGACCTTTAATTTGATGTATGTCTTGGCGCGATCGGTTGGCTAGAACTCGAGATATGACTGAAAGGAGTGGGGAGTGTTTTCCGCTCTAAACTAATGCGCTCCTTCAAGTACTGCGCCTAAACTATAGAAGTGACATGAAAATGCTATATAGCATGGTTGGTCCCCATTTAAAGACCTTTCATTTGATGTATGGCTTGGCGCGATCGGTGGGCTAGAACTCGAGATATGGCTGAAAGGAGTGGGGAGTGTTTTTCGCTCGAAACAAATACGCTTCTTCAAGTATTGCGCCTAAACTATAGAAGCGACACGAAAATGTTATATAACGCGATTGTTCCCCATTTAAAGACCTTTAATTTGATGTATGGCTTGGCGCGATCAGTTGGCTAGAACTTGAGATATGACTGAAAGGACTGGGAAGTGTTTTTCGCTCTAAACAAATACGCTCCTTCCAGTACTGCGCCTAAACTATAGAAGTGACACGAATATGTTATATAGCGCGGTTGTTCCTCATTTAAAGACCTTTAATTTGATGTATGTCTTGGCGCGATCGGTTGGCTAGAACTCGAGATATGACTGAAAGGGCTGGGGAGTGTTTTTCGCTCTAAACAAATACGCTCCTTCAAGTACTGCGCGTAAACTATAGAAGTGACAAGTACTGCGCCTATGACAAGTACTAAACTATAGAAGTGACATGAAAATGCTATATAGCGTGGTTGTTCCCCATTTAAAGACCTTTCATTTGATGTATGGCTTGGCGTGATCGGTTGGCTAGAACTCGAGATATGACTGAAAGGAGTGGGGAGTGTTTTTCGCTCTAAGCAAATACGCTCCTTCAAGTACTGCGCCTAAATTATAGAAGTGACAAGTACTGCGCCTAAACTATAGAAGCGACACGAAAATGTTATATAGCGCGGTTGGTCCCCATTTAAAGACCTTTCATTTGATGTATGGCTTAGCGCGATCGGTTGGCTAAAACTCGAGATATGACTGAAAGGAGTGGGGAGTGTTTTCCGCTCTAAACTAATACGCTCCTTCAAGTACTGCGCGAAAACTATAGAAGCGACACGAAAATGTTACATAGCGCGGTTGTTCCTCATTTAAAGACCTTTCATTTGATATATGGCTTGGCGCGATCGGTTGGCTAGAACTCGAGATATGGCTGAAAGGAGTGGGGAGTTTTTATCGCTCGAAACAAATACGCTCCTTCCAGTACTGCGCCTAAACTATAGAAGTGACACGAATTTGTTATATAGCGCGGTTGTTCCTCATTTAAAGACCTTTCATTTGATATATGTCTTGGCGCGATCGGTTGGCTAGAACTCGAGATATGACTGAAAGGAGTGGGGAGTGTTTTTCGCTCTAAACAAATACGCTCCTTCAAGTACTGGCCCTAAACTATAGAAGTGACACGAAAATGTTATATAGCGTGGTTGTTCCTCATTTAAAGGCCTTTCATTTGCTATGTGGCTTGGCGCGAACGGTTGGCAAGACCTCGAGATATGGCTGAAAGGAGTGGGGAGTGTTTTTCGCTCTAAACAAATACGCTCCTTCAAGTATTGCGCCTAAACTATAGAAGCGACGCGAAAATGTTATATAGCGCGGTTGTTCCTCATTTAAAGGCCTTTCATTTGATATATGGCTTGGCGCGATCGGTTGGCTAGAACTCGAGATATGACTGAAAGGGCTGGGGAGTGTTTTTCGCTCTAAACAAATACGCTCCTTCCAGTAATGCGCCTAAACTATAGAAGCGACACGAAAATTTTATATAGCGCGGTTGTTCCTCATTTAAAGACCTTTCATTTGATATATGGCTTGGCGCGATCGGTTGGCTAGAACTCGAGATATGGCTGAAAGGAGTGGGGAGTGTTTTTCGCTCGAAACAAATACGCTCCTTCAAGTATTGCGCCTAAGCTATAGAAGCGACACGAAAATGTTATATAACGCGGTTGTTCCCCATTTAAAGACCTTTAATTTGATGTATGGCTTGGCGCGATCGGTTGGCTAGAACTCGAGATATGGCTGAAAGGAGTGGGGAGTGTTTTTCGCTCGAAACAAATACGCTCCTTCAAGTATTGCGCCTAAGCTATAGAAGCGACACGAAAATGTTATATAACGCGGTTGTTCCCCATTTAAAGACCTTTCATTTGATGTATGGCTTGGCGGGATCGGTTGGCTAGAACTCGAGATATGACTGAAAGGAGTGGGGAGTGTTTTTCGCTCTAAGCAAATACGCTCCTTCAAGTACTGCGCCTAAATTATAGAAGTGACAAGTACTGCGCCTAAACTATAGAAGCGACACGAAAATGTTATATAGCGCGGTTGGTCCCCATTTAAAGACCTTTCATTTGATGTATGGCTTAGCGCGATCGGTTGGCTAAAACTCGAGATATGACTGAAAGGAGTGGGGAGTGTTTTCCGCTCTAAACTAATACGCTCCTTCAAGTACTGCGCGAAAACTATAGAAGCGACACGAAAATGTTACATAGCGCGGTTGTTCCTCATTTAAAGACCTTTCATTTGATATATGGCTTGGCGCGATCGGTTGGCTAGAACTCGAGATATGGCTGAAAGGAGTGGGGAGTTTTTATCGCTCGAAACAAATACGCTCCTTCCAGTACTGCGCCTAAACTATAGAAGTGACAAGTACTGCGCCTAAACTATAGAAGCGACACGAAAATGTTATATAGCGCGGTTGGTCCCCATTTAAAGACCTTTCATTTGATGTATGGCTTAGCGCGATCGGTTGGCTAAAACTCGAGATATGACTGAAAGGAGTGGGGAGTGTTTTCCGGTCTAAACTAATACGCTCCTTCAAGTACTGCGCGAAAACTATAGAAGCGACACGAAAATGTTACATAGCGCGGTTGTTCCCCATTTAAAGACCTTTCATTTGATGTATGGCTTGGCGTGATCGGTTGGCTAGAACTCGAGATATGACTGAAAGGAGTGGGTAGTGTTTTTCGCTCTAAGCAAATACGCTCCTTCAAGTACTGCGCCTAAATTATAGAAGTGACAAGTACTGCGCCTAAACTATAGAAGCGACACGAAAATGTTATATAGCGCGGTTGGTCCCCATTTAAAGACCTTTCATTTGATGTATGGATTGGCGCGATCAGTTGGCTAGAACTTGAGATATGACTGAAAGGACTGGGGAGTGTTTTTCGCTCTAAACAAATACGCTCCTTCAAGTACTGCGCGAAAACTATAGAAGCGACACGAAAATGTTACATAGCGCGGTTGTTCCTCATTTAAAGACCTTTCATTTGATATATGGCTTGGCGCGATCGGTTGGCTAGAACTCGAGATATGGCTGAAAGGAGTGGGGAGTGTTTTTCGCTCGAAACAAATACGCTCCTTCAAGTATTGCGCCTAAACTATAGAAGCGACACGAAAATGGTATATAACGCGGTTGTTTCCCATTTAAAGACCTTTCATTTGATGTATGGCTTGGCGCGATCGGTTGGCTAGAACTCGAGATATGACTGAAAGGGCTGGGGAGTGTTTTTCGCTCTAAACAAATACGCTCCTTCCAGTACTGCGCCTAAACTATAGAAGTGACACGAATATGTTATATAGCGCGGTTGTTCCTCATTTAAAGACCTTTAATTTGATGTATGTCTTGGCGCGATCGGTTGGCTAGAACTCGAGATATGACTGAAAGGAGTGGGGAGTGTTTTCCGCTATAAACTAATACGCTCCTTCAAGTACTGCGCCTAAACTATAGAAGCGACACGAAAATTTTATATAGCGCGGTTGTTCCTCATTTAAAGACCTTTCATTTGATGTATGGCTTGGCGCGATCGGTTGGCTAGAACTCGAGATATGACTGAAAGGGCTGGGGAGTGTTTTTCGCTCTAAACAAATACGCTCCTTCCAGTAATGCGCCTAAACTATAGAAGCGACACGAAAATGTTATATAGCGCGGTTGTTCTCCATTTAAAGACCTTTAATTTGATGTATGGATTGGCGCGATCAGTTGGCTAGAACTTGAGATATGACTGAAAGGACTGGGGAGTGTTTTTCGCTCTAAACAAATACGCTCCTTCCAGTACTGCGCCTAAACTATAGAAGTGACACGAATATGTTATATAGCGCGGTTGTTTCCCATTTAAAGACCTTTCATTTGATGTATGGCTTGGCGCGATCAGTTGGCTAGAACTTGAGATATGACTGAAAGGACTGGGGAGTGTTTTTCGCTCTAAACAAATACGCTCCTTCCAGTACTGCGCCTAAACTATAGAAGTGACACGAATATGTTATATAGCGCGGTTGTTCCTCATTTAAAGACCTTTAATTTGATGTATGTCTTGGCGCGATCGGTTGGCTAGAACTCGAGATATGACTGAAAGGAGTGGGGAGTGTTTTCCGCTCTAAACTAATGCGCTCCTTCAAGTACTGCGCCTAAACTATATATAGCATGCTATATAGCATTTAAAGACCTTTCATTTGATGTATGGCTTGGCGCGATCGGTGGGCTAGAACTCGAGATATGGCTGAAAGGAGTGGGGAGTGTTTTTCGCTCGAAACAAATACGCTTCTTCAAGTATTGCGCCTAAACTATAGAAGCGACACGAAAATGTTATATAACGCGGTTGTTCCCCATTTAAAGACCTTTAATTTGATGTATGGCTTGGCGCGATCAGTTGGCTAGAACTTGAGATATGACTGAAAGGACTGGGAAGTGTTTTTCGCTCTAAACAAATACGCTCCTTCCAGTACTGCGCCTAAACTATAGAAGTGACACGAATATGTTATATAGCGCGGTTGTTCCTCATTTAAAGACCTTTAATTTGATGTATGTCTTGGCGCGATCGGTTGGCTAGAACTCGAGATATGACTGAAAGGGCTGGGGAGTGTTTTTCGCTCTAAACAAATACGCTCCTTCAAGTACTGCGCGTAAACTATAGAAGTGACAAGTACTGCGCCTATGACAAGTACTAAACTATAGAAGTGACATGAAAATGCTATATAGCGTGGTTGTTCCCCATTTAAAGACCTTTCATTTGATGTATGGCTTGGCGTGATCGGTTGGCTAGAACTCGAGATATGACTGAAAGGAGTGGGGAGTGTTTTTCGCTCTAAGCAAATACGCTCCTTCAAGTACTGCGCCTAAATTATAGAAGTGACAAGTACTGCGCCTAAACTATAGAAGCGACACGAAAATGTTATATAGCGCGGTTGGTCCCCATTTAAAGACCTTTCATTTGATGTATGGCTTAGCGCGATCGGTTGGCTAAAACTCGAGATATGACTGAAAGGAGTGGGGAGTGTTTTCCGCTCTAAACTAATACGCTCCTTCAAGTACTGCGCGAAAACTATAGAAGCGACACGAAAATGTTACATAGCGCGGTTGTTCCTCATTTAAAGACCTTTCATTTGATATATGGCTTGGCGCGATCGGTTGGCTAGAACTCGAGATATGGCTGAAAGGAGTGGGGAGTTT
The DNA here is from genome assembly GCA_937620795.1 of Thecophora atra. Lineage (NCBI taxonomy): Eukaryota > Metazoa > Arthropoda > Insecta > Diptera > Conopidae > Thecophora > Thecophora atra. The sequence continues at coordinate 69,655,307 of OW569397.1, read as the reverse complement.
TTATCGCTCGAAACAAATACGCTCCTTCCAGTACTGCGCCTAAACTATAGAAGTGACACGAATTTGTTATATAGCGCGGTTGTTCCTCATTTAAAGACCTTTCATTTGATATATGTCTTGGCGCGATCGGTTGGCTAGAACTCGAGATATGACTGAAAGGAGTGGGGAGTGTTTTTCGCTCTAAACAAATACGCTCCTTCAAGTACTGGCCCTAAACTATAGAAGTGACACGAAAATGTTATATAGCGTGGTTGTTCCTCATTTAAAGGCCTTTCATTTGCTATGTGGCTTGGCGCGAACGGTTGGCAAGACCTCGAGATATGGCTGAAAGGAGTGGGGAGTGTTTTTCGCTCTAAACAAATACGCTCCTTCAAGTATTGCGCCTAAACTATAGAAGCGACGCGAAAATGTTATATAGCGCGGTTGTTCCTCATTTAAAGGCCTTTCATTTGATATATGGCTTGGCGCGATCGGTTGGCTAGAACTCGAGATATGACTGAAAGGGCTGGGGAGTGTTTTTCGCTCTAAACAAATACGCTCCTTCCAGTAATGCGCCTAAACTATAGAAGCGACACGAAAATTTTATATAGCGCGGTTGTTCCTCATTTAAAGACCTTTCATTTGATATATGGCTTGGCGCGATCGGTTGGCTAGAACTCGAGATATGGCTGAAAGGAGTGGGGAGTGTTTTTCGCTCGAAACAAATACGCTCCTTCAAGTATTGCGCCTAAGCTATAGAAGCGACACGAAAATGTTATATAACGCGGTTGTTCCCCATTTAAAGACCTTTAATTTGATGTATGGCTTGGCGCGATCGGTTGGCTAGAACTCGAGATATGGCTGAAAGGAGTGGGGAGTGTTTTTCGCTCGAAACAAATACGCTCCTTCAAGTATTGCGCCTAAGCTATAGAAGCGACACGAAAATGTTATATAACGCGGTTGTTCCCCATTTAAAGACCTTTCATTTGATGTATGGCTTGGCGGGATCGGTTGGCTAGAACTCGAGATATGACTGAAAGGAGTGGGGAGTGTTTTTCGCTCTAAGCAAATACGCTCCTTCAAGTACTGCGCCTAAATTATAGAAGTGACAAGTACTGCGCCTAAACTATAGAAGCGACACGAAAATGTTATATAGCGCGGTTGGTCCCCATTTAAAGACCTTTCATTTGATGTATGGCTTAGCGCGATCGGTTGGCTAAAACTCGAGATATGACTGAAAGGAGTGGGGAGTGTTTTCCGCTCTAAACTAATACGCTCCTTCAAGTACTGCGCGAAAACTATAGAAGCGACACGAAAATGTTACATAGCGCGGTTGTTCCTCATTTAAAGACCTTTCATTTGATATATGGCTTGGCGCGATCGGTTGGCTAGAACTCGAGATATGGCTGAAAGGAGTGGGGAGTTTTTATCGCTCGAAACAAATACGCTCCTTCCAGTACTGCGCCTAAACTATAGAAGTGACAAGTACTGCGCCTAAACTATAGAAGCGACACGAAAATGTTATATAGCGCGGTTGGTCCCCATTTAAAGACCTTTCATTTGATGTATGGCTTAGCGCGATCGGTTGGCTAAAACTCGAGATATGACTGAAAGGAGTGGGGAGTGTTTTCCGCTCTAAACTAATACGCTCCTTCAAGTACTGCGCGAAAACTATAGAAGCGACACGAAAATGTTACATAGCGCGGTTGTTCCCCATTTAAAGACCTTTCATTTGATGTATGGCTTGGCGTGATCGGTTGGCTAGAACTCGAGATATAACTGAAAGGAGTGGGTAGTGTTTTTCGCTCTAAGCAAATACGCTCCTTCAAGTACTGCGCCTAAATTATAGAAGTGACAAGTACTGCGCCTAAACTATAGAAGCGACACGAAAATGTTATATAGCGCGGTTGGTCCCCATTTAAAGACCTTTCATTTGATGTATGGCTTAGCGCGATCGGTTGGCTAAAACTCGAGATATGACTGAAAGGAGTGGGGAGTGTTTTCCGCTCTAAACTAATACGCTCCTTCAAGTACTGCGCGAAAACTATAGAAGCGACACGAAAATGTTACATAGCGCGGTTGTTCCTCATTTAAAGACCTTTCATTTGATATATGGCTTGGCGCGATCGGTTGGCTAGAACTCGAGATATGGCTGAAAGGAGTGGGGAGTTTTTATCGCTCGAAACAAATACGCTCCTTCCAGTACTGCGCCTAAACTATAGAAGTGACACGAATTTGTTATATAGCGCGGTTGTTCCTCATTTAAAGACCTTTCATTTGATATATGTCTTGGCGCGATCGGTTGGCTAGAACTCGAGATATGACTGAAAGGAGTGGGGAGTGTTTTTCGCTCTAAACAAATACGCTCCTTCAAGTACTGGCCCTAAACTATAGAAGTGACACGAAAATGTTATATAGCGTGGTTGTTCCTCATTTAAAGGCCTTTCATTTGCTATGTGGCTTGGCGCGAACGGTTGGCAAGACCTCGAGATATGGCTGAAAGGAGTGGGGAGTGTTTTTCGCTCTAAACAAATACGCTCCTTCAAGTATTGCGCCTAAACTATAGAAGCGACGCGAAAATGTTATATAGCGCGGTTGTTCCTCATTTAAAGGCCTTTCATTTGATATATGGCTTGGCGCGATCGGTTGGCTAGAACTCGAGATATGACTGAAAGGGCTGGGGAGTGTTTTTCGCTCTAAACAAATACGCTCCTTCCAGTAATGCGCCTAAACTATAGAAGCGACACGAAAATTTTATATAGCGCGGTTGTTCCTCATTTAAAGACCTTTCATTTGATATATGGCTTGGCGCGATCGGTTGGCTAGAACTCGAGATATGGCTGAAAGGAGTGGGGAGTGTTTTTCGCTCGAAACAAATACGCTCCTTCAAGTATTGCGCCTAAACTATAGAAGCGACACGAAAATGGTATATAACGCGGTTGTTTCCCATTTAAAGACCTTTCATTTGATGTATGGCTTGGCGCGATCGGTTGGCTAGAACTCGAGATATGACTGAAAGGGCTGGGGAGTGTTTTTCGCTCTAAACAAATACGCTCCTTCCAGTACTGCGCCTAAACTATAGAAGTGACACGAATATGTTATATAGCGCGGTTGTTCCTCATTTAAAGACCTTTAATTTGATGTATGTCTTGGCGCGATCGGTTGGCTAGAACTCGAGATATGACTGAAAGGAGTGGGGAGTGTTTTCCGCTCTAAACTAATGCGCTCCTTCAAGTACTGCGCCTAAACTATAGAAGTGACATGAAAATGCTATATAGCATGGTTGGTCCCCATTTAAAGACCTTTCATTTGATGTATGGCTTGGCGCGATCGGTTGGCTAGAACTCGAGATATGGCTGAAAGGAGTGGGGAGTGTTTTTCGCTCGAAACAAATACGCTCCTTCAAGTATTGCGCCTAAACTATAGAAGCGACACGAAAATGGTATATAACGCGGTTGTTTCCCATTTAAAGACCTTTCATTTGATGTATGGCTTGGCGCGATCGGTTGGCTAGAACTCGAGATATGACTGAAAGGGCTGGGGAGTGTTTTTCGCTCTAAAGAAATACGCTCCTTCCAGTACTGCGCCTAAACTATAGAAGTGACACGAATATGTTATATAGCGCGGTTGTTCCTCATTTAAAGACCTTTAATTTGATGTATGTCTTGGCGCGATCGGTTGGCTAGAACTCGAGATATGACTGAAAGGGCTGGGGAGTGTTTTTCGCTCTAAACAAATACGCTCCTTCAAGTACTGCGCGTAAACTATAGAAGTGACAAGTACTGCGCCTATGACAAGTACTAAACTATAGAAGTGACATGAAAATGCTATATAGCATGGTTGTTCCCCATTTAAAGACCTTTCATTTGATGTATGGCTTGGCGTGATCGGTTGGCTAGAACTCGAGATATGACTGAAAGGAGTGGGGAGTGTTTTTCGCTCTAAGCAAATACGCTCCTTCAAGTACTGCGCCTAAATTATAGAAGTGACAAGTACTGCGCCTAAACTATAGAAGCGACACGAAAATGTTATATAGCGCGGTTGGTCCCCATTTAAAGACCTTTCATTTGATGTATGGCTTAGCGCGATCGGTTGGCTAAAACTCGAGATATGACTGAAAGGAGTGGGGAGTGTTTTCCGCTCTAAACTAATACGCTCCTTCAAGTACTGCGCGAAAACTATAGAAGCGACACGAAAATGTTACATAGCGCGGTTGTTCCTCATTTAAAGACCTTTCATTTGATATATGGCTTGGCGCGATCGGTTGGCTAGAACTCGAGATATGGCTGAAAGGAGTGGGGAGTTTTTATCGCTCGAAACAAATACGCTCCTTCCAGTACTGCGCCTAAACTATAGAAGTGACACGAATTTGTTATATAGCGCGGTTGTTCCTCATTTAAAGACCTTTCATTTGCTATGTGGCTTGGCGCGAACGGTTGGCAAGACCTCGAGATATGGCTGAAAGGAGTGGGGAGTGTTTTTCGCTCTAAACAAATACGCTCCTTCAAGTATTGCGCCTAAACTATAGAAGCGACGCGAAAATGTTATATAGCGCGGTTGTTCCTCATTTAAAGGCCTTTCATTTGATATATGGCTTGGCGCGATCGGTTGGCTAGAACTCGAGATATGACTGAAAGGGCTGGGGAGTGTTTTTCGCTCTAAACAAATACGCTCCTTCAAGTACTGGCCCTAAACTATAGAAGTGACACGAAAATGTTATATAGCGTGGTTGTTCCTCATTTAAAGGCCTTTCATTTGCTATGTGGCTTGGCGCGAACGGTTGGCAAGACCTCGAGATATGGCTGAAAGGAGTGGGGAGTGTTTTTCGCTCTAAACAAATACGCTCCTTCAAGTATTGCGCCTAAACTATAGAAGCGACGCGAAAATGTTATATAGCGCGGTTGTTCCTCATTTAAAGGCCTTTCATTTGATATATGGCTTGGCGCGATCGGTTGGCTAGAACTCGAGATATGACTGAAAGGGCTGGGGAGTGTTTTTCGCTCTAAACAAATACGCTCCTTCCAGTAATGCGCCTAAACTATAGAAGCGACACGAAAATTTTATATAGCGCGGTTGTTCCTCATTTAAAGACCTTTCATTTGATATATGGCTTGGCGCGATCGGTTGGCTAGAACTCGAGATATGGCTGAAAGGAGTGGGGAGTGTTTTTCGCTCGAAACAAATACGCTCCTTCAAGTATTGCGCCTAAACTATAGAAGCGACACGAAAATGGTATATAACGCGGTTGTTTGCCATTTAAAGACCTTTCATTTGATGTATGGCTTGGCGCGATCGGTTGGCTAGAACTCGAGATATGACTGAAAGGGCTGGGGAGTGTTTTTCGCTCTAAACAAATACGCTCCTTCCAGTAATGCGCCTAAACTATAGAAGCGACACGAAAATGTTATATAGCGCGGTTGTTCTCCATTTAAAGACCTTTAATTTGATGTATGGCTTGGCGCGATCAGTTGGCTAGAACTTGAGATATGACTGAAAGGACTGGGGAGTGTTTTTCGCTCTAAACAAATACGCTCCTTCCAGTACTGCGCCTAAACTATAGAAGTGACACGAAAATGGTATATAACGCGGTTGTTTGCCATTTAAAGACCTTTCATTTGATGTATGGCTTGGCGCGATCGGTTGGCTAGAACTCGAGATATGACTGAAAGGGCTGGGGAGTGTTTTTCGCTCTAAACAAATACGCTCCTTCCAGTAATGCGCCTAAACTATAGAAGCGACACGAAAATGTTATATAGCGCGGTTGTTCTCCATTTAAAGACCTTTAATTTGATGTATGGCTTGGCGCGATCAGTTGGCTAGAACTTGAGATATGACTGAAAGGACTGGGGAGTGTTTTTCGCTCTAAACAAATACGCTCCTTCCAGTACTGCGCCTAAACTATAGAAGTGACACGAATATGTTATATAGCGCGGTTGTTCCTCATTTAAAGACCTTTAATTTGATGTATGTCTTGGCGCGATCGGTTGGCTAGAACTCGAGATATGACTGAAAGGAGTGGGGAGTGTTTTCCGCTCTAAACTAATACGCTCCTTCAAGTACTGCGCCTAAACTATAGAAGTGACATGAAAATGCTATATAGCATGGTTGGTCCCCATTTAAAGACCTTTCATTTGATGTATGGCTTGGCGCGATCGGTTGGCTAGAACTCGAGATATGGCTGAAAGGAGTAAGGAGTGTTTTTCGCTCGAAACAAATACGCTCCTTCAAGTATTGCGACTAAACTATAGAAGCGACACGAAAATGTTATATAACGCGGTTGTTCCCCATTTAAAGACCTTTAACTTGATGTATGGCTTGGCGCGATCAGTTGGCTAGAACTTGAGATATGACTGAAAGGACTGGGAAGTGTTTTTCGCTCTAAACAAATACGCTCCTTCCAGTACTGCGCCTAAACTATAGAAGTGACACGAATATGTTATATAGCGCGGTTGTTCCTCATTTAAAGACCTTTAATTTGATGTATGTCTTGGCGCGATCGGTTGGCTAGAACTCGAGATATGACTGAAAGGCCTGGGGAGTGTTTTTCGCTCTAAACAAATACGCTCCTTCAAGTACTGCGCGTAAACTATAGAAGTGACAAGTACTGCGCCTATGACAAGTACTAAGAAGTGACATGAAAATGCTATATAGCATGGTTGTTCCCCATTTAAAGACCTTTCATTTGATGTATGGCTTGGCGTGATCGGTTGGCTAGAACTCGAGATATGACTGAAAGGAGTGGGGAGTGTTTTTCGCTCTAAGCAAATACGCTCCTTCAAGTACTGCGCCTAAATTATAGAAGTGACAAGTACTGCGCCTAAACTATAGAAGCGACACGAAAATGTTACATAGCGCGGTTGTTCCTCATTTAAAGACCTTTCATTTGATATATGGCTTGGCGCGATCGGTTGGCTAGAACTCGAGATATGGCTGAAAGGAGTGGGGAGTTTTTGTCGCTCGAAACAAATACGCTCCTTCCAGTACTGCGCCTAAACTATAGAAGTGACAAGTACTGCGCCTAAACTATAGAAGCGACACGAAAATGTTATATAGCGCGGTTGGTCCCCATTTAAAGACCTTTCATTTGATGTATGGCTTAGCGCGATCGGTTGGCTAAAACTCGAGATATGACTGAAAGGAGTGGGGAGTGTTTTCCGCTCTAAACTAATACGCTCCTTCAAGTACTGCGCGAAAACTATAGAAGCGACACGAAAATGTTACATAGCGCGGTTGTTCCCCATTTAAAGACCTTTCATTTGATGTATGGCTTGGCGTGATCGGTTGGCTAGAACTCGAGATATGACTGAAAGGAGTGGGTAGTGTTTTTCGCTCTAAGCAAATACGCTCCTTCAAGTACTGCGCCTAAATTATAGAAGTGACAAGTACTGCGCCTAAACTATAGAAGCGACACGAAAATGTTATATAGCGCGGTTGGTCCCCATTTAAAGACCTTTCATTTGATGTATGGCTTAGCGCGATCGGTTGGCTAAAACTCGAGATATGACTGAAAGGAGTGGGGAGTGTTTTCCGCTCTAAACTAATACGCTCCTTCAAGTACTGCGCGAAAACTATAGAAGCGACACGAAAATGTTACATAGCGCGGTTGTTCCTCATTTAAAGACCTTTCATTTGATATATGGCTTGGCGCGATCGGTTGGCTAGAACTCGAGATATGGCTGAAAGGAGTGGGGAGTTTTTATCGCTCGAAACAAATACGCTCCTTCCAGTACTGCGCCCAAACTATAGAAGTGACACGAATTTGTTATATAGCGCGGTTGTTCCTCATTTAAAGACCTTTCATTTGATATATGTCTTGGCGCGATCGGTTGGCTAGAACTCGAGATATGACTGAAAGGAGTGGGGAGTGTTTTTCGCTCTAAACAAATACGCTCCTTCAAGTACTGGCCCTAAACTATAGAAGTGACACGAAAATGTTATATAGCGTGGTTGTTCCTCATTTAAAGGCCTTTCATTTGCTATGTGGCTTGGCGCGAACGGTTGGCAAGACCTCGAGATATGGCTGAAAGGAGTGGGGAGTGTTTTTCGCTCTAAACAAATACGCTCCTTCAAGTATTGCGCCTAAACTATAGAAGCGACGCGAAAATGTTATATAGCGCGGTTGTTCCTCATTTAAAGGCCTTTCATTTGATATATGGCTTGGCGCGATCGGTTGGCTAGAACTCGAGATATGACTGAAAGGGCTGGGGAGTGTTTTTCGCTCTAAACAAATACGCTCCTTCCAGTAATGCGCCTAAACTATAGAAGCGACACGAAAATTTTATATAGCGCGGTTGTTCCTCATTTAAAGACCTTTCATTTGATATATGGCTTGGCGCGATCGGTTGGCTAGAACTCGAGATATGGCTGAAAGGAGTGGGGAGTGTTTTTCGCTCGAAACAAATACGCTCCTTCAAGTATTGCGCCTAAACTATAGAAGCGACACGAAAATGGTATATAACGCGGTTGTTTCCCATTTAAAGACCTTTCATTTGATGTATGGCTTGGCGCGATCGGTTGGCTAGAACTCGAGATATGACTGAAAGGGCTGGGGAGTGTTTTTCGCTCTAAACAAATACGCTCCTTCCAGTACTGCGCCTAAACTATAGAAGTGACACGAATATGTTATATAGCGCGGTTGTTCCTCATTTAAAGACCTTTAATTTGATGTATGTCTTGGCGCGATCGGTTGGCTAGAACTCGAGATATGACTGAAAGGAGTGGGGAGTGTTTTCCGCTCTAAACTAATACGCTCCTTCAAGTACTGCGCCTAAACTATAGAAGCGACACGAAAATTTTATATAGCGCGGTTGTTCCTCATTTAAAGACCTTTCATTTGATGTATGGCTTGGCGCGATCGGTTGGCTAGAACTCGAGATATGACTGAAAGGGCTGGGGAGTGTTTTTCGCTCTAAACAAATACGCTCCTTCCAGTAATGCGCCTAAACTATAGAAGCGACACGAAAATGTTATATAGCGCGGTTGTTCTCCATTTAAAGACCTTTAATTTGATGTATGGATTGGCGCGATCAGTTGGCTAGAACTTGAGATATGACTGAAAGGACTGGGGAGTGTTTTTCGCTCTAAACAAATACGCTCCTTCCAGTACTGCGCCTAAACTATAGAAGTGACACGAGTATGTTATATAGCGCGGTTGTTTCCCATTTAAAGACCTTTCATTTGATGTATCGCTTGGCGCGATCAGTTGGCTAGAACTTGAGATATGACTGAAAGGACTGGGGAGTGTTTTTCGCTCTAAACAAATACGCTCCTTCCAGTACTGCGCCTAAACTATAGAAGTGACACGAATATGTTATATAGCGCGGTTGTTCCTCATTTAAAGACCTTTAATTTGATGTATGTCTTGGCGCGATCGGTTGGCTAGAACTCGAGATATGACTGAAAGGAGTGGGGAGTGTTTTCCGCTCTAAACTAATGCGCTCCTTCAAGTACTGCGCCTAAACTATAGAAGTGACATGAAAATGCTATATAGCATGGTTGGTCCCCATTTAAAGACCTTTCATTTGATGTATGGCTTGGCGCGATCGGTTGGCTAGAACTCGAGATATGGCTGAAAGGAGTGGGGAGTGTTTTTCGCTCGAAACAAATACGCTCCTTCAAGTATTGCGCCTAAACTATAGAAGCGACACGAAAATGTTATATAACGCGGTTGTTCCCCATTTAAAGACCTTTAATTTGATGTATGGCTTGGCGCGATCAGTTGGCTAGAACTTGAGATATGACTGAAAGGACTGGGAAGTGTTTTTCGCTCTAAACAAATACGCTCCTTCCAGTACTGCGCCTAAACTATAGAAGTGACACGAATATGTTATATAGCGCGGTTGTTCCTCATTTAAAGACCTTTAATTTGATGTATGTCTTGGCGCGATCGGTTGGCTAGAACTCGAGATATGACTGAAAGGGCTGGGGAGTGTTTTTCGCTCTAAACAAATACGCTCCTTCAAGTACTGCGCGTAAACTATAGAAGTGACAAGTACTGCGCCTATGACAAGTACTAAACTATAGAAGTGACATGAAAATGCTATATAGCATGGTTGTTCCCCATTTAAAGACCTTTCATTTGATGTATGGCTTGGCGTGATCGGTTGGCTAGAACTCGAGATATGACTGAAAGGAGTGGGGAGTGTTTTTCGCTCTAAGCAAATACGCTCCTTCAAGTACTGCGCCTAAATTATAGAAGTGACAAGTACTGCGCCTAAACTATAGAAGCGACACGAAAATGTTATATAGCGCGGTTGGTCCCCATTTAAAGACCTTTCATTTGATGTATGGCTTAGCGCGATCGGTTGGCTAAAACTCGAGATATGACTGAAAGGAGTGGGGAGTGTTTTCCGCTCTAAGCAAATACGCTCTTTCAAGTACTGCGCCTAAATTATAGAAGTGACAAGTACTGCGCCTAAACTATAGAAGCGACACGAAAATGTTACATAGCGCGGTTGTTCCTCATTTAAAGACCTTTCATTTGATATATGGCTTGGCGCGATCGGTTGGCTAGAACTCGAGATATGGCTGAAAGGAGTGGGGAGTTTTTGTCGCTCGAAACAAATACGCTCCTTCCAGTACTGCGCCTAAACTATAGAAGTGACAAGTACTGCGCCTAAACTATAGAAGCGACACGAAAATGTTATATAGCGCGGTTGGTCCCCATTTAAAGACCTTTCATTTGATGTATGGCTTAGCGCGATCGGTTGGCTAAAACTCGAGATATGACTGAAAGGAGTGGGGAGTGTTTTCCGCTCTAAACTAATACGCTCCTTCAAGTACTGCGCGAAAACTATAGAAGCGACACGAAAATGTTACATAGCGCGGTTGTTCCCCATTTAAAGACCTTTCATTTGATGTATGGCTTGGCGTGATCGGTTGGCTAGAACTCGAGATATGACTGAAAGGAGTGGGTAGTGTTTTTCGCTCTAAGCAAATACGCTCCTTCAAGTACTGCGCCTAAATTATAGAAGTGACAAGTACTGCGCCTAAACTATAGAAGCGACACGAAAATGTTATATAGCGCGGTTGGTCCCCATTTAAAGACCTTTCATTTGATGTATGGCTTAGCGCGATCGGTTGGCTAAAACTCGAGATATGACTGAAAGGAGTGGGGAGTGTTTTCCGCTCTAAACTAATACGCTCCTTCAAGTACTGCGCGAAAACTATAGAAGCGACACGAAAATGTTACATAGCGCGGTTGTTCCTCATTTAAAGACCTTTCATTTGATATATGGCTTGGCGCGATCGGTTGGCTAGAACTCGAGATATGGCTGAAAGGAGTGGGGAGTTTTTATCGCTCGAAACAAATACGCTCCTTCCAGTACTGCGCCCAAACTATAGAAGTGACACGAATTTGTTATATAGCGCGGTTGTTCCTCATTTAAAGACCTTTCATTTGATATATGTCTTGGCGCGATCGGTTGGCTAGAACTCGAGATATGACTGAAAGGAGTGGGGAGTGTTTTTCGCTCTAAACAAATACGCTCCTTCAAGTACTGGCCCTAAACTATAGAAGTGACACGAAAATGTTATATAGCGTGGTTGTTCCTCATTTAAAGGCCTTTCATTTGCTATGTGGCTTGGCGCGAACGGTTGGCAAGACCTCGAGATATGGCTGAAAGGAGTGGGGAGTGTTTTTCGCTCTAAACAAATACGCTCCTTCAAGTATTGCGCCTAAACTATAGAAGCGACGCGAAAATGTTATATAGCGCGGTTGTTCCTCATTTAAAGGCCTTTCATTTGATATATGGCTTGGCGCGATCGGTTGGCTAGAACTCGAGATATGACTGAAAGGGCTGGGGAGTGTTTTTCGCTCTAAACAAATACGCTCCTTCCAGTAATGCGCCTAAACTATAGAAGCGACACGAAAATTTTATATAGCGCGGTTGTTCCTCATTTAAAGACCTTTCATTTGATATATGGCTTGGCGCGATCGGTTGGCTAGAACTCGAGATATGGCTGAAAGGAGTGGGGAGTGTTTTTCGCTCGAAACAAATACGCTCCTTCAAGTATTGCGCCTAAACTATAGAAGCGACACGAAAATGGTATATAACGCGGTTGTTTCCCATTTAAAGACCTTTCATTTGATGTATGGCTTGGCGCGATCGGTTGGCTAGAACTCGAGATATGACTGAAAGGGCTGGGGAGTGTTTTTCGCTCTAAACAAATACGCTCCTTCCAGTACTGCGCCTAAACTATAGAAGTGACACGAATATGTTATATAGCGCGGTTGTTCCTCATTTAAAGACCTTTAATTTGATGTATGTCTTGGCGCGATCGGTTGGCTAGAACTCGAGATATGACTGAAAGGAGTGGGGAGTGTTTTCCGCTCTAAACTAATACGCTCCTTCAAGTACTGCGCCTAAACTATAGAAGCGACACGAAAATTTTATATAGCGCGGTTGTTCCTCATTTAAAGACTTTTCATTTGATGTATGGCTTGGCGCGATCGGTTGGCTAGAACTCGAGATATGACTGAAAGGGCTGGGGAGTGTTTTTCGCTCTAAACAAATACGCTCCTTCCAGTAATGCGCCTAAACTATAGAAGCGACACGAAAATGTTATATAGCGCGGTTGTTCTCCATTTAAAGACCTTTAATTTGATGTATGGATTGGCGCGATCAGTTGGCTAGAACTTGAGATATGACTGAAAGGACTGGGGAGTGTTTTTCGCTCTAAACAAATACGCTCCTTCCAGTACTGCGCCTAAACTATAGAAGTGACACGAGTATGTTATATAGCGCGGTTGTTTCCCATTTAAAGACCTTTCATTTGATGTATCGCTTGGCGCGATCAGTTGGCTAGAACTTGAGATATGACTGAAAGGACTGGGGAGTGTTTTTCGCTCTAAACAAATACGCTCCTTCCAGTACTGCGCCTAAACTATAGAAGTGACACGAATATGTTATATAGCGCGGTTGTTCCTCATTTAAAGACCTTTAATTTGATGTATGTCTTGGCGCGATCGGTTGGCTAGAACTCGAGATATGACTGAAAGGAGTGGGGAGTGTTTTCCGCTCTAAACTAATGCGCTCCTTCAAGTACTGCGCCTAAACTATAGAAGTGACATGAAAATGCTATATAGCATGGTTGGTCCCCATTTAAAGACCTTTCATTTGATGTATGGCTTGGCGCGATCGGTTGGCTAGAACTCGAGATATGGCTGAAAGGAGTGGGGAGTGTTTTTCGCTCGAAACAAATACGCTCCTTCAAGTATTGCGCCTAAACTATAGAAGCGACACGAAAATGTTATATAACGCGGTTGTTCCCCATTTAAAGACCTTTAATTTGATGTATGGCTTGGCGCGATCAGTTGGCTAGAACTTGAGATATGACTGAAAGGACTGGGAAGTGTTTTTCGCTCTAAACAAATACGCTCCTTCCAGTACTGCGCCTAAACTATAGAAGTGACACGAATATGTTATATAGCGCGGTTGTTCCTCATTTAAAGACCTTTAATTTGATGTATGTCTTGGCGCGATCGGTTGGCTAGAACTCGAGATATGACTGAAAGGGCTGGGGAGTGTTTTTCGCTCTAAACAAATACGCTCCTTCAAGTACTGCGCGTAAACTATAGAAGTGACAAGTACTGCGCCTATGACAAGTACTAAACTATAGAAGTGACATGAAAATGCTATATAGCATGGTTGTTCCCCATTTAAAGACCTTTCATTTGATGTATGGCTTGGCGTGATCGGTTGGCTAGAACTCGAGATATGACTGAAAGGAGTGGGGAGTGTTTTTCGCTCTAAGCAAATACGCTCCTTCAAGTACTGCGCCTAAATTATAGAAGTGACAAGTACTGCGCCTAAACTATAGAAGCGACACGAAAATGTTATATAGCGCGGTTGGTCCCCATTTAAAGACCTTTCATTTGATGTATGGCTTAGCGCGATCGGTTGGCTAAAACTCGAGATATGACTGAAAGGAGTGGGGAGTGTTTTCCGCTCTAAACTAATACGCTCCTTCAAGTACTGCGCGAAAACTATAGAAGCGACACGAAAATGTTACATAGCGCGGTTGTTCCTCATTTAAAGACCTTTCATTTGATATATGGCTTGGCGCGATCGGTTGGCTAGAACTCGAGATATGGCTGAAAGGAGTGGGGAGTTTTTATCGCTCGAAACAAATACGCTCCTTCCAGTACTGCGCCTAAACTATAGAAGTGACACGAATTTGTTATATAGCGCGGTTGTTCCTCATTTAAAGACCTTTCATTTGATATATGTCTTGGCGCGATCGGTTGGCTAGAACTCGAGATATGACTGAAAGGAGTGGGGAGTGTTTTTCGCTCTAAACAAATACGCTCCTTCAAGTACTGGCCCTAAACTATAGAAGTGACACGAAAATGTTATATAGCGTGGTTGTTCCTCATTTAAAGGCCTTTCATTTGCTATGTGGCTTGGCGCGAACGGTTGGCAAGACCTCGAGATATGGCTGAAAGGAGTGGGGAGTGTTTTTCGCTCTAAACAAATACGCTCCTTCAAGTATTGCGCCTAAACTATAGAAGCGACGCGAAAATGTTATATAGCGCGGTTGTTCCTCATTTAAAGGCCTTTCATTTGATATATGGCTTGGCGCGATCGGTTGGCTAGAACTCGAGATATGACTGAAAGGGCTGGGGAGTGTTTTTCGCTCGAAACAAATACGCTCCTTCAAGTATTGCGCCTAAACTATAGAAGCGACACGAAAATGGTATATAACGCGGTTGTTTCCCATTTAAAGACCTTTCATTTGATGTATGGCTTGGCGCGATCGGTTGGCTAGAACTCGAGATATGACTGAAAGGGCTGGGGAGTGTTTTTCGCTCTAAACAAATACGCTCCTTCCAGTAATGCGCCTAAACTATAGAAGCGACACGAAAATGTTATATAGCGCGGTTGTTCTCCATTTAAAGACCTTTAATTTGATGTATGGATTGGCGCGATCAGTTGGCTAGAACTTGAGATATGACTGAAAGGACTGGGGAGTGTTTTTCGCTCTAAACAAATACGCTCCTTCCAGTACTGCGCCTAAACTATAGAAGTGACACGAATATGTTATATAGCGCGGTTGTTTCCCATTTAAAGACCTTTCATTTGATGTATGGCTTGGCGCGATCAGTTGGCTAGAACTTGAGATATGACTGAAAGGACTGGGGAGTGTTTTTCGCTCTAAACAAATACGCTCCTTCCAGTACTGCGCCTAAACTATAGAAGTGACACGAATATGTTATATAGCGCGGTTGTTCCTCATTTAAAGACCTTTAATTTGATGTATGTCTTGGCGCGATCGGTTGGCTAGAACTCGAGATATGACTGAAAGGAGTGGGGAGTGTTTTCCGCTCTAAACTAATACGCTCCTTCAAGTACTGCGCCTAAACTATAGAAGTGACATGAAAATGCTATATAGCATGGTTGGTCCCCATTTAAAGACCTTTCATTTGATGTATGGCTTGGCGCGATCGGTTGGCTAGAACTCGAGATATGGCTGAAAGGAGTAAGGAGTGTTTTTCGCTCGAAACAAATACGCTCCTTCAAGTATTGCGCCTAAACTATAGAAGCGACACGAAAATGTTATATAACGCGGTTGTTCTCCATTTAAAGACCTTTAATTTGATGTATGGATTGGCGCGATCAGTTGGCTAGAACTTGAGATATGACTGAAAGGACTGGGGAGTGTTTTTCGCTCTAAACAAATACGCTCCTTCCAGTACTGCGCCTAAACTATAGAAGTGACACGAGTATGTTATATAGCGCGGTTGTTTCCCATTTAAAGACCTTTCATTTGATGTATGGCTTGGCGCGATCAGTTGGCTAGAACTTGAGATATGACTGAAAGGACTGGGGAGTGTTTTTCGCTCTAAACAAATACGCTCCTTCCAGTACAGCGCCTAAACTATAGAAGTGACACGAATATGTTATATAGCGCGGTTGTTCCTCATTTAAAGACCTTTAATTTGATGTATGTCTTGGCGCGATCGGTTGGCTAGAACTCGAGATATGACTGAAAGGAGTGGGGAGTGTTTTCCGCTCTAAACTAATGCGCTCCTTCAAGTACTGCGCCTAAACTATAGAAGTGACATGAAAATGCTATATAGCATGGTTGGTCCCCATTTAAAGACCTTTCATTTGATGTATGGCTTGGCGCGATCGGTTGGCTAGAACTCGAGATATGGCTGAAAGGAGTGGGGAGTGTTTTTCGCTCGAAACAAATACGCTCCTTCAAGTATTGCGCCTAAACTATAGAAGCGACACGAAAATGTTATATAACGCGGTTGTTCCCCATTTAAAGACCTTTAATTTGATGTATGTCTTGGCGCGATCGGTTGACTAGAACTCGAGATATGACTGAAAGGAGTGGGGAGTGTTTTCCGCTCTAAACTAATACGCTCCTTCAAGTACTGCGCCTAAACTATAGAAGCGACACGAAAATTTTATATAGCGCGGTTGTTCCTCATTTAAAGACCTTTCATTTGATGTATGGCTTGGCGCGATCGGTTGGCTAGAACTCGAGATATGACTGAAAGGGCTGGGGAGTGTTTTTCGCTCTAAAGAAATACGCTCCTTCCAGTAATGCGCCTAAACTATAGAAGCGACACGAAAATGTTATATAGCGCGGTTGTTCTCCATTTAAAGACCTTTAATTTGATGTATGGATTGGCGCGATCAGTTGGCTAGAACTTGAGATATGACTGAAAGGACTGGGGAGTGTTTTTCGCTCTAAACAAATACGCTCCTTCCAGTACTGCGCCTAAACTATAGAAGTGACACGAGTATGTTATATAGCGCGGTTGTTTCCCATTTAAAGACCTTTCATTTGATGTATGGCTTGGCGCGATCAGTTGGCTAGAACTTGAGATATGACTGAAAGGACTGGGGAGTGTTTTTCGCTCTAAACAAATACGCTCCTTCCAGTACTGCGCCTAAACTATAGAAGTGACACGAATATGTTATATAGCGCGGTTGTTCCTCATTTAAAGACCTTTAATTTGATGTATGTCTTGGCGCGATCGGTTGGCTAGAACTCGAGATATGACTGAAAGGAGTGGGGAGTGTTTTCCGCTCTAAACTAATGCGCTCCTTCAAGTACTGCGCCTAAACTATAGAAGTGACATGAAAATGCTATATAGCATGGTTGGTCCCCATTTAAAGACCTTTCATTTGATGTATGGCTTGGCGCGATCGGTTGGCTAGAACTCGAGATATGGCTGAAAGGAGTGGGGAGTGTTTTTCGCTCGAAACAAATACGCTCCTTCAAGTATTGCGCCTAAACTATAGAAGCGACACGAAAATGTTATATAACGCGGTTGTTCCCCATTTAAAGACCTTTAATTTGATGTATGGCTTGGCGCGATCAGTTGGCTAGAACTTGAGATATGACTGAAAGGACTGGGAAGTGTTTTTCGCTCTAAACAAATACGCTCCTTCCAGTACTGCGCCTAAACTATAGAAGTGACACGAATATGTTATATAGCGCGGTTGTTCCTCATTTAAAGACCTTTAATTTGATGTATGTCTTGGCGCGATCGGTTGGCTAGAACTTGAGATATGACTGAAAGGACTGGGGAGTGTTTTTCGCTCTAAACAAATACGCTCCTTCCAGTACTGCGCCTAAACTATAGAAGTGACACGAGTATGTTATATAGCGCGGTTGTTTCCCATTTAAAGACCTTTCATTTGATGTATGGCTTGGCGCGATCAGTTGGCTAGAACTTGAGATATGACTGAAAGGACTGGGGAGTGTTTTTCGCTCTAAACAAATACGCTCCTTCCAGTACTGCGCCTAAACTATAGAAGTGACACGAATATGTTATATAGCGCGGTTGTTCCTCATTTAAAGACCTTTAATTTGATGTATGTCTTGGCGCGATCGGTTGGCTAGAACTCGAGATATGACTGAAAGGAGTGGGGAGTGTTTTCCGCTCTAAACTAATGCGCTCCTTCAAGTACTGCGCCTAAACTATAGAAGTGACATGAAAATGCTATATAGCATGGTTGGTCCCCATTTAAAGACCTTTCATTTGATGTATGGCTTGGCGCGATCGGTTGGCTAGAACTCGAGATATGGCTGAAAGGAGTGGGGAGTGTTTTTCGCTCGAAACAAATACGCTCCTTCAAGTATTGCGCCTAAACTATAGAAGCGACACGAAAATGTTATATAACGCGGTTGTTCCCCATTTAAAGACCTTTAATTTGATGTATGGCTTGGCGCGATCAGTTGGCTAGAACTTGAGATATGACTGAAAGGACTGGGAAGTGTTTTTCGCTCTAAACAAATACGCTCCTTCCAGTACTGCGCCTAAACTATAGAAGTGACACGAATATGTTATATAGCGCGGTTGTTCCTCATTTAAAGACCTTTAATTTGATGTATGTCTTGGCGCGATCGGTTGGCTAGAACTCGAGATATGACTGAAAGGGCTGGGGAGTGTTTTTCGCTCTAAACAAATACGCTCCTTCAAGTACTGCGCGTAAACTATAGAAGTGACAAGTACTGCGCCTATGACAAGTACTAAACTATAGAAGTGACATGAAAATGCTATATAGCATGGTTGTTCCCCATTTAAAGACCTTTCATTTGATGTATGGCTTGGCGTGATCGGTTGGCTAGAACTCGAGATATGACTGAAAGGAGTGGGGAGTGTTTTTCGCTCTAAGCAAACACGCTCCTTCAAGTACTGCGCCTAAACTATAGAAGCGACACGAAAATGTTATATAGCGCGGTTGGTCCCCATTTAAAGACCTTTCATTTGATGTATGGCTTAGCGCGATCGGTTGGCTAAAACTCGAGATATGACTGAAAGGAGTGGGGAGTGTTTTCCGCTCTAAACTAATACGCTCCTTCAAGTACTGCGCGAAAACTATAGAAGCGACACGAAAATGTTACATAGCGCGGTTGTTCCTCATTTAAAGACCTTTCATTTGATATATGGCTTGGCGCGATCGGTTGGCTAGAACTCGAGATATGGCTGAAAGGAGTGGGGAGTTTTTATCGCTCGAAACAAATACGCTCCTTCCAGTACTGCGCCTAAACTATAGAAGTGACACGAATTTGTTATATAGCGCGGTTGTTCCTCATTTAAAGACCTTTCATTTGATATATGTCTTGGCGCGATCGGTTGGCTAGAACTCGAGATATGACTGAAAGGAGTGGGGAGTGTTTTTCGCTCTAAACAAATACGCTCCTTCAAGTACTGGCCCTAAACTATAGAAGTGACACGAAAATGTTATATAGCGTGGTTGTTCCTCATTTAAAGGCCTTTCATTTGCTATGTGGCTTGGCGCGAACGGTTGGCAAGACCTCGAGATATGGCTGAAAGGAGTGGGGAGTGTTTTTCGCTCTAAACAAATACGCTCCTTCAAGTATTGCGCCTAAACTATAGAAGCGACGCGAAAATGTTATATAGCGGGGTTGTTCCTCATTTAAAGGCCTTTCATTTGATATATGGCTTGGCGCGATCGGTTGGCTAGAACTCGAGATATGACTGAAAGGGCTGGGGAGTGTTTTTCGCTCTAAACAAATACGCTCCTTCCAGTAATGCGCCTAAACTATAGAAGCGACACGAAAATTTTATATAGCGCGGTTGTTCCTCATTTAAAGACCTTTCATTTGATATATGGCTTGGCGCGATCGGTTGGCTAGAACTCGAGATATGGCTGAAAGGAGTGGGGAGTGTTTTTCGCTCGAAACAAATACGCTCCTTCAAGTATTGCGCCTAAACTATAGAAGCGACACGAAAATGGTATATAACGCGGTTGTTTCCCATTTAAAGACCTTTCATTTGATGTATGGCTTGGCGCGATCGGTTGGCTAGAACTCGAGATATGACTGAAAGGGCTGGGGAGTGTTTTTCGCTCTAAACAAATACGCTCCTTCCAGTAATGCGCCTAAACTATAGAAGCGACACGAAAATGTTATATAGCGCGGTTGTTCTCCATTTAAAGACCTTTAATTTGATGTATGGATTGGCGCGATCAGTTGGCTAGAACTTGAGATATGACTGAAAGGACTGGGGAGTGTTTTTCGCTCTAAACAAATACGCTCCTTCCAGTACTGCGCCTAAACTATAGAAGTGACACGAATATGTTATATAGCGCGGTTGTTTCCCATTTAAAGACCTTTCATTTGATGTATGGCTTGGCGCGATCAGTTGGCTAGAACTTGAGATATGACTGAAAGGACTGGGGAGTGTTTTTCGCTCTAAACAAATACGCTCCTTCCAGTACTGCGCCTAAACTATAGAAGTGACACGAATATGTTATATAGCGCGGTTGTTCCTCATTTAAAGACCTTTAATTTGATGTATGTCTTGGCGCGATCGGTTGGCTAGAACTCGAGATATGACTGAAAGGAGTGGGGAGTGTTTTCCGCTCTAAACTAATACGCTCCTTCAAGTACTGCGCCTAAACTATAGAAGTGACATGAAAATGCTATATAGCATGGTTGGTCCCCATTTAAAGACCTTTCATTTGATGTATGGCTTGGCGCGATCGGTTGGCTAGAACTCGAGATATGGCTGAAAGGAGTAAGGAGTGTTTTTCGCTCGAAACAAATACGCTCCTTCAAGTATTGCGCCTAAACTATAGAAGCGACGCGAAAATGTTATATAGCGCGGTTGTTCCTCATTTAAAGGCCTTTCATTTGATATATGGCTTGGCGCGATCGGTTGGCTAGAACTCGAGATATGACTGAAAGGGCTGGGGAGTGTTTTTCGCTCTAAACAAATACGCTCCTTCCAGTAATGCGCCTAAACTATAGAAGCGACACGAAAATTTTATATAGCGCGGTTGTTCCTCATTTAAAGACCTTTCATTTGATATAAGGCTTGGCGCGATCGGTTGGCTAGAACTCGAGATATGGCTGAAAGGAGTGGGGAGTGTTTTTCGCTCGAAACAAATACGCTCCTTCAAGTATTGCGCCTAAACTATAGAAGCGACACGAAAATGGTATATAACGCGGTTGTTTCCCATTTAAAGACCTTTCATTTGATGTATGGCTTGGCGCGATCGGTTGGCTCGAGATATGACTGAAAGGCCTGGGGAGTGTTTTTCGCTCTAAACAAATACGCTCCTTCAAGTACTGCGCGTAAACTATAGAAGTGACAAGTACTGCGCCTATGACAAGTACTAAACTATAGAAGTGACATGAAAATGCTATATAGCATGGTTGTTCCCCATTTAAAGACCTTTCATTTGATGTATGGCTTGGCGTGATCGGTTGGCTAGAACTCGAGATTTGACTGAAAGGAGTGGGGAGTGTTTTTCGCTCTAAGCAAATACGCTCCTTCAAGTACTGCGCCTAAATTATAGAAGTGACAAGTACTGCGCCTAAACTATAGAAGCGACACGAAAATGTTATATAGCGCGGCTGGTCCCCATTTAAAGACCTTTCATTTGATGTATGGCTTAGCGCGATCGGTTGGCTAAAACTCGAGATATGACTGAAAGGAGTGGGGAGTGTTTTTCGCTCTAAACAAATACGCTCCTTTAAGTACTGCGCGTAAACTATAGAAGTTTCAAGTACTGCGCCTAAACTATAGAAGTGACATGAAAATGCTATATAGCATGGTTGTTCCCTATTTAAAGACCTTTCATTTGATGTATGGCTTGGCGTGATCGGTTGGCTAGAACTCGAGATATGACTGAAAGGAGTGGGGAGTGTTTTCCGCTCTAAACTAATACGCTCCTTCAAGTACTGCGCCTAAACTATAGAAGTGACATGAAAATGCTATATAGTATGGTTGGTCCCCATTTAAAGACCTTTCATTTGATGTATGGCTTAGCGCGATCGGTTGGCTAAAACTCGAGATATGACTGAAAGGAGTGGGGAGTGTTTTCCGCTCTAAACTAATACGCTCCTTCAAGTACTGCGCGTAAACTATAGAAGCGACACGAAAATGTTACATAGCGCGGTTGTTCCTCATTTAAAGACCTTTCATTTGATATATGGCTTGGCGCGATAGGTTGGCTAGAACTCGAGATATGGCTGAAAGGAGTGGGGAGTTTTTATCGCTCGAAACAAATACGCTCCTTCCAGTACTGCGCCTAAACTATAGAAGTGACACGAATATGTTATATAGCGCGGTTGTTCCTCATTTAAAGACCTTTCATTTGATATATGTCTTGGCGCGATCGGTTGGCTAGAACTCGAGATATGACTGAAAGGAGTGGGGAGTGTTTTTCGCTCTAAACAAATACGCTCCTTCAAGTACTGCGCGTAAACTATAGAAGTGACAAGTACTGCGCCTAAACTATAGAAGTGACATGAAAATGCTATATAGCATGGTTGTTCCCTATTTAAAGACCTTTCATTTGATGTATGGCTTGGCGTGATCGGTTGGCTAGAACTCGAGATATGACTGAAAGGAGTGGGGAGTGTTTTTCGCTCTAAGCAAATACGCTCCTTCAAGTACTGCGCCTAAATTATAGAAGTGACAATTACTGCGCCTAAACTATAGAAGCGACACGAAAATGTTATATAGCGCGGTTGTTCCCCATTTAAAGACCTTTCATTTAATGTATGGCTTGGCGCGATCAGTTGGCTAGAACTCGAGTTATGACTGAAAGGAGTGGGGAGTGTTTTCCGCTCTAAACTCATACGCTCCTTCAAGTACTGCGCCTAAACTATAGAAGTGACATGAAAATGCTATATAGCATGGTTGGTCCCCATTTAAAGACCTTTCATTTGATGTATGGCTTAGCGCGATCGGTTGGCTAAAACTCGAGATATGACTGAAAGGAGTGGGGAGTGTTTTCCGCTCTAAACTAATACGCTCCTTCAAGTACTGCGCGTAAACTATAGAAGCGACACGAAAATGTTATATATCGCGGTTGTTCCTCATTTAAAGACCTTTCATTTGATATATGGCTTGGCGCGATCGGTTGGCTAGAACTCGAGATATGGCTGAAAGGAGTGGGGAGTTTTTATCGCTCGAAACAAATACGCTCCTTCAAGTACTGCGCCTAAACTATAGAAGCGACACGAAAATGTTATATAGCGCGGTTGTTTCCCATTTAAAGACCTTTCATTTGATGTATGGCTTGGCGCGATCAGTTGGCTAGAACTCGAGATATGGCTGAAGGGAGTGAGGAGTGTTTTTCGCTCTAAACAAATACCCTCCTTCAAGTACTGCGCCTAAACTATAGAAGCGACACGAAAATGTTATATAGCGCGGTTGTTTCCCATTTAAAGACCTTTCATTTGATGTATGGCTTGGCGCGATCAGTTGGCTAGAACTCGAGATATGGCTGAAGGGAGTTGGGAGTGTTTTTCGCTCTAAACTAATACGCTCCTTCAAGTACTGCGCGTAAACTATAGAAGCGACACGAAAATGTTACATAGCGCGGTTGTTCCTCATTTAAAGACCTTTCATTTGATATATGGCTTGGCGCGATCGGTTGGCTAGAACTCGACATATGGCTGAAAGGAGTGGGGAGTTTTTATCGCTCGAAACAAATACGCTCCTTCAAGTACTGCGCCTAAACTATAGAAGCCACACGAAAATGTTATATAGCGCGGTTGTTTCCCATTTAAAGACCTTTCATTTGATGTATGGCTTGGCGCGATCAGTTGGCTAGAACTCGAGATATGGCTGAAGGGAGTGGGGAGTGTTTTTCGCTCTAAACAAATACGCTCCTTCAAGTACTGCGCCTAAATTATAGAATTGACAAGTACTGCGCCTAAACTATAGAAGCGACACGAAAATGATATATAGCGCGGTTGTTCTCCATTTAAAGACCTTTCATTTAATGTATGGCTTGGCGCGATCAGTTGGCTAGAACTCGAGTTATGACTGAAAGGAGTGGGGAGTGTTTTCCGCTCTAAACTAATACGCTCCTTCAAGTACTGCGCGTAAACTATAGAAGTGACATGAAAATGCTATATAGCATGGTTGTTCCCCATTTAAAGACCTTTCATTTGATGTATGGCTTGGCGTGATCGGTTGGCTAGAACTCGAGATATGACTGAAAGGAGTGGGGAGTGTTTTTCGCTCTAAGCAAATACGCTCCTTCAAGTACTGCGCCTAAATTATAGAAGTGACAAGTACTGCGCCTAAACTATAGAAGCGACACGAAAATGTTATATAGCGCGGTTGTTCCCCACTTAAAGACCTTTCATTTAATGTATGGCTTGGCGCGATCAGTTGGCTAGAACTCGAGTTATGACTGAAAGGAGTGGGGAGTGTTTTCCGCTCTAAACTAATACGCTCCTTCAAGTACTGCGCCTAAACTATAGAAGTGACATGAAAATGCTATATAGCATGGTTGGTTCCCATTTAAAGACCTTTCATTTGATGTATGGCTTAGCGCGATCGGTTGGCTAAAACTCGAGATATGACTGAAAGGAGTGGGGAGTGTTTTCCGCTCTAAACTAATACGCTCCTTCAAGTACTGCGCCTAAACTATAGAAGTGACATGAAAATTCTATATAGCATGGTTGGTCCCCATTTAAAGACCTTTCATTTGATGTATGGCTTAGCGCGATCGGTTGGCTAAAACTCGAGATATGACTGAAAGGAGTGGGGAGTGTTTTCCGCTCTAAACTAATACGCTCCTTCAAGTACTGCGCCTAAATTATAGAAGTGACAAGTACTGCGCCTAAACTATAGAAGCGACACGAAAATGATATATAGCGCGGTTGTTCTCCATTTAAAGACCTTTCATTTAATGTATGGCTTGGCGCGATCAGTTGGCTAGAACTCGAGATATGGCTGAAAGGAGTGGGGAGTGTTTTTCGCTCTAAACAAATACCCTCCTTCAAGTACTGCGCCTAAACTATAGAAGTGACATGAAAATGCTATATAGCATGGTTGTTCCCCATTTAAAGACCTTTCATTTGATGTATGGCTTGGCGTGATCGGTTGGCTAGAACTCGAGATATGACTGAAAGGAGTGGGGAGTGTTTTTCGCTCTAAGCAAATACGCTCCTTCAAGTACTGCGCCTAAATTATAGAAGTGACAAGTACTGCGCCTAAACTATAGAAGCGACACGAAAATGTTATATAGCGCGGTTGTTCCCCATTTAAAGACCTTTCATTTAATGTATGGCTTGGCGCGATCAGTTGGCTAGAACTCGAGTTATGACTGAAGGGAGTGGGGAGTGTTGAATACGCTCCTTCAAGTACTGCGCCTAAACTATAGAAGTGACATGAAAATGCTATATAGCATGGTTGGTTCCCATTTAAAGACCTTTCATTTGATGTATGGCTTAGCGCGATCGGTTGGCTAAAACTCGAGATATGACTGAAAGGAGTGGGGAGTGTTTTCCGCTCTAAACTAATACGCTCCTTCAAGTACTGCGCCTAAACTATAGAAGTGACATGAAAATTCTATATAGCGCGGTTGTTCCCCACTTAAAGACCTTTCATTTAATGTATGGCTTGGCGCGATCAGTTGGCTAGAACTCGAGTTATGACTGAAAGGAGTGGGGAGTGTTTCCCGCTCTAAACTAATACGCTCCTTCAAGTACTGCGCCTAAACTATAGAAGTGACATGAAAATGCTATATAGCATGGTTGGTCCCCATTTAAAGACCTTTCATTTGATGTATGGCTTGGCGCGATCAGTTGGCTAGAACTCGAGATATGGCTGAAAGGAGTGGGGAGTGTTTTTCGCTCTAAACAAATACCCTCCTTCAAGTACTGCGCCTAAACTATAGAAGTGACACGAAAATGTTATATAGCGCGGTTGTTTCCCATTTAAAGACCTTTCATTTGATGTATGGCTTGGCGCGATCGGTTGGCTAGAACTCGAGATATGACTGAAAGGTCTGGGGAGTGTTTTCCGCTCTAAACTAATACGCTCCTTCAAGTACTGCGCGTAAACTATAGAAGCGACACGAAAATGTTATATAGCGCGGTTGTTCCCCATTTAAAGACCTTTAATTTGATGTATGGCTTGGCGCGATCAGTTGGCTAGAACTTGAGATATGACTGAAGGGACTGGGGAGTGTTTTTCGCTCTAAACAAATACGCTCCTTCCAGTACTGCGCCTAAACTATAGAAGTGACACGAATATGTTATATAGCGCGGTTGTTCCTCATTTAAAGACCTTTAATTTGATGTATGTCTTAGCGCGATCGGTTGGCTAGAACTCGAGATATGACTGAAAGGAGTGGGGAGTGTTTTCCGCTCTAAACTAATACGCTCCTTCAAGTACTGCGCCTAAACTATAGAAGTGACATGAAAATGCTATATAGCATGGTTGGTCCCCATTTAAAGACCTTCCATTTGATGTATGGCTTAGCGCGATCGGTTGGCTAAAACTCGAGATATGACTGAAAGGAGTGGGGAGTGTTTTCCGCTCTAAACTAATACGCTCCTTCAAGTACTGCGCGTAAACTATAGAAGCGACACGAAAATGTTACATAGCGCGGTTGTTTCCCATTTAAAGACCTTTCATTTGATGTATGGCTTGGCGCGATCAGTTGGCTAGAACTCGAGTTATGACTGAAAGGAGTGGGGAGTGTTTTCCGCTCTAAACTAATACGCTCCTTCAAGTACTGCGCGTAAACTATAGAAGCGACACGAAAATGTTACATAGCGCGGTTGTTTCCCATTTAAAGACCTTTCATTTGATGTATGGCTTGGCGCGATCGGTTGGCTAGAACTCGAGATATGACTGAAAGGTCTGGGGAGTGTTTTCCGCTCTAAACTAATACGCTCCTTCAAGTACTGCGCGTAAACTATAGAAGCGACACGAAAATGTTATATAGCGCGGTTGTTCCCCATTTAAAGACCTTTAATTTGATGTATGGCTTGGCGCGATCAGTTGGCTAGAACTTGAGATATGACTGAAGGGACTGGGGAGTGTTTTTCGCTCTAAACAAATACGCTCCTTCCAGTACTGCGCCTAAACTATAGAAGTGACACGAATATGTTATATAGCGCGGTTGTTCCTCATTTAAAGACCTTTAATTTGATGTATGTCTTAGCGCGATCGGTTGGCTAGAACTCGAGATATGACTGAAAGGAGTGGGGAGTGTTTTCCGCTCTAAACTAATACGCTCCTTCAAGTACTGCGCCTAAACTATAGAAGTGACATGAAAATGCTATATAGCATGGTTGGTCCCCATTTAAAGACCTTCCATTTGATGTATGGCTTAGCGCGATCGGTTGGCTAAAACTCGAGATATGGCTGAAGGGAGTGGGGAGTGTTTTTCGCTCTAAACAAATACGCTCCTTCAAGTACTGCGCCTAAATTATAGAAGTGACAAGTACTGCGCCTAAACTATAGAAGCGACACGAAAATGATATATAGCGCGGTTGTTCTCCATTTAAAGACCTTTCATTTAATGTATGGCTTGGCGCGATCAGTTGGCTAGAACTCGAGTTATGACTGAAAGGAGTGGGGAGTGTTTTCCGCTCTAAACTAATACGCTCCTTCAAGTACTGCGCGTAAACTATAGAAGTGACATGAAAATGCTATATAGCATGGTTGTTCCCCATTTAAAGACCTTTCATTTGATGTATGGCTTAGCGCGATCGGTTGGCTAAAACTCGAGATATGACTGAAAGGAGTGGGGAGTGTTTTCCGCTCTAAACTAATACGCTCCTTCAAGTACTGCGCGTAAACTATAGAAGCGACACGAAAATGTTACATAGCGCGGTTGTTTCCCATTTAAAGACCTTTCATTTGATGTATGGCTTGGCGCGATCAGTTGGCTAGAACTCGAGATATGGCTGAAGGGAGTGGGGAGTGTTTTTCGCTCTAAACAAATACGCTCCTTCAAGTACTGCGCCTAAATTATAGAAGTGACAAGTACTGCGCCTAAACTATAGAAGCGACACGAAAATGTTATATAGCGCGGTTGTTCCCCATTTAAAGACCTTTCATTTAATGTATGGCTTGGCGCGATCAGTTGGCTAGAACTCGAGTTATGACTGAAAGGAGTGGGGAGTGTTTTCCGCTCTAAACTAATACGCTCCTTCAAGTACTGCGCCTAAACTATAGAAGTGACATGAAAATGCTATATAGCATGGTTGTTCCCCATTTAAAGACCTTTCATTTGATGTATGGCTTGGCGTGATCGGTTGGCTAGAAATCGAGATATGACTGAAAGGAGTGGGGAGTGTTTTTCGCTCTAAGCAAATACGCTCCTTCAAGTACTGCGCCTAAATTATAGAAGTGACAAGTACTGCGCCTAAACTATAGAAGCGACACGAAAATGTTATATAGCGCGGTTGTTCCCCATTTAAAGACCTTTCATTTAATGTATGGCTTGGCGCGATCAGTTGGCTAGAACTCGAGTTATGACTGAAAAGAGTGGGGAGTGTTTTCCGCTCTAAACTAATACGCTCCTTCAAGTACTGCGCCTAAACTATAGAAGTGACATGCAAATGCTATATAGCATGGTTGGTCCCCATTTAAAGACCTTTCATTTGATGTATGGCTTAGCGCGAGCGGTTGGCTAAAACTCGAGATATGGCTGAAGGGAGTGGGGAGTGTTTTTCGCTCTAAACAAATACGCTCCTTCAAGTACTGCGCCTAAATTATAGAAGTGACAAGTACTGCGCCTAAACTATAGAAGCGACACGAAAATGTTATATAGCGCGGTTGTTCCCCATTTAAAGACCTTTCATTTAATGTATGGCTTGGCGCGATCAGTTGGCTAGAACTCGAGTTATGACTGAAAGGAGTGGGGAGTGTTTTCCGCTCTAAACTAATACGCTCCTTCAAGTACTGCGCCTAAACTATAGAAGTGACATGAAAATGCTATATAGCATGGTTGTTCCCCATTTAAAGACCTTTCATTTGATGTATGGCTTGGCGTGATCGGTTGGCTAGAAATCGAGATATGACTGAAAGGAGTGGGGAGTGTTTTTCGCTCTAAGCAAATACGCTCCTTCAAGTACTGCGCCTAAATTATAGAAGTGACAAGTACTGCGCCTAAACTATAGAAGCAACACGAAAATTTTATATAGCGCGGTTGTTCCCCATTTAAAGACCTTTCATTTAATGTATGGCTTGGCGCGATCAGTTGGCTAGAACTCGAGTTATGACTGAAAAGAGTGGGGAGTGTTTTCCGCTCTAAACTAATACGCTCCTTCAAGTACTGCGCCTAAACTATAGAAGTGACATGAAAATGCTATATAG
Organism: Thecophora atra; assembly: GCA_937620795.1. Taxonomy (NCBI): domain Eukaryota; kingdom Metazoa; phylum Arthropoda; class Insecta; order Diptera; family Conopidae; genus Thecophora; species Thecophora atra. The sequence continues at coordinate 69,626,251 of OW569397.1, read as the reverse complement.
CATGGTTGGTCCCCATTTAAAGACCTTTCATTTGATGTATGGCTTGGCGTGATCGGTTGGCTAGAAATCGAGATATGACTGAAAGGAGTGGGGAGTGTTTTCCGCTCTAAACTAATACGCTCCTTCAAGTACTGCGCCTAAACTATAGAAGTGACATGAAAATTCTATATAGCATGGTTGGTCCCCATTTAAAGACCTTTCATTTGATGTATGGCTTGGCTCGATCAGTTGGCTAGAACTCGAGATATGGCTGAAGGGATTGGGGAGTGTTTTTCGCTCTAAACAAATACCTTCCTTCGAGTACTGCGCCTAAACTATAGAAGTGACACGAAAATGCTATATAGCATGGTTGGTCCCCATTTAAAGACCTTTCATTTGATGTATGGCTTAGCGCGATCGGTTGGCTAGAACTCGAGATATGGCTGAAAGGAGTGGGGAGTGTTTTTCGCTTTAAACAAATACGCTCCTTCAAGTACTGCGCCTAAACTATAGAAGCGACGCGAAAATGTTATATAGCGCGGTTGTTCTTCATTTAAAGACCTTTCATTCGATATATGGCTTGGCGCGATCGGTTGGCTACCACTCGAGATATGGCTGAAAGGATTGGGGAGTGTTTTTCGCTCTAAACAAATACGCTCCTTCAAGTACTGCGCCTAAACTATAGAAGTGACAAGTACTGCGCCTAAACTATAGAAGTGACATGAAAATGCTATATAGCATGGTTGTTCCCCATTTAAAGACCTTTCATTTGATGTATGGCTTGGCGCGATCGGTTGGCTAGAACTCGAGATATGACTGAAAGGAGTGGGGAGTATTTTCCGCTCTAAACTAATACGCTCCTTCAATACTGCGCCTTAACTATAGAAGCGACACGAAAATGTTATATAGCGCGGTTGTTCCTCATTAAAAGACCTTTCATTTGATATATGGCCTGCCGCGATCGGTTGGCTAGAACTTGAGATATGACTGAAAGGAGTGGGGAGTGTTTTTCGCCCTAACAAATACGCTCCTTCAAGTACTGCGCCTAATTATTTCACTGCCTATCAAAAAGGAATTACGGTAAATTTTGTATGCTAAATAGAGTTATAAGACTAAACCATTACAAAGCCTCAGCTTTTACCGCCTAAACTTGGTTTCTATAACTTAGTCGATTATAGTTTATATTTTCCAGCAAACAATGGATCTACCCCTTCCTTTCTTATTATACCACCTGCTGACTCTTTAATATACTGCAAAACTTCATACATTTATTAGGTTGACCTAAGGATGGAGTCAATGGAGCCACCGACGCGTTACATCGGCGTTACTATTTACTATCCCTTTGCAGACTACCAAGTCTTGCAATATATATAACCAATATTGTAAATAGTTACAAACAGAGCCAAGAAATATTTAGGAAATATGGATACAATAAAATTAAAAGCTTAGATGTTAACAGTACATGCGTATAACTTACCACAATGTCGTCCGCTGAAATTCGAGTATATCGAATCCTCAATTTGAATAGTGTCACTGTTTATATTTATAGTAGAATATCTGAAAATATAAGGCAAGCAAACAGCTGAGTTAGAAAAGTAGGAAGTTAGGATAGATATGCAGATATGTAGATATGTTCTTCTAAACTATAGAAGTGGCACGAAAATGATATAGAGCGCGGTTGTTCCTTATTTAAAGACCTTTCATTTAATTCAGAACTCGCGATATGACTGAAAGGAGTGGGAAGTGTTTTACGCTGTATACAAATACACTCCTTCAAGTACTGCGCCTAAACTATAGAAGAGACACGAAAATTATATATAGCGCGGTTGTTCCGCATTTAAAGACCTTTCATTTGATACCTGTCTTGGCGCGGGCAATATGTAGGGCTCCGCTGGCTGTGGGTAGGGCTCCGCTGGGCGTAGGTAGGGCTCCGTTGGCAGTAGGTAGTTCTCCACTGGCAGTAGGTAGGGCTCCGCTGGCCGTAAGTAGGGCTCCGCTGGCCGTAAGTAGGGCTCCGCTGGCCGTAGGTAGGGCTCCGCTGGCAGTAGGTAGTGCTCTGCTGGCCGTAGGAAGGGCTCCGCTGGCCGTAGGTAGGGCTCCGCTAGCCGTAGGTAGCGCTCCACTGGCAATATGTAGGGCTCCGCTGGTTGTGGGTAGGGCTCCGGTGGGCATAGGTAGGGCTCCGTTGGCCATAGGAAGGGCTCCGCTGGCCGTAGGTAGGGCTCCGCTGGCCGTAGGTAGGGCTTCGTTGGCAGTAGGTAGCGCTCCACTGGCAATATGTAGGGCTCCGCTGGCCGTAGGTAGGGCTCCGCTCGCCAAAGGTAGGACGGTTGAGGGACAGTTGAGGGACGGTTTAGGGACGGTCGAGGGACGGTCGAGGGATGGTTGAGGAATGGTTGAGGGACAGTTCAGGGACGGTCGAGGGTCGTTTGAGGGATGGTTGAGGGACGGTTGAGGGAAGGTTGAGGGTCGGTTGAGGGTCGGTTGAGGTAAGCTTGAGGGACGTTTGAGGGACGTTTGAGGGACGTTTGAGGGACGTTTGAGGGACGTTTGAGGGACGTTTGAGGGACGTTTGAGGGACGTTTGAGGGTCGGTTGAGGGTCGGTTGAGGGTCGGTTGAGGGATGGTTGAGGGAAGGTTGAGGTAAGGTTGAGGGAAGGTTGAGGGAAGGTTGAGGGACGGTTAACGGTCGGTTGAGGGATGTTTGAGGGACGTTTGAGGGATGGTTTAGGAACGGTTGAGGGACGGTTGAGGGACGGTTGCGGGACGGTTGAGAGACGGTTGAGGGATGGTTGTGGGACGGTTGTGAGACGGTTGAGGGACGGTTGTGGGAACGTTGAGGAACGGTTGAGGGATGGTTGACAGATGGTTGAGGGACGGTTAAGGAACGGTTAAGGGACGATTGAGGAACGGTTGAGGAACGGTTGAGGAACGGTTGATACCGGTCTTGGCGCGATCGGTTGGCTAGAACTCGAGATATGATTGAAAGGAGTGCGGAGAGTTTTTCGCTCTATACAAATATGCTCCTTCAAGTACTGCCCCTAAACTATAGAAGTAGCACGAAAATTATATAGAGCGCGGTTGTTCCTCGTTTAAAGACCTTTCTTTTGATACCTGTCTTGGCGCGATCGGTTGACTAGAACTCGAGATTTGGCTGAAAGGAGTGGGGAGTGTTTTTCGCTCTATACAAATACACTCCTGCAAGTACTGCGCCTAAACTATAAAAGTGGCACGAAAATGATATAGATCGCGGTTGTTCCTTCATTTAAAGACCTTTCCTTTGATACCTGTCTTGGCGCGATCGGTTGGCTAGAACTCGAGATTTGGCTGAAAGGAGTTGGGGAATGTTTTTCGCTCTATACAAATACAATCCTGCAAATACTGCGCCTAAACTATAAAAGTGACACGAAAATTATATAGATCGCGGTTGTTCCCCATTTAAAGACCTTTCAGTTGATACCTGTCTTGGCGTGATCGGTTGGCCAGAACTCGAGATATGACTGAAAGGAGTGGAAAGTGTTTTTCGCTCTATACAAATACACTCCTTCAAGTACTGCGCCTAAACTAAAGAAGTAGCACGAAAATGATATAGAGCGCGGTTGTTCCGCATTTAAAGGCCTTTCTCTTAATACCTGAATTGGCGCGATCGGTTGGCCAGAACTCAAGATATGACTGAAAGGAGTGGGGAGTGTTTTTCGCTTTATACAAATACACTCCTGCAAGTACTGCGCCTAAACTATAGAAGTAGCACGAAAATTATATAGAGCGCGGTTGTTCCTCGTTTAAAGACCTTTCTTTTGATACCTGTCTTGGCGCGATCGGTTGACTAGAACTCCAGATTAGGCTGAAAGGAGTGGGGAGTGTTTTTCGCTCTATACAAATACACTCCTTCAAGTACTGCGCCTAACCTATAGAAGTGGCACGAAAATGATAGAGAGCGCGGTTGTTCCCCATTTAAAGACCTTTCAGATGATACCTGTCTTAGCGCGATCGGTTGTCTAGAACTCGAGATATGACTGAAAGGATTGGGACGTGTTTTTCGCTCTATGTAAATACACTCATTTAAGTACTGAGCCTAAACTATAGAAGTGACACGAAAATGTTATATAGCGCGGTTATTCCTCATTTAAAGACCTTTCAGTTGATACCTGTCTTCAACCTCAACATCAATCTCAACCTCAGCCTCAACGTCAACGTCAACCTCAACCTTAACGTCAACGTCAACCTCAACCTCAACCTCAAGCTCAACCTCAACTTCCACCTCAACCTCAACTACTATACAACATCATCTTTAACTTCAACCTCATCCTCAATCTCAATCTCAACATCAACCTCAACCTCAACATCAATCACAACCTCAACCTCAACCTCAACCTCAACCTCAACCTCAGCCTCAGCCTCAGCCTCAATCTCAACCTCAACCTCAACCTCAACCACATTCTCAACCTCAAACTCAACCTCAACCACAACCTCAACCTCAACCTCAACCTCAACCTCAGCCTCAGCCTCAGCCTCAATCTCAACCTCAACCTCAACCACATTCTCAACCTCAACCTCAACCACATTCTCAACCTCAACCTCAACCTCAACCACATTCTCAACCTCAACCTCAACCACATTCTCAACCTCAACCTCAACCTCAATCGTAACCTCAAGCTCAAGCACAATCGTAAGCTCAAGCTCAACCTCAATTTCAACTTCAACCGCAACTCTCCCTCAAACATCCCTCAAACATCCCTCAAACATCCCTCAAACGTCCCTTAACCGTTGCTCAACCTTCCCTCAACCGTCCCACAACCGTCCCTCAACCGTCCCACAACCGTCCCTCAACCGTCCCTCAACCGTCCCTCAACCGACCCTCAAACGTCCCTCAACCGTCCCTCAACAGTCCCTCAACCTTTGGCCAACGGAGCCCTACCTACGGCCAGTGGAGCTCTAACTACGGCCAGCGGAGCCCTACCTACGGCCAGCGTAGCCCTACCTAAGGCTAGCGGAGCCCTACCTACGGCCAGCAGAGCGCTACCTACGGCCAGCGGAGCCCTACCTGCGGCCAGCGGAGCCCTAGCTACAGCCAGCGGAGCCCTAGCTACAGCCAGCGTAGCCCTACCTAAGGCTAGCGGAGCCCTACCTACGGCCAGCAGAGCGCTACCTACGCCCAGCGGACCCCTACCTATGCCCAGCGGACCCCTACCTATGCCCAGCGGAGTCCTAGCTACAGCCAGCGGAGCCCTAGCTACAGCCAGCGGAGCCCTAGCTACAGCCAGCGGAGCCCTAGCTACAGCCAGCGGAGCCAGTGAAGGGCTGGGGTAGGGCTCCGCTGGCCGTAGGTAAGCCTCCACTGGCAATATGTAGGGCTCCGCTGGGCATAGGTAGGGCTCCGCTGGCCGTAGGGAGCACTCTGCTGGCAGTAGGTAGCGCTGCGCGGGCCGTGGGTAGGGCTTCGCTGGCAATATGTAGGGCTTCGCTGGCAATATGTAGGGCTTCGCTGGCAATATGTAGGGCTTCGCTTGCTGTGGCTAGGGCTCCGCTGGGCATAGGTAGGGCTCCGCTGGCCGTAGGTAGGGATCCTCTAGCAGTAGGTAGCGGTCCGCTGGCCGTATGTAGCGCTCCGCTGCCCGTAGGTAGGACTTTGCTTTCAGTATGTATGGCTCCGCTGGCAGTAGGTTGGACTTCGCTGACCGTAGGTAGGGCTCCGCTGGCCGTAGGTAGGGCTCCGTTGGCAGTAGGTAGCGCTCCGCTGGCCGTAGGTAGGGCTCCGGTGGCCAAAGGTAGGACGGTTGAGGGACAGTTGAGTGACGGTTGAGGGACGGTTGAGGGACGTTTGAGGGACGGTCGAGGGACGGTTGAGGAACGGTTGATGGATGGTTGACGGATGGTTGAGGCACGGTTGAGGAACGGTTGAGGAACGGTTGAGGAACGGTTGAGGAACGGTTGAGGGACAGTTGAGGGACAGTTGAGGGACGGTTGAGGGACGGTTGAGGGACGGTTGAGGGTCGGTTGAGGGACGGTTGAGGGACGGTTGAGGGATGGTTGAGGGATGGTTGAGGGACGGTTGAGGGACGGGTGAGGGACGGTTGAGGGACGGTTGAGGGACGGTTGAGGGACGGTTGAGGGACGGTTGAGGGACGGTTGAGGGACGGTTGAGGGACGGTTGAGGGACGGTTGAGGGACGGTTGAGGGACGGTTGAGGGACGGTTGAGGGACGGTTGAGGGACGGTTGATGGATGGTTGACGGATGGTTGAGGCACGGTTGAGGAACGGTTGAGGAACGGTTGAGGAACGGTTGAGAAACGGTTGAGAAACGGTTGAGGGACAGTTGAGGGACAGTTGAGGGACGGTTGAGGGACGGTTGAGGGTCGGTTGAGGGACGGTTGAGGGACGGTTGAGGGATGGTTGAGGGATGGTTGAGGGACGGTTGAGGGACGGGTGAGGGACGGGTGAGGGACGGTTGAGGGACGGTTGAGGGACGGTTGAGGGACGGTTGAGGGACGGTTGAGGGACGGTTGAGGGACGGTTGAGGGACGGTTGAGGGACGGTTGAGGGACGGTTGAGGGACGGTTGAGGGACGGTTGAGGGACGGTTGAGGGACGGTTGAGGGACGGTTGAGGGACGGTTGAGGAACGGTTGAGGGACGGTTGAGGGACGGTTGAGGGACGGTTGAGGGACGGTTGAGGGACGGTTGAGGAACGGTTGAGGAACGGTTGAGGGACGGTTGAGGGACGGTTGAGGGACGGTTGAGGGTCGGTTGAGGGACGGTTGAGGGTCGGTTGAGGGACGGTTGAGGGACGGTTGAGGGACGGGTGAGGGACGGTTGAGGGACGGTTGAGGGACAGTTGAGGGACGGTTGAGGGACGGTTGAGGGACGGTTGAGGGACGGTTGAGGGACGGTTGAGGGACGGTTGAGGGACGGTTGAGGGACGGTTGAGGGACGGTTGAGGGACGGTTGAGGGACGGTTGAGGGACGGTTGAGGGACGGTTGAGGAACGGTTGAGGGACGGTTGAGGGACGGTTGAGGGACGGTTGAGGGACGGTTGAGGGACGGTTGAGTGACGGTGGAGAGACATTTGAGGGACGGTTGAGGGACGGTTGAGGGACGGTTGAGGAACGGTTGAGGAACGGTTGAGGGACAGTTGAGGGACGGTTGAGGGACGGTTGAGGGACGGTTGAGGGTCGGTTGAGGGACGGTTGAGGGACGGTTGAGGGATGGTTGAGGGACGGGTGAGGGACGGTTGAGGGACGGTTGAGGGACGGTTGAGGGACGGTTGAGGGACGGTTGAGGGACGGTTGAGGGACGGTTGAGGGACGGTTGAGGGACGGTTGAGGGACGGTTGAGGAACGGTTGAGGGACGGTTGAGGGACGGTTGAGGGACAGTTGAGGGACAGTTGAGTGACGGTTGAGGGACGGTTGAGGGACGTTTGAGGGACGGTCGAGGGACGGTTGAGGAACGGTTGATGGATGGTTGACGGATGGTTGAGGCACGGTTGAGGAACGGTTGAGGAACGGTTGAGGAACGGTTGAGGAACGGTTGAGGGACAGTTGAGGGACGGTTGAGGGACGGTTGAGGGACGGTTGAGGGTCGGTTGAGGGACGGTTGAGGGACGGTTGAGGGATGGTTGAGGGACGGGTGAGGGACGGTTGAGGGACGGTTGAGGGACGGTTGAGGGACGGTTGAGGGACGGTTGAGGGACGGTTGAGGGACGGTTGAGGGACGGTTGAGGGACGGTTGAGGGACGGTTGAGGGACGGTTGAGGGACGGTTGAGGGACGGTTGAGGAACGGTTGAGGGACGGTTGAGGGACGGTTGAGGGACAGTTGAGGGACAGTTGAGTGACGGTTGAGGGACGGTTGAGGGACGTTTGAGGGACGGTCGAGGGACGGTTGAGGAACGGTTGATGGATGGTTGACGGATGGTTGAGGCACGGTTGAGGAACGGTTGAGGAACGGTTGAGGAACGGTTGAGGAACGGTTGAGGGACAGTTGAGGGACGGTTGAGGGACGGTTGAGGGACGGTTGAGGGTCGGTTGAGGGACGGTTGAGGGACGGTTGAGGGATGGTTGAGGGATGGTTGAGGGACGGTTGAGGGACGGGTGAGGGATGGTTGAGGGACGGTTGAGGGACGGTTGAGGGACGGTTGAGGGACGGTTGAGGGACGGTTGAGGGACGGTTGAGGGACGGTTGAGGGACGGTTGAGGGACGGTTGAGGGACGGTTGAGGGACGGTTGAGGGACGGTTGAGGGACGGTTGAGGAACGGTTGAGGGACGGTTGAGGGACGGTTGAGGGACGGTTGAGGGACGGTTGAGGGACGGTTGAGGGACGGTTGAGGGACGGTTGAGTGACGGTTGAGTGACGGTGGAGAGACATTTGAGGGACGGTTGAGGGACGGTTGAGTGACGGTGGAGGGACATTTGAGGGACGGTTGAGGGACGGTCGAAGGACGCTTGAGGGAAGTTTGAGGGAAGGTTGAGGGGCGGTTGAGGAACGGTTGAGCGACAGTTAAGGGACGGTTGAGCGACGGTTAAGGGACGGTTGAGGGAAGGTTGAGGGATTGTTGAGGGACGGTTGAGGGACGGTTGAGGGACGGTTGTGGGACGGTTGAGAGACGGTTGAGTGACGGTTGAGTGACGGTTCAGAAACATTGAGGGACGTTTGAGGGACGTTGGAGGGACGTTTGAGGGACGGTTGAGGGACGGTTGAGGAAAGGTTGAGGGTTGGCTTGAACTCGAGATATGACTGAAAGGAGTGGGGAGTGTTTTTCGCTCTATACAAATACACTCCTTCAAGTAATGCGCCTAAACTATAGAAGTGGCATGAAAATGATATAGAGCACGGTTGCTCCCCATTTAAAGGGCTTTCATTTGATACCTGTCTTGGCGCGATCGGTTGGCTAGAACTCGAGATTTGGCTTAAAGTAGTGGGGAGTGTTTTTCGCTCTATAAAAATACACTCCTTCAAGTCCTAACCCTAACCTATAGAAGTGGCACGGAAATGATATGAAGCGCGGTTGTTCCTCATTTAAAGACCTTTCATTTAATACCTGACTTGGCGCGATCGGTTGGCCAGAACTCAAGATATGACTGAGAGGAGTGGGGACTGTTTTTCGCTCTATACAAATACACTCCTTCAAGTACTGCGTCTAACCTATAGAAGCATCACGAAAATGATATAGAGCGCGGTTGTTCCCCATTTAAAGGCCTAGAAAACGAGATATGACTGAAAGGAGTGGGGCGTGTTTTTCGCTCTATACAAATAAACTTATTCAAGTACTGAGCCTAAACTATAGAAGTGACACGAAAACGTTACCCTCAACCTCAACCTCAACCTCAACGTCAACCTCAACCTCAACTTCCACCTCAACCTCAACTACAACCTCATCTTCAACTTCAACCTCAACCCCAACCTCAACCGCAACCTCAGCCTCAATTTCAACTTCAACCTGAACCGCAACTCTCCCTCAACCGCAACTCTCCCTCAACCGTACCGCAACCATCCCTCAACCGTCCCTCAAACATCCCTCAAAAGTCCCTTAACCGTCCCTCAACCTTCCCTCAACCGTCCCTCAACCTTCCCTCAACCGTCCCTCAACCGTCCCTCAACCGACCCTCAACCGTCCCTCAACCGTCCCTCAAGATTTATGAGTTCGTTAGTTCTCTGTTAGTTAGTTAGTTAGTTAGTTAGTTCTTAGTTCTCTCTCGTTGTTAATCTGTAAAGTTAATAACGTTGTTAACTAATGTTAACAGATTCGGTTGTTTAATGCCTTTAAATTAAGAATTCCGTAGTTTTTATTTTCTCGTTTACGTCGTTTAACTTTAATTAAGGATGCTTAAAATAAATTTTTGAATAGGTTTTTAAATTACACAGTCGATATTCATAATATAAAATCAAATTGAACAACATAAAATGAAAGTAAAATAAAATTAAATTAAATAAAATAAACTAAAATAAAGTGAAAGAAAATCAAAAAAACTAAATAAAAGTAAACTAAAATAAATTTAAATAAAAGAAAATAAACTGAAAGGAAATAAAGTAAACTAAAATTAAATAAGATTCAATAAAATCAAACTAAATTAACATAATGTGAATAAAATGGCTATTAAATCATTAAATTTAATAGTTAAATTAAGTAAATAAATATCGATGATTGTACATTCGCACATTTGCTCAATTAACAAAACCACATTAACAAAACTACGATGATGCTTAAATACGGTCATTCGACCCTACGCCGTGAACGCTTGCATGCTGACGCTAGTACGCCTGTCACTGAACTCATTCTGCTGACGCTAGTGTGCAGTCAGTGACTCCCGTAGCTAGCAAGTCAACGAGCGAACTCATTCTGCTGACGCTAGCATGCAGTCAATGAACTCCGAAGCTAGCAAGTCAACGGCCAACATCATTCTGCTGACACAACATTTGATTATTTCTTACTTCATTTAATTTTATTTCTTAATTGTTTTCACTGTTTTTTGGTTTTAATCATTATGTATATAAGCATAAGTTTTTATTCATCAAAGTTAGTTGTCATTAAAAACTCTCATCGAGTAGTGTCACTCCAGCGGGCAACAAGTCCAAGAACTTGATTGCAACAAAAACCAACGTCCTGATTTTGTACTCAGGACAAATAAAAAAATCAACTCAACATTTGGTGACCCCAGATACGAACACGTATCAACATAAACTCTGTGTAAAGGTTGTAAAAAAATTCAATCATGGCAGATATTGAATCATTGTTGTCAGAACAATCAAAAACTGGCCAAGCAATACAAAGCATAATTTCTAATTACAAAAAAGATGGCGCGAATCGCAAGGTAAAGAAGCAATACTTTGACGATAGACGAAAACAACTTAATGCTGCATGGGACCATTTCGAAAACATCGACAATCAAATCCGTACAAATAAGTATGTACCCTTGGAAAATGAGTATTTCACAAATGACTATTACGCAAAGATCCAAGAGATGTACAATACTTACATTAAAATATTTGAAGAGGCAAGTGCATCTTTTGAAACAGAAGAACCTCAAGGAACATCAGCCACTTGGCGCAAAAAAGTGGACGAACCACATAATTCAAAACAAGAAGAGCTGTCAGGATCTTTAAATTCAAAAAACACAGACAATTCTACCTACATCAGCAACGCGAAAATTGAAGGAATGAAAAGAAACCACAGCACAAGAAACAATAACCAACGCTTGTAGTCAAAAGGGAATTGAATTCAATTTTATTCTTCCTCGTGCACCGCACTTTGGCGGATTGTGAAACGTTTAAACAGCATCACTCACCTACGAGGAACTCGAAACCGTCATCATTGAGACCGAAGCAATTTTAAATTCCAGGCCGATTACACCTATGTCAAGCGATCCAACTGATTTAACAGCCCTTACTCCAGGACATTTTCTGATTGGAGAACCACTAGTAGCACAGGTAGATGCAGTTTCAACGGATAAAAAACAATCACTAACAGCACGGTGGAGATTGATATCTCAACTTAAGCAAGAGTTCTGGTCACGATGGACACGGGAATATTTACAGGAACTACAGCAACGACACAAATGGCGCCAACAGGTTGAAAACGTGACGGAAGGCACAATGGTAGTTATAAAGGAGGATAACACGCCACCGCTTGAATGGCCGCTAGGAAGAATCGTTCGAACCTATAAGGGACATGATGGCTTTATCAGAGTTGCCGATGTAAAAACAGCGAGAGGAACGTGGAAAAGACTAATTCATCGTCTAGCCCCACTCCCTATTGAGTCCATTGCCAAAGATGAAATCGAGACCAGATCACCCGCACGACGAACTCCAGAAGACAAACAAGTACCAAAAAAAAGAATGAAGTTTTCTCTGTGGTCATCTGTAATTTCGATACTGACTTTGATTTTGTTACCCGTCATATTAGCGCATCCCGTCGGCATCACGATTTTTGAAACCAATCCAGGATTATACTTCGACGCTATTTGTTCAACCAACCTGATAACGGCAGATTGGGAAATCATTGTTTACTACGATTTAATTCCTATAAAGAACGAACTGAGCACATTGATCAACGGGACGTATACCCTTCAACATCTTTGCAACAAACTACCACATGATGTTAACTGCTCTCCCTTAGTTGACCACTATCTACACGTAAGTACAGATCTACATGTAGACAACGCGATGCTCTTAAGGCAACGAAAGAAACGCGGTGCGTTGGACATAGTAGGAAATATCGCCAACAAACTATTTGGAGTTCTGGATTCCGATTACGCAAGGGATATGTCAGCCACGATAAACAAAATCAACAACAATGAAATCCATATCAGTGACGTTCTAAAAACACACACATCAGTTATAGACTCAACCATATACATCATGAAACGAAATCAGTATGAAACAGCTCAACTATCTGAAGGAAAAGACGAATGAAATTTTAAAGGAAGTCAATCAAGAAAAAAGGCAAGCCAAGATCTTCCAAAACTTCATCTCACTTTCGCTTTAGCTAGCAATAATCACTGCTGAGCTGCAAAGGATACAGAACACAATAATAAACGTCATAACAAGTACTGTAACGACGAAATAAGGCGCTGCCGAATTTCATCGTACACGCAGCCACAGGGGAAATTCTTTTTGTATATATTATCTTTCACTTCATATTTATTATTTCTAAACACATTATTAGTTTAGAATTAGTTTATTATTTTCTTTCACTTCTTTAAAATAATTGTTAGTTTAAGCTATAATGAATTGTTAATTTAAGGTTGTGTAGTTAAGCCCATTGTTAGCGTAAGAGAAGGAGGGAGCGAGTAGGAGCTAAGCATTGGAATGTACCGATGAGTTAAGCCGTCGATGAGAGAACTCACAGACACGCACAAGCAAGTTCAGAAACTGGAAGAGAGCGAAAGAAAACACGACGAGTGGAAAACAGAAATACCAACACAGTAGAGACGACTAGAAGCGAAGCTGAACAGAGGCAGCGAGCTCAGCAAAGATAACAGCGACAAGCACTTGGTCTTTGACTGCTGAACGCGACGGACGTGCGACTCTCGAGAACTCAGTGAACGAACGACACAGGCAAGACAGTGAGCAGACTTCGGCAACTGAAGTGAACAAGAAGTACAGTTTTGTACCGCGGAATAAATATATAGATATATATGTGGCGTCGACTAGTTTGGCAACTTGTGACGGTGTCCTTTTGTCAATCGTAGTAGTCCACTGTGGTTTGGTACCCTCTGGCTCGGCGACACATATCATATATATATACATCGATCATTGGGCGAGCGCTCGAGCTTAGCGTAACTCAAAACGTACAGTTTTGTACCGCGGAATAAATATATAGATATATATGTGGCGTCGACTAGATTGGCAACTTGTGGCGGTGTCCTTTTGTCAATCGTAGTAGTCCACTGTGGTTTGGTACCCTCTGGCTCGGCGACACATATTATATATATATACACATCGATCATTGGGCGAGCGCTCGAACTTAGCATAACTCAAAAAGTCACAGCTTTGTGCCGCGTAATTTATATATCGTCGACTAGACTGATAAATTGTGGCGGTGTCCTTTTTGTCAGTCCCAGTGGCCGTCGTGGTCTGGTACCCAGTGCCTCGGCAATATATACAATCGACAAGCACCGTTTAGCGCGCGTACAACACGAAAGCACAAATTGACGCATCCAATCCGAGCAAGGTGACCATCGGACAGCAGAGGGAGGCGGTTACGTAGAGCAGATATCGGTCCAAAGAGAGCATCGCATCGTCACGGCTTAACTCATCGCCCCGCAAGAATCTAAGCCGAAAACTACGAGCAGAAGTTTATATTGAGTAATACCAAAATAAAAGCGTGTATTGTAACAGAGGTCGAAGTTTTTATAATTTTGGAAAAATATTCTGTGACGAACCCTGGACAGCCGGCGAGCTAACCCGTGCTTAAATCCGGAGAACCGGATAGCTTCGTTACAGTGGCGCCCGAGCAGGGACCTCTATACAATACATTCAACATAAACGCAGGCAGAAAGTGCACAAGCAGCAAACCGATTAAAGACAAATTATACATCCAAGAAACATGGCGCAAGTTGGCTGGATATACACTTTGCGCAAAGCCACGCTTACGACTTACATAAAAGAATGCGACCTAGATACTGAGGGAACAGTGGAGGAGCTACGAAGCAGCTTCGCGAGTTTTATCCGCAGACTGGACCTACCAACTGAAACACGAAAGTACCTTAGCGCGCTAGAAACATTACATCGACAAAGTGAACACACGAAGTCATCAAACGAAGAGAAGTCATTAGATGAAGAGGCCGGTCAAGAGGAGTCGCCGCCACAGACATCGAGTAAGCCGGCGGCAACGTCAACCGCGTCGCAACCCGAGGACCGCGCGCAAGGAGAACATGTTGGCTGCCCCACAGTAGGTGATAACGGTTGGAATGCTGCCACAAGTTATATGGCGACCTTCGATCGGATCAAGAAATGGGGAGTGTCATACGACGGAATACAAGACCCGCTAGTATTCGTAGAAAGATTGGAGGAGCTAGCAGAGGTGTATAACGTGGACGTGAACCGACTCCCTAAGGCAATGCCGGAGCTATTACAACAGCGAGCAGTCCAGTGGTACCGATGCAACAACAGGAGATGGGGTACATGGACCGCGTTTAAACACGATTTCCTACAATTCTTTCTTCCGCCTCGTTTCTTCGAGAGGCTTGACGACGACATACGACAGCGGCAGCAAACCCATAAAGAAAGTTTCAAAGAATACGTGGTCGCGTTGCAAAGCTTAATGCACCACTCAAGTTTATCGGACGCCGAACGGCTCAATCGTATCTATCGCAATAGCCGCCACGAATTGCGCCTGTATGTTAAACGACGTGAGTTCAACAGTCTAGAAGAGCTGATCAATCTGGCGGGTGACTGGGAAAATCTCAAGACAGACGCACAACACTCCACCTCATCGAATTCTACGCTCAGGGTGGATGGAGGCAGGTTCAAAAGGAACACGCGCGACGACGAGTGTCATCGCCAAGTTGTCGATGAGACAGCGACGCAGATTAAAAATCCAAGCGCCGTGTTCCGAAGATGCGGCCGCGAGGCACATTTCAAATCGAGGGGGTGTGTAAAAGGCCCAAATGCCTCGATAGACAGCAGGGGACTTCGTAGTGACGGGCAGCGCATAGTTGCCACGGTTTCCATTTCAAACACGGAAATCGCAGGCACGCTAGATACAGGAGCCACGAGAAGTTTCCTGAGTAGCCGCATGGCCCAAAAGTTGCGCGGGTCAGGAAGATGGGAGAAGATGGAGACACGAATATGCATGGCAAATGGCGACCATCAGACGATCAAACACTCACTCACAACAGAAGTACAGCTAGGAGGCAAGAGCTGCACAATCACCCTTTTAATACTACCAGAGGTGGTGGACGAGTTAATCCTGGGTTTTGATTTCATGGCGCAAATGGGGACGACTATCCATTGCGGCGACTATTCCATAGAAGTAAAACAGCCATTAGCAGAGAACATCACGACACGGTGCACTCGGACCATAGTTAGTTCCCCGGGCACATGGTTCACGAGGAAACTGCGAGATACACAGGAAAACCCAGGCGAGCATCCCGATTTCCGCGTGGAAAATGGAAACTTTTACAAGCACAGCCCGAGAACGTTCCAGGGAGATGATCACATGCAATGGAAGCTTTGCGTGCCCGAGAATATGCGCACAGAGGTAATTCAACAAAATCACGATGAACCTACAGCAGGCCACTTAGGGATCCGGAAGACGGTAGCACGGATATCTCAGAAGTACTATTGGCCAGGTATGTACCGACAGATTAGCCAATATGTCCGGCGGTGCAAAAGTTGCCAAGCCTACAAGCCTGCAGGGGAAATGCTGACGCATCTAGCGGAAGAACCATGGACCACGGTGACCGCTGATTTCATTGGACCCCTGCCTAGATCCATCCACGGTAACACCGCGCTATTGGTGTTTACCGACAAGTTTTCCAAATGGGTCGAGCTATTTCCTTGCCGGAAAGCGACACAAGAAACACTCATCAAGGCATTCAGAGAACGGATTCTCGCCCGATTCGGAGTTCCAAAAGTCTTTATCTCGGACAACGGTGTTCAATTCACCAGCAGATCATTCAAACGTTTTGCAGAGTCGCTCGTCATCCATCATCGGTTCACGGCACCATATACGCCGCAGGAGAACCCGACCGAGCGGACCAACCGGACCATAAAAACCATGTTGTCGCAGTACACCGGCGACCAGCAGACCAAGTGGGATGAGCTACTTCCGGAGCTTAGCCTCGCCTTTAATACTAGCCAATCCGAAACAACCGGATTCAGTCCTGCGTTTTTGGTGCAAGGCAGGGAACCACGCCTCCCAAACGCGCTTTTCGATCGTGACATTTCGGGCACTGGACACGAAGCAAGTAGCCGAACGGAACACGCAGAACGGATGAGAAAAGCCTTCGCTATAACCAGAGAGAACATGCGGCATGCGGCCCAGACGCAGGCCAAACATTACAACTTGCGCAGACGCAAATGCAAACCGGAACGCGGACAACAAGTGTTACTCAAACAACACCCACTCTCCAAAGCAACAGACAAATTCGCGGCGAAGCTGGCCCCACGGTACGACGGACCCTACGAGGTTATAGATTTTATCTCGCCGGTAATATCAAAAATCCGAAAACCGGGCGACAAACGGACACGAGCAGCCCAGCTCGCGGAGCTGAAACCATTCCATTCATCTGATCCGAGCAACGAGCTTGACGACGATACCCCTAGCATACTTGGTATCATCGCCCACCCAAAACGGAGCCACCCCACGGACGCAATCATCAAGTGTCCAGTAAGTGCAAGCGCTCACCCAGTAACCCCCGGCCAACGAAGTGCGGTCAGCCTCTCCACACCCAACCGTCGCGGTCACAGTCGCAGCAAGCGTTGCAGTCACAGACAACGAAACGATCGGTTGATGAGAAACCGCGATCGAAGAAAGACGCAACGCGGAGACAAATTTAAGGAAAGTGCGCGAAAGTTTCGCGAAAGGCCAGAGCTGGGCAGCTGGGGCAGCCCGCACAACGCCGAAACTGAGCCTCCCACGACAGTCGAGCGAGAAGCAGCCGCGATTCTCGCCAACAGGAAGCCGGGGGAACGAGTAAAGGCCCTCCGCAATATCGCTGGGAAGAGGTACCGCATTCAGGTCACCAGGTCCGGGGCGGTGTCATGGCGACTCGTCTCAACACCGGAGGAGGAGGATAGTGTAACGACGAAATAAGGCGCTGCCGAATTTCATCGTACACGCAGCCACAGGGGAAATTCTTTTTGTATATATTATCTTTCACTTCATATTTATTATTTCTAAACACATTACTAGTTTAGTATTAGTTTATTATTTTCTTTCACTTCTTTAAAATAATTGTTAGTTTAAGCTATAATGAATTGTTAATTTAAGGTTGTGTAGTTAAGCCCATTGTTAGCGTAAGAGAAGGAGGGAGCGAGTAGGAGCTAAGCATTGGAATGTACCGATGAGTTAAGCCGTCGATGAGAGAACTCACAGACACGCACAAGCAAGTTCAGAAACTGGAAGAGAGCGAAAGAAAACACGACGAGTGGAAAACAGAAATACCAACACAGTAGAGACGACTAGAAGCGAAGCTGAACAGAGGCAGCGAGCTCAGCAAAGATAACAGCGACAAGCACTTGGTCTTTGACTGCTGAACGCGACGGACGTGCGACTCTCGAGAACTCAGTGAAGGAACGACACAGGCAAGACAGTGAGCAGACTTCGGCAACTGAAGTGAACAAGAAGTACAGTTTTGTACCGCGGAATAAATATATAGATATATATGTGGCGTCGACTAGTTTGGCAACTTGTGGCGGTGTCCTTTTGTCAATCGTAGTAGTCCACTGTGGTTTGGTACCCTCTGGCTCGGCGACACATATCATATATATATACATCGATCATTGGGCGAGCGCTCGAGCTTAGCGTAACTCAAAATGTACAGTTTTGTACCGCGGAATAAATATATAGATATATATGTGGCGTCGACTAGATTGGCAACTTGTGGCGGTGTCCTTTTGTCAATCGTAGTAGTCCACTGTGGTTTGGTACCCTCTGGCTCGGCGACACATATTATATATATATACACATCGATCATTGGGCGAGCGCTCGAACTTAGCATAACTCAAAAAGTCACAGCTTTGTGCCGCGTAATTTATATATCGTCGACTAGACTGATAAATTGTGGCGGTGTCCTTTTTGTCAGTCCCAGTGGCCGTCGTGGTCTGGTACCCAGTGCCTCGGCAATATATACAATCGACAAGCACCGTTTAGCGCGCGTACAACACGAAAGCACAAATTGACGCATCCAATCCGAGCAAGGTGACCATCGGACAGCAGAGGGAGGCGGTTACGTAGAGCAGATATCGGTCCAAAGAGAGCATCGCATCGTCACGGCTTAACTCATCGCCCCGCAAGAATCTAAGCCGAAAACTACGAGCAGAAGTTTATATTGAGTAATACCAAAATAAAAGCGTGTATTGTAACAGAGGTCGAAGTTTTTATAATTTTGGAAAAATATTCTGTGACGAACCCTGGACAGCCGGCGAGCTAACCCGTGCTTAAATCCGGAGAACCGTATAGCTTCGTTACAGTACGCATCATGAAATGATCAGTCCGTTACTATTATCCCCCGAACAACTAAAAAGGGAAGCAGTAAGAATCAGAAATAACCTGTCTCCAACACAACAGTTGCCAGATCAAGAAGATGATATATTGAATCTTTTCAAGCTAATGACATCTCAAGCCGGCATCTCAGATCATCATATAATTTTCGTTATCAACCTTCCGTTAATAGAACACGAGCAATTTGACCTATTTCGCCTAATACCAGTTCCGACATGGTACAACAACGCCTTGATATCAATCACAACAGACACCGAAATTTTAGCAACAAACAAACACAGAGACCAGTACCTCCCGCTAAGTTTAACTGATTTTAAGTTATGCAGATCGCTGCAAGAGTCATCCTATATATGCCTCGACAAACAATCAAAATTTATGCGAGACTCCGGGTTCCTTTCCTGCGAAATAAACCTACTCAACAATGGCACTTCAAAATATTGTAAAACTACTACATTACACGACAGTCCACTGTGGGTACAACTATCCCACAACAATCAATGGATCTACGCAACCAAGGATGCGATTCAAATGACAGCAGTATGCGGAACAGGCATTCTTAAAATCGAATTGATCAAGTCAGGACTCATCTTAATTCAACCCCATTGTGTCATTAAAAACAACTTCATAACCCTCCGAGGCCATCCAGTAGTCAATACTACCGTGCAAGTATCCTACGCTGCCTTTGGCAATTTGACTACAATGCAAAATCCCATCAGCGTAATGGTACTTCTAAAAAACAACACAAGTGATGTCAGTCAGCAGATTGAACAACTTGCAGCTTTGCAAGACATTTAAACTCGAACTTCTGCTGACGCTAGTGTGCAGTCAGTGACTCCCGTAGCTAGCAAGTCAACGGCCAACATAATTCTGCTGACACAACATTTGATTATTTATTACTTCATTTAATTTTATTTCTTAATTGTTTTCACTGTTTTTTGGTTTTAATCATTATGTATAAAGCATAAGTTTTTATTCAATAAAGTTAGTCGTCATTAAAAACTCTCATCGAGTAGTGTCACTCCAGCGGGCAACAAGTCCAAGATTACATAAAACATCAGTAAGCGGGCAACAAGTCCAAGTACTTGATTGCAACAAAAACCAAGGTCCTAGTTTTGTAATCAGGACAAATAAAAAAATCAACTCAACAATGATAGATGCACTTGAATATAGTTCAAATCTCTTCTATTATTAGCAATTATTATTATTTATTTAATTTGTTATATTATTTAGCTATTATTAGTTGTTGTTTTTTATTATTTGTTTCTTCACGTATTTCTTTTTATTGATTTTTTTTAAAAATTTTATTTCTTATTGATTTATTTATTTTAATTTATTTAAGTCTTTTGTCGTCTTTTTAGCTAAAAGTAGAGTTGAAATATCGGTTATTAAAGGGAATCATCGTTAGAATCTTAGTGAGAAGATCGCTGAACATCACGATTAATCCAACAAATAAAATGAAAGTTCAGTTAATCGAGTTTGATCTGTAAATTCATTGAAGCACCGTAAAAAGTGCGCCTAATAAACAAAAAAAAAAAAAGAAGAAAACGAAATCGAAAAGAAGCCGTTGAATTGAAATCATTACAAACGACGTTTAATTGAGATTAATAGCTAAAAACAACAACAACAACAACAACAACGTGTCCTTAGTCATGCTGATAGGCGTTGTTCTTAACTTGATTAATATAAATTCATGGTGATTCGTTGAAGTCAGCTTCAAAAACCAGTTCATTCAAATTCCAAAAATAATATCAACCAAGCAAAAAGAAAAAATTTAAATCTTCTAGAATACGGAATAAAATAAATAATTAGAATAAACCTTGAAAAGAGTTCATAAATCTTGAATTTTTATGTTAGTCCAAATTCAAAGATAAGGAAATTTTTCTGTGACGTCACGAGGAAAGAAAGAAATTCGATGCTCAGCAAAATTATTCAGAGCCAAAGAAGAACCTTTTAAAAACATTTTTTATAATGGTTGTTTTTCTTTTGCTTTTCACTTTTTTGTCGTTTTAATTTGTTGTTTTTCTTTTCTTTTCTTTTCTTTTCTTTTATTCGTCACAATTTCAAACTTGATATTTTCTTCGAGGTTTTTTTCTTGTCAGCTAAAAACTGATTATGATTACACGCAACAACAACAACAACAACAACAACAAATGCCGAGATCTGATTCCATTTTTAGTAAAAATGTCAAGAGCAGAAAAAATCGCAAGCAATTTGCAAATGAAATTGGGTTAAAAGACAACTAAATTTAGTGATGACGATTAAAAGCAAATGCAACCAATTAAATGAACGTTTAATTGCTCAAAAGCAGAATATATAAATACTTTATTTATTATTCATTAACAATTTAATAGAAATTGAGACGAAAAATGTTTCCTAAAAACGTGAAAATAATGAAACAAGTGAAATTTCTCTCATTGGAGCCTTTTCTCTCATCATGTCATGTTGATTGCTGCTGCTGTTGTTGCTTCTGTGGTTTTTCATTGATACTCAGCGATCAATTAAAGCGACTGACGAGAATAAAGGCAAACGAAATCAGGTCAGAGAGCAGATGAATCAAAAGATCACAAATCGAGCAGTCAACAAATTAGTAAAAGCCATCAAAACACTGAACAAAAACAAAGCGATGATAAATATGAAGCGAAGCAGTGCGAGGATGCAAATGAAGAGAATTTTGGCCAAAAACATCAAAAATTAAGAAAAAAATATAAAAGCCGTGATGAGTTGAAGGCTTTAAATAAATAAAATATAACTAGTAAGGGTACCTTCGGTCAGACCGAAGCTTATATAGCCTACATCCCAGCAACCTTTATTATACATATTTATACTGAAATCTCAGCTCAAAATTGAGCTGACATTTTGAAAAGCACAGAAGAATTTGTTATAAAAAGTAGGCGTGTCACTCCGCCGATTTTCCCCATTTTCAATACAGAGTTATCTATGATGGCAGAGAATATTCGTACCGAATTTCAAGTCAATTCTTCCAACCGTTATTCTGGAATTGCGGTTTATATCAATGTCATATGTTCGTGGGCGGACACGCCCATTTTTTTTAAAAATTTAATCTACCTGTACCGATGTATTCGGAAACAAAATTGAAGCTCAAAACTAAGTCTACAAGTTGAAATATTGTTAAAAGAATTAGTATTTGTTAAAAAAGTAGGCGTGGCGCTGCACCGATTTATTCCATTTCAATCCCACAGAGTTTCGGATGACAAAGAATATACGTGCAAAATTTCATCGCGGTAGCTTCATTCGTTCTCCTGTAATCGTGATTTCCACAGACAGACAGACAGACAGACAGACTACGGACATGGCTAAATCGACTCAGGAGGTGACACTGATCAAGAATATATATACTTTTCCATACCTGCCACGCCTCCTTTAATGCGTTACACACGGAAGCACAAAGTGAATATACCCTCATTCCTTCGGATGTAGGGTATAAAAATGAAATAATCACCGAAGTCAACGAAAAATGCGGAGTTCAAAGTTCTGATTTAAAATAGCAGATCAAATGAGAAATGAAATGAACAATTATTACAAACAATTAAAAAATGCTGCATAAAATATTTGTATTTTCAAAAATTCTATTTGCAAATGTTAAATGATTGACGAGAGTCGCTCGTTTCAAGCGACAAGTGGAATTAATTGAATTTTAATCGTTTCAATTAATTAAGTCGAATGCATTTTATTAATAAATTCACAGTGAAACTCATCACATGAGAAGAGACGCTGCTATAAAGCAAAGCTATAAATAAATTAATGAATTTTATTTTGGATTCACAAACAATTATTTCAATAAAAATCAACTTAATCCATCACAGAGTTTGTGTTTACTGAAACCTTTGCGAGAAGGACTCTAATCGAGATTTATTCCGGTTAAATTTCAACCTGTACATCTCTATATTTTCCCCATAATCCTATAATCTATTAGTCCTCTCCTCTATTAGCGACGTTTACATGTTGAACAGTCGAGCATCCACTCATCTCCTACCTTGTGAATTCTCAGACTTTTCTCATGTTTTCTTATCACTTGTGTTTATTGTTAGAATTGATATTAAACATCGGATAGACTCTCCAATAGTCCAATTGTGACACCTTCAAAAGCCTTCTATATTACACTCTATTGCTTCTCGACAAGGATCAATTGAAGCTTCAATTCACCATAAGTGGCAAACACCCATCGCCTCAATGCCAAGTTTCTGGAAGTGATGCCCAAGTCTTTCAGTGATCGAAAGAGAAATCCGGTTTTATAGATTGAAACTTCGTTAATTTTGAATTAAATCAACGAATGAAGAGTTTGGTCTGTGTGTGACCAGACAGGGATGCAAGGAACGAGGTCCTCCGAGGATCTTTTGATGTTCTTTCGTGGTTCTTCCGAGGAAGGTTCCTCTGATAATCGCATGAGGTCTCTCCTCGGTTCTACTGAGGTTCTCTTGAGATCCTCTGGACAAGATTCTTTCGAGTTTCTTGCGAGATTCTTCCGGGTTTCTTCCAGGTTCTTTCCATGGCTTCAGAGAGGTTGCGGTTCTTCAGAGGAGATCATTCGCTGCTTTCAACTTGTTTCTTCGTTTGCTGAAGCTTTTTATACCCTACACCTTAAGGTTGAGGGTATATTCACTTTCTACCGGAGTGTGTAACGCATAGAAGTAGACAAGATAGGTATGGAAAAGTATATATATTATTGATCAGCATCATCACCAAAATTGAAATAACGATGTCTGTCCGTCTGTCTGTCTGTCTGTCTGTGCGTTGAAATCACGATCACAGGAGAACGGATTAAGATTTCAAAATGAAATTTGGCAAAAATATTCGTTGCTATGTTGGGGTGTTTCGTATTGAAAATGGGCAAAATCGCCCGAGGACCCCACCTACTTTTTATATCGAGAGTGCAGGTACCTCTGTTTTGCCTATTAAAAAGGGCCATATAAGCATCACTTTTTGAGAGAAGACAAGAAAATTTTATATGTAGGTTTAGACTAATGCTTCCAGTTAATATTCCAAATATGGGCGTGATCCGCCCACTTTAAAAAAAATTTTTGTTTTTATTATTATTATTACAGTCGAACTTCCCTATAGTGAAGTCGAAGGGACCACAAAATTACTTCATTATATAGAAATTTCATTATATAGAAATCATAATACTTTTTTAAATTTTTATTTTAAGTAATCAGTAACTTCAGTTTGGATTACACTATTCCATTTTTGTTCTTCAACGGAAGCTTCTAATAAATTAATAGATTCGAAAACTTTATTAGGTCATCATTTTTCATCTACACAAAAGTGGTAGGCAGAACTCCAAATTGTTTAGCAATAACCTTTCTTTTTTTGCTCCACCTTCTTCAACTTTATTAATAGTCAACAATTTTTTTCAATAGAAAGACTATTTCGCTGCGACATTTTCACACTGTTTGTTCACTTAACGCAACGAGCATATATTATGCATATATGTATAATATATAATATATGCTCGTTGCTTAATGCAAGTAACTCAATGCAGGTGTCAAAATTGTTAGTGATGGTCATTTTTTATCTTTTTCTGTTGTCATTTTCAAATTTCGAGGATGCCCATATAAAGTTCACTTTTCCATCGGAATACAGTGTTACTAGTATAGCCAACGGAAAATTATTTGGAAAAATTCATTAAAAGGAGACAAAAACGTATGAAATTTGAGATTACAACTGTAAAACTTGTTCATTGTATAGAAATATTCACTGTATAGAAATTCATTATACAGAGATCAAAAAAGACCAGAAATTGAACTAAAAAGCAGTGTACTTGAAAAAAAATTCATAATAGGGAATGCTTCATTGTATAGAAGTTCACTATAGAGAAGTTCGACTGTATATATATATTGTATATTTATTATTAGATATATAATATATATATTGTATACATATACGAGTATATTATATCGCACCACTTCTAAATATATATACGAGTATATATGCAGCTTTAAGGTGTAGTGTATTTCGGCTACAGCCCGTCTGTAGACAACACCTTTACTAGTTATACCCTACACCTTAAGGTTGATGGTATATTCACTTTCTACCGGAGTGTGTAACGCATAGAACTAGACAAGATAGGTATGGAAAAGTATATATATTCTTGATCAGCATCACCACCGAAATTGAAATAACGATGTCTGTCCGTCTGTCTGTCTGTCTGTCTGTCCGTTGAAATCACGATCACAGGAGAACGGATTAAGATTTCAAAATGAAATTTGGCAAAAATATTCGTTGCTATGTTGGGGTGTTTCGTATTGAAAATGAGCAAAATCGCCCAAGGACCACGCCTACTTTTTATATCGGGAGTGCAGGTACCTCTATTTTGCCTATTAAAAAAGGCCATATCAGCATCACTTTTTGAGAGAAGACAAGAAAATTTTATATGTATGTTTAGACTAATGCTTCCAGTTAATATGCCAAATATGGGCGTGATCCGCCCACTTTAAAAAATTTTTTTTTTGTTTTTATTATTATTATTATATATCTATTGTATATTTATTATTAGATATATAATATATATATTGTATATGTATACGAGTATATATGCAGCTTTAAGGTGTAGGGTATTTCGGCTACAGCCCGGCTGTAGACAACACCTTTACTAGTTTTATTTTCTTTTATTCGTCACAATTTCAAACTTGATATTTTTTCGAGGTTTTTTTCTTGTCAGCAAAAAACTGATTATGATTACACTCAACAATAACAACAATAACAACAACAACACGCGCCGAGATCTGATTCCATTTTTAGTAAAAATGTCAAGAGCAGAAAAAATCGCAAGCAAATTGCAAATGAAATTGGGTTAAAAGACAACTAAATTTAGTGATGACGATTAAAAGCAAATGCAACCAATTAAATGACCGTTTGATTGCTCAAAAGCAGAATATATAAATACTTTATTTATTATTCATTAACAATTTAATAGAAATTGAGACGAAAAATGCTTCCTAAAAACGTGAAAATAATGAAACAAGTGAAATTTCTCTCATTGGAGCCTTTTCTCTCATCATGTCATGTTGATTGCTGCTGCTGTTTTTGCTTCTGTGGTTTTTCATTGATACTCAGCGATCAATTAAAGCGACTGACGAGAAGAAAGGCAAACGAAATCAGGTCAGAGAGCAGATGAATCAAAAGATCACAAATCGAGCAGTCAACAAATTAGAAAAAGCCATCAAAACACTGAACAAAAACAAAGCGATGATAAATATGAAGCGAAGCAGTGCGAGGATGCAAATGAAGAGAATTTTTTGGCCAAAAACATATTCACGAAATCTGAGAATTAACAAATTGCATCACTCGTTCAACACAGAAAATTAAGAAAAAAATATAACAGCCGTGATGAGTTGAAGGCTTTAAATAAATAAAATAATAAATTAAATAATCACCGAAGTCAACGAAAAATACGGAGATCAAAGTTCTGATTTAAAATATCAGATCAAATGAGAAATTAAATGAATAATTATTATAAACAATTAAAAAATGCTGCATAAAATATTCGTATTTTCAAAAATTATATTTGCAAATGTTAAATGATTGACGAGAGTCGCGCGTTTCAAGCAACAAGTGGAATTAATTGAATTTTAATCGTTTCAATTAATTAAGTCGAATGCATTTTATTAATAAATTCACAGTGAAACTCATCACATGAGAAGAGACGCTGCTATAAAGCAAAGCTATAAATAAATTAATGAATTTTATTTTGGATTCACAAACAATTATTTCAATAAAAATCAACTTAATCCATCACAGAGTTTGTGTTTACTGAAACCTTTGCGAGAAGAACTCTAATCGAGATTTATTCCGGTTAAATTTCAACCTGTACATCTCTATATTTTCCCCATAATCCTTGTAAAATCTATTTATCCTCTCCTCTATCACTCATCTCCTACCTTGTGAATTCTCAGACTTTTCTCTTGGTTTCTTATCACTTGTTTTTATTGTTAGAATTGGTATTAAACATCGGTTAGACTCTCCGTCATACAGTCCAATTGTGACACCTTCAAAAGACTTATATATTACACTGTATTGCTTCTCGACAAGGATCAATTGACGCTTCAATTCACCATAAGTGACAAACACCCATCGCCTCAATGCCAAGTTTCTGGAGGTGATTCCCAAGTCTTCAGTGATCGGAAGAGAAACCCGGTTTTATAGATTGAAACTTCGTCCGTTTTGAATTAAAATAAAGTTTGGTCTGTGTGACCAGACATGGATTGAAGGAACGAGGTCCTCTGAAGATCTTTTTATGTTCTTTCGTTGTTCTTCCGAGGAAGTTTCCTTTGATAATCTCATGAGGTCTCTCCTCGGTTCTACTGAGGTTCTCTCTGGTTCTCTTGAGATCCTCTGGCCAAGATTCTTTCGAGTTTCTTGCGAGATTCTTCCGGGTTTCTTCCAGGTTCTTTCCATGGGTTGAGAGAGGTTGCGGTTTTTCAGAGGAGATCATTCGCTGTTTTTAACTCGTTTCTTGGTTTGCTGAAGCTTTTTAATATTCAAAAAGGATCAAAAATCTGCACGAAACACGACAAATCGCTTAGAAATTATTTGATTCCACTTCTCTCCAGCGAATTTTCTAGCATGACAAGTTTTCGATCGCGAGATTTCTAGATTTTCGACTTCTTAGCTTTTTTCTTAAAAATATGAATAATCGAATATCGCTGAAATGGCCACAAGCTGCCTCATTTGCCGTCCAGTTTTCAGTATCCAGCCGCGTTTCGAGCAACATCTTTCGAGCACCGTTCGGTCTGCGTCGCCTCGGCAAAAAATGCTGTTGTGTCTGCTGTGTCGCTGCCGTCGGCTTCTTCGGGAACAACGACGACGTCCGACACTCTGCAGTCGCGAGAGCGTCTGAAGTCGTGTGTCTTCGGGAAAGCGTCGATTCGGTTATGTGAACCACTCGGCGATGGACAACGGACGACGATCCGATGTTTGAACGAGCAAATGAAGGGAATTCTAATTGGAGAAAACAATAAACAAATTCCAACTACGTTAGTTTCTCAACGCAGACTTGAACTAATTTGAATCATGTTTTTTTACACGGAAACTTTATTAATTTTTGTCATCTTTTTAAGGAATCAAGTCTTCTTCTTCTTCTTCTTCTTCGTCTTCTTTTGTGTTGTCTGTTTATTTATAATGTTAATTTAATTAAATATGCAAAGCCCAACATAAACCAAAAGCAAAAAACAAACTAAAAATAAATTAAAAACCAAAAGCAAGCTTTCATTGTTTTTTCTGTTTTTTTTTCTGTTTTTTTTTTTTTGTGTTTGTTTAGATTTGTGGCTTCTGTTTGTGGTGTGAAATGCATTTTGAACGGTTGAATTTAGAATAATAAAAAACTAATAACCAAAAACAACAACGCAAACAACAGAGAAAGTGGCCAATCACAAAGTCACCGACGAGAAACAACCAACAACGAAATCAACGCCAGCAGAAACGACGCATCGCAACGCATAAATCGAATGTGGAATTTGTTTGACGTGATGACAACGACGCGTGTTGAATTTGAATTGGAGATCGGCGGACGTCGGCTGCTGCCGTCGTTAAACGGTTGCCAAACTGCGCAGTGCTGCAGAAACGCAGCAGCTGATGACGTCGGCAGCGAACGCTGAGCACACACAAAACAACAACAACAACAACGATTTGTAATACTTTGTGTGGTTTTTGTTTTGTTGTTTGGTGAGTTTTTATTTATTTGGTGGATTTTATTTAACGAATTCATTTGCAGCTATTTGCTAAATCCTCGTTATTCATGTTGTTGTTGTTGTTTTTGTTGATTTTTCCGCTTCTTCTCAACGATTTTCTTGAATTTAAAGTAATTTCCGAAACTAGAAGCATCGCAACTTCAGTATTTTTTTGTTGTTTTCGCTTCTTCTTCTTCTTCAACTTGGAACTTGATCATGGAAAAAGTGTTTGTGGCATCGTGATTTCCACAAAGTGCAGTAAAATCAATGAATCTTTCAACCCAAAATTCGAAGAAAAGACCAACAAAAAACAGCTTCTAAATTCGCACAAAAAATCATTTTGATTGTTATTCCTCTGAGTCTTTATCTGCTCGGCTTTTGTTTTGCTTTCACTTCATCTTTTGCTGCTTCTTCTTCCGGTTGTTCTTTGTGCCTCATCGACCATGATGTAACAATTGATCATGTTTAAGAACGCGTTTCCGCTCCGAACTCATTCACATCGCTTTTTTGTTCTTCGTAGCCTCCCCCATGAACGAAATGCCTCAATTAAGCCGAAGAACAACGACAGATGAGGTGTTGCGTTCACATCTCAATCGATGCTCTTCTCTTTTTGCACAGGAAAAAACCAGCTGCTGAGCAAATGTAAACACACGCTCACACATTCAAACACGAGCGTAACACGAACGTGTATCAAGTGATCAACGAGCCTCAAGTGAGACGAACAGAAACCGATTGATTGTGTCATGCACGAATTGAGACGAGTTGAAAACTGCTTCGAACCGCACAAGAAGAGACGAAAATCCAGAGAAACAAAAGAAATACTGAAGCGTTGCTCTCGAACAACGGAAATTCATATTCGATGGTTCAATGACTTGAATGACAAAAACAACAGCAACAAGAATTTATAAGACATTTTATAAAGTGTTACAATAATAATAATAAAAATAATAATAATAATAATTAACATATTGTCTATAAATAACGTTAATTTATAATCGAGTTCTTTTCAATTTTCTTGGTTCTTTAAATTTTCCCGAAAATATCCTCTGCCGTGATGCCGTGTTTGGCCAGGATGTCCGTGGACCACTTCATCAGCCGCTGCTGGTTCTCCGCGCTCAGCTCGTCCTTGAAGGAGCCGACGATGCCGCGTCGCATGAACCTGAAAAGCAAAGACCTCGGATCAGTTCAAGCACCAAAAAACACACGCCAACAGTTTCAAAAGCACTGCAACACGCACTGAAAGTCACTGGAAACCTGCGTTGGCAGCGACTGCTTCAGAAGAGTGGTGAGATTCGTGTGTTTGTTGTCTGAAATGAGTGCAAAAATGCATAAATGCGAGCTCATCTCTGCTCTTCTCGCTCACCTTTCATCTTCTCAATTGACAAATGATCCAAGATGCGCTCCATTTCCTTCGCGCTCAGCTGCGGCCGCTCCAGGAATGCGCACAGCTTCGCGATGACGGCCGGCAAATCGCGCTGCATCTGCTCGTAGGTGAGGAAGCAGACGTGGGGCTCGTGTCGCAGCTTCCAGAAGTCGATGACGTGCTGCCAGAAGGGCGCGTACAGCACCTCGTTGCTCATGAAGTCACCCACGAAGTCGTCGATGCCGCCCGCCCAGTAGCCCAGTCCCACGAGGAAATGATACGCCGACACGACGACGTCCTTGACGTTCCGAGCGACGTAGATGATCTGTCGATGAGAATGGAGTGAGAAGGCGGACGAAGAAGAAGAAGCAACAGTACAGCCTACCTTCGACTTCTTCTGCCAGAGCTGCTGCGGAAGCAGATTGGCCGGCATGTGCGACTTGATGAGGCGTGGGCTCGCCTGCTGCCGGCACATCTCGATACTGTTCTCCGGCAGATCCTTGAACATCGCCGAGAACCTGCGGAAAGATACGAAGAGTGGCGTCAGCCGAAGGACGGTTCCAGCCGTGGTCCGCACTTACTCCAGGAAAATACTGCGGTGCATCACGCCGCGCGCTCGAGCGCCGTCGTAGTCCAGCTGGTTGAGCAGCAGCCACGCTGTCTCCTGCATCCACGTCGTGCCGCACTTGATGAACGTCACCACGAAGACGTCGTCGGGGCGCACCTCGAACTCGAGCACCTCGCCGATCGTCTCCTTGAAGTCCTGCGTCAGGAAGCACCAGCGCTCGGCCCAGTCCTCGTCCTGCAGCGCAGGCGGCAGGTGCTGGGCGCTGGCGGCGACTTCGAGCATCGGCCAGCGGATGCGCGGTGCGCTGACGAGGTCCTTCCTCTCGCGTATCCTGAACATTTTGCGCTGAGTCGGAGTCTAGACGCGCTCCTAGGGATTCTATTCACTGTCTGAGCTGCGTTATCGTCGACCAGCAACATTTATATTCGGAGCAGCGGCAGATAAGTGAGAAAATGCGTCTACGTGCATTTAAAAGCCGCTCTACAGTCGCGGAGGCGGTCGCCTCGCCAACAGAGGCATTTAGCATTATTTTAACTATTATTGGAACGACTTTGAATCGGCGCGATGCACCGACTGCAGCTCAACGAGATTCCAAGTGCATTTATTTACCTTTGCTCTTGACTTTTTCATAGAGACTTTATTTGAATAATGATTAAATTTTAATCAACGTTCTACTTTTCTCGTTGCTCTTGTTATTTAAATTATTCTCCGTTTTCCTTGCTTTGTTTCGATGTGTGAATTTTAATGATGTTCATTGTTAATCGCCCAGGTTTAAAACAATTTCATTTCATCATGTTTTATGCACATAATTAAAATAATAACCGTTTATTAAGTCGAATATAATACAAAAAATTTCAAGATCAGGTTAAATTTAATTCATTTCTCACAGTGCAATTGTTATTTAAATAACTCTTCCTCTTCTTTTCCTATGATCGAATGAATTCGTTTACTGCGAGGGTGAGACAAGTGCCAACAAATGACACGATTTCTTCGCTGTGATACATTTCTGTGCTGCTCTAACAACTGCTTTCTTATCCAAACATAAGCACAGTACAGAGCAGTGAGCGCAGAAAACAGGGTTGCCAAGTCAAATTCACTGAATTTTTACACTAATTAATTTTAATTTTTTGCGATTCTACTTCTCATTAAAAAGTATTTCTTGTTATCAATCGTGGTTTTTGCTTAAATTCGCTTTATCAATTGGAAAACAAATATTTAATATTTGTTTCATTGCTTCATTTTCCAATTGTTTTATTTTTGAATGTAAATATAAAATATAATTTTGCCTAAATTCTGGGTTTTATTAGAAAACAAAACATTTCAAATTACAAATACGGAATTGAGGAAGTTTTATTGTGAACACGCTTGGACTGGAGGATTGCTTTGAGGAGGAAATCTTGATTTGAATCTCAGTGCGAAATAAAATAATGTATGTAAGTTGTAATATAAATTTATATTTATGTATTTATATTGAATTTATATACATATCATATATGTTTATGTATTTAATAACTCTATATTAAAAAGACATTTCAAAGAAAGAAAATTTTACAGGAAAATCTGAATTTATTCAAATGAAATCAAATCTCAGTAAGTTTAATAATTCTTAAATAATTAATAAATAAAATAATAAAAATTAAGTTAATTAATAAAAACTAAAATGTGTTATTCTTCTTTTAAGATTTAATTTAATGCTTTTGGAGCATGTACCTTTAATACAATAAAATATAGTTTAAAAACTAGTACAAAATTTGTAGCTTGTAGGCATTTCGGGTAAAGCCTACACAAAAAAAAAATTAATTACACTACTCGATATCATAGATTAGTAGATGAGACACTCGAAAATGTCCCTTATACACTAATGCATTTTTGCTGGAATTGCACTGATACAATGAAAGAAAACTTTGATTCGCTGCAAAAAAAGTGTAGCCTCGCCGTAAAAAAGTGTAGCCTCGCCGTAAAATAATGTAGCCTCGCCGCAAAAATTTTGTAGCAAGCACTGATCGAAAATTTATTTTAAGGGAGTTGTTTATCGAAACGTCAAAATAAATAATTATAAATATTATGTTTTTTATCCGTGAAAAACATAGTTTTAATCTTAATAAATATATTCTATAACATTTCACACAGCATTTTCTAATTTGCTTGGTTATATTTCCTATAAATGCAGTCAGTAATTAAAACTTTTTTGTTATAAATACACAATTATGCGCCTAATTGCGAAAATATTTTAGAACGATGTTAGCAGAATAGTATAAATGAAACTGAATACAAATTATTACAAAATAGTTGGAAATTATACGTTATTGGCCTAGGTGGGGCTCCAAACCCCTTTAGCACATACGGTTGCACTGGTAAGAAATCGTACACATTGCTTGATAAAGAAACAAGAACAACAATGTGGTACCTCTCACGTATTGTATACGTGAGTTCAACATACCAAACAATCAAATGTCAAACCGACTTTTTAAAGCGGCGAATAGCGAGTGTCACATCTAGTAATCTATGCTCGATATATCAATTTGAGTTGGCCAACGCCGAAAATATGCAATATTGAATCATAAACTTGGCTCTATGAGCTAAATAATCATGCATTAATCGCCACTTGGAACGAATTTTCTTTGCCGAGATCTCCTCAGCGGTTGCCAGGGTTCGAATACAAGAACTGCCACGGAAATGAAACACCAAGTTGTCGTCTTCCTCGAATTTTTATATATTAGCTTAATTAATACTTATATATAACACAATTCAGCGATTATTGCTCTATAAATGTTTGAGCTCTTTAAAGTTTATGGTGCCGAATCTGTGTAAGTTTCTATGTAGTAATTTGGATACATTTTTGTGATTTCCAAAATCCCCTTTTTCTTTTTCACTCCTTTCCCCGATTCGCGCAATGATTATGAAATTCCCAGCAACTCGGTGAAATCCCGATGACTTGGCAACCCTACAAGGAACACTGAGCACAATTGAGAGCAGAGATTTCTCCGCAAGGAGCACAGAATTCATTAATAAAAGTTTCGTTTTTTCTCATTCTTTTTAATCATTATTTTTTTAATTTCCAGCAAACTGAAAGTGGAATAACCTAAAATAACCGTTAACTGCGACGATTTTTTATTACTTCACGTTCACATTAAGCAAAACTCTTTTTATATAAGAATTAATCAATTTTCATCATGATTATTTGCCTGTATTTACGTAGTTAATCAGAATAAGTGTATTTTTATTTATAATATTTCAAATTTTTTTATCCATTGATTTTCCCGAGAGTTTTCTTGTCAATTTAAGGTCGATAAACCACAAAATAATGACTGATAACTAACGGCAACAACTGATAATTCATTGAATGGAATTTGTTATTTATTTACGTCGGCCAAACAAAGCAAATCTCAATCAAACAAAACGTTTGTTAGCGCTTTGATAACGAAATTGTTACGAAGCAAAGGAGAAAAGAAAGCAGAAACGAAGCTAAAAAAAATCCATTTAAAGAAAAACAATTTTCGTAAGCTTCTTATGATTTGCTTCAATATCGTTTCTTTCTGAAATCTTTCGGAATGATTAAAATTCATTCCTTGTTTCGGTTTTTAAAAGGCCTGCATTTGAATGATGTCGTCAAAGCTGAAATCCAGGCTTAAAATCGACGGAACTAAACACCGAAAAAGACCTGGAAACTTCTTCTTCACCCACTTCTTCGTCATTATTATTAGCATTTAAACCGAGCGAGTTAAAGCCAAAGGATTATTTTTACCATGCGAAGTCGGAGGTGAAATGTTTTAATTACCCGAAACACGAGCCGATGTCACTTGTTACGATTGCAGCACGAATAAAATTACAGAAAAACCGTGAATAACCGCTACAAGCATCTTGCAAGTGCTTCGTGCCGGTTGTAGGGTGCTTAACGCGATTAATCACTTCGAAGAGGCGACGATGCGTCGGATGCGTGATTAATTGACACTTCGACCGACCCAGCGACAAAAAGAAAAAAACAACGAAGCGAGCGATCGGTTTAACAGCTGTTGAAGCTGTGACTGCATCTCGTAGCAACTTCGATCCATGCTTCCTCTTTTTTTCTCCGCGCGCCGATTAAGTTTGTGGCTCCGTTGGCGGACTCAATCGCTGCTTTCAACCGACTTTAAGCCGCTTTTGGGCCATTTGCTGCCTTCATTTCACGGCTTCAGTTGATTGCTTTCATGTTTGACGGTAGATGCGTCCTTCCGAAGCCTTTTAGAGGTCATTTTAAATTCCTCGTGACATTAAAGCTGCAGCATAAAGCTGCTTATGCAAATGTACAAACGAAGGGATTTTCTTTTGGTTAGATTTTGTTTAAGGTTTTTTTAAGGTTCTTTCGTTTGTCGCTCGGTTAACAAATTACACAAAAGAATGTAGTATTATAATTGTATTAATGTAGGAGAGAAATTCGCTTAAATTACCAATAAAAATGTTCAGTTGCTAATTACAATTATCTCATTTGAGATAAGAAAAGAATTGCTCATATTTCTAACGGTATTTTATGTTCTATACTACGTTATGAAGCCATAAAAATGAGGACATTTTTTAATTCCCACAACAAATCATAAATTCAAAAATGTTAATTAAAAAATCCCGAAAAATATAAAAGACATTAAAAAATACCACAAAAAATTGTCAAATATACGATGGTTTTACATATATTAAAAAAGCGTAATGCATAAATAATAGTAGCTATAAATTCTGTTAAAACCTATAAAAAATAAAAGACATATCCAAATTCACAAATAATTAAGAAATAAAAAACTTAATACATACTCAAATTATATTTAAGAGCACTTTTGAAAACTCACGATTATTTAAAAAAAATTAAATAATATAAAAATAACACACAAAGCGGCAACACTGGAAGCAAAACTGTTATTTTGTTTGCTACTAGACTTGTCGTGAGTGCGAAAGGATAGGAAGATGCCTCGATTCTACGTTGAAGCATTTTTAATTTTGAATTAGCACTTTTGTTTATCATAACTTAAGAATTAAAATAAAATCCGTGTACTTACAGAAACATTAACTTCAATTAAACAATTTGGTGTTAATTTATTGTTAATTGTTTATGCACATAGTATCCATTAATTAATTGTATAATATTTATTGTAATTACTGTAAGATTCACTCGTACACAAAAAACAGCACACGAAATAAAGCAAACTAACATTTTTATATTTGTTCAAGGCTTTTCTACAGAATTATAACACGTTATTCATTTGCTAAATGCGCAGATAAAACTCAACTACTAAGAATTAAAACGTTCGAAAACTAATAAAAAGGGAAAACTATTGAAAGAATCATGCAAAATTAGTTTAGTTCATGCAAACTGAGTTGCTCACTCTTTTCATGCGTGCGACAAAGCTTCGTGAGGTGCCGTTATTCGCGTCGGGAGAGAGCAAAATAAATATTAAAGGAGCAACGAGAGCAGATGTATCATGATGCATGCTCGTTGTCACATCTGCACGCGCTCGTTTGATCGATTGAAAGACTGTTGAACGTTAAACGAGGAACAGTGAAGAGTACTGCGCTGATTATGTTCTGTATAAATGTTTGTTTACGGTTGGCTGTCGTGCGGCTTCATAAGTGCGCGTCAGTTTAATAAATGAAGATTAATAAATGAAGAAGAACTACGGCGAACCTCCTTCAGTAGATAAATTCATAAAAAAGTGCATAAAATAAAATTAAGTGTATGAATAAATTCATGTAAAAGTGTACCCGAACTTGTTAAGGTAAATAAAATTTAGTACTAAAATTTTCTCTATCCCTAAAAATTCTTTCCCCATTCCATGGCCGCTTGGGCGACCGAAAGGTCATTCAAGTCAACTGCAACGGCAGTCAGTCATCCTCATCGCCATCCTCATTCCTCTTCTCACCCTCGCAATCGCCTGCACCCTCACGTTCAGCATTCAATGGGCGCTTAGAAGAAGAATCAGGTTCAGGAGCAGCCGAAGGAGGAGGAGGAAACATCTTCAAGGCGTCGCTGATGGATGTCGAAACAGCGTTATGCGTCGTGTAATGAGCGGGGCTGCATGTAGCATGTGTCGCTTGCAACAACAACAACAGCAATCGCAATTACAACAGCCGCTGCTCGCCATATGCGACGTTTCGATGTGGAGAAGCGACCACCGCCGACATCGTGAATCGTCAATCGCTGGCCGATGATTATTTCCGGTTTCGCTATTCTCTTTGAGTGGGGAGGAAGTGGAGGAAACTGATTGCTTCCTTCCATTCAAACAAGAAGCAAGTTTTCCTCTTCACTTTAATCATTCCAATCAGAAGTCACTCAGTCACTCAGCCGACGGTTTCCGAAATTCCAACTTCGATTTCAGAGTCTTTCGACTGTTTTCGGGGTTGCTTCCCCCTGCCGAAGATGTCAGGGGCGGGGAGGTTGTTGAGGAGGTGGGGCGGCTTACATTTTAATGCCTGACAGCGTTTAATAAAGGAATCAATGATTTCTTATGCAGCTCACGGTCACTACATGAATTCTTTTTAATGATTTTTCCCCTTTTCTGCGCATTCAAAGGCGACAAGTTTTCGTTTAATTACTTTTTTCCCCTCTTCTTTTCATTTTACCTTCATTTCAATATTC
The DNA here is from genome assembly GCA_937620795.1 of Thecophora atra. Classification (NCBI taxonomy): domain Eukaryota; kingdom Metazoa; phylum Arthropoda; class Insecta; order Diptera; family Conopidae; genus Thecophora; species Thecophora atra. Next base: position 69,589,389 of record OW569397.1, on the reverse strand, counting down.
ATTTTCGTTTTTCTTTATTTATGCAAAAATGCTCTAAAAAATTCTTAATAATTTCGTTTATCAATTAAAACGCAGTTCATGTCTCTTTTCCTCTGTTTACTCTGATTCCAATAAGAAATTAACATAAAATTCCCTCTCTCTCCCTACTTTTAAATTCCTTCCAATATCTGCTTCTCAGCATTTAGCATATATCTGTCTCTTTCTCTCCCTCTTGAACAGCATAAGAGTCTTTAATTATCTCTGTTGTCTTTATAACACTGAAAAGTGAAAATTTTACTTGATTTTCCGCTCGTTTTTGTGTTCTTCTGCTGATCTCCGAAGTGATGAAGAACCGTCAAAGGATCTGGAAACACTAGAGGCCAAAAATAGGGCGGTGTTGCCATTCGAAGCCTTGTCTATATTTGGATTTACGCCTTCGATATACGCTTCGAGCTCATAAATCACAATCATCACAACGGAAAACTCTAAGAATTCAGGAGTTTTTTCTGAAATTCGATATTTAAAAGTTGTAAAATTTTGAACACATTTTTTTAGAAGTGGCACGAAGACGAAGAAGAAGAAGAAGAAGAAGAGGAACTATTAAAATGTTGTTGTTTTAATTAATATTCTTGAATTCTTCAGAAATGATTGAAAAATGTTATCATTATTCAAAGGAAGACATATTTTTTTATGAATGTTTAAAATCCGTTTGTGAGCATGTTGAATGTGGCTTTAAATCAAATTTGGGGAACTCCTCCTTCCCTTTTCCCTTCTGAACTGTTTGAGTGTCCTTTTTCGACTCACTTTCCACTGAAAAATTATTCACGGAAATTCAATGAAGGTTTTAAATATTATTTTCTTTACTTAATCAGATTAAGAAATCATAAAAACTTCATTACTTTTCTATAAGAAGTAAAGCAAACTAAGAGATAAGCGAAAGAAGCTGAAGAAGAGATGAAGGATAAAAAAATATCGAGACTAAAAAAAACAAGAACAAAGCGAATCTCTTCAAATTTTCAAGTCTCATCGAAATTCGTGAATAAACAAATCATCGCGAGTGCGGATAAGAATAATAAACAGAATCTACGAACGTCGCAATGAAAGCCGCTGGAGAGCCACTTATCAGCGCCTGATTGCCATCCCCCCGCCCCTTTTCACTTCCCTTCTTTTTCCCTTCCCAGAAGCAACATGGCTTCAGTTTAATCCTTACAGCAAACACATTAAACGACATAGAAAAATGTTGAAATTGCAGCAGAGTCACGGCAAAGAAACGAGCACAGGGGCGAATGTACAAAATTTCAGAATTTTATTTAAACAACCGCCCGTTCATTCGTCTCTCTCTCTCTCTCTATCTCTCTTTTCCACTGCTAAGCAGCGTGCTTTTGTCCCCTTTTCCATCGTAAAACTCCCGGCGAGTCACCCAAGAGACGGCCGAGTCCCCCAAGGAGTCGTTTATGCGCAAAATACGCAGATACATGGGCAATATTTACATGCAACGTTACAAAGATGTGTGCGAGTTGAGGTAAAAATGCATAAACAGGAAAGTACACAGCCCACAGTCGCTTCTGAAGCGATCGCCGGCGCTGCTTCTGACTTTGTTCTTCTCCTTGCTTCTGTCCGCTTCTCCTCATTCTCCTCCTTCCTTCACCCTCTTCATTTCCACGGCAAACACAACGCGATTCTGTTTTTTAACGGAAAATTTCCCGCTTTTCAAGTGCAACGCAAATAAAATAACGATTTCCCAAAAAATGCTGATTCCTCGTCCGAACTTGAGTTCATCGTAGTTTATTTTACTTTCACAGGGTTTCTATTCCCACCCGAGGTAACACAACCCACGTGTACTTCTCAGGAGGCGTGGCAAGATTTCGTTTGTCTGCTTATCGCTTTTTGTTGTTGTCCATTCCTGGTCTATGGATGTTCCAATACGAAGAAAATAGGTCTATGTCTGGGCAATACTTTGACCTGTTTGTTAGGCAACATATTGACCACGGTACCGCAGAAAATCAGAGGTTCGGTCCAATTTCCCTCCTATATAACTTATAATATGTAACATATCATAAGATCGGCCTATTTTAGCCCAGGAGAATTTTAGAGCAGTTCCCAGAAGAGTTCCTTCTTCTTGTCATAACTCTTTGAATTCTAGGAGAGGTATTTTCATTCAAGAAGAGGTCGATAGGTCAGATTAAAGTTAAAAGTCTGGAGTTCAAGACCAAGTTGAAATATCTTATAAATTGGAGTATTTTGTACCAGTTCTAAAGCCTATAAAGTCCTATATATATCTTGGTCTTCAGAAAAGATTGCAATGGTTCATAAAGGACCTTTTAGAGGGTTTTTCTCAGCTCTGGTCTAAACTGATTTGTAATAAAGTAATCGAACGGCTTTAATTATGTTCTTCGCCGTTGATTTTCAGCAGCAAGATTCTTTTAATATGAAATTTTCTTGATGACAGATGAAAAATGTTAGTTTTCGATTATCAGATTCCCCCCGATTGATTTTCTTTTCCTTTTGTTCCCCCCTCCAAGACGAATTTTCCTCATCATCACTCATTCAGTTAATCTTATCAGTCGCTTTAATCGTCAAGTGTTACACTGGCTCTGGAGGCAAGTGAATCGCTCCGGGGCAACGTTCATAAAAACTACGCAGGACTCACATCTACTTAAAGGACATCAGAAGCAAGGAGAAATAGAAACGATTGCCTGGAATACGAAAGTTTAATTTATGGTTCATCACCCTCGTTCAGACTCGAAAGGGTGGCTTTGCGCTCACCTCCCCAGCTCCCACCCCATCCATCACCTTCCGCGGTAACACCCAGAAATAACCTTGAAAACTCTCGGCCGCTTTCTTTGTTCGTTTCAATGAAATTCAATGCAAGCCGACTGCTGGCGGCCCCGGAAGAACGCTTCGTCACTTCGCGAAACGACTGCGCCCCGACGTATGCAATGAATTTTGTAATTCCATAAACGTTTCCGTCGTTATTCCGCCGGGATTACGTGCCAATTCATGCAATTGTTTGCCGTGTTTCGCTTCATGTTCGCAAGAAATCGAATTCTTCGCCAGCCGAAACACGGCTACCCTCCTTCACAGCCACGAAGTATGCAGCGGCAGCCATGAAGTTGGTGCAGGCGGTTCGTGTTGGTTGCGGTTTTATCTGCACTGCAGTTGGCGCTGAAATCCCTTTTTAGATTGAACGAGTGAATGAATTAATGAAAGAAGTTGGAAGCTTGTGCATCTCTCGGAGAAAAGTAATAATCACGCGGATCAGAAGCTTCGTGGCAGTTGTAAGCAGCCGCCATTTACACCACATGTCACTGAATCGTGCGATTGATTGGCTTTTCACTGTGATGAAAAGAAGGGCAGCGGAGGGGGAATGAAGATTAGACAGGAAGTGGGGATGCTGTTGAAGACCTTTCATTTCTAACACTGAATTAAGGCCTTAATAAGAAGTTCGAATCAAAGATTATAGAATACTATAAACTATAATCTTTGGTCCAATACTTTAAAACAATGACTTTGATAAGAGAAATATAGGAAAAAGGGACAGAAAGGGAGAGAAAGGAACAAATGTCTCTACAGCTTCATGAACGAAATTTGGTAATACTCCGAAAGATCTGAAGAGAGAAGACTTGACAAATAATGAAATTGTCCTCAGCTTCTGTCATTGATTAGGTTAACTTTTCTCGCTTTTTGTCTTCCACTTCCTCTTCTTTTACCTTGTCTATCTATCTTCACTATCTTCGTAAAATTGTATTCGAAAAATATAATTTGAACAGCGAATTCCTGTACATTTTCGGCTTCGGACTCTATCGTCATATTTCAGCCACAGCAGCTGATTAATTGTAATGTTTGCGGAAAAGAATGTCTACCGAATTTCTACTGCAACAGGTAAATATCAAGATAAGAAAAGGTAATTGAAACGCCAACAACAACCGACAACAAATCCCCAAAAAAACTCAAAAACACATTAGAAGAAGAAAAGTAACAAAAAACTAGTAAAGGTGTTGTCTACAGCCGGGCTGTAGCCGAAATACCCTACACCTTAAAGCAGCATATATACTCGTATATATATTTAGAAGTGGTGTGATAAAATATATTCATATATATATACAATATATATATTATATATCTAATAATAAATATACAATATATATATAATAATAATAATAATAAAAAAAAAAAAAAATTTTTAAGTGGGCGGATCACGCCCATATTTGGCATATTAACTGGAAGCATTAGTCTAAACCTACATATAAAATTTTCTTGTCTTCTCTCAAAAAGTGATGCTGATATGGCCTTTTTTAAGAGGCAAAACAGAGGTACCTGCACTCTCGATATAAAAAGTAGGCGTGGTCCTTGGGCGATTTTGCCCATTTTCAATACGAAACACCCCAACATAGCAACGAATATTTTTGCCAAATTTCATTTTGAAATCTTAATCCGTTCTCCTGTGATCGTGATTTCAACGGACAGACAGACAGACAGACAGACGGACAGACATCGTTATTTCAATTCCGGTGGTGATGCTGATCAAGAATATATATACTTTTCCATACCTATCTTGTCTAGTTCTATGCGTTACACACTCCGGTAGAAAGTGAATATACCCTCAACCTTAAGGTGTAGGGTATAAAAACAGCAAATTCGTCCACTTAATGGACAGAGAGTACAACGAAATCCAACCAAACATTAATCAAAACATGGAAAACCCGCCGTCTGCTAACGAAACGGAAGAAGACGAGACAAACGGAGAAGAATCGATGAATTTTAAGGTTTGAGGCATTAAAAGTGGCGACTGACCTAAGAAATTCCAGATTTATTCAGGAATCTTATGATTAGGAAGTCTTTGAATAGGGAAAACACTTAAATTATGATCATAAAGGATACGAAAACCATTAGAAAGTCTGCGAAGGAGAATTGCAAAAGCAACAATAACCGAAACCAGGAGCCAAGAACATTAAATCAATTCGATAAACTTTAAGGATCACAAAAACTATAAAAGGGTCAGGGAATGACTAAAAGAAATACTTTAGGAGGATAGGAAAGTGACGGCAGAGACAGAGAGTGCGAAGGACAAGGAGGGACAAAGAGGGACAAACTTATTTTTGAAGGTGGTGCATTTTGAAGGCAGAGAAAAAGACAAAATTGCATTTAAAAGCAAAGGATATACAATCATATGTCAATCGTTATAGTACAGGAAGAAGTCGTTAAACATAAAAAAAAAAATAAAAATTATTGTACATTCTTTGTATAGTCTTTGCTAAAACCCATCTCAAGATGGATTTTTACACAAGAGTCACTCCGTTGCGTTCCTATTTAATGATCACTAAGCGCGATCACTAGCTGGACTCGAATCGACTCGAATTTAAACCTTTAAATTCCAACTCAAGCCAATGTTAACCCCATCGAAAACCCGATCCGAAATACAACGAAAAACAGCTTCGGTAATAAATTCTAATTTGATCAGCAGCTTGTTAAAATCATGTTTTTCAATATAAACGAAATGAATTTTGCTCCGAGTTTCTAGGAATCTATAATATCTTTATTGATGGGCCTTAGAGCCAACTTTAGAGAAAGTGAGGAAGGAGGAGAAAGAAGAGAATTCAAATTCGATATAAAAATAAAGGGGACCCTGAAGAAATCAAGACGGGAAACGGAATCCATTCAATAAAAAGTTGATACCATCTGCAGCCACTTTTTTAATATCAGAGAAATTCTTCTTAATATCGATTGCCTAAACACCGATAAGAATCTTGTTTCTCCATAAATTAACTAAGAAAACAGATGGAAGAATATAAAAAGAGTTTAAAGCCTATCAGAGGAATTCTATCAATAGAATAGATAACTTCACGATAGGGAAAAGACACATAGAAATGGGAAGGAAAAGGAAAGATAGGGAGAGAATAAGGAACACTGGATGAGGAGGAAAAAGGAGGAATAGTGAGCTAAACATGCATCTTAGTAGAGACCAGAATTACGGTGACCGGTAAATAATAGGTATGATTTTTTTTTACAAAAAATGAGTCCATTTATAAATCAATATTCTCAGAGAGGAACTACATAATTGCTTTTCCATAAAAACATATTTCTTAATATTATATTGCACTAAAAATAGAAAAATGAAAAAAGAAATAAAAAAATTTACTTTTTAAATACAAAAAAAAGAAATTTTAAATCTTATAAAAATAAATGACAAAATAAATAGAAATATGCAAAAAACGCCGAAAGAAGTGGTCATAAATGGTACAAAGAAGTATTTTGAGTCCTTAATGAGCACGAGTTCGGTGAAAATTTTCTTTCTTCGGACCACGATCATTTGTGGTTATAGTTTTTTTATAGTTTAAGCTGTCAGGTCCTTTCAAGCAACACTTTGTCCTTTCGAACGAGAAACAAAACACAAATTGGATGTATATTTTTCATGTAGCACCTGCTGCCAATAAATTTGGCCTGGTTGCGCCTTTAGTTGCCGATAAACAATTAGTTTTTTGGGAGTTCCAAAAGAGACTTCGAAGATCAAACCGTATTCCATCCATCGACGATCTCCTTTTACCTGAAAACGAACCGGCAGACAGACAGACAACAGCACATTTTAATGAAATTCGAAACGGTTGCGCGGTGTGCTGCTTACGCCTTCGTTTCGATCGACGCGATCGTCCGATCGCCGTGTTTATTTCCCTTCTTCTCTTATTTAATGGCTCTTCATTTTAATGCCCTTTTGATTTGTGGCCGTGGTTCGTTCATTATTCGGCTGCCATTGGACAGCGATAAGAAATCTTGTTCCAGTTTGTTTCCAGGCGATCCTGCGATTGTTCGATGCCATCGTCTCCGCTCTTTTCATGACCAGCTGCTGCTTTTTCTGCTTCTTCTTTGGGCGGGTCTCGACAACAGGTTGAGGAAGACGCAACATCATTCGGCTCAGTCTTCGTTTGGTGAATTCTTCGAAGTCTCATGTCGAAAAATTGACACTAATCGAGTAAATTTCGGCAGCTGACTTCCCAACGTCGAGTGAGGCTTTAAGAGCATTTAGATCGATGAAAAGGGGAAGAAAAATCAACGTTTAAACATCGAAAGGATGGACAATTACATCAGATGATCGCAACGAAGTTTTTGTACACTGTTTAAAGGAGCATTGAAAGGGAAAGCGTCGTCCTTAAAGCAAAGAAGAAGCCGAAAATAGTCCGAAAATAGTAATGAAGCAATGAACACTTGAATGTAACCACCTTTTAAATACTCGCACCGCAAAGTTAAATGTTTCTGTTTTTGTGGGACGTCCTCTGGGAGAAGGAGAAACCCTCCATTTATCAGAAACACATTTCGTAAATGTAAAAACGTCGGCGGCGTCTTTTGAACAGGACGAAGGACCCTCAGCCATTTGAAGTCGGGACTCGCATCGATCAAGAACATGTTTTAGCGATGTCGGACTCACGCCGCCGCCGCCGCAACCACGAATCCTCAGTTCGCTGTCCTTTTTTCGTTTCCCTTTCTTTCGTCCTTTGTGGAATCCTTTGTGCATTGACTCAAAATTACCGCAATGGCTCATGTTTTGGCTTAGAAGCTGAAGTTTTAATGAAGAAACAGAAAAACTCTCGATTGATCTTATTTTGAAGGAGGTTTGGAAGGATTCTCTGTAATTCGTGAGTAAAGGAAAAGAAATTACAATCCTTAGGGAGTAATTCGCTGTCTATCATTATTAATCCTCATTTTACTGTGTTTATTTTGCTTCTTAATCGATGGAAATTGAAGAGAATGGATTTTAAATGATGCTAAAATATTCTATGGATCTGTGATTGGTGATGTTTCCTTTACACTTCAATCAATTGACTCTTAATCGACTCTTCATTCCTTCTGTTGGAGTTTTCTTCTTCTTTTCTTTCTTGTTTCTTATCTAAAGTTAAAAATTTACTTAAATTTGACGAAGTATTTCGTACTGAAATTTATAAAAACTCTGCATACTTTTGTTTGTTGTACTTTTCCTTTGTGTTTCGCCTTTTAAAAAAGCTTATTGTTCCCCTCTTTTCATACATTTTCCTGCAAAAATCCAATATTTATAATAAAACAAACAAACATCGTTCGTGTTGCGTTCAAAGAATGTGAACAATTTTAAAATTCGTTACGAATTTCACGCTGCCGTCTGTTGCAAAACGGCTTTTAACATTGCCAACTTCCTTAACCGTTTTTTGCAGTTTATTCGGTCCTTTCAACCCTTAAAAGACCAACCGGAGGCGTTTAAAAAAGTCTCCCCTCGGCTTTTTTCGACAAAGGAATTCTTTCACTTCTCCTCGTCGTTGCGAAGCGATGGAAATTTCGCCACAGCGCCGAAGAGTGTCAAAATTGCATTGGCTCGATTTTCATTTGATTCGATTTCCTCGTCTTTCCACTTTTATGAGAATCCATTAAAAATTCCAAAGCATTTTTATTGTGACATTGAGTAATGATGGCATTTTCGATGGTTACAAGCGGATTAGCAGCGGATTGGGGCGGCGACAGGAGGGCGATTTCCACCCTCGCAGCACGTGTTTCGCCTTCGCAGAGGGTGCAACGAGTCTCGAAGCAGGTTTCAGCAGCCGCACAAGAGATTCTTCGGCAGGAGATGCGTTGCGATGCCGAGCGAAGAATGGATTCCATGTGCGCCGATGTGATGATGAAGATTGGAGGAAAAAAATGGACAACGACTTTAAGTTCTTCCGCTTTAAATCCTCTTCGTGCAATAAACCTTCTCCATCACCTCATCAATCCTCCTCTCTTCGCCCTCGACGGTTTCAGCACCGAATTTATTTTGTTTTTCTTCTTGTTGAACATCAAAATTTCAGTTTTATTTGTGGCAGCATCTTCAAATAAAGTTCGTTACTGTTCTATGTGATGATTGACGAAGGTAAGCGATTGCAACACTGCTCCATTCTCCAACGCTAACGACATGTCACAACGTTGGTTTAGTGAGAGAGTTTCAAATAAGAAAAGAACACAGTTTATACTCGTACATACACGCACACACGTTCATATGAACAGTAGCAATGCTTGGAGCTTCGATCGTTTGTATGAGAAGCAGTTAGTCATTTTGGAGCACGCGTGAGAGAGCATTAAAAGAGTCAGAGAACGTACGAAGCAGAGATGATTTCTGATAGGAAAACCTCTTTTTATTCTTAGTGGAAAAATAACCTGTTGTTAAACTTAACTGTCGAATGTTTTATTGGAGTTCATTAAAAATCGAGCAGTGAATTTATTTTTAGAGCTCGCCGGCAGCCACTCGTTGATTACATCGGGGGAAAAAACGAGATATGATCGTAAAGCAACGAATGTCTTAATTCAGTTGTTGTTGTTGTTGCCTCCTCTTTCAGTGAGTTGCTTACGTGACACGTGTCAAAGGGGAAAATTGAATTAAAGTGACACGCTTTCATGTTGAGTGCAGAATGAGGACATGACGATGACGATGATGACGAAAATGGGTTCGATGGGGGAGCCAGAAGTGGAGGGCGTGATCGAAGGAGGCGGCGTGTAAATGAATAAAAACAAAAGCAAGGAAAAATAATTACAAAACATAAATTAATATTATTATTATTCAATTGTCATGGAGAAGTGAAATAAAACCGTTTTATGTACTTCCTTTTCCGTTGTTAGTAAAAGGAAGGAATGAAAATTGTTACTTCAAAATGAGGATATTTCCAAATATCAGAATTTCCCGTTTATTTATGAAGACTTGTTTCTTGCGAACACGTGTTTTGCGTCCGTTTCTTCGAAGAAATTTGCATTTATATTAAAATCCATAACCAAGTTGCATATGGCTTCAATATTGCCCCAACTCCACTCTATTTTCACCTCCACCACCGCCGACAGTCGACAGCCCCCTTCGCAGCCGCCACCCTCTCGCAGTGAGGCCACAGATTATTTGGGATTAATTACGCCTCATATATCAACAACTCAACTCACAGCGACTCATCCACCGCGAAGCGAACGGCACATTTTTGTCCCCAAAAACCGACGAAAGGGAAATAAAAGCCACTCGCCGCAGCCGCTTCTGTGGTGATTTCGATTTGATTGCGACGACCCTTCGTTTTTCCTGCGTTGTTGTTGTTGTTGCTGTTGCTACTCTTCGCACTTTGAATGGATCAGTAACTAACGACGAAATTTACTCAGCGACGCCGACGAAAGACGAAGTTGCGAAGCAGCGACTGCATCGCGATTGCAGTTACGAGCTGCTTCGCTTCTGGCTGCTCTCTTTTCTCTAATCAGAATTTCTCCGTGATAAAAATAATAATAATATTTTCGTAATAATGGGCAATGAAGGAAAATTAAACTGGAGCGGGAAGAAGAGAAATAAATTAGCAAAAGTTGATTTGCTGCAATATTGCGTATTCAAGAATTTTTATTATGTTGTTGGAGGAGGGGAGAAACTCGAGGAGTGGGGGCGACTCAGCTTCAATAAAAGTTTCGGGGTGGCTGCTGTCCATTAAAAGGGTTTTTCTGGAAATTGTCGACGCAGCAGCACAGAAGCAGAAGCAGAAGCAGCATCGCATCGCGAGTCAGTCAAGTGCAAAATCATGAAATTAGATGAGGGATTTGTTACGTTTAATTGCATTGCTACCAAAGCAAAGAGAGAAGAGAGAGAGCAAAGCGACACGAATTCGTTTTTTTGCATTGAATCTTTTGTTGAACGGTTTAAGGCCCACACCTTCGAGCTGCCTCGCCTCTTTTCGCCGCAGTTCACTCACATCGCTTCAAGAAAACAAACTTGAAATTATTCATTGTTTGAGTGACACGCCAAACTCTTGTCCAAACACCGTTATCACGGGAACAACGACAGATCAAAGCTCTTCTCTCCGCTCTTCACAGCGCTCTTCACCAACGTCTCTCATCTGAAACGTCGCTTCAGCGAGCCGAATCATAACCCGATGCACCAACCGATGCACCGTCGTTTCATTCTGAAGAGAGGGAGAGAGGGCGAGAGAGAGAGAAAGAAGGGCGCGACTAATTTGCAGTTAATTGTTTATTTGTTGCTATTTTTCGCTTTTGTTTTGCTTTTATGGTTTTTTAGCTGTTTGTTTTTCAGTTATATTTTATTTTCGAATAACCTCAGCGCCCCGCAACGCCTCTGCCGAGGTGCAGCGGCTCCGTCGTGGAGCTCCTTCGTTGGTGTCGGCGAAAAGCGTCGCTTCAGTATCGAATTCCGATAACTAAAAAGAAGTCAGCTGTTTCTGTGTCTTATTTTTTGCTATTCTGCATTTAACAAAAGTGTTTGCTTTGCTCCGTTTTTCGTAATGTCATCAAATGTCACGTTTTTAACAATAAACGCGTTGCATTCGTTGTTTGCGATGGTGCAACTTAACAACAACGACGCAAACGAAAGCAACTTCGGTGAAAATGTGATTCCTTTGCTCGAGGATCAGCGACGGGATTCGCTTTCGCATCACAACGCATCGACGATCGTTTTGATGGTCGCCGCGTGGAGTCTGCTGATCGTCGGATTCACGCTCTGTTGCTGTGCACAATGCGTCAGTTGCTTGAAGCGTAATCCGTGGAGGAGAAGAGACGTGGAGAGCGGCGACGCTGCTGACGATCGTGTAACTGCAGCTGCATTCGAAGGTGAGTTTTCACGGCGAAAAATACTGCAAACACTGCTAAGAAATATCACTAAAAAACGGAGAAACCTTTAAAATTGTGCTGCTTTCTTTCTATTAGTTTTTCTCATAAACTTATATTTTCTGTTTTGCACACGCGGTTTCTCAAGCTTTGTTCTCTCTCTCGCTCTCTGGTTACTGTTCTTCCGCGCTCTCTCAGACGATGTGTGGAGCACAGACGTTGTTAAGCTTTTCAACAAATCCAAAAAAGGTTAATCGATTTAAAGCGTGGCCTACTTTTAGGCAGTTACTTAAAAGTCGTTTATGTCATGTTTTCAATTCCGATTTTAAAATGTAATTGAAAATACTATTTTAATAAGGAAAATTATGTTAAATGAAAGTTTAAATTTTAAGAATTAATCTTTTTTTTGTGGAGAATTGAAGTTATTCTTTAAAAGTTTCTTAAAACGAAGAGGAATTAAATTAAATTTCACTAAAAGAAGGGACGAAAAATAATAAAATATTTGAAGTTGATTCAAGTTGACACATCGTTGATTAACAACAGCAACAACGACATCATTGACACTGATGTTTGCTTCAGTTCCAATTTATGACATTTTGATGGACGATGTTTGCTTCAAAATGTGTGCCAAAGAGATAAAAACTGCGACCAAATCGACGTTGAGCTCTTTCAAGCACTCTTAAGGGACGTGGTAACGGCTTCTTACGTCAGTTTATATAAAAAGAAGCCACCAGAAAAGCAAAATTGTGGTAGGAGGAGGACATTTAAGGAGCTCTTCAAAAGGAATGCAAATAAAGGTAAAAAAGATGGAGCTAAAAATTATGATGGGGCTTCCGATGAACGAAAACTTCATCGCAAAAAGTGTTGCAAAATCGTAAAATTGATATTTTCTTTAAAAGAAAAACACCTTTGGGAGATCCTTTCGTTCCTAGAAAACCTGTGAGTCTTATTTTGGGTCTTGTTTCAGCTTTATCGCCGTCTGAAATCGATTATATACTTTATAGACAGTTTTTTTTTAATACTGTGCTTCATTATTATTTGCATCTTTTGTTAATTTCAATGCTAAAAGTAACAAAAATCGTCTTCTTAACCTCAGAAATACTGAAAATCAACGATGAGCGAAAATATTACATTAATTTGATTTTTAAAAAGATAATAAATTTTTTAAATTTCGACAAACGATGAGAAAATAGAAGTAGAAGAAGCAACAGCGGATGCTTCGTCATTTAAACCAATTTATAATCCATTAAATCGCGTTAAGAGCGTCTTTTTTCAGCCAACGACCAAAAAAGTACATTTATTTTTATGTCATTTCTTTGTTAACGGGAAACAAATCGATTTTCCTTCTGTTGTTTTTCCTTATTGGCGGGTTTCCTTTCCTCCTCGTGATGTCTTGAGGATTAAACAACCATAAAAATGACCGGAAATTGATAAATGACCTCACTGAGTGACCCCTACGCAACATTTCACAAAATATCTTCTCCCGATTCACTTAAAAAGGCATAAAAATCGATTTCAACTTGCTTCTGCTTTAAAAAATGTCTCGTTTCTGTTCTATTTCCCTTTCTCCTGCCTTCGTTTCCTTCATTGAAGTCCCTCTCTGATCGTCGTTTGGCTCTTCTATTGTCGTTGATCGTCGTGAATCATGAATCGCTTCAGAAAAAACTCTTCAATGAATTAAATTGTTTTCAATTTCCGCTTCTTTTGAATTCTTATGAGGTCAATTTCGGGTCATTTAAGGTTGTATACAGAGGCTCAGACAACAACAACAACAACAACAACAACTCATTAACAACATTTAATTTATTTCGAGTTGGATTGTGAAAATTGTAATAAGCGAAAAAATGATCAGGAAAAATCAATAAAAAAAATGCAAAATAACAGCAATAGATAATATAAAATAACGGCCATAAATTATGAAAAATAACAGTAATAAGCAATAACAAATAACGGTATTAAAGTCATAGAAACTGGTTCAAAGTCCTTCGATTTTCCGGTGACTTCGGTTCAAGATTCGGTCGATGAAACCTTCGCTTGCGTTTGTATATCGAAATCCATTGCGGAGGGGAATTTTAGGATTTACCTTCTAGGTTTTCCCTTCTTTTTTCTTTTTCCCTTCCCTTCTTCCTTCGTGAACAAAGATAACTTTAAAAGTCGATTTATCCAAGGCATTCATCGATCTCTGTTTTTCCTTTCTTCAGTGTTTAGTCTGTCTCTTTGATCCTTTATCCGATCTAAAAGCAAATGACACATTTCAGAAATGAGTCCAAAACGCAGGTCCACTTTCAGAAGAAGACTTCAATGGTTAAACACGCTCCATCAACAATAAATTCTCTTCATTTCCTCCTGAAACTGAAGAATTTTCAGCGATTTCTTCGCAGCATCACATCTATTTAAAGGCGTTTTCTTCGTCCCGTTTTTCCACTTCTGATCCAATTAAAGACTGCGTTTCTTCCGATGGATTTACAATTTACAGATTGACCGAATTTTTCGCTTCTTCAAAGCGAAACTGAACCAAGATCAAAGAAAGAAGCGAAAATGTGGCTGCGGAGGCTGCTTCAACATCTGCCACACCCATAAATATTGAATCCCTTTATTGTTGCTGTTCCTTCTTCAGTTGACAAATTTCCAAATCTCTTCTTCATCACTCGTTTTGCCCCTGCCTTCGTTTGTTTGTCTATGATTTGTCCCGAGTCACCCTCGAATCGCAGCGCATCGAATCACGGAAATGATCTCAATTTAATCATTATTTATTTCGTTTCATTCCTTTGGAGGTATTTTGTTAATTTTCGCTGCTATTTTATCGACTTTTAGGCACCGTTTGAGCCTCTTTTCAGTTGCTTTGGTTGGCGAAATGAATTTGCAACGCTCGCTGTTGCTCATTTCCGGCGGTTTTACGACGCATTATCGACATCTGATCAATTTAACACTCATTGAAGATTAAAAATTGCCCATAGAAAGGAGATGAGAGGTGAAAAGATGAAAGAGTCCCTTCGAAATTCCAACACGATGCACGATCGCGTCGCTGCTGCTTCTGTTTTGGGTCAATATTTTATCTGATTTACAATTTCGGCGAAAGGATCAAGAAGAGGATCAGTGAGAGGATTCATGGTTTAACTTTTTAATGCGATAAAAGCTGTGAAAAGGACATTTAAGTGATTGATGAAGCGATCGATCGATCGGGCGATGATCTTCAAAGTGAAAGATGACAAAAATTCATTAGCAAAATTAATTAAAATGAGATTGAATCTGATAATAATCGGTTGTTAAAGAGCTAACGAAGGTAAGACAAGGACTTTAAAGGTTTTCTATAGACTTTAGAAGATTTTTCATAATATTTTTAACTTTTAAAGAATGTAATTTAATAGAAATTCTCATTAAATTGATCATGAAATCAAGCTACGAAGGATTTGTTGGTCTAGGGACCTGCTTAGAGTCTTCAAAATGATAATTTTGATTTTTTTGTGAAACTTTTGAGTTTGTCGAATGGGAAATCGCTTCCTCGTGCTTTATTTCATTCTTTATAATATTTATTTTCATTATTTATTTACTTACATCAGCAACAAAGCGAGGGAATCACAAAGAATTTAAAGAATTTCTTATTTTATTTTATTTTATTGTATGTACAGTAATGATAAGTTTATTCGTTGTTCTTGTTGAATCATTGTCATCATGATCGTCAACTGATGTCGCTGGAATCTATATGCATTTACAAGCAAATGGTTTAATTATCTCCTGTATATAAAAAATAGTCATAAAAATAACAAATCAACTTTTGATAAGCATTGACTACGGAATTCCACCTCATTCTCACCACGAACTCACCTCGAGAGATGAGAGTTACTTCTTTGAAAAGAGGAGAAGCTGTTGACAGTTGTTGATGAATGATTAATTAATTGAAATAATAAATAAAATAAAGTAAAACATATTTTGCAAAAGATGTGTTGCAATTTTACGATGTTTTTGTTATTATTTCAGATAAGTTCTGCAAGAAACTTCTATTTAAACATTTGAATAAACATTTGTCTGTGAGATTAAGGAAAACTGTGTTAAAAAAGGTTATGAAAAAACTCTCCTTCTCCGTGATATTATAAAAAGATAGCAGCAATATTAATAATAAAGACATCAACGACTTAAATCGACAGACATGCAAAAAACAACTGAAAACTATGTACACACTTCGAGTTCCTCGTTATCGCAACGATTCTAATTTTATGACTAAACATTTCGAAAATAAATAACCTTCAAACGCAGCACAGTGGGTCGATTTGCTTGGAAGAAGCGCAAAAATCAGTGCATTTTAAGTTTTAATTTAATTATGAAATTATTATGTTATAGCATTGGGATTATAATAAGACAACTCTATATATTATAATCTCTATGGTTATATGAATAACAGTTTAAGTTTAATAAAAATTATATTAAATATATTGTTAATTTATACGAATAAAAATCAATTATTAATTGAACATTTATTGCAATAATAATTATTATTTAGGAATGAAGAAAGTAATAAATTAATGGATAATTGAAAAAGGAAACAGTCCTAGAATAGATGAATAATAACAATTAATTTTAATTATTCTACTAAAACAGATTAATAATAATAATTTATCTTCCTCATTCGATTAATTGAGTTTCCTCAATAAAATAGCAACTTTCATATGCTTATATTTCAGGCATTTTCCTCAATTAAAGAAGAAATTATACCTAAAATCAGTTAATAGCTGAATTCATAGGCATTTAAAGAGCATTTAAACTTTAAATTTTAAAGGGAAGCCTGTGAATTATCAGTTTTTTATTTAGATTTTATGAAAAAATGCGTTAGAAACTCCCACTTTATATTGATTAATTCTGAAGAAAGTTAACGTTAAATTCACATAAAAACTGGCAAAAGTAAAGTTTTATTATAAAATGTGTGCTAAAAATATTGAGTTAATTTACAAATTACATTTGCAATATTATATTAACAATAGGAAATGTGATTGCTTACAAATTTAATTGAATACTGTATTTAAATTAATCATTAATTAATTGCTATTAATTCTTTTGATTATTAAGTCATTATTTTCATTATTTTCGGTGAGTTTTCATTATTAAAACTTCCATTTATTATTATTATTCAACAATCTTCGACGGTTCTTCTACAACTGAATTGTTAATTTCTGAAAATATATTATTAAAATTGATCGTCGAGATTTTGCTGAATTTCATTATTCACACAAAATTCTTAATCATTGTGGCAATTAGCACCAGATTTTCATTTAAATTCAATTCAATTTATTATTTTCGCCGTTTAGACAAACAAATGAAAGCTAAAGAATCCTTTTATTTGAAAATAATAACCTTAAAATATTCACAAGCAGCCAACATCCACATTTTTTATCGCTTCCTTTTGCAATATTCACCCACTGTGCTTTTTATCTTATCCACTGTTTGCAAAAACAGAGCAAAGCAAAGGAAAACAAAGGAAACTCGAGCGAATATCTTCTTTATTTGGTAATCTTAGTGTTTTTGTTGTAGTTGTTGTTGTTGTTGTAGAATGATTTAATTTCCCGATTTGAATTTTAGTGGACGACTTCATTTTGTACGATTTCGGTTTGACTAATTTAATGCCGAATTTTATTTATGTCATTTATATTAAATGGTAAATAATGGAAATAAATTCTCCTTTCTGCCATCGTCCATCGTCGAACTCTTTTAACAAACAGCATCAAAATCGAAACTCGATCGAGATTCAAGGATTTCTCAGAAATTTCCTGAATTTTATTCCCCTCCGAAGGCCAATTAAATCAATTCTTTTATCCTGAAGCATTTTTAAAGTAAAGAAATTAAAAAAATTCTTCAACATACAACAATAAAAGCAGAAACTTGCGAAATTCTTTAAGCGCTTCAGAGACACGTGATCAGCTTCAACATGAATGACTCAAGTTTTACCCGAAAAAGTGGAATTTTTCCACAGCTTTTTCGTTCTTTTAGCCCACCAAACACCCCTTCACGCCCCTCCTACTCCACCCCCAGCATGAAAATGATTATAAATTTCTTATCTCGTTGAGATATCAGCGAAGGTGAACATCATCCGCATTGAAACTATTCCAAACTTGAAATCTGTGCCTCGACTGCGAATGAACAGACGCGAATAATTAACAACCAAATAATTAAACATTTTTATTATTTTAATTCATAAACTTTAAAAGTAAATAAACAATACGAATTCATATAAAAATAAATAATAGAAATTTCTAAATAAAAATCCAATGTGCAGACAGTTTTTATAATAAAGAAAATTAAAGAAAAATAAAAACAAATAATAAAAAATAAATAAACAAAATAATTTAAGAAAATAATGCTTAATAATTAACATAATAATGCTTAGTAATTAATTATAGTAAAAAACGATATTTCAATTGATTTATTGCGAAGATTTCCTACAATGAAAAAAATGTGAACAGAATAAATTTCAAGCCATAAATACACTAAATAAATTAATATTTATATAAATGCATAAAAGATGAAGCTTCAGCAGAACGATTGAAAGGAAAATTGATGAATTTCTGTTAATAATATTCAAATATTAATGAAACTTTTGCAATAGGAAGAAGTTTAGTATAAATAATTAAGAAGAAAGATTTCTCTAAATGACTGTGAATTAATTTAAAGGTTTTGCTTTTTATAAAATAAACATGCAAAAGGATAATAATAAAAATTGAAATATAAACAAAATCAGTAAAGAATATTTGAAATTTTCAACTTTTATTGAAACTATTTTCTTAATAAACTTGGAATTGTTTCAGTAAAGAATGAAATAAAATGTGATCAAAAATATAATTAAAGAATTGTGAAAGCAATTGACGAAACGACTACATTCTAAAAACACTAATAAAATAAACTTAATTCAATAACGAAATTATAATAGAATATTTGTGCTCTTTTAATGAGAGTGTCGAACAGATTTCATCAAAAAATTAGAGTATCGAAAGACGCTTTCAAAGGTTTTTTGTTGAAGACTTCATCATGAAGCGACGTTGGCGGACTCCTCGATAGAAAAATGGGTCCAACAAAAAAATTCTTGAAATCTTGAAGAAGTTGTATTGCATTTATTCACTATTGAATAAATTTAAAATAATTAAATATTGATTAGTTTTCACTTGTCTTAGACATATTTAATCTGATTGTTCTTTCAATAAATTGAAAGCGATGTATATAAGCGCATTGTTAATAGTGATAAGTTAATTTCTGGGAAGTTATAATACAAATTTTCTCGAAGATAATTTTCTTCTATAAAAATATTTCAATAAAATGGGTTTTTGCTCAGTTTTGAAGTCTATCATCACCACTCCCCCTTTATCGCCCATAAAACAACTTATCTCCCATCTTACTTCGATCTTCCTCCTTGTAATCTTCATCACTTCGCTTTCACCCATCACCGAAGAGGAACCGAACTGATGTGCAATGAGAATTCGATTCTCAGCTACTGCGACTACGACGAATTCTTATTAGAAAAAACTTTATTTGAAGCAACGAGTAGAACGTTCCATTGAGATTAGATGACCTTGAAGTGGTTGTCGTTGTTGTTGTGTATAATACCAATAAGAAAATGATTGTATATCAATAAAAACAATAAGAAAAAATTAAACATCACAACAAGTAACGAAAGAAAAGCAAGAAAATTAAGTAAAAATTAAATAAAAAATAAATTCTATATAAAACTATAATTTCTAAAAATATAATTTATTATTTTAATTATAATATTAAAATTTCTTATAATTTAAAGTGTTAAATTATGGCAAATATTTTAAAAAAAATAATTATTATTTTGTTGTTGAAAATTAAAGACAGCAGAAAGAAAATTCGTTGATAATAATAAAAAAAAACAATTATCAAAATAAATTAGTAACAAGGCACTAAAAAGTTGATGTTGAAAATGAATGATTTGCGAACAATTAAAATTAGCAGAGAAATTAATAAAAAAGGAGAATTGCAATAATAACAATAATGATAATAACAATAACAAAAAAAGGTTTTTAACATTTCTAAAAAAAAACACATAAATTCAAAAATAAATCAGTTATTTGCTTTTCACGTTCTTCCCTTTATTTTTTATGTTTTTTTCCACCAATTTTTAGCCACTTTTTATCCCTTCCTTGTTCTTCTTATTTATTTTTCTTTGCTTCTATCGTTTTCCGTGCTTTTTTCTCATCTCATGATTTTAATTTGCATTCCACAGCGAATTTAAAAATAAATAAACCAATGGAAGGAAAACAACCGACTGCAATAATAAATACAATGAATTAACTAATAATAAACGATGTTTGCGTTTATAATTAAATTTGCGTTTATAATTAAATTGCTTTTTCGCCGCGATTTCATTTGATTCAATCATTTTTACGCTTTGATTATGATGAAGGTGAAATTATGGAAACACTTTAAATAAAATTCGATGATGATTATTATTAGGAAAACGTGGATTCGTCGACTTTCTTAGGAAGTTAATACCTCATTCAATCTTCTTTCCATTGCAAATTTAATTGCATAAATCAAGTTAATAAATAATAAGCATTGTTATTCAATCAATATTCTTTTTATTATTGTTATTAATCTCGTGGAAATTATTCATTAAATTGTATTTATTTAATTGCTGTTCAAGTTCAAGTGATGAGAGTGGGAAAACAGTCGATGGTGTAATAACGGAGTTAGTGGGATAACGGTCCAATGAAACAATGAAAAAGTTTTATAAATTCAATGTAAATTATTGTGAATATCAGGAAACAACAACAACAACAACACACGCATCAACTATTCTTCATTATAATTTAATTTTGTTTCCTTGGCAGCTCACAATAAACGAAATCAACTCGACAACAACTTCGACTGCTTTACGATTGTGACGTCACAACAGCAAAACCATACGCCGCCATACTATGCACAACGACGAAGAACACAACACACGCAACGACCACAACAACAACCTTCATCCACGCACAGAACACGACGTCATCTTCGTCAGGGCCGATTAATGGTCGTTGAATGTGTAGATAACACGTTGTTGCTGTTGTTTTTGTTTGCATAAGTTTCATTCTTAGTGAGTATTTTTTGTGCGGCGTCTGATAAGAGAACACAGAGAATCGTATAACAACAACAACAACAAACATTTGAAACAAACATCAGTCGAGATTCCGTCGAGGGCGTTCGTTGTTGTGTGCGGCGTTCGGCGAAGGCAACGGCTTTCGTATTCACAATGAGTTCAATTGTTCGCAAGAAGCGAGTGTGTTTGGTGCGTCGTGTGAGCAACGAGCATATATACACAAAGAGATTACATGAGATTTTACTCGTTACTTCAAAAAAAGATCAGGCAGCAACAATAGGAACTATGAACAAGTATAAAGGAATGGATAACGCCGACTGCGGAGCAGCAGTAAGAAACAACAAACGAAGGTCATAAGTAAAATTTTATGAAATCAATGAGTCCAGGCATTGCAAACAAAGGAGAATGTAAAGAATTGGAAAGGGTAGAAGAAGGGAAAGGGAAGACTCCTTGAATTGAAGAAATTCTATTTTGTTTTGCTCGACTGCACTAACAAAATAAACGCAGTCTGTCCGTCTGCTAAGGTTGAATATGTTTTTTTGCTTGGTTTTGTTTTTTACGTTGATTATTTGGTGATGTTTGATTTTTTCAGTTTCAGGTCATTTTTCGGCATCATTTCAATGGTTTAGAATTTGCCACTGAGATTTAGTTATGGGTGGAGGAGGAGAGAAGCGAGGGACTCTTTCTGCTTATGATTTCTGATCAATTTTTACATTTTCGGCTTCTGAGGA
The DNA here is from genome assembly GCA_937620795.1 of Thecophora atra. NCBI lineage: Eukaryota > Metazoa > Arthropoda > Insecta > Diptera > Conopidae > Thecophora > Thecophora atra. The sequence goes on along the minus strand of OW569397.1, from coordinate 69,568,026 downwards.
TTTTTGCCTTTTTCATTCAATTTGCTCCCTTTCCGCTTTAACTACAATTTTAACTACAATTTTAAAAAGTAACATTTGAATAAAACTTGAATAAAATTAACTAAAATCTTCTCTAATTTCTAATTAAATATATAAATAATATATATAAATGTAGATATATTATTCTCAATTTCCCTAACATTTTTTTAAGTTTGAAGAAAACTTAATCTTTGCTAATTCTAATCTAAGTATTTCTACATATTTAGCTTATGTTGAAAGGTACAAAGGACTTGAAATGTACTTGAAGAATGTACTGAAGTTCCAAAAGTACTTTAAGAATATTTATTTTAATAATTAATGTTCAATGAAAAATTAGGAAAATTTTTTAGTTTTAAAACTTTCTGTTAATTTTATTCAAGTTTTATTAAAATGTTACTTTTTAAAATTGTAGTTAAAATTGTAGTTAAAGCGGAAAGGGAGCAAATTGAATGAAAAAGGCAAAAATGCTCAGAAGCTGAAAATGTAAAAATTGATCAGAAATCATAAGCAGAAAGAGTCCCTCGCTTCTCTCCCCCTCCACCCATAACTAAATCTCAGTGGCAAATTCTAAACCATTGAAATGATGCCGAAAAATGACCTGAAACTGAAAAAATCAAACATCACCAAATGATCAACGTAAAAAACAAAACCAAGCAAAAAAACATATTCAACCTTAGCAGACGGACAGACTGCGTTTATTTTGTTAGTGCAGTCGAGCAAAACAAAATAGAATTTCTTCAATTCAAGGAGTCTTCCCTTTCCCTTCTTCTACCCTTTCCAATTCTTTACATTCTCCTTTGTTTGCAATGCCTGGACTCATTGATTTCATAAAATTTTACTTATGAGCTTCGTTTGTTGTTTCTTACTGCTGCTCCGCAGTCGGCGTTATCCATTCCTTTATACTTGTTCATAGTTCCTATTGTTGCTGCCTGATCTTTTTTTGAAGTAACGAGTAAAATCTCATGTAATCTCTTTGTGTATATATGCTCGTTGGTGTGAGTGTGAATCAACGAAACACTCACTGAACGATCCGTTAGCGAATTTCCGATTCACTAAAGAGATCCTCGTGTAGGAATTGCGACTGATTGGATTCCTTCGCACCGAACGCAATACAACAGAACGAACAGAAAAGTGAAAACGTTAACAACTCCAGTGAAAATGGAACAGAAAAAAACAATAACAATAATAATAATAAGAAGAAGAACAAAAAACGTGACGAATTCGAAGTTTTTATAAATATTATTAAGTTTTAATAAAACTTGAAGAAGTGTGGAAAAACAGAAAAATAAAAAGTAACAAAAATTATAATAAAAGCAGTTATAATAAAACCAATAATAAAATAAACTAAATAAAGTAGTGAAAAGTGCGATTTAAGAAAAATACATTTAAATGTAAAAATAATTCCACGAGTAATTTAAAATAAAAAAAAAAACAAACACTTCGTTTAAGTGGAAAATTCGAATAAAAAACTGAGTAAAAAACTTAAATAAATAATCGTGAAATGTTATGTTATCAGAAGCAGTTAAAATAACAAGCAATAATGTAATAAAAATTCAATAAAACAACGCGAATACGTAATTGAAATAATGAATTTTATTAGTCTTTGTGAAGTTGAAAAAAATTAGTTCCTTTGAAGCTAATAAAAGATATAAAAACGTTGTTTATAAAGCGATTTTTCTTCCTTCGGCGAATTTTGAGTCTTTTGAAATTTCTTTTTAACCTTCGTTGTTCCCCTTTCGTTTCTATAATGGAACAAGAACGCTTTCCAGAACACTTTCCAGCGCTTACAAAAGCTTTCCATGCAGAAACGACGACAGAACGAAGCGTAACGTAAGTGAAACGTTACGTAATTGAATAACGAGCTTCATTTTCAATTCCTGAACGAACGAACTAAAGGAACGCGTTTTCTTTTATTTGCTTTGTGTTTTCTGCTATTTCCGAATCGTTCCTACGGCGGAACGACGAAAAAAAAACGTTTGCGTACAAAAATATCACCACTTTTTCAATTGCTTTATTATTTTTACATAATTTAGTTCCTTAGAGTTCTTGTTTATGAATTATTATCCGCTTTAAACTATTTTAAAACACAATTTTTTATAGCTTTGAATTTTTCCGAGTAATTTTTCAAAATGTTCTCGTTTCTGTTTCTGATCCTGTGTATTTTTAATTGTGTTCTTCAAGCATAAAAACAAACAATAAATTTTTATTGATCCAACCAAGAAATCAAAATAAAATGAATAAAATATCTTAATAATATTAAGAAAAATCACAATAAACTGAAAACAAAGTCACATCTGGAAATATTCGCTATTTTTAATGATTTTTCTGTTATTTTTCGTATATTTAAATGCAATTATTTCCGGGCTTTTATTCAATTTCTGAAATCTTAATTAAATTTAAATAAAATTGTATAATAACAAACAATAAATGCTTTGTTTTTGTATTTTATTGACGGCCGAAATTCGCCTTTTTAATATTTCATTTTATTTGTTTATTTTTTATTTTTAACAGACGTTTTGAAATGCTTTTAATTGCGATTAAATAAATAAATATCAAGTGTTGCATAAATTTTTGTGAAGCAATAAAAAGCAAAAATCAATTTCATTATAAACAAATTTATATTTCATTGAGTGAAGAAAACAAGAACAGGAAATGAGAAAGCAATAAAAAATAATGCAATAAATGCGAAAGATTAAAATTAAGTAAATAACGATTAAAAAGGGAGAAAGAAGCAGCAAGAAAATTTAATTCTTTTAATTAATTAATTGTTATTATTATTCATACGCATTAAAATATTTTCGAATATGAAATTGAACTTTTTTGAATTGAACAAAAATTGTCTATGTTCCAAGCACATTTTTCGTTCCATCGTTTGTTTTTTTCTTTGTTTGTTTTATTCGCACTCCAGCGAATATTTTAGATATTTTCTGTGATATCAGTTTTTAGAGCTGTTGAATTCGTTCTGCTTCTTGTTGTTCTCGTGTTGTTCTTCTTGTAGACACTCCGCTAAAAGCTTCTCAAGGAGTTGCTCCGTTTCGTTGCGTCCCCGTTCCCTCGTTCGTCTTCGTTTGTAACGCAAATATTTGCTAGCTCGTTGTATAGCGACAACAAAAACAACAGCAGACAGAGCAACGTGTTCGCATTCGTGTTACTCTCTGCGTTGCTGGGTCGCTTGCTTCGTGGCGTTCGCTTCAACTTCGTACGCGTCACTCTCATCGCTTACTATTTGCCACTCTGATTAACGCATCGCCGTTAATTCACTTTAATCGAGTTGATGTCGACGAAAAATTAACACAACCAGCCAAGGAACTAAGAGAAAAAGAACACTACCAAAATAACAGTTAACAAAAGATTTTAAATTTCAGAATCGCTTCGGGTTGAAGTGGAAAATTCGGACGTTAGTCGAAAGTCGATCGTTTAGAGAAGAGCTACGATTGACTGAGAGCCAAAAGTTAAAACTTCTCAGCAACTCGTTTTAGTGTAAATAATAAATCAAAAAATAAGGAAACAAGATTCGTTTACAAAATAAAACTAAACTCATTTTAATTCGTTCCTTATAAACAAAAACTTCTGCCTTTCATCATCATGACCGAAGCGCTTCTTATGAACACGCTTCAAGCGGCCGCCGAAAAAGTCGACGCGTCGCCGGCTCTGGAACTGCCGAAGAACTACTCGATACTCATCAACAGAATGGAGCAACTCGCCATCGGCTTGGACTCGGTGCTCAGCAATCTGTCGCTCGGGACGAAGGCCGTCGACGTCGGAATCGGCATCGGCAGTGATCTCGTCAGTTCGGAAGTGCAGCAGATTTTAGACGGCGCGTCGCTGCTGGCAGGCGAGCGAGGACACGCTGCGCACACGACGCTGAGCGACGAGGTGCAGCTGACACGCGTCGTCAGCGACATTTGGATCGGCGTCATTCTCACGCTGCTCATCGTCTCCGTGGTTTTTTTCATCTGCTCGTGCTTCCTGTATCACAAGTTTCAACAGTGGAAGAACTCGTGTAAGTGTTGAAGAGAGAGAGAGAGCGCGAAACTGAAGCGTAGAAATTACTTATTAGACGCGGAAGCGACGAGTAGAGAGGCACCAATTGGTCCAATTGAGTAGCTAATCTCTCTACTCTGTGAAAAGCTTCAATCTAATTCAAAGTCTAATCCGTTGTCTGCTTCGCGGCAATAATACGATTATAATTAATAACTTTTTCCTCTACTTAAATTTGTTGTTAAATACAAAAATTAATACAACTGTTTAAATACGCGTAAAGTGAATAACAAAGTTTTTTTTTAAGAATTCGCCTTGTAAAGATTTTAAGCATGTCGCACTGCTCGAAAAATAGTGATATAAAATGATTATAAATAAAAAAACATTTTAAAAACAGAAAAATATGAAGCGATGTCGAAAACTAATTAAAGTGTTCTTTATAACTTTTATATAAACAAGTGACACAATAAAAGGAAAAATAACAAACTTCGAATGGAAAATAACCATAAAAAGACTAAAAATAACAAATTCTCGCGTCAATATTTGCTCTTTTTAATAAAATATGTACTCGTACTCCATAAAAATGGAATTTTTTATACGATTTTCTTCTGTTATTCAACGTTAATCAGCGGAGTTCTTTTTTCTGTTGTTTTCACATTTTATGGAAGTCACACGTCGATTTTTGCGGTTGTTGGCTGTCAATTTTAATGTATTTTATTTAATTTTAATCAATTAATGATTTAATAAATTTTAATATATTTTATTGAGACACATTTTAATATTTATAATCAAATTTCGAGATAAATACAAAAGAAAATCGCGTCGTGGTTATTTTTAGTCGTCACTTCGTCAATGGCAGCTCCTCGTTCCTTGAAACCATCTACAGTTGAAATTCTGCAACTGTTCATTCAACCTGTCGAGCCCAAAGACTACCAACGCCCCCTCCGCCCCCTCTTCTTAAACGTCTTTCATTGTTTTTAATCACTCTTTAATCGAAGTCGTTGAACATAAGCCAAATAAAACTTTTTCCTTGTTGCTCGTTGGCCAACGTAGTTTGGAGAGGGAGAAAAAGCGAGAGAGAGAACTCGTCGCTTTCTGCTGTGACTCGATGCTTATCAATTGGATTGCGTCGAGTTGAGCCGCAGCTGATGCTTCTCTTCCTCCTTCTTCCCACTCCTCCTTTCCATCTTCTTCATTATCATTACTCGCTCTGTGCTTCATAACTGCGTGTTTGCGTCCGTTAACTGTTTATCTGTCAATAATAAATTGTGAAGGTGCAAATATTAATTACTAAAGTGTAAAGTGCTTTATTATCGCCCATGAACGCGGCTGACGTCACGAAGCGAATCGTGGATATTATAAAAAAAGAACAAAGCAGCTCGAAAGCGCTGCTTTTGATATCAGCAGCTGTTAAAAGCAACCGCTTTACCACATAAATTCTAAGAATAAATTACAATTTCTTTACAATTGTCGAAAAATTCTAATTAATTAAAATCGAGATCGTAAATGATGTAGAAAACTCTCTGTTAACTCTCTGTTATGTTGCTCTGTTTCCATAAACAGCTCTCTGTTCATGTTCGTTAACAAAGTCCCATAACTAACTACCAGTTAACTGCCAGTTACGTGCCTTTGTAAGCAACGCATCAGCAGCAACTTGTCGACTGCTTCAGTTTAAATGACAATGCAATTGCGAATATAATGAATCGAATCCTAGAATCCTGAGTCAGTCAAAGGAACCATTGGGCGACATCGGTACGTTAACAATGATGTGGAACTTTGAAGCACTCTATTGGTTCGAGTTTTCACTATCTTTCGATCTTTAACATTCTCTTGCAGCATCTTCCATCAATTTCTGTTTCTTTGGACGCTCTTTTATTGCAAAACTAAAGCTGATTATTTTTTTATTTTTCCTTATTTCCTCGACTCTTCTCTTCCATTCATTGATTTATTATTCTAAATGCCCACATTTTTATTAATCATTGCTTTAGTTACAATTAATTATTATTACAGCTTTTCGTTTAATAATAATTTAATTTATTTCTATGAATTATTTCATTTATATTGATTTTTAAATAGGTTCAACGTTTCTTTCAAAGTTATTTTAAGAAATAACAACGCGAATTCTTTAATTGTATTGGGAAGTATTTCGAGTCATCCTCAAAATGCTACTGAAGTCGTTTCTAGTCCTCTGAGGCGAAGATTGTTGTTTGTTCTGCACGTTTTCGATAATTTGTCAAACGATCCACGTATAATGAAATATTTTTCATATTTTTATTACATATTTGTTCATTAATTAGTTACTTACGAAAGAAATATCATTCTGATTAAAGTCTTTCTTTCATCATTTCTATAAATTCTTCTTTTTATTCTTTTGCACTGCGAACAAATGAAATAAATCCGATTTAAATGACGGAACGACAATTAAATTGTTCGAAAATGCTTATTATTTTGCTCTTTTAAATTGAAATTTCACTCTTTAGAAATGTGTTTGCGGATTTAATATTCACATTTTCCAATTAAATGCCAATATTCAGTTTATTCATTATTCTCAATAGAAATTCTCTGGATTTATGGAATAAATTTGCATATATTTAATGAATTCACTTCTTTAATCTGTGCAATTGTTGTCATAAAAGTTATTAAAGAAGTTTTTTCAGAATTTATTATAGAAGTTTAATTGAAAATGTTCACTTTTCTTTTGCAAATTGTGTATATGTTTCGCAACTTAACTCCGAATATAAACGAAGACGTAGAAGTCACCATGACGTATGTGGAACATTGAATTTAAACGTGTTCAATGAGCAGAGCATCGATTGAACACATTTGAAAACCGAGCTGACAAAAGTCTGTTTAAGAGCTACGTAATTACATTAAAACTCGTAGCCAGGAAAACTATATTATATATAATTTAAGTAATAATAATTGAATTCGTAAAGCCGTCAATGAAGTCGGCGCTTTCCATCGTTGCTCTCCGTTGATTAGTTCTCGATTAGATATCATTCATCACAACTTCGAGTGTTTGAATACGTATTTATAATTTATCCATCCATAAAAAGACTCATTTCGCTATTTATTTACTATAATTATAAGTTTATTTATTAAAAAATGGAAATTGACTGTTTTATTTCTGTGACAGAGAAATACTCAGAAGAACTTCGAATGCATTTCATTCACATGCTATAAATGTCTTTTTTATGTAAATACGATAGTAATTAAGTTATAAAAATACTCAAGTAAACATACGAGAAAATGAGTGTCTGTGTTACATCAGAATAAGAAAATGTAGATATAAAGTATTAAAGCAAACTAGCAACTAAATGATTAATATTAAAAGGGAAAAATGTATAAACAAGCAATACATTGGACAGCATCGAATACCTTTTAGAGATAATTAAATTTAAAACTAAATTGAGTACATTTAATAAGCGAATCTTTACGAGCAGCTGTCGTTTACTTCTAAAATAAGTTTAATCTTAGCTCCGCCAGCTTCAGCTCCGTGTAAATCAATGAATCTGTCCATTTTTCATCCAATCGATTTATCAGCTCACAATGCAGCAGAAATTTCAACCCTCTGATGATTCTCTGCCGAAGCTGATGCGTTTGTTCGGAACGTTCTTCATGCTTTTGCGTATAAGTATCAAAAATATTTATTATTCATTTGTCATTTGAGAATGTGTTTCCTGTCCTATGCAGACCGCATTGAATATCAAGTGAATGCGCTTCGTGCGAGGTATTTCTAACTCTATCCTAATCTTAAGTAGCTGCCAATGCTGCTCGCCTTTTCCACTTGTCGCTTGTGCGCTAGCTACGTTCGATTGAAAAAGGCTTTCAGTGGAGTTGACAACCTGTTTTCAACCCTTAAAGCAACAATAGTTGTGTACAAACTTCTAAAATTAGATTCAAGTCTTAGATTTCGGTCTTTTGACCCACTACTGCAAAGTAGCTTGTTATCTTGCGATCCTTATTCGCCATCGCAGCTCCTCTTTGTTTCTCCGACAGCAAGTGGCTTCCTGCGTTGCCTTTGCCCGTTTGCTGCGGCGTGTCGTTCTCCTTCTCCAGCATTAACACTTCATCCTCGCCAACTTCGTCATCCTCCAAGGCTATCTTCAGCGCCAGCGACACGTGCTGCATGGTTTCCTCCGGCGAGACTTGCTCCAGTTTCCGCTCTATCGTGACAGATCGGGCAACAGGTGCGGCCGCTTCCTGTGGACGCTCCTCTGCCAACGACGGCGGTGGTTCAGCCGGCTCCTGTTGTATTTGTTCGATTACTTGCACCTTCAACTCCTCAATCAGCTGCTTCTGCTTCTCCAACTCCTGCTTGATGTGCTTTGGCTTGGGTCCTGGTTTCTTGCGTTGGCGTGGAGTACCCGGAACGTGGTCGCGTTCGATGTGCGTGCGCACGTGGAAGCGTGACGAGTAGCCGCGGTTGCAAATCTCGCACTTGAACGGCTTCTCCCCTGAACACAGCACAAAATGGGATAGGAAAATCAATTAAAAATGGCAGAAAAAGCATTAAAATATTCTCATTACCTGTGTGCGTGCGATGGTGCACTTTGCGGTCGATGTTGCGCATGAAATGCTTGTCGCAGTAGTCGCACTTGAACTCTTTTTCGGAGCGATGTGTTTTCCGGTGGACGATGAGATTCTGGTTGGCGCGGAATGCCTTCTGGCAGACCTCACAGCTGAACGGCTTCTCGCCGGTGTGGATGCGCACATGGATTTTCAGATCGGAGCCGCGTACGAACGCCTTCGGGCACTGAGTGCATTGGTAACGCTTGTCGCCGTTGTGGTGGCGCTGGTGCAGCGTGAGGTCCTGCTTTGTAGCTACCGCATGGCCACAAATCTCGCACTTGAACGCCTTCTCCTTGCGGTGCCTCAAAGCGTGCTCGGCGAGACGCATCTTGATGCGGAACTGCTTGCCACAGTCGAAGCACTTGTACGGCTTTTCGCCGGTGTGGACACGCTTGTGATCGTTCAGCCGCGTCACTTTGGTAAACGTTTTCAAGCACTGATCGCAGTGCAACACCTGCGGCGTTTTCCTGTGAGTTCGTTTGGCAACGGAAGCAGCACCTGATGATTTAGTGTCTGTCTGCGGGAGAGATTCCGTCTCCGACGACACGCGGTCTGAGCTGGCCGACTCGGGCGAGGAGGGCGGCTGCACGTTGAAGTCTTTAGAGGGTTTGCGGGTGCTGGCAGAGGTGCGACGCAAACGGGTTGAAACAGGCGATGGTTCGGGTTTCTCAGCAGCAACTTTGCGCTTGCTCTTGCTGGACGGTTCAACTGGAGCAGACTGGCAACAACACACATCGTTTTAAAAATCTGATTAAAAGTATTTCATGTTCTTCTTACCTCGGGACGCTTGCGCCGGGAGCGCTTAACTGGCGGCAGTTTCGCTTCATTCTCCTCGGGCGGCGGCGTTTCTGTAGAAACGCGCTGTTGTGGTGGCGTCCGTTCGTCCGAGCTGCTGCTGTTGGAGCTGCAGTCGGCTGCGAGCGTTGGAATTAGGTCGTTGTTGTCCAGTGGGACACCTTCCGGAATGGTAACCATGGGCACCGCGCGAGGAGTACAGCTCCTGGCCTCCTCAGTCACATTATTCACCAGAATAACTTCCTCTGGCTTGACAATTCGCTTGCCCTGCGCTGTTTTCTCCTTCACTGGGCGTTCTAGCAACTGATGCTGCTCGCGCAAGTGCTTTTCGAACAGCTGCTCGCTTGCACACTCGCACTCGCAACAGCCGCAGCTTAAGAACAAAATCTGCTTGTTGAGCACGAACATTGTGCCGCAGGAATCCAGAGTTTCTCGATTACGAATCGGGCCAGCCGTTGTCGGCTCCGGAAGCTCTTTCTTCACAAGCGGCATCTCCGCATCCGCTCCGGCGACATTTTCGCTGACGCTTTCATGCTCAGATTCATCTTGTGGATGGGCTGGCACCGTGTTCGGTGTTGCGAATAACTTATGGTTGTCGTAGAGGTGCTCAGTGAAGGATTTCATGTCACAGTATTGCACAACGCAAAGGCTGCACTTGAAGATGAGCCTAGTCTTATTGGAATTGATAAGTATGTGACCACAGTACTCCCGGTCGCTGGCAGTCGTAGCCACGGATGAGGCAATCGAAGTGGAGGAGCAACTGCGCTTCTTGCAGCGTGCTCGTACTCCTTCCGGTCGAGGTTCAGCTGAAGTGGAGCTCTTTTCGCTCATAACTATCACAGAAGAGCTATTGCTAGACGAACTTCGTCCGCGCTGGCGCATCAGCAGATTCCGGCCGATCAGCTCGTGGAAGCGGATGCGCTGCGCTTCCAACTCTGCCTCCTCGTCACTGCTGATCATCAGAGTCGTTTCGTCATCCAGAATATCGGAGTCGGTTTCCTCGGAATCGTCCTCCATATCAGACGCTTCCAGCTTGATAGGCAGTGGCACACGCTCCAGCTGCGCGTTAATCATGTTTCGGCTTTGGTCGGCTCCTTTTCAACTTTTGCCCCACGCAGTAAAAAACTCAAAGTAGAATCGATACTGTACACCGCATTTTAAAATAATATAAAACGTATTCTAAAAACAATTAAGGAAAAATTAAGAACGGAAAAAAGTTACTGACGCCGCTTTATTTTCTGTTTCTTTGCTGATCTACCATTCGAATTGAAGCACTGCGAAGCGAAGCATAATGACAAAAGAGATAAATATACACATTTTGCACTGTCCGTTTCGACACAATGCATAAGAGCAGAGCAGAAGATGGCTACATAATAAGTGTGGATTGTATTTGGAAAGGGAATCAGTGGTTTATGGAATCAGTGATCAACCAGAGAACAGTTTAGAATCGAATGATTTGATTAAAGATTTTTAGCAAATAATGTAACTTTAAATAAATCCAATAATTTAATTTCAAGACTAGATTAAAACTCAGCCTTACATCACATTGCTATTTATAAACCATGCAAATGTAGATGAGAAAGACTGCAATTTTAATACCACAGCATCCTCAAAACAAGCATATATTTTCGCAGTGCTTTTGAGAGTGGTACGCGAGATCAAAATAACATTCGTTTGCGTTGGACTGTATTTTAAATAAAGTATAACTTTTTGCTAATTTATTTGAAATTGCCAAAAAATTTTCATAAAGCGTTTCCATAGAAACGTAGTCAATTAAAAAGCAATTTCAAAAATATTTATAAATACTTACTTCTTTCTGCTAGAATACTTTCTCTTTCTACCTCCCATGAAGTTTTGTCACGCTACCATATTCTTCCAACAACACGAGTGGAACGTAGAACCTTTAAAACACTTTGTGGTACTTGTTCCACTCACACGCTAATAGAGAAGTGTTAGTCGTAGCAAGCAACTGCTTATCTCTATCACTCTAAGGTAGTTCATATATGAATTATAATTCAACTGCGATGAAGTCAACCCTGATAAAAAATACATTTGGCTAGTTTGGTGTGAATTCGAATACGTGTCAGTTTGATCACGTATACGCCCTGTTTTTTTGTCGTTCGTTGTTTACACTTTTTTGCAGGATTTAAAGGCCAAAAATGAATAGAAAGCAACACCATAAATTGATGACACACCGAACGCTCGAACACGTTTTGAAGCAACTGTATTTCAGTCTCTTCTTCGTCTCTTTGTAAACTTGGGTTTTGTTCGTATTCGTCTTTCGCTGACATGTTCAAACAGTTAATTAATTGTTTGAAATTCAATTTCGAGTTAGTTCTTAATAATTTTATGCCGCTGACGGATACAAACAATATTTAAACTAACATTTAAACATTTATTTATCATTTTAATAAAACATTTTGCATATGATTTCTCATTTATAGATCGCACGAGTCACAACGAAGCCGTCGAAATTTGCCGGCGCTATCAGGCTGATTTCGCGGAAGCCGAATCCTTGCCTTCGTACACGATCGTCTCGGGGCTGCCGTCGTACGACGATGCGCTGGAGGAGTTCCGCAAGGCCGGCATCCTGCTCACACCTCCCACGCCGATCATCAAGCTCTTCGAGAGCGACACGAAGAATTCGAACGTGATCGGCATCGAAGAAGCGCTCAGCATCGACAGCTCTACACACGCCAGCACTGCCGGCGACAGCGTCTCAATGGGTTCCACCTGCACCTGCGGCGACAGCAGCGTCTTCAGCAGTCGTCCGCAAGCACCGACGCCGAACAACTCGATGATGAACCTCTGCTTGACGAACGGTGGATCGGTGCCCGCGCAAATCATCGAACTGACGCCGGAACAGTTGGCGACGTTGTCACGAAAGCGCCTCTCACTGCAGATCGCCTTCAACAATTCTCTGCAGAGGAGCGGGAGAGGACGCGTCGATCTGTACCGTGCAGCGAATCGCAACAATCACTTGCGCTCGCGCTTCCCCACCATCCACCGCTCAACGTCAACGAATTCGCTTTCGATGGGACATCAACGAATTCAGCAACATCGTGGATCGCTCGGCTAATCGTTTACGCTGAGGAGATGCGAAGAGTGAATGGAATTTGAGAGAGAGTATGAATGCGTGAGTGGATGTGGGTGAGTGTGGATTGTATTTTAGTTAATAACTTCAAGTTGAAATAAAATATGAAATGTAAAAAGAATAAAGTTAAATAAAATAAAGAATACAAAAATTATTTATGCTAGTCACGATGGCAGAATCATTTCCAGTAAATCATCCTAATTCACTGCATGCAGCATCGGCGAATTTAATAATCGAAAATGATTTTAAAAAGCGTGATCTGCGCAACACATGCTGCCACTGAGTCGAAAAGGGAGAGAAAAGCATTTAACAAAACACGGAAATGGTTTTTTCTACACCACAGCAGCCACATCAGATGCGAGCGTGTTACATTTTTACAATGTGGAACCATATTTTGTTGTTTCAACCGCCGCAAAGAACCCAAAAGTGCGCAAGGATATTCTTTGGGTCAGAAAAGGCGTTTGGAAGGGAGCTAAATTACTTATGAAGCATTAATAAATTACGTTGTTTTCAGCACAGATGAGATCAAGTGAAATATTCGAAAAAAAGGACTGAATTTGTGTGTGCTTCGATTATTAATTGCAGTTCAATGAAATAAAGGAAAATTTCACAAATATTCTTAAAAAATTCATAGTTTTATAGAGTTTTAAAGCATTTCTTGCATCAAAAAAGGCGAACGAAAGAATCACAAGACACAAGCTTAATTAATTAGGAAAACAGAGCAACACAGGTTTTAAATATAACGATGACAACAACAACGGAACAAAATAATATAAAAAAGCACTTAAAAAACAACATAACAAAATTTCTCTCAATGTAAAACAAACAACAAATGAAAAACAGCAACAACAACAATAAAAATATTACTTCTTGCCTCTTTTACCTTCTCTCTTCATCGTAATGGAGTTCATATTCGAATGAGAAACACAACAACTCAGCTGACAGCTTCCACGTTTCCGTTTAATGCTGAAAGTTCCTTTTTTGGCGCCCGTCCTTGAAGCCGTTTCCTTCTGCATGACTTCCCCCAATTTCACCGCCTCCAAAATCAACTTCTCCATTTTGCCTTTCACTCGCAATTCTCTGGAGTCACGTCGTTATTTCGCAGTGAGCGGGGGCTGCGGTGTGGGGAGGGCGATCGGTGGGGCGGCGTCTGATGTGAAGGCCGATGGCTACGAATTTTACGCTTCTTGTTGCTGCTTTTACGACTGTTACAAGGTCGTCGACAGCTCAAAACAAAAACTTCCCTTGTTGTGCCCCAACTGCGCAACGGTTTTTGTTTGTGGAGCATTCGTCTTTTTATGTGAACCGTTATTTGTTGTTGTTGTTGCTATTGATTTGTGCTTGGTTACGAGGATGTTTTTGGCGAGGATTAAAGAGAATTACAGTGGGTTAGGACACGAATGCGCCGAGCTGCCTTCATTTCTAGCTCCAATGTTAAAGTGTTGCAAGTTGTTGTTGTTGTCGCCTGTTAATGAAGAGTTCATTTAGAGTTCTTCTAATAATTATTAAAATTTAAAGGTGAAACAATAAATAAATAAAAACGACGTGAAAAAAGGCGCGTAACGAAATGGAAAGAGATTCTCGTTGCTCCATCATCGAACAAAGCACCGAACAAGAATCAGCGAGTGCTTATATTCGTTACTTATTACACGATTCTTTTTGTTTCGCTTGCTCTCGTTTCTAAAATTCAATTTAAAACCAAATCCACTTTTAATCATCCACTGTAAATATATTTTTTATTTGTTTTTTTTTCGTTGAATCCATTTCACGATCAACTGAACAAAATTAAATGAATGAATCGACGCTTCTTTTGTGCTGCTTTCTGTCATCGGCAGTAAACAAAACAGAAGCTTAACATCGATTAAACTCGCTTTTATCGGTTTTAATTAAGCAAAGTTAATTGAAAATAATCGAGCTTAAAAAGTCAACTGAACTATAAATCAGGCTCAAAGCGGTCCCAAATCCATTGAAGGAAAACGAGGGTGGAACTGAACAAAGAAAAGCCTCACAAAGGAACCGGGAAAATCGAAGCCACACTTTTTAGGCTTTTCGAACAATCGAATTTAATTTAAGAACGCTTGAAAAAGGGGACTAAAAATACCCCAACTGTTTTATTGTTAAAAGCCTTGAAAGTATTTCGACTGTTGTTTTTCCGGTTCCATAAACTGTTGCAAGGGGTTGGGTGCAGGGGTTGGGGGCTTCCTTATGTATGTGTGTGTATATTTATTGGCAACGCGTTTTGTAACAATCACAAAGAACCGACAGCCGAATAAATCGCAAGTCATAAATGTTGCTTCTTTCTTTACTTTGCGGACAATCATCGTCCATTCAAAAGTCCACCCTCGCCTTCTTCATCGGCCTTCACAATGCAACGCCCACCCCCAAAAATACCCCCACCACACGAAGTCACTGAGTGGCGTAAAAAACAAACAGAAGGGTGCGGAAAGCGATGCAGGTCCAAAGGGAATCCCCACCCTTTCCCCACACCACGATCAGGAAATGCAGGAATAATTATGCCGGTTGAAGGGGCGAGGGTGTTTTTTAATTTTGATTAGTTTTCGAATGATAAATGAACCAACGCAGCGAGTCCCCCCACAACAACAGAAAACGCCTAACTGTAAAAAGTCAAACTTCTGTTCAGTTTCAAAGGTGAATTTGAACGAAACGAAACTTATTTCGATGATATTGTTTTTGTGGTGTTTCTCAGTGCACCGTCATTAAAACAATATGTTCCACTTGTTTCCTATGTTGTCCTCTTTCTTCAAAGTGTGAGACCAGCAGAAACAATACAATTCGTCAATATAAAAACAACCCCTTTCTTCAAAATTTATGTTTGATAACTTCGAATATGGGCCGCGCGTCGTTCCACTTTCCAGGAAGTGGAACGTAGCTATTAGTGATGCCACTTGCACATATTTTACTATTTTGGGTAACATATTGTACTATGCATGTTTATGAAACATAGCCGCCAAATATCCCAGTTTTCGCGATATTCCATATCTTGCGGTTTATTATGGTACTGTCGCTTGGTCATTTTTGTCATTTTTTTATAAGTTCCTCGTTTAATCTTAAGGAAAAGATGAATGAATTGTTTGGATGTTTCCAAATAATTGAGGTTATTTGTGATATAAGGATTTTTCTAATTGTTTTCTGGCACACCATTACAATTTTCATGTTAATTATAAATTTATGTTTATTTCAAATCCGAATATGTGTTTTTAACATTTCCTTGTCTAGTTTTTTAAGATGAACGAGCATAATCAAATAAACTTTTTTATATAAAAAACAAAATTCTATCGTTCCATATAGACAAATTATTAATAAGAAAAATAAAAGAAATAGCAACTATTATGTGGATTTTAAAAAAATTGGGTTGGAATCTGCGTTTTTTGTGTGCGTTTTTTTAAACTTACGTTTGAGATTTTTTGTGGCAAACATCATGAAAAGTGTCCGGCAACGCTCGTAGCGGCTTTTGTTAAAAGCGAGACAAACAATAATAATCATGTACTCTTTCTATCTCGCACCAACGCAAAGGATGCAGCTGCTAATATGCGTTCTTATTCAGAATCATCAACTAACCGTTTCTTCTAAATTAATTACACGCTTTTCTGTTGATTCCTTGGCTTTTTCTTCTAATTTGTTAGTGCAGTGCATGATAAATTACTACTTATTCATTGAAATTGATAAAATAAACTGATTTTATTATTTACATTTTTTTCAATTGTTTTTTGTTCAATTGTGTTTGAAGAGTGCAATAACACAACATTTTAAAAGAAATTTTTTTATGTGCGTCGGTTTTCAGAGTCATCGTCGCCGCGGAGATAAGAAGCGCTTTGTTGCATTTTTTTCTATTAGGTAATTATTATTTTGTAAATACTTCTTTCTTTGTTATTATTACTTTTTATTTTCTATTTGATTTTTAGGAAAACTGATTATTTGGATGAGACATGTAAAAATAGAAATTAGGACCAATGCTGCAAGTTAAAAGGAACTGTTCCGAAACTTAAGAACAACTTCTGTGACTCCTTCACTGAGGATAACAGCAAACTTAGCAACTATTTTTCCTGCCTGAGCCATAACAATTCGTAAGTTTCTAACATAATTTTTTGAATTATTTGATTTACAATACCGAAGTTGGTAGAGTTTTGTAATATCGTAGTATAATATCAAAGTTGGTAGGATTTTGGAATGAATTCTAACTTCTTCCGCCGTTGGTTTGAAGCCAAAGTGGCGTCAATTACGTGCCAGTTTCTCTCTTTTCTCTTTACAAGCCTCTGCCTTTAGAAACGTAAGGAATTCATTCCAAAATCCATTATTCCACAACAAAACAGCTAAAGACAGAAGGAATATGTATAAGAAATTAACTTAATTAAATTAATTATGGGTTGTATCGCAGAACAATGTTAATATATATATATATATATATATGTATATAGAAGAATCGTGTCGTTAATCATCGAAAGATATCTACGGGATAAGATTTATAACTCAGTATTAGTAGTCCGTAAGAATATAAAGTCGTAGTTGGATGAAATGAATAAATAAATGTATGAAATCCTTCAAGCAAAAAGATTTTCTTCAATGAAACATAAGGACAGCAAGGATAAGGATAGTAATGAAACTGGAGAATAGATGACATCCTTAATTAGCTTTAAGTTGAAACTTTTGACTCTATTTTCATGCAGATCTTTTTGTCTAATCAAGCACAAGTGAGTTTTAAGGCCTAATCGATTAATAAGTCAGTAAAGGTCACGAAAACATCAGTTGATAACTCAAAAAAGAATGTTAAATATACAGTAATATGAGGACCAACAACAAAACAAAGCTTTAATTCTTCGTCGTGTTTCTTCATATTTTTAAAACTATTTCAGTGTTTCTTCTTAAGTCTTCCTTATTGCATCTTAGCACAACGTTGCTTTTCGCTTTCTTTTGTTTGTTACTTCCTTTTGCTGCTGCTGCTGCTATCGTTAGTTCAGCCACATCGTTAGGAGGCAATTTGTTATATCAATAAACCACATGTTGGCTGCTTGTTTAGGCGCGGACACGGTGGAAGCGACTCAGCGGACAATTTAAAAGTGAGTTAACATAAGAAATTCAGTTCAGCGAAGCGTCACATAAAAAACTTTAATTAAAGTGCGAGGAAAGCACGAAAATTCGATATTCGACAGTCCTGTTATAAATTTATGATGAATTATAGCTGCTTTAAATACAACTACTTGCAATTTTGGGGTTTTCCTACAATTTCTACTGGTTTTGGTATCACTTTCGAGATTTTTTAGAGCCAAACGAAAGGAATTCAAAACTGTGAAGTGATTTAGAAATGTTAAAATATATCAACTGCAGCGATGAAGACGCTGATGTTTGCATATGATGAATATTTGGAATTTTATCCAATTTATTTATGTAAAAAAAATTATGAAATCCATCAAAAAACCGATAATATATATAATTCCTTTATCCAGTAGCCCCAAAAGAAATGTTTATTTTCTGAGAAGATGCTACATTTTCTTAGAATATTTAATTATATGTAAATCAGTATCATTCTAGTGCATGTTTTTAACAACCTTCGAACAAGAATTCAAATAACTGCCGGGATCCCATTTCGTTCACGTCATTTGCGGTGGTTGTGGTTGATTTTGTTGTACATATGTAAAATCTAACTCGAAAACAACTCTCCAAATACAAAACTCATGAAAACCTTGTATGATCCAGCAACTTGTGTTCTTTCTAGGCGCGAAGATCTGTGGATGGCTTAACTCGGATCGGAATTCGAGTCCGAAAGCGATCTTGAGAGCGAGATTGCACAAAGCGATCCTTTACGGAGCAGCACAGACTCTGCATGCCACACAAATGCCGCTTTCTTGACATCCACACAGAGAGCAGCCGATTCATGCGCTCAGAACACGCTCGATGCATTGTAAACCGCCCGCGCTTAAAGCTGCTCAGCACATGGCAAGCGTAAGCGGTTGCGGCGGCGGCGACGATGACGGAGATGGCAGCCGTTCTGGAAAATCCATCAGCCTGGGACAAGCGTCGCCGCGCAGTTGTGCCTTAAGTAACAACAATGACAACACCTCACACACCAACTCAAACCCGGACGAAAGTGAAATTCAGTTGAAGAAACAAACGCTCGAACAGCGAAAGCAGGAGCTCGAGAAGCTGCTGAGCGAGAAAAGCTGGCTGCTGCAGCAGCTGCAGAAGCAGGAGGCGCACCTTCTCAACGGCAACTACGAGTATCTGAACCTAAATGAAATATTCGGCACTGCGCCGCAAAGCAAATTCGATGCTTCGCTTGGGAACGAGATTCTCCGTCGCAAATCGGTCGGCGCGTCAGCCAAAGAAAATCATAACAAGGGCAACAACAACAACAACAGCAACAGACACTCTGAGGTCTCGAATCGCAGCTCGGAGTATGACAATTATCCCGGGGAGCAGTCGCAGGGGACAACGCAGCAGCTCCCCGTCCTCACAGGAATACTCAAAGTAGCGCCGAAGAAGCGGCAGCCGGCGAGCAGTGCAAGTAGCTGGAATGCGCCGAATACGCGGCCTCAGGTGCAGCAGCCGCCTCCGCAATTGTTGCGGCAGCAGTTTGTCGCTCAGATGACAGAGCAGGAACATTTCCAGTATACACAGCAGCAGGTGCTGCAGCATCAACAGCAGCAACGACAGCTGCTGCAGCATCAGCACTACCATCCGCGGCAGCAGCTCATCACCGCCTACCACACGCCATCACTGACCACCCAAGCCATCGACGGAGTGTCCTTGTATTCGGCGAGCTCGGCGCACGTGCCGCCGCCACGGCCACCGCATTCGCAGCCGCCCCACGTCGCCGCCCACCTGCAAACGCCGATTGCGGTGCAGTGCGACAAATACTACCTCTCGCCGACTCATCAGAGCTTCGGCGATGGCGGCTTCATCAAGTCCAGCCAAAACATCAAGCAGTACATTTCGCCGCTTGCGTCCCCAACCGCGAGTGGGTCGACGGCGGCAGCAGTGGGGCACAAGTTGGGCTACGAGCAGCCGCTGTCCATAAAGCAAAAGCTTGTTGTGAGTAGTCGCAGCTTCGACACCATTTCCATGTCGCCTTCTTTTGCCGGCGCAACGGAAGCCCAAAGCCACACTAAAAGCAGCGCGGATTCGGGGAACAGCAGCAACTTGCGCTGGCGCTCCCAATGCAACATCCAATACAGCGTCTCAAGCAGCGCTGAGTCCAAGGCACACTCCAGTGACAGGCTGCCCAGTGGAAATCCTCACTCTCCGTCCAATTCCGGGCTCTTCTACGGAGCGGCTGCCTTGAAATGCAAGCCGTTGGATGAGATTTCGATCGCCTCCTACAACAGCGAAACTCAGAAGAAGTCGAAGCCCAAACAGTGGCTGGAATCATCGTTGGACGGGCCCGTAGTGCGCACCAATGCCAACAACAGCCCAGTGAACATGCAGCAGCCGGCGCGCCCCTCCCAAGCCAAGCCCCAAGCACACATTCTGCAGCGAGACCGTCCTCGGCTCTCCTCGCAGTCCATGTGCAGCGGCGCCCAGAGATACAACAGCGTAACGCAGCGCGGGACGGCAACGCGCCTGCTGCAGGATGACGACGGCAAATACACGAATCTCAGCCAGTCCACTTCGTATCTGAACAGCATGGATGCTCTGGCGGTCAACACGTACTTCCCGGAAATCGCCGCCGCCGGCGCTGCATCCGCCTCGCCCGTGCCTCCGCCCAAGGAAACGACTTTCCACTACATACCGCCCAAGATTGCGACGCGCCCGCTGCCGCTGCCGCTGCCAGCCGCAGGAGTCGCTGCCATCGGCGCCGTTGAGAAAGCCGCGCATTCGCCTGAGATTCGGATTGAGTCGCCGAAAAACATGACGGTGGTGCAACAAGCCACTTTTCAGCCATATAAAGAAATCACAAAGCCATTCGAAATGTCGGACTTTTACAAGTATTCGACGAAGTTCAAGCAGAAGGAAGTTCCTACGGCGACAGCTGGGAAAATGAGCTCGCAGGGAGAAACTTAAGGGGAAACTTAAAGGAGGAGGAGGAGGACACGCGAATCGCACATCACACACTAAACCATCACTTGAAATTAGTTGAAATTCCATTTAAGATGTTTTAATAATTTTAGATTAAGCTAGAGTAGGTCAGAGTTTATGTCTGTTGTTTATGGAGGGGAGTAGAAACGAAGGAGGTGACCAGGGAGAAATGCTACATAGAAACGCCTTAGAAAAGCACAAAGTAAATAGAATAGATGGAATCTTTTTAATGCCTCAATGGCTATGAAGTGCTTAAGCTACGAAAATGATTTGTACAAAGATGAGAAGTAGGCGATGGAGCAACATGTGTCCACTTCATCCACGTCCAACGACTTGGAAGTGGAGTGTGCAACGATTCGTTGACTGATTGTAATTATGACTTTTATCTGTTGACTGTGATGCAAGCCACGCACCAGCAGCCGCCTTGAGAAACCGCTCAAAGAAACTGTTGACATTTCTCTTTATTCTTGTTGAATGTAAGAAGCTTTTCTACATTATTTGTATATATATATATATATATATTGTTAGATCTTAATTCTTAGAATACGCAACTAATGACAATAAATATTGACACTTGAATTCCGTTTATAAGCAATTCGTTTAAATGCTATGTTCAATTTGAACTATTGCTGTACTGCAATTATCTCTCTTTAAAGGATATAAAAACGTTGACGCGTATGTTTTTAAAGGTTTCAAAATCATTTAAATCATGATAAAAGTTAATATTAAGTGACGGATTTACTCCATGAGTCGATTTCAGAAGAGCTTCATCGAAAATTTACAATCTCGCAAAGAGATGCTCCAAAATCGACATTTTTATACCCTACATTTAACGGAAGTATGTTTACTTTGTGCTTCAGTTTGTCACGTATCAAAGGAGGTGTGGAGAAGTAGATATATTATTGTTGAGCATCACTTGAAGAGTCACTGCGAGATCACTTTGGTTGTCTCCCTGCCGAAATTACGTTTGTATGAGA
The DNA here is from genome assembly GCA_937620795.1 of Thecophora atra. Taxonomy (NCBI): domain Eukaryota; kingdom Metazoa; phylum Arthropoda; class Insecta; order Diptera; family Conopidae; genus Thecophora; species Thecophora atra. The sequence continues at coordinate 69,546,558 of OW569397.1, read as the reverse complement.
ACAAAGAAAAGATATCGCCATGGAATTTTCCAATTACATTTATTCTTTTTCATCATGGACTGTTTTATATTGAAAGTGGGCAATATTGCAACAGTGACACGCCTACTTTCTGTAATAAATATTATTCCTTCCTTGATAATAACTCAATTTGTATCAGATTGTAAAGTGAATGTTTTGCTCAAAGTTTATTCCTGAATTCATCGCCTCAAGTTAAAAACATTTCTAAAAATAGGCGTGTTTCGCCCACCTATGACCAAAGTGGAAACTCATATTATAGACTTCAATACAGAAAAAATGGGAATATTTTAATAATTCGGATTTTCTTTAAATGTTTGACGAATGTAGGGTATAAAAGCGTCGGCAAACACGAAGAGATACCGTTACTTGTTTATATTCCCATCCTTTTGACATTCGAGAGAGTCAATTACGCTCTTTTCTCCATTTCTTCCGCTCTGAAGCATCTATTTCTGGTCTTTATTCCGCCGAATGTCTCCGATTTGAAAGCCTTCTTTCGATTGTTTGCGGAACCGATCGATTTTTCTGGTCTTCGGCTTTTCTTCAAACTTTTCCTTTCATTCACATAAGTGAAGTGCTTTTGAACGCCGGCAAATTTTGTTGTATTTGTTTCTTGTGCGGTGAATTTTTTTTGTTAATATTAAAAGGAGATTCAATATCGGATTTCCTTTCGTCTAGTGTTAAAAATTTCTTCCGTTCCTTATTCGACGCTTATCTTTGTAAACACATTAAATTAACTTATAAAAAGCGGAATTATTATGACCTAAAGTTGAACTTTAATCAACTAAAATTAAAAAAAAGTATTCATTGAAATCTGTTGCGCATAACGACTGCCGTTAATGAGTTTTTGCATAACAGACGCATCATGATGTCACTTCACGTCGCCCTTCGTGATCACAAAAATAAACACAAAAAATTGTTACATATTCTTCAACCCAGAAACGTTTCCTAAATGAATTGTTTATGCTACTCGCGCTATTCTTGTGCTTCAAAAATTAATAAATTGACTGAAAAACAAAATATTTTACTTGGATATTTTTGAAAGTCAAACGTTACGATCGGAAGTGTCTGTGGCCTGTGTTTGTGCTCAATGCTCACCGTAAATAGTCCCAAAAACAGTGTCATTTTCGCTGAACGGCTGCCAACAGCTCCTCCGCACCCCCGCAGACTCCGCCTCCTGCGAAGAGGAGACTTTATTTATATGTTTCTGTGCCGTTCGTAGAACTTCTCGTGTCGCTTTTGCTTTCGTTTTCGTTGCAAAAGTTGTAGCCAGACATTTAAAAGTTTAGTAATAAAACGCAGCTAAGCAAAAAGTTTGTCTTGTGAAATGTGAATCGCCAACGTGAACTTTAACGACGTATTTCATCGTGGATCTTCTCAGCGGTCTGCAGAGTGAGGAATCTGTAATGAAGAGGAAGAGGTGACGATGTAATCGCTATGGATTTCTACAGCTTTTATGGTTGGGTAGGTTTATTTCAATTATATTGTAATTAAAAGATGTTTTTGTTTAATTATTCGAAGTGTTAATCTAAAGCAAAGATTTGCTCTGATCGAAAGATAATTTGATTACATGATTGAGCGATTAAATGGAGGCAGTCATCAGTCTCCACTCATTCAATTCGCTCTGCTTTTTGCATCTGTGTTTCCTCTCGTGTGGAATACATTTCACATTAAATCATCTTCCACATCGAATCATCTTCCACATTCAATCGTAACGTGATGACGATGAACACTTCCTTTTATGTGAGCGTCTTTCCTGCTGCTGAAAGATAAAAGAAACTCGCGACGGTGCACGGAAACGATTGGAACCAGCTGAAGATTTTGTTTACAACATTCGTTTTCGTTTCGGCGTTTGCAGAAACAACATAAAACAAGCAACAAATGAGATATAACAACATCAGCGAATTTTTCTCTCCGACTTTCGTCGTTACTTCGATTATTTCGCCGTTTAGTAGTCAGTCAGTCGTTCGGTATTTATTTATAATAAAACATTCGCCGTCGGCGGTCGATCACGCTTCTTCTCAACAGCGCAGAAAAGCAACATCGCGATTGAGTCAAATGACGAAGTGCAAAAAATTGTGAATTCGCGAAGGAAACAAATGACGAGAATTTTCCTTAATAATATAGTTTCAATTGGACATTAATTAATAAAGGACGAGATTATCAACAATTAAAAATTAAAAACTAGTAAAGGTGTTGTCTACAGCCGGGCTGTAGCCGAAATACCCTACACCTTAAAGCTGCATATATACTCGTATATATATTTAGAAGTGGTGCGATATAATATACTCGTATATATATACAATATATATATTATATATCTAATAATAAATATACAATATAAATATAATAATAATAATAAAAACAAAAAAAATTTTTTTTAAAGTGGGCGGATCACGCCCATATTTGGCATATTAACTGGAAGCATTAGTCTAAACCTACATATAAAATTTTCTTGTCTTCTCTCAAAAAGTGATGCTGATATGGCTTTTTTAATAAGCAAAACGGAGGTACCTGCACTCTCGATATAAAAAGTAGGTGTGGTCCTTGGTCGATTTTGCCCATTTTCAATACGAAACACCCCAACATAGCAACGAATATTTTTGCCAAATTTCATTTTGAAATCTTAATCCGTTCGCCTGTGATCGTGATTTCAACGGACAGACAGACAGACAGACAGACGGACAGACATCGTTATTTCAATTTCGGTGGTGATGCTGATCAAGAATATATATACTTTTCCATACCTATCTTGTCTAGTTCTATGCGTTACACACTCCGGTAGAAAGTGAATATACCCTCAACCTTAAGTTGTAGGGTATAATAAATGGATTAAAAATGCCTAAATTCCATGTAAGCTGCAAATTCTTTATTAAACAGATTTGAGAAAATGTCATAAAGAAATGTTTAAACATAATTAAATTTGAAATTCCAGAAGAAATCATGTGTTTATTTTTTTCTTTTAATATTTATTTTTCGCGTTGTTATTTAATTATTCAAAATGTTTTTCTTTAGAGAGAAATGAAATATAAATTTTTCTAGTGTTGAGTGATTGTGCATGTTGCTAGAAATAATTAAAATAAATACATAATAATAAGAATAATAAAGAAAATTGCCTTCACAATTATTTAAGTATACATTTTCGCCATCCAAATAAACAAATAAAATCCCATATTTTTCGGTACTCGGAGCGATGACGACTCACATCTGTTTGTGCATTTTTTGTTTATTTACTTTAAAATCTGGGCTAGAAATTTCCTTTTTTTAGGCCAACATCTGCAAAGTTTTAATGAAAATTAATTTTTATTATTGGTTTTTGTTCATTCTTTGTATGTCTTTCAGCGTGTATAATAAAATATGAGCCATTAAAAGAACTTTTCAAACCTGCATTTTATGACTTTGAGATATTAAAGAGTAAAAGTATTAATAAATATTAATTTTTTCTACTGAAATTAATTTTATACATGAAATTAATTACGTAAATCGATTTATTAAAATTTAAGTTAAATTAAAAACCAATTTCAAAATTTCTTCGCCGAAAAAGCGATCTCATGAAAATGATTCAGCTCATAAAATCAAATTTAAAAACACCTTCGAAAACAGCTGTAAAATAGAGGAATGAAACGGACATTTTTAAGTACGAAATAATAATAAATAAATAATAAAATCAACCAATTATTTCCTCCGAAATTGTTATTCCAATGCTTTAATAATAACTCCAATTTTATTCCTCCAAAATTTCATTGTGAATCAATTTCTTTCTCTTCTAAATTCAAGATATTAAAGCTATTAAAATTATCTAAAACAGTTATAAAATCGTTAAGCGATTCTCAACCACGAAAGAGTCCGACTTCAGGATCCATTAACGTCGATGAGAACTCTTATCTTGACGTGACTAATACAGTTTCTAAATATATTGGCTTAACTCTTTAACTTCTTGAGTTTCTCTCTTAAGAATGCCAAATTTAATGGCTTTTGTGTTTCTGAATTAATCAAAAAATCCTCACGAATCCTTCGATATGTTTTTTTCGTGCTTATTGATAGCTTAAATTAAATTTGTCTCATAGTTTCTTATTGTTACATCCGTGACTGGAGCACTTTTCGAAACCATGACAACGTCGCGATTCATGAAAAAGTTCAATAGAAAAATTCAAGGATATTAAAGTTTGTTTTCTTTACAAAACAATTTAACATTTCAATAAATGAACCTAGAATAAAATATTCATATATTTTTAATTCATATTTGTTATTATCCTGGTTAAATAAATCGTTAGTACACAAGGAAATGTTTATGCTGAACAATGCTGAGTATTTTCATCCTTTGTGTTTTCTTTTATATTCTGGAAAGCATTTTGACCCATATTCGCCATCATATTTCAATTTCATTCATTCAATTTGACTGATGGCTGATTAAAAACCGATGAACTGCGGTGCTCAGTCATCACTGCGTTGAGGAAGCTGATTGTATGAATAATTATCGAGGTTGTATATGCAATGAATGAATGGGAAGTTCTCATTAAAGTCTCTTCTCATCGGCAGTGATCTGTGCCTGTGTTTTGAATTACTGAACAGTCTAAACTCGATGCAATAATAATTCAAATTTTGTTTCTTACGTCTGTTCGATGAATTACTGATTGTTTTATCTTTTAATTCCCTGAGACTTCCTCTAAACATGAAGAATTTCGCACACCTTTTATGATAGAATTAAATCACAATAAAAACAAAAATAAAATAAAATTTTTTCATTTCCTAAATTCGTTTGTTTATCGCTGAAATGTTGCCTAATGCAGGCCGGGCAGAAAAATGGGCTGTGCTGCTGAAAATAACCTCTGTATTTATGCCAAAAACAACAATAATCCAATTTTCAAGAGGCACAGCCAAGAAATTAATTAATTAATAAACTGTTCCGCTTGAGAAGGAAAGAAAAGAAGAGAAGAGAGGGGCGCCTTGTATTCAGATTTTTAGAGCATGTTGACAAAAATGGAACGAATATTAAATTTTCGTTCTAGATTCGAAAATGAAAAACGCAAAAGAGTAGATCGAAGATTTACGGCGTTGTAATTGGATTTTTGATCATTAAAATAGAAATAAACGCATTTATTTGCTTTATTCATGGTATAAAGAAGTAGAAAAGGATTAAAATAGAAGAAAAGGAAGTTCATTTATTTGTTTATTTGAATTCATCGATTGACCAAAAACATTATGAAATGAAGTGAATTAATTATGTTCATTAATTTACAGATAACTTCATTTCTACGTCCCCGAGATCAATACCAATGTACTGAAGATCAACAATCTGACACGCAACAGTCAAAAGAACAACATTTGCTTCATCCCTTCAATTCATCGAGTGGCTCACAAGCTGCCGAAACACGTGAAGCGACTCATGCCGAAATCCAATTAATTCGATCGCTAGAATTTGTTGCTCAACAACCGCATCAGCAACATGCTGCTGGAACCGCACTGCAGAGTAGCAACATTACTGAGAACATTGATAAGACAGAAAAGAACAAAGTCAGAGGCTCATTCATAAATGCAACGCCAACAAAATTGAATGTAAAACGCATTAACGACAACAATAATAATAAAAATAACATCTCCATCTCTGGAAGAAGCTTCGTTGATGATCCAACCTCGATCGCTACAGAAATGGATTCCAGAAAAGCAGCAAATGCTGCGTCAACATCTACTTCGGGACTACTTAAGAAGTCCGCAACAACGCCTGAAAGCAGTGACCAGAGCATAGAAGAAGACATCGAGGAGGTTCTTGAAGAAGCGTCTGAGGAGTCGGAAGAAGCGGGTGAAGATAACGAAGCGAGTGATGCAAGCGAAAGAAAGGCAGCGTCATCGGAGATTTGTAGAAGTGCGAACGATGTTCCTCCAAGTGAAGCTGTGTCCAGTTCGAGTTATGACAGAGCTGGGGATTCTGTGGACCCGAAATTCGAGATCGACGATGAGCAGTTGTCTGGCGGCCAACTCGCGCAACACTTTGTTTTAGCTGACGACGAGGTTAGTCTCAGTGCTTCTGGACAGCAAAATGTGGTGCACTCCAGACACGAAGCCACCGCGACGAGCTCGGCTCAACCCGAGAAACCTGAGAATGTGCCATCCGATAGCCTCACTAATCAAAGCACCTCGAACGATGTCTCAGATTTCGTTGAGGATGTCAGAGCAGGCGACGACACAGAAGCTTCGCTCAACGACTCCTTGGAGTTGCCTGTTATGGAAGCAGCTCTCGATAAATCACCCAAAGTCAGAGTTGAAAAGTTCCCTGAAGCTGCGTCAACCTCGAAATTGGTCTTCTCCTCTACGCTCTCCGAGGATGTGGATAAGAAAAGAAGCTGTACTTCAGAGAAAGAAGCGAAGGTGCAATCGGATGAAAAACTTTCGAAGGAAGTGTCCATGGAGCACATCGAGAAGGACCACTCCATTGAAGAGATCATAGAGAGGAATAAATCGGTCGAAATGACTTTCGATACGAAGGATCTCAGCTCAATGCATGCGAGCTTTGACTTGCATGATGACACTTTAGTGAATCAACTGCTGGCTACACCACCGCCAACTCCAACACCAACACCAACGCCGCACAAACGACCGCCTGAGGAAACTTCAGCGAATTCCGATGAGAAGTTGGAGCTGCAATCTCCTGCGAAGGTTTTAGAGAACTCTGAGGTAGTCCAAAGGCAAGTCGAAGGAAGACAGGTCAAAGAGGCTCCTCCTAAAATACTGAAGAGTTTGGAAAACTTGCAGTTGGCTAAAAGAGGCCGAAAGGAGCTTCTGGTGGAGTACACAGCAAAGGCAATTGACAATAAAAGCTTATCTGCTACCGAAATGGAAGTAATGGAGATAAACTCTCATAGGGTCGAGCTCGGCGCTAGCGAGTTGTCCAGTTTAACTTCCAGCTCGCTTTTTGAAGCGCTGGAAAATCAGCATCTGTCTGCTAAAGGCGCCAGAAACACCTCTCCAATCGCGGATGAGTCGCTTCCTAACAGAGAAAAGACTGCCTTGGATGAGGACGATTGCGACGATGATGAAAGTCACGCTCTAGAAACAATGAAGCTCCGTATTTTGTCCATTCAACAAGAGCAAGGACAAGAACAACAACAGCTGCAAACCTCAAATGAAGCGTCTACGTCTTCAAGCGCAGTGAAGCAAATGGAACGCGTCCCACTAACAGACTTCAGCAAGGACGTGCTCGAGGACATCACCGAGGAGTCGGAGAGGAACTCCATCTCCACCACGGACGACCAGCTGACGCTGTCGCTGGACAGAGCGAGGGAAAGTGAACGGTCCGAACGCACTTTGCAGGAACACGCAGATGCGAGAGAGCTGCAGCAGAAGGTCAGCGAGCTGCAACTTCTGCTGGCCAGCAAAGATGCTTGCTTAGCTTCTCTAACGCAGCAGCTGGAGGCTTCACAGCGCAACCGAGACTCGAACGGCGAACAGCTGCCGTCCTCAGGCCGCGACTCAGGCAGCCAGGTTACCAACTCCACTGAATACCGGACGCTGCAGGAGGACCTCGGCGCTGGACCTGTAAGCCTTGTTAGTGCCGTTGATTCCGTTTGTTAACACTTTCCTATTTCCCTTTTAGATCAATGACTTTTACATGGAACTCACCAAACGTGATGAACTCATCGCCAAGCTGACGGAGTCGCTGCAGCTGTCACTCAACATGCGCGAGGGACTCCAAGCGGAAAGTGAGAAGCTCGGCGCAGAGGTTCAACAGCTGCGCAAACAACTGAGCGAGGCGATGGACACCATCCGCCGTCCCACTTGGCTACGTGATCAGGAGAGCAACGGAGGCCAACGCATTTCGCAGATATCGATGGACCTGATCAGTGAAAGCGACGACGACGACATCGAGCGCCAGTTTTTCAACGAAAATGAGGACAAAGTGTCGCGCAGTTCCCGCGAGCGACAGTGCTCCGTTCCATGCCAACTGGAGGACGTCGGCCGCGACCATGAAGCCGTCGATTATTCTCCAGCGCTGATTCTCAACAAGCAGCTGGAACAGTTCCAAAAGTACTTGACGCCCAGTGAAGTGCGTCTGTTCTTCATGGTGCAGAAGAAATTCGATGACTTCTTGTGCCAGGAGCTGGAAAAAGTGAAAATGAAGAGCGATCAGGAGCTGAAGTCGCTGACGGAGAAGCTCGAAAATGAGAAGCAGGAGAAGATGAGCGAAATCCAGCAGCTGCTGAGTCAGAGACGTGAGCAGGACGAGTTGCACTCCAAGGCGATGGAAGATTTGCGCAAATACTTTGAGCAAAAATGCACCGACCTCGAGAAGCAGTAAGCACACAACGAAACTACACGCGCATTTGATGTAACAATTCCTTCATTAACTTCCTTGCAGATACTCGGACGAAATATTCTCGCAGAAGTCCCAACGCTTGGAAGCAGACAGCTCTTCGGAGGCTTCAGAGCAAGAACAGGTGATATCTGAGGAAATCTCTCCGCAGATGCGTTGTAAAGATTCGTCGCCTCGTAAACGTACGCGTGCTGAGCTCCTGCTGAGTCCTAGTCACCGCCAAATGACTCCCAGTGGCGACGCCAAAGCGGAATCTCCAATTGTAATGCTTACAATTGAAAGTTTGCAGATCTTTTAATCGATTTCCTTCACAGTTGACGAGGGAACTGAACGAAATGAAGAGCTTCTATAAGCAAAACATGTACGAGATGCAGCGAGGATATGAAGAAAAACTGCGCATGCTGAGCGAAAGATTGATATACTACGAAAATCGTTATCCTCAGGATGATTTCTTGGTGAGTTTGCTTAAGCAATTTACATAGAATCTTCGAAGAATTGCATGTTGCATGTGGTTGTTTATGCTGAGTATTTGCATAGAAAAGATTAAATGTTAAATGAGCTTGGGAAAACTTTAGTGAAGGATTATTAAAAGAAAGAAACTTTCAAATGTTTAGAATAATCTTCAAGGCTTTAAAACTGTTTCACTAAAGTTTCCTTAATAAATTCCTTATTTTGTATGTAAAATAAATACTTTTTGTGCTAATTGCATGTGAATTTAATAAATTTCTTATTGTTTTAATAATTTCTGCGTGCGCTTGCCCACCTCCGACCCCTAACACCAAAAACAACTGCAACCATCATTAAAGAGCACCGAAATTCTGAACACAAATAACATTGAGGCAACCAAATCCAGGAGCGAGTCGATAACAGCTCAAGTTCGCGACCTCAACACTTCACTGATCATAATCGATCAGGACGAGTTAAGTGTGCAGAACGACAGCCAAGTTATTCAGAAGATAATCGAAGAGTACGAAAGGCGTTTGCAGGAGCAACTGACGCTGGCGCGAACCGACATCGTGCTTGAGTTGGAGAATCAAATACAGGTGAGTGAGTTAAAAAGCCTCTAAAAGTGACTCTGAAATTGGATCAATGAAGTTTTTTTTAAACGTATTTTAATAACTATTTTCTTGTTATTGTTTGGAAGTTCAGTTGATTTTTTAAGCCCTAATTTAATGCAAGTTTTGTTGTTGTTTTTTTTTTTGTTTCTATTAACATTTTCCGGTTTTTGTAATGATTCATTTCGCAATTCCTTCCTTTAATTTTATTTTCAGTTTATTTTGTGATTTTAGTGTTTCTTAATTTGCAACGCATGCTGAAAATTTGACTATTTGCCAAATTTCCTTGCATTTGTCCTATTCTTGGTGCCTTTCTGATGTGTGTATATCGCGAAATGCTGCCTGTTCACATTTGTAATGACAGGCGACGTGCGACAGACGACAATCGGCAAATGTGACCCTTTGCTGTGCCGTTTCGTTCCTTTTTCCTTCGTGTCTTCGGCACCGACTGCGAAATGGAACAAATTTAATTGAGTACAACATTAAAAATCGTATTTAATGCGCATTTCTTTTCGATTTAACATCTGTTAAAATCGCACTTTTTCATCTTTTCATTGAAAAGACATTTTTTTAAAATTTGCAACGGTTTTTTTAGGAGTAACCGCAATTTTTAATCGTGTTTCCTTTTTTCCATTTCAATGACTTCTCGATTTTCTCAAAAAATAAAATATCTATTTACGTGGCTCAATTTTTTTCGTACGTGTTCCCTAAAAAAAGAAATGATTTTAATTTAAATTTAGTCAAAATTTACGGTACCTTTGAGTACTTTTCTGCTTGCCTTTGCGTTGTTTTGGTTTTTTCTAATGACTTTTTTTTAAGCTGTCGTTGAATGAGTCTTCGGCGAAGCATTCGTTTCTTCATTCAACTATTTTTAAAATAGAAATGACTAAAAAATAGAGTTCTAAACGACTATAAACTACAAAAGCACGTGGAAATAAAAGGCGATTGAACTTGATTTATGCTGCAAGTGTTTCGTTTATTTGTAAATTAAGAAAAACAACATCTTTAACGAAATCTTTAACGATTAATTAAAAGTTAATTTAATGATGACTTGGATAAATCGTTAGAGAAATTTTCTTTTGAAGTTTTGAAGTTTATCGTGGAAATCCATTTGTAGTAATTTCATTTGTGTATTAGTGATGTTTATTTTTATTTAATTTATTATAAAATAAATAGTGAATAATGAATAAAAAAAGTACGAAATAACAATTATTATTTAATTATTTGTCATACCAACATTAATACGTTTTACGCGAAATTTGGCAAATTATTTGAATACACAATGAATAAAGGCGGTCTCAAATGACTTCCTTGTACAGGGTGGCGCTGAATGACCGATATGAATTGGTTTGAATGTTTAATAAATTTTTTATTTAATGATTTTTATTTAATATTTTTATTATTATTTTTTCTTTTAGTGTTATAAAGTATATTAATGGGGTATATTTTTGGCTTAAGTATGAACAATTTTATCCCGCAAGTGATGACCGTTTGCGGCTTGTGCTCTTTCCAGTACATTTTGCATAACTTTTCGTAAAATTTCCGGTGTTATCGCTTGAATGTCATAGCGAATATTTCCTTTTAGCTGGCTTATGGTGGCTGGGTTATTAATGTATACCCTTTCTTTCAAATAACTCCAAAGAAAAAAGTCTGGCCCAATTGAAGCCCAATTGAAATCGCTTCTGCGCGAAATAATGCGTTCGAAATCAAATTCAACAATTGCTGATCGCTGTTCTCTTGTGTAGTATTCCATTTCGAATTCCCCAAGTGTTCTTCACAAAATTCTGAAATAGAAATAAAAAAAAATAAAAAATGTAAAAAGTTATTAAACATTCAAACCATATCGCTTATTAAGCGCCACCCTGTAGAACCTGTATTTCCAATGATTAAGTAAACTTAAAGCAACCATTTGGGTACTACTGACAAAATAGGACGCTGTACAGTTAAGCAGAAATTCCGGGAATCTCAATAACTTAGGCTTAAAAATGAGATTTTGGTTTACAACATCTTCTATTATATTTATGGTTTACTAAGTACCTAATAATTGTTATATTATTTATTATTCATAACAACTATAGTGTCTATTAAACAATATTATTTTCTATAAAATTATCTAGTTTACAAGCAGAATTCCCGATGAGGAAAATAATGCCTAGTAAGGCAAAAAACTTTTGCCTAGATTCCAAATAACGTTTGGGCATTTCAGGAAAAAGTAGTTTCAGAAACAATTATTTACACTTTTCAGACCATATCCCATCGAAAATCTGAAGATCTGATCTGAAATCTGCAGAGATTAGTCAATATAGTAAAATGCGAAAATTATAATGACTAATAGTATTTTAAGTGTATAATAATTTTTTTTGTTTATTTTTTTTTTATTTGATTTAGTGGTCAATAGTATTATTATTAAATAAAGTTATGTAGTTATCAAATGTTTATTAATTGAATGGAGTTCATAGGATATTTCTATTTTAATTCAATGATCGAGTATTATATCGCGGATATTATAATATATATGCAATTCATAGGATATATATTTTATATGTATTTATATAGAAATGCTTTTATACAGTTCAAATTCAAATTTTTCTATATATTTCTTTGGATACAAAATCCATGGATAAGAAACATAGTTTAATTGTCTTGTGTGGAATACAGGCTGCCTTCTTCTGTACTACCTCTCTCTGTCTTTCTCTCCCTCTCCCTCTCTCTCTCTCTCTCTCTCTCTCTCTCTCTCTCTCTCCCTCTCTCTCTCTCTCTCCCTCTCTCTCTCTCTCTCTCTCTCTCTCTCTCTCCCTCTCTCTCTTTCTCTCTCTCGTATCACTTTTTGCCTGATGCGGGTTTCTTCCTGCTTTCAACGCTTCCCTCGCTCTCACTTAATTAAATTTATTAGAATTAAGTACAAAGCGAATTTTTCCATTGATCGTCGCTCTTCCTTTCACGCGTTTTCTTTTGGCCTTTCTCTTGTTTTCTCTGTTGTGTGCGTGTGTGTGGTTATCCCACGATCGATGCTTCTTTATGATGCTCTCGTTCCACCGCCACGCATCAGTTTTGAAATAAAAATTTTGAATTCAGTTTCCCGCGAGATTCAAAAGCGTGCGAACGTTCAATGTTAAAAGTTTCCTTTCGGAGAATTTAAAGAAGCGGCTGAAAATTTCATAAATTTGTGAAAGAGGAGGAAGAATAATCAAAATTGTTTTTCGAAAGAGATCAATTGAAAAACGTGTTCAAAAACGTATTTGAATTCTCTATAAAATCATTTGTTTAATGGAAATTAAAAATAAAAGCAAAATTAAATCAAAATAGTGACAGTTTTTACATCGAAGCCTTGAAGTGGAAAATAAAGAAAAAATTCAATTCAATTTGAAGAATATTAAATTTATAATATTTTTCGGGAAAAGCTTTTCGTAAATTGTGAGTGAAATTTGAATTAAATAAAAAAAAAACTTAACTGATTGCTATAAAAAGTAAAAACAAAATAAATAAATAATATTTTTTTTTATCATAACTACTCATAAACAAGGAGTAGTTTATAAACAGTTATTTTAATAAGAAATTTACTTTGCAACATTAAAACAAAATATTGTAAAATTAATACATAATTTATATGAAAGTTGTTTTCGTTTAAAAGTTGTGATTGTAGATTATTGAAAACTTTATAAAGAGAAGAGTGTCGGAGAGAAGAAGAGAGTCGACAGATCGGAAAAGAATCAGAAAAAAACCGACAATTATAAATAAAAATAAAGGTAGTTATTTATCAATATCACGAATGCCGATTTCAATTTGATCTCTAATTTTATGAATGAAACTAAAGAAACTTCATTACCTCATGCAAAGGTTTCAATCTTCTTTCAATTAAAAACATGTTACATAATGTCTGCTTTTATATGGTATATAAAAGTATATAAGTAGTAATCGACTAATTATTCCATATAATTATTAACCGCGTAATTCTAAAATTTAATTTTTTCTTAATGTTGACTTTGTTTGACGTTGTTTTAAATGTAATTTCATTATTGTGAATATGATTTATAGGATTTCTTAGAATAGAATTAAAATACAATATAATTTTTATTGTTTTATTTTTATTTTTTTTTTTTATTTTTTTTTTTTATTATGATATAATTATTATATCATGTTTTTATGTTTCTATGTTTGTTATAATAATTCAAATTCAATATCATTTCTGAGTTTGTTTTTATTATTAAATAATAGAATTTTAATTAGGCAAAAAATTGTTATTAAACTTCTTCCTATTAGAACTATTTTTAAAAATATTATATATAAAGTTTTAATTCTATATTATTAGTCTATGTTTTAATTGAATTTTAATTAAATTTAGATATAAATTTATTTTTCTTTTTTCAATCTATTATGAAAATTGACTGCGCTTTTACTTTTGGAAGTATTAAATTGATATTAATTAAATATTTTATATTTAATTAAAGTATTTGTCTAAAAAAAAACTTTCTCAAAATTTGAAATTTTGAATTTTAAGACACACACGGAAATTAATTTCTAGACACATTTCCACTCGTCCGTAAAAATGTGCCTTTATTTTTAGAATCGAAATTGTATTCTATGCTGCACACTCCATTAAAAAGTACAGTTTTATTTATGCTCGATGGAGAGAGAAGAGGAAATGGCAAATGACAAAAACAGTTTTTTCGAAAGAACCAAAATTTGAAGAGCTACTAAAAATAAAACGCGCGAGTAAAAGAAAAACACATAAAAGCACACGAAGAACGGGCGATAAAACATCACCATCGCCAGCAACACGACAACTCCACGACAGACACAGAAAAAGGAAAAACAAGAAACATTAACAACGATATTAACAACGACAACATTAACAACAACAACAACAACGGCTTCTAAACAATCACAAACTTGTTGCAGGGTGACCAACGCAACCACAAGAAAAACAACAGCCGCAACATGAAAACATCGCAGATGCGATATTTTAAATATCGCATCTGCGATGTTTTCATGTTGCGGCTGTTGTTTTTCTTGTGGTTGCGTTGGTCACCCTGCAACAAGTTTGTGATTGTTTAGAAGCCGTTGTTGTTGTTGTTGTTAATGTTGTCGTTGTTAATATCGTTGTTAATGTTTCTTGTTTTTCCTTTTTCTGTGTCTGTCGTGGAGTTGTCGTGTTGCTGGCGATGGTGATGTTTTATCGCCCGTTCTTCGTGTGCTTTTATGTGTTTTTCTTTTACTCGCGCGTTTTATTTTTAGTAGCTCTTCAAATTTTGGTTCTTTCGAAAAAACTGTTTTTGTCATTTGCCATTTCCTCTTCTCTCTCCATCGAGCATAAATAAAACTGTACTTTTTAATGGAGTGTGCAGCCAGGGTTCGTAAATGCTCGCTCCGGCTCGCTCACGCTCATGAGCATGAGCCACAGAAAAAAATATCAGGGCTCCGGCTCGCTCACAAGAGCCGTTGCTCACGTGAGCCCGAGCGAGCCCGAGCCGTCGCTCTCAAATTTTCTGGCTCCGGCTCGCGAGGCGTCTCATTAAATGGCGAGCCAGTGAGCTGCTGGCTCTGAGCTGATAAGAATTTTACTGAGCAGCTCTGAGCTCTGAGACGGTGAGACGAGAGCTGCTCTGAGCTGTGAGCCGATGAGATGAGACCTCTTGCGAGCAGCTCTGAGCCGTGAGCCGTGAGACGGGAGCTGTGAGCCGATGAGACGAGAGCTGCTCTGAGCCGAGACCATCGGCTCGGGCTCAGAGCCGAAAAGAGCCGCTCTGAGCAGCTCTGAAGTGACTGTCGATCGTTCTGCAGTAATTTTGTAAGACGTGATCATTAATCTCCTTATAAATGTCTTTGATATAATGAATGAAATAGTAAGCAAAGAAGTCTACCTTTAATCTTTATTTTAAAAGTATGTAGGTTTTGAGAAATAAAATCAACTGTAAAATTTCATTGTATACTCCGGCGTAGTACGAAGTAAAGATTTTTTTGTTTTAGTGATCACACAGCACACGCTGCGCTGCGTGTCTGCATCAACATCTGCAGCGTAACCCTTAACGGCGGCAGGTACAGCGCCGACAATGTTCTGGAACAACAACAACAACACATTCTTTCGCTTGTGCGTAGACGAGTGTTTTGCTTTCTTGTTTACGTTTGACTGTAATAAAGGATTTAAATTAGAAAGACTGATGCATTGATTTAGATAGAAACGTTATTATTGCTATTAGAATCGAATTAATCGCATGTCATTCTTAACTTAGTTAACTCTTAAACGGCTGCACCGATTTTGATGCGGTTTTCACCATTATGGCCGAATTCATTTCTATTGTACGTATTTGCAACAAAGTAGTTGATAATTTTTTACTAAAATTTGGTGCTTATACAACCACTCGCAATTTACACGCATTTTTTTTAAAAGATGTCGAAACAACACGATCAAAAACGCGTCGTCGAATCTCTTTTTCTACACGATTTTCGAAGAAGATTTCGTATTAAAAATTCAGTTTATTTATATAATCTCCAAGAATATGTCTCAATATGTGGACAAGGGATTTAGCAAAGGGTTTGTTCAAAATACATATATGTAAAGGAGAGCAATTAGCATTCTTTATGAGTTTGTTGCAAAAAAATTTCAAGGTAAAAATCCATTTTGCACTGACCTGACATTCGAAAATACATTTTCCGTTTGAACTGTTGCTTGCGTATTTGTACTCGTAGATATACCACATTATAACAACAAAAGAGCAAAAAAAAGCAATATACAAGAACAGAAAAATCAGAAGAAAAAAAAAGCAATAAAATCATTACCGTTCGCCGTTTCTCTGTTAAAATACAATGTGTGCTCTTAGCAATGAGTGTGTTTACCTGTCGCCATCGAATCCTGCGATAGCGAGTCATAGCCAACGTCCTATGATTGGTCAGTGGAGAAGTTTCAGCTTTCTGCGAACTAGCGGCGCGAAATTCTAAAAAATAATGTTCATGCTATTTATTGAATGTACACCCAAGTCGTGTTTTACATGATTAAGGCGATCTATTGATGACACGTGCAAAAATAATGGTGTAAAAAAATCGTGTAGAAAAAGAGATTCGACGACGCGTTTTTGATCGTGTTGTTTCGACATCTTTTAAAAAAAATGCGTGTAAATTGCGAGTGGTTGTATAAGCACCAAATTTTAGTAAAAAATTATCAACTACTTTGTTGCAAATACGTACAATAGAAATGAATTCGGCCATAATGGTGAAAACCGCATCAAAATCGGTGCAGCCGTTTAAGAGTTAACTAAGTTAAGAATGACATGCGATTAATTCGATTCTAATAGCAATAATAACGTTTCTATCTAAATCAATGCATCAGTCTTTCTAATTTAAATCCTTTATTACAGTCAAACGTAAACAAGAAAGCAAAACACTCGTCTACGCACAAGCGAAAGAATGTGTTGTTGTTGTTGTTCCAGAACATTGTCGGCGCTGTACCTGCCGCCGTTAAGGGTTACGCTGCAGATGTTGATGCAGACACGCAGCGCAGCGTGTGCTGTGTGATCACTAAAACAAAAAAATCTTTACTTCGTACTACGCCGGAGTATACAATGAAATTTTACAGTTGATTTTATTTCTCAAAACCTACATACTTTTAAAATAAAGATTAAAGGTAGACTTCTTTGCTTACTATTTCATTCATTATATCAAAGACATTTATAAGGAGATTAATGATCACGTCTTACAAAATTACTGCAGAACGATCGACAGTCACTTCAGAGCTGCTCAGAGCGGCTCTTTTCGGCTCTGAGCCCGAGCCGATGGTCTCGGCTCAGAGCAGCTCTCGTCTCATCGGCTCACAGCTCCCGTCTCACGGCTCACGGCTCAGAGCTGCTCGCAAGAGGTCTCATCTCATCGGCTCACAGCTCAGAGCAGCTCTCGTCTCACCGTCTCAGAGCTCAGAGCTGCTCAGTAAAATTCTTATCAGCTCAGAGCCAGCAGCTCACTGGCTCGCCATTTAATGAGACGCCTCGCGAGCCGGAGCCAGAAAATTTGAGAGCGACGGCTCGGGCTCGCTCGGGCTCACGTGAGCAACGGCTCTTGTGAGCGAGCCGGAGCTGGAATGAGCCGAAAAGAGCGCTCCTGAGCGAGCATTTACGAACCCTGGATATTTTTAAAAATATAATTTTTGCAGCGTAAATTCAGATTTTGAGTTATTTTTGTTTTATATTTCCTTTTGTTTTTGTATTTTGAAAAAAGCCAAAACTATTTCTAGTTTTCAGTTCAAATTTCTTTGTTGCAAAAAATATTCCTCGAACATAATTTTTCTATTTAAAAATTTGTGCATTCGGTTCGCGTTTTTATGCATTTTTTAGTGTTTTTTCGAAACATTTTTGTCCCATAAAAATCACATCGTTTACATTATAATTGACGCTTTCGGATTTTAAAATTAAAAAGATGTCGACTTTTGTTACAATCTTCCAAATTTTTCAATTCTTTTTTACTTGATTTGGTTTTTTATTTTTTTTTTTTTATAAATTGTTATCATCTATTATTTGCATCGCTATAATTTCATTATCTTTTGTAATTATTTTCGAATTTCTATTTCTCTTTTTATTATTTACTATTGCATCTTCGTGCTTCTGGTCATTATTATTTATTTAATTGCCTTATCAATGCGTTTATTAAAGCTCCTGCATTTTTGTTGTATCATTTTTCCCGTATCTCTCGAGACTACTTTTGTTTTATTTTCATTGCTCACTCCATTTACTGCTCTCATTGGCTGCATTTCCTCACAGTTCCATTTGATGCTGAATCAAATCATTAAATAGAGGATTTTAATACGGAATTTGTGAAGTGAATTTGAGAATGTGTGGGGAAGAAAGTTATTGCTGATAGGACCCTTATCGGTTATTTATTGAGAGGTGAATTTTCAAACATGACCTCTTTGAATTTATTGCTGCGCCTCTTCATGTTTGCTTTTTCATTAAATACGATTAAACCTATCTTTGTGATGGACCTACGAACCTAAACCAATGATTGTTTAATTAGTTTCATAGCTAGTCTTATCAGAAAATGGTTTGAAGGGGCGCTGTTGATGGGGGAATTCGAGGGAAACACATACGAGGGCTTATTACCTTAATAAATGGCGATATGCTACGTTTCTCTCATCGACACGGGCTTCAAATTTTACTTCCCCTTTGACAGATCCATATTGACGCCGAAAAATACTGTATATAGACTATACTGTATATAGGCATATATTATAGATTATTTATAGACCGAACATGTGGGCCATAAGAGCTTCCCGCTGGGTTTTTGTATATAGGAGGGACCATCGGTTCTCATCTCCCATTGTTAAGAATTTTTGAAAGATTTTCTTAAGTAATCAAAGAAGTGGTATTTGTTTATATCTAGAAAAATACTGAACGTTGTTTGTGTAACGTTATCGTTCTAATATGTGTTAATAGTCGATTATAGTTAAATAATACTTCACTTAAAATGTTATTAGATATATTGGCAATTCATTGGGCAATATAATAAAATAAAATATTCTTTATTCAAATATTATTTATCAATCAAATCAGCAAAAAGATGTTCTGTGGGAGGTTTTTAATAAAATTTTTCTATACATATTTCTATGTTATCTATGGTTTTCAGTATAAAACATCCGTTGTCACTTCGTTATCAAGAAGGTGAAAAGAATTCTCACATCCGGTGGCGTTCAATATTCATTCAGTCTATGGTTCATTTTATCACGTATCACGTGGTATCGTTCACGAACAGATTCTATGCAGTTTATTTTTATCCTGTACAAAAGATTTCTGTAGATATACATCTGTATTTGGTGTGGTACATATTGAGGGTTCCTTGTCACCACTTCTGTCGAAGAATAGAAAGAATTCCTATCACGCTTCGTCCATTGAATCGCTGTCATTTTATTGATGATATCTAAAAATAGAATGGATAAGTGAATAAAATTACAACGTAATATGAAATATCGGGTAGAATTAATAGAAGAACTATATTTAAGGCTAAATTTAGAGAAGGATTTACAAATTTTCTGATACTCCAAATGCGGAAAGTTTTTTGATTTCTACAAATAGTTAAGACTATTGCTTAAATAAATATTGGATTTAGAGGATTTATTATTTCTTTTTTTTTGGAATAAAGAGGAAGAAGATTCTAATATTAAGCTATACAAACTGCAAAATATAATCTTGGGCTTTTTGGTTGGTTCAGTTATTATTTAAGGTGAAAAAACGGTGTATAACCGCGCATAAAACCGTGTATAGTTTAGAAAGAAATTAATGAAACATTCTGGAATCTCTTTTTCGGTTCATAAAGATTCTTTCCTTCTGACGAAGATACTAGAAATTTCCTATAAATATTCGTTCATTCAGTATTTAGAATTTAAATTTAAAGATTTCTTCCTACCTTCCTTGCAATATTTAGTCATTGATTTGGAAGGATTTCTATGTTAAATTAATCGAAAATTTATTAAGGAGCTAAAAACGTGTTTTGACCTGTTGAGAAACTCGAATATTTTTTTTTCACTTCAGGTAGCTTGCAGCAACAACTACTTCAGGGTTTCTATATCAACATCTGTACTCGTATCTGAATTTAATTGAAATCTACCTGACATTAATTGATACTCAAATTGTTAATGTTATTATTATTGCATTCAGGGTGCCGCAGATTTTTTCCGGTGCTACAATGAGTTCTGTTGTTTTAGGTTAATCGTCTTCATTATTGTATAAATAAATGGTTTATATACTATGAATAACTGACGATAATCATTGTGTTTATGGAGATAAAAGTACCAATGAAATCCTGCTGACCGAAGAAATTCTATAATCTTCAATCCTTTCGGTTCTTTGGGCATTTTGTTGCCTGTTTTATAGATAATGTGATATTCATTCCATGGTGCCAAGTTTCTCGCGTTTCCCTCGTTTAAGTTTCGTCTGAATTTCTTGCTTTTTGGCGGTATCATTGCAGAGCGGTATGAAGAATCTCATCAATCGCAGGCAGATTGAATGACATGAATACAAAAACAAGAAACCATCAGCTTCATAGCATAGAAATCGAGCAAATTTCTTAAATGGTATTCTAAGAATTCATTAATGGAATGGAATACACAAAAATACGTTGAATTCTCTTGAAGAAAACAATTTTAAATTGCATTTTTTCGCCTTTTTATTCGTAGATACGATTTTTGAATAAGTATTTTTTTGGATCTTGAAGATTTTTGGTTGTAATTCGTTACCGAAAATAACGAATTCGTGTTATTCTTCGGTGTTTCTTTGAGATTCGTGCCGCTGCGTTGCTTTTCTCTTCAAGAGCTTTTTGAATAATTTAATTCAAAGCGATTGAATTTAATTGTGTTTGTTTTTTTTATTACGCTTTAAAATTGTTATTTGAATTATTAACGTATTCTATAATGGAATCAAATTGAACTACAAAAGTTTAAATAATAATTTAATATAAATGAACCCAATTCAGCGATGAGAGGGAAACACATTTAAATTTAAATCTTAGAATATGAATTTTATAATTTAACAATTATTATTAATTAGTTATTATTGTTATTTAGTTCTTTAATAATTTAGCAGTTGTTTATTAATGATAACCTTTTTGTTCCTATTCTACTCTCTTATCTCTTGATTCCATGTCTTATCTGAACTTTATAATTGTTTTCCATTAAATTTAAAGGTTCTTTTGGAAAATTGAAATTTGAAAAAAATCTCTCAATAAATTTAAAATCCAATATTAATTTGTATGACGTCTGAAAAGTGACCCTGAACTTTGCTTTCTGATTTTTGTGTTTAAGCCAAAAACATTTCGAAATTTACTCTTTCCTTTACAAAAATAGAACTGAATAAATCATTAAAAAGACGTATGAAGTGAACGAATGATTTAAATGCATCGATGATGAATAAAAAATTGATAAAATACATAAATTTCTTATAAGAAGTTTTAACGGTGCGCATTGAAAACAAATTAGATTCAAATTCTTGCTACTGAAAGGTTTCTATGTAAAGAAATTTAAATCTCCTTGAATAGAAAGAAAAATAAAAGAAATGGAAAGAAATACTAGTAAAAATTTATTACTGACAAATAATTTCTTAATTTAGATACTAAACAAATTTCTATTGCTAAACGGAGATTTGGCTGAATTCCGAATAAGATTCAATGAAAGAAAACAAAAATTATCTAAACAAGTAAAAATGAAACGTATTTTTTGTAAACATTTCGTTTGGTTGTTTTTCTTACTTAAAACAATCTGTTGAATGTTGATTTATGTCTCGTGGAGAATGAACAGCGTCTGCTTCTATCTTGTTTTTCCCCCCTTTCTGAGCAATCGAAGTTCTGCTGTGAAGCTAATGAAATTATATAACAAAAACTTCATAGGTTTTTCGCCCGTCTTCAAAAAAACACGTCTTTATTGTGACTGATCTTTATTTATAATTAACGCAAGGCATGCGTTGTGCTGCTGCAAATGAAACTAACGAATCAACACATGTTTCTCTTCTTTAATTTTAATTTTTATTTCCATTCGAATTGAATTGTATTTCATTTCTTCTGCTTCTTCTCTTTTAAGAATCTGCTCTCAGAAACCACGACTGACGATCATCATTGGCCATCGGAGTTGATTTTACTGCGTGAGAAGTTTACGGCGAAAAGTCAACTCGAAATCGCTCAGCTGCAAATCAAGCATGAAGAAGAGGTTTGCTTTAATATCGCATTTTAATATAGACTCAGACTGAATTAAGCCAATCGCTCGTCTTTCAGATGTCTCGCCTAAAAGCCGACTACGATAAACAGCTGAATCGCAAGCACAAGCGTCACTCGACGTTCGACTTGGCGCGTGACTTCGATCAGATCATCGGCGAACGCGAAGGTCTGCGCGAGCTGTCGAAAACCTTCCGCCATGTGCTCGCCGAGCTGGCGAAATGCATGCTCAACTGCGAGGACGACCTGAACGCCTCCCTCATCGACGAGATGGAGAAGATGCAGAGTGCGAACCTCACCCACGACGACTCCCAGCAGCTCGACATCTCGACGCTGAACTGCACGTTGCTGGCGCACAGCAAGCGTTATGCTCCGAATGTACACAGCTTGCTGGAGGTTCTTGAGGATCCCAACCTGAAGGATTTCGTCAGCAAGAAGACGGGCGGTGATGTCGACGAGTTCGACCTGAACGAGTGCTTGGAGCGCCTGAAGTCCGAGGCTGCTGCGCTCCTGCAGCTGTCCGAGGAGATTGTGCAGAAGCACAAGCGGCGCCGGAGCGAATGCAGCGACGGCGAGAAGAACGACAACTGCTGCGAGGCCGAGGAGGCCTTCAAAGTCACACCGAAACCACATTCGGCCGAGAAGTTCACACGCGCCAACTCCTTCAACGAGCAGCAACTGTTCTCAGCCAAAACTCGCGAGCAGGCGCCACTGTGTTCGCTGCCGCCCGACCTCAATCGCTTGCAGCAGCAGAGTGCGGCCGAAGAGGCGAACGGCTCCACGCCGGGAAATGCTGCGGAGCTGAACTTCCAGCTGCACGAGCTGAAGAATCGCCTCGTCAAGTCGGAGGCGGATCGCGTGAAGCTGCAGCAGGAGTTGGAGACCGCGACCAGGCACAGCGCAGAGCTCGGCACTCAACTCGCTCAAATGAATGGACTGAATCGGACGGACTACGCTGAGGGCTACGGACTAGGGGCGGCGATGAAGACTCCGCCGCGGGACGCAGCCGCGAAGACGTCGACTAGTTTTGCGCAGCTGCAGGAGAAAGCGCGCAGCATTCTGTCGACGCCCACGCGCCAACAGAACCACGATGCGACGGCCGATTTGCTGCAGATGATCGAAGACTTCTGCCGCGAGGGCGACCGGGTCGTGGAGGGGAACAAAAGGGATCGCGAAGACCTTCAAGCGCAGGTGAGTAGAGAAGGGAGATGCGGGAGAGGATTGTAGAAGGTGAAAGGAACGTTGAAGCATGCGATTAGAGAGAATGTAAATAGTTCATTTATCGATTAATGTTTAGTTTCGTTGTTGTTTTTGTTGATGTAGATTGAAGCTTTCTTAGTGTTTATGGAGTTTATTTTCTCGTTTTATTTTTAAGCTGTTGATTTTTGAAATTTGAAATTTTCGTTGCTTCTGAAAATCTCAAAAAGATTTCGGGCTTTTTTTCTGCTCTTCGCTGTAAAATTGAACGAACTTCGATGAGTCGATTGATGGAATCTTTTGCAGTTGTTTTTTATTTATTATTTTGGTGCTGGTTAAATATTCATCGATATTTAATTTCTTTAATTGAAGTGATTTATGTAAAAAATAGAATTTTAATTTATTAAAACGAAAAAAGAAAATTAAAATTATATTTATTTATTATAAATTTAATTAAAAATTATAATTATTTTTATTATTATTTTGTAGAATTATATTCAAAGATTTCATTTAGTTTCTTGGATTTTATTTTGGTTTTAGTAGAAGCGTTCAAATTTTCGTTGTTGGTTTCGACTTTCTTCATTTTACTTTAATTTGTGGTTTTTCAAAATTACCTTGAAGTTCTCTTGGAATACTTTTTCACTCTAAAGCAGTTCGCACCGTTTTTATTGAGCTTTTATTGATTTTTGTACAATAGAAAAAGATTAATCGATTTTTATATAACCAAAAAACCCTCCTCTCTTCGCTTAATTCCCGTGAAAACGAAAATCGCTTGTGCGAAAACAAACGCGATACTGAAAATCGCAATCAGATCGTCGCCGCTGACAAACAACTCAAAGCGATTCGTCAGTTTCTGGAGGAGCAGGCGGCGGAACGGGAGCAGGAACGGGACGAGTTTCTGCGCGAAATCGAACACTTGAAAATGCTGCTGCGAGACAAAGAGAAGGAGCGCTTCAGCTTCGAACATGCCTCGAAGGAGGTGAGTCCTGCCAATTTACTTCATTTCAGTGGTGAATCTCTCTCTTCATTTCCGTTTCCATTTTCGTTTTTTATTCTCTTCGTCTGCCTCTTTGGTTGGTTGGTTCTTCGAGGACAACGTTTCCAATTCCTTTTTATGGTTTTTCTTCCTCCTACTATTATTTTCCTTCTTTTCTTCTTGCCTTTTAGTGGTTTACTTGCTCGAGTGAATACTGAATGAATCCTTATGAATGCACTTGCGAGCTCAGTGTGAAGCCTCAATATGAGACAAATGAATGTTTCATGCTGCTTATGAAGCTACTTGAAGTTGAGACGCGTGAAATTAAATTTGTTGCAGTGTTTGTGGTGTTTCCTGGTGTTAATACTCACAATTTATTAATTATTTAACCGAGTTTTTTATTGTTTTCAGTTAATTTCAGTTTTGTTTGTGAAAAAGATTTCTATTTTAAACAAAAAATATATTTATTTTAATTTTAAACGTTTCACTTTTCACGCTGCTCATACGAATAAAATTCACTGGCAACAAATGAAAATCACCGGCACTTAAAACGCCCCACACCAACTCTGTTCTATCTCTCTCTCACTCACTCTTTCTCGCTTTCACACTTGACACTCACCCTTGAAAATCTTCTGTTGCGCTGCTGAAATTCCAAATGCGTTTCTTTTAAATGAATATGAATCGAAAACACTCAAAGAGCGAACGAAATGTCCAATGAATCAAACGAGTATTCAAAGTTCCACGTACATTTCACGGATCGAAGTAAGTTTTTGTGGCATGTTATTTCTTTATGTGTTTCTGTTATTTTCTTGTTGTTTAAAAGTCGCAAATTAAGTTAAAAGTGTTTACGAATTTAAAGAGTCTCCGTTTGGTTGAATTTTATTTATTTACACTACTTTTAATGGTTTATTTAATGCATTTGTTTTCTTTTCTTGAGTCAGGTTGAGCAGCAGGAGTCCGAAATCCGGGAAATGGCGCAAAACCTGGCCGAATCGAATGCCAAACGAGACAAGTTCGAGGTCGAGCTGAAAGCCTCCATCGACAAAATATTCGTGCTGCGCGAAATCATTTCCGAGCTGGAGACGCAAGTGGAGACGAAGGCGCTCAACGAGCGTGTTTTGGAGGAGAAACTCAAGGTGATGCTTTGCTCTACTTTTCCCCTATTCTTCTTCACGCGTGTTTCTGTGTTAAATGCAGCAATTGGAGGCTTACGTCGGCTCCCAGTCGCGCTCCAACGACACTCTGCAGCGCGAAGTCCAGAGTCTGAAAACGGAAATCGACGCCACGTACAAGGAACGCATTCGGCACCTCGAGCAGAAGCTGCAAAATGTGCGACCCGCCGCCGAGCAGTGCATGGTCATGGATCAACTAATCGAACAGGTAGCAAACATTCCCTGATTCACCAGCGCCTTTTATTCACTCAGTCGATCGATTGCCTCATCTTCACAGCTCCACGACGTCGAAAACTCTTTGGACCAGAAGACTAAAGCACTTGAAGCCCTTCACAACGTGTCCAACTCTCGCAGCGTCTCCGTCTCCGAGGACGTCTCCGTGCACGGCGTCGCAAAGTCTGCTGCGCCGATTGCATCAGCCGACGTGTTGTCGCCACTCGGCTCGCCGATGCACCCCTCGCCGCGCCAACACTCGCTGTCGATGGAGGGCGTGCAGCGCATCGTCGACAAACTCTCGAAGCACACGCGCGTCGAAGAGGCCACTGTGAAGAGGCTCAAAGATCTAGAGATGTACATTAACAACATCAGAAGTTCATATGTGGTGAGTGTAGTCGAATATGTGTTGCGATGCGACGCTGAAATGAGTTGAACTTCCGCGAGTGCAACTTTTGTCGTCAAACTCTCTTCTCTTTTACTTGAAGGAGCTTTCGTCCGTTTTTTAATGCATTTTAGAGATGAGTAAAGAAGAGAAAATGAAGGTGTAAAGGAGAGAAAATTCGCTTCAATAGTTTCATCTTTTTGGCTAGAATTTGAGTACTAGCGCAACTTGCTTTCAATGCGAAATCCGAGGAGAAACTTTGAGCTTTAAACTTCCTCAACGTTTCCCCAATTGATCCATGGTTTTGGCTTTGGATGTTTCCATATTGGGTCTCATGTTTTATATTATACTGTCTGCATGTGTGTATAGCGTTAAGCGAGCATTTTTAATAAGCGTTTAAATAGCGTTAACTTTTTCTATAGCAATAATAAATAGTAGTAAAATTCAAGAGCTCGATTTGACCTTTTCAAAAGTTAAAGCGTAATAGTAGAAAAAAGTATTATGCAATAGATGATACTTTTTGTGATCAAGGTATCATTTTCGAAAGCAAAGCAGCATTTAACTGGGCATTGCAACTTGCAAGAATTCTAGCGTGAATTCTAATATGAAAAGCGACATGAAAAGCTTGCTCTCAGCTGGTGAAGAGGTCGTTCTCTCATTCACACCACACGAGCAAAGACTCTCTTCACCTTTCTTCACCTCAAGCAAACCGCAAGCATCAGCAGCCACCACATTGTTGCTCTTCGTTCGAAACCGAAGCGGGATTCGTCATCATTCGGCATTCAGCAGCAGCAGCAGCATCAATTTTCAGATTTTCATTCAGTCTGCGTTTGTTCGAAGTTGTTGAACGTAAACATTTTCTGTGGTTGTTTGTTATTTTTTTGTTTGCTTTTATGGTATTCTGTCACAGCGCGAGTGCAAAAATTCATTTCGAAAACGCGCAATATTTTATTTATTTATTTGTTTTTATTCGCTCGTGTTTGTTAAGCCGTGAAGCTTCATTTTTTCCTCGTCTAAATATTTAATGCGATGCCAATCAATCGAATGTGCAATTTTTCTGCTCTGTTTTTTGCTGCTTTTTATTAGTCGAAAACTGGCGCTATGTTTTCTCCCATTCTAACGCATTCATTCAGGTTGAGTCCCATAAGGGTGAGTTCCTAGAAGCTTCCTTTAATTCTCATTTTATTTGCGGAAAATTGTAAATATTTTTGCGATTGTAATTTTCCTTCCTTCTGATTACAGTTACACAGAGTTTTTGCATTTCTTTCGAATATGAACAAAAATAGCTTTGCTTTTCAGCCAAGAAACAATTTATGAAAAACTAGAAAGAAAATGAAATAATATAAAATAAATACAATGAAAATGTTTACAGTGAAACTTTGAAGAAATAAATTTTAATAAATTTAAACGTATCCCAATTTATTTTTAGACCTAAATAATAAATAAATTAAAATAGAATACATATAAATTTAATTTAATAAATTTAAAATAAACAGAAGTATTTTTTTCTAATTTAAAATAATAAATTTAAACTAGTGAAAGACGCTTTTTCAGTATTTTGTTACATTCATAAATAAATAAGTAATTTTCAAAACTTTTCTGTTCAAATTTTGGGATATTTTTTGCAAATTTCCTCGCGATTTCTGATGGCGTCAATTTTAAATTCAAGCTGCGAGTTCGGCGATGTCCAAAGAAGCATATTTTTAGTAATTGGAACATCGGACGGGAAACAACTCTAAAAATATTCACTGTGACTTGGTTTAGTTTACTTTTTACTGTTGCTGAAAAGCATAAATTTTGATGCCTTTCTATTGCACTAATCTTTAAATATTTAATTTGAAATTTCTGTTGCGCCGCAGAAAGCAGACGAAAAATAATGCAGCAAAGTTTATTTTTGAAAATTATGATTTAATTTGGTCACAATTTCTTGTCTACTTGTCCACTTAAATTCGCATTAAAATCGTTGATTTCTAAATTATTAAATTATGCAAAAACACATTTTAAACTCGGCGGAAGTCATCAGAATAAATTCAGAACAACAACAACAACATTTGACACTCTTCTTCCTCATAAAAAAATTCTTTCATGTATTTTCACTCTTTTAACAAGACACGGGATTTGATATCCCGCATCTTTTGTTTTTTTCGAGTGACCCTGTGAAGGAGAAGCGCAAAAACACGCAAAGCAAAACGTGAGGGAGCCAAACAATTCACACCCTCGTCACTGAAAAGAGCTGAAGCAGCTTCCACTTGAATTTCCATCTCTTCTCCGTCCGGCTTTCCGTTTATTGAAGTGTCGATTATTGTGCGCCTCTCTCGCTCTCTTTTCGTGTCGATTTCTCTGTGCGCCTGTGACGTGAAACTGTGTGAATGCTCCTGCAGCCATCTCGTCTCTGCTGCGTCACAGTGGAGCACTTCGTGTTGCTCTCACGTCGCTCATTATTTTAATCGACTGATTCGATATCCAAACAAGCAATCAACTAAACAGTGCATTTATCAGTCTGCCATTCATTCAGATGCCTTCAGTCTGTGAGTTTCAGCTTCTGTTGCTTTGTGTGGCTTTGATATATGATCTCCTTCTCCCTCCTCGTCTTTTTTTATTGTCTCATTTAATTTAATATCAAAAACACAGTTAAATTAATGACATTTTTTAGATTTAATTAAAGAAACTCCTCGTTTCTTTGTTCCTTTTGCAATTTCGTACAAAGTGAAACATTGTTCTCGACATTCATAACGAATAAAGAAAGAAACAAAGAATGGAAGAAGCTCAGAAGAGGGGAAACTTTGACTTGTCTAAAATAGAAATGAGTTTGTATCCAAGTTTATCACAACAAACTTCAAGTCCTCGTTTATATCAATTCTGTTCATGAGCTGAAAATTCTGCTCCATCTCTGCTCCATTTTCATACACATTCAGTTCTCGTCGTTGCTCTCAGTTTATTGAACCCTTGCAGGCGACTCTGAAGCCATTTTATTAGACACTTCATGAATCTTGATTGGAAGCTTTAAGAAACGACCAAAGTTTCTATGAAAGTTTCTAAAGTTGACGCCTAAAGAAGACCAACGTATTGAAATGCAGATTTTATTCTTTATGCTTCATTTCTTTACTTCGCTGATATGCACTAAATGCACTCTAATTGATTTTAATTGGATTGATAAAAGAGTTACTCACATCTTTCCTTTTCGCTGTGATTTACTTTAGGAGCTGCAGAATGAACGCGATTCATTGCAAGAGCGAATGTCGGAGCAGATGCAGCGAATTTCGGCGCTCCAGTCGCGCCTCGAGGAGCAGCGACAACGCGCTGAGGAGCTGCAACGCGCCGGAACCGCCGACCTCACCATCCGCATCCACGATCTGCAAAATGAGGTGCAGACGCTGCGTGAGACGCTCGGCTCGCGCGACAAGCAAATCGCCAACCTGCGCCAGCAGCTGGAGAAGAGCAAAGTGGCCATCGACGCGCTGGAAGCTGAACTCGCCGCCGCCGAGCAGCAGCCCGACAGCAACGTCGTGCAGCAGCTGGAAAAGGAGCTGCAGCAACGCAACCACGAGGTGCAGCTGCTGCGGGAGAAGGTGAAGAGCGAAATGGCGAACCGCTTGACGCTGCCCGATCTGATGAACACGATGCTGATCGACAAGAACGAGGAGATCGACCACCTGAAGCAGCAGCTGGAGGCGAAGCAGCGCCAGATCGACAGGCTGGAGCAGTCGCTGCACTCGTCGACAGGAGGCCGCAGCGAGGGCAGAGCCAGCGGCCGGAAGGAGGACGCGGCGTCCAAGCTGAGTGCGCGAACCTTGAGCGACATTCTGTCGATATCAGAGTTCGATGAACCGGACGTCATTCGGCGTGCAGCCGTCGCGAGGCAGGAGACGCCGTTGGCATTGCCGCACGGAGGCAGCTACATGCAGCAGTCCATGGTGAGTAATTAATCAGCGAATGCAGATGCACTGTTATTAACGTTGCTTTGCAGGAAACCTCCAAGGAAGTCGTCGCTAATCTGACGCACAGACGCACCGAGGAGCTCGACGTTTTCACGAAGCCGCGCCCTACGAACACCTTCGACAACCCGCACTACTTCCAGGACGCGAACGCTGCGATCGTCAGCGCCAAATCGAGCGGCAGCAGCAAACCCTGCACGCCGTCGCTCGTGCCGCGCCAAATCAACTTCTCCGCGGTGACCGAAGGCTCCACAGGGAAGCCGCCGAGCGTGTTTGTCAACACTCCGGAATCAGAGCATGAGAGTCCGGCTCGTTGCGGGCGGACGGAGGCGCAATCGTCACCAGAAGTCGCTCAGCTGCAGCGTCAACTCGAAGACGCCAGAAACGACTTGGAAAAACTGGTCGAGGAAAACCACTGCGCCCTGGAGAGCAAGCAGCGCGAGTTGAATGTCCTCGAAGACGATCTGCTGTCGACCCAACTGCGCCTGAGTGGACTTCAGGAGGAGCTGCATGCGAAGGAAGCGGAGCTCAGCGAGCTGCTGGCGGCGAATCTAAAGCTGAACGAAGCGCAGCGGGAGCTGAAAGTGAAGTGCGAGCAGACCGAGCAACTGCTCCAGCGTGTGTCCGCGCTCACGGAGGAGCGCAACGCGCAGAGCGAGGCGCTCACCAAGCAGCAAAAGGATCTGGCCAACTACCGACAGAACGAGGAGCAGTACTTGCAGCGTCTGGCGGAGCAGGAGGCGCAGATCGGCAGGAATGCGACCGAGCTGACGGGTCTGCGGCAGGAGCTGAAGGAGCTACGCAGCGCTCATTCGCAGTGCGTAGAAACGCTGGAGGCGCACGAAGGGTGCAAGGACCGTCTGAATGCACTCAACAGCGAGATCAAATCGAAAGATGATCGCTTGTTAACACTCGCAGCCAAGCTGACGATCGCCGAGGACTCGTCGCAGCAGCTGCAGCAGCAGATCGCGTCGATGCAGCGCGAAATGGAGAAGATGAGCAGTCAGCAGCAGCAGCAGCAGAGCAGCAGCAGCTCGCGTCAGTACTCGGTGGACGATATCGCGCTGAAGGTGGAGAAGGAGCTGAACTACTCGGCGCAGCTGGACTCGAACATCCTGAAGGCGATCGAGAGCGAGGAGGAACACCACCTCGATCGAACGCTGGTGGCTGCGAAGCCAGTCGAAGGAGGCACGGCGAACGAGGTCTCTGCTCAGTCTGAGCAGCAGCACAGCACGGACGATGACAACTCCGCCGGGGAGCGCGAGCTGCTCAATCAGCTCCAGGCGTTGCGAGTTCAAGTCGCTGTGGAGCGCGACCACGTCGAAGAACTGCGTCAATTGCTGCTGACGGAGAAGCAGCACTCGCAGGAGGTCCAAGAGCAGGATGCACTCATCATAGAGGCGATGCGAGAGCGACTCGAGAAAGCGCTGGCGCAAGAAGACGAGCTGCACAAGCGGCTCGACCAGGAGCAGGAGAAGTGCGAGCAGGTGAAGGCGCAGCTCAGCGTGCTGCAGCGCAGCGACTCGCGCCGCAACAGCGCGTTAATGAAGTCGCCCACCGATTCCCCACGCCGCTCGCCGCGCAGCTCCGATCTCGAAAACGAGCTCGTGGACCGCCTGCGCATCGAAATAAAACTGCTCACTTCGCAGCAGCTGCGAGAGCGCGAACGGTACGCGGACCTGCAGCACGCGATGGAGCGCGAAACGGGGCGCTTCGCCACCGAGCTGCAGGATCGCGTCGCGTACTGCGACCGCCTGAACCAGGAGATGGAGCGCTTGGTGCGCGACAAGGAGCTGGCCGAGCAGGAGGCGGCGCATCTGCAGGAGCGTCTCCTGCTGCAGTCGCAGGAAATCGAGAGCTTGGAAGTGCGCATCGCAGCGCTGCAGGAAACGGAGACGCGGCGCGTGAAGCGACGCGATCAGCAGCTGCAGGAACTGTCGCAAACCATGGCCGAGCTGCAGGAAATAAAGAAGAAGGTTGAGAGCTTGGAAGCAGAGCGCGATCAGCTGGCGCAGTCGGTCGAGCTGCTGCGCTTCGATCTGGAGCGCAGTGCGTCGCGGGAGAACAAACTGGCGGACGCTCTGGCCAACTACTGTCAAGGAGGAGGCGCTGGCGACGGCTCCATCCCGCAGCAGTTCCTGCAGAAGATGAAGGACATCAACCTGCTGCTGGCGGAGAACACCAAAGAGAACCGTCAGATGGCGGAAACCGTGCAGTTCCTGGTCGACGAGCGCCGCCAGCTGCAGCGGAGGTGCGAGGAGCTGGAGCAGCAGCAGGGCTCCAGTGCGAAGATGAGCGAGCTGGAAGAACGGTGCAATCATCTGCTGGGCCGATACTTGCGCGTCGAGTCACATCGCAAGGCGTTGGTCTACCAGAAGCGTTACTTGAAGTTGTCCCTGCAGAGTTACCAGGCCAGCGAGGTGCGCGCCTTGGAGGCGATGAATGGAGGCCTGCTTGTGGCACCACAGAAACCAAAAAGACATTTGTTCAAGTAAGAACGTTGCATTGAGGTTGAGAGTAGCATTTTAATTGCATGTGCTTGCATTTATTTGCAGGACTGTCGCTTTGGCTGCCGTCGCCATTCAGCGAATGAAATTCATCGGCCATCTGTGGAAAACGGGGAAAAGGATCGTCTCCAAGTCGGTGTTCACCATAACACAGCAAAAGTAAGCAGCAACTTGATTTGAGATGAATTAAAACGTCTTTTCAGAAGGTTTTTAGAGGAGTTTTTGACTCGAAGGCCGAGAAGACTTCTTTAATTATTATTAATTTTAAGTAATCACATGTTTTGTATTATTTTTGCTTTCGTTTCGCCCGATAAAAGTTGCGTGAAGAAGCAGCATCCTACCGTGAAAGTTAATCTGCAGGTTAAGTTAAGCAAATACGATAAGCAATCGAAGCACAAGTAACCGCGTACAGAAAACCATGCAAAGGCTCTGTGGAAAAAAGGTTGTCATTAAGTTTTAACTTCTTCTAGGTTTAAATGTCGCAAAACGCTGCACTTTTCAATCGTAGACTGTTTGAAGGTGGTTCTTCTCTTCACTGTACAATCTTCTTCAAAGCACTCAGCTTTTTCTTCTTCTAAATCAGCTTCTTTTCACTTAAAAAGCTTCTTTTCAGTAAAGTTATTATTATTTTATTTACTATATGATTTAAATACTTGGGAAATTTTATTTAGTATTCGCTATTCTTGTTTCTTCTTCCGTAATTATTTTGCATTGTATTCGTATTTTTAAAATATTCATTTATTGAATTGTTTACTAATTTTCTCATTTTTCTTCATCATTTCTGCAGACGTTCTCAAGCACCAACGATTTCGTGTACGACTGCCAACCCCCCGATACACGACGCACCCACGTCGCAACCCGCCAGTCCACGTCGCCATCAGTTCAGTCAACGTTTGGCTTCCACGGGGCCAACGGCGGTGATAGCAGATGGCAACAACGCGGACTTCCAACAGAACGGACGTGGCTGCCAGTGCGACCACAATGACAACAACCTGAGCCTCAGCTTTGAGCGTTTTCGTAGGCATTTGAGCCACCACACTTGATGAACCTCTTCTCAATTCAAATTTCTAGTTTTGTAAGCGTCCTTCACAGGGCGAATGTTTATTTTCGATGTCTGTACTGTAGTTTTATTAGTTAGTGTTTAATATTACGCGTAGCTGTTAACCTTTATGTATTTAACGTTGATGTTATCGTCTAGTAAAGTTAAGTTTACTCTATGCGCAGTTAAGTTAAGTCGCCGTAAGTTGTTGCTTGAGCACATCGTGTTTGTCGTTTTAAAGATCCAGTATTTTGCACTTTAAACCTGTGCGTTGACAAAATTTTGTATCCCTTTTTAAGCATTCGTATTTTTATCAGTTTTGTTCATGTCTTTAGTCAATTAGTTTCTCTATTTTAGAATATTGTATTTTTTCGTCACATATACAAATATAAATTTAAACGTTGCATCGTCGAAATATTTTAATATTGGCATTATATTTCTCATTATTATCCTTCCTTGTTTTCTTTTTTTTTACAACATACTATTTAAAAGGATTTCTAAGCAGTTTATGTGCCTTATATTATTTGATTTTTGAATATTCAAATAACTGGCAGTCGTTTTTGCAAGCGATGAAAACCGATCGATCGGCTGCATATCGTATTTAATGCAAATTGATTTCATGGCTTTTCCATTGAAGTAAAAACTTAATATGTATTTAAATGAAAATATTATTTTGTATGGGAATTAAAGAATATTTAAAAACTGATGTTTTTTTATTTCGCAACAACAAATGGTAAATTAAATGGTTAAAGGTAATGGAACTCATACATAATGAAGCATCTGCGATAATCGAAGAAGATCGCGAAAAGAAAATAATTTTAATGGTGCCTGAATTATAAATAATTTTCAGGAATAGATGAAGGAAGACGACGAGTGTTCTATAGAGTTTCAATAAAAACTTGTACTTGGTTCTTTTTCAAATTTATTTTCTTCTTCAAATTTACGTCTTCTTTCTCATACCTCTTTCATATATTAAAATACCTTGTCATGTCACTAACAAAAATTACTAGAATCCTAAAAAAAGTGCGATCGCCGCTTAAAATTTGAAATGAAAATTACATTGAAATAAACTCAATCTACCAGGCGATCATAACTGATAAATTTCTAGCAAGTAAACGAAATATTTTGCCAAAGCGACATCTGTTGTCGAATGGCTAAAGCGATATTTTCTTTCACGACCACCAAAAATGTATGCAATACCTTTGCTCTTCTGCTGCAGTTTTTGTGGTCGTTACATACATTTAGGCGCTAATTTAAAACATTATTTTTGCTATTCAACGGAAGATGTCACTTTCTGAAGTTAACCTGCTGAAAAGGTGTCAAATATGAGCGCCTGCTACTTTGCGTTTATATTCATGCGATTGCTTCATTTCGGAGGAACGCCTGATTTAAAAGGTCGTTGTTTTCAGGGTAGACGACGTCTAAACACACGTTTTTCAGCTTTTGCGTTCACGGACTAGACACTTTAACGACGACGTCGGCTTCCACAAGACGACAATAATTGATCTATATAGGCAACAAACCCAAGTAGCAGAAATGAAGAGTTGAGTTGAATGCGAATTCTGCCCTCTAAAACGCAATTAAACAGGGACATAAACCAAGCAATACGCAAAATTTGACAAAACTAATTACCTTATGCATTCGAAATACCCTACACTCTCCAGAATGGAAAATTGTTTAGCATAAGCAACCTTAGATTTACTCTTATATGAAAATTTCTGCTTTGCTTAAAAATCTACTTTCGCTTTTTTCGTAAAATACTTTAAATGCTCAGCAGGCGTGTTCACATAAATCGGTTTCAATGAAAAATTTTCATTTAATTTTCATTTATTTCGATATCGTTTAGTACACGTAAAAATTCTCCGCTTCCGCTCAAACCCGGCCATCATTCTTTCGTTAGTGAAAGTATTCATTGGATTTGCAGCGGGTTTTTGACGACGCAGCTTGTGTTTGCACGTGTTTTCGACGTTCTTTCTGTACTGCGAGAAAATTAAAATTAAAAAAAATCGAGATTTATTTAAAATAAAGTCATCTAGACGCGCTTCATCAATTACAGTCAAATCGTTTGAAATTGTGACTTTTATTTCGAAAAGGGAAAATAATAAACTTTATATTGTGAATCAAAACACTCCTGTGTATAAATTGTCTTGCCATGATGGAGGCAGATGATGACCAGGAGGATGGAACTGTCCCAGTGACAAACTGAAAAAGGAAAAAACCGAACGTTGACTATTTGGGAGACAACCGATTTAAACTCCTGTCCATCTTACCGAGCTCGCGATCAGTTTCAAGTAAGAGTAAGGCTGGAAAAGATAATGTACGCAACACGGGCAACAATGAAAATGGACCACAAATCGTGCCAAACACAACCCCAATCCAACAACCAAAGGGCAACTATGCCGGAGTGAAGTTCTGCCCGCCGATCATCCTCTACAGGACTAACGTGAAGCTGCTAATCGATGGATTAAAGGAGAAAGCTCCCGACTTAATATTTAAGGTTATGTATGTAAATAAATATAAATCTAAGCTATTTGTTAGTGACCATAAGACTCATTCCGAGCTTATCGAAGTATTAAAATCTTGTAGTGACGTGGAGGCTCATACATTTACAGCAAGTGAAAATAGAATGAATACACTAATTTTACGCGGCCTCACGTCTGATTTTGAAGGAGACGAGATTAAGCAGGAGTTAGACGTAATCGCTCCAAACTTAGTATGCAAGGTTTTCCCGCTTGTCACTGAGAAGGGAAAAATTAACAATAGTAAATTAGATCTTTTTGTGGTACAACTTCTTCCTGGCAAATTGCCAGGTGAAATCATTAAAATTAAATATTTATTTCACTCTCATATCACTTGGGAGAAACCAAAAAGGTCTAATAATCCAATTCAGTGTAAACGTTGCCAAAGTTTCGGGCACTTGGCAAAAAATTGTGCCAGGGGATATAAATGTGTAAAGTGTAGTAATACATACGAGCCAGGTCAATGTTGTAACGGGAAGAAAGGTAAAGGAAGGTATCCGTTGTTTTTTGCGTTAACTGTGAAGAGAATGGACATCCCGCTAACTATCGTGGTTGTCCTAAGTACGAAGAATTTTTGAAAAACAGAAGGGAAATAATGATCATAAACAAAAAGAAAAGAGCAGACACAATTAATATTCCTAGAACGTACAACAAAATGTCCTCCCATTTATCGTTTGCAGATGTTGTTAGAAACAAGAACCTAACATATAAATTGATCGCAAGTCCTCCGACTGAAGCTGGTGCATCAAAAGGATTATTCACTGAATTTCTTGATCTCTCCAATAATCTTTTTGGCATCAATGTCACCTCCCTTGTAGACCGAGTTAAAAAGTGTTTGAATAATATAAAGAATAGTAACTCTATCGAACTAAAGAGACTGGCCTATTTGGAAGTTTTAGACCAAATAATTCTCAACACTAGTCAGCCATGATGGGTAAAAATTTTGTCTCATTAAACACTGCCTCTTTGGTAGACAACAGTAGACGCATTGAGCTTCTAAACCTTTTGAATAGACATCACGTACTTGTTGCTTTTCTTCAAGAAACTCACTTAAATAGCAGGCACAACATTTACTTAGACTCTTACAATGTTATACGCAACGATTCTGCACAAGGACTTGCAATTGTTTTAAAAAAGTACCTTTATTACAACGTAATAGATACCGTGAACTTCGCATTTCCATGTATTTTATTATCTGTATCTTATAAACAGAATGGCTCTACTAAATCCTTACTATTAGGGTCAATTTATTTTCCAACGAATTCATCTCGCGGAGCGATCACCTCGGACCTTGAGAAATTAAACGCCATAGCAACTGGTCACGATGGAGTAATATTAGGTGGCGATTTTAACGCTAAAAATCCTTCGTGGGGTGATGCGAGTAGTAACATAAATGGACTGACACTAGAAAATTGGATGTCACAATCCCACCATTGGTTTTCCCTTTTAACCCCATCCCTGCCAACGTATCCTAATGGCCCTTCCTTTTTAGACCATTTCATCATTTCCAACGGTCTCATTGATCAAATTAATCCAAATTACAAGATTTCATCAATTCCATCCTTCTCTGACCATTATGCATTACTTTTAAATATATCCCTTTCACAAATTGTTTTTGTTCTCAAACAACCTGACGTAATCATTTCCTTCCAAAAAACAAATTGGGGAAAATTCAAAGAAAACCTGGATGAGGAGTTATCTAACTCTCATCCCCCTTTACATTGTAACCTCTCTAATGATGAAATAGATATGTACATTAACTCGTTCAACTCGGCTTTAGTGCGAGCGATGGACAATAATTCAGAAAGAATTATTCCATCGTTTAAAAAATATAAAAATCTACCCAAGGAAATTTCAAAACTTTTTAAAATTAAGCATCTATGGCAAAAAGAATTGAAAAAGATTTTCCATGCTACCTATAATAGAGAGAACCTTAGGTATAAGGAACTCTCAGCTAAAATCTCCATTCTAGGAAAATTAATTAAGGATAGAGTTAGAATTTGGCTCGACGAAAAACTGCAGAAGAGACTCTCTCAAATTAGACCAGGTCCCTCAGCGTTCAAAGAGATTAACAAACTAATTGGAACGAAAAGTACCACCTGTTCCACGCTCAAATTTAATAATAAAATGCTTACATCAGATATAGATATAGCATCGACACTCAGTGACTATTTTGGAGAGGTTTTCAAGGGAAAAAGACCGACTTCTGATCTGAATCTCGTTGAAACAGTTGAAACTACAGTCACACAATTCCGAGAGAACTTGCCAAATCGAATCTTTAATTTTGACTCAACCAATCCCGCTATTTCTCCACATCAAACAGAGTATTTTACCTCTTCCGAAGAAATAAAGAGTATAATTAAAAATATTAACGCTAAGAAGTCTAGTGGTCATGACAATATCTCAAATTATATTCTGAAGAAAATCTCGATTGCGATCCCGCAATCAATTTTTTAACCATTATTTTAAATAATTGCCTGAATAATGGGTATTTTCCTAGCAGTTGGAAGATAGCCAAGATTGTTGCAATTAGAAAGAAGCCTAATAACCTCGATATCTCAAACTTGCGGCCTATTGCATTACTATCAAACATCGGAAAAGTTCTTGAGAGGATCATTTCCCTGAAAATAGATGCAGGCTTCGAAAATGGAACACTACCAGACCCAGTTTGCGACTACCAGTTTGGCTTTAAGAAAGGACTATCTACATCGCATGCCCTAATAAAAATGCAGAGTGACGTAATCCAAAATTTAAGAAGAAAAAACTGTACTATCGCGTGCGGATTAGATGTTGAAAAAGCATTTGACAGTATCTGGTGGGACGGAATACTTTTTAAAATAATCGAAAACAATTTTCCTCCAATGATTTTTAAAATCTTGGATAGTTTTCTTTCCAACCGATACTTTTTCATTCAGTTTAAACAAGCAAAATCTCAAATTAAAAGCGTCAGTTGTGGGGTTCCACAAGGATCAATAATAGGTCCCGCAATCTTTAATTTGTACTTATCGGACTTTCCTCATACTCACCAATCCACAGAATCACCCACGGAATCAGTTGCTATTCTTTACGCTGACGATACCTTGGTTTACGCCGTGGCAAAGCACCCTAACGACGCTCTAGCTACAGTCACTTCACATATAACTATAATAAACGACTACTACAAAAAATGGGGCCTTAGTCTTAATGTCGCCAAAACTGACTGCATTTGTTTTAGGAACGCATCCGGAAAGGGCCCTTCCGGCATCGCAAAGGCTGCCAAAGCGCTTCACCTCGAATTGGAAGGAGTTAGAATTCCTTTTAAAAATGAGATCACATATTTAGGAGTAAAGTTCAATAATCTTTTCAAATTCAACAGCCACTCGAGAATGACTTTAACTAAAGCAAAACGCGTAGCAGGGATGTTAGCGCCATATTTCAAAAAGAGCAACGGTCTCTCCAAAAATACTAAATTATTATTTTATAAAACACTAATAAGACCAGTTATAGTTTATGCCTTCCCCTGCTGGTTCACGTTGTCCCCTACGGCTGCAAAAGAACTAGAAATATTTGAGAGACAAATCCTTCGTCTAAGCCTTAACAAAAATTTCCAATCTCCTAATAAGAAATATTCAAATAATTACATTTATGATAAGTCCGGAATTGAGCCTCTTATGAAATACTGTTTAAGATCCACAGAGAGATTTGTTGCTAAACTATGTAATTCTAATAAC
Organism: Thecophora atra; assembly: GCA_937620795.1. NCBI lineage: Eukaryota > Metazoa > Arthropoda > Insecta > Diptera > Conopidae > Thecophora > Thecophora atra. Next base: position 69,506,849 of record OW569397.1, on the reverse strand, counting down.
GAAATTGTAAACATGACATTCCTTACACATTCCCGTGAAGTCTGAAATGCCGAAAATTACCTATACCCCTTGTGCATAGGCTCAACAAACTTGGATAGTATTCTAGCGGGCAATGACAATAGTACTCTAGTTCCAACATTTTACACGACAAGCACATCACGCCAAAATAGGGAATAAGCATTAAACTTACGAAACGAAACATTAAGTGCCTTCTTTAGACAATAAATGCGCTACAACCCTAACGTAAATGCTACTAATTTTATATCACTTAATGTACCTTATTTTACAATAGTTTTAAGATCCTTAGTATAAATAAACTTCATAATTCAGCTCCGGGAGCAAGAGCTTTGATATAACATGAATTTATATGAATTCACATGATAATTCACATCTCACATGATAATTTAACGCATACACAATTCCTTACTTTGGTTATCTACTACTAATTTACGAAACTGTTTTCCTCGTGTAAAACTTTACAGCCCTGGATTTGTCAAACTCTTAGAGTTAGGTTAAGTTATATGCAATACTCTGTTAAGCAAATCGTCTTTGTCTCAATAAAAATTAAATTGAATTGAATTGAATTGAAAGTATTCATTTGATTGTTAACACTGAAACTGACCACGATGTTCCACGAATGATATATTTGGTAAGTAATAATTGGTAATTATTTATTTTACTGCAATTTATTTGCTTCAGGTGTACGGATGTTCTGCTCGGCTTCTGGCGGCGAATTAAGGATGGCGCGGCTTCCATTCTCTGGCTCCGCGTTGACCGGCCTCCTTATTTATTGCCGCTGATAATGCGAAATCGTTGCCGCAATGGGAACCCTTCATCGTCTGTGGATAGCGCACAATTCATTGGGCTCATCGTCTCCTCGGATTTACTTGGCTTTACATTTTGTGGGGCCATCTTTTTTTCTTCGAGTGGGTAACAAACACTGCAGCAAATTGGCTCAACATTGGCACATTCTTCAGAAGTCCAATCATTTTGAGATTGATTGCTTATGAAAATGGTATTTGTTAGAATAAAAATGGAGAAAGCCTCATATATTTTTGTATTATTTTTACTCGTCTAACTTCGCAAGGAATCTTAACACTCTCCAGAATGGAAAAATTCCTGAGTATAAGCAACCTTAGATTTACTCTTATATGAAAATTTCTACTTTGCTTAAAAATCTACTTTCGACTTTTTCGTAACGCACTTCAAATGCTCAGCAGGCGTGTTCACATAAATCGGTTTCAATGAAAAATTTTCATTTCATTTTCATTTATTTCATTTATTTAGAAGTGACAAGAAAATGTTATATAGCGCGGTTGTTCCTCATTCAAAGACCTTTCATTTGATATATGGCTTGACGCGATCGGTTGGCTAGAACTCGAGATATGACTGAAAGGAGTGGGGAGTGTTTTTCGCTCTAAACAAATACGCTCCTTCAAGTACTGCGCCTAAACTATAGAAGTGACACGAAAATGTTATATAGCGCGGTTGTTCTTAATTTAAAGACCTTTCATTTAGTATATGGCTTGACGCGATCGATTGGCTAGAACTCGAGATATGACTGAAAGGAGTGGGGAGTGTTTTTCGCTCTAAACAAATACGCTCCTTCAAGTACTGTTCCTCATTTAAAGACCTTTCATTGGATATATGGCTTGGCGCGATCGGTTGGCTAGAACACGAGATATGCCTGAAAGGAGTGGGGAGTGTTTGCCGCTCTAAACAAATACCCTCCTTCAAGTACTGCGCCTAAACTATAGAAGTGATGCGAAAATGTTATATAGCGCGGTTGTTCCTCATTTAAGGACCTTTCATTTGATATATGGCTTGGCACGAACGGTTGGCTAGAACTCGAGATATGACTGAAAGGAGTGGGGAGTGTTTTTCGCTCTAAACAAATACCCTCCTTCAAGTACTGCGCCTAAACTATAGAAGTGATGCAAAACTGTTATATAGCGCGGTTGTTCCTCATTTAAATACCTTTCATTTGATATATGGCTTGGCGCGATCGGTTGGCTAGAACTCGAGATATGACTGAAAGGAGTGGGGAGTGTTTTTCGCTCTAAACAAATACCCTCCTTCAAGTACTGCGCCTAAACTATAGAAGTGACACGAAAATGTTATATAGCGCGGTTGTTCCTCATTTAAAGACCTTTCATTTGATATATGGCTTGGCGCGATCGGTTGGCTAGAACTCGAGATATGACTGAAAGGAATGGGGAGTGTTTTTCGCTCTAAACAAATACGCTCCTTCAAGTACTGCGCCTAAAGTATAAAAGGGACACGAAAATGTTATATAGAGCGGTTGTTCCTCATTGAAAGACCTTTCATTTGATATATGGCTTGGCGCGATCGGTTGGCTAGAACTCGAGATATGACTGAAAGGAGTGGGGAGTGTTTTTCACTCTAAACAAATACCCTCCTTCAAGTTCTGCGCCTAAACTATGGAAGTGACACGAAAATGTTATATAGCGCGGTTGTTCCTCATTTAAAGACCTTTCATTTGATATATGGCTTGGCGCGATGGGTTACCTAGAACTCGAGATATGACTGAAAGCAGTAGGGACTGTTTTTCGCCTTAAACAAATACGCTCCTTCAAGTACTGCGCCTAAACTATAGAAGTGACACGAAAATGTTATATAGCGCGGTTGTTCCTCATTTAAAGACATTTCATTTGATATATGGCTTGACGCGATCGATTGGCTAGAACTCGAGATATGACTGAAAGGAATGGGGAGTGTTTTTCGCTCTAAACAAATACGCTCCTTCAAGTACTGCGCCTAAAGTATAAAAGGGACACGAAAATGTTATATAGCGCGGTTGTTCCTCATTTAAAGACATTCCATTTGATATATGGCTTGACGCGATCGGTTGGCTAGAACTCGAGATATGACTGAAAGGAGTGGGGAGTGTTTTTCACTCTAAACAAATACGCTCCTTCAAGTACTGCGCCTAAACTATAGAAATGACACGAAAATGTTATATAGAGCGGTTGTTCCTCATTGAAAGGCCTTTCATTTGATATATGGCTTGGCGCGATCGGTTGGCTAGAACTCGAGATATGACTGAAAGGAGTGGGGAGTGTTTTTCGCTCTAAACAAATACCCTCCTTCAAGTACTGCGCCTAAACTATAGAAGTGACACGAAAATGTTATATAGCGCGGTTGTTCCTCATTTAAAGACCTTTCATTTGATATATGGCTTGGCGCGATCGGTTGGCTAGAACTCGAGATATGACTGAAAGGAATGGGGAGTGTTTTTCGCTCTAAACAAATACGCTCTTTCAAGTACTGCGCCTAAAGTATAAAAGGGACACGAAAATGTTATATAGCGCGGTTGTTCCTCATTTAAAGACATTTCATTTGATATATGGCTTGACGCGATCGATTGGCTAGAACTCGAGATATGACTGAAAGGAGTGGGGAGTGTTTTTCGCTCTAAACAAATACGCTCCTTCAAGTACTGCGCCTAAACTATAGAAGTGACACGAAAATGTTATATAGCGCGGTTGTTCCTCATTTAAAGACATTTCATTTGATGTATGGCTTGGCGCGATCGGTTGGCTAGAATTCGAGATATGACTGAAAGGAGTGGGGAGTGTTTTTCGCTCTAAACAAATACACTCCTTCAAGTACTGCGCCTAAACTATAGAAGTGACACGAAAATGTTATATAGCGCGGTTGTTCCTCATATAAAGACCTTTCATTTGATATATGGCTTGGCGCGATCGGTTGGCTAGAACTCGAGATATGACTGAAAGGATTGGGGAGTGTTTTTCACTCTAAACAAATACGCTCCTTCAAGTACTGTGCCTAAACTATAGAAGTGACACGAAAATGTTATATAGCGCGGTTGTTCCTCATTTAAGGACCTTTCATTTGATATATGGCTTGGCACGAACGGTTGGCTAGAACACGAGATATGCCTGAAAGGAGTGGGGAGTGTTTGCCGCTCTAAACAAATACACTCCTTCAAGTACTGCGCCTAAACTATAGAAATGACACGAAAATGTTATATAGAGCGGTTGTTCCTCATTGAAAGGCCTTTCATTTGATATATGGCTTGGCGCGATCGGTTGGCTAGAACTCGAGATATGACTGAAAGGAGTGGGGAGTGTTTTTCGCTCTAAACAAATACCCTCCTTCAAGTACTGCGCCTAAACTATAGAAGTGACACGAAAATGTTATATAGAGCGGTTGTTCCTCATTGAAAGACCTTTCATTTGATATATGGCTTGGCGCGATCGATTGGCTAGAACACGAGATATGACTGAAAGGAGTGGGGAGTGTTTTTCGCTCTAAACAAGTACCCTCCTTCAAGTACTGCGCCTAAACTATAGAAGTGATGCAAAAATGTTATATAGCGCGGTTGTTCCTCATTTAAAGACCTTTCATTTGATATATGGCTTGGCGCGATCGGTTGGCTAGAACTCGAGATATGACTGAAAGGAGTGGGGAGTGTTTTTCACTCTAAACAAATACGCTCCTTCAAGTACAACAATCGCGCTATATAACATTTTCGTGTCACTTCTATAGTTTAGGCGCAGTACTTGAAGGAGCGTATGTGTTTAAGGCGAAAAACACACCCCACGTCTTTCAGTCATATCTCGAGTTCTAGCTAACCCATCGCGCCAAGCCATATATCATATGAAAGGTCTTTAAATGAGGAACAATCGCGCTATATAACATTTTCGTGTCACTTCTATAGTTTAGGCGCAGTACTTGAAGGAGCATATTTGTTTAAGGCGAAAAACACACCCCACTTCTTTCAGTCATATCTCGAGTTCTAGCTAACCCATCGCGCCAAGCCATATATCATATGAAAGGTCTTTAAATGAGGAACAATCGCGCTATATAACATTTTCGTGTCACTTCTACAGTTTAGGCGCAGTACTTGAAGGAGCGTATTTGTTTAAGGCGAAAAACAGTCCCTACTGCTTTCAGTCATATCTCGAGTTCTAGGTAACCCATCGCGCCAAGCCATATATCATATGAAAGGTCTTTAAATGGGGAACAATCGCGCTATATAACATTTTCGTGTCACTTCTATAGTTTAGGCGCAGTACTTGAAGGAGCGTATTTGTTTAAGGCGAAAAACACTCCCTACTTCTTTCAGTCATATATCGAGTTCTAGCTAACCCATCGCGCCAAGCCATATATCAACTGAAAGGTCTTTAAATGGGGAACAACCGCACTTTATATCATTTTCGTGCCACTTATATAGTTTACCGCCCCTAAACCGTTCCTCAACCTTCCCTCAACCGTCCCTCAATCGTCCCTCAATCGTCCCTCAATCGTCCCTCAATCGTCCCTCAATCGTCCCTCAATCGTCCCTCAATCGTCCCCCAATCGTGTCTCAATCGTCCCTTAATCTTCCCTCAACCGTCCCTCAACCGTCCCTCAAGCATCCCTCAACCGTCCCTCAACCGTCCCTCAACCGTCCCTCAACCGTCCCTCAACCGTCCCTCAACCGTCCCTCAACCGTCCCTCAACCGTCCCTCAACCGTCCCTCAACCGTCCCTCAAGCATCCCTCAACCGACCCTCAAACATCTGTCAACCATCCATCAACCGTCCCTCAACCGTCCCTCAACCGTCCCTCAACCGTCCCTAAACCGTCCCTCAACCGTCCCTCCACCGTCCCTCAACCGTCCCTCAACCGTCCCTCAACCGTCCCTCAACCGTCCCTCAACCGTCCCTCAACCGTCCCTCAACCGTCCCTCAACCGTCCCTCAACCGTCCCTCAACCGTCCCTCAAGCATCCCTCAACCGACCCTCAAACATCTGTCATCCATCCCTCAAACATCTGTCAACCATCCATCAACCGTCCCTCAACCATCCATCAACCGTCCCTCAACCGTCCCTCAACCGTCCCTCAACCGTCCCTCAACCGTCCCTCAACCGTCCCTCAACCGTCCCTCAACCGTCCCTCAACCGTCCCTCAACCGTCCCTCAACCGTCCCTCAACCGTCCCTCAACCGTCCCTCAACCGTCCCTCAACCGTCCCTCAACCGTCCCTCAACCGTCCCTCAACCGTCCCTCAACCGTCCCTCAACCGTCCCTCAACCGTCCCTCAACCGTCCCTCAACCGTCCCTCAACCGTCCCTCAACCGTCCCTCAACCGTCCCTCAAGCATCCCTCAACCGACCCTCAAACATCTGTCAACCATCCATCAACCGTCCCTCAACCGTCCCTCAACCGTCCCTCAACCGTCCCTCAACCGTCCCTCAACCGTCCCTCAACCGTCCCTCAACCGTCCCTCAACCGTCCCTCAACCGTCCCTCAACCGTCCCTCAACCGTCCCTCAACCGTCCCTCAACCGTCCCTCAACCGTCCCTCAACCGTCCCTCAACCGTCCCTCAACCGTCCCTCAACCGTCCCTCAACCGTCCCTCAACCGTCCCTCAACCGTCCCTCAACCGTCCCTCAACCGTCCCTCAACCGTCCCTCAACCGTCCCTCAACCGTCCCTCAACCGTCCCTCAACCGGTTCTCTCAGCCCCTTAGCCCCTTAGCCCCTTAGCCCCTTAGCCCCTTAGCCCCTTAGCAGCCCCCTTATCAGCCCCCTTAGCAGCCCCCTTAGCAGCCCCCTTAGCAGCCCCCTTAGCAGCCCCCTTAGCAGCCCCCTTAGCAGCCCCCTTAGCAGCCCCCTTAGCAGCCCCCTTAGCAGCCCCCTTAGCAGCCCCCTTAGCAGCCCCCTTAGCAGCCCCCTTAGCAGCCCCCTTAGCAGCCCCCTTAGCAGCCCCCTTAGCAGCCCCCTTAGCAGCCCCCTTAGCAGCCCCCTTAGCAGCCCCCTTAGCAGCCCCCTTAGCAGCCCCCTTAGCAGCCCCCTTAGCAGCCCCCTTAGCAGCCCCCTTAGCAGCCCCCTTAGCAGCCCCCTTAGCAGCCCCCTTAGCAGCCCCCTTAGCAGCCCCCTTAGCAGCCCCCTTAGCAGCCCCCTTAGCAGCCCCCTTAGCAGCCCCCTTAGCAGCCCCCTTAGCAGCCCCCTTAGCAGCCCCCTTAGCAGCCCCCTTAGCAGCCCCCTTAGCAGCCCCCTTAGCAGCCCCCTTAGCAGCCCCCTTAGCAGCCCCCTTAGCAGCCCCCTTAGCAGCCCCCTTAGCAGCCCCCTTAGCAGCCCCCTTAGCAGCCCCCTTAGCAGCCCCCTTAGCAGCCCCCTTAGCAGCCCCCTTAGCAGCCCCCTTAGCAGCCCCCTTAGCAGCCCCCTTAGCAGCCCCCTTAGCAGCCCCCTTAGCAGCCCCCTTAGCAGCCCCCTTAGCAGCCCCCTTAGCAGCCCCCTTAGCAGCCCCCTTAGCAGCCCCCTTAGCAGCCCCCTTAGCAGCCCCCTTAGCAGCCCCCTTAGCAGCCCTCTTAGCAGCCCCCTTAGCAGCCCCCTTAGCAGCCCCCTTAGCAGCCCCCTTAGCAAGTTCTAGCCAATCGATCGCGTCAAGCCATATATCAACTGAAAGGTCTTTAAATGGGGAACAACCGCACTTTATATCATTTTCGTGCCACTTATATAGTTTACCGCCCCTAAACCGTTCCTCAACCTTCCCTCAACCGTCCCTCAATCGTCCCTCAATCGTCCCTCAATCGTCCCTCAATCGTCCCTCAATCGTCCCCCAATCGTGTCTCAATCGTCCCTTAATCTTCCCTCAACCGTCCCTCAACCGTCCCTCAAGCATCCCTCAACCGTCCCTCAACCGTCCCTCAACCGTCCCTCAACCGTCCCTCAACCGTCCCTCAACCGTCCCTCAACCGTCCCTCAACCGTCCCTCAAGCATCCCTCAACCGACCCTCAAACATCTGTCAACCATCCATCAACCGTCCCTCAACCGTCCCTCAACCGTCCCTCAACCGTCCCTCAACCGTCCCTCAACCGTCCCTAAACCGTCCCTCAACCGTCCCTCAACCGTCCCTCAACCGTCCCTCAACCGTCCCTCAACCGTCCCTCAACCGTCCCTCAACCGTCCCTCAACCGTCCCTCAACCGTCCCTCAACCGTCCCTCAACCGTCCCTCAACCGTCCCTCAAGCATCCCTCAACCGACCCTCAAACATCTGTCATCCATCCCTCAAACATCTGTCAACCATCCATCAACCGTCCCTCAACCATCCATCAACCGTCCCTCAACCGTCCCTCAACCGTCCCTCAACCGTCCCTCAACCGTCCCTCAACCGTCCCTCAACCGTCCCTCAACCGTCCCTCAACCGTCCCTCAACCGTCCCTCAACCGTCCCTCAACCGTCCCTCAACCGTCCCTCAACCGTCCCTCAACCGTCCCTCAACCGTCCCTCAACCGTCCCTCAACCGTCCCTCAACCGTCCCTCAACCGTCCCTCAACCGTCCCTCAAGCATCCCTCAACCGACCCTCAAGCATCCCTCAACCGACCCTCAAACATCTGTCAACCATCCATCAACCGTCCCTCAACCGTCCCTAAACCGTCCCTCAACCGTCCCTCAACCGTCCCTCAACCGTCCCTCAACCGTCCCTCAACCGTCCCTCAACCGTCCCTCAACCGTCCCTCAACCGTCCCTCAACCGTCCCTCAACCGTCCCTCAACCGTCCCTCAACCGTCCCTCAACCGTCCCTCAACCGTCCCTCAACCGTCCCTCAACCGTCCCTCAACCGTCCCTCAACCGTCCCTCAACCGTCCCTCAACCGTCCCTCAACCGTCCCTCAACCGTCCCTCAACCGTCCCTCAACCGTCCCTCAACCGTCCCTCAACCGTCCCTCAACCGTCCCTCAACCGTCCCTCAACCGTCCCTCAACCGTCCCTCAACCGTCCCTCAACCGTCCCTCAACCGTCCCTCAACCGTCCCTCAACCGTCCCTCAACCGTCCCTCAACCGTCCCTCAACCGTCCCTCAACCGTCCCTCAACCGTCCCTCAACCGTCCCTCAACCGTCCCTCAACCGTCCCTCAACCGTCCCTCAACCGTCCCTCAACCGTCCCTCAACCGTCCCTCAACCGTCCCTCAACCGTCCCTCAACCGTCCCTCAACCGTCCCTCAACCGTCCCTCAACCGTCCCTCAACCGTCCCTCAACCGTCCCTCAACCGTCCCTCAACCGTCCCTCAACCGTCCCTCAACCGTCCCTCAACCGTCCCTCAACCGTCCCTCAACCGTCCCTCAACCGTCCCTCAACCGTCCCTCAACCGTCCCTCAACCGTCCCTCAACCGTCCCTCAACCGTCCCTCAACCGTCCCTCAACCGTCCCTCAACCGTCCCTCAACCGTCCCTCAACCGTCCCTCAACCGTCCCTCAACCGTCCCTCAACCGTCCCTCAACCGTCCCTCAACCGTCCCTCAACCGTCCCTCAACCGTCCCTCAACCGTCCCTCAACCGTCCCTCAACCGTCCCTCAACCGTCCCTCAACCGTCCCTCAACCGTCCCTCAACCGTCCCTCAACCGTCCCTCAAGCATCCCTCAACCGACCCTCAAACATCTGTCAACCATCCATCAACCGTCCCTCAACCGTCCCTCAACCGTCCCTCAACCGTCCCTCAACCGTCCCTCAACCGTCCCTCAACCGTCCCTCAACCGTCCCTCAACCGTCCCTCAACCGTCCCTCAACCGTCCCTCAACCGTCCCTCAACCGTCCCTCAACCGTCCCTCAACCGTCCCTCAACCGTCCCTCAACCGTCCCTCAACCGTCCCTCAACCGTCCCTCAACCGTCCCTCAACCGTCCCTCAACCGTCCCTCAAGCATCCCTCAACCGACCCTCAAACATCTGTCATCCATCCCTCAAACATCTGTCAACCATCCATCAACCGTCCCTCAACCATCCATCAACCGTCCCTCAACCGTCCCTCAACCGTCCCTCAACCGTCCCTCAACCGTCCCTCAACCGTCCCTCAACCGTCCCTCAACCGTCCCTCAACCGTCCCTCAACCGTCCCTCAACCGTCCCTCAACCGTCCCTCAACCGTCCCTCAACCGTCCCTCAACCGTCCCTCAACCGTCCCTCAACCGTCCCTCAAGCATCCCTCAACCGACCCTCAAACATCTGTCAACCATCCATCAACCGTGCCTCAACCGTCCCTCAACCGTCCCTCAACCGTCCCTCAACCGTCCCTCAACCGTCCCTCAACCGTCCCTCAACCGTCCCTCAACCGTCCCTCAACCGTCCCTCAACCGTCCCTCAACCGTCCCTCAACCGTCCCTCAACCGTCCCTCAACCGTCCCTCAACCGTCCCTCAACCGTCCCTCAACCGTCCCTCAACCGTCCCTCAACCGTCCCTCAACCGTCCCTCAACCGTCCCTCAACCGTCCCTCAACCGTCCGTCAACCGTCCCTCAAGCATCCCTCAACCGACCCTCAACATCCATCAACCGTCCCTCAACCGTCCCTCAACCGTCCCTCAACCGTCCCTCAACCGTCCCTCAACCGTCCCTCAACCGTCCCTCAACCGTCCCTCAACCGTCCCTCAACCGTCCCTCAACCGTCCCTCAACCGTCCCTCAACCGTCCCTCAACCGTCCCTCAACCGTCCCTCAAGCATCCCTCAACCGACCCTCAAACATCTGTCAACCATCCATCAACCGTCCCTCAACCGTCCCTCAACCGTCCCTCAACCGTCCCTCAACCGTCCCTCAACCGTCCCTCAACCGTCCCTCAACCGTCCCTCAACCGTCCCTCAACCGTCCCTAAACCGTCCCTCAACCGTCCCTCAACCGTCCCTCAACCGTCCCTCAACCGTCCCTCAACCGTCCCTCAACCGTCCCTCAACCGTCCCTCAACCGTCCCTCAACCGTCCCTCAACCGTCCCTCAACCGTCCCTCAACCGTCCCTCAACCGTCCCTCAACCGTCCCTCAACCGTCCCTCAACCGTCCCTCAACCGTCCCTCAACCGTCCCTCAACCGTCCCTCAACCGTCCCTCAACCGTCCCTCAACCGTCCCTCAACCGTCCCTCAACCGTCCCTCAACCGTCCCTCAACCGTCCCTCAACCGTCCCTCAACCGTCCCTCAACCGTCCCTCAACCGTCCCTCAACCGTCCCTCAACCGTCCCTCAACCGTCCCTCAACCGTCCCTCAACCGTCCCTCAACCGTCCCTCAACCGTCCCTCAACCGTCCCTCAACCGTCCCTCAACCGTCCCTCAACCGTCCCTCAACCGTCCCTCAACCGTCCCTCAACCGTCCCTCAACCGTCCCTCAACCGTCCCTCAACCGTCCCTCAACCGTCCCTCAACCGTCCCCTCAACCGTCCCTCAACCGTCCCTCAACCGTCCCTCAACCGTCCCTCAACCGTCCCTCAACCGTCCCTCAACCGTCCCTCAACCGTCCCTCAACCGTCCCTCAACCGTCCCTCAACCGTCCCTCAACCGTCCCTCAACCGTCCCTCAACCGTCCCTCAACCGTCCCTCAACCGTCCCTCAACCGTCCCTCAACCGTCCCTCAACCGTCCCTCAACCGTCCCTCAACCGTCCCTCAACCGTCCCTCAACCGTCCCTCAACCGTCCCTCAACCGTCCCTCAACCGTCCCTCAACCGTCCCTCAACCGTCCCTCAACCGTCCCTCAACCGTCCCTCAACCGTCCCTCAACCGACCCTCAAACATCTGTCAACCATCCATCAATCGTTCCTCAACCGTCCCTCGACCGTTCCTCAACCGTCCCTCGACCGTTCCTCAACCGTCCCTCGACCGTCCCTTAACCGTCTCTTAACCGTCCCTTAACCGTCCCTTAACCGTCCCTTAACCGTCCCTTAACCGTCCCTTAACCGTCCCTTAACCGTCCCTTAACCGTCCCTTAACCGTCCCTTAACCGTCCCTTAACCGTCCCTTAACCGTCCCTTAACCGTCCCTTAACCGTCCCTTAACCGTCCCTTAACCGTCCCTTAACCGTCCCTTAACCGTCCCTTAACCGTCCCTTAACCGTCCCTTAACCGTCCCTTAACCGTCCCTTAACCGTCCCTTAACCGTCCCTTAACCGTCCCTTAACCGTCCCTTAACCGTCCCTTAACCGTCCCTTAACCGTCCCTTAACCGTCCCTTAACCGTCCCTTAACCGTCCCTTAACCGTCCCTTAACCGTCCCTTAACCGTCCCTTAACCGTCCCTTAACCGTCCCTTAACCGTCCCTTAACCGTCCCTTAACAGCCCCTTAACAGCCCCTTAACAGCCCGTCCCAAGGCGAAAAACACACCCAATTTCTTTCAGTTATATCTCGAGTTCTAGGTAAACTATCGCGCCAAGCCATATATCATATGAAAGGTCTTTAAATGAGGAACAATCACGCTATATAACATTTTCGTGTCACTTCTATAGTTTAGGCGCAGTACTTGAAGGAGCGTATTTGTTTAAGGCGAAAAACACACCCCACTTCTTTCAGTCATATCTCGAGTTCTAGCTAATCCATCGCGCCAAGCCATATATCATATGAAAGGTCTTTAAATGAGGAACAATCACGCTATATAACATTTTCGTGTCACTTCTATAGTTTAGGCGCAGTACTTGAAGGAGCATATTTGTTTAAGGCGAAAAACACACCCCACTTCTTTCAGTCATATCTCGAGTTCTAGCTAACCCATCGCGCCAAGCCATATATCATATGAAAGGTCTTTAAATGAGGAACAATCGCGCTATATAACATTTTCGTGTCACTTCTACAGATTAGGCGCAGTACTTGAAGGAGCGTATGTGTTTAAGGCGAAAAACACACCCCACTTCTTTCAGTCATATCTCGCACTTCTATAGTTTAGGCGCAGTACTTGAAGGAGCATATTTGTTTAAGGCGAAAAACACACCCCACTTCTTTCAGTCATATCTCGAGTTCTAGCTAACCCATCGCGCCAAGCCATATATCATATGAAAGGTCTTTAAATGAGGAACAATCGCGCTATATAACATTTTCGTGTCACTTCTACAGTTTAGGCGCAGCACTTGAAGGAGCGTATGTGTTTAAGGCGAAAAACACACCCCACTTCTTTCAGTCATATCTCGCACTTCTATAGTTTAGGCGCAGTACTTGAAGGAGCATATTTGTTTAAGGCGAAAAACACACCCCAATTCTTTCAGTCATATCTCGAGTTCTAGGTAACCCATCGCTCCAAGCCATATATCATATGAAAGGTCTTTAAATGAGGAACAATCGCGCTATATAACATTTTCGTGTCACTTCTATAGTTTAGGCGCAGTACTTGAAGGAGCGTATTTGTTTAAGGCGAAAAACACTCCCTACTTCTTTCAGTCATATCTCGAGTTCTAGGTAACCCATCGCGCCAAGCCATATATCAACTGAAAGGTCTTTAAATGGGGAACAACCGCACTTTATATCATTTTCGTGCCACTTATATAGTTTACCGCCCCTAAACCGTTCCTCAACCTTCCCTCAACCGTCCCTCAATCGTCCCTCAATCGTCCCAAAATCGTGTCTCAATCGTCCCTCAACCGTCCCTCAACCGTCCCTCAACCGTCCCTCAACCGTCCCTCAACCGTCCCTCAACCGTCCCTCAACCGTCCCTCAACCGTCCCTCAACCGTCCCTCAACCGTCCCTCAACCGTCCCTCAACCGTCCCTCAACCGTCCCTCAACCGTCCCTCAACCGTCCCTCAACCGTCCCTCAACCGTCCCTCAACCGTCCCTCAACCGTCCCTCAACCGTCCCTCAACCGTCCCTCAACCGTCCCTCAACCGTCCCTCAACCGTCCCTCAACCGTCCCTCAACCGTCCCTCAACCGTCCCTCAACCGTCCCTCAACCGTCCCTCAACCGTCCCTCAACCGTCCCTCAACCGTCCCTCAACCGTCCCTCAACCGTCCCTCAACCGTCCCTCAACCGTCCCTCAACCGTCCCTCAACCGTCCCTCAACCGTCCCTCAACCGTCCCTCAACCGTCCCTCAACCGTCCCTCAACCGTCCCTCAACCGTCCCTCAACCGTCCCTCAACCGTCCCTCAACCGTCCCTCAACCGTCCCTCAACCGTCCCTCAACCGTCCCTCAACCGTCCCTCAACCGTCCCTCAACCGTCCCTCAACCGTCCCTCAACCGTCCCTCAACCGTCCCTCAACCGTCCCTCAACCGTCCCTCAACCGTCCCTCAACCGTCCCTCAACCGTCCCTCAACCGTCCCTCAACCGTCCCTCAACCGTCCCTCAACCGTCCCTCAACCGTCCCTCAACCGTCCCTCAACCGTCCCTCAACCGTCCCTCAACCGTCCCTCAACCGTCCCTCAACCGTCCCTCAACCGTCCCTCAACCGTCCCTCAACCGTCCCTCAACCGTCCCTCAACCGTCCCTCAACCGTCCCTCAACCGTCCCTCAACCGTCCCTCAACCGTCCCTCAACCGTCCCTCAACCGTCCCTCAACCGTCCCTCAACCGTCCCTCAACCGTCCCTCAACCGTCCCTCAACCGTCCCTCAACCGTCCCTCAACCGTCCCTCAACCGTCCCTCAACCGTCCCTCAACCGTCCCTCAACCGTCCCTCAACCGTCCCTCAACCGTCCCTCAACCGTCCCTCAACCGTCCCTCAACCGTCCCTCAACCGTCCCTCAACCGTCCCTCAACCGTCCCTCAACCGTCCCTCAACCGTCCCTCAACCGTCCCTCAACCGTCCCTCAACCGTCCCTCAACCGTCCCTCAACCGTCCCTCAACCGTCCCTCAACCGTCCCTCAACCGTCCCTCAACCGTCCCTCAACCGTCCCTCAACCGTCCCTCAACCGTCCCTCAACCGTCCCTCAACCGTCCCTCAACCGTCCCTCAACCGTCCCTCAACCGTCCCTCAACCGTCCCTCAACCGTCCCTCAACCGTCCCTCAACCGTCCCCTTAACAGCCCCTTAACAGCCCCTTAACAGCCCCTTAACAGCCCCTTAACAGCCCCTTAACAGCCCCTTAACAGCCCCTTAACAGCCCCTTAACAGCCCCTTAACAGCCCCTTAACAGCCCCTTAACAGCCCCTTAACAGCCCCTTAACAGCCCGTCCCAAGGCGAAAAACACACCCCACTTCTTTCAGTTCGAGTTCTAGGTAAACTATCGCGCCAAGCCATATATCATATGAAAGGTCTTTAAATGAGGAACAATCACGCTATATAACATTTTCGTGTCACTTCTATAGTTTAGGTGCAGTACTTGAAGGAGCGTATTTGTTTAAGGCGAAAAACACACCCCACTTCTTTCAGTCATATCTCGAGTTCTAGCTAACCCATCGCGCCAACCCATATATCATATGAAAGGTCTTTAAATGAGGAACAATCGCGCTATATAACATTTTCGTGTCACTTCTAAAGTTTAGGCGCAGTACTTGAAGGAGCGTATGTGTTTAAGGCGAAAAACACACCCCAATTCTTTCAGTCATATCTCGAGTTCTAGCTAACCCATCGCGCCAAGCCATATATCATATGAAAGGTCTTTAAATGAGGAACAAGCGCGCTATATAACATTTTCGTGTCACTTCTACAGTTTAGGCGCAGTACTTGAAGGAGCGTATGTGTTTAAGGCTAAAAACACACCCCACTTCTTTCAGTCATATCTCGCACTTCTATAGTTTAGGCGCAGTACTTGAAGGAGCATATTTGTTTAAGGCGAAAAACACACCCCACTTCTTTCAGTCATATCTCGAGTTCTAGCTAACCCATCGCTCCAAGCCATATATCATATGAAAGGTCTTTAAATGAGGAACAATCGCGCTATATAACATTTTCGTGCCACTTCTATAGTTTAGGCGCAGTACTTGAAGGAGCGTATGTGTTTAAGGCGAAAAACACACCCCACTTCTTTCAGTCATATCTCGAGTTCTAGGTAACCCAACGCTCCAAGCCATATATCAACTGAAAGGTCTTTAAATGGGGAACAACCGCACTTTATATCATTTTCGTGCCACTTATATAGTTTACCGCCCCTAAACCGTTCCTCAACTTTCCCTCAACCGTCCCTCAATCGTCCCTCAATCGTCCCTCAATCGTCCCCCAATCGTGTCTCAATCGTGTCTCAATCTTCCCTCAACCGTCCCTCAACCGTCCCTCAACCGTCCCTCAACCGTCCCTCAACCGTCCCTCAACCGTCCCTCAACCGTCCCTCAACCGTCCCTCAACCGTCCCTCAACCGACCCTCAACCGTCCCTCAACCGTCCCTTAACCGTCCCTCAATCGTCCCTCAATCGTCCCTCAATCGTCCCTCAATCGTCCCCCAAACGTGTCTCAATCGTCCCTCAATCTTCCCTCAACCGTCCCTCAACCGTCCCTCAACCGTCCCTCAACCGTCCCTCAACCGTTCCTCAACCGTCCAACCGTCCCTCAACCGTCCCTCAACCGACCCTCAAACATCTGTCAACCATCCATCAATCGTTCCTCAACCGTCCCTCGACCGTTCCTCAACCGTCCCTCGACCGTTCCTCAACCGTCCCTCGACCGTCCCTTAACCGTCTCTTAACCGTCCCTTAACCGTCCCTTAACCGTCCCTTAACCGTCCCTTAACCGTCCCTTAACCGTCCCTTAACCGTCCCTTAACCGTCCCTTAACCGTCCCTTAACCGTCCCTTAACCGTCCCTTAACCGTCCCTTAACCGTCCCTTAACCGTCCCTTAACCGTCCCTTAACCGTCCCTTAACCGTCCCTTAACCGTCCCTTAACCGTCCCTTAACCGTCCCTTAACCGTCCCTTAACCGTCCCTTAACCGTCCCTTAACCGACCCTTAACCGACCCTTAACCGTCCCTTAACCGACCCTTAACCGTCCCTTAACCGTCCCTTAACCGTCCCTTAACCGTCCCTTAACCGTCCCTTAACCGTCCCTTAACCGTCCCTTAACCGTCCCTTAACCGTCCCTTAACCGTCCCTTAACCGTCCCTTAACCGTCCCTTAACCGTCCCTTAACCGTCCCTTAACCGTCCCTTAACCGTCCCTTAACCGTCCCTTAACCGTCCCTTAACCGTCCCTTAACCGTCCCTTAACCGTCCCTTAACCGTCCCTTAACCGTCCCTTAACCGTCCCTTAACCGTCCCTTAACCGTCCCTTAACCGTCCCTTAACCGTCCCTTAACCGTCCCTTAACCGTCCCTTAACCGTCCCTTAACCGTCCCTTAACCGTCCCTTAACCGTCCCTTAACCGTCCCTTAACCGTCCCTTAACCGTCCCTTAACCGTCCCTTAACCGTCCCTTAACCGTCCCTTAACCGTCCCTTAACCGTCCCTTAACCGTCCCTTAACCGTCCCTTAACCGTCCCTTAACCGTCCCTTAACCGTCCCTTAACCGTCCCTTAACCGTCCCTTAACCGTCCCTTAACCGTCCCTTAACCGTCCCTTAACCGTCCCTTAACCGTCCCTTAACCGTCCCTTAACCGTCCCTTAACCGTCCCTTAACCGTCCCTTAACCGTCCCTTAACCGTCCCTTAACCGTCCCTTAACCGTCCCTTAACCGTCCCTTAACCGTCCCTTAACCGTCCCTTAACCGTCCCTTAACAGCCCCTTAACAGCCCCTTAACAGCCCGTCCCAAGGCGAAAAACACACCCCACTTCTTTCAGTTATATCTCGAGTTCTAGGTAAACTATCGCGCTAAGCCATATATCATATGAAAGGTCTTTAAATGAGGAACAATCACGCTATATAACATTTTCGTGTCACTTCTATAGTTTAGGCGCAGTACTTGAAGGAGCGTATTTGTTTAAGGCGAAAAACACACCCCACTTCTTTCAGTCATATCTCGAGTTCTAGCTAATCCATCGCGCCAAGCCATATATCATATGAAAGGTCTTTAAATGAGGAACAATCGCGCTATATAACATTTTCGTGTCACTTCTAAAGTTTAGGCGCAGTACTTGAAGGAGCATATGTGTTTAAGGCGAAAAACACACCCCACGTCTTTCAGTCATATCTCGAGTTCTAGCTAACCCATCGCGCCAAGCCATATATCATATGAAAGGTCTTTAAATGAGGAACAATCGCGCTATATAACATTTTCGTGTCACTTCTACAGTTTAGGCGCAGTACTTGAAGTAGCGTATGTGTTTAAGGCGAAAAACACACCCCACTTCTTTCAGTCATATCTCGCACTTCTATAGTTTAGGCGCAGTACTTGAAGGAGCATATTTGTTTAAGGCGAAAAACACACCCCAATTCTTTCAGTCATATCTCGAGTTCTAGCTAACCCATCGCGCCAAGCCATATATCATATGAAAGGTCTTTAAATGAGGAACAATCGCGCTATATAACATTTTCGTGTCACTTCTAAAGTTTAGGCGCAGTACTTGAAGGAGCATATGTGTTTAAGGCGAAAAACACACCCCACGTCTTTCAGTCATATCTCGAGTTCTAGCTAACCCATCGCGCCAAGCCATATATCATATGAAAGGTCTTTAAATGAGGAACAATCGCGCTATATAACATTTTCGTGTCACTTCTACAGTTTAGGCGCAGTACTTGAAGTAGCGTATGTGTTTAAGGCGAAAAACACACCCCACTTCTTTCAGTCATATCTCGCACTTCTATAGTTTAGGCGCAGTACTTGAAGGAGCATATTTGTTTAAGGCGAAAAACACACCCCAATTCTTTCAGTCATATCTCGAGTTCTAGCTAACCCATCGCGCCAAGCCATATATCATATGAAAGGTCTTTAAATGAGGAACAATCGCGCCATATAACATTTTCGTGTCACTTCTACAGTTTAGGCGCAGTACTTGAAGGAGCGTATGTGTTTAAGGCGAAAAACACACCCCACTTCTTTCAGTCATATCTCGCACTTCTATAGTTTAGGCGCAGTACTTGAAGGAGCATATTTGTTTAAGGCGAAAAACACACCCCAATTCTTTCAGTCATATCTCGAGTTCTAGGTAACCCATCGCTCCAAGCCATATATCATATGAAAGGTCTTTAAATGAGGAACAATCGCGCTATATATCATTTTCGTGTCACTTCTATAGTTTAGGCGCAGTACTTGAAGGAGCGTATTTGTTTAAGGCGAAAAACACTCCCTACTTCTTTCAGTCATATCTCGAGTTCTAGGTAACCCATCGCGCCAAGCCATATATGAACTGAAAGGTCTTTAAATGGGGAACAACCGCACTTTATATCATTTTCGTGCCACTTATATATGTTACCGCCCCTAAACCGTTCCTCAACCTTCCCTCAACCGTCCCTCAATCGTCCCTCAATCGTCCCTCAATCTTCCCTCAACCGTCCCTCAACCGTCCCTCAACCGTCCCTCAACCGTCCCTCAACCGTCCCTCAACCGTCCCTCAACCGTCCCTCAACCGACCCTCAACCGTCCCTCAACCGTCCCTCAACCGTCCCTCAACCGTCCCTCAATCGTCCCTCAATCGTCCCTCAATCGTCCCCCAAACGTGTCTCAATCGTCCCTCAATCTTCCCTCAACCGTCCCTCAACCGTCCCTCAACCGTCCCTCAACCGTCCCTCAACCGTCCCTCAACCGTCCCTCAACCGTCCCTCAACCGACCCTCAACCGTCCCTCAACCGTACCTCAACCGTCCCTCAAGCATCCCTCAACCGACCCTCAAACATCTGTCAACCATCCATCAATCGTTCCTCAACCGTCCCTCGACCGTTCCTCAACCGTCCCTCGACCGTTCCTCAACCGTTCCTCAACCGTCCCTCAACCGTCCCTCAACCGTCCCTCAACCGTCCCTTAAACTTCCCTCAACTTTTCCTCAACCGTCCCTCAACCGTCCCTCAACCGTCCCTCAACCGTCCCTCAGCCGTCCCTCAGCCGTCCCTCAGCCGTCCCTCAGCCGTCCCTCAGCCGTCCCTCAGCCGTCCCTCAGCCGTCCCTCAGCCGTCCCTCAGCCGTCCCTCAGCCGTCCCTCAGCCGTCCCTCAGCCGTCCCTCAGCCGTCCCTCAGCCGTCCCTCAGCCGTCCCTCAGCCGTCCCTCAGCCGTCACTCAGCCGTCCCTCAGCCGTCCCTCAGCCGTCCCTCAGCCGTCACTCAGCCGTCACTCAGCCGTCCCTCAGCCGTCCCTCAGCCGTCCCTCAGCCGTCCCTCAGCCGTCCCTCAGCCGTCCCTCAGCCGTCCCTCAGCCGTCCCTCAGCCGTCCCTCAGCCGTCCCTCAACAGCCGTCCCTCAACAGCCGTCCCTCAACAGCCGTCCCTCAACAGCCGTCCCTCAACAGCCGTCCCTCAACAGCCGTCCCTCAACAGCCGTCCCTCAACAGCCGTCCCTCAACAGCCGTCCCTCAACAGCCGTCCCTCAACAGCCGTCCCTCAACAGCCGTCCCTCAACAGCCGTCCCTCAACAGCCGTCCCTCAACAGCCGTCCCTCAACAGCCGTCCCTCAACAGCCGTCCCTCAACAGCCGTCCCTCAACAGCCGTCCCTCAACAGCCGTCCCTCAACAGCCGTCCCTCAACAGCCGTCCCTCAACAGCCGTCCCTCAACAGCCGTCCCTCAACAGCCGTCCCTCAACAGCCGTCCCTCAACAGCCGTCCCTCAACAGCCGTCCCTCAACAGCCGTCCCTCAACAGCCGTCCCTCAACAGCCGTCCCTCAACAGCCGTCCCTCAACAGCCGTCCCTCAACAGCCGTCCCTCAACAGCCGTCCCTCAACAGCCGTCCCTCAACAGCCGTCCCTCAACAGCCGTCCCTCAACAGCCGTCCCTCAACAGCCGTCCCTCAACAGCCGTCCCTCAACAGCCGTCCCTCAACAGCCGTCCCTCAACAGCCGTCCCTCAACAGCCGTCCCTCAACAGCCGTCCCTCAACAGCCGTCCCTCAACAGCCGTCCCTCAACAGCCGTCCCTCAACAGCCGTCCCTCAACAGCCGTCCCTCAACAGCCGTCCCTCAACAGCCGTCCCTCAACAGCCGTCCCTCAACAGCCGTCCCTCAACAGCCGTCCCTCAACAGCCGTCCCTCAACAGCCGTCCCTCAACAGCCGTCCCTCAACAGCCGTCCCTCAACAGCCGTCCCTCAACAGCCGTCCCTCAACAGCCGTCCCTCAACAGCCGTCCCTCAACAGCCGTCCCTCAACAGCCGTCCCTCAACAGCCGTCCCTCAACAGCCGTCCCTCAACAGCCGTCCCTCAACAGCCGTCCCTCAACAGCCGTCCCTCAACAGCCGTCCCTCAACAGCCGTCCCTCAACAGCCGTCCCTCAACAGCCGTCCCTCAACAGCCGTCCCTCAACAGCCGTCCCTCAACAGCCGTCCCTCAACAGCCGTCCCTCAACAGCCGTCCCTCAACAGCCGTCCCTCAACAGCCGTCCCTCAACAGCCGTCCCTCAACAGCCGTCCCTCAACAGCCGTCCCTCAACAGCCGTCCCTCAACAGCCGTCCCTCAACAGCCGTCCCTCAACAGCCGTCCCTCAACAGCCGTCCCTCAACAGCCGTCCCTCAACAGCCGTCCCTCAACAGCCGTCCCTCAACAGCCGTCCCTCAACAGCCGTCCCTCAACAGCCGTCCCTCAACAGCCGTCCCTCAACAGCCGTCCCTCAACAGCCGTCCCTCAACAGCCGTCCCTCAACAGCCGTCCCTCAACAGCCGTCCCTCAACAGCCGTCCCTCAACAGCCGTCCCTCAACAGCCGTCCCTCAACAGCCGTCCCTCAACAGCCGTCCCTCAACAGCCGTCCCTCAACAGCCGTCCCTCAACAGCCGTCCCTCAACAGCCGTCCCTCAACAGCCGTCCCTCAACAGCCGTCCCTCAACAGCCGTCCCTCAACAGCCGTCCCTCAACAGCCGTCCCTCAACAGCCGTCCCTCAACAGCCGTCCCTCAACAGCCGTCCCTCAACAGCCGTCCCTCAACAGCCGTCCCTCAACAGCCGTCCCTTAACAGCCCCTTAACAGCCCCTTAACAGCCCCTTAACAGCCCCTTAACAGCCCGTCCCAAGGCGAAAAACACACCCCACTTCTTTCAGTTCGAGTTCTAGGTAAACTATCGCGCCAAGCCATATATCATATGAAAGGTCTTTAAATGAGGAACAATCACGCTATATAACATTTTCGTGTCACTTCTATAGTTTAGGTGCAGTACTTGAAGGAGCGTATTTGTTTAAGGCGAAAAACACACCCCACTTCTTTCAGTCATATCTCGAGTTCTAGCTAACCCATCGCGCCAACCCATATATCATATGAAAGGTCTTTAAATGAGGAACAATCGCGCTATATAACATTTTCGTGTCACTTCTAAAGTTTAGGCGCAGTACTTGAAGGAGCGTATGTGTTTAAGGCGAAAAACACACCCCAATTCTTTCAGTCATATCTCGAGTTCTAGCTAACCCATCGCGCCAAGCCATATATCATATGAAAGGTCTTTAAATGAGGAACTATCGCGCTATATAACATTTTCGTGTCACTTCTACAGTTTAGGCGCAGTACTTGAAGGAGCGTATGTGTTTAAGGCGAAAAACACACCCCACTTCTTTCAGTCATATCTCGCACTTCTATAGTTTAGGCGCAGTACTTGAAGGAGCATATTTGTTTAAGGCGAAAAACACACCCCACTTCTTTCAGTCATATCTCGAGTTCTAGCTAACCCATCGCTCCAAGCCATATATCATATGAAAGGTCTTTAAATGAGGAACAATCGCGCTATATAACATTTTCGTGCCACTTCTATAGTTTAGGCGCAGTACTTGAAGGAGCGTATGTGTTTAAGGCGAAAAACACACCCCACTTCTTTCAGTCATATCTCGAGTTCTAGGTAACCCAACGCTCCAAGCCATATATCAACTGAAAGGTCTTTAAATGGGGAACAACCGCACTTTATATCATTTTCGTGCCACTTATATAGTTTACCGCCCCTAAACCGTTCCTCAACTTTCCCTCAACCGTCCCTCAATCGTCCCTCAATCGTCCCTCAATCGTCCCCCAATCGTGTCTCAATCGTGTCTCAATCTTCCCTCAACCGTCCCTCAACCGTCCCTCAACCGTCCCTCAACCGTCCCTCAACCGTCCCTCAACCGTCCCTCAACCGTCCCTCAACCGTCCCTCAACCGACCCTCAACCGTCCCTCAACCGTCCCTTAACCGTCCCTCAATCGTCCCTCAATCGTCCCTCAATCGTCCCCCAAACGTGTCTCAATCGTCCCTCAATCTTCCCTCAACCGTCCCTCAACCGTCCCTCAACCGTCCCTCAACCGTCCCTCAACCGTCCCTCAACCGTCCCTCAACCGTCCCTCAACCGTCCCTCAACCCCTCAACCGTCCCTCAACCGACCCTCAAACATCTGTCAACCATCCATCAATCGTTCCTCAACCGTCCCTCGACCGTTCCTCAACCGTCCCTCGACCGTTCCTCAACCGTCCCTCGACCGTTCCTCAACCGTCCCTCGACCGTCCCTTAACCGTCCCTTAACCGTCCCTTAACCGTCCCTTAACCGTCCCTTAACCGTCCCTTAACCGTCCCTTAACCGTCCCTTAACCGTCCCTTAACCGTCCCTTAACCGTCCCTTAACCGTCCCTTAACCGTCCCTTAACCGTCCCTTAACCGTCCCTTAACCGTCCCTTAACCGTCCCTTAACCGTCCCTTAACCGTCCCTTAACCGTCCCTTAACCGTCCCTTAACCGTCCCTTAACCGTCCCTTAACCGTCCCTTAACCGTCCCTTAACCGTCCCTTAACCGTCCCTTAACCGTCCCTTAACCGTCCCTTAACCGTCCCTTAACCGTCCCTTAACCGTCCCTTAACCGTCCCTTAACCGTCCCTTAACCGTCCCTTAACCGTCCCTTAACCGTCCCTTAACCGTCCCTTAACCGTCCCTTAACCGTCCCTTAACCGTCCCTTAACCGTCCCTTAACCGTCCCTTAACCGTCCCTTAACCGTCCCTTAACCGTCCCTTAACCGTCCCTTAACCGTCCCTTAACCGTCCCTTAACCGTCCCTTAACCGTCCCTTAACCGTCCCTTAACCGTCCCTTAACCGTCCCTTAACCGTCCCTTAACCGTCCCTTAACCGTCCCTTAACCGTCCCTTAACCGTCCCTTAACCGTCCCTTAACCGTCCCTTAACCGTCCCTTAACCGTCCCTTAACCGTCCCTTAACCGTCCCTTAACCGTCCCTTAACCGTCCCTTAACCGTCCCTTAACCGTCCCTTAACCGTCCCTTAACCGTCCCTTAACCGTCCCTTAACCGTCCCTTAACCGTCCCTTAACCGTCCCTTAACCGTCCCTTAACCGTCCCTTAACCGTCCCTTAACCGTCCCTTAACCGTCCCTTAACCGTCCCTTAACCGTCCCTTAACCGTCCCTTAACCGTCCCTTAACCGTCCCTTAACCGTCCCTTAACCGTCCCTTAACCGTCCCTTAACCGTCCCTTAACCGTCCCTTAACCGTCCCTTAACCGTCCCTTAACCGTCCCTTAACCGTCCCTTAACAGCCCCTTAACAGCCCGTCCCAAGGCGAAAAACACACCCCACTTCTTTCAGTTATATCTCGAGTTCTAGGTAAACTATCGCGCTAAGCCATATATCATATGAAAGGTCTTTAAATGAGGAACAATCACGCTATATAACATTTTCGTGTCACTTCTATAGTTTAGGCGCAGTACTTGAAGGAGCGTATTTGTTTAAGGCGAAAAACACACCCCACTTCTTTCAGTCATATCTCGAGTTCTAGCTAATCCATCGCGCCAAGCCATATATCATATGAAAGGTCTTTAAATGAGGAACAATCGCGCTATATAACATTTTCGTGTCACTTCTAAAGTTTAGGCGCAGTACTTGAAGGAGCATATGTGTTTAAGGCGAAAAACACACCCCACGTCTTTCAGTCATATCTCGAGTTCTAGCTAACCCATCGCGCCAAGCCATATATCATATGAAAGGTCTTTAAATGAGGAACAATCGCGCTATATAACATTTTCGTGTCACTTCTACAGTTTAGGCGCAGTACTTGAAGTAGCGTATGTGTTTAAGGCGAAAAACACACCCCACTTCTTTCAGTCATATCTCGCACTTCTATAGTTTAGGCGCAGTACTTGAAGGAGCATATTTGTTTAAGGCGAAAAACACACCCCAATTCTTTCAGTCATATCTCGAGTTCTAGCTAACCCATCGCGCCAAGCCATATATCATATGAAAGGTCTTTAAATGAGGAACAATCGCGCCATATAACATTTTCGTGTCACTTCTACAGTTTAGGCGCAGTACTTGAAGGAGCGTATGTGTTTAAGGCGAAAAACACACCCCACTTCTTTCAGTCATATCTCGCACTTCTACAGTTTAGGCGCAGTACTTGAAGGAGCATATTTGTTTAAGGCGAAAAACACACCCCAATTCTTTCAGTCATATCTCGAGTTCTAGGTAACCCATCGCTCCAAGCCATATATCATATGAAAGGTCTTTAAATGAGGAACAATCGCGCTATATATCATTTTCGTGTCACTTCTATAGTTTAGGCGCAGTACTTGAAGGAGCGTATTTGTTTAAGGCGAAAAACACTCCCTACTTCTTTCAGTCATATCTCGAGTTCTAGGTAACCCATCGCGCCAAGCCATATATGAACTGAAAGGTCTTTAAATGGGGAACAACCGCACTTTATATCATTTTCGTGCCACTTATATATGTTACCGCCCCTAAACCGTTCCTCAACCTTCCCTCAACCGTCCCTCAATCGTCCCTCAATCGTCCCTCAATCTTCCCTCAACCGTCCCTCAACCGTCCCTCAACCGTCCCTCAACCGTCCCTCAACCGTCCCTCAACCGTCCCTCAACCGTCCCTCAACCGACCCTCAACCGTCCCTCAACCGTCCCTCAACCGTCCCTCAACCGTCCCTCAACCGTCCCTCAATCGTCCCTCAATCGTCCCTCAATCGTCCCCCAAACGTGTCTCAATCGTCCCTCAATCTTCCCTCAACCGTCCCTCAACCGTCCCTCAACCGTCCCTCAACCGTCCCTCAACCGTCCCTCAACCGTCCCTCAACCGTCCCTCAACCGACCCTCAACCGTCCCTCAACCGTACCTCAACCGTCCCTCAAGCATCCCTCAACCGACCCTCAAACATCTGTCAACCATCCATCAATCGTTCCTCAACCGTCCCTCGACCGTTCCTCAACCGTCCCTCGACCGTTCCTCAACCGTTCCTCAACCGTCCCTCAACCGTCCCTCAACCGTCCCTCAACCGTCCCTTAAACTTCCCTCAACTTTTCCTCAACCGTCCCTCAACCGTCCCTCAACCGTCCCTCAGCCGTCCCTCAGCCGTCCCTCAGCCGTCCCTCAGCCGTCCCTCAGCCGTCCCTCAGCCGTCCCTCAGCCGTCCCTCAGCCGTCCCTCAGCCGTCCCTCAGCCGTCCCTCAGCCGTCCCTCAGCCGTCCCTCAGCCGTCCCTTAGCCGTCCCTCAGCCGTCCCTCAGCCGTCCCTCAGCCGTCCCTCAGCCGTCCCTCAGCCGTCACTCAGCCGTCACTCAGCCGTCCCTCAGCCGTCCCTCAGCCGTCACTCAGCCGTCCCTCAGCCGTCCCTCAGCCGTCCCTCAGCCGTCCCTCAGCCGTCCCTCAGCCGTCCCTCAACAGCCGTCCCTCAGCCGTCCCTCAACAGCCGTCCCTCAACAGCCGTCCCTCAACAGCCGTCCCTCAACAGCCGTCCCTCAACAGCCGTCCCTCAACAGCCGTCCCTCAACAGCCGTCCCTCAACAGCCGTCCCTCAACAGCCGTCCCTCAACAGCCGTCCCTCAACAGCCGTCCCTCAACAGCCGTCCCTCAACAGCCGTCCCTCAACAGCCGTCCCTCAACAGCCGTCCCTCAACAGCCGTCCCTCAACAGCCGTCCCTCAACAGCCGTCCCTCAACAGCCGTCCCTCAACAGCCGTCCCTCAACAGCCGTCCCTCAACAGCCGTCCCTCAACAGCCGTCCCTCAACAGCCGTCCCTCAACAGCCGTCCCTCAACAGCCGTCCCTCAACAGCCGTCCCTCAACAGCCGTCCCTCAACAGCCGTCCCTCAACAGCCGTCCCTCAACAGCCGTCCCTCAACAGCCGTCCCTCAACAGCCGTCCCTCAACAGCCGTCCCTCAACAGCCGTCCCTCAACAGCCGTCCCTCAACAGCCGTCCCTCAACAGCCGTCCCTCAACAGCCGTCCCTCAACAGCCGTCCCTCAACAGCCGTCCCTCAACAGCCGTCCCTCAACAGCCGTCCCTCAACAGCCGTCCCTCAACAGCCGTCCCTCAACAGCCGTCCCTCAACAGCCGTCCCTCAACAGCCGTCCCTCAACAGCCGTCCCTCAACAGCCGTCCCTCAACAGCCGTCCCTCAACAGCCGTCCCTCAACAGCCGTCCCTCAACAGCCGTCCCTCAACAGCCGTCCCTCAACAGCCGTCCCTCAACAGCCGTCCCTCAACAGCCGTCCCTCAACAGCCGTCCCTCAACAGCCGTCCCTCAACAGCCGTCCCTCAACAGCCGTCCCTCAACAGCCGTCCCTCAACAGCCGTCCCTCAACAGCCGTCCCTCAACAGCCGTCCCTCAACAGCCGTCCCTCAACAGCCGTCCCTCAACAGCCGTCCCTCAACAGCCGTCCCTCAACAGCCGTCCCTCAACAGCCGTCCCTCAACAGCCGTCCCTCAACAGCCGTCCCTCAACAGCCGTCCCTCAACAGCCGTCCCTCAACAGCCGTCCCTCAACAGCCGTCCCTCAACAGCCGTCCCTCAACAGCCGTCCCTCAACAGCCGTCCCTCAACAGCCGTCCCTCAACAGCCGTCCCTCAACAGCCGTCCCTCAACAGCCGTCCCTCAACAGCCGTCCCTCAACAGCCGTCCCTCAACAGCCGTCCCTCAACAGCCGTCCCTCAACAGCCGTCCCTCAACAGCCGTCCCTCAACAGCCGTCCCTCAACAGCCGTCCCTCAACAGCCGTCCCTCAACAGCCGTCCCTCAACAGCCGTCCCTCAACAGCCGTCCCTCAACAGCCGTCCCTCAACAGCCGTCCCTCAACAGCCGTCCCTCAACAGCCGTCCCTTAACAGCCCCTTAACAGCCCCTTAACAGCCCCTTAACAGCCCCTTAACAGCCCCTTAACAGCCCGTCCCAAGGCGAAAAACACACCCCACTTCTTTCAGTTCGAGTTCTAGGTAAACTATCGCGCCAAGCCATATATCATATGAAAGGTCTTTAAATGAGGAACAATCACGCTATATAACATTTTCGTGTCACTTCTATAGTTTAGGTGCAGTACTTGAAGGAGCGTATTTGTTTAAGGCGAAAAACACACCCCACTTCTTTCAGTCATATCTCGAGTTCTAGCTAACCCATCGCGCCAACCCATATATCATATGAAAGGTCTTTAAATGAGGAACAATCGCGCTATATAACATTTTCGTGTCACTTCTAAAGTTTAGGCGCAGTACTTGAAGGAGCGTATGTGTTTAAGGCGAAAAACACACCCCAATTCTTTCAGTCATATCTCGAGTTCTAGCTAACCCATCGCGCCAAGCCATATATCATATGAAAGGTCTTTAAATGAGGAACTATCGCGCTATATAACATTTTCGTGTCACTTCTACAGTTTAGGCGCAGTACTTGAAGGAGCGTATGTGTTTAAGGCGAAAAACACACCCCACTTCTTTCAGTCATATCTCGCACTTCTATAGTTTAGGCGCAGTACTTGAAGGAGCATATTTGTTTAAGGCGAAAAACACACCCCACTTCTTTCAGTCATATCTCGAGTTCTAGCTAACCCATCGCTCCAAGCCATATATCATATGAAAGGTCTTTAAATGAGGAACAATCGCGCTATATAACATTTTCGTGCCACTTCTATAGTTTAGGCGCAGTACTTGAAGGAGCGTATGTGTTTAAGGCGAAAAACACACCCCACTTCTTTCAGTCATATCTCGAGTTCTAGGTAACCCAACGCTCCAAGCCATATATCAACTGAAAGGTCTTTAAATGGGGAACAACCGCACTTTATATCATTTTCGTGCCACTTATATAGTTTACCGCCCCTAAACCGTTCCTCAACTTTCCCTCAACCGTCCCTCAATCGTCCCTCAATCGTCCCTCAATCGTCCCCCAATCGTGTCTCAATCGTGTCTCAATCTTCCCTCAACCGTCCCTCAACCGTCCCTCAACCGTCCCTCAACCGTCCCTCAACCGTCCCTCAACCGTCCCTCAACCGTCCCTCAACCGTCCCTCAACCGACCCTCAACCGTCCCTCAACCGTCCCTTAACCGTCCCTCAATCGTCCCTCAATCGTCCCTCAATCGTCCCCCAAACGTGTCTCAATCGTCCCTCAATCTTCCCTCAACCGTCCCTCAACCGTCCCTCAACCGTCCCTCAACCGTCCCTCAACCGTCCCTCAACCGTCCCTCAACCGTCCCTCAACCGTCCCTCAACCGTTCCTCAACCGTCCCTCAACCGTCCCTCAACCGACCCTCAAACATCTGTCAACCATCCATCAATCGTTCCTCAACCGTCCCTCGACCGTTCCTCAACCGTCCCTCGACCGTTCCTCAACCGTCCCTCGACCGTTCCTCAACCGTCCCTTAACCGTCCCTTAACCGTCCCTTAACCGTCCCTTAACCGTCCCTTAACCGTCCCTTAACCGTCCCTTAACCGTCCCTTAACCGTCCCTTAACCGTCCCTTAACCGTCCCTTAACCGTCCCTTAACCGTCCCTTAACCGTCCCTTAACCGTCCCTTAACCGTCCCTTAACCGTCCCTTAACCGTCCCTTAACCGTCCCTTAACCGTCCCTTAACCGTCCCTTAACCGTCCCTTAACCGTCCCTTAACCGTCCCTTAACCGTCCCTTAACCGTCCCTTAACCGTCCCTTAACCGTCCCTTAACCGTCCCTTAACCGTCCCTTAACCGTCCCTTAACCGTCCCTTAACCGTCCCTTAACCGTCCCTTAACCGTCCCTTAACCGTCCCTTAACCGTCCCTTAACCGTCCCTTAACCGTCCCTTAACCGTCCCTTAACCGTCCCTTAACCGTCCCTTAACCGTCCCTTAACCGTCCCTTAACCGTCCCTTAACCGTCCCTTAACCGTCCCTTAACCGTCCCTTAACCGTCCCTTAACCGTCCCTTAACCGTCCCTTAACCGTCCCTTAACCGTCCCTTAACCGTCCCTTAACCGTCCCTTAACCGTCCCTTAACCGTCCCTTAACCGTCCCTTAACCGTCCCTTAACCGTCCCTTAACCGTCCCTTAACCGTCCCTTAACCGTCCCTTAACCGTCCCTTAACCGTCCCTTAACCGTCCCTTAACCGTCCCTTAACCGTCCCTTAACCGTCCCTTAACCGTCCCTTAACCGTCCCTTAACCGTCCCTTAACCGTCCCTTAACCGTCCCTTAACCGTCCCTTAACCGTCCCTTAACCGTCCCTTAACCGTCCCTTAACCGTCCCTTAACCGTCCCTTAA
Organism: Thecophora atra; assembly: GCA_937620795.1. Classification (NCBI taxonomy): domain Eukaryota; kingdom Metazoa; phylum Arthropoda; class Insecta; order Diptera; family Conopidae; genus Thecophora; species Thecophora atra. The sequence continues at coordinate 69,476,691 of OW569397.1, read as the reverse complement.
CCGTCCCTTAACCGTCCCTTAACCGTCCCTTAACCGTCCCTTAACCGTCCCTTAACCGTCCCTTAACCGTCCCTTAACCGTCCCTTAACCGTCCCTTAACCGTCCCTTAACCGTCCCTTAACCGTCCCTTAACCGTCCCTTAACCGTCCCTTAACCGTCCCTTAACCGTCCCTTAACCGTCCCTTAACCGTCCCTTAACCGTCCCTTAACCGTCCCTTAACCGTCCCTTAACCGTCCCTTAACCGTCCCTTAACCGTCCCTTAACCGTCCCTTAACCGTCCCTTAACCGTCCCTTAACCGTCCCTTAACCGTCCCTTAACCGTCCCTTAACCGTCCCTTAACAGCCCCTTAACAACCCGTCCCAAGGCGAAAAACACACCCCACTTCTTTCAGTTATATCTCGAGTTCTAGGTAAACTATCGCGCCAAGCCATATATCATATGAAAGGTCTTTAAATGAGGAACAATCACGCTATATAACATTTTCGTGTCACTTCTATAGTTTAGGCGCAGTACTTGAAGGAGCGTATTTGTTTAAGGCGAAAAACACACCCCACTTCTTTCAGTCATATCTCGAGTTCTAGCTAATCCATCGCGCCAAGCCATATATCATATGAAAGGTCTTTAAATGAGGAACAATCGCGCTATATAACATTTTCGTGTCACTTCTAAAGTTTAGGCGCAGTACTTGAAGGAGCATATGTGTTTAAGGCGAAAAACACACCCCACGTCTTTCAGTCATATCTCGAGTTCTAGCTAACCCATCGCGCCAAGCCATATATCATATGAAAGGTCTTTAAATGAGGAACAATCGCGCTATATAACATTTTCGTGTCACTTCTACAGTTTAGGCGCAGTACTTGAAGGAGCGTATGTGTTTAAGGCGAAAAACACACCCCACTTCTTTCAGTCATATCTCGCACTTCTATAGTTTAGGCGCAGTACTTGAAGGAGCATATTTGTTTAAGGCGAAAAACACACCCCAATTCTTTCAGTCATATCTCGAGTTCTAGCTAACCCATCGCGCCAAGCCATATATCATATGAAAGGTCTTTAAATGAGGAACAATCGCGCTATATAACATTTTCGTGTCACTTCTACAGTTTAGGCGCAGTACTTGAAGGAGCGTATGTGTTTAAGGCGAAAAACACACCCCACTTCTTTCAGTCATATCTCGCACTTCTATAGTTTAGGCGCAGTACTTGAAGGAGCATATTTGTTTAAGGCGAAAAACACACCCCAATTCTTTCAGTCATATCTCGAGTTCTAGGTAACCCATCGCTCCAAGCCATATATCATATGAAAGGTCTTTAAATGAGGAACAATCGCGCTATATAACATTTTCGTGTCACTTCTATAGTTTAGGCGCAGTACTTGAAGGAGCGTATTTGTTTAAGGCGAAAAACACTCCCTACTTCTTTCAGTCATATCTCGAGTTCTAGGTAACCCATCGCGCCAAGCCATATATCAACTGAAAGGTCTTTAAATGGGGAACAACCGCACTTTATATCATTTTCGTGCCACTTATATATGTTACCGCCCCTAAACCGTTCCTCAACCTTCCCTCAACCGTCCCTCAATCGTCCCTCAATC